>OX387972.1:1183497-2461129 GCA_947578425.1 Eugnorisma glareosa
TGATCTCGTAAATAAGAGTGTCAGAAATATTTAATGGGGTCGAGTATATGCGCTACGCTCATAAATTTATTTGCCAATTGTTCATGCATTACTTACTTCAAAAGGGTTTTTGAGAGTCAGATTTCAATATCGGAAATACAAGTAATAAAAACCTAATAGCCAATTCTCCGATTACATTACAGTACAGTACATATAAAGCTGATGAGAGATGATTTGATTGCATTATGTCGTTTTGGCACAAGCAGTATTTGAATCAGTATCGGTTTGGCACAGTCGCGCTATTTTGTGTTTATGAGCTTAGCTTAACTTGCCTATCGACCACTGATGCCAAATCTGATGTATGATTATATTCTATAGAATATATTACTGAATTCGGTGAAATGTTGGTTGCTGGCCATCGGTCAGTAATATAAATGCGTGTACTAATAAATAATTATAAATGTTTTATGTTTATCAATATATTTTGCTACTCAATTAAATATGTAGATTGTTTATTTGTTTAAAAAAACACATTTCATGAACTGTTTATCAAGATTTTCATTAAAACATTTTCTTTAATTTTAAACGAGAAAATAATGTAGGTTTTTCTAATGTTTTGCAGCAAATATAATCCCCACAGGATCATGGAAGGTTCTAATATAAGTACGTATGCGAATTCTCCCCATAAATATTGGCCCACTTTATATCTTATGCAGCATGCCCTGGCACCTGCGCTCTTGATTTCCTGATGGCTGCATCACACCCAGAGAAGAAAATGATTAAGATGTAACTGAACTTACTATGGTTTGGTACACGGATACAGGAGAGTTGAGTTGTCTGGCGACCGCTGCCTCGAAGGACGGGCCGCGTTCACTCAGCACGTCGGAGATCTTGGTGATCTGGGGCAGCCGCCCGCCGAACATTAGCTGTGGAAGAAAACACTTTATCATTATTCACAGTAGGTTGGAATTCAGTTTCTGGGTGGTATTTTTGGAGGTTCACTGATCAATTATGAGTATGTGCGCAGAATTACTGAGACTGGGACTGATGACTAAGATGTAATCTTTGTAGGTTTCGTCAGGACTTGTTTTTGATATAAGTAATCTGAGATTACACATTTTCTCATACATCAATGGAAATAACGAATGTATTTTCAGGAACGTTGAAATCATTTTTTTTTTTTGCAGAATTAACACTTTTACATGACACATTCGGGTTTTTCACTTTAAAATTGAGTCTGTACAACTAACTGTATAATATTAGGGCGAAATTGACACGGAACGCGATCAGCACTAAACCGCATTCTAGAACATAATTGCAATGATAGCTCTTGATAGCCGTTTAGATATTATATTTCATTGGTGAAAACAGCTCTTAGTGTAACACAATAATAATCAGCTGTCCCTAGACACCTAGTTGGAGTGGCAGACACTAATCCAGTTGAAATGCTGATTGTGTCTCATCAAGATCCCTTAATGACCGGTGTCGCTTCGTTTCGGCAAATTTTTGGAAAGCGTAGTTTTCTAGGCCCTTAACATTATTGAATTACTTTATAATCACTGTTGAAATTGAGATAGTGGTTATTGTAGAATTAATTAATTTTGGTGACAGAATTACTTTGAATTTGCTGCTGTGTAAATAATTTGGAGGATAACTCCTAGTAGATGGGGAGGCAGCAACATAATGATTGCGTTTAGGAAACGATCAACTTCTTGCATTCTACAAGTTGGATACGAAAAAGATTAAAGGTTCAAAAGTGTCTTAATCAAATCGTCCAACGCTGTAATCATGCTTGACGCGTAAATCATACAACAAAAATATATTTTAGGAATAAAAATATGTCTCGAATTTGCCCGTACGTTGATCCTCGTAAAAGGTAAAAAATAAATACAATAACGAACGTTTAATATCTTCCGGCATTGTATCACGGCTGACATTATGAAGAATATATTATTTTCCGTCTCCTGTGTCCCCCGCCTGTCTCTGCGACTAAGTAGAGAGTCACTTTTACGCAATTGGCACACAAATCACGAAGCAACAAAGTGGAGGGCCGTATGTGTAGTCCGGGCAGATCTCGGATAATTTTTTTTTAATTCGTATTTAGGTAATGAACCAAATGAATTACATCAGCTGTTTACTGTTAACCTTGTCCACACACTTGCCAATCTTTAAAGAGATCAAAACAAACAGAAACCGCCTCAAGAACAATCAATGCACAATTTTATAAACAAAAACAAATCAACACAATGAGTTTCTAGCAGCCATACATATATAATTCCCACTAATGGAAAACCAGTTTCACCTCTGCTCTGTAAGAGGTCATAATCCGCCACGCATGGCCATTATATGTTGGTACCTTGTATGTGTCTAAAAACAGATGCTATCCAATAACCCGCGACAAGAAATAAACAACACCATCACCCAATTCTTTACACAGTCTACATGTGCCCTTAGTCCTATATTATCTATGGCCAGACTATAAATACGTCCCCAAACGAGTGAGGACCGCGTCGACAGAAAGATTTCCCGGCGGGAAATAAAAAGGAGGCCGTACTTAATACACAGATGTAGAGGCTCCGTGAGCTCTGTCCATTACAGCCAGCCTGATAAGAACCCGTCAATTTCATTCATTAAACCTCACTTACCGAGGAATGAACGAACGAACCTATTGCTTGTGACTTGTGAGGATCTACAGATGGACTTAGAAAGCTTTTCGACTTAGAAGTCAAGTAATTTTGTTGGAACCAATTGATTTTTTAAGAAGACTAAAGGTTTCTTTTTTTTATTTGAGAGTTGTGGCTCGCATGCGTAAGGTGTTGTGGAAAGCTTAACCTAACGTCACGACGGTATGTGAACATCCACATTACGCTAGTTATACTTTAACATGTAATAGCGGGCAAAAGTTGGGTGCGGCTATTGCCTTTAACTGGAGTACACATCCAGGTCTGGGCTGATACTAAGATACTTTTACGAGCTACTGAGCTTTCTACAGGTACACCAATTGATGGACCAATTGCTGGGCCCATTGTAATCGAAGAATCGGTTTTCCAACTCATGTCGTGTCGGTAAAACCATTCGTGTAAGCACACTCACACGTGTGAATAAAAAAAATATTTTGGAAAAGAGAGCTTCATTTATTGGTAATTGCGTTACACAATATTTCTATGTCGGTACCATATTTACTAAATGTATATTTCCTTGTTGTCACGCAATTTTGTAATTATTTAGGTTCACATAACTGCCAAAAATTACTTCTCCCTTAATTTACGTAAAATCCACGCTTGATTTGAACTCCACACATCAATAAACAAGGTTAATATTAAAAGCGTTATTTAACTTTTACCGCGAGTAAGATGGTGATGGTTCTGATATTAATTCGCACCAGTAAATTTCTCCTCACTGGGCGACACATTCTCTCACTCTGGTGTAATGTCACAACATGATGGACATACAGAAGGTGTATTTGCGTAACATTCTGGTCGAACCTGTATGCAAGTATAGTACAGGATGGAGATATATTGCAAATCAAAAAGAATGAAGATTAAAATGAAATCAGAGATATTTTGTCATCAATTCACAGTGGAAAACACACGCTAAGACGTTTACAGCAACGACGCCGTCAAACTTCCAATGAAGTAGGAATCGTGACTCCGGTTTCAGGATAAGTTTAATTTTCTGATAAATTACTATATTGGCACCTGTTTGAAAAATGTGAAGGTACATACCATAGTTATTAAAACATGTTTACTTTTTGGTTTGGTAATATATCGTACACTCAATACATCGAGTGTTCAAAATATCGAATGTTTGTTTTAAACTTTCACGGTTTAGAACTCATGAACTGTCACTTACGGGATATCTTCCGTGATTGTCTTTAATGTTGAGCAAAAGACTAAGAAATAGGGCAGACAGATTAGTCTGCTCTTAACAATTTATTTTCCATCCACCCGCATTCTCCAGTCAACCCCCGATCATGGCGCTTGCAACAGCGTCGAAATATCGGGAGCTCCAAATAACAAACATTCGATACAACATTCTATCGAATGTTCGATTTATTAAGCATTCGATATTATGAACGTTCGATTTATAGTGGTCGATCAATTGATATTCGATTATTTGGCATTCGATTTGGCATAGTACACCCACTTCGCAGTGGGCCTGAGTTGTGATTTACGGGCGGATGGCCCACTCCCTCTCACAAAGTAGTAACTTGAGAGTAGGGATACTATAGTCTGATTTCCTATGTGTATTCTCGAGCTAGTTTTTGTACTGTACGAACTAGACCTTCTGTCCCAGCAACGTCGTGACATTATTATGTCACTAATCGCCTTATCTCCGGGCCCTACAGGCCGCTGCCTCCGACACTTGCGGCTAATAACATTACTCACATAACCTTCACCAGCTTCTCACTTTCTGACTTCACAAAAATTTCCTGTCGCCTATCTTGTTCGAGACGTAATCACTTTTTTAGGGTTCGCTGGAAACGTTTTATGTAAACGGTACCTACAGTAATTGATCAAGAGTTCCACAAATATTGACAAGTGATTGAATCGTACACGTGTCATCTATTCAGTTGTAGGCTGACAATAAATTAGTTCTGTGATTTGGTTAACTAAATTGTCTGTTGACATTAGATGAATACCTAAACCAATGACACTCGAGTGATCTTGAGAAGTATTTTTTTATGGTTTTTGGAATTTTTCCTCTTCTTTTTTTGTCACATGCAAATTCTTGGCTTCAGACGTAGGTCTTACATTAAATTATATGTAAGGATAATAATATCCATGCATATAATTTAATGTAAGCTATTTTGTATGTCACTTTTTCACGCCTTAGCCACATCAAGACCTTTCGTTTTTGGTAAAGACGTCATTCTCTTATTTTCATCCTGGATATTTTATGGTTAAACATGATGAAAATCAAAATACGTAGACAAAGTCACGGAAAACAGCTAGCTATACTAATATTAGTCATTACATAGTATAAAACAAAGTCTATGTATGCTTAGATCTTTAAAACTACGCAAAGGATTTTGATGCGGTTTTTTAATAGATAGAGTGATTCAAGAGGAAGTTTTATATGTATAACATTGCACCCGCGCGAAGTCGGGGCGGGTCGCTAGTCTACACTAATATTATAAAGAGGAAAGATTTGTATTTTTGTGTGTATGTTTGTAATGAATAAACTCAAAAACTACTGTGCTGATTTCAAAAATTCTTTCACCATTAGAAAGACACATTCACCCTGAGTAACATTGGCACCCGCGCGAAGCCGGGACGGGCCGCTAGAAATATTATAAAAAGGTAAAGTTTGTAAAGTTGTAGGGGGTAATCTCTGAATCTACTGAACCGATTTTGAAAATTCTTTCACTAATATGAAGCATTATCCCCGAGTGTTATATAATTTTCGATCAAAACACGAGCGAAACCGCGGGCAATAGCTATGAGTTAATATACCTTCAAAAGTTGACATCCAAACCAAATCCTCGGGCAAAGAAAACTTTACACAAAATTCTATTCGCAATCCCTACCATTAAACAGCACCAGTAATAATATACGCTGACGTTTAGTATGATAACATGCAATATGTCTTGGACAGCCTCCAACTCTTCTGGCCATAAACTCTGCACAATTTATAGCCGTTTAAAAGTTTGTGGCACTTTTACGGAGTCTCTATCAATTTGTATGCATATTGAAATACTTGGCAGATGGCTGGAGGATGGCACAGATCCGCTCTCAATGACAAGCAAAGTCAACCCCCCCAACGAAACGATCACTAGCTAAGCTGCAGTTAACTTCAAGAGTTCTAATGATTTGAATCCTCGAAAACCTCAGATGATACAGATACATAGCTAAATTCATAATTATTTTATGCTCTAGTACGCACCAAGGCGTGTCGCTTCAACATTCTTTTGAGCACAAAATTGGTCGGACCAAAAGTTTAGAAGAAACGGGTACAACGTGGTTCAGGCCAGCCAGGAATGCCACTTTAATCCCAAAATTAAACGTCATCATTCACAAACAATTTCAACAATGACACTATAAGCATTGATGGGCTACTCAACGCTTATAAACGTCATAATACGGCGGTTGTTCAGCCATCAGAGGCCATCATAGGCCGGCAATAGGCCATCCCCATGTATAATAAGAGGTCGTTAGTTTCGGGACCGACGAGCTCTTGTCGACAATCCAATCCGACTATGTTTGAGTAGTTTGGGCTTGTACTTGTCATAGTCTTGAGTGCGAATGAATTAGACGGTGTGGAGTGGTAGGAACAAAGCATTGTCCATACTTTCAAACTAATTAATATTAAAGCCTCATAATACTTATATGAGGCTTTTGCCCTGCAGATTTTACCATCGCTAAGCCTTTCAGTTTCACCAGGAGGACCATTCTCAAGATAAAAAATGTATAAAAGCTCACTTTACTTTAGCGATCATAAAAACATTTAGTTTCAGGTGTTGCGGTCTCATTGGGGAAATTAAGATAAGTAAAAGAAAACTTAAGTGTCTCTCGGAGTTGTTTTGATAGCTCGTGTAAGTTAGAAAAGTAAGTTGTAAGCAACAGGTCGCTAAGCTGTGAGCAGATTATGATGGGGGATTAGAGCCAGCTTTGTTTATTTATCGTGACATAATTCTACTTTGTATTTGTTTCATAATATCTGTCAACAAGATTTATCGAGAATATTGTCATAGCACACATGTAAAGCAGTCACTCCATGTTGAATACGGATTTTGAGCTGCACAGTTAGACTCGAAGCCAATTCCAACATAGCTGGGAAGAGGCTAGACATATGATGATGATTGTTCCTTTTGAATTTGGAAATATTATAGAAATTCTAATCAACAATCCTGGGATAGAAGAAATGGTACCTTTACAATTCTGTTGAACTTTTTCCTCTCAAATAACTACAATTTTAATTTTACAACGTGACCTTTTGGCTGTAATAAAAGCAAGATCGCAACACTAAAATAGGTATAAAACTTGATTATAGCTACAAGTCTACCAAACAAAAAGACGTAACTTGACAGATATTACTTTTTTCTCATAACGAAGCGCCACAGAGCCGTGATTTGTCGCCGGCCAGTTCGCTAACTTCTACACAATCATTTTGACTTGTTGCTTGTAAATTGTACATAGTAACTTAACGATTCAGAAGGCCCACTTCGCACAAAATGTGGTGACGTCAAGTATTGCAGACATAGGAACAAAATTTCCGTTTTTTCCCATGTAAATAAAATGAGTATCAGTCTCTTAAAGTTTAAAATATGCTGATTCTTTCACCTATTCAATTACGGGGCTCTGTGGCGACGGACGACTGTGGATGACGGAGTAGATGACATTAGAGAATATGGTTGATCAAGGGTTTTTTTCCGATAGTGTGAGTGATTTTCATTTTAAATTGGCGGTAATTAATTGTAACCTTTGTGTATTCTATCAATCATTGGGATGTTTACGAGGTGAAGGCAGAAGTTTCGCCGCAAGAGTGGCTCTTTCTGCATTAGAACATGGATTTTCTGCTTTGCTTTTACTGTGTCCAATTTTCCATAACTTCTGTGACAAAATAACTTGGTACTTTTTTGTTTTTTATTAATATAGGGCGCGAATGAATGTCTTTTAGAACAGAAAGGAGAAAATTGTGACCTTTATGAATATCTTATTGACCTACTTTACTGAGAAATACTTGAATATTATAGATATGAACATTATACCAATAGAATCTTCCATATTCCATATACGGCTATGAAATCAATTGGAGAATTAACACTTTCTTTTGGTACAAAAATAAATGATGATTTTGGTATTATTATACCAAAATTATCATTACCTATTATTGCTGTCCCACTGCTGGGCAAAGACCTCTTCTCAGCAGAGAAGGCACGAGCATTGATCACTACTCTTGCTCAAGACGGGTTGGTGATTTCAGACTTTTATAAGTCCAGGTTTCCTCACGATGTTTTCCTTCACCGATGTCTGTGATGTCCAAAATATAAACTTAGAAAGTACATATGAATTGAAAAAGTCACATTGGAAATACCTATTGTTCATTTTATGGGTCAACAAACAACCTCGTATATTAAATATACTCCCTTCTACCAATAAAGACCATTGACCCACCTCCTCAGTTTGCAGCCCCATAATAAAGCTCAAAGGAATTACGTAGACATACCCTCATTTCCACTTCCCTTTCAAGTCGTACTGAGGATAATACGAGTAAATTGTAACGGCACGAGTTTCCGCCATTGCGTATCGTGTTACTCGGCCATTACTCAATACATCCTTTTATTTATCGCGGAGGAAACATGAATGACTCGTCTGTAGCACGTGGAGATATTAAAGTTAAGGATAGTGTTTTCCGTAGTCAGGATATTGAGTAAACTAGCTGTTGCCCGAGCTGTTGTTTCATCATTGGATACAATATCCAGGATGGACTGCCTATGATCCTCTGCAGTTCTCATGTTGTATACCTGTCAAGTTTCATAACGATTGGTATTCAAAACGTAACAGATATAATATAGGCAAACGGGCTACAAGGAGTTAATTTCGCATTCATAATAACTATTAGTATGTATAACGGGCGCTGTCAGTGTGACTGGTCATCTCTTAGTTGCAACGGCTTATTTGAATTAATTATTGTTTGAATTGTCTTTTTTGTTTTTACTGTGGACACTTTTAATGTGCACATCTTGCTACATCGTTCTCACCTAGTGTACCATCTCAACATGAATGATGTAACCAAGGTTTTGTAACAATATGCTGATTTAAAAGAGTGTCCATGGAGTTTTTTGCCCGTTCTTCTCCATAGAGATCTACGCTAGGGAATGGGCAACTACAGTACTTTCACAGTTTTTATGCCTTGTGACTGGGACTGTAGCTACATATCATTGTTATCTTTGTTTCGACAATTCAAAAGTGCCTGTAACTGGCCTACTAGAAATAAATGCTTTGATTTTTATTGAATTTAAGGGTCGCAGCTTAATGATGATGTTAAGCTGCCTTTCCGTAGTCAGTTCGTGGATGGACGATCATTGCTTTCACAGTGAAATCCCTCACAGCTCTGAAAAGTGCCTATGTTAAGTGAGCTGTCAGTCCCGACTGTCATACGAAAATATAGTTGCCGAACAGAAGCTAGAGAGTGCAACAAACGATTACTTCACGTTCAATTCGAATCCTAGTCGAAGGTAAGATTACACCATGAGTAAGACACACTTGTGTAACCTATGTAAGGTTACACTGCGGTGTACCTGTGGTACACTTATATTTCGTCAGTCAGTCACAAGTAACACGAATAAGAAAAGTACAAAACGAAGGTGTCACCACCTTCACTTACGTCTCTACCCGTCACATCGTGAATCGAGCGTGAAGTGTCACCTAGCCGTCGATAATTACGGGAAACCACTGCCTGAGGCAACCTCAGTGGACTAACAATCTTTAATTACTGTGCGAGGCAATACGACTCTTATACGACGCTCTTGTACAGTCACGAGCATAATCAACACTTAGTAAAATATGACAAAGCTGAGCAGTCCTGAGTTTGATTCCCTGGTTGGGCAAAGTGTTATTGCGCAGCCACGGAGTCTAGATTAATGCCCGGTTGATGGCATTAGGCTTGCGTATTAAGTGGGACTTAAACATACTGGCAAAACGTGGGTGCATGTAGGTACTATTACCGTACACTTCTGCTTCATCCTTCCAAGATCACAGGCGTGATGTTATGTTATATAAGCAAATTTCAAAAGCGATTTTCTTGTGGATTGGTAATTGTAACTTTGAGATATGACTTTTTTTTCATAAATAAATTGCATCCAAAATACTATGTTTGTAACTGGATGAAATTATCATCAAACTAGTAGGATAACATTTTTTTTTTAAATGGATAAGTGTATCTAGGTATCCATATAATGGTGCTCGCGACTGTACGATGTTTGTCTTTATGACTGTGGGATGTGAACTTTAAGTGACGTGCTAGTCTGTCTTGGTTTGAGTAAGTTATGTTAATAGTAATGTTCGATCGACGGTTACTTGAGTTATTTCATTCGTTGAAAGTTATTTCAAGTTAATTTGTTTTTTATAGCTTGGTATTAAAATCCTTTCATCATTTAGAAGCGAGTTAAAGTTTAACGCCCGGCATGTAACTTTTCCAATGACCTATAAGGAGATATAAAATTAATAAGTTTCGTAAAATATTTTATGATCAGAATCTAATTTAGCCACAGGTCGATCAATAAGTATAATAAGCAGTAGAAGCACAAATCTTGTGCCAGACTACCTTTATTTCGTGTTTTCATCATAATTAACTCAGTAATTTAATCTAAACTCACAGAAATATAACTCTTTACAAATAAACTTGAGATTAAATTGTAGAACAAAAAAACTTAATAAAGCGTCTGATTTCTTAATACAGTGTTTGTTTTGTCAAAGTTTGGGGACACAACTTTGTCGCCGTCTACAAAATGTTGTTATATTTACTGTGGGGATGTTTCTTTTCTTTTATTAATGTTAGTTTCCACACAGTCGGTGGAGATAGGTCTCTGGGGAGTGTTAATAGGTTGGCTTAGTTGTAGGTTATTTAGGAATGTTTTTGCTCTATTAGAAGGTAATTTTGTGATGTTTATTTCAATCAAGATATTTACATTATTTACAAACTACAAATCTATAATCTATAATAGTAATAAAAATATGTACAAGTATCAAAAGGGTTACTGGGCGGGGGTTATTCGTCCACATCGCTGTCAACAGGAAAAGTGCCCAGAAGGCTGGCAGCATTGCCACGTCGTATGCGGCAATGCTGATTCTTTGGCCAAAAAATAGGCCCGCCCTCTGGTCACGTGAAGAGTCGACCAACCGCTTGGCAATTTCCCGAAATACTAGGTGGGCACTCGGACCCCATGGCCCTAGTGTTTCAACCCCAAACGGCTCAAACACGTAACTACCAATTAAATTATTGTATTTGCGCCGTTTGAGGTTTTCAGCACCTGCAGCAGCCGCCCCAGCGCAGCTCACTGTGCTAGGAAGATGGAATGGCGCAAGGGTGTCGACGCAAGTTGCATCCCACACCAAAGGCCTACCCATCTTCCAAGGCATTATGGTCATACCATCTGGTCTCTTCCCATCGACGCGTGTCAAGCCAGTCGGTTCTAAGACAGCTGGCACCCCGGCGGTGGCAAGAGCACGACGGATGAGATCATTAATGCTAGCGTGCCGCGCAAGCCGACCTGCACTCTTACTACAAGAAAGCCCATGGAGGCAGTCGACTGCTTCACCACATTGACAGCGATGTGGAGCCCCGCAAGGAGCGCCCAGTCACAAACATGTAGCGATTTTTTTTTTTTTTTTATGTCGTTTTTGTTTCTAAATCTAAATTAAAATGTGGATTGTAAACGGCCTTCTACAAAATATAGACAAAGAGCTTCAGTATACCTTAGTCTATGCCTCTGGGGAACACAACCGTAACCCATCTCAACGTCTAGCTCTAGCAATTAGATCGGATCGGATCTAAATTCTGCCTGAAAATTCGTTTTCCATTTTACGGAATACCCTGTAGTGTCCTAAAACAATAGCCGAAGTAACACGACCGTCCCCGAAATAATACGAAAACATCTATCGACATTACCACCGTTTAGTGGACTGCGCAAAAAGTGCGTGAACACCCGCGGTGTTAATATGCAAAGCGCGCTCTATAGCGGAACGCGTCGAATTGTGCCGAATTGTCCCGACTAGAGCCGAATAGCAAGCTCGTAAGTCTACAAACGGGGCGGTAAATCGCCATTCCTTTTGAGATGAAAGGGAACAGAAGGTCCACTGCTTATAATTTTCTAGGTAATGAAAACTCGAAACGTTATTAGTAGCTCTAGCACAAGATAAGCGAAAGATCTGTTGCTACTGCTCAAAAACCGGGTTTGATAATGACACAGGACTCCTTGGGATAGCAATCGGAGCGTCATAGACCTAAATTACTGTTGGTGTTGCCATGTTGAATTTAAATGTGGCCGGATTGGATCTGCCAAATAACGCAACATTCCGTCAAAATCAAACTCCAATGGTGGGTGTTTTGGAAGCATGTGGATTTGCGCGTCTTCATGCTTTTCATTTCCATCATAATAATAATACAGGGTGTAACAAGACGCTTCAAGAAGCCGTCATAACCAAGCATAACCAAGCATTATGTACATCAAACTGAGGAACTTGGCCTTCACCAGCTCCCGGTCTTAAAGCGTTTGTGAAAGTATTAAATCATAGTTTGTAAGAACTGGTATGTCTGCTATTTCCCCTTCGCGAATATAAAGCTTCCTACAATTCACCGATGCACACCAAACCAAGCAGAGGAAGTTTGTGTAATTTATTAAATTCAGTACACCGACCACCGCGCACAAGCAAGGCGTGCAGTTGCCGCGGTAAACATCGCAGCGATTTTACACTATTTAAAACTGAAAGTAGATAAATTATTATTTTAGTTTCACTTTAGTTTATTTATTGGTTTTGTGCACAAGCACTGTTTGCGTATGAGTAAATTGAGGGCCTATTAAGGAATTAGCGGGAGTTTGGATAGAGAACGTATATTTCGCTAAATTCGAAAAAGTTTTAAGGTTTCTGTTACGATGGGTTATAGATTAGTTCGCTTCATAATCCTGCAGAAAGTGTGGCCCTCATAAAGGTTCAGTCAACATTATTATTAAAGAACGTCTGTCTACTGTCGTGGGCATCGAAGGTCGTGGGCCATTCATGACATCATTCACGTCCAAACACTAAATTCACACAAATTCAGTGAATAATATGGACTTGCTATGTCCGAGAAAAGGCTAGGCAGTTATTGATGGGACTTGCTCCTAACGAAAGTTCTACTTGAATTGTCTATTTAATCTGCCTTCATTTGAATCTCTTTTGTCTATTAGGCTGAAAACGATGGCCAAACTAATTCAGAGAGAAAAAAAAAACAAAATTCAATCTTCTACATGAAACTACAAAGTACTAAATCTTCTATCTACAACACATCACACACAACATAACCCTAGCGTTACGTCACACCAAAATGGCGTGGCGAGTAGATTGCCGGACGTCGGGCAATAACGTCGCGGGGCTATCGCGCCCGTCATAGCCGATAATGCGGCGGATTACCGGGGCTACGGGCTACGGGCTATGGGCAGCCGGGCTATTTTCCCTCCGGCTTCCAAGGGTTTAGTAAGGTTTAAGTAAGTGGAGGTGTAAGAGTTTCAGTCACGTACTACTTTGCGTGGTGTGGAGCTTTTTGTTTTATGTTTGAAAACAGAGGAGAGGTGTGTTGTTAGGGTAAAAGATTTAAATTGTTAAACTCGTTTTACCGTCTCAAAAGATCCGCCTTTCTGTTTTGTTTTAGCACACGCAACAGTGACTTGAATTGACTCCTATAGAAAGGCCGATGCCCCATTTCTTCGACACGGTAATTATAGCAAGCAATTTAACCTCGGTCTTTGGTTTCTTGGTTAGTGTTAATAAATATACTTTTTAAAGGTTTGCGTCAAGTCAGAATGTCTATTTATTTATCAGAGAAAGAAGGATCAGAAAATATGGGTAACACTTGATGGACACAACATATAGTCTACATAACGCGATAAGTCTATAGAAATAGCCACAATAAGTGCCAATACTAACAATTTATTATCAACTAGCTGTTGCCCGCGGCTTCACTCGCGTTTTGTCGGAAACTATCCCACGGGCACATTGTACATATAGCCTATGGCACTCGGGGATAATGTAACTTCCTATCAGTCAAAGCTGTAGGGCCGCTCATTAGAACCGGTTTTCTAATGAGCGGCCCTACAACAAGCAACTGGGATTCAAAACATGACATGTAACTGACGTATTTACTACTAGCTTCTGCCCGCGACTTCGTACGCGGATCCTGTTGCTTTTGCCAGCGACAACGGGGTCGTCAAGAAAATCGAAGATCTGAAACGTTTGATGTAGAATTCTGAGGCCCGGGGACGGGAAAACAACTGGATGAGCGAGACGATTGAAGACGTTCCAGATCTTTCATTTTCGTAAGTCCACAGGAAATGCCCATCAGACTAAACAACTTTTGCTAAGACGTCATTCCTTAATATGTTATAGTGTCGCTGGGCTTTGGAGATTCACAACAGGGTTCCAGATCTCCAAATTTATTCTCACAGCAGAAAATGCTCTTCACGTGGAATAATTTTTGCTATGACACCAATTTTATATCTCTTATACTTTAGCTGTTCTGATGCGGTTCTGCATCAGGTGTTCCAATTTCCAAAATAAATTATAGCCTATATGTTGCCCAGACTTAATACCTACACAACAAATACCTTTTCTTCCCGTTATTCTGTCAAATAAATATGCCTTCGGGCTTGTGTTATTTGAGTGTTTAATTTCCTTTTCCATTTATCGTCGTGACACGGTAGCCTACCCGGTAACGCAGGGGAGCAGTCACTTAGATTTTAATTGATCAGCTATCTTCAAATTTAAACTATAACTATGCCTAGAAAGAGGTCAAATCTTTCCCAACGTTCCAAAGGAGCTAAAAGATTGAGGATAATAAGATTCCCAAGAATCTACCGAGGAGCGTCAGGAGAGACTTGATGCTGTTCGAGAACATCAGACTGCAACTCGCTCCGTAGAAACCTCTTCGGATCGCGAAGCACACCTGCGTTCTCAGCGTATTTACGCATTTACATCCAGGTCTCTAGAGACCAGTGAAGAAATCATGCATTGTCTCGTGAGTCGCAGACGTTCACGGATAGATAATTGCGCATTAGTTCTCAGCGTATCTACGCATCTGCTTCTAGGTCTCTAGAGATAAGTGCGGAACATGATGCGCGACTGTCCGCTATGTTAAGCGTTTGCCTAGGTTGGCCCGTGGATGGGTTACCTCCCATTACATACCGAGTTTCCTCACTTCCTCGCTGAACATCTGATGCAGCACCGCAACAGACCAGCTAAACTATAAGAGATACAAAAATGGTATCATAGCAAAAATTGTTCCACGTGATGAGCATTTTCTGCTAAGAGAATAAATTTGAAGATCTGGAACACCTGAAGTGGAACTCCAAGAGCCCAGCTACACTATAACATATATAGGAATGACGTCTTAGCAAGAGTTGTTCAGCCTGATGAGCACTCTCTGCGTAAAGACTTAGTTTGATGTACAGAATGCTTGGTTGACCCGTCTTAGCAAGAGTTGTTCAGCCTGATGAGCACTCTCTGTGTAAAGACTTAGTTTGATGTACAGAATGCTTGGTTGACCGCTTTGTGAAGGGTCTTTTTGTTGTAAAGGTATTAAATCTGGGCAACATATAGGCTATAATTTATCTTGGAAACTTGAACATCTGATGCAGCTTTGATTTCCATATCAGGTGTTCCAGTGTTCTTCGCGATCCGAAGAGGTTTCTACGGAGCGAGTTGCAGTCTGATGTTCTCGAACAGCATCAAGTCTCTCCTGACGCTCTTCGGTAGATTCTTGGGATCTTATGATCCTCAATCTTTTAGCTCCTTTGGAACGTTGGGAAAGATTTGACCTCTTTCTAGACATAGTTATAGTTTAATTCTGAAGATAACTGATCAATTAAAATCTAAATGACTGCTCCCCTGCGTTACCGGGTAGGCTACCGTGTCACGAAAATAAATGAAAAAGGAAATTAAACACTCGCAAACACACACACAAAATAAGAAATGGGAGTTTTGGCCAGTAGAGTCAAATTTTCAATGATTCATCGAATTTTCATCGAAAATCAGTCCTAAACTGTTACCGCCTTCACCGCGTGGAGGTACTCCCAGCTTATGTTATTTTATAATTATATAGTGATAGCTTTGATTTCCATATCAGGTGTTCCAGGTCTTCAATTTTTTTAATTTTTTTTTTATATTATATTCCACAACGCGTGTGCCAGATCTTCAATTTTTATACGTCAACAGAGAGTGCTCATCAGGCTGAACAACTCTTGCTAAGACGTCATTCCTATATATGTTATAGTGTAGCTGGGCTCTTGGAGTTCCACATCAGCTGTTCCAGGTCTTCAAATTTTATACGACAACAGAGAGTGCTCATCAGGCTGAACAACTCTTGCTAAGACGTCATTCCTATATATGTTATAGTGTAGCTGGGCTCTTGGAGTTCCACTTCAGGTGTTCCAGATCTTCAAATTTATTCTCTTAGCAGAAAATGCTCATCACGTGGAACAATTTTTGCTATGGTACCGTTTTTGTATCTCTAACATAAGCCCGAAGGCTTAATAATTTGATAAAATAAAATAATAAATGGGAGTTTTGGCCAGTAGAGTCAAATTTTCAATGATTCATCGAAAATCAGTCCTAAACTGTTACCGCCCTCACCACGTGGAGGTACTCCCTGCTTATGTTATTTTATAATTATACAGTGAAATTAGTGATAGCTTTGATTTCCATGTCAGGTGTTCCAGATCTTCAATTTTTATATGTCAACAGAGAGTAATCATCAGGCTGAACAACTCTTGCTAAGACTTCATTCCTATTATTATATGTTATAGTGTAGCTGGGCGCTTGGAATTCCACAACGCGTGTGCCAGATCTTCAATTTTTATACGTCAACAGATAGTGCTCACCAGGCTGAACAACTCTTGCTAAGTCGTCATTCCTATATATGTTATAGTGTAGCTGGGCTCTTGGAGTTCCACATCAGCTGTTCCAGATCTTCAAATTTTATACGACAACAGAGAGTGCTCATCAGGCTGAACAACTCTTGCTAAGACGTCATTCCTATATATGTTACAGTGTAGCTTGGCTCTTGGAGTTCCACATCAGCTGTTCCAGATCTTCAAATTTTATACGACAACAGAGAGTGCTCATCAGGCTGAACAACTCTTGCTAAGACGTCATTCCTATATATGTTATAGTGTAGCTGGGCTCTTGGAGTTCCACATCAGCTGTTCCAGATCTTCAAATTTTATACGACAACAGAGAGTGCTCATCAGGCTGAACAACTCTTGCTAAGACCTCATTCCTATATATGTTACAGTGTAGCTGGGCTCTTGGAGTTCCACATCAGCTGTTCCAGATCTTCAAATTTTATACGACAACAGAGAGTGCTCATCAGGCTGAACAACTCTTGCTAAGACGTCATTCCTATATATGTTATAGTGTAGCTGGGCTCTTGGAGTTCCACATCAGCTGTTCCAGATCTTCAAATTTTATACGACAACAGAGAGTGCTCATCAGGCTGAACAACTCTTGCTAAGACGTCATTCCTATATATGTTACAGTGTAGCTGGGCTCTTGGAGTTCCACATCAGCTGTTCCAGATCTTCAAATTTTATACGACAACAGAGAGTGCTCATCAGGCTGAACAACTCTTGCTAAGACGTCATTCCTATATATGTTATAGTGTAGCTGGGCTCTTGGAGTTCCACTTCAGGTGTTCCAGATCTTCAAATTTATTCTCTTAGCAGAAAATGCTCATCACGTGGAACAATTTTTGCTATGGTACCATTTTTGTATCTCTTATAGTTTAGCTGGTCTGTTGCGGTGCTGCATCAGATGTTCAGGTTTCCAAGATAAATTATAGCCTATATGTTGCCCAGATTTAATACCTATACAACAAAAAAAAATCATTTAAATCCGTCGAGTAGTTCCGAAGATTAGCGTGTACAAACAAACAGACATACAGACAAACAGACAGATTTTTTTTTTTGGATTCGTGCTCTATTACTGTTTCCAAACCCCCCTCAAAAATTTTTTTTTTAATATATTCAATGTACAGACACAGTTTTTTTACTGTTTTATTATATGTATAGATAACATTTTTAATAAGCCACGTGCAATTTCAAAGAGCATTCATGTTGCATAGTGCAATGTATCAACAAAATATGAAACTTTTATCGCCACTATTAAACAAAATAATCGACCGCACATAAAGCCTGGCTCACTCATTAAAAGCGAAATTAAAAATATAAATCATGTACATTGCGTACTTTCCACCCGTGAAATTATGATCTGCCGGTACAATACATCATTGTTACCGCGGTAACTGTCTTAATGCCGAGATTAAAATTAATGTTGCTTGGAAACTTAGGAACTTTGGTAGTAAAAACATGGTCTCTCAACAACTCATCTCTGTCTGTTGCGAACTTCTGCGAGATAATGATCTCTTCTAATTGAAGGAGTTATGCGCTCTGTGTTTTGCTAGGCACCCGGAATATTGTGTAAGAAGTAGAACCATGGTTAAATCGTAGCTGGCAGAAGTCTCTTACCCTCTGGCTGTCTCTCTCTCTCTCTCTCTCTCTCTCGAGGCTTCAGTTGGACAACAAATGACCTTACAAATCCTTACTGCAAAACAAAAGCCAGTTGCCACCTAATTGTTTCCAAGGTATAGATAGATACGTTTTACTGCTCATCAGATCAGCGGTAACTCTTGCTATAACACAACATTTAGCATACATGAAGGCATTTTTGCACAAAAATATATTTATTTAATTCCTGCATTAAACTCACGCCTGTACTTTCCGGAGGTATAGACAGAGGTGTACCTAGGACACCCACATTTTGCGATGTAATAGGGACAAGCCTTTTTGGCACACATCGTGACTACGGGCGGCAATCGAAAAATTCATGAAAGAATCACACTTTGGCTTACCCGGGAATCGGATCCAGGACCTCATGTACAGCAGGTGCGCTTGCGACTAGTATAACGAGGCAGACATAAAATCCATAAGTAACAGCCAATTAATTATAACGGTAACTTGTTTTAGGATTTACAGAAGATTTTGAGAAAACTCAAATAACACCGTAAATATTAATTTAAAATAGAAACAATCTCTCCGTAATAATCTGTTTGACCGCGAATTTCCGACGAATGCCCTTGGCTTCTCTTTCAGAAGCTCTGAACTTACAAAGTACAGTTTAAGTGTTGAAGTAAGATAACATCCTGAAGATACAGATGTGTATAATTTTGAGCACAATCCAATGCTGATTTATTTGGCAGATGGCGGAGATTATAATATCGTTAGAGTTGTTTCTGTGAAGATAGGCGCAATGCTTTTATATGATTACATTGGTAATGTTGGACAAGATGGATAGTAAACAGGCTAGTTACTAGGTTCATCCATAAAGTGTTATCGAAGTAGCCAGTGAGTGCTCGTGCCTTTTCTAGAATTTTGTTTTTGTCGAAAGAAAAAATATAAGCACCTACTTCTTCCACTTTTAGTTTTGAGTTTTTTTGGATAGCTACCGAATCTCGTATCGATTTAATAAGAATTGTAAGAATCCCCGATCGCTCTAGTTCGTCTATGTTCTTGTAGGACTCCAAGATTTATAAATCCAAAAGAACAATGGCGAAAAAATAGTTCGGACTAAAAATGAACTCTTAACAAAAAGTGTTGAAGACTGAAAAACATTCAAGCATTAATGGCAAATAAACTAGTTCCAAGATGACACCAGGACATTAGTTTCTGTTCAGCCAATGCGATGTATGGTGTGTCGCCATTGTTCCTTCATGTTTTTTTAAACAAAAAAATCAACTTCACCTCAATGCAAAACTAATAGAACATCTTTACTCCTCTATCGTTTGTAACACTCTGGTTACTGCATCATCGGTCCCATTTACCGGGTGCTACACGCTAGGTCCACTCGGGTCTCTTTACCGAGCGCTACACGCTGGGTCCACTCCGGTCCCCGGAGCTACTTCACTAGATGGACACGCGGACAGGCGCACCTACATAAAAACGAGCGAGCTATGTTTTACTGCTTGGAATGTACACGGGAAGCAGGATGAGACGGTGCGTTTTAAGTACAGACTTGAGAATACGGGGTGGAATGGACATCGACGCAAAAACGGTTACAACGTGATCTGTACATCATTCCGGCCCACTCATATAGATGTTTTACTCGGTAATTAACATCGGTTTAATAAATTCTAGTGCTTTCAGCAGTATCCGAGCTAGCTTCGATGAAACCTTAACAAGATTGGACAACCTATATCAATATTGTCAAGAACTAGTCGGTTTTTAGCCATCAACTAACTTTTCCATTTACCAAAATATGTTCGAGTGCCTGTCTTAATGAAAACGTTTTGTATGTTTCCACTGATTTACGTAGCGGAGTGGGCGCTGGCGGTCCATTTGCACTGATAACTTCTCCCCGATACCGTTTTTAGAATAATCTAAGTTTAAGTATTTCTCCAAGCGAGAGTGAAGCTGGATGTGTTCAGTTTCTTAAGTATTTATTAATGGATTGGAATTTGGGCAAGTTTTTAATGTGTACTTCAGTTTTAACATGATTGCAGAGTTTGAGGTCTTAGGTGTCATGTCCAGATTTTCCAAAAAAGTTTTGCTGACCATTAGTTGTAGGTTGCAGGGCAGGTATTAGCACAATATTAACAAAGGTAGGTTGCCACCATACCTTGCATAAAGGATCGACCTGGCATCTGTCAGTGTCCGTACCGGTTTGAATGAACCTTAACAGAGAACTATAATGCCATGCCATCCGATCAACCTGTAGCAATTCTCTCAGTATTGTCTGTCCTTTGGTCATACTGTCTTTATGTAAGCTTCAGAATTTGGGACGAACGTGTGGACATCTTAATATACATTTTCAGTTGCAGTGTGCAATCTAACGTTGCAGGCATTCCATTGCCTCGGCACCGTATATTCAGACGCGATTACTGGAAGTATCCCAGCGATGTAACGTGATCTTCATTACATAGTCGTTGGCGATGCGACAGTCACACGTTATGAAGACGTTTCGCTCGTTTTCATCGGACAGTTGACCTTTAGGGGCGGTTGCCAGTTTCCCGCAGATTTATCCCCAAAACTTCTGTATGTTTTATTGGAGTTTTGAATTTATTATCCGTGTGCTTTTTGCCCTCGGACTTGTTTAGGAGTTGCAAAGAATCGAACCCTTACTGCAATGTTTAGTTAAGAATCTGAACCCGATCAACACATATAAACTGCGTTCCAGAGCTGTCAGTGTCATCATTGTTATAAAATATTGACCCTGCAGCTTTTGTTCGCGATTTAGATGATGTGTAGTCTAATTGGTTAAATTCGCCTTGACTGAAATAAGTGGTAACGTGAGAGCAAACTATCAATTGTTTTATGTAATCGTCTAATTCCCAATGAAAAAACTTTAGCACATTTTCGGGAACATGGCAACTCTGGCAACCCTGTTCCTAGAGTCTGCTCGTTAGCTATGAAGCGGTACGTGTGAAGCACATTCTTTGCAAGCTAGCTCTACGACCGGGAGTGACGACTATCTTTGAAATACAGCGTGTTATGTTTGTAGTAATTATCTAGGACACCTACTCTTTGTACGTAATACACAAGTGTTAACATGACATTACAACATTACGCCTGTTTCACAAGGGGTTAGGCAGAAGAATCCCAGCAGCACTGCTCGACCATTTGACCTCTGAACCTCTCGCAATCAATACTACGAAAGATATTGGTACTGACTGAAGTGTTTACGCTGAACAATTTCTTAACTGAGAGTAATATTCGATAAATGTCAGTCACAATCAGAAAACATCACTGACATTTATCGGATATTACTCTGTTAGGAAATTATGATCAGAATTTAATTAAGTTTAGTCATTTTACAACCCATGAATTAGCAAATTAAGATTTTGTAACAAATTCACAAATGAATAAACTTGATGATGAATGCGAAAGTGACTCTGTCAGTCACCTTTTCCCGCCTTTTCGAATGAACGTACTTGAATGAAATTTTTAACCTGTGACTTGTGCTAAGACATAAGCTCAAACTCAAACTCAAAGCTTTTATTTCAATTAGACCATAACTGGCACTTTTGAATGTCAGAAAAACAAAGGCGAAGCTGCAATCACAGACACTAGGCATAATAACTTGTGAAAGTACTGTAGTTGCCCATTCCAAAGCGTAGATCTCTATGGAGAAGAATGGGCAAGAAACTCCATGGACATTCTTTTCAAATTCATGTTGAGATAAGATACTTTTCATCTCGAAAGTGTCACCCTGCGGAAAAAAAACTAACACCGCGACCAAATGTAGACGACGAACATTATAAACGACTTTGAAAAGGTCATTGGGCAATATCCGACTCTGTTGGTGAAAGTTCGCGAATAAAAATAAACATAGATTGTTAAGTTAGACTCCACTTTTCATTCAGGGCGATTGTATGAGTCCACTTTGGTTCTGCTTAGCCTTGAATCTTCTATGCATACTGCTGGAGGATTCAGGTCTAGGCTAATTGCCGAGGAGGCACTCGTTAGGTAGCTGGATCAAGGGCCTGATTCAGAAAGCTGTACTTCGTAAGGTCACTCGTATGTTTAGTATGTGTCTACCGGTTACTTGGACCTTGTACCCGATACACGTGGTCTACTATTTTTCATGTAAGTATATATATATATTTAATTAAAACCAAACTCACGCCTCTTTCCAATGGGGGTGGCAAAAACCACAGAATGCAAATACAAATTTAAAACAGATGTGTAAAAAAGATAATAATATATTTCCATTGGTTTTTGTCTGGCTTTACCCACAGCACTGCGACCTGTACCATCGTAATCTAGAGACATGCTTAAATGTTTATATTCCACCTTATTTTATTTCTGTACATCGTTGGTATAGTTTCCATACGATGGTGCAACATGTGGTACTTTCCCTACACAGTGTAAACAAACTAACTTACAGTACTGTGCAGTAACTCCAGTATGTAATCGTGTGGTAATATTTGTGTTGTACTTGCAGGCTCGTGCCATGTGGGACTGTGGGCCACGCAAGTTAGTTTCAAACGCTGTTGATACGCTATACTGCACCTAACACAATGTAGGAAATATTTTGGTACAGTAGGGTGCATGACAGTGCTAACAAAACCAGTATGTAAGCTAACCTCTAATTCTACTGAAATTCGTGTTACGCTAGGTCAGCTGCTCAAGGCCAAAGTGTACCAACAGCTCTCTTGTCCTAGCTAGTGAGCAAAGGACCAAACAAGAACTCTCAACAAGAAAAAATATGTTTGAAATCACTAAAAATCCTCGTTAGCCTATTGTTAGTAGTAGATAACTATTCTCCAGAAAGCCACACTAGATATTTTATGACCTATAAACTGCTCCATTTCTAGGCCTTATTTTCACATCACTAACGAAACTGTACTAGGCCAAAATATAATTAACCAACGACATCGAGTACGAAACTTAAAATAACTTTTAAATACTTTTAATCTTTTGATTCCCAAAACAAAGCATAGCATTCTGCAAACAATAGATAGGACTTGGGACATCGACGTAAACAATTTGAGATAGATTTCTAAATGTAAAATGGCGTCAGAGTCGTGAGACGTGGCGTTTGACAATTAATTGTAAAGGTATTATAGTCTAATGATTCAAGCCTCGGGCCCAGCGTAAATATTTGAAGGGATGGGGTACCGCGGAGTGAAACTGAGACCACAGTGTGACCACAAAATAAAGTAATCATTCTCGATCGAATTGACCGCAAAAATCTTCATTGAAGCTGAATGTAGCACTTTTATCGACATTTATTATTTAGTTGGCACTTAACCTTGATTTAAAGGCGTGAATGTTTTCAGTGTTCCTAAATTAGTATTCCAATTCCTCAGGCATACCAAAGCCTTAAGTTTTTATGAGCTAACAAAAGTAATTAGTTTCATCCCTACCGAATACTTCTAAATTAAACTTACAGCCAGCAAGTTGCCCCGAACCTTGAAAACTGGAGCGATCTTAAAGTATGGCTAGACGCCGTAAAACAACCCGAGTTTAACCTCACTAAGTAATTCACTACATCCTCGTGTAATCCCAATAATTGATCAAGACGATATAATTCCGAGTTCTAAGTTATAACACGTAATACATATATTTGGAGAAATATATCGTGGGGCCCTCACAAGTTTGGCGTTTTTATGACCCGCACTTCCAAGCTGAGGGCGAGTATTGAATTATTAATTCTTATGTAACGCACGTTTTTGTGGTCCATATATCCACTTACACTTATTTTATTACTCTTAGGTAATATTATAGTTTTAGGAACTCATTTTCAAGTTTTTTTTTAAATCATAACTACGGAAATTATGTTCATTAACGATGTTTTAAGCGTTTTAGGTTATTAGGTTAAAATGATGTGGTTATCAAGTCGTACGTTAAGTTGATATTCAAACCATACTGATTTCTTTTTATGGAAAACTAATGATAGGAAATGATTGTGCATAAAATAAGATGAACCTTTATTTTATAATGATCATCATTATATATTTACGTAACGGTACGTTATGCGTAGACTAAAGTTAAAGGTATTGATCTAGTTACCACACAGTCTTGTAATTTGATTTCGTAAGTATCTACTATTGGTCAGATAACTCGACCTCTGTACAAAGAACAAGAGTAAGAGTGTCTGTTTGAAGTTAATGAGATATAGAGTAAACATACATAAAATACGTACTCGGCAAACTACAAATATTGAAATAATGGCAGACAGAGCCAAAAATATTAAAGTCAGCTTTTTTAATTTAGGTACAATATTCTGTTAATTACTACAATGAATTGTTAAGGAATCGTTCATTTATATGTCAAAATTCTTCGTGCGACTTTTGATACCATTTTATTTTGTGGCCATGACAGGATATTGTGATAGTAAAATAATTTTGTGGTCACGAAATAATTTCGTGGTCGCGACTCAGCCCTTGTGAGTCTCAGCCCAAGTATTTACGTGAATTTGTCATGGCGGCCGCTCTCGCCCTAAGCCTCTCAAATTAACGCTTCGACCCTTCCTCGGCCGCCCGGAATTCGGACACGCTCCTCATAATTATTTTTATATTCCTTTTGACTTACAAGATGTTTTGTTTAATTATTTTATGTTTTAATTTTCGTGGTTTTAGGATCAAAGGGAAGTAATAAGTGAGTAAACGGTACCTTTTTGCATGTGAAGTTATCTTTTGAAAGGGAAATTCTTAATTGAGCTTTCATCTTTTCTTGTGTCGGTAAGGTATCGGAGGAAAGATCGAACCGTCTTTAAAGGTTCGCTAGTCAGTATGGCGGCAGGTATGGGCGGGGTTAAACTGTCTGAGTTGTAAAGACCACAATTTTGGTTTTTCATCAATGGAGATAATTTAATATAACATAACGCCTGAATAGTCACAAGTGTACCTGATAGAACTCTCTTAATTCGCCTGTTATTGTAATGGCGGTGAATCTATTTCCATAAACGGGTCACAAATCCGAATTTCGGGCTTTTTTTAAAAATTCGTGATGGAAAAACTCAATTTCACTTTGTCCGACCAGGAAATCAAACCCGGGCTTCATGCTCAGCCAATTCTGAATAATTTGCACTAATACATTACGGATTATTTAGCCATAACTTAACCATGGAGTTTTGGACCACATTTGTTAAACGCGGCTTAAGACCGGTTGTCAGTATAACGAGTGATCAGATCATGTGTGTGTTAGATAACTAGCCAGTAGTGGATCAACTCTCACTGCGCCGGCGCAGGTGGACGCATTTCTTGTAGGGACAGCTGAGTCGGTGACTTAGATATTTAGATATTAGTGAAATGTTACTACTTATAAGTGTGAAAATATTTCACAAGAAAATAGGTCGATAGAATCTGGAATCGTTTTAAAAACATACAGATAACAATAAAAAATTACATCTTGAAACAGATGCTTGTAATTATAACTACGCATTCCTTAAGGGCTCATTTACAGACATGCGGCGCGTTGAGCGGCGCGGCCCGCTTTAAATTCAAACATATGGAAATGTATGAGAGCGTTTACGGAGAAGCGATTTTACGCGCGTTTGCTTGTACTGCATGCGGCGCCCGCTGCGTCTCCCGCGGCGGCAAACGCGGCGGTGTCCGCGGCGGCACACGCGCTTATAGTCCGAGAGGTACTACGGAAGTTATAAAAATATACTATCTATGAAAAAAGTTTCAGCCGTAGTATGACTTAACTTTTTATTTTTTTCACAACTTCCGTAACCTCCCACACCCAAACCCACCGCTTCTTGAGCAGCTGACGATCGGTTCTCTTATTAGTCATATAAGATCAACTATCGATGTCAATTTCAGCCGGCTTACTATGACTTTTTCATTTGCAACGCTACCTCCCGGACTATAAACGCGTGTACCGCCGCGTGCACCGCGGCGGGCGGCCCGGCGGGCAACTCGGCGGGCAACGCGGCGGACACCTCGGCGGGCGACGCGGCGGCCACCGCGGCGGCCACCGCTGCTCGTCACGCACCGCACCAGGCGCCGCGTCTCCGTAAACAACATCGTACATTGCCATATGTTTGTGCTTGGGTGTGCGGTAACGCGGGCCGCTGCACGCGCCGCCTCTCCGTAAACGGAAAAAAACGCTCAACGCGCCAGGCGACGCGCCGCGCAACGCGCCGCCCGACGCGCCGCGTCTCCGTAAATGAGCACTAAGTCTTGCTAAAAACTGTCATCTCCATAACAAAGTTAAAACGTTCGTCTTATCTAATAAGACATTGACAGTTATCATAAGGAAATACATCCTTGCATGCGAAAAAACTCTTATAATAATTTTGACAAATCTAGGAAATGAATGTGTACTTTTTGGGGAAGCAACAAAACACAGTAGTCCAGTAATTACGTCGGAAAAAACGGGTTAGAAATGCATGTGAACTGAGAAGGCAAATTTGGATATTACGTGGGGGCGGTCTAGAAAAGCTTAACTTCAAATTGTCGACCAAGATTTCCTAAGTGCATTTTCCGCCATCTTGAAAAAAGGGTTAGATTCAGTATTTTTTACAATATCAAAAATGTAGACTTCTCGGTTCACATGCATTTCCAAATGTATGTAATGTCTGGACTACAGACAAACTGCATTAACCGACTTGGACATATTCTTCAATTTTCCAACATTTGCAAAGCAATCTTCATTTCTCATATAAAGAAGACAAAAGTATTAAACAACGCAGCTAACGAACTCAATATTTCAACCACAAAGTTGAACATTGACAAATAACGACACAACTCACTTGACAAATATTGTTTTCTTTTCCGGCTAAATTAACATAGAAATAAGAGACTCAATATTTCCTCACGTACAAAACAAATGTACAGTGCAAGCAAAACTTACTTGAGGATGTTAAGCCCTTTTATTCCTCTATTGTATTGTACATGGAACAAGCTCATGTCTTCTAGTAATAATTGAGTTAGATTACTATCATGAGCCCGTCTTTTATGTTTTCACTCACACTAGATGAACCCTCAGCACTGAGCCGAGAGCGCTTTTATTACACATTCGACTTAATACTTACTTATTATTGCGAAGTATTCGTGGGAACGGGTACTAAAGTCACAACTTGATTACAAATATAGTTTATTTACGAGATCGTGTTGTTTGCAAGGGTCATTGTTAATTTTAATCATAGGAATAAGGGACGGTAGTTTCAAGGCTCATCCACTATTTATTACTCGTGTGTAATGGGGTGCAACACTTGGTATTCGTTTCCTGCTTAGACGAAATGGTCGTTAAGTTTGCTTTTCTTGTGTTAAAGGCCATTGGATTATAATTTTTTGCCACTGGAAAGCTGAGAAATCTGTATGATGACACATCTCCTTTTTTCTATAGGTGCTCTGGGATGCTTTGTGGTCGTTTCGAAAAGACATCTTCATCAATCATGGCGGCCTTGACCACAATACCCACGTAAAAAGCTATCCACTTCTAATTAATCACGATTGGACTACAATTCGCTGGAACGAAACTTTTTCCGAAGATTAGAACGTTATTTTATTGATGAAATATTTACAAAAGTAGATGTTGTTTATTAAATTATTTTGTCCTAGTCATGGAAGTAAACAGTCATTTAAATATTTATATACTTAATATAAACAATGTAAGCTATCCGGATAAAATATTACTACCGATGCGATAAACATTCGAACATTACCAATTCATTAAAATGATAACACATCCATGAATCATTTTATCGATGACAATAATGTTTCGATATCTAGGCGACGGGATTGCGGCACAATATAATGTCGAAAATCCGAATAATTCAATTAATATTTTTAAGACAAAGGCCCATCACTAAATCTGAGTGGAAATAAGACGTTTCCCAAAACTTCTGGAAACTCGTATTATTGAAATTAATAAAAGTTGTTCTTTTAATTAATTTCTTAGGCTTGTTCTTTTTGGGCAACTCTCAAGGAAACCGGGGGAAATAGGGCTCGGTTCAGAATTAGCCGAACGGAAAGCAATAAGGATTATGAAAGTTTTATTCGAAGTGGTGATGAAGACATTGAGAGGGAGGGTGTGAAATGAAAGGTGGATTTTATTGAGATTATTCACACGTTGGCTTGAGTACCCACTAGTCATATTATTAGTTTCAATGATATTTGTAAACTTTTTGCTGGTGCATCTATCGATATCAGCGCCACATTTGGTCATATTAGAAGCTGAACAACATCTTGCGGTCAACTGAGCGGCGTCCAAGGTAGCTTCTGACGTGGGCTATGACTGTTTACGAATGAATTATTACAATTTAAATCGAATTTAAATCAACATACACCGTATAAGAGCGTCAAAATTTGCAAAAGAATCTCAACAAAATGTATTAAGTATGCAATGAAAGAATCACCATCCGTAGAACCGTAGGCATGTAATAATAGGTGTTAACATATTGAGTAGCTGCATGGTAGGTAGGACTATAGGACTCCAGAATCAGACATACACGTATAAAAGATGATGCAATCAAACAACAGTCCATGATGGCATCACCCTGCGACAGAACCCTGAAGACCCATTGCTTTCAAAAACACTACAACATAGAGCTCACAGCGGAGATGTATGACTACTCTGGTTCAACAGAGCTAAGGATCTACACCGATGGATCAAGGACCGACGATGGGACAGGTGTCGGAGTCGTCTCTGACGACCTTAACATTAAAATATCCAGACCCCTGGGAATGCTCAACTCGGTCTACCAAGCTGAGTGCGTAGGCATTATCCAAGCGGCACACGCCATAGAAGTCAGGGAGGTTACGGATACCCATATTCGTATACTCTCTGACAGTGCCTCAGTTCTTCAATCCTTGAAGAGAAACCAGATCACGTCGAGACTAATACTAGAATGCCATAATGCCCTTCGAACGAGTTACGGTACTAAACCGCAACACGGTGACACTACAATGGATCAAAGGACACAGTGGATCACTTGGAAACGATGCAGCTGATGAACTCGCTAGAAGGGGATCCAGCACTAAAGCCTTCGGACCCGAACCCATTGTGGCCATTCCTTTCCAGCAGCTAAGGAGCTGGTTAAAGGAACACACTCAAACAGAAGCGGAAAAATGGTGGACCTCGACACCAGGGTGTAGGCAATCCAAGGAGGCTATGCCATCCCTGGATACAGAGCTGACCAAGCGCCTTCTGCGCCTGGACAGAGATAGTCTGCGACTGGTGGCGGGGACCATCACTGGACACTGCTCACTGAACAAACACTTCCACACCCTAGGTATCACTGACAGCCCCCTGTGCAGAGCGTGCATGGAGGCGGAGGAAACGGTAGCGCATGTACACCTCGAGTGCAACGGCGTCACCCAGATCCGCGAGGAGATTCTTGAGCACCGAGATCCCTTGCGGATGTCCTGAGAAGACCGGGAAGTCTGATCTGCTTCTGGAGGGAGGTGGGCTGGTTGGAGTAACGGCCACCATGGCTCACGTACACTGGTCCACTTTAAGGACTAAGTGCGGAAACCAAACCATTAACATAGAACACATAGAACATGGTAGGTCAGTAGGTGAACCATTGATAAAAAGCTTACAACACAGATTGTTATAATCTCATTACAGTAACAAATTACCGACTCCGCGTCAACTAAGTAAGCAGCCATCGACCTGTTATTTCACAGCAACAGTCTAATAACGTAACTGAATAGCAATGGCAACTTTATAATCTAATAACAAAAAAATCGAACAAAACCAATCGTTACGTCACTGACTGACCGATATTTCGCGAAAGGATATGTTATAATAAAAATAAAAAAGATATTAAGACAAATTGAAAGTTAATCGAGTTTTTTCTCCAAGAGCAAGATAATCTAGATTGTGTTGTAACGTAATTTAGGCTGTTTATCTTTTAATTCGATTGTAAAAGTAATAGGAAGGCGATCATTGCAAGTGTGTTGTAATAGCACCTGCCATCTTGAAGGAGCGTTTAGACTGGTAGAGTTGAAGGTCTACTGTAATGCAAGAGGTAGCCTAACGTGTTGTCATAGTTTTATGGGGTCAAACGTCGTCCACTTTCTGTAATTCTTATTTACAGAAAGTGGACGACGACTGATGGAAATGTATGGGGGAAAATAACTAAGCAGACAGAAAAGAAATGGCGGTTTTACTTATTTAAACAATCTGACAATGTAATGTACATTTTATAATGTTGTTGAGAATATATAGAAAAATCAGTGGCCTGGTCAGCATTGGTTACAATATTACCGAGTAGTCATACTTCTTAAAAATTACTGACTGTCGTATCAACGACCCATCGAACATAATATTTTGTAACCGGTCGCTCCAACGACCTGTCAAACAAATATGATTTGCCGCACAAACGACCATTTATCATAATGACATGCACATGCGAACTTGTATGTCAAGTAACGACTTACACTCATAGTAAATTGAGTTATTTTTCTCACACTACAAAGCTTCCATTTATATTAGGCTAGCAACGGTCATAGTACTTTCTCCCATACTATACTCTCACTTCACCACGTCTAAACACTCCACAAGTAAAGCTGCGAGTCGACCTTGACCCAGTCGTATTACATAACGTTTGCTGTCGCTATCGCTATTAAACTTATTAAGTATTTGAAGTCGAAGGCATTTATTGCGCGAATGTTCGGGACCGGATTAGTTTAGCTGTCAGCGCTATATAGTGATATTTATTATTGATCTGTAATATCTTATCCGTTTGTTAACTAATAGATGAAGTTTTTTTAATGACAGTTGATTTGTCAAAAAAAATTCAACTTGACTAATTAGCCCCCGACCCAAAAAGAGGGGTGTTATAAGTTTGACCGCTATGTGTGTGTGTGTGTTGTCTGTCTCTGGCACCGTAGCTCTTAAATGAGTGAACCGATTTGGATGTAGTTTTTATTTTATTTTAAAGCTAGTTTCTTGGTGATGGTTCTCAGATATGTTTTATCATAATCGGAGCAGCCATTTATTAGATATGGGGTATGAAAGTGGGCATGAAAAATCGAATATTTTCAAATATAAGTGGGATATCAAATGAAAGCGCATGATGTGTATATTACAATTAGAAATGTTTTATCAAAATTGGTGCAGCCATTTACTAGTTGGGGGTTCTTTAAGTTTTAAATTTAATGATTTTTTAATACCCATTTTATAAAGGCAGCTCTAGAGATTCGGTTAAAACGTAGTTAGAGGACGCTCATGGCGAGTGGTAAGCAGTCGCCTGTGCCCTCCAGTGGACAACTGTTCATCGTCAGATAGTAGGTAGACCAGCTGGTCGCCTGTTCAGTTGTACCACTAAACTCGGTCTACTACATTTTGTTTGTTCAGAAATTATTATTTACTAACTAAGCAAAAGCATAATAAAGAGCAAAAGTTACGCACAGCTGTGTCGCGTCGTATGTACTTTTTGTTTTTCTTTGGCAACAGTTAGATTTGGAACGTTTTTAGTAAATATTTTTGCTAATTACTAATACTACAATCGTGGGAGACCGATACTGGCAACATTGGCCCGGTTCTCAAGCATTGCAACATTATGTGGGTTAATAACCCAGAACGGGTACATTACAAGATTATGATTTCAGCTAATCTTGCTAATGTGTTATTGAAAAAAAAAATATACACGCGTGGATTAAATTTGAGAACCTCCTACTTTTTTTCACATAACTTCACGCCTGTAAGCCCTGAAGAGTTAGACAGAGGTGTATCAAATAATTCGCCCACGTTTCGCTAGCTATTTTTAAGTTCCATGTAATGGGGGGCGAACCTATTGCCATCAACGGGGCACCAATCTAGACTCCGTGGCTGCTACAGAGAAATTCCTGATGGAAAAACCCAATAACACTTTGCCCAACCCGGGAATCGAACCCAGGACCTCATGCTCAGCAGTCGCGCTTGCGACTACTAGACCAATGTTTAATTTGTTTCGTCTTGTAAAAACATATGTAGTGTTTGTCAATAAAGCATTCCGTACATGATTTTATTTCTGAATTACATTAAGTCCCTATAATTACAATCATTTTATACTTTACAATTTAGAAAGACTGGTACGGACAATCTCAGCTGAAATTGTGAAGGACGGCTTTATCCTCCAGTATAAAAATAGCCGCTAATTTTCTAATTTAGTGCCCATCAACACCGGCTAAACCTAGCCTTGGAAGAGCTAGGCACAAGCTCAAGGACACGACGTCGCCCAAAATTGTAATTCCATTTCCATACATAAATTACAAATATAATTAATTTGTTAGTTAGTTTACAAATTAATTCGATCCCGTGGACGGACTTTACTGAGCCTATATAAAGTCTATGCCAACCTAATAATATTACATAAATACTGTTGAAGAAGCAATAGAAGTTTAAGGGGTAGACTAACCCCCGTGTTCTTTACGGTCTCAGTATACGAGACACCTTATCCGTTTGATCGCGGAAGGTGGTGGTTCAAAATAATTATTAACTCGGACGAAGAAGAGCATCGACGTAGAGCATCCTTACCATCAGTTCAGATTATTTGAGTGGGGCAGGATATCTAAGGGAGAGCTAACCTTATACCGTATTTGTTTTGGTTTTTGCTGTGTACTAAATATCTAGTTTTGTACACATCGATTTTCGCCTTAACAGTAGGAGCCACTTAAATGTACGACCTCACTGATCGTCTAAATTCCAACAGTGCAACAATATTTAGGCAATCATTTAGTGTCGCTTATTGTTAGGCAAAAGACTGTCGAAAAGGCAATAGGAAGTTGGAACAACGATACAACTTAAGAGGTGTTCGCTAAAGTTGTGGTTTGGAAAATGCTAGCAAGGCATGTGAGAGGTAGCTAGCCCAGCCTAGAACAACCAATGCTGTGCACTTGGTGGAAAAATAATAAACGCAACAAAAGCGCTACAAAAACATAATGCTGACTTTCCTTGGCTTTAATAAATTACACTTACTGCTGGCTATACCATAGCATGATGCCTCCCTTCGCAAATCTAAACAAAAACCAGTATCAGCCCAAATCATTACCACACTTGTTTATTGAGATGGCTCAACGTTAATTATAGACCTATGTCATAATTATGTTAATGTCTGTCTGTCAGTCCACATGCTAATACAGTATTTAATGCCGACGCAAATGCCAGATGATCTTCTTGCATGCAACACATACGGTTTTGCAAGTCAATTACAGTTAAGATACTTAGTGAAATTGTGATGTTATTCTTGCATTGTTGTTTACTAAACATTTCTTCACTTTTCTTTTCAGTAATGTTTTTAGTAAATATTTAAGAAAACGCTATTGTTAGGAAATTGTCATTAGTGACATGGAGAATGGAATTTCGAACAATGGCCTAAGGCTCACAATATTTTATTTATGACATCGCACTGAATTCAGTCATCGTACGAAACGCTGGAATATTTTTCAAAGAACTTTTACACTTAACTGGACGACTTTGCGTTGGGTATGAGGCAAATGAAAGAGTAGCAGATGATTTGATCAGACAGACACAGACGATGATTATTATTTTTGTAGCTAGCGTGTACTGTCCCACTGCTGGGCAAAAGCCTAATCTCACAGATTACTTTTTAGTATAGGGCCTTCCTCCATCTATTCCATCGGCAGCGGTTCCGCTTCTGGACTTCTCTCGCCATGCATACTAGTGACATCAAATTAGTCAAACGATCATAAAGTAGGTGTAAGTAGGTATATATTTTCATCCTTACATGAGTCAATTCGAATTAAAACCCAAGCAAATTCCTGTTACCCGCTGTTAAAACGACCATTATAATATGTACCTCCACACATACACAATCTCTCAAAACCTCAAAGATGAGGATGACATGACACAACCTCAACATCTCGGGCCAAGTTCACAGAAATTTAATATAAAACTTGGCGGTACTTGAGCGCGCAAAAAAAACCGGCGCCTCCACCATTTAAAGTTTTCTTATGAATAGTTCGTGTGATGGTACGCTTTTTAAGAACTTGCAAAATGTTCGGTATAAGTTCTTGATAAATCTGATCATCGATCTTCTGTCCCAAAATAATTTTATATACGTGATTACAAGTTTCGGATTTCATATTTCGATAAAATTCGGAAAATCTTTAAGTTTAAGTTCCCTTGTTTCGTTGACTAAAAACTTGCTTATTGCTGGACAAAACAAGGTTTGTATTATGCTTATGAAAACAGGAGGGGAAAAGGCCGATTGACGTGCAACAATACTACATAATTTTCAAAACTACGAACACATTCCTCGGCGATTGCTCGCAGTATAGACGTTGTGTGTCACTAGTTCACTACACACTACAAACTGTCTTTCACATCAACAAACAATTATGCATTATGTTTGTGCATTGTGTAGCGGTGGCCCAGTGGTGGCGGTAAGTCGTGGGTTCAAACCCAGGCGGGCGCATTCTTCATCATCATCATCATCATTTCAGCCGAAAGACGTCCACTGCTGGACATAGGCCTCCCCCAAGTGTAGGCATAGTGTACATACATAGTGTAAGGGCGCATTACTTTGTGTAATTTATTCCATCACACTGCTCTCAAAACGATAATATCGTTAGGAAACCGGCATGTCCTAGAACAGAATATTCGAAGACATGTAACATCTACCAACCCACACTGGACTCGCGTGGTGGATTATAGCCCATCCCCTCTCATAGAGAGGAGGCCTGTGGCCGGAAACATTATAAGCTGATTATGCTATGATTTGTTATCTGTGCTATGAATAATAGGAATGGATAAATTAATGACAAAAATATTACAAATAAATAGGGGTTTCTGTTTATTGATAATAATTTAATAACGGTTAGTAACAAAAGCTCAAAATGAGCATACTCAAAATATGAAATGTACTGCTTTAAATACTAATCTTGCGACAGGACTAAGAAACGATCGTATAAATTACTGAAAATTCCGAAACTTAATACAACGTTTGCTGATGTAATATTTTTCCACCAGTTTAAATTGCGTTTTAACCTACAAAATAAACAAAACAGGGATAAAATCAACGTCAAGATAAATATCGAAATGTAATAAGGCGTAGTCGACATAGCCCCGCACCCATTTTTGTCTAGAGGGTTTAAAGTAACCTAACCCAACCCCGGAGCAGGGGGAGGGGGTGCCCCAAGTCCCGAGCTTGCTTCGCTCGCTCTTGCATCCTAAGTTATATAGAGCTTAGAAAATGATTATTTTAGCAGAACATGTTTTCGAAAACTTTGTATTTTTTTATTACTTTTTGTATAATTGTAATTTGACTAAGCTCATGTTTGTCTGTTAAATACAAAAATGTTTGCTGGTGTATTAATTTTTCGGTAATTCCTTATAACCAAGCTTAGTATTACAGTCAACCACAGCTCGTCGTAGGCTTTTTTTTTTCGGAAGCTTTATTATTTCGTTAAATACTCACTTACAAGCATCTCACTGGTCTAATTTCATAACACACCCGCACTGTGTTATGGTTTCAGACTTTTATAAGTAATTTTAATTTAGTTTGTATCTTAATACGTCGATATGAGCTTTCAGTTTCCAATACCGATTTAAAGTTGAAAGCTTTAATTTAAAACTTAAAAAAAAGTAGCGAACCGAAACGAAATGTAGGTAAGTCTTTATTTCCAGCAGTGCACTGGTTGTATCCCCTCTCATCTGTGCACTTGATGACCCTTTGACTGTGTCAATGTCCACAGTTCGCGTAGTTAAATCTTGTGTCTAAATTGTCTTGTGAATAAATAAAATGCCAGATACAACAAAAAGTAGTAGTGTAGTTCACTGTCAATTAATTACAAACTCATTAAACAAGCCCGTAATGAAGGTAATAGTTTTCAGTGACCACAAACCACTGATCAAATTAGCACAAATACAAACGTATTACGTACACAAAAACATTACATTACATTTAAATAAAGTTTTATGCATCGTTTTGTGATAGTTTCAGGAACAGAATGTCATTTCAAAAAACAACAACCGTTTTTTTTTCTCTAAACTGGCTTGCCTTTGACCGCAAATCGCTTGATGTGAAGCGATGATGCAGCTTGGGGTGAAGAACGCTTGCCTAGAAGAAGCCAATTCACTCAAACTTTGATGACACCCAGATATAAATAAATTGAGTTAAGTTTTAAGACTCAGTTTTCAATGGGGTAGGGGCTAATTTCACCAATGGCGATTGCGAGATATTCACACTGATACTCTTAATCACGGTTAAATATGCTGATCGCGTTCAGTTTATGGGCAAAAATCGCTCTTAAATGATGTATTAGGTACTTACATGTGCTGGAGTCCTTTCCGAAATCATCTCTTGCAATTCTTTGGCAAACGCGCTCTTCCGAGGAGGTCCTTTGAGTTCTGAAAGATAAATTATACAAAGTTCAACACTTATAATTATTAAATAGTCCTTGAGACTTGGTAGATCAAGTAACGATGTGACTTTAACTACGAAAATACAGTATTTATGTTTCTCCTGGGTGCTGTAAAAAGCGACTGAAGAGGTTATAACCGGTGTAATGTGGAAAACTGAAACTGAACTGAGACACTACTTGTGACAGATTTGATTAGCAAATAGTTTCCAAAGACGCATTCCCCGTAAACTTAAGATGAAGATTTGTAAAACAATGGTTAGTCCTGCTGTCTTTATATGGATCAGAATGTTAGGCCACAAAAGGGATGAATAATAAGTATTTGCATGTGGATAATCGGTTGGTTTGCAATGGGCATGATTGTGATGCGGATGAAAATATTGTCACTTGACTAATTATTGTAACAGGCGGCGAGCTTATTGCCAGTAGGTACCCGGGCAAATGTTCCGATTCTGGTCCGCTACTGAATTAATTCTTGAATAACCCTATTTTAATACCCTAAATTATACTTGGAGGTTAAAGTGATGAGTTATTTTAGAGCTTCCCAAACAACCAAACCCAAATTCCACAGTAAATCATTGCTATAGCAAATTCAATTAATCATGTGGGAAAACACGGAAGTTCCACGCATGTATGCTAATTGAATAGCGTTAAAACTGGTGGCACTGCATAATATTACAGTAATACCGGTTAGTTTTGATAATGGTTTGATTGCATTTCACGCAGGCCTATGTGTTTGCGAAGCTGATACTATTGTGCTCATTGATGCTTGTTTTGACAGGAATGACAGTTATTGGTAGGTATTGTTCATTGTTTAATACTGCAACTAATATGGATCAGAATGCTAAACTGTGAAAAAGATGGATGAAAAACGATTGCATCTAACGGAGATGAGAATGTCGAGATGGATGTGGGGAATCGTAAAATGCAGCGATTTAGTTGAGCGTATTCCGTATTCAGTCCCTTCAAAACCTCCCAGATATCCCATCACCAGACTGTTTCATATTCTTTTCCACAAATCAAACCTTGGTCTCAACGCTCCCTTGCTACGAATATAAAGAAGCTACATAGCTCCTGCACATCACTGGAAACCGATTATTCGGTGTTTCCCTCAATACGTTTGGAAGATCCGTTTCTGAGGTACGGGAGTGGACTAATTTGCCTTTGATGATCGAGATGTGTGGACAAGAATGGATAAAGTAAGGAATGAGTATATTAGAGGAAGTTTGGTGTCGCCTGTTTAAGAAAAATTACAAGAAGGTCGTCTATCTTGGTATGGATATGTGATGAGGAGGGATGAAACGCATGTTACTAAAAAAAAAGTGACAGATATTAAAGTTGATGGATGGAGTGGAGAGAGAGGAATGCTAAAAAAAGATGGATGGATTGTGTGTGGAATGACATGAAAGAGAAAGGGGTACTGAGACGTCTGATGGGGAGAATGGAAGAAGCAAAAGTGTTGCGCCGACCGCACGTAGAATGGGACAGGGGCAGGAAGATGATGTTTAGTACTAACTTGTTTGTTGTATAGCTGTTTTTAAATTAAACTAAGTACTAACTTCGTTGGTCTTAAGTTGTTAACTGTTGGTAAAGAGATAAATAAAAGATCAATCGTGATTCGGTTGCCTAATATCTGGCAGAAGTACGAGTAAAAGAACCTTTCAACACGTGGTTAATGTTACTAAGTGATATTATAGTACGGCGTAACTACCGACAAGAGGACTTTTAAAGTCATTGAAATATTTATAATTTTGCATTGAAATTTGTAATATTTTGACCAATATGTGCAGTGCCCCATTAGACACATTGACAGCTATAGTTTGTTAATAAATTTTACAAAAATGCCCACGATTGCAGAGTTTTGATGGGAACGGAATTATCCGCGAATAATACGTTTTTTTTGGGCCGTTTTGAACCGTTGTTAACCTTATTTGAGATACATTTACGCGCTATTTAATTTAATAGTCTACAAGCTTTTTGATTAAAATTATAAAACATACCATATTTTGATACAATCTCCTTATTCCGTTCTCCGAAATTCCCCTCAAATAGTTCTCTCTTGCTGGTCTGGTTATTGTCCATCTGCTGATCCCCTGAGACCTTGGAGTTCTTGGCCACTATTGTCATGGCCTCTGTGTTCTTGGCCACTGTTGTCTCGGCCTCTGAAGTCTTGACCGCTGATCTCTTGGTCACCGGCACCGACAGCGCCTGGCTTAGTGCCGCTAACACGAGTAGTGAGATCTGAGGAATGAAGAGTTTTTAAGTTGATGTCAATTCGAGTCTAAGCATTTATTTCACTTTTGGGTAGGTATGGAAGGCCACATATCAGTGGTACCGAAACAAGTTTAAGCTGGCCTTTATTTATATTGAGACTCAATAATAAATTAGGCTAGCTCAAGTCCATTGTGCTATCATCAATTTGGCGTCGACAGTACTATTTAAAAAAAGTTAAAAATGTATGCAAAAGTAATAATGCTTCTTGTTAAACTAGGGCATGAAAATACTTCACGGGAGTACATTAGATACATCTGATGTAAATGAGATAACACGGTAAAGGAATTTTAAAAGAAACAGAAATAAGCTTTCAGTTTTACACGGAATTGAACCCTAGGGACACAACATGACAATATGACGGACAAGATTCAAATGTTAGTGAAGCATGAAATCACCATGCTTGTCAATCAAATAATAGGTATGAGTGTCATAAAATACAATGTTTTTTTAAAAGAGCTAGAATTAAAATCAGAATAAAATTTATTTAAGCTCGTATTTTTACTACAGGGCGGGCGGGCTGGCGGGCGGAACTGAAACCTCTTTCATCTACACAACTAATATGACCATTCCACATTGAACTGGCTCCTTAAAACCACCCGTCTAATCAACTAATCACAGTAATTAATAAGATCACTGAATTCCACGTGAAACTAACCGGCAGCTTCATTTTCCCGCGTTTGTCCGATACGTATGACCCGCGTGAGCTGCGCGAGACGACTCACGTCACAAGTACTCGCGACCACCACCGTACTGAGCATGCATGCCACGCCGGGAGGGGCTTATATGCTCTCGCGCATACATCAGGGATAGTGATCAAGTGAATCACAACGCTTACTAGGCAACGTAAACTTTACTAGATCTCTTTTCATTTTGACATCAATTTGAGAAAAAAACTTCGTTATGTAGAGCGATTAAATGCAATGGATGATTATTATTAAACTATTCAGTGATTATTATTTTTAGTATTTGCACTTTGATGACTGTCAACATTATGTCATGGTTTGTGCAGCACTTTTTAAAGAATTAAGACTGGGTCATTAATTTGTGATTGATGAACAGGCATGATAGTCCTACACAACCGCCAAAATGACTAGATTTGGAAGAGACCTTCTCACAGCATTGGGTGGCCAAAGGTTGAAGAAGAAGATGAAAGCGAGATTTTTTTCTGTGTTTTTAATTTTAATTTTTGTCAAGCGTGGGTAGGTTACTACTTACAAACATATGTATTTCGATGTTTGCAGATACCTATGTAAAAAAAATACTGAGTGTAATTAGACCCTTTACGAAGCCGTTAGCCAAGCATTATGTACATCAAACTAAGTAACTTTACGCAAAAATTATTGCTGGGAAACGACTTTTTTTTTGGGGTGAAAAATCACGTTTTACGGTAGGACTCAATGTAACGAACTCAAAACATTGTGCTGATGGATGGATTGAACAGTACTGGTGTCGTGGAGGTGTTTAAAGTAAAAATCTAACATTGAAACATGTACATATTTTTAAAAAAACTTATGAAAAAGTTGGAACTTTGACCCCCAATGTCTCCGTAAGTAGACGGACAGGTAAGGTCTAGAAGAAAAAAAATATCACAGTGACGGGGAGAACAAGTGCCTTTCGGCTTCGTTAAGGGTCTTGTTATACCCTTTATAGCTACCGTAATAAAAATATTTCCACAGAATCTGTTGTTAATCTGTTGTACTTAATAAAATAAAATAGTTTGTACTTTTCAGACTGAATAAAAAAAACTGAAAGATGTTATAAAAATAAACTCAAAATGTGTTTTTAAAGGTTTAGAAGCTCTTAAAGAAATATACGATATTATAGACTGTTAACCCTGTATCACCTGAACTTTTATTTCTTTAGATAAACAAGTGTTATTGCTTGACAAAATAGAATGCTAGTAAAAGGTTATATGGTTAAATTATTGACGTTTAAAATGTTAGTGAAATTAGTGTACTTATTTTACTTTAGGACCATTTATTCCAAAATGTTATGAAATTTTCAAGATAATATGATGATAACACCTAAGGGTGTTACCACACCGCGCGTTCGTGTTCCACTCGCGCCTCGAAGAGATGTTAGCAAACAGGAAGAGGTCCGCAAGGGCCGATGCCTGTCGAGACTGTGGGACAACGAAAATAAGAAGCAACGTGGATGGGTTTTGGTCAGTCCAAGTCTGACACTCCCTTCCACACCGCCCAGAGCGGAAGGGATCATTTCATGATATCCCATCCAAAAAAAAGACTGCTACCACACTAATCGATCGATCGTCGACCGATGCCATCGAGCGATGGTAGAAAGGATTAGTCGACATCGATCGATAGTTTCTCTCTTTCGACTAATTCATTAAATAATACTGGTGTGTTAACACCCTTACCCAACTTTTAACCAATACTTTTTAATCTTATGTTACTGCAAATTGATTTACTTTTTATCTTCATAGCATTGTTATGTTATCACGTCTGTAATCCCCGAAGAGGTAGGCAGAGGTGTACCTAATAGGACACCCATATTTCACCAGCTATGTATAAGTCCCTTGTAAGGCGGGGGCGATCCTATTGCCGTCAAACGGGCATAAATGTAGACTCCGTGGCTGCTACTGAGAAATTAATGATGGAAAAACCAATTAACACTTCGTCCGACCCGGGAATCGAGCCCAGGACCTCGTGCTCCGCAATCACCCTTGTGACCTACCTAGACCAACCTAGACCAATGAGGCAGTATTATCTTAAATGTAAAGAAAATGTTGATAGTAATCTGTCAAGAATGTTTAATAGGTAGGGACGCGGACGCATTGAGAAAAAGCACACAGTGGTACAATGCGTTTATGTCTTCATTATCTCGTGAGCCTTGTGTCCTCCAAGAATTATTGTAAAGAACAGGAGAGTGTGTTGCGATCAAACAAGCTTGAAGGTTAGCCTCCACTGGCATTTCAGGTATTTTCCAGTAATGTTACACCCTACCCCTCCGTCTGTGTAGAAAGCCCCTGGGGCTTTCTGTCAAATAACCCGCGTCTGTGTAGAAAGCCCCTAGGGCTTTCTTTTGCTCTGGTTTCTGAGTTGACACAGGCGGCGTGTTTTACTGTAACGATTTTGCACAAACTTGCTCAGAGTCTAGGATAAAGTACAATAAAGATATATTGCCTCTGTCCAATTGTTTGAAACGAACGAACGGCGTGTTACACCCGCCGCGCGCCCCGCTCCGTCAGTCGAAATTGCGCATGCGCGGCCAACGGTCGCTGTCGGTAATTAAAGTAGTGAAAGTGTGTTATGTGAGTGTAAATTGTGTTTTTCTCATGCCTGGGTAAGTGATAAACATTTTTGATTGCTTGTACAGTGTAATTGATAAAGATTTCGGGCAGAAATAGTCATTTCAACGAACATCGCAAGCCGATTTAACCGTTGGAGCGTCTTCGACGAACGTTTGGCCGTATTTTGACGGTATTACTAAAGATAGTAATGAAAAAAATGGCTATTACGTGTTTTTATGAGTCGTATTACAGATATTAGGCGTTTAATTTGAATATTATCGTATTTTTGATGTGATCATTCGAAAATTAAAATTACGTAAAACTATCAAACCAATTCAAACCAACTGCAGACGCGCCGGCCAATCACAGAGCCCGATTTGAGCCAGCTGTGTACGATTGCCTTTCTCAATAAATACTGGATATGGCATTCGTGATTTCAATTTGAATATTTTTTGTTGACGTTTTTTTTTTATTCGATATTTTAACCGACTTAAAAAAGGAGGTTATCATTTAAGCACGTCTGAATGTTGAACTATTGGAACTGACAATTTATTAGATGTGCGTGTGCATGTATATATATAAGTTTGTTTATTTGGTTGTCTGTCTGGCTGTCTGTCTGTCTGTCTGTCTGTCATAACTTTCTCCGAAAGACATACAGGCAATAAATTCCAATAATTTCTCGTCTATGGCAATGCTGCTTTAATTTTATGCTTTTTACGTTTTTTATTTTTTTTTATTTACATAATATTCACGCTAAAAGACTTAAAATAATAATATTATCTACAAGTATGTACAATATTTTTGATTTCAATAAAAAAAAAATCTTGCTTACATGTGTTGCCGTATCCATATTTTGTATCAAGCATAGTCAAGTACCTGAGTTTTTATGTTATTTTTTTGGGAAGTTGACCGTTTTGAATGTTGATTTGTGGAATGTTTTTGTTAGGCAGCATGCCTTTTTTATTTGACTAACGTTTTGTAAATATCTTCAACATGTAGAATGTTAAATAAGATTTCTAATTTACGCAACAAAATCACACAATTGATCCAACGTTTGAGTACCCATTTTTTGCGACCGTTTTCAAGTGTTTGTTTATGTTATCCGATACCATTTAACTAAACACTTCGCGCAGCTGAGACTCTTAGTGAGTTAAGTATGTGAACCGAACATTAAAATTAAATTGTAACCCGCGCCGCTTGCAGATAAGGTTTCTCAGAATAGAAGCGTAAACAAACCGTTTATTTTATTACAATTACCTGGTCGTAAATTACGTCATGTTATTGTTCAGCTTGTGAGTTGAAAAGATTGTATGGCGAGGTCTGTTCTTTTGTTTGATTTATGTACAATAGTGTGTATTTGTGGAAGTAAAACAATAACTTTTTGATATAATGGTTTAGTTTTTGAATTATAATGACCTTTACACAAGAAACTGGGAAAAGTTACCTCACGCTGAACACACATTAAATTACTAATACATTATAAGACAAAACTACATTTACCCATATATAATCTGTTGGCTAATTTAATAACAATTCCAAATATAGAACTGGTAGCGAGCTAACTAACGTAATTTCGGGTATATCGTCGTTTACGTCAGACGCGCCGAATTAACATAAACAAAAGAAGATGGATGACACTCAGCTGTCATGTTCGGAAAAATTGCCATCTCAGATGACGGGCTACCCAATTACTTTCAATGAGGACTGAGAGATAACAATTTTCAAACATATTGTGACACTTTCCAAATCTTATAACATAATAACACAACTTAACCCCTGAAGGGTAGGAGCAGAGAAGGGTAGGAAAAACATAACAAGCGAAATGTGGGTGTACTATTAGGTACACCCTAATAGTACACCCACATTTCGCTTGTTATGTTTTTGTAATCGTACAACAAAGGTGATTATTATGTTCTTCTGTAGGATCAAGTACTTACTTAAATAAATTATTATTCTTATTCCAGCGAATGTATATATTTTTTGTCAATCAAATGCCAACAGAGAATTTTGAAGATGTGGTGAAAGAGGTCCTCGTTTAAAATTAATGTAATGATCGTTAAAACAAATGGTTCAGCTCAACATTCATATTTCTGGTTGGTAATTAAAAATTGCAATCATCTTGCTTAGTAGGAGGCGGAGTACGTCACAATATTGGCAAAGCGCATACCAAACAGTCGTTTAAAAAACAGTATTGACAATCTCCCGAGATCCGCACACTTCTGTTCATTGTTTCAGACCATTACTTCTATTTCAAGGCTAACATGTCTTCAGCGATGCTCCACTTAGATAAGTTATGCAAAGTGCAGTCATATCCAAATAATAATACATTACTCTTATGTGGATCAGCGTTAGGTAATAGTTGCTTGAACTCTTGTCTATTTTGAACGAAATTAATTAGGTCTAAAAATAAATCTTGTGTGTCATGTGTAATTCGTAATTGCATTCATCATTTACAACTTATACATCATTTATAGTTTTGGGGTTCAGTATACACAAGTAAACAATTTTTAAATGCCGCAAGAGATAATTTTGATCGCCTTTACTAAGCGCAAAGCTTGTAAAAAAGATACTAATACCAACTGTCTCATTGGTCGATTTGGCCGTAAAATGTGAGTGCTGAGCCTGTGGTCTTGGGTTCGATTTCCAAGTCGGGCAAAGTGTTATTGGGTAACATTAGGAATATCTCAATAGCAGCTTAGAGCCTGAATTGCGAACTCGAACTGGCGGATTGTGGGATGTACTTTATGATTGATAATTAATATCAATCATAAAATCACGCCTGTAATTTGCATTGAATATTTGACGTCATAACAGAGTCCAACGGATATCTCTAAAACCAATCTGTACTCTGTAGTATCTATTTTTAGCTATAGAAAAGTTGCTACAATTTTTTGATGAAATAATTACTACGTGTACTTAGACCAAGTTGTTAGAACAAGTGTTGCGTCAGATGTATCCGGCGAGCTGACCCGCTGACTGCTATGTCCTGTTTCCTGACTTCACTTGTAATTGCAGTGCACTTATATTAATTCTACCTTGTTTTAACAAGGTGTCTACCTTGTTTTTGTGGCTAAGGCCTAATGAGACCAACTGCGAATGGGACCAACTGCGAATAGGACCAACTGCGAATGGGATGATTTTTGAACGCGGGACGAAGTGCGAATAGGACGAAGCGCGCATAACCCCTTCATCCACTCCTCCGAGGCCTCCAGATCTGACGGAAGATATTCGTCGGGTTCGTCCCATCATCTTCTTCGCGGATTCTCATAAAGTTGAGCTAACACGAGAGAAGAAATCTGAACATTCAATTCAACCTATCGTCTTTCTGAAATGTTGTTGTTCATTGGTAAATCAAGAAAGAAAAATTGAAAAAAAATTGGGCAATGTTCAATCACATAAAGTCATAGAATTGTCAATGCTCTTGCGCAACGCAATTGTTCAGCAGCCAGTGCTTGAGACAACAGTGAAATATCAACGTTGTGGAAGTACTCTTACGGTGTGAGGTTATTAGCACCAATTACACATAAGCACCTCTTAACAAATTATAATCATTATTCTCACTCACTTTACGAGGCAAAATGAGTCTTAATGTAATTTTAATTTGCGCCATAAAGAATAATTATACACTTACTAATATGGGAGCAAATTACATGAAATTAAGTACTTGACCTCATATTTGTATGTAAACAAATACATTTAATTAACATTGTATGACAGTGTCATCATTATATCAGAATTCTTTCTTAATTCTGTGGTATTTTTCTCAACTTACTTATTGAGCTACGTGTGTTAAGTTACTACATTGCTTGGTTTTGATATTTACTCGCTGTATTTACTGGAACAATCTGATGTTATTTTGTTACAGGTTTGGCTTGACTTTTGGGATTAAAAGAAAAACAGAGCGAAAGAGAATTCCATTGGTGATGCGACATGGAAGCCTCTGTCCAGTGTTTCTTTTGGCATCACAGAACATTTTCTTTTGTTGGCAAGTTTTGTCTAATTTAATGATGTAGTAAGTATTGTATCTTGGAGTCTATTATGAACAGTTCTAGCTAGTCATACACTAGTTAAATCACAGTCTACAAAAAGTTCCCGCCGTCGGGTGGGACCGTTATCCACCACGCCAGACGACCAGTCATAACGAGGCTCAAAAAATGCCAGTGTGCAGTGGTGGGAAACTTAAACTGTTAACACGACAGACAAATTGTATTTAATCGTTGGAACATTATGAAGGGCCACAGATTGTGACACCAAACAAATAAGCGTAGAAGGTTTATTTCACAGACTTTTAAACTTTTTACTGATTGTAATTAGAGACATCACATGGATAGATCTCATGACGTAAGAATAATTTGGAAACTGACCATGTAGGGTAGATATGATATTTGTGACATTGAAACGAGCAGGAAACTAAATAGAACTCAATTTATGTATTTGTTCTATCTTCGAAAGATTTCCGTCTGGTCTATCTATCTCAGAGACGAGTGATATTAATACTGACAAACCGCGATGGACTTCCTGGATCTGGAGTTTTTGTCAGGTCACCAACTGTTTCCTATATAAAGTGTAGGTAATACTCAACTTATTAATTCCATCCCTCTTCGTTGTCAGTGAACATTCTGCAGCTATTTATTTCCTGCCAGCAAGTAACAGTGGGTAGCGACATTACAGGAATTAACGCGCGAGTCACAGCTGCGACCGGCGTGAGTTGCAAAACTGACAGCCGTATGTGTACTGTCAGTTGTACGTGCCTCTCTGTAGCTACCAAGTGAGTGGATGGACTTTTATGATTGCTGGTTTAATTGTGTAGGTTGTGGGAATTGCTTAAATAGTTTTAAACCTCCGTAGTCCAAATGTAAGAACCTCAAATAGACTGAATACCCCATCTACTTTATAAGAATGAGGCTCATGCGGAGTACCCTTTTTGGCCAGACAACATTTAGTTTGAATAATCCTGTGAAGGGTATCTTCTTCTGCTTCAGTCGAAAACTTATAATTAGTGCGACCAGTACGCAGCGGCCAGGTCAGTTCTGTCGTATACCATTTACCAGCCAATGGCAAACCAGCAAAATATGGCCAAATTTAAGTCAAGTAATTTATGAACCGACTGCGGACTCAGGTTGCTACAGTCTGTACTATGGACATGAAACCCCAACCATTTGTCCTGCCCGTCATTTACAACGGCTACACCTTCTAGAACTTAAACGGCACTGTTACTTCTTAATACAGGCTATTTCATAGCCTAGCTAGGAGAACAGCACGTCACCCACTTGATTGCCAGAGATTTAACACTACCCACTTTGTGAAATATGTACATGTACTACAATCTGTTTTGTATAAAATAAAGAATACATGTGCAATACGTTTACTATAATTTTTCCCCTACATTACTCACAATAATTATGTGGGGCACAGCTGTGCCTAAGTCTAGAACGTGTGTGTTACGACACACCTACAATATGCACTGGACTGTACGCTAATCGCCTCAGGGCTTTCGATGTGATGAAATCTTTAGCAGAACACGTATGAACGTGTACATGTTTATATACTACGGAAACTTGCTTTAATGACTGCTCCGTTTAAAACAGGAAGCAGGATGTAAGGAAGAAATAAATCAGTTGATTGCGCAACTCATTTCCCAAATTGAGGTGACTTATGTGATCCTGGATAAAAGTTGGAACGTGGTGAAGATAACACAGAAATTCTGATGGAGTCATGTTGGGTCATTGTGGCTTTATAAAGCTCACTGCTGCTCCCACCATATTAGTAAGCTATAAGTTCAAAACTCTATCAGTTAGCCCTTGCTTCAAAAGGTCCCAGGAGCAACCACTTGATTGTAGTTTAACTTTAAATTACTCACTTTTCGAACATTGTATATTAAACGTAAAAGTATTTTCACTCGACAACTTTAGCAACATGTTCGAGCATGTATTGTGACGTCACAGCGACGTCAGAAACGCTGCCTATATTTACTGACTCACTTGAAAAATATGTGGGAAGAAGTACCACAGTACTGTAGACCAGCCTACCGTTTTACGAAGCTCGCCAAGAGGTTGTAATAAAAATATGACTACACACCGTATGTATTAGGTGTATGAGGTAGGATAGCAGGTCTCTATTGGACAATCGCTTCTCTCGAGCTGTGTCATAACACCCTTTCCCCCGCCATCCACTAGTCTGTCCCAGCCATGCGGTGTTCACTCCAGGACTGCTCCATTGGCGGAGAACTACCGACACATCTTGTAAAGTAAGCAAACTGAAGTGGCAGTAGACGATATCTCATGTTGTGGTAAAAATATTATTCCATTAGCAAAGTGCAAGCGGAGCTGACTACAGGGTGTGGCCACTCTTGGACGCCATTTTAAAGTACTTGCAATCTATGATAATAGTGGTTCTCAAGCCAAGACTCGTTAATATTTAGTGCTCAACATGGACCCTCGAAGATCGTTACAGCGTCTGTACTGATCGTCAGGAAAATAAATGAGTTATAACTATCACGTGGCAGTCGGTTCTTCTTTAATAAAACTTTGAAACGACGTACTGAAGCGTGTACCCAAAATCTGATTTAAAAAAATAGATAAAACTTTTAAAGTTTAATCCACGAATATTGAAATGTTTAAGTGATAATTAAAACTATTGATTTCTAAATGTTCAACGCTGCCTGAGTCCCCTGAGTAAAGAAAGAGTGAGTGAGTGCTTTCTGCTGCATGCTCCAGGGCCTTTCATTAGATCTCTAGTTAGTAAAAGTCAAAGACATGTTGTCAGGATTGGGTATTCTGTTCGCTCTTAGTGATGGTACTATGTGGTGCTAGGTATGTGTACTTGTGTGTACCAAAGATCGGCAATAACTCAATACAGCACAAATAGCGCGGGAAAGAGTTTTGTGGATATTCCCGAACCATTTTAAACTCCACAAAGTTTTCCTTTCAAAACGGAAGTACTGTGTTCACTAGTTTAAGCTTCCCAATTGCGTAGCCGTATTTTGTATTGCAATCCTAAGAATTTGATAGAAATTCGTAATCCATTGCTTCATATGTTTGTATAATTTATCTGCTCGACAGCGTAAATACCGCAATGAATTTAGTGCTACTGTTAAAATGGATGACATTGGCATTGTAAGTGTTACGCGTTAACCCCAAAGCTATCAGATTAAATGAAAACTTGGTATCGGTTATAAACTTTGAATATAAGCAAGAAATTACAATAACACGGGACAATATTAATAACACTTTACATTTCTAGCAATGCAAATATTTGCAATAAAATGCATGAAGAAGAAACTGTTTCCCAACAGTACCGCGCAAACTTGTATTAAGATATTTTCCTAACAATCTGAGTCTAAAAATAGTCCGCCTTAGTTAAAAGAACATAACTTTGAAACCTAAGCAAGGTACACAAGAGCTGGCTGGTGTAACGAGCTAGCACAAAGCCTGCTAATCCTTTACCTTGCTTTAACATGGAAATGTTGCTAAGTGTATACAAACTTATTCTTATTTTGTTTAGTGCTAACGCTTTAGGAGTCAATATTTTTTACACTTTGTTTTTAAGTTAGGTACTTTTCCAAAAGTATTTTTCACGAAAAGGACTGCTGGCCTTATTGGTGATGGGTTCAGAAAGGTAAGGCGCGTAACATTCGCAACCGGCGTACATGATGAACATGGACGAAACCAAAGGAGTATGTAAGGATCGCAGCAGGTGTAACGGTACACGTTAGCTTATGTGTTTTCAAAACAGTTTAGCCTCACCATGAATTTCTCGAAGCAAGGTTAATTTGACAACCAGCAAATTACAAAGGTAACATGCTAACTAGATTTCTTTTGAGCGTTTATGAGCAAGCTTAGCAATGAGATAAATTAGACTTTCTTTTACTCCTACATTCAAGTAGTCTGCTATTAACGAGTCACTGGAGGTCTAAAATGGCCGCTTTAGCAGAATCATAATAGTATAAGAATATCATAAGAATATGAATCAAGTTAAAATTCCTAAAATGGTTTTACGAATTGTAACGCAATTATATTTATGATTCTGCTAAAGCGGCCATTTTAGGCCCCCAGAGCTCTAACTGGGTCAAAAAACTGCAACCCTCAATTAATTTAGAAATTAAAGCGAAGCTTTAAGTTTCTAATACCGTGCTCTTAGATAAACAAAGAAAACAATGCGAATCTTAGACCCGTTTACTCACAAATGGATCCGCCTAAATCCAGTTATGTGTGTTCAGTAATCCTTTCTCCGGTAGTAAATTCGTAAGCACCCACTAAGGGTTCAAAAGGGTTTCCTTGTTGTAGGGCCCCGCAGTATAGTTTTGATTATTTTCTGTATGATTCAACCATCACCAGTGGCCAGATACACCTGCAACGAGCACCGCTCGAAATTTCTTTTAAGAAACCTTTAAGTGAGCTTCGAGCTTTTTTCATTAAGGTTTGTGTGCTTGTTCAACAATTTACATTCAAATTCTTTTTTTATACTTAAATTGTTCCAGTCATTAAGTCATTAAGCTGCGAAATATACACATTTTTGCTGTGTCTCTAAAATAAATTGGTTGATTTTGGATGGATTCAAACAATTAATGTGTGAATATATTATACCAACACCACAATTGCGTAAGACAATTTTCTACCGGATTCTGAAAGATTTTAAATAAATTTGTCTTCTGGACACCGTCAGGAATATTATTAAAAAATAACAATTAATTGTAAAAATGAATAGCGTTTGAAATTTGAGTGCGTTACGCAACTACCCCGCAGGCCAGTACGGAACCCATGAGCTTACACTTGGCAGGTTTTCATCTCTTTTTGCGTACCAGCGTTAATTTAAATAATATATTAAGCGCATCCATGTTAATCCGACGGTGTCTTAAACGTGTATATAGGGCGACACATTCTATACGATTTGTGATAATTTATTTGCTGTTTCGTTTAAGGGGTTGATTCTATGCACCGTTTTGTTTACGATTTCTGGTAGATTTCTTCTTCCACTCCATCTTCAACATCTACGCATTTTCGCGGCCTGTTTCCATTCACAAAAAATAATCAAGCTTCCCTTAGTGCCAGTCACTTGATGTTGAACAGAGGGAACAACAAGTGACAATTGTTTTCATAGCGTGTCGTATTTCTACACCAACTTTCAACAGGATCGACAATATTCTCGATAGCTTACGTCAATTTAATCATCGCTATCGCTGATAGAATGTGACATACAATACGACCGCGCGGAGCGGTCATCATCATTTCAGCCGAGAGACGTCCACTGCTGGACATATGGCTCCCCCAAGTGTCGCCACATTGACCGGCCCCGTATGTCTCGCATCCCGCGGATCCCTGTGGACGAGCTGTGTCGTGTGAGTATTGCCTAAGCTCCTCTGAACGCACGAGGGTCAAGGTACAAAATACACTCTGAATATCACTTAATTGACTTGTACTATTGTGAGCTACGAATCATAACAGTGTAACATACAGCCTATACGTTCCTTCTTTAAAAATGTATACGTAATATAAACTCATCAATCATTCGGCAGCTTCTGTAGAGTTGTAGAAATCACAGTTGCATCAAAGTAGTCAACGATCCATCAAAAGTTTGTCCTTGACAATCTACCATTGCGCACGATGACCCAATGACTCTGTGATGACCAGTCATGACCACAGAACCTAATAATGAACTATTCCATAGTTAATCTTAATGATCTTCGAACTGGTGGTGACTTTTCTTTAAACATTGTAACGTCAAACAGACTGAGATGAGAGGGTTTAATACTCGCCGACATAATTAGCGATTGTTTTGAGTTAACTTGAGTTATTAAGCTTTAATTTTCTTGACTGATGCCCTAATGTGGCCTTGACCTACAGTGAAGGGCTTTATTAATAACGTACTATTTTTAATGATTTATGATAAACGGGAGAGCTTCAGATGTCATGTATAATGGTAACTTAGTAATTGTGAGTTTTGCCAGAAGATCTATAGTAGTTGATACCTTCTCAAGGTTTAATATTATGTATGTGTGATTTTGTGTCCTGCTTAATTTTACAACATATTATAGGATTATTATTAATACCACTTCCAGACGTCTCCTACGATACCTAATTCTTGCAACTGAACACAACTCGTCGTGTTCATATACATATATCTGATCTAAGCAAAAATATATACAACGTGTAACAGAAAGGGTATAATCATATGGAATACTGTGGTACGGACTATCACACTGAACAACTTTCTCTATGGGACCACCATCGAAATCGTAAAAAAATAATCAGCTGTCCCATAGAAAATTTCAATACCTACTCGACCCAAATGTATGGGACAGCTGATTATTTTTTTACGATTTCGATGGTGGTCCCATAGAGAAAGTTGTTCAGTTTGATGGTCCGTACCACAGTATTCCATATGATTATACCCTTTCTGTTACACGTTGTATATATATATATTTCGAACAAGCAGTCTGTCGACACATTTTCTTGTAAATAACAACTTCATTTTCTATTCCCATTATTGACTTTTGAAACCTGAGACAAAGTGAAAGCACAATCGTTCGGAAGGAAAGTGATTCACAATGAGGCAGCACAAAAGTATTTGTTACTCGCTGTATACTTGTACAGGCACACGAAATGTATTTGTCGTAAGCAGCGCGTAATGTGTATAGTAAATATTTGACGTAAATCGCAATTCTACCCTCCTCTGGGAACGGAAGGGGAGACGAGAGGAAAGAGGGGTAAAGGGAAGACAATGTAACCTAAATGTTTTCTGTGCTCCGGGGCGCAGGAATGTTGGGTATCGAAAATATTAGTTCTCCTGTAATATGACGTGTGGCTGTGAGCGGAGGTACCTGACATTAATTTTAGTGGGACATGTTGTGTTTTTGAATTAAAACGGATATTTTAGAAATGTTTTTTGACTTCATTCCTATTCAATAGACCGACAGAATTCGTAAAACCAAATGGCGGGTTAAGTTAGAACCTTGTGAAGCCAACTACTCAGTAGGCTTATACTGAGTATAAATAATTATATAGGTAGTATCGGCTTGTATTGTAAGGCCGTAAGATTTTAGTTTTCCTCATTCCAGAGGGTATCTTTGAAGCTTCCCTAACTCGAAGAGAAACAGGCTCGAAACTGTACGGAACTGTGGAGAAGTGGCAACCCGAGATGGTGCGTGAGCGAGTGTGACCCACCGTCGCACGTACAATGTCCACTGCGCAAAGGGTAGACGGAAAACATCAAATAAAGATGCGATTTTTTACCCCGTAAGTGTGCTGCATAGCATTCCAGTCCCAACCCCGCGTGCCGTAAACTTTCAAGATAACCTAGGACACAGTATACTGTGCCTAGGACGTAAATAATGCTCTGTATTTATCCACCTCTGCCTACCTAGTAGGTAGATATTAACATAGTATTTAATATAGGGTAGTGGTAGCTTCACAGACCTGTTCAATATACATGAGCCGGGTCTTAGACGCTGTACCTGAACCCGGCTCAGTGCTTGTTGCAATTATATTAGTATGCAAACAACGCCGCGTTGCTGCAACGTGCTATAGAACATTGCCAGTTATTTAGGAAGATTATGTACCTACTGACAGAGTAAGCTCTTATTATTTTATTATTATTTCCTTTATTTATTATCTTTACATATGATTTATATTTTTGAATATTCCTAAACAAATTAATATAAAAAAAAAACATTTAAAAAATAAAAAATAGTGATCCACCGGTGACGGGAGCAGGGTCCAAGCTACCGGTGGTTAGGTGGTTGTTATTATTATTTATTATATTTAGTTTTCTTACTGAAGCAAGTGCTTCTCTCAAACATGTACAAGTGATATGGTTTCCTTTATTCATCTTTATACAAAAAAATACAAAAATAAAGTGTGTGAGATTATCTGTCGCACATGGTGCCAACTTGGTGTTAACACCAGGCACATCGGTATCTCACTGACTTGAGTTCTATCGAGTGACATTTTGGTGCTAGTCTTGGTTACTCTAGTTACAGATAAAATACGGTTGCATCGGGTTACACTGGAAGCCGTCTCCATCATGGTTGGGAAAAGGCTATGCAGATGATGATGATGTCTCCCTAGTGCTACCATGTCTCTCCGGCGCCGTCACCGTCATATGTTATGTCTCTTTCGTTTTGCCATGTGAAGTTAAGAGTGTAAGGCACTGCAGAGATTTAATTGTCCGCAGAGATGTGGGATTTCCCAAACAATATTGAAGGTATTTCTGCAAAGTTTTATTTATTTTGCACTACCTATTCGTTTTCAATGAAATAACTAACATACTTTTATGAATACGTGGTATTTAAATGCGCACATTGCGTACGTTTTTATGGAGGCTTACTGAAGCGATGCTCATAAAGTTTTTGTTGTTAGCAGCTTTGTGGTATATCTGCACTGCGCAGGTTTCAAGCGCTTTTCATACAAATCGGTCTAGATGCATAATTAGAACTGAAGTTCTGGCGGTTTCTATACCATATTGTATTGGTTCTATAACAATGGTGTTTTCTAACGTTTGGAAATCAATTCACATTTCCATTCCTAAGAGTTATTTTTATCAAACTAATCATAAAGCAGATTTTCTCAGTTTTCGCGCATGTGTGTTATCATTATTGAACACACCAAGCCCTCGCCCGTATGGCGATTTCAGTGCTTAGCCCACGACTTGAAAATCCCACTTTTTTGACGCGCTCTTATCTAAGACCCTAAGAAATAATTGCCGTTTTGTGAGAATATAGCCTGTGACCTGCAACACCGAAAGGGACATCATCCGACGAATGATTTTATTATGTAAGACTATCGCGTGCATGACGTGCACCCCATCAAGCGTCGCGCGTCGTGCAATCGGAGAATTCCGTCAGAGTATCGCATGTCCACAATCACCTACATTTACCGAACCCTTCCTCAATTACAAACATTCTCTCTATAGGTACTACAAAACAAACACACTGAGATGACAATGACAATCCCAAAGCAACGCCACGTGTGTCGAAACATATCAGTGACAATAGTGAGTGTTTCAAATGAAGTAATTAACGGAATAATACTCTCACGGTACAGTTAGTACTATGTGTAAAGTGTGGCAACACATGGCAACTTAGTATAGTAAGTTGGTAACAAACATCACGCTTCACACATAGTAAGTTGGTAACAAACATCACGCTTCTATGTCCTGAGAGGTGGGCCGAGGAGTAAGAGGTATTGTGATACCAACTTTTACCACGCGAACTCTTCTCTCTGATGCAGACATAAGGTCATCAATTGAGCAGGTTTCAGGGTACGTCGGTGGCCATTGTCAGTAAGGAAAAATCCTAATCTGCCTAGCTTTTTACCCAAATATGTTGGGGTCGGCTTCCAGTCTAATCGGATGCAGCTGACTACCAGTATTTTATATAGAGCGACTGCCTAACTGACCTCCACAACCCAGTTAGTACTGGGAAATACTGGTTGTCAGACTTTCGAGCCACTGATGTCCTGTAACGACTGTCAAAGATCTACAAATTTGAATTATAGCCGGGTCCAACGGCATAACAAGACAATGAGTAAACTCAGTAGAAGAATCATATTGAGTGAATAAATGACCAAAATATGCAAAATGTTAAACAAAACAAGAATAACGGATAAAAATAATGTTTACAAAACATCACTGCTGCTACAACTCTATACTCATGCTTTTGTTTGCTTAGAATTATACTGGAATGTGAAACACTAACGGTATTCATTCATACATTGATCTTGGAATATCGAAGATTGTTATCTAAACAATAACTATCAAACAAATAATATGATTATATCAAATTAGGCCGAGAATCATGTTGGATAAAAAAATAAGTACATTGTTACAATAGGAATGATCTGGGGGTCTAAAATGGCCGCTTTAGCAGAATCATAATAGGACAATAATATGAATTACGTTACAATTCGTAAAATGGTCACAAAGTGACAATTCATAATATTCTGCGTCTGTGACTATTTTAAGATTTTTATCGTAATTCATATTACGATCCTATTATGATTCTGCTAAAGCGGCCATTTTAGGCCCCCTTTATTCATGTTTTTATCGCAACATATAAATATCTCGCCTGTAATCCACGAAAGGCTAGGCAGAGGTGTACCTCTAGTACCTGCTTCTACATCTTGCTGCTAATGTAAGCAAAGCAAGCAAGCATGTGTTGTTGCCCTAAGTAATATGGGCCGAGTTTATTGTCGTCAACCGGGCACAAATTCTAACTTCAGGCCACAACTGAGAAATTTCTGATGGAAAAACCTGCTGAGTAGCTCTGCCGGGAAATGATAAACGGTCTATTTTATTAGATTGCTAAGATAGTATGATGTTCTGGTTATCAACATTACAGCAAAGTGACATTTTTAGGGTAAGTTGAGGGCTAGGAGGGCGGTGATCTCCGCAGGGAGGCGTAGAGTTGCCGAGAATCGAGCTAAGTGGCGTGCAATTTGAGGCTTATGTCCAGCTGTGGACAGCAGTAAGCTGACGATGATAATGGTGAAGAATCAAGATGATTTGATTTTAGTTTTAACCTAACCATGAAAACAATGTAGTTTAAAGTCTATAAACATGATTACAATTAAAAACGATTAAATTAACTAAAACAACTAAACTAACAGCAAACAATAAAAAGAAAAAAACTCCTTCTCAACGCTGTCAGCTGGTAATGTCCCCAAAAGACTGGCGGCTTTGTCACGTTTAGAGTCTTGGATAATCTTGACGCTCTGTATGAAAGTACCCTAAGTCTGAAGTTGATTCAATAAAGTGAATTTTATCATTCATTTCCCCTTCCGTACATACACTTCTACTTATTCCTTAGAGGCGCAATGAAAAGCAACGTTATGTTTCTCTCAAGCGAACATTTACATCAATCAACTTCAAGGCATCATAGCAATTTACATAAGCACGTAAAAAGTCTCTCCTTTGCTCATTCTAAATTATATTAGGTAGGCACTTGAAATGTATCACTTTTTATGTTGTTTCCAAAATTATTGCGACGACAGAAATATGTCAGTTGTACCCGGTAATTATGGAAAGTAGCACAAACATGATTCTTTTTAGCTAGGCCTATAAATAAACACGGTACTTTTGGAGTAAAAATATTATTCTGAATGAACTCATTTTGTCTATAAGTCGGAAAATCACACTATGTAAGTACATATATCACTATTAGGTAATAAGCCTGATTATCTATTTCTTGGTTGGATTCAAATAGTATACTCGTATCAGCAATTTTTTACTTAATAATATTAATGATGATAGCCTGTCAAATGTACCAATGTTAGTAACTTTAATTTTATTTACTTTGCGTATATAGGTATATTATTTTCATACATTATAGAGACTTAAAATAATATGTAAAGTATCAAAAGGGCAGGGTTACGGGACTGTTCGAAAGAGATACCGCGGCCCTGGAACACAAAGGGCAAAAGAAGGAACATGGATGGGTTTTAGTCAGTAAAAGTCTGACACTCGCTCCTGCTCAGCTCAGAGCGGGAGAAGTTATTTGATGTTATAACAACCGAAAAAAAAAAGTATGAAAAGGGGACAGCAATAAAAGGACTTTAAAAAAATCGTTCGTATCGCTGTCAACAGCTGGCTGGCATCATAGCCACGTTGGACAAAAAAGAGCCCAGCCCTCTGATCACGTGAAGAGTCGATCAACCACTTGGCGATATCCTGAAAGAATAAAATGTGAGCTCTCTCGAACCCCCTGGCCTTAGTGTTTCAACATATAACTACCAATTAAATTATTGTACTTCAATTTAAATTACCTAATGGTCTAAACAGAACCTAGCAAAATGCAACTTAATTAATCCTATCGACCCTGTCCTACATTAGCCACGTACCTATCTTATTAGGTATGAGATAGCGAGGGCTCGCGGCTCGTCCTTTCTTTCCTTTAATTAAGGACAGGTAAATACCCTATTACGGCCGGTCTCAATTACTTCTATAGCGACCTGCCTACTTTGCCCGGTTTGCCCGAAACGTGTCGGTAACGTTTTAGCCGGTCATTTTATTAATTAGACACAGGAAGAAAGTGTGGGGGTAGTCGATCAACCTTCATTGTTTATATTAGGAGAAGATATTTTAATCTGAACCAATGACCGTTAGGTAAACGTGTTGTTGAGTGCAGACCGCGAATCGGCAAACGTAAGGTGGACGCTCTCAGACTCGGTGGAGTGACGATCTTCGCAGGGTGGCTGGTAGCAACTGGATGAGAGTTGCTGAGGATCGAGTTGAGTGGCGTGCGATTGAGGAGGCCTATGTCCAGCAGTGGACTGCCGTAAGCTGATGATGATGATGATGATTTTAATCTGTAGCACTAAGACAACGCCTCACCGGTCCAAATAAAGTGAGGTGTGTGAAAAAGTAATCTTGCGGCCATTATTGCCGCGGAGTTTGTTCTGCAACTTCGGTTCCCCAGCGAAAACACTGGCAGGTGGCGAAGGGATGTGTGACGTGAAGTCGTCTTACATTTTATGTTGAAACCAGAAACAGTGGTCATTTTAGCCTAATTTCAATAAATTGCTGGATTTCTTTTGCATTTTGATTCTCTTAAAATTATTGATTTCATCATAAAATGCTCGAAGCATAACGAAAAACAATGGAGAAATACACAATACTAATAAATATTGATCTTGTTATTCGGCACTTCCAAAGGTTTTTGTCGGCATCATCTCTGTTTAACTTTCTCCTCACGTAAAAAGACCATGACGTTCAAGAAAGATAAATTATAAAATCAAGCAAATCCAAATACAACTCACGACGCCTCCTGACACCCCCAGACACCCCCTGACACTTCCAACACCCCCTCACTTCCTGTTTATTCGCGAGTGCGAATGTCAAATCATGTATCTGTTTGGTACATTATTCAATACGCAACGCTATTGAAATCAGGATTTATGGAAAAAAATGTACATCCTATTTCATTGTGTAAGAAATCACCCCGGAAGTATAAAAAAAGGTTCTAATACAATAATAATTGATTATGTCTTTCACAGGAAATTCGCGAAAAATGGTAAGGAAATGCAAAAAGATTTGGGCTCGTCCGGGATTTGAACCCGGGACCTCTCGCACCCTAAGCGAAAATCATACCCCTAGACCAACGAGCCAGCTGACAGAAGTGTTAAAATAACCATTCTTATATATTAGTACGGTAAGATCTTGTCACCTTTCACTGCTATAGTAATCTGGGTCACGCACACCTCACACACTTATCAAGTTTTATTACCTTGTTGATACAGAATCACAAAAACATGTGATTACAACGATATTGAATTAGTGTTAATTCACACTCCGACTGACTACATTGCAAAATATTCAATACAGAACTACTCCACTTACTATGTAGTTATTTCGCTTTAGCTAAGTCATTTATTTTGTGCTACAATTATATTAAAAGTAAAAAAAAATACGACAGCGGCCAATTCTTTTATCTTCGGCCACAACAATGTTCCAATTTTGAAAAATAGAAGACGAAAGTGGTAGGTAGGTAGATGTTATGAAATGGTACTCGTATATATCGGTATGTATTGGTACGGTGGCTGTCTGCGGTATCATATGTTCCACCACACTGCTGAATAAACTTAACTGACCTCATATTTTTAAATCTCTTCCATTATGCTAATTAATTTTTGTCAACACCTTTGACGACTTTTCAACGAACGGATCAGCTAGGATTCATTTTGGCCTCCTTTTCCTGCCAGCCACAAGCCATACGATAATCTCGAAAGCAATAACTTCTCAAAACGTTACCTATCGCTGTTATTGAGCAACAGATAAGGCGACACGTAATTTGGATGCTGCCTATTACCGCCTGCCCATTTCCTGTAAGACCCAATCCACATTATCGTGTGATAGGTTTGATAGCGAGATGTGATTAGGCGTAGCTATAATGTGTGAATGTATGCAGGGATGGTGGTGTTAGGTAATGCTAATAATTCGCTGTTTGATTGGTAACTGCAGTAGGATCAGGTAGTTCAGATAACTAAGTTTCCTGACATACTCTGGCTCGTTTATATTGTTAAACTACATAATCTGACACCGACAATGAGAAATGGATAGAATATTTGAAGCTGTGACTCCCATCTAGTTTCAATAACTATCTACCGTGAATCTACACGCTGTAATGGAGACATCAAATGGGAACTGTTGGCATGGATTTCGACAGCAACAACGTTGATGGGTTTAGAATCATTCACTAAATTCTTGAATGATAATAGTTAGCGCGTCGATGTCCCATACACCCTGTATTTATCTTATTGTTCACACAATAAGATGGCGTTACTAACCTATAAAAATAATATTGCATATTCAAATGAGGGGGATTTTTGAGATGTTGTCATTTATTCATCAGTTTTTTCTCTGCGCACAAGAGCACAGTATAAGAAACAGCTGCTTAACTCAATTTAAATTGACGCCACTTTGTAAAATATTACGGCTAATGTCTTGAGGGCAAGACGGAGTGTTCCAGGGAACTTCGCAGCAGAGTCACCGGGGTAATTATGTGATGGATATCATCATAATGGAATTATATCGGCAATGGGTCGGCGTGAGGTGGAAACGCTGGTGTTGCTGATGTGATGGCGATGATACTGATGGTAGGAAAGCCATGGCCATGAGAACCATGCGTCATGGTGTTAAGACTGGTTTATAACACTAGGACGGTTAGCACACTTTACCATCGTATATCGTATCTTTTCGCCCTTTCGGGCATTTCAATGCCCGAAAGGGCCACCGAGAGTACTGGAACTTGTAGAACAACAGTCAATCGCTAAGCCGCTGCTCTGCAAGGACCACAGTAATAATCCACGGTATTTGTTTTGTTTCTGCAAGCGTAAGCTGTACAGAACACCAGAATTGAGGTGTTTATTGGTAATGGATCAAGGAAATGAATTGAAATGAATGTTTTAATTTTACAACGCATCAATGAGTCTGCCCAGTACTAATTAGGTTGTGGAGATCAGATAAGCAGCCGCTCTATGTAAAATACTGGTATTTAACATCGAAACGGTATCTACGAAAAGTAAGCATTATTGAGATATACATATGTATATACAAAATTACTTAATAATGCCAATTAATACCTTGTAACTTCGTGTATTCTAATACAATGCTGAACAAACGCTCGATCAAATGTATCATGGTAGCCAATCGCACCAGAGACAAAGGACAGTTTCTCACAGTTTGCCCCACTAACTGCGCTCTGATTGTAATAGCGTTTAATGAACAATGTGCTATGCTCAATCAATAGTGTACTCCGTGGTGACTGTTAGCTACTTATTTGTTTCCATTGTTACATATACCTAGAGATCAATATCAAAATTCAGAACCAAAGTTTTGACGACCCGAATGGCGCAGCGGTATTGAGGCTGTCTTACGTTCTTTGGGTCCCGGGTTCGAGTCCCGGTAGGAGCAAAATGTTTGTGTGATGAGCATGGACATTTGTTTCCGAGTCATGGATGTTTATATGTATAATAAGTATGTATTTACAAACAAAAAAGTATCTATGTAGTATTATCAACTATCTGGTGTCCACGACACAAGCCTCGTAGCTTAGTGTGGCACCTAGATGGCGCTGTGTGTAATGTCCAGCGATATTTATTTATTTATTTCAAAGTAAGGCTTGTGGCCATGTTAGGTAAGCTACGGTTAGGTTAGGGGCTGTAAGTTCCTTACTTTAAAATTAAATTAAAAATATTTATTTGACACTTAAGTCACAAAAAGAAAGCACACGATTGTATTGCCACAAATCTGATTCTAACCCCCAAACTACCTGGACCTGTATTTTAGGGGTTAGCGTTCAGCCATGGTTTATAATTAAATCTAACAGCATTGAGAGTGTCGCTACAAAGTTGACAGCCCAGGTTATTGCCATTTGCCAACTGTAGGGTAAGTTAATCATTTACCAGCTAGGTTTAATTCCGATGAAGATAATACGTGGCGAGTTCTTGCTTCGAAAGGAAACACAGCCAGACTCCATGCTGCTACCAAAACTATGAAGACTTAATGGCTAACCGTTTAAACACTTTGCTCGAGTTGGGGACCAACTTTCGGGTTTTGAAAGAAGAAACCGTTAAAAAACGATTCTACTCTCTTGTTAAAACAATTCCTGTTAGTTTTCACAAAACCCTCGCGAAGACAGATTAACTGGTCGTAGGTGTAAATAGTGGAACATTCAACAAAATCTACTAAAGTGCACACAAGTTGGTGATGAGATCTAATTATCCGCTCAACTTCAACTGAATTCTTGCTGAACTTCCGAAGTTTCGCAACGCCAACCGCACGACATGACTCAGATTGGTCAGTGAACTGTGGGATACCTATATAAGATACTTTTACTGTGTGCTGTGACATGTGACGGATGTTAGATAAGTATTAGTGGCTGGGAAATAAACTTTAGCAATACATAGTATGCCGTATTAGATTGATGTCTGTCATGCTTGATGTGCTAAACATAGGCCTGCCAGTCATGGCCAAAATATGTGACATATTTATATATACATACACAGTGTACATACTTACAATGTTTTAAAGATGGAACGGGTGTTGCAGTATTAGAATAATTATGATCCTGGGCACTTAGAATCAGCTGAAAAGGCATTCAGTGCCTTTATCTTCCGAAGGACTACAATATGGATCACAATACGGTGTGGAGATTGACAAACTAGATTAAAGGCCATTTCATTACAGATCAACTAAAAGGTATGTTGGTCTTTGACTGTTACAGTTTGGTCAATAACTGATCTTACGTTAACTGAATTATAATGCTGATGGTCTTCACGAAATTGCAGGCACCATTTTGCAGTAAGATGGCCTTCACTGAACATACAATGCGGATACTATCAGAGCCTGTGTACACAATTATCTTGTAGAAGCAACTAAATTAAATCGCTAGAATGTGCAGCCAGACTGCAGTCTAATCTGCCCGGCGACCGCAGTCCTTATGGTGCCTCTGGGACAAGTCGCTGCAGTGGTTGGCAGTAAAGTCAAGTACTCACTGTTAGGCTTGTATTTACGAGCACGAAATTAAAAGCTGAGCAAGATGCATGTGCGAAGCATTTATGAAGTACAGGTACACCCAGCAAGAATACACGAAAGCTTTGCTACATTTAAGTACGTATTCCCCAAAAACTCAAAGCTGCGAAAGAATATTAGATTGGAATTATTTATCCTCACTAAACGATGTTTTGTTTGAACAGGTTTCCATGAAGATGTTCTGTTAATAACAGTTTTATATTTAGGTGTCGTGTTTGGACTTCTTCCATTTTACTTTGTGAAACTAAAGCAACTAATGAAGTATGGCACTGTATCCGACTTAAAAAGGTCATTGATAATATTAATTGTTTCGTGTACTTATACGTATTATATAATTTTATTAGATCTTTAAGTTACTGTATGACTTTTGACATCTGATGTAAAGCCAGCATAAAAAAAATGCAATGATTGTTAAAATAAAATTCTTGCTTTCTATACAAAATTAACATTTATTTCAAGCCTGCCATTTTTGTCAAACAAAACCTGTTTTAGAATGATCTGGCTAGTCTTTCCAAATCAACATGACCTATTTTCGTAAATTTTCCGATAAAGTTAATCCATTTATATATAGGTGTTTTTATTACACAATCAAATTGCAGATCCATTTACATTCAAGGTAGGCATGCAATCAGAACAAGTAGTTCCTATGAAATCACGAAAGACTAATAAGAAAACTTGAACTAATTGTAGTCCCCTGCTTAGCAAGCGATAGTTTAGTTCCAATGGAAGGTAGAAAAGCTCCGTATTTCCTCAGAATTTATTATTTGTCTCACGATTCCAATTCTGCGTTGCAATGTATCCAAATTTGTTGAAGTATGTTAATTAGTATCGGGCTTTTTCATTAACTGGGGCCGGGAAATTACAAAAAGAAAAACATAAATCACCTGCCTGGCTTTTCCTTATCTTTTCCCTTTGCTTTTAAAATAGAGAGTATTGTTTTAAGTGTACTTTGCATAATTAGTTAGTTCTTTTTTTAATTTAATTTTGGTAGGTCCTTTTTATACACATGGTAGAAGGCATGCCGAGGCACAAACAGTTAGCACGTATTCAGTACATCATTCGTTGTATGTATTAGATTTTACTACTAGTACACATGGTTTGAATAAGTAATGTGATAATGGTTCCTGGATGAATTTGTTAATAAAATCTATGGGCAGGAATTATTTTCACCTCTTCTGAGTCCCGAGGTAAGGTCTTGTGACAGATAGACAAGCAAACGAAACATTACATCGAACTTCTTTTTCTTCTATCGCTACCGCACGGCGCGGCGCGATATTTCCGTAGGCGCACTCTCACTATGTCATACGGTGTCGATGTCGTGACGTAACAGATGATAAATGGCCGCCATGATTGATGTCCAAATACGCAGCACTGATAGTGTTGTACTGTGATAGCGGATTAAAATGTTTTGAGCGTATTAATACAACTATTGTAAATTTTAATGCTACATAGGGCAAAAGTTTTAGGCTTTGTTTTGGTTGCGTATAAAAGTTCTAGCTGGGTTGTGAATATCATAATCCTCCCTTGTCTATACATGCTCATCTACTTAAAGCTAGTTTTACTTAAAGAACTGAACGCGATTAGCGAATGTAAAACGTGTTCAAGAGCTTTAAGTGTCAATGTTCCATATCATTTAAATCATTTTTTTCTGTAATTCTGTTAATAATAATAATCATTGTATTATCAGGCAACTAAGGCCCATAGATAAAATACACAAATTAATCTTATACAATAATACACTAATACATTTAAAACCTTTCTAGACTATAACTAGACACGTATCGTTGACGGCGTCGTGTTTCGCTGCGTGGTGTCGCGTAACCGTCCTCGGAATCGTCGGTATACGACACCTTTCGGCCAAAAGGCCTCTTTCATGAAGGTCTGTAGATGGTGAGTCGTGAACTCGAACGACGAACGAGTTGAAGTTGATGTTGTGCGCGATATCAACCTTTCGACCCTCAGAGTATAGTCGGTCTTTACTCTCAAATACCCCACGTTATTGCACTTACTGTGTCTCTGCATCACCCTAAGGTAGACTGGTAGAAAATACTCAAAGTTAAGTCCGCCTTTGTACAGTTTTTCCTTGTGCATAAAGTTGATGAAATTCGCTCTTAATTTATCTTTTACCTTCCCAAAATGTAGCCATTTATTGTTGTCTGTCGTATTACACAATATTTAACAATATAGTTAGTAACAAAAGTCCAAACCTAGATCAACCATACCTTTGCAAATTAAATTCTGCCCTCAAAAAACCCAAACGCAATTACCTGTCGGCAGACAAAACAAACAAATGAAACCCTTCTTCAAACATCTAGTCCGTTCCATAACCTTAGTTCAAAAAGAAAGAAAAAAGAATAAACAAGAAAGCATCGCGAGGTTACAATTAATTCGGTCCCGAAGCAATTAAAGCTGAGCTAAATTGCCATATTTTTTAACTCACACATTTTTTGCGTCGACACTGAAATTTCCTCTCGCTTAATTTATGCTAATGTAGAGGCGAGAGGGCAGTGAGGGTCCGGAGGGACCGGGTTCCCGATAGGCGCTGGAAATAGGAAGGTTCAGATATTAAAATATTTTGTTATAAGTGTGATAGCCTTATGCTTTTAGGAGAGAGGTGTTAGTTAGAAGGCTATCTGTATAGACCCTAGAAAAGTGACCACCTGCTCTTAATGCAAGGGTTTTTGTAAAAAGCAACTGGGTATATTAAAACGAGTGTACGTTAATGTGTAGCCTGACAAGAAAGAATGTTACTACCACACACTAAACGTTCTCCTTAAGTGCTTTAGTAACAAGCTATGTTAGATCCTGTCACTTGCAGGACCATCCACTTGCCTATTCTGATAGCAAAAAACTACATCATCCGCAAAGGAATTCGGCAAGTAGACAGGTCCTTAAACCTCTTCGATATTTTAAAACTTTCTTCTCAATTTTATTTCTACATTGTTGCGGAACCCAACGCCTTGTTTGTTGTATTAAGTTCAAGTCGACGAAACGAAAAAACGTGGACTAAGTTAACTACATTTAAAACTGTCTTACAGAGGAAAAATCGCTTTCTTCGAGTGTATTTCATGTTGTATTCGTTTTTCGAAAAGGTCTTGTCTATACTCTTGGGTTATTATATCTTCGTTGTACTAGAACACCACTCACAACAGACATTTGATTGTTTTACTGTTTTAACGGAATTGGAACTGTTATATAAAATGAAAAAATGCTGTAATAGTCAATTTTCAGTATACATAGTACAAGGTTCGAGTGGTGCCGGTTTTGGGTTAATCTTAGTTGCCGATTATCGCACAGACGGATGTTGGTAAAAGCGCCTGCCGTAAAAATTGCCGCAACGCGCGTTACCATAGAATATTGACGTAATAATTTAGGTAGGCGGTAGTTAAAAAGAGCGTGAATTCTAAAATTACTTTTCATATTTTGTAGTTTTCAGAAATAAGAGCCACAGAATCTAAGTAAATAAATGCACATCAGTCAAAATACAAACATACGAGTACATTGCGGTTTTTCAAAAAACATTCGCAAAGGATTCTTTAAAAAAATTCAATGTGTTTCGCGAAAATTTAATCATGTTACAATATCACCCGGGGCAAAGGAGACGACACTTGAGGTATTAATAAAACACTGCCAATTATCTAAATTGGACCATTTGGCGTTATGATAAGGTGCACAATGCAATATTTATGGAACCACGGTGCTCATGTTGGAAGTTATGGATGGGTCATGTGGTGAAATGACAGCGGTTTTTTAATTTTGTTTGAATATTAACAAGTGTTAAAATGCTATTGTCAGTTAGTAAAAACGAATTATTTATCGGGTTGACTGTAATGAACTTGTAGATATTTGAGTATTTTATACACTGTTATATTTTTGTTTATGGTAACATTGATGTTATTTTGAACTTTTTTTTACATTGTCTTAATTAGTTAGGAGAACTTTATAGTAAGATACGGTTTATTTAAAACTAATGAATTCAATTGTTTACACTGTGATTTAAACAAAAAAAAAATAACAATATCGATGGACAAAGATTAATTCGAGCTATGTATATTTTCACGTTACCCTCATTGCATTGGATATTTTTCTCGACATACAGGCTAGTTTTGATGTTTGAGTTTTAACGGATGGTTTTTGCCTTGTAGCTCTTGTTGAAAAGGTCGAACTATCGGTTATTGCCGTGATTGAGACGATTACAGTTGCTAATATTGTGTAAACATATTGATGTGTTACAATATAGACTATGTTACATTTTTGTGTATGTGAAATAAACTGATAATACGTAATAATTCTATTCAGTGATCTAACAAATCCGAATTGGGATCGCTGCGCGCCGTTCTCGGTCATATAAAGATTCTGGTTTGATTTTTTTTTTTTTTTTTTTTTTTCTCGCCGTTACTGGTAAGTGCTACAGTTTCTAATAAACTCAATGGAACGTGATAGACAATTACGATCAAGAACGCGACCTACATCGCGTTCTCGTAGCAGTTCAGTGTCTCCTGTACGTTTACGAAGGAAATCCCGAGGTCGACACCACAGGCGACCTACCCGGACAAGTGTTGCTAAGCGTCGAACACGTTCAGGATCACGCGAATCACGTTCTCGCAATCAACGTAAGAATCGACAGCATCGTGGTAGATCTCGTAAACGTACTTCGCGATTGCGATCTTCTACTCGAAGTTCGTCACGCAGTTCAAAAAATTCGATCCGGAGTTGCTCTCGAGACGCGGAAGTTAGCAAAAACCGTCACAAACGTAAAAGATTACGTCTCTCGACAAAACTTGCTAACGTGTCTCAGTGTGCTGGAAAAGGTGCTCGTTTGACTGGTGAATCGCGTCGCATAGAGGGTCATTCGAAGGAGGACGGTCACCGCAGGCCTGTAGGGCCTGAACATGAATCAAATACGCCGCCGCCGCCGCTGTCTACTGCCCCTGAAAATAGTTCTCATAATATTAGTGTTGATTTTTTAGAGACTCTTAATAAAACTTTGCAAGCTATCGCAACCGTAAATCCTCAAGTGAAAAATAAATATACGTCTATTAACGTAGTGCCCGAATTTGACCCCAAAGTTAAAAATCAAACAATAGTTACTTGGCTGAACAAAGTCAACGAATGTGCTGATATTTACGGTTGGGATAGCAAACAAACTACTCATTATGCTCTTCCAAAACTTGTGAATACTGCTAAACGTTGGTATGAGGGTCAGTCCTCTGTTATGCACTCATGGGATATATGGCAGGAAAAACTTAAGGCTGCTTTTCCTACCAACGAAAATTATGCACATTTGTTAACTGAAATGCTTAACCTTAAAGCTAAATTTGGAGATGATTTAGAGGAATATTATTACGAAAAATTGATAGCTCTAAATCGTTGTCGTATTTCAGGAAAAGATGCTATCGACTGTATAGTGTATGGCATAGAGGATAGGTCGGTCCGTTATGGCGCAGAGGCCGTTGGATTTGATAACGTTGATAAGTTGTTAGGATTTTTAAGAAATGTTAAACATGAACGTGTTGACCGAAATGCTAACAAGAAAATAGTAAAACCCGTATCAGATATGTCGCAACGTGGATCTAAAGGCGATGTTAGGGTGTTAAGATGTTTCAACTGTCACGAAGTTGGACATATGATTTCAAAATGTCAAAAACCAATAGTAAAATGCCAGAAATGTATGAGAGTAGGCCATGATAATCCAAATTGTACAAGGGAAGTTAGAAAAGATACAGAGGTTAAAACGTTATGACTAAATGAAAACCAACAAAAGAACACTGATGAAAAATTCAAAAAAGTCATTTCAATCAACGGTAAAACTTTCACGGGCTACATAGATTTTGGAAGTCAGTGCTGCTTAATACGTGAATCAGTTGCGCGAACGCTAGTTAATCCCACTGAATGGTTATTTAATGATTTACCTATATTAAAGGGGTTTGGTAATGCGACCATAAATCCAATAGGTATTTGTAACTTGCAGTTATCTTTGGAAGGAGTTTTATTTACGGTTAATTTAATCATAGTATCAGATAGTTTTTTAAATTACGATGTTCTACTAGGACAAACAGCTACAGAACAATCTCACGTGGAAGTTCTTAAAACAAGCGATGAATTAGTCTTTACATCTAAAGATAATAGTGCCAGGCATGAAACATTTAGTCTCAAGTGCTGTAAATCAACACAATTATACGGGAATGGTTCGATTAAATGTTACACCAATAATTGCTTTTCGGGACAACTTGTTATAGAAAACGGTTATCGAAAATCATACAGGATTGAAATTGGAAAATGCAAATTTTTGAACGGCCTAGGTTATGTTACGGTAGTAAACACGAATAATCAACCTCTATCGTTCAGCAAAGATACATTAATTTGTCGTGGATTTCTATACAATAATAATCAAGTTGAAAAGAGATGTTACGATATTTTTAAAATTGATAAAGCGCTTACTCACTTAACATTTAATGATTTAAATATTGGTCCCATAAATGATAATCAAAAAGCAAAGTTGAAAGAACTAATTGACGAATATCGAGATTGTTTTGCGATGAATTTGTCAGAGTTGGGTCACACTACCGTAACGGCCATGGATATTCAGTTACACGATAATAACCCAGTTGCATATCGCCCCTATCGCCTTAGTCATACGGAGCGTAACGAAGTGAGACTCATGGTGGATGATCTAATGAAACACAAAATTATTAGGGAATCAACTTCACCTTATGCATCACCCATAATAGTAGTGAAGAAGAAAACCGGCGACAAACGATTATGCGTAGACTATCGGGCTTTAAATAGAAAAACTTCTAAACAACATTATCCTATTCCGCGAATAGAGGACCAAATTGATAGACTTGCAGGTAACAAATATTTTTGTGCGTTAGATATGGCCTCAGGCTACTACCAAATAGGTTTAACAGAAGAGTCAAAAACTAAGACAGCGTTTGTTACACCAGACGGGCAGTTCGAATTTAATCGGATGCCGTTTGGTTTAGCAAATGCTCCTGCTGTTTTTCAGCGTGCTGTCAATTTGGTACTAGGGAACGCTCGATTTGACACCGCGTTAGCGTATATGGATGACATTTTAGTCCCCTCTGACAGTTTTGAACAAGGCATCGATAGACTAAAAGTTGTATTCGATAAACTACGACAAGCAAATTTAACCCTAAAACCTCAAAAATGCCATTTCTTCCAAGAGCGTGTAGATTACTTAGGGTTCGAGGTATCGAGTGATGGAATACGACCGGGTTCTCGTAAAATAGAGTCAGTTTCTAATTTTCCACACCCTCGTGACGCTCACAACGTAAGGCAATTTATTGGATTAGTGAGTTTTTTTAGACGCTTTGTCAGAGGTTTTGCTGAAATTGCCCGCCCTTTGACAAAATTATTAAAAAAGGACGTCACGTGGACTTGGGGTGACGAACAAGAGGCTGCATTCGTTAAACTTAAAACCGCGCTAACTTCGCGACCTGTGCTGTCCTTATACGATCCAAAGTTGGAGACACAAATCCATACGGATGCAAGTAAACATGGGGTAGGTGCAATACTATTGCAGAAACAGATTGATGGCCTTTTTAAACCTATTGCATTTTATAGCAGGCAAACCTCTCCTGAGGAGTCTCATTTCTCATCTTATGAACTAGAAGCCCTAGCAGTTATATGCGCGTTAGTCCGATTCAGGCCATACGTTCTTGGGTTACACTTTACCATTGTCACCGATTGTAATTCCTTGCGTGCAACTTTTCTGAAAAGGGATATGGTGCCACGAGTGGCTAGATGGTGGAGTTTAATCCAGGAGTTTGACTGCGATGTCGTGTACAGGTCTGGTCAGGCTATGCTGCACGTTGACGCTCTAAGCAGAAATCCTATGCATTCTCAGGAAAAAGGCGTAGTCAAAGAAATTGAGACTTATGACGTTTTTAATATTACTGATGATTGGCTTGCAACTGTACAATTAGGTGATCCTGAAATAATACGGATTAAGGATATCCTGTCAAATACGGACTGTAATGACATTGTAGAGATTCGTAAAAACTTTGTATTAAAGAAAGATCGGATTTATCGTAGTACGGAAAATGGGTTGAGGTGGGTTGTACCAAAAGGCTGTAGATGGCAAATTTTACAAAAGAATCATGATGAAATAGGGCATTTTGGCTTTGAGAAGACGCTCGAGCGAATAAAAGACCACTATTGGTTCCCGCGGATGCGTAAATTCATAAAAAAATATGTGACCGCATGCTTAGAGTGTGCACATAATAAAATTCCATCGGGAAAGAAACAAGGTTATCTACACCCTATTCCGAAGATCTCTAAGCCTTTTCATACAGTCCACATCGATCACGTCGGACCGTTCGTTACAAGTAAAAGGAAGAACTCGTATATTCTTGTGATTATAGACGCGTACTCAAAGTTTATTGTTTTAAAAGCGGTCAAAAATACGAAGTCGAATACATCAATCGCAATTTTAAGGGATTATTTTGGTACGTTCGGTGTACCAACACGATTAATTAGTGATCGGGGTACATCATTTACAAGCATTAAATTCAAAGGATTTATGAGTGAAGTGGGCACAAAACACATTTTAAACGCCGTTGCTTCTCCACGGGCGAATGGCCAAGTGGAGAGGTACAACAGAACAATTTTGGATTCTCTTGCCGCTCAAAACCACGGTAAGGATGAACGTTTATGGGATGACCGTTTACTTCAAGTTCAATGGGGCTTGAATAATACCATTAATAAAGGCACGGGAAAGTCTCCATCAGAAATCTTGTTTGGTCTTAAACTCACTAGTACCAATGAAGGTCAAATCATACCCGAGATACAATCAGACATTGAAGACAATTCAAATAAAAACAGCGAACTAAATAGTATAACTAAAATAAGAGAAGAAGTAGAACAGTACGTTGATGAGTCGCAAAATAAACAAAAGGAGTATTTTGATAAAAGAAGGAAAGAAGCGCAAAAATTCAAATTAGGGGAACTTGTGAGAGTAGCAAGAGAGACTCATAGTATAGGTAAAAGTAAGAAGCTACTGCCGAAGTTATCAGGTCCGTATCGAATTACAAAAGTATTTGACAATGATAGATATGAGGTTGTTGATACTCCGTTAACTAAGAAAGGTACGACCATTTACAAAGGGGTATACGCAGTGGATAAAATTTATCCGTGGTTGTGTTTCGGAACGGATCGGACTGACGAGTCGTCAGAAAATGAAATGAGTGGAAATTAACAATTTTGATGAAATAGAGGCATGTGGCCTGTTAATTTCTTTAAATAGTCAGCGTAAAGAGCACTTAGGAGGCATAAGGTCTGTTTTAAATTTGTATTTATAGTGTGTGTCGGAGACTTTGTAAAAACTAAAATTGAATAGAATAGATAATGCGCAAGATGCGCGACATATAGAGCACAAGTGTGCAATAAAATGCGCAAGGTGCGCGATGCATTATGAATAGGGTGCACAAGGTGTGCGATAATAGGTGCACAAGGTGTGCGATGCAATACGCAAGGTGCGCTACGCATAATTAATAGGATGCACAAGGTGTGCGATTTGTAGTGCACAAAGTGTGCGATGCAATATAAATAGGATGCACAAGGTGTGCGATGTGTAGTGCACAAAGTGTGCGATGCAATGCGCAAGGTGCGCGACGCATTATTAATAGGATGCACAAGGTGTGCGATAATAGGTACACAAAGTGTGTGATGCAAAGCGCAAGGTGCGCGACGCATTATGAATAGGATGCACAAGGTGTGCGATGCAATGCGCAAGGTGCGCAACGCATAATTAATAGGATGCACAAGGTGTGCGATGTGTAGTGCACAAGGTGTGCGATGCAATGCGCAAGGTGCGCAACGCATAATTAATAGGATGCACAAGGTGTGCGATGCAATGCGCAAGGTGCGCGACGCATAGTTTTCAGTATTTCCAAGTTGGAGCGACAAGATGTTCAGGATGCACAAGGTGTGCAGTGCGAACTACACAAGGTGTGCCATGCGGACTGCACAAGGTGTGCCATGCGGACTGCACAAGGTGTGCCATGCGGACTGCACAAGGTGTGCCATGCGGAATGCACAAGGTGTGCTATGCGGATCGCGCAAGGTGTGCGATGCAGACCGCGCAATGTGTGCGATGCAGACCGCGCAATGTGTGCGATGCAGACCGCGCAATGTGTGCGATGCGGATCGCGCCAGGTGTGCGATGCGGATCGCGCCAGGTGTGCGATGCGGACCGCACCATGTGTGCGCTGCGGACTGCACAATATGTGCGGGCATAACTTGTGAAGTGCACAAAGTGTGTGACGTGTTGTGAAAATGTTAAATCTGTGAAGCAGAAGATCTGTGATGTGTTGTAGAAAACGTTTGTGGTGAGCTTGAGTTCAAATTACTTGGTGTGAAATTCTGACTCGTTGAGTCTTGAATGTATATTGTTATGATCAACAATATGTTACATATTTTTGATTATTTACTTTATAATGAAATAGTTAAATTGACTACTTATACAATTATTATGGTACTTTCATAACTTTTTTTTATTCCCTTTTTAATTTTTATTATGTAATGTACACGAGGTCGTGTACGGTAATCAGGATGGACGAACTGTTAAAATGCTATTGTCAGTTAGTAAAAACGAATTATTTATCGGGTTGACTGTAATGAACTTGTAGATATTTGAGTATTTTATACACTGTTATATTTTTGTTTATGGTAACATTGATGTTATTTTGAACTTTTTTTTACATTGTCTTAATTAGTTAGGAGAACTTTATAGTAAGATACGGTTTATTTAAAACTAATGAATTCAATTGTTTACACTGTGATTTAAACAAAAAAAAAATAACAATATCGATGGACAAAGATTAATTCGAGCTATGTATATTTTCACGTTACCCTCATTGCATTGGATATTTTTCTCGACATACAGGCTAGTTTTGATGTTTGAGTTTTAACGGATGGTTTTTGCCTTGTAGCTCTTGTTGAAAAGGTCGAACTATCGGTTATTGCCGTGATTGAGACGATTACAGTTGCTAATATTGTGTAAACATATTGATGTGTTACAATATAGACTATGTTACATTTTTGTGTATGTGAAATAAACTGATAATACGTAATAATTCTATTCAGTGATCTAACACAAGATACATGAAAATGGCAGTTCTGGAATTTCGACAAGGATTTCTTGACTGAAAAAAAAAACATGTATGTACAAGTGTGTTCTTCCCATTTCATGATATCTATTTTATGCCAGGCTTGGTCTTGGCGAAATGTGGGTCTGCTATTAGGCATACCTCTGCTTAACCCTTCCGGGATTACAGTCGTGCTGTTATGTTATGTGTGTGTTGGTCTTGGACCAACACTAAAAAGTCGAGACTCAAGGTTTGCGTCAAGTTAACTGACTGCATTCACAGCACCACACTGCGCTCAAAAACACAGATCATTGTCGTTGCTGAAAAAACTGTTAAGCTGAAGTGGGATTGGGCTAGCCACGTCTGCCGTATGCCAAATGCTGCGGCTGTGGGACACAGTTAGAGAGTGTAACGGCAACCCGTACGTACAGTCGTAGAAGAGAGCTGGACAAAACCCATTTTCTGCTTAAATAGTGCTGAATTGTTTAATCTTCGAAATGTCAATTTCCACTGCTCTTAAAAAATATATCCATAAAATCTTTCAACTGTTTACCCAACTGACAAAGAAACTCAGCAATTTCCTTCTCTTGCAAAACCACCATTTTTCTCTCCATATCGCTGTGTTTTATCATTCACGCCACACTGGCAGCCCGCAATAGTGAACGTAATAAATAACGGGAGATGCAGTGGCCTCTAAATTAGCTTTGTGCAAGATCTTGTTGTCGGCACTGGTTTGTTTTAAGGCTAGAATGGAATGACGTTCGGCTGGGCTGGTCTGCGCTGTTCTGGCTAGAAAGACTCTCTGGAATCCGGAAAAGCGTCATACTTTCCAGTTGAAGATTATAAACGTCGTAATGTGGCTATTAATTGGTTTCTTTGTTGCTCCCTTGTGATTGTTCAGCGTTTATTTCATTTGAGATGGAATGCAATTTTCTTGAAGTTGTCTTATGTTCTTTTATTTGATTTGAAACACGATTTGCAGTTTGTTTTATGAGTAGCTTTTCAGGAAATATTATTTGTGAGAACATTGCTGGTACCATTTTTCAGTGGTTTGATGCTAGGAGCTTGGTGGCTTTAATTTGGCATAGTTTTGAAGAGGTATGCCATCCAAAATTAAATCTTTGCTTCGGCGTTCCGATAGATTTAGATCCATACAAACAGCATTAGAATCACATTGGACTAATTTAAGTCTTACTGCAAGTGTCGTGTGGTGCTGGTTATTTTTCAGACGAACTTTTCAAGTGGCTCCGAATTGCTTTTACGTGTTCGCCGAGCAATTTATCAAAGCCAGCATTACGCTTTCAGACTCACCTGAATAGCCCCAAGAAGTGGTCCAAACGACGGGCTAGCTTTAGACGGCAGCTCACAGGTCTTGGGCAATACTTGGCAATGGAGCCAAGAGCAATTTCTAGTCGATTGAACGTTCCCATGAGAAGCCAGGCTACGATCGGGATCACTTTAATTCTTTGCTGAACGTCGCCGCGTCGTTAGGAGCTGAACTTTATAGGCAATCGCGTAGCCGCTAGCCGGGGGAATTGTCGTAAGGTTTCTACTATGCAGTTGAGGGTTGGATTGTTTGTGTTGCAAAAGATACGACATAATATTCAAACTAGTAATAAACTTAGTTTAACAAAGGGTTATGATCTGTTTTAAAAACAAATTAATGCTTTAGCCAAATCTTTGATAAAATAAAGGAAAATCCATAATTTTCAATTGGCCATCCCTCTGGTCTCCGGCGGTATTGATACTTGTCGCATTAGTATGAATTGGAGTACTTATATGAGCTATGGTTTGACTGCCTCGTCGCCGTCGGTCCAGTGGTCGCAAGGGCCGCCGGACTGGGACTGCTGAGCATGAGGTTCTGGGTTCGATTCACAGGCCGGGCTTAGTGTTATTGGGTTTTTCCATCAGGAATTTCTCAGTAGCAACCGCGGAGTCCGGATTAATGCCCGGTTGATGGCAATAGGCTCGCCCCTATTACGTGTACCTACTATAAGGGACGCCTCCGCCTAACCCTTCGCTATTTGGAATATAATTCGACGCTTTTGAACTTACGCCCATTTCTACAAAGACCCTTTGCAACGTTCGACAATACTTTTGGCAATAGCTTTTATTACTAACAAGCTACTAGGACCTTTTAACTCTTGAATAACATTTACAGCTAGGAGTTGTTGATTGTGTTTTTGAATTTTGGAGAAAATATTTTTGTTTACGTCTTTGACTGCACACACAGGTCGGCTCTAAGTAGCTATACGGGCATTTAGTTTATTTTGTTTTGTGTCTATTACATTATGTTAGTCCCTACTTACAATTTACTAGTAGACATATGTGTTAATAATAATAGTTAAATAAGTATTTCATGTCAATACTAACACTTTGGACTTCAAGGTCTACAAATAAAAGATTATTTATTTATTATTTATTTCACGTAATTTCAATATTACAGATAAAACCAGCCTCTTATAGTTTTTTGTTTTACATCCTGCGTGGTCCGTTCCACCCCACTATCTCTATCTCAACTCATTATCTTCACGTTTCTTGAGACACCCTATACACTATCACTTGTCCTTATACAGTAGCAATTAATAAAGGTGTAACCTTCAGATCAGTTAACCCGGGCCTTGAGTTAACCCCGTCACCCATAAACTATGGGCGGCTACCTGTCACCAAGTGAGGATGGATAGGCAACTCGTACAAAGTTCACGGGGCCTGCTGCCCTAATACGACTCCTAAATGAATGCCTAAATGTCATTTCAGTTTAAGAATTTTACTTTCGTTTTAACCGAACGATGAATATTTAACAAGGGGTTTTTGATTCAGGTATTCGTTTAGATATTACTTAGTGTTAGTGAGGGTCCTTTTTGGGGCCTTTTTCTGTGTGAAAATGGAAGAGTAAAATTAAGGGTGGGCGTAGTTAGTAATTTTAAGGTATTGCGTGATGTGTGTTGGCAAATAATTTTACCTAAAATAGGTAGGTAGGCTAGCTGAATTAATGCCACCTTTTCAAATATTGTAAGTTTTTTTACATATAAACAGATACTTAATGGAGATATTATTTCAGTACCTCCTTATCAATATTTTACTCAATTAATAGAAGCAATAACGACGAAATATAAATATCAAGGCTAGTCCTTTATCCTAACAAAAAATCCCAAGCAATATATGTTAAAGTACACAAACACATCAGCCCACATACATAGACCCTTATGTACACAGACATAAGGCCCACAAACACAGTAACTCGATCTAAAACCGCTCAATCGCCGCGATCTGTTCCAAATGTGTACAAATACAAACAGTTGGAACAAATTCTTGGCGACAATCTGTTTGCAGGCAGGCGTTACATAGGTACCAGTTGGTAGGTACGAGTAGCTACTGCCGCGTTTGGGTACTTTCACACCCCGAGCTCGACGTGGGGCTGGGGAAATAGCGATTACGAACGTGGATTATGTTTTAAAGTAACCGATCGTGATGTAGCTATTTGATGTGGAAATAGTCCGGCTAGCGAGAAGACATTGTAGTAGTTCTCTGTAGCTGCGCTTTCATTTATCTATTTAAACTTCATGTACAAGAGTGGTACATAGGCGGACTTAATGCCTCAAGGCATTCTCTACCAGTCAACCTTTGGGTGAAATAGGACAGCCTTATGATAGAGTACAAAAAAATAAATGAGAATAATACTATTTTGTTAACATAAATTGATATACTTAGTTCAAAATACCAGAAACCTTTTAATAATTATGACTACAAATGACTAGCTTGTAAACAATTTAGTCTGATTTCAAATAGTACTTCCGAATTGTTGTTTTGAAAGCCATTTTGCTTTAAGCTTTTTTAATTCCAAGGGGTAGCGCGTTCCAGAGCTTTATAGTTGAGACAGCGTAAGATTTGGACATAAAACCAGAAAGATGTGAGGGAATTTCAAGGAGTTGGTTTTTGGAAGCTCGAAGGTTACGACTGTGTGAACTGCCCAACACTTTGAAATATTCTTTTAGGTAAACGGGAGCACATGGATCGGTCAAAATAGTGAAGAGCATACAGAAAGATCTGAGGGACCTCCTGAGTCGGATAGGCAGCCACTTAAGCTGAGAACGATTTGAAGAGATGTGATCGTACTTACGAAGGCCAAAAACAAAACGAATACAATTATTAAGAAGACGATCCAATTTGTTTATAAGATCTTGTGATAGATCAGAGTAACAAACATCAGCACAGTCGATAATGGGAAGCACAAGTGACTGGACCAAAGTTAATTTTGTGCTAGATGGGAGAAAATGTTTGAATCTATAGAGAGACCGCGGCGAGCAAGTGACTTTCTGGCTAACCTGAGCTACCTGCTTATTCCAACTAAGTGTTTCGTCAATGTGCAGGCCCAAGTCTTTTACATGTGCTGAGAGAGAGATCACAGAGTTGTCGAACATAAGCGGCATTAGCTGGCTAGTATCCATATTTCTCAGGTAGTACGAACTACCTAAGAAGATGGCCTGGCATTTCCCAATGTTGACAGCAACCCCAAATTTACCAGACCATTTTCCAATGGTTTGAAGATCTGCATTAAGTAATGAGTTGCAATTATCAAGGTTAACGGTTAGGTTAAGGTTACTTACTGCTTTATTCATGAATATAAATACAAAATGAGGCTCTTTTTACGGATCCGATCCAATACTGAAACCACCATCTACTACTAGTCCCAAATGGGCGCCAACGAACTTTGTTGGCGCCGACTTGGGACTAGTACTGGATCGTGTTTGGCTCAGTAAAGAAACTATCAAACCATGCACCATCTAAAGATTTAACTATGAAAGTATACATTTCCTCTTATCAGCTCGCTATCTTCAAAGCCCCCAAAACTATCACAAGTGTAGGTACCTATTGCAGTTTGCAGTGCTCCACGTATTAACATTTGGGAACTGTTCGCCACTCCGGAACGTTTTACATTCAATACGTTTGCACAGAATATAATAAGTAACAAGTAACTGCTTGGCCACGAGCTACAAGCAAAAATACATTGCTAAGAGACGCCTCGAGTCACCGCGTTGCGACTTGCAACGCGACGGCACTTACGCCAAAAAAACAAGTAAAACATGCAAGTTAGTGCGTCGTAGCTCGCAGGTTGCATCGCCTTTAGTCGTGAGCGGGGCATAACGTTTTGCATTCAATACGTCCCGTTATTCTGTAGCACAGAATACAACAGTGTACTTCGGGGCCTCGCCGAATATTGCAGGATTTTAGTTCGTGTCAATAAAATCTACACCAATTTTGTTTGAAACTAGACTCGCAACAGTATTGGGTTTAAAGTGCATGCAATTTTTTTAGAAACGTGTTTTTGTGTTGTGAACAAGTCTTCTGTGCACAATTTTGCTGGTGCTAGGAATACACGGTGCTAAAATCAGCTGTTTCGTATAAAAGTGCTAAACGGTCAAAATGCATGGAACGGTTTGATTTTGTGCACTAACCGACAAAAAAATCAATTCTGGTTTAGAATCATATACCGTGCTAAAAGTTTGTGTGTCCCTTACACCGTGTATATTAAACAACAGAGATCTGACGGGTACGGTATAAACTAGTAATCTCTTGGGAGACGATGGGACAGGATCACTTTAAAATGTAAATAGATACGTTGATCTGTTCCGTCTCAAGAGGTTAGTGACAAAATTATGGTATGAACATAAATGTTACACATTACTTACAAACTATAAATAGACATATAACATAAATAGAGGCTTTTAAACACAAAAAAAAAAACTTCTAACAGCGATATTACAAGCATATAGTAGACAACCATTATCCCCACTGAATTTTGAAAAAAGAACGACAATCAAAGCGCAAAATTCACATTTCATAACAGAAATTCCAACCTAATTGAAACTTCCACTAGGACCCCATTACACGACACCCATTAGCCCGACATACTTCACATAACGTCCACGTAACGTTCTATAACGTCCACGCATCTTACATGCGCTTTCTGCCAGATATTTTTTAATTAAAATTTCATATTCTGTCATGCGGGGACTAAAAGGGTTGGTCGGTAGGTTTGAGGTTACGGAGTAGTAGTTAATGGAGTTCTCATTCACAAAAAAATGCCTTGTAAGCATAAAAAAAAAATTAACAAGTAGGTACAAACCGACTGTCAAACTTGCAACAAATAGTTGTTAAATTTATTAGTACCGCAGTAACATGTTCCAGTTACCTATTTACAGACTGGCAATCGCATCATCAGCAGTAGAGTACACGCAAATAGATAGTGTGACCGTTTCTAGATAGATGAGATAATACGGTTTGATACGCAGAGAAAAACTATTCCATAGAAATATCTCCAATGTTATTATTTCTAGTCACGTAAACATAGCTGTTATAACCAAAATCGGTACAAGCATTTTATTCCAACTTGCCTTTTGCTTCGGTGTGTCATCCCACTGCTGGGAAAATGCCTCCCTCATAACCTCCAAATCTTTCGATCCAGGGCCAATGTGGACCACTGGTCGTTGGTTCTGTCCAGCTTCCCGCCATCTACAGCGAGGTCTACCGCGTCGCCTTCTAACTTGATGCACACACATTTGATTAAAATTGCCCGCCGGATATCGCTTCATTTTCTCACTCCTCATTGTTCAGCAAGTAAGGTCCCCTTGATGAATTGCTTCGGTCACTTTATTTAGTGGAATATATAGGGCGGGTGAGCCCATGTCTTACCTGGCTAACGTTCGTGTTATAACGTGCTATAGGTACATTTATTTCTACAGGAGAAATGTATGGAAATGGAGCTTGCGGGGATATGGGAATTTAGGAATATGGGTAGTGTAGCAATTTTGATGCTACGATAAAGTTTATTGAAATGATGGAGCTGTTATGAAGAAACAGTAATATCGGTTTTCACATTAACGACATCTAAATGAATTACCTACATTATAGTACTGTTGAAAATTTCGACACTTGATCCTAAGTAAGTGTCACCTAGTGTTAGTGAAAATACGCATTATAACATGTATGGCACGGTACAATTTTCTTTATGCAAGAAAATTATTATCTATCCAATTTAAATTCACATCACATAAAGAGTAATGATCCTATAAACCGTTCAGGGTTTTACGGAAATAACTAATTTGTTTAACAAAAAAGGTAATCAATTTCTGTAAAACCTGTATGTAACCTAAATGATAACACCTAGAGCAAGTCAAAGATAAACTAACACTTTATCACAACACTCAACAAATAAAGGGTGTAACAAGACCCTTAACGAAGCCGAAAGGCACTTCTTCTCCCCGTCATTGCGATCATATTTTTGTTCTAGACCATACCTGGGAACCTTCTCGTTACAGAGATATTGGGGGTCAAAGTTCCCACTTTTTCACAAGTTTTTATTTTTTACGTACATGTTTATAATGTTAGATTTTTACTTTAAACACCTCCACGGCCCCCGTACTATTCAATCCATCCATCAGCACAATGTTTTGAGTGCGTTACATTAAGTCGTACCGTAAAACGTGATTTTACACCCCAAAAAAAAAAAGTCGGTTCCCTGCAATAATTTTTGAGTAAAGTTGCTTAGTTTGATGTACATAATGCTTGGTTGACGGCTTCGTGAAGGGTCCTGTTACACCTTGCATACATTACAGCATAGCTAATGTTTTAATCAGGAGACAAAACATATTACGGTAGAATAATGTGTCCTGCAGTATAAAGCTAATGTTTTCCAATCTCGACTGACTTTCGGGTAAATTCTGTAAATGCTTCTTCATCATTGTCACCAGCCTACTGTGGTCCATCAGTTGGCATAGGCCTATCCAATCGCCACTCAACGAGGTTCTCAGCAACTCTCACGCAGCTGCTACCAGCCATACTGCGAAGACCATTACTCCACGTAGCCTGAGCCCCGTCCTAGTCATGGGGTCCCCCAGGCCCCTATCTTAGTCAGTCACCACCCGTATTGTAGGGTGGCATCATTATCACTTTAAGCCGTTGGTCCCAGCTGTCATTGGTCTTTCACCGTCATGACGAGTAGTTAGAAGCACAAAGGTCTGACAGCGAACCCTACCAATGAGTCTCGTGTTACCCAGTAACTACTGGGTTGTGGAACTACTCAAGTACGATTGGTAGTCGTCGTCGTAGTCTAGAGTTTTGGTATTCAGCTGCATCCGGTGAGACTTGAAGCCTATAAAAAAAGAACATTGTTGAGAAAATACTAGGCAGACGATATTTTTATGTTACTTTTAAGTAAGTACGTAATTTTAAGTGGGCTTAGAGAAATCTTATTGCTGGTTCTATTCAATTCGTTGTCTAAGGTGTCGCTCCACTGCATTTAAATGATTTCAACGATTACAAAACTGAAATTACATTCTAGAGAAATATCATCGCGCTACGTGGTCTGGGCGATAAGCAGATGCAATCGAGTGAGACAACGTGAACACAGATATATTACCAATTCATCGTTTAACTCCCAACGTGATAGATCTTATCATAGTTTTATTATCTGTTTAATCGCTTCTTTTAGTTTTTCAAGTGTTTGTGAATGTATTCGTCTGTAAATGATTGGGAAGGCATGTTGGCAAGTTACGCTATATAATCTTCAAACCTTATGATTCTGTTATTTTATATATTTTTTTCGGAAATCGGTAAAAACCAACCCTTTTTATCATCGATTCGGGTCGAGAATCATTAGTATAGACACCTCCTTGAATTTGACCGGGATGCAAAGCGACAGCCTGTATAACTATGTTTCAGGCCATTAATTTAAGCCAGTCATCACTTTCAGCCGCAGTGACCCCATCATCATCATCGGCAGCCTTGTTCTACGTACTGAGGGTGATGAGTACAACTCTCCTCCCGTCTGTGCCATTCTATCCTGGTCTGTGCGAGTCAGCAGTAAATATTTTAAGACATTATGACATCAGCGTAAAGGTAAAACACGCCATAACAAAGAAGGATGTTTAGGGAAAGAATGATTCATAGCGTTTTATTCATGTTAGAAAGAGTTATCAATGCAATGTGATGCTGTGGAATTGTCAAAATTAAAGGCATTGTGCTTGTTAATGTATTACGTAATTACACACAGTTCTCATCTTACACATAATGGACTCGAAAATGTTCACTTCATTTTATCGACATCTTCAAATGCACGTTCCAAAGCAAGTGACGACTTCACCGAGTCATTTAAAAATACGCACACATGGTAGCCATGATCAAATATTTTTGTTCGATAAATATTGAAATTGTAATGAACGGCACGCAAAACAATGTTTTGTTGGCACAGATGACTTGACAAAATATGACTGAAGTAAACATCAGTACCCATAACGTGCCTTGAACAAAAGTTTTGGACATTAGCACAATGAATGAATGAATTGTATTCATCGCGTATGAATTCGCCGCTAGAGGCGCTAGTGTAGCGCGAGGGCACCCAAACGTCAGATGTCATAGAGTGTTCGCGCGTTGCATACTTCTTTATCACGTATTTTTACTAATATTCACGATTGTGGTCTAGATTGAACCATTCCTGATTAATTATGACTTTAAGTAGCAACTTAGGATCTTATTTGTTAGTACTTGGGGGTTTTTAAATGTTTTAACCCTTCGTGTGCCGGAACGTAGATCTACACGAGACACAATAGGTTTTTATTGTGTCTATATACTCGGCATACGAAAGGTTAAGCTTCCTAATTTTAGATTTTTTTTAAGAATTTTGAAAGTTCCATCAGATCTGGGCCCTTAGTCTGCTATTGCAATAGTGTCAGAATGGTCTATAATTGATTTAATAAGGCCCCTAGCCCACGGCGTATTGAAGCGCGTTCGAAACTCGTTTGACGTGCGTACAAAGGGTAATTCGTCTGCGCGGGGCCTTATTAAATCAATGATAGACCATTCTGACACTATTGCAATAGCATACTAAGGCCCCTGTAAGGAGGACGCTTAGTTCGCGAGAAGTGAAAGGAGTGTAGGGAGGGGAAGCCTGAAGTGGGAAAGACCGCCTGCAAAAAAAAAGGCTTGATATTCCGAACTTCAGTTTGACAATTCAATTTGCTGAATTGTCAAAACTAGATATTTGACAATTCAGCAAATTCCAGTTACTAAACTGACTCAAATACTAGGTATTTGAATTTTGAAGCTAAAACAAAACGTATGTTAGTCTGTTTTTAGGGTTCCGACGACAAATGAGAAATAAACGGAACCCTCATAGATTCGTCCTGTCCGTCGTTCTGTCTGTCCGTCCGTCTGTATGTCACAGCCATTTTACTTCGAGACTGTTGATAACGACGCAGTTAAAATTTGGAGAGTAGATGTGTCTTCTTTATACCACTACAAAAAAGTGATGAAAAATTATGTAAAAAAAAATGAAAAAATGGCCCTCCATACAATCATGGAACTGAAGGTAGAAAATAAATACTTCTATGAATATTTTTGTGTGAAATATCTATCTATGTGATAGCTCTTGAAAAATGATATCGAATTAAAAAAAAAACATTTTCTTACGTCAATGGTTGATGAGATATTCGATTCTAAAACTATAAAATTTGGAGTTTTACAACGCAAAAAGAACCTTCAACGAAAATTGGTTTGAAAATTGTTTGTTTTTTTCATTTCTGTAAAGATTAGGAATATGACGCACATAGCCAGCCTTTCATAAAATTACGATCAATTAATATGCATTAAAAATACCACTTAAGTAACACCAGGGTTTTTAAACATTTTCAAGTGAGAAAATTGGAACATGCATATCAGCAAGTTGTTTTTTTTTTGGTTTTGACTACAAACAATAAAATATAATCATTTTAAGAAGTACAGGCGACACAATGTTGGTAAAACTGACACGTTTGACGATTAAGTTTATGTTATCTCTGCTAGTTATGTTGGTATTGTGCATGGTAGGTAAATGTGTGAGACAATAGCTTGCTTTTGCGCTATTTACGCATGGCCGGTCTGGTTCTTAGCGTATCGATGACAATTTAAATTGAGTCAGCTCAAAATTTGGCGAGTTTGGCACTTTCAGTAGCGTCCATCAGCTCCTGTGATGTGCAAGCAACAGGACAGGCAGGACACGATATCAAGTGTCCCATCGTTTGTGGGGCAACACCACATTACCACTCCAGGGCAGTCATCTATGCATCTCCACCTACCTGTATCCGGAGTCTAGCCATGACAACTCATGTCCAGGTTACTGATGCAGAGACATCGATGATAATACTTCAAGTATCATCATCTGTCTTGCCGTTTCCCAAACAGGTCGGCCTCCAGTTTAACCAGTTGAAGCTGAATGTCAGTATGTTTGATGGAGCAACTCTCTATCTAACTTCCATAACCTAGTTAGTACTGGTACTATGGTAATACGATACCCCTTGGTAAGAGTGGTTGTAAGACTTATGGGTCACTGACTACCTGTAACGACTGTCAAAGATCTACAAATGACAGCCGGGACCAATAGCTTAACGTGCTTTCCGAGAACGGAAGAAACTCGGTATGTGATGGATTTCCTTTGAACCTTGAAGATCGACACGTATGGCTGTTATTATTAAGCCAAGAGTTCTTCAGAAAAAATACTTCAAGTATCCTCACATATGGAAACATTCTCGTATGGGCCACCAGCGTTTATGACTACTCAATCATTTTATCGTCACATTAGCTGTTCCTTTGTAATTCTTTCACTCGGTAAACTTTACAGCCGAATGTTCATACGATTATGATTACTTTGGAGATATACAATGCCTTGTGCTTCCTTCCTGGAAACTGCAAAAAGTTTTATGTCGTTTGGGAATAATTGATGATATTGCTAAATCTTGATGGGAAAACTTTTCAATGGAGGCACTTTGAACCCTCTGGGCCTCTTACTCAACATTTTATTTGTTTGGCTTTTCCGAATAATATTGTGATTAAAAGCGAAAAAAAAAACTGGCCAAGTGCGAGTCGGACTCGCGCATGAAGGGTTCCGCACCATCGTAGTAGGCGAGCTCGCTTTTTTAATTTATGTTTATCTTTGTTGTTAGGTCTAGTCTCAAAGAACTAACCTTTTATATTTTTTTTCGACGCTCACAATGAGCCCTTTCATTTAATGTGTAAGCACGATATACTTTGAAAACCTTTTTTTTTCAATTTCTATTTTACCCTCCAAAAGCCCCATATTTAAAATTCATTAATTTACGTTACACTTCCGTCTTTGGGTCACCGACTTACATTATGTGTATCAAATTTCAACTCAATCGGTCCAGTAGTTTCAGAGTTAATTGACTGTGACTGACGGACAGACAGACAGACACGCGAGTGATCCTATAGGGGTTCCGTTTTTTCCTTTCTTGATAGGGAACCCTAAAATAGATATATACTTAACTAAGAAAACTTTTTGTTTGAAATCAAATTGTATCCAGCAAGCCGATTTGAAATTATATTAACTACTCATCATACCACTAATAAATGATAAACTTAACAATTACATCATTTACACCATATTGATATAATATTTGGGTGTAATAACACAGCCATTCACATAGCTGAGTTATTACTTAAGAACAAGCCGGTGCAGTAGGTGGACTCTCAGACATGGCGCAGATAAAATTTAAAGTCAATGGCGTGGAATATTCCGGTAAATATTAAAATCCTTTTGAATATTCCGGTAAATATTAAAATCCTTTTGAATATTCCGGTAAATATTAAAATCCTTTCATAAAAGTATATGCAGTTCGGTTTCAGTGTAAAAATCGTGACTAATGAATATTATAATATTGTAGCATCGTGTTTTTATAGTTTATTTTTTTATCGTAGGAAGTGATATTCTTGCTATGTACCTAAAATGCTTTACGACGCTTGCTTAGACGTAAACAAATATCAACATCTGTCTGACCTATCTACTTGTACTAATTGTAGTTTTGTAGTTTCTGTCCACCCACCCCTATGAAAAAAAAAAGCGCGAGTTTATGTAATATGTACCTATGAAAATAAAATATAATATGATCTGTATTAAACGCTTAATGATATTATTTAGTGAGCCGGCTGTTGATCGTAGAGAAACCAATGATCAGCCGACTGATGGACTGCTGATTCTGATGATAGTGAATACCACTTACTCTCTTTTAGCGAAATTCAATCATAATTTTTTGACGGCACGGTTAGCGCAGTGGCTGAGCAATTGGCAGCGCAGCAGCGCTACGTGTCGCGGGTTCGATCCCCGCACGGAACAAATATTTGTATGATCTACAGGTAGTTGTTCCGGGTCTGGCTGTTTGTGTATGTGAGTTAAAATGTTTGTAAACACACCCCACGATACACGCGAAATTCCTAGTGTGGGGAAAAAGTTAAAAAAAATAAAATGATTATGTTATAAATAATGCCACTGTCACTTGACAGCGGTGTTATCACTTGAGATGTGTCTTCTATTTATTATTTTGTGGTTTGTAAATAACTAATTTATAAATATTTTGAAAACCTTGCGTCATCCCATCTTCCTAGCACAGTGGGCTGCGTTGGGCGGCTGCTGTAGGTGCTGAAAACCTCAAACAGCGCAAATTCAGTAATTTAGTTGGTAGTTATGTATTTAGCCGTTTTGGGTTGAAACACTAGGGCCATTGGCAATAGTCCGACTTCCTACTTGGTTTTTTGGGAAATCGCCATGCGGTTGGTCGACTCATCACATGACCAGAGGGCGGGCCTATTTTTTGACCAAAGAATCAGCCTTCTGGGCACTTTTTCTGTTGACAGTAATGTTGACGAATTTTTTGACGTCCTGTAGCTTTTAATACTTGTATATATTTTTGTTACTATTACAGATTTGTAGTTTGAAAATAATGTAAATAAAAGAAAGTATTATAACAGGGAAGAAAAAAACTAATTTATTAGTTTAATTTGACTAGAAATAGTATCGGCCTAATAAACACTTACTGCTCGGTATACGCCTCACCTTTGTTCTGCCATATCTCCGGTTGCGTTCGGCCCTCATCCAGGTCTATCTGGTATCTTATTATTTTTCTGAATTTTTACATGGTCTTAATCTGTCTTCACCAGTGGGATGCGATGTGAGCTCGGATGTGATGCTGGTGGACTACCTACGAGACCGCCTAGGGCTCCGTGGCACCAAGTACATGTGTCGTGAAGGAGGGTGTGGCGGGTGCGTCGTCAGTGCTCAGTCACCTTCTGCTGTGCCGTATGCTATCAATTCGGTAATGATCATAATTTAAAGTCTGTTGCTTTACATTGAGAGCAGTGGTGGCTCAGTGATAACGACTTTCGGGTTTTGTATTATCGGTTCAAGCCCAGACAGGTGCTTAACTCTGTATAATTTATTTCATCACCACTGCGCTTAAAACGGTAACCAAAAAATCGAAGGTATGTCAGCACATCTACGAATGATAATAAATACCTCACTCCCTATCATAGAGAGGAGGCTTTTGACCCAGAAGTGGGACGTTACAGGCTGAATATAATATTTCTGATCTAGTTATCATCATGAGTCTTTTTCCAATACTAAAGTTGAAGGGCATAGACCTAAAACTAAAAAATTCTATTCCAATGGGGTAACCATTGGAATAGAAAAACATAAGTAGAAAGAACACCAAATAAAACTCTAAGATATTGAATAAAAAGTATAGATTTGTAGAATTGTAGTCAATAATAGCACTAGCAAATAACACACGGTCACACCGTCTTGTTTATTCCGTCATAGTGCATGAGACCAGTAACATCATGCCACGGTTGGGAGATTACAACCATCGAGGGGTTAGGCAACAGGAAGAAAGGATACCATCCACTGCAGAACAAACTGGCAGAAAAAAATGGCTCCCAGTGTGGATACTGCTCACCATCCTGGATTATGGCGATGAACAGGTAAGAATATAGACAACATGAATTTTATGATAATTAGAATTATTGCTTGCGGGTAAGACCTAGTTGAGACTCGGGCAGACCTGGAAAATGGCACAGAAGGAGGAGGTCTCTACTCAGTAGTGAGTGGAACAAGGCTGCCGATGGTCATGATGATGATATTTATGACGAAACACATATCGATTTCTCGTAAAATGAAGGCCTGTGTGTTTTGTTCAAAACAAACAATGAAAAGGTAATTTTAGGTGTACAACAGCTGCATAAACATCTGTATTTTGTCACAATTGATATTATGTTAAGCAGATGAATAAGCATGGGCTTAATTTAAAATAATGGATTATCAGTAGTCACATAACTTTTGCAGATACAATTAAGAAAAGGGTTTATTTATCATGCAGAATTCTTGTCGTATAAAATTGTTGTCTTCAAAATGTTAGACACACCATTTCCAACTGTTGTATATATATGCCTATCCTCATTGTTATTATTTCAGTCTCCTCCAGGCCAATCCAAACATCACAATGCTTGAAGTAGAAAAGTCTCTAGGTAGTCAGACCTGCCGCTGTACCGGCTACAGACCAATCCTGGAAGCCTTCAAGAGTTTTGCCGAAGATGCTCCAAGACAGATCAAACTCCAGGATATTGAAGATCTTCAAATCTGCAAGAAGACTGGAGAAGCTTGTGACAAGAGGAATTGTGAGGATAGTGATTGGTGCTTCGTAGATGAAGAATATGGCAAAGAAGAGGTTATTGAAATCAATCTGAAAGATGGCAAGCTTTGGGTTCGAGCAATAGAAGTCAATGATATATTTAGGATTTTGGAAGAGGAAGGAGATGATTCTTACTTGCTTCTCAATGGGGACACTGCGAAAGGTAAATATACAATGTTGTTATTTATTTAGGTTACCCAACAATTGTTAATTTTAAATTAATTGATTTAATGACTAGAGAAACATTTGCAAGTGCAACAATTAATTACAGGTTGACACCACATGCACAGAAAACGGCACACATGTTTATAAATTATTGAAATTAGAAATTTTACATACAATGAATGAGTAATTAAAAACAACAATCAAAGAAAAATAATTATGATAACATTCAATGCTGCATACAACCTAAAAAAATAAAAAAAAATCATTGGTATGTGATTACTGATTAAATTATAATTGATTACATTATGATTAATTATTAATTGAATTATGAATAAAGATATTGACCATAAATTGTTAAGAGAATAAATTAAAAGAATAAAATAAAAAATAAAAATTGAAAACAGGTATAAAATTAAAATAATATTATTAATGATTTTATGCTGTTTTATTTGTAAGACTTAACATCACGCCTGTAATTCCCGAAGGATTAGGAAGAGGTGTACCTAATAGCATATCTACATTTAGCAAGCCATGTAATGGACGTACCTATTGCCATCAACCGGGCAATAAATCTAGACGCCGTAGCTGTTACTGAGAAATATCTGATGGAAGAAGTGAATTGTGCTTTACCCGGCATCAGAATTTTGAAATATTAAAACTTGGCTCCGACAAGTCGAGATAAAAACTTTGAAACTGGCAATGACCTGATCCTGGCTGTAAACTTGTGGTTGCAATCTAAGCATACTTGGCTCTAATGACATAGTTTGATCTACAGATAACGGAACAGAATGATGTTATAACGTTTATGTTTACAGGAGTATATCCCATAGACGAATACCCTCGGGTCCTTATCGACATAAGTGGGGTCAAAGAACTGAAAGGATACACACTGGATCAGAACTTAATAGTGAATGCTGGTACAACACTCACTGAGTTTTTGGAAATACTGAAAACTGTATCCACAATGGAACACTTCGGATATCTGCAGAAGATTTATGATCACGTACTGAAAGTTGCACACATTCCTGTTAGAAATGTAAGTTAAGCTCCGTGAACTGTCAGAACAGTTTGTATGTTTTACCCAAAACATTGATCACCCCATACATTGCTGCTGATCCTGCCAATATAATGTCTCTGTGATGATAGACCAGATCAATGTTATTAAGACATGCTGATTAAGTCAAAGTACTTCCAGTTTATATTACCTCTGATCGGGCTTCACTATCAAAATCGTAATGATCTTTATTTTCATACATATAAAGTTGGTGTTCGGTCAGTCACTGACAAACCTGTCAAAGTTACAGTGATCTTTATTCTTGTAATAAAAATAAGGTTGCTGTTTTATTGCTAGTGGTCGCAAGCGCGACTGCAGGTCAGGCATAGTTTTATTAGGTTTTCCCATCAAGAATTTCTCAGTAGCAGCCAAGGACTCTGGATATGTACCCAGTTGATGGCAATAGACTCGCCCCGTTAGGCGAACTGGCGCCATGTGTATGCACTATTTAGGTGCCTCTGTCTAACCCTTCGGGGCTCACAGTCGTGATATGTTATGTTATCAGAGATAAAATGACAGTAAAAGCTTTGCAGGTATCGAAGGCTCAAGTATCACCATTCATCCATGTTTAAAGGCAGTTTCTAAAACTAAAAAATCTTCAGCTGTTTGTCCCAACAAAAAGTTACAGAATGGAAATCTCTCAACAGAAGTTTGCCTTGCATTTGGCCTGTTTTGTAATTTAGATGTGAGGTTATTTGAATAACTAGGAGCCTGAGAGGTTTGCTCTGACATGTTTAATGTATTTGTAGGTGGCGTCGATTGCAGGGAACCTTATGATGAAGAACCAGAACAAATGGTTCGCGTCAGATATATTCCTGCTTTTAGAGATGATTGGGGCACAAGTGACTATACGTAAGTAAACTTTGATCAAGTGTTTTAGTGAATACTGTAACCATGTTTTAGACTGGCTTGAAAATATTAGGTACTGGTCTCGGAATTATAAATCTATAACATAGTTTGATGAGATTTCAAGGGAAAAGGTTGATTTTAGAGAAATTCACATTGATTTTAGAGAACAGAAACGAAACGCGGTGCAAGGAAACGCTGACGATGCAAAAGTTTCTCCAAGTGAATATGACAGGAAGCGTCATTTGGAACATAATGTTACCTCCACTAGGTGATGACTACCACATATTCACTGATAAGGTAAGATATTGGTATTTTAATTTAAATCATAGATTTACAATACAGTCATGGGTTTTGTAAATTGCAAGTTATAAAAGTGGAACTAAAAATTATGCAATCAGTATCTTAATTAATTAAAAAGAATCACATCTTCATCATCTTTGGAGTAACATTTTCGTTTCAAAGTTATAATTCATCTGCATAATAATTATGCAGTAAAAGTTTTTAGAGTTTAATCAAGTTTTAAGCTACACAAACGAATTAACTAAAACTACTATTAAAACTTCATTGGAATTTGCAAAACATCAGGGCAGAAACGTTTAAAGGAAAGTCCGACGAGCGATAAGTACATATTATCACCGGACGTGACGATGCTGATGCAAATTCGTTGCATTTCATAATTATGCACGAAGCGATAGCGATTAATATAAGTTTACCAACTAAAAACAAAAATGATATAAATTGTCTGGCACAGGTAATACACATATAAATACTAAAGAGTACTGGGGGTCTAAAATCGCCGCTTTATCAGAATCATAATACGAATCACGTTAAAAATTTAAAACTCTTAAAATGGACTTTGTCGTCATAAACATAAAGACCATTTTAAGAATTTTAAATTTTTAACGTGATTCATATTATGATTCTGATAAAGCTTCCATTTTAGGCCCACTGTGTTAAGCTTTCACAACTAAACTTATACTGTCACTTACGAGATATCTTCCGTGATAGTCCATTATTTTGAGCTCCCGATATTTCAACGCTTCAGCAAGCGCCAATGTCGCGGGTTGACTGGAGAATGCGGGTGGATGGAAAATAAATTGTTAAGAGCAGACAAATCTGTCTACCCTCTTTCTTTGTCTTTTGCTACGCGCACTACTGGAATTCATCACTAAGTCACGGCAAAACACACTCACAGTATCACAAGGTTTGTTGGAGTCCTTATTACGATCCCGGCTGGTACTTTTGAGCATACTCAAAACTGGATTCCACGTACCACGGAAACGTCGTCGTCTATCACGCAAGATATCCCGTAAGTGACATTACTTGTATAAGTTTACTAAAGAGTAGCTTAGGTATTTATAAAAAAGTACAGATACAGATTCATAAACAGGTAATGAAGTTAACGTCCAGAGGACGATAGAATCATGTCTTATTGTTAAAATGCATTTTGTAATTATATTCTTATATTATCTCAGAGAGTTTCCATTCGAAATAGTTGATGCATCAGTAAGACTTGCTGTATTTTCGAGAACAAACCTTGTGCACAATATTTAATCAAAAAAAAATTAAGCTAAAAAAAATTCCAGGTGATGCCACGTTCCGAAAACGCCCATGCTTTAGTGAATGCCGGATTTCTGTACAAATTAAAAACTGGTAACGTAGTAAGTAGCGCAAGGATAGTCTTCGGAGCTCTATCCCCATCATTCATCAGGGCTGGTGCGACAGAGAAGTTTCTGAAGGGGAAGAAGCTGTTCACCAATGAGACTCTGACAGCAGCACTTAAGATCTTGGAGGCAGAGTTGGTGGTGGAAGACAATCCACCGGAGCCTTCAGTGGAGTATAGGAAGAATGTTGCCCTGGGATTATTTTATAAAGTAAGGATTTCCTTTATCGTGTGCTCCATAAATTCAGCTAAGTAGTTAGTACCTTTTCACGTCATTTAATCGGTTCAATAACGCAAAATAAAAAAGCCGGCTCAAAAGCCTGACTTGGCCAAAAAAAATCTGAACAATTGGAAATTTAAATTTTCGCGGAATGTTGAGCAATTTAATAGACTGCTGCCGCGAATTGCTTCTATCGCTTTTGGGTCGCTCGTACTAAAGCCGTTGCAAATAGATGTTTTTCAGACTGTTAGAAATTCAATAAAGGACGTCAAATCCATAAGTGAGTTTGTTCTTTGGATTTTTGACGGCATTATAATAATAGAGATTAAGGTTAATACTCCAAAGCCTTATTTCTTGTGCAGCATGTTTAGAGCAAGCATTTTTTTCTTCTTGCCTTTCTTTACCCAAAATGAAACTTCGTTGTATTCTATTACTGAAACAACAATCTAAAATAACTTTATTTATTCCCAGGGTCTGCTATCGTTATCACCAGAGACGAATCTTCAATCTCGGTACAAATCAGGAGCCACTAACTTAGCGGATACCCGCCCAGTGTCTAGAGCTACTCAAATGTTTGAAACCAACCAAGCAGTGTGGCCTCTAAACAAGCCTATACAGAAAGTGGAAGCTGTGGTAAGGAACCTTTCTTATATAATTCTATATTCGAAAGAAGAAACATGAGATATAATATTTTATACACAAATGTATAAATTCTGTAGACTGGCCATCTTATTTCTTCAATACAATTTCGTGACGTACATTCACAAGCGACATTAGTGATATTTTTTTTTTAATTATAGTAATTTAATACTATAATTTTAATTATAAATACCTAAGTTATCTATCTAATAATCATGTTTACTGCTTGTAGATACAATGTGCAGGAGAGGCTTTCTTCACTGAAGATCTGCCTAATCTTCCAAACGAGGTGTACTGTGCTTTAGCCCTAAGTACAGTTGCGTTGGGAGATATTGTGTCTATCGATGCCAGCAAAGCTTTGGTAATATTTGTTACACCTTTATAAAAATAATATTTATTTTGTGGACATTTCAATATAAGACTTTTTTATAGGCCCTACCAGGTGTCATAGCTTTCTATAAAGCAGAAGACATTCCAGGAATTAACTCCTTTACTCCACCCGACTCGTTCTTATACTCTGCCAACGAAGAAGTCTTAGCCAGTGGTACTGTCAAATATTTCAACCAACCCATTGGAATAATTGTGGCTGAAAGCCGATACATGGCTGACAGAGCTGCTAAATTAGTAGAAGCTACATATAATAATGTAAAAGAGCCACTCGTTGATGTAAAGAAAACTATAGATGATAAAAACAGAAGTACGCAGTTCCAAAACGTTGTTGCTACGGAAACTGGTACAGATGTAAATAAAGTAATAAAAGGTCTTAATGCAGTACATGGTCAGTACCATTATGTCATGGAAACTCTGACTACTGTGGTTAAGCCATCTGATGAGGGACTGGATGTGTACTGTGCAACGCAGTGGACAGAAGGTGTGCAGTTGATGATTTCAAGGGCATTGAAATTGAATCAAAATCAGTATGTATTTTTTCATTTCATAATCATAATGTACATTCCTTGCTGACAGATTTGAAGTTAAGACAAATCCCCAGAAAGATACTGACGTTATTATTTGAGTAAAATTTAAGATTCGATTTTTATTCTATAGTTTAGTAATTGCTTGAAGTTAGATCTGTCATAAGTTAGAATTCTTAGCTTTGCTTTCCTTGACGGATTTTACTTCGTTTAAATTCTTGTACTATTGTATAAAATGTTTGCATAAATAATTACTTGAACTCAAGTAATTACTTTAACTTGGCTATAGATACGGGTGTATGAATTTAAAATTTGAAGTCATTTAATGACATTTCCAGGGTTGATGTGCATACCCGTCGTGTTGGAGGCGCCTATGGAATCAAGCTATCCCGCAGCACTCAGGGTGCAGTAGCCGCTGCGTTAGTTGTGCAGAAACTAAACAGACCGTGTCGTTTTATTCAGTCACTGACGACTAATACTAAAGGTCTGGGTAAGAGGTTGCCATGCTGTTCTGATTTTGAGGTAAGTTAATGATAATATTTCGTATTTTACTACCCATAATAGTCATGTTTTGCTGCCAATAAGTATTCTTACTTTCGACTCAAGTATCAACATGTTAAACGTTGAATTTAAAAAGGAGATCTCAGTGTCCTTTACTATACTGTATCTTCGGAGATTTTTTTTCCAGGCTGGCGTCAGTAGCACCGGAGCTATTCAATATATCAACTACAGAGTATTTGAAGATAACGGATACAAGACAAACGAGCAGTTTACTTTGCTTGGTGTCGGTCAGTTTAATAATGCCTACAATAGGGCTCGATGGACTTACACGAGCTTTGATTCTATCACTGATACTGCTAAGAATACTTGGGCGAGAGCACCAGGTAAGATTCAAATTACATAATTTAGTCATTATAAAACACAATGTAAAACTTGTACATTAAGCAATAAATGTACTTCGAGCACATTGTGAACAACGAATTAATTCCATTATTATTTATATACAGGAACACTAGAACACGTCGCAATGTCTGAATTTATAATGGAACAGGTTGCATACGAGATGGACCTAGATCCTTTAGACGTAAGGCTAGCTAACATAGATGCGCAATATAGTACTGACATGAAAGAAATGATCGACTACGTAATGATACAATCCGACTATCCCAAAAGAAGGGAAGCAGTCAATAAATTCAATGCTGAAAATAGGTGGAAGAAAAGGGGATTGAGATTCGCTTTTCTAAGATGGACGCCAGTAGGAGGAATCAACCTTTCTATTAACTTATCGGTATACCGTGGAGATGGTTCCGTAGTAATTACACATGGTGCCATAGAAATGGGACAAGGAATAAACACGAAAGCCGTCCAGGTAGCAGCTTACATGTTAAAGATTCCTATTGAGAAAATCATTGTAAAGGAAAATAATACAGTGATTGCTCCAAACTGTGCATTATCTGGTGGTAGTATCATGAACCAGAATGTTATTTTAGGAGTAAAACGAGCTTGTCAGCAACTACTAGACATATTAAATCCTGTCAGAGCTGCAATGGATAATCCTACTTGGGAAGAGTTAATCACAAAAGCTTATAATGAAAATGTGGACTTACAAGCCCATGGATTTACGAGGACTGATGAAGAATACCCATTTGTTGTTTACGGAGTTACTTTAGCTGAAGTGGAACTAGATGTATTGACTGGACAGTTTGAGTTGTTGAGAGTAGACCTTTGTGAAGATGTTGGACAGAGCGTTAGTCCTGAAATTGATATTGGTCAAGTAAGTATTTTATAGAAGAAAACAAAAGCCTACTTCGAACCTAGAAGGAAAATTTCGTTGAAATCAAAAATAAATACTCTTACCTTGTTATAGGTGGAAGGGGCCTTTATGATGGGCATAGGCTACTGGACTTGTGAGAATCTGGTCTACGCACCGACAGGTGAACTCCTCTCAGACCGATCCTGGAACTACCATGTGCCATTAGCCAGAGACATTCCACAGGACTGGAGGGTTTACTTTAGGAAAAATTCTTACAGTGCTGATTCCGTTTTTGGATCTAAGTGTAAGTTTGAAGCATTGTTCCCTTTTTGTTTGTCCGGTCAAAGTGACTTAGATTGGTCAATGACAAAAATAAGTGATAATAACGTCACGTAATGTAAAGAAAAAAAAAAGAAAGTTGGTGAAAGATCTTTGTGCGCCACCAAGATCTTTCTGTGACAAATTAAAAAATTATGTTAAAGGATTTTACTTACATGATTTTGGCGCTTCAATGCCAATTGACTAGGGGTTGTTGTAAACATCTACGACATTATTGTAAACTAGCACTTTGCCCGCGACTTCATCCGCAAAAACTGTGATAGCTCGGCTTTTATGCATGATAATTATATATATGTTTAATTTATAGGCAAAACACCCACGAATAATATAGGTCTCTGCCAGTGAAGACTTTTAGACTTGGATGATTAGTTCCTGAGATTAGCCCCTACATACAAACGTACAAACTTTTACATCTTTATAATATGAATATAGAAAATTGTATTGGAAAACTAAACAAGCCTTAGCTCAGATTTTAGGTACGCGTCAAAAAACTCTTCTACGAGTCTAGTAACGCCAGGTATCATGTTAGTGAAACTTAAAAACTTAACCTTTGTGATATTAAATAAACTGTTACTATTAACGAAAAGAATATGGACTTCCAATTTACAAGTACAAGTAAACTCGTAATAATTACAATTTTTCCGATTTATTTCGAGCATTAGCATCACGATTGTATATAAATGGTAATTGGTTGGCCATTGTCTACGATAGCTGTAGTAATTTATTTCCTTGGGTAACTCTTATCATGGGTCTCCATTATGAGCCTATTATTCGCCTTAATTTATGGTATTTCATTAGAATTTTATTTTAATCTTTCGTTTTTCCAATAATATAATTACACGACGAGTAGCATTTGGAATTCCTCCATTCTATTACTATAGGATAATAAGTAACACTCAATTTTGATAGTCGAATCAGTTGAATAACCTTTCACCTTGAATAAACTTGATCAAAAAATCTTTGATATCATTATCGTTATTATTTGATATTATTATCATTATTATTTGATATTTATTAGCAACGCCAGCAACTTGCCTTGAAATATAAACTTGTGGAATCTGAGGTACCGTACTACAAGTATGTGCCCGACCCAGTTCTCGAGAAAGACTATGTCACGCTGTACTGGGATCGGTCTATCTAGCGGTGATAGACCGATCAGCGCGCCGCGTAATGTTAATCGATGTGACAATCCCGCATGACGAGAACCTCGTGAAAGCTGAGAAAGAGAAACATAAAATATTTCGACTTGGCACACGAGGTTGTCGACATGTGGGATGTGAACTCGGCTATCATTGTGCCGATTGTTGTGACGGCCAATGGCCTAATAGCCAAAAGCCTCGACGAACATCTTTCGAGGCTTTCCTTAGGCGGTTGGATCAAGGGCCTGATTCAGAAGGCAGTACTCCTCGATACGGCTCGCATTGTGAGGAGGTTCCTGTCTCTGGAGCCCTAACCACTGGTAGCTTGGACCCTGCTCCCGATACCGGCGGACCACTATTTTTTAACAAAATCAAATCAAATCAAATCATTTATTTGTCAGAACATGGTCAGTATGTATATTACATGGTCTTGAGTTTACATAGTTTCGTGTCATCACATTCTACCACATGGGCGTACAAATGTTAATAATTATGTTACATTTGATCAATTAATAAATAATAATATTTTTATTAATTATAGTTAATATTCAAAAAGGGATGTCAGTTACAAATTTAAAAAATATAAATAATAATTGAATTAGATTAATATGTCAGTGTCATTTAAATAGTCATTCAAATTATAATAGCATTTATTACATAAAAATTCTTTAAATTGCTTCTTAAATCTAGCCAAATCTAACTCTCTAATGGATTTATTAATTTTATTATAAATTTGCGGGGCTCTGCAGAAAATGCTTTTCCGCATTAGAGCTGTCTTGGCTCTGCGTCCGCGTAGCATGTCATTTCGCCTGTTACGTTGTACAGTATCAGATAGACAGGAAAACAAATTTGGATTTAATCTAACAAATAAGGCAGTTTCATATATATACAAAGCTGGTAGTGTCAGAATTTTATGCTTTTTGAAATATGGTACACAGCTGTCCGTCACCTGAAGCCCAAACATAGATCTTATGCAACGCTTTTGCGCTTTAAACGCGGCTTCCCTATTTGTAGAGTTACCCCAAAACATGATGCCGTATCTTAACACAGATGCAACAAGACCATGATAGGCTGTGAGTAGTGCATCCGTGTTAACAGTTGGAGCAAGTTTATACAGGGCATAGGATGAGCAACTTATTTTCTTACATAATGTTTCGATATGATTCTTCCAGTTAAGCTGTCTATCTATTATAAGTCCTAGGAATTTCGTACTGTCTACGTCATTAATTATGTTGTTTTTGTATTTCACGTTCATTTTTGTATTAGGTTTTCTATGACCAAAGTGCATAATTTGAGTTTTACCTAGATTAAGTTTTAAGTTGTTATTGTTAAGCCAAGAGATTATTGCGATTAACACTTCATTTACATCTGCTTCGTATTGGTCAGGTTTATTACTAGCTACTGTTACCGTGCTATCATCAGCAAATAGGGTTATAGGGTAATTTATGGCTTTGGGCAGGTCATTAATGTAAATTAGAAAAAGTAGAGGACCCAGAACACTGCCCTGTGGTACGCCAAAGTATACAGTACGTTCTTTGGATAGGTATGTAACTTCTTCTTTCGTTTTTAAATTTAAGTCTGTTATAGCAGTTTTTTGTATTCTATTTGATAGATAAGTCATTAATAAATCCAGAATATTACCTCTTATACCATAGGAGTGCAGTTTGTTTCTTAAGATATTGTGGTCAACATAGTCAAAAGCTTGTGTCATGTCACAGTACATAGCACAAACAGGTGTCTTTTTATCAATATTAGTCATAATTGTATTCAAGAAGTCATAGATTGCCATGTTTATCGTCTTATTTTTCCGGAACCCTTTTTGCTCGTTGCAGAGAATCATTTGTTTTTCTAAATATGCATAAAGCTCGTTATAGATATACTTCTCATATATTTTTGAGAAAATTGACAAAAGCGCAATCGGTCTATAATTTACCATTTGCTGTTTATCCCCTTTTTTTAAAACGGGTTTTACAATAGAGACCTTAAGACGGTCAGGAAAAACACCGTGACTGATACATAAATTAAGTATATGGCTCAGATGGACAGATATAAGATCAGCAACATGTTTTATGATCTTTGTTGAAATTTCGTCATACCCTACGCTATTGGTGTTTTTTAAACTTTTTATAATATTAAATATTTGTGTTGGTTTACATGGTGCCATGAACATGGATTTTTGACAGTTTAACATGTGCGCAGTTGATTGTTTGCGTATCCCTGGTATTGGTACAATTTTATCAATGAAATGGGCGTTAAACTTGTCAGCAATTAATTGAGGATTTTTAATTGTTTTATTGTCAGCTTGAATTTTATTTATTAAGTTATTTGGTAAATTAAATTTAGAGTTCTTTATTAGTTTCCATGTCATTTTGCTTTTATTGTCAGAGTTTTTAATATTGTAGTCATTTTGAGATCGCTTAGTCAGTTTAATATTTTTTTAAAATTATTTGGTGTAGTTAGAATATTTTATTTTGTTTATTTGAGTCGGTTGGAGTCTAGAAGCCCATAATAGTTGCCTTTTCTTTAAACTACATAATTTGATACCACGCGATATCCATTTTGGCTTTTTACTTGTTTGCATTTTTATGAGTCTACTGGGGAAGCATAAATCGTAGAATAATTTAAATTGATCTATAAATGAGTTAAAAGCAACATTCGGATCATCGCTGTCGTAGATTTCAGAGAACGTCAGCTTTTCAAGATAGGATCTGAATTTAATCATATTCTCCGGGCTGAAATCCCGTTGAGATTTGAACCAATATTTCAAAACACAGTCCACCCTTACGGGACATTTGAGCAATTGCGCAGTGTGATCCGATAGGGCAAATTCAATCACTTCCGCTTTGCATTTTTTCTCAAAATTGTGAGCAAAGTTATCTATACATGTTTGACTCTTAATTCTAGTGGGCTGAAAAATAGACAATCTCATATTGTAATTTAATAACAGACATTCTAATTCTAAAGTTTGATAAGTCCTCTTCAGGATGTCGACATTGAAATCACCCGCTATTACAATATTGCTATTTAGAAAAGGCTTATTAGACAGTTCTTGTAAAATCATGTGTAATTTTTCAATGCACGTATTGAAATTACTGCTATTTGGGACTCTATAGATACAGACAATAACAATCTTGTAGTCAATCAGTTCGATGGCACAGCATTCAAAGACACCGGTTACGGAAAATCTTGAAATCCTTTTTAATTCCTTAAATTGAAGGCCGTTTCTAGTAAGAATACATGCTCCACCTCTTTTGCTATTTTTTCTTGCGTAGCAGGCTGCGAGCTGATAATTAGGAAGATCTACATGTTTTTCATAGCCTTCCATGATAAAATGTTCAGTGATGCATAGTACCTCCACACAAGATTGTGAGGCTTCTAATTCTTCTAGGCACACTGTTAGAGTTTCAGATTTTGACAATAGCCCAGCGATATTTTGATGCAACACATGAAGATGTTTAGTCACGAAAAAAGTGTGAAGGTTGGTCAATACAAGAAGTGTTTTCATTATCGTCTACAGAGGCTTCGGTATAGATCGCATGGTTGTCGTTATAAAATTCGGTACGACAGGTAGTATTGTAGCATTCAATGTCATTAATTAAAGTCAATAGATCTTCAAAAACTGTCCGCATTGCTAAATTGTTTATAAATCCAGACTTTTTCCTAAACAGACGGCAATCACACTTAAGGTGCTGATTTGAATCCAGGTAGTAGGCGTATTCATGGGACATTATATCGTGGTAAAGTAAATTATTAAATGTCTCAATCCTCCAGTTATAGATGTCATTATTTCTAGTATAGGTGTATGTCGGGAAGCATATAATAATATTTGTGTGTTTTATTTTACTCAGGACATTCCGAATGTGGATAATAATATAATAATATTTTATATTTTTAAATGTTTTTTTAAAATTAATTTGTTTAGAAATATTTAAAAATGTAATTTATATGTATATATATGAATAAAGGAGATAATTTATTAAGTACATAAAAGTTTTGTAGTACATATATTACAATACAACGTATAATATATTATATTAATCTACATAAAATTCTACATAATCGCCACTTTCAATAATCGCCTCTGTTTACCATCAGTATTGTGTTAACTAAAATGAATTCCATTGGTTTGCTCTACAGGTATCGGTGAGCCTCCAATATGCATGGCAGTGGTCGTAGCATTGGCCATGAGGGAAGCTATTGCTGAAGCTAGACTAGAATCCGGCATTCCTAAAACTCAGTGGTTTGCAGAAGGTAAGCAATGCCCTAATTGAAATACATGAGCAAAATTTAACTAGTTATTAAGATGAAATATTAAGTAAGTTCCTGAATTAGATACATAAAAGAAGATTTATAAGAAAATATTAAAGAAGATATAAAAAAATGTTTTGTATTCTTTTGCAGATGGACCCTACACAGTTGAAAGAAATTATTTACTATCGTCGACGAATACTGCAGATTTTAAGTTTAACTAGCTACGAGTATATTAACACCGTCAAATATGTTTATTTTGTGATTGATTTGCAATCGGCCTTGATGTTTTACGGTGTTTTGCTGAGTATTTTCAAATGAAAATAAATCTTTTTTTTAAATTGGTTTTTGACTAAGATAAAAGTGCATAGGGTATCTAAGTGTTAATATTTTTTTTTCAAAAACATATTTGTTCCTTGTGTGCGTGTAAATATTTAGAATTGAATTCGGATTACATTTTTTGATGAGATTTTTGTTTTGTTTCATTATAAAATACCTGTATCACCTTTACTTCAGTATATTTTAATGGTATGGTCCTTTTAAATGCAAAGACATAAAAGGACTATACCAAATGGTTACTTTTTAGACTTGATTGTATAATACCACAATATTCCATAGAGAAGCATAAGGAGCTTAAGAATTTCTTCAAAATTTGCAACAGACATCTTACTTCTAGTTTTTATGCAATATGAAGACTATGATGTATGTGCATGTCTTGGAAAGAATCAGAGAAGACGAAGAATCTGGTTATGGGATTGTCTATGCCATGTCAATGTTTTTTGTTATTGGGATTGGTTTCCTCAATTAGTCTTTCAAGTGAATCCATTGTATTTGCACCATGGCTGGCGTCGTTGGTCTATGCCGTGTCTAGTTATTGTTGTGCAATACATATCCAAAATAATCGTTCGTTTTAAATATAATGTTCGTTTGTGCACATTTATCTAACCTACGTCAATTCAATGAAAACGAGTTCATTATTTGCGACACTTACTTTTTTGAACCCCTTTGATTAAAGCTTATCTGTTGTTTTCGGTAAGTGCGGCATCACGTACTTACTGATAGTAATATATTATGCTGTTATTACTAAAATACAAGCCGTCGAAGTAAGTCGCAGACATGGACGTTGTAAAATTTAAAGTTAACGGCGTGGAATATTGCGGTAAATATTATTTTTAATGATTATTCTTATGTATTATAGTAAACAACCGGCCAAGTGCGAGTCGGAGTCGCGCACCGAGGGTTCCGTACAAACCTGTAGGTATATAAGTAAAAGTTATGGTATTTTTATTGCTAAATTAAATTAATAACATTACGATGTGGAAAGGTAAAGTAAGGTGTGGGTGGTGTAGGTGTGGGTGTGGTAAGGTAAGGTAGTCAGTTACCCAAAAAGTCTGACAACCAGTCTTACCAAGGGGTATCGTATTACCCAGTACTAACTGGGTTGTGGAGGTCAGATAGGCAGTCGCTCCATGTAAAATACTGGTATTCAGCTGCATCCGGTTAGACTGGAAGCCGACCCCAACAAATTTGGGAAAAGGCTGGCAGATGATGATGTGGAAAGCTGGAGGAGCAAAAATTTAAGACAAAGCAAGTTTCTCTTTATCGTTTCAGTAATCCTTTATTTTATATTAACAAATACATTTATTTTATAATATACTGAAATACCTACACTAGCCTTGCAGCAGCCTTGCAAAAGTTCTTTTATCAAAGTTATGTATTTACAAAGTTTGTTAGTAACTATTTAGAAATGTGGTTCAAAAATACTGATTAAGTATTAAATTTGAACCAGATCTGTAAATGGTGACTGAAACAGGTATGAATTGAACATTGAAGTTTGATAAAACGTAATCTATAGTTGTACTACTTCGTGTAGTGCTAGTGTATATTAACGGAAACATGTTTGTGGATGAAAAATATGTGTCAATTCAATTTTGGGGATTCATTCTAAAATCGATATTGAAGTCTACCACATGCGGCTTAAATTGCTGTTTCTTTTGATTGCGTTGACATAGAAGTTTTATTTTGTTACAGTTTATAGGTATTTGGTAGGACTTGAGTATTTGATACGAATTTCAATATAATACCACCACGCGTGCATGAGGAAAGGAGAAATAGAAAAATATTTTTAATAATTTTAAACTTACTACCCGTAAGTTTAAAATTATTAAAAATATTTTTATTATTGGATGTAACAAAAAATGTATGCTTTTCGCAATTTTTCCTTTATCTGTGCTATAAGCCGTTGCTTTGTACCAAATTTCAAGGAGTACCCTCTAGGTTTTGATTCCCTTGCGAGTGTCGAAAATTTGCGGCATAAACGGCTGTATCTTTTGCGTTGGCTTAGAAGTTTTATTTTTTACAGCTCCAAGGAACAGTAGATTTGAGTATTTGGTATGAATTTCAGTTTGATACCTCCACGCGTTCCTGAGAAAAACGGTCTTGACAGACAGACAAACCGACATCAAAGTGAACCTATAGTGTTTCCGTTTTTTCCTTTTGAGGTACGGAACCGTAAAAATAAAGATGTTAACCGATAGATAATACTTACTCGTGACAAAAAGTCCCGCTTAGAACATAACCCAATAGAAAGGCTATCTAATACCACTGTAATACACATATTTTACAGTTACTTTACCTCTAATTTTGCACCACGGTCAAAATCATAGTGAACTTTATACTCGTTATACAACAATGTTGCTGTTGGATTAATGTCGTAAAAGGTATATTAACTATGAAAAGACTGCAGTTATACTAACTGAGCTAACAATGCTGTCTCATTTTTTTGTCAGAACTCCTTAGTTTGATAAAAAATGAAGAGGCAAACCTATTCTCACATTACAATGTTTTAATCTGTGTATACCTATTTAAATAGTTTTCTTTACTGAAAAAGAAAATCGATGATTAAATAAAAGCGATACGCTTATAAATATCAGGAAAAATGACAAGGAAATCATTTAGTCAAGAATCCTAATATATCACCCAAATGCATGTTCCCCAGTGGGATGCGATGTGAGCTCGGACGTGATGCTGGTGGACTACTTGCGGCTGCGCATAGGGCTCCATGGCACCAAGTACATGTGTCGCGAGGGCGGCTGCGGAGTCTGCGTCGTCAGCGTGCATCGAGCCAATCGCAACTCATATGCTATCAACTCGGTTAGTAAAACAATCGTTAATAGATATGGAGTGCGTATTATCCAGTAATTGTGTTAGAAGAAACAGTTTGCAGATCTACATCTTGATTGATGGCAGGCAAATATACCCCTTTGTAGTTTTCTTTGAAGAACTTCAGTGTCAACGTAAATTCGAACGATTTTTGCATCGTAAAATCGTATAACATTTTAGTTAAAACTTTAATGACAAACTTAATTAGTACGAGTATCACGCTTTTTTTTTTTTTTTTTTTCGGATGGGAAATCATCAAATGACTCCTCCCGCTCTGGGCTGAGCAGGAGGGAGTGTCAGACTTTTACTGACTAAAACCCATCCATGTTCCTTCATCGCCCTTTGTGTTCCGAGGCCACGGTATCTCTTTCGAACAGTCCCGCAGCCCCGGCAGGCATTGGCCCTTACGGACCCCTTCCTGTTGCTGACGACATCTCTTTGAGGCGCGCGTGGAACACGAACGCGCCGTCGACACGGCCTGTCGTCAAAAGACGGACGGACGGCAAGCTAGCCCATAGCTCGCCATCCACAAGCCCGCGCCTACGGTGGCGCCCGGCCCGGGAGTGGTATCCCGAAACAACCGTGTCCGGTGAGGAGAGGACCTGCGTCAGGCGGAAGGTGAGGACGCCGTGGCGCCTCTCAAGCCACTCCTCAAAGAGGGGACTTATCGCCACTATTGTGGCGTGCCCTACGAGTATCACCCTTAGATTTGAATAAAACTACGTAAATATTATGTTCAAACCCAATCTTTTCAATAGTTGTAATCTTTCGAATTTAGCTAGGTACATTAAGTTTGCTTCGCGCCTTCATACTACGCCCACGGCTATTACCCCTAGGTAATATTTTCCATATTATGGATTTTAAATTCAGTTTAAAAAATGTATAGGTATTTATAATCATTGTTTTTATTCGCACTCACTGCTTCAATATTTCAAATAAAATAAAATAAAATAATTGAATCATGGCAGTGCATGAAACCAGTAATATCCTGCCACGGTCTGGAGATCACTACCATCGAGGGGTTGGGCAACAGGAAGAAAGGCTACCATGAGCTGCAGACTACACTGGCTAGTGATAATGGTTCGCAGTGTGGATACTGTTCACCTTCCTGGGTAATGGCGATGTACGGGTAAGATTTTGTTTTATGTAGGTATTTTAATAGCCTGTTACAAAGATTTTTTCAATACACTTTCTCGAAAACTGGTTCTTATCGCACTACGATTAGGTTGAACATGCAATGTATTTCACACGCGTGGATTTTTTAATATTTTTCCGCACACGTGCCGAAATAAAAATTTCCACAGATAAGTCCAAATGGGTTCAATGACTATAGCTACAGTCGGCGGTGACTGTTTTTTTTAAATCTCGGCAAAGAGATATGCGTCTTTACGGCATAAATATTTTTTGAGTATTTAAATTGTGTTTATAAATAGAATATCTTAAATAAACATGATTATTCAAAACAAATATTTACATGTAAGAAGGAATTAACATTTATTTGTGTTCTAAATTAAATAATATTTGAATTTTCTTTCTTTCATATTAGGCTGAATAGCTTATCATACCTTTGCTTATTCTACAACCTGGCGAAAACAAAGCGCGGTAAAACGGCAAATTAAATCATAGTTTCCTAATAATTCCTGACAAAAATACTTTGTTCTAATATTTTATTTCTTCGAAAGTGTATTGAAAAACGTCGTTTAATACGCGTGGGGATTTGTTACTGCAGTTCTCGGCTCCATAACACCCTCGCCTACAGCTAGGGTGTTAATTCCGCGCTCGAATGCAATAACAAAGTTTCCCCACTTATATCAAAATGAGAGACTCAGTGATTCGAGAGTCAGTTTAAAGAGACCAGGGTAAAAACCAAGAAGCCCCCGTTCGAGGCTATCTTTTCTTTACGCCTCAAGAATTGCACAAGTTACATGCATCTCACGCCAAGCCAGGACAAGATATCAACAAGATCCTCAGCACTGAGGTATCCAGGATAAAGAAAATACATTGATTTAGTTATGTCCAAGAACACTTGAATCTACAGTTTCTGTTTTCTATTTGCAGCCTGCTTCAGACCAATCCCAACATGACAATGTTAGAAATAGAAAAATCCCTAGCTAGCAACATTTGTCGCTGCACCGGCTACAGACCAATCCTAGAAGCATTCAAGAAGTTTGGCACAGACGCTCCAAGACAGATCAAACTTCAAGACATTGAAGATCTTCAAATCTGTAAGAAAACTGGAGAACCTTGTGATAAAAGTAATTGTGAGGATAATGAGTGGTGCTTTGTAGATGAAGACGGAATGAAAAATCAAATTAAAGAGATCAAGCTGAAAGATAACAGACTCTGGTTTCGAGCGCTAGAAGTCAAGGATATATTTTCAATTTTCGAAAACGAAGGCGATGATAGTTACATTCTTATTAATGGGAATACTGCTAGAGGTTGGTAGCATGTTTCGTTATGAAATAACATCGCTTTAGAAATAAGAAAAGATTAAATGGAGATTTAGGTACTTCAAACTTTATTTTACAGGTGTATATCCCATAGACGAGTATCCTCGACTCCTGATAGACATTAGTAGTGTCAAAGAACTCAAAGGATACACAATTGATCAGAACTTAATAGTAAACGCTGGGACGACACTCACAGAGTTTCTGGAGATACTGAAAACTGTATCTAAGGAAGAATACTTTGGATATCTGCAGAAGATTTACGATCACGTTTTAAATGTTGCGCACATTCCCATAAGAAATGTGAGTAGAGTTTCCAGTTACTGTCGTCAGTACAGTTTTAAGAAGGGTTAGCATAATATTGTTGATCAGGATATATTTAAAGACTTTGTGTTTTAAGGTGGCGACAATCGCCGGGAACCTCGTGATCAAGAATAAACACAATTGGTTCTCATCGGATATCTTCTTGCTATTAGAGGCGGTTGGAGCTTATGTCACTATACGTAAGTATACTTTGATTGACTATTTAAGATATTATAATGGCGTTTTTTCTATTGATTTCAAGGAAGGAGATTCAGAATTGCAAATTTTTTGTTAATCCTCAAACGTAGAAATGAAAAAAATAATAATAATAAGATTTCCTTGTCTAAGGAAGCTACGTACGATAATCACAATGTGTTATTTTTAGAGAACTGTTTGAGTGGAAAGGAAACTCTTACGATGCAACAATTTCTCAGGGTGAACATGAGAGGAAGTGTTATTTGGAACATTATGTTACCTCCACTATGTGACGACCACCGTTTGGTAACGTTTAAGGTAAACTTACATTATTATCAGCTGTTTTTCTGTTTAAGGTATAAATGAAGCTGATGATAAATAAAATATATTTTTTTCTTCAGAAATTGGAATGTTAATGTAAAAAATAAAATGTAATTTTTGTTCATGATTAAACATAAAATGGAAAAGAATGACCATACGATAATTACTATCAGTATCTTAATTTAGGTAATGATAGTAATTATCGTCTGGTTGTTGCTTGAAGGCAGACATGACGACATTACAATTGTAACATTTATTGTAAATACACTGCTAAGGTAAATAACTCTGTGTACGCATTGAATAAGAGCGGTGATATAATGCACCCCTGGCATACTCCGGCACTGGGATGGAAGTCACTTGACAGGACATCATCTGTGCGAACTGAGGCTGTGCCCTCTTCATATAGACGTCTCAAAAGGTGTACAAGATGTTTTGGTGTGCCCATGTCTAGCAAGGTCTTTCACAATACCGGCCATTTCACCGAGTCGAATGCTTTGGAGAAATCAGCAAAGCAAAGGAATATGGGCTTATTGAATTCTCTTGACTTCTCGATTATCTGGCGTACGATGAGAATTTGTTCTCGAGTGCCCTTCCCCTTCACAAAACCGGCTTGTTCCGGGGCGATCTCCTTAGACAGGTAGGTTTTTAATCGCTCGTTGAGAATATGTAATTATTTTGCTAGCGTGTGATATCAGAGCAATGAGGCGGTAGTTGTTACATTTCTTCGTCGAACCTTTCTTGTGCCGGGGTGTGAATACGGTATTTGTCCACTCCGAAGGCCAAACTTCTGTCTGCCATACCTTGTTGCAGATAAGATGAAAAATCTGGTCACCACGTTCTCCTAAGGCTTTAATTGTCTCTATAGGAATTGCATCTTTACCAGTTGCTTTTTTGCTTTTCAGGTTTGAAAAGCAAAAAAGCAACTGGTAAAGTTTTTGTAGCTCTTCCACGTTTCAGAGATTTGTTCGAGTTCTGTTACCACTTCATTTTTGTCGTTCTCGTAGTCCAGGTTTTAGCAGGTAGAGATTTAGTAATGAGACGAATTTTGTGATAAAGGTCTCTAGATCTCTTCACGAATGCTAAGAAGGTGGGAATTGTGGTCTCACCTGCAACAGGCTTGGATGTTATAAGACAAGTTAATCAGCTCTTTTGTGTCTGTTCCCGCGGCTCTCTTATGGCGCCTCTCTTCTATTACAGCAAGAGTACTATTCGTCATCCAATGTTGACGTTTGTGCGTTTCTGATCTTGTATTAGACTCCGCCACTGCATTTTGGATGAGATGTTTAGCCTTATTCCATAGCATGTCTGGTGTAGCTTCATTGTGGTTCACATCGGTCCATTCTAAATACATATTTTCATAAAATTTTATTATTCATAAATTCTACTATTATTCATTAATTCTATTATTCATAAAATTCTGCTCTATGGCTGTATTGAACTTTTCGCTATCTACAATTTCAATCAGTCTTATTTTCTTGGAGGTTCGGGCAGCTTTGAGTTTCAACCGCATCTTTACGATAACGAGTTCATGGTCGGAACCACAATCAGCCCCAGGAAGTGTGTAGGCATTGTGAACGGAGGTGCGCCATCGTGATGTAATCAGTATGTAGTCGATCTGGTTTTTAGTTCTGCCTCCAGGTGATGTCCAAGTGAACAGTCTACGAGGATGGTGCTGGAATAGACTGTTCGCTACCGTTATCTAGTTGTCCGTCGTCTGTTATCTAGCAGGGGACCACGGTATAGGAATATCGCCGCGGATGATATATTGTCCGCGCGTGCAGGTGAAGTTGACGGTTGGGGCCGGAAAGATGGTTTATCCGTTCTCCCCCATTACTCCCCATATATAAAAATCTGATTACTAAGATTGATTAAATAATTACAGGTGATGCCACGCTCCCAAAACGCACACGCTTTAGTAAACGCAGCATTTTTGTACCAACTAACAACTGCCAACATAGTCAAATCTGCAAGGATAGCCATCGGAGCTCTTTCCCCAAAATTCAATAGAGCTACCGCGACAGAGAAGTTCCTAGTTGGCAAGAAGCTATTCACCAATGATACTCTGACGTCAGCGCTTACGATCTTGGAGGCAGAGCTAGTGGTAGAAGACAATCCACCAGAACCTTCTGTGGATTATAGAAAGAAGGTTGCTTTGGGATTGTTTTATAAGGTGAGTATTACAATTGACTGTAAAATGGAAGTTATGGTGTGTGAGCCATCACAAACTTTCAAGTTTCTGGCTGATATGTATGAAAAAATATAAAGTTCTCGCCAGTTTTTACATTAGTCACTGACTAAGTTTCTAGATGGAATATTATAATAAAGATAGAAGTTGTCCAAAGACAAAGTTCGCCTAAAATTTCTAACATTACCAAATTGTAATTTTCAGGGCACGTTGATTTTTTAAAGGGTAAATCGGGTTTCTCTTTTATGTTTTTTTTTTAAGTTTTTTTTCGCAACTTCAGGGTCTACTGTCGTTATCTCCTCAAACAAATCTTCATACTCGCTACAAGTCTGGAGCCACTGTCTTGTCGGATACCCGTCCAGTGTCCAGAGCTGTTCAAGTGTTTGAAACTAACCGGTCAGTTTGGCCCGTGACGCAACCCATCATGAAAGTAGAAGCTTTGGTAAGAAGAACTCCAATAATAATGCAAATAATAGTTGTCTTGACCGTTTTCGTTCACGGCGGCCAATCTCAGCGGAGATTAGCCATCGGCGTAGGAGATATTGTAATGTACAAGTGTGTGCGCAGACACAGGTGCACTCTCTGTTCCTTTAAAACGGGGCAATAACATGAATACTTAGTACCTACTTAGTAAACTTATCTTTTTTATTATCTACCTACGGTATGGATTCTCTATTTTATCCTCAACCATTGAGTTTATTTTTGGTTTTAGATACAATGTGCGGGCGAAGCTTCCTACGTGGATGATTTACCTCATTTCCCCAATGAAGTATTTTGTGCCTTGGCGCTTAGTACAGTCCCATTGGGCGAAATTGTGTCTATTGATGCCAGCAAGGCTTTGGTAAGTACAATATTCAATATAAATGGGTCAAACACTGCGATAATTTATCATCTCAGTTCAGATGATCTTACTCTAGATCTAACATAAATTATTGGATAAGCTACTTTTTCATAGGCTTTCCCAGGAGTCATAGCCTTCTACACAGCAGAAGACATTCCAGGAATAAACTCCTTTACGCCACCAGACTCGTTCTTATACTCTGCCAATGAAGAAGTTTTAGCCAGCGGTACTGTCAAATATTTCAACCAACCGCTAGGCATAATTGTGGCTGTGACCCGCTATATAGCTGACAGAGCTGCAAAATTAGTAGAAGCTACATACACAAATGTCAGAGAACCACTCTTAGACGTAAGACAGACTGTAGATAACCCTAACAGAACGACCCAATTTGCTGACATTAAAGCTACCGACAGAGGTACAGAAGTAATAGCTAAAGAAATAAAAGGGGAGAACTCAATATATGGCCAGTACCATATGACTACAGAAACCTTGACTACTGTCGTCAAGCCATCTGATGAAGGACTAGACGTTTACTGCTCGACACAGTGGATGGAAGGCGCGCAGTTAATGATTTCGAGGGCTTTGAATATGGATCAAAACAGGTTAGTTGATATTTGTACGTAAACTTCACTGTTTGACGTTGATGTTTGTATGTATTATTGTCACGTTTCTCATGTTTCTGATTCCTAGGGTTGACGTACACACCCGTCGCGTCGGAGGCTCGTACGGCCTCAAGCTGTCCCGCAACATTCAAGGGGCAATTGCTGCTGCATTGACAGTGAAGAAACTTAACAGACCATGCCGATTTATTCAGTCATTGACTACGAATACCAGAGCCGTGGGGAAGAGACTTCCTTGTTGTGCTGACTTTGAGGTTTAAGATTTTAACACATTTATTTTTGTTAACTATCAATCCTTTTTTACAAATGATCTACAAAATGTATCATCTTGCTTTCAGGCTGGTGTTAGTGAAACCGGGGTAATACAGTACATTAACTACAGGATATACGAAGACAATGGGTATAAGACAAATGAACAGTTTACTTTGCTTGGTGAAGGCCAGTTTAACAACGCATACACCAGGGCTCGGTGGAACTACACAAGTAATGATTCTACAACTGATACTGCCAAGAATACTTGGGCGAGATCACCAGGTAAGGTTAAATCTCTTACTAAAATCCTAAAAAACAACAACGTCTTTATAACACATTCTAAATCTGACAGGTACATTAGAACACGTGGCGATGGCAGAGCTTGTGATGGAACAGATAGCTTACGAGTTGGTCCTAGATCCTCTTAACGTAAGGCTAGCTAATCTAGACGAGCAATATAGCAGTGCCATGAAAGAAATGGTCGACAATATCATCATAAAATCTGATTACATAAAACGACGAGAAATTGTCAACAAATTCAATCTTGAAAACAGATGGAAAAAAAAGGGACTGAGATTCGCTTTCCTAAGATGGACGCCCGTAGGAGGATTAAATTTTTACATAAATCTATCAGTTTATCGTGGCGATGGTTCTGTAGTAATTACACACGGTGCTATAGAAATGGGACAAGGAATAAATACCAAAGCAGTCCAAGTAGCAGCTTATTTGCTTGGTATTCCTGTGGATAAAATTCAAATAAAAGAAAACAATACTGTGATTGCTCCAAACTGTTCACTAGGTGGCGGAAGTATCATGAATCAAAATGTAATAGTAGGAGTGAGAAGAGCTTGCCAACAACTCATGGATAGATTGAGACCAATCAGAGAGCAGATGGATAATCCTACTTGGGAAGAATTGATAAAAAAAGCTCACATAGAAAATGTAGATTTGCAAGCTCATGGATTTACGAGGACTGATGAAGAATATCCATTTGTTGTCTATGGAGTTACTTTAGCGGAAGTAGAATTAGATGTATTGACTGGACAGTTTGAGTTGTTGAGGGTTGACCTTTGCGAAGATGCTGGACAAAGTGTTAGTCCTGAAATTGATATTGGTCAAGTAAGTATTTTCCAACAGAAGAGAAGGAGAATAAAAAAACTGTTTTAATCATCATTTAGATATTAAAAAAAAAAATGTAAGCCTATGTTAATTAAGTTTTTTCATAATCATTAATATTTTTAGGTAGAAGGAGCCTTCATAATGGGTCTTGGCTACTGGACATGCGAGCGTCTAATCTATGCTGCAACTGGTGAACTTCTAACTGACCGGACTTGGAACTACCATGTGCCATTAGCCAGAGACATTCCACAGGACTGGCGTGTTTACTTTAGGAAGAACTCTTACTCTGCCGATATTATTTTCGGATCTAAGTGTAAGTGTGGCATTAGGATTTGATAAATGGATTTATTTATTATTCCGCAATGAAATTAACTTTATCATTTCTTGTTCAAGCGTGGTGATCGACTGCTTTGAATGAGAAGATGCCACATACATAGGACAGTATTTGAATGGGAAATTATAATAACAATTTCTTGTTACACAGGTATTGGTGAACCTCCTATGTGCATGGCTGTGGCTGTAGCCCTAGCTTTGAGGGAAGCTATCGTCGCAGCTCGTCTTGAATCAGGCATTCCTACCACAAAATGGTACCAAGAAGGTAAAGATTTCACCAATAAGTATGACTTGAATTTTCTAATGCATTTGAATCATGAAGTAACTTTACGAAGCCAAAGAATAGCAGTCCTTTTCTTATTAGTTGGCTTTTGAAACTTTTCTAAAGTTTCTATAAACAGTTGGTTTGTGCGGAAAAGCGAATTAATGCGAACGATTTTGAAAATTGGTCGTTGCGAAAAAGATGGACGACGCACTGGTATGGAACACCAGAAAAAAACCGACTTCTAAAAAAAGAAGTCGGTGGCAAAAAAGATACAAACAAAGACACCGACTTCCGAAAGTAAAGTTATTTTAGACTTTTTTAGTGTTTTTTTAGAAGTCGGTTTTGCTTTCGCAATTTTTTTTTTATTTTACCCTTTTTAGTCACACAAATTCTTGTCATGAATTAGTTTTTACATTGTAACTAGCAGTTAGTTAAAGTAATCGTCAAGACGAATCATACGAGCCCAAACTCGATGAGGTTTTGTCGTTTTATAACGGTGTTCCTACGGCCACCGTCCAGCTCCATCATCGGACACTGGATACCATTTAGGACCAAAGTACTCGTCAAGACGAATCATACGAGCCCAAACTCGATGGGATTGTGTCATTTTGTTACGGACTACCTCTGACCACCTTCCAGCTATGGAGCTCCAGACCCTGGGTCCCATCTAGAGACAAAGTACTCGACAAGATGAATTATACGAACCCAAACTCGATGGGGTTATGTCGTTTTAATGGAGTTCCTATGGCCACCTTCCAGCTCCATCATCAGACCCTGGTTACCATTTAGGACTACAGTACTTGTCAAGACAAATCAAACGAGTCCAAACTTGACGGCGTTGCGTCGTTTTATTACAGAGTTCGTATGGCCACCTTCCAGCTCCATCATCAGATCAGCTCCATGTCATCATAATATTGCATTGTCTTGCGATATACACATGCGTGCAAAATTTTAGCTCAATCAGAAATCGGGAAGTGTGTCTTTAACTAGCAAGTGTCACGCGACGTCGCGTGATGTACATCAGAGCGCCAGCACGCGACGTCGCGTGATGTGACAATCAACGTGAGGAAAACAACCAAATTCCTAAACCGATTTTGATGAAATTTCTATGGGACCAATTGGAAAGCATATCCTTTCAGATAAAAAAAGAATTTTTCAAATCGGTTTACAAATGACGGAGTTCTGAGGTAAAAAACATTAAAAAAAACAACTGAATGGAGAACCTCCTCCTTTTTGAAGAAAGTCGGTTAAAAAACGCAGTATGCCTGAAGGAGGGTGCACAATATCTTAATATCCTCGTCTCGGTCTTCTTGAGCGTTGGGCACCGCGAGAAACGAGGAAAAGACACCACTTTTCACTAATTTGAATTTTATTTTAACACGGAATGTTCTCGTGCGCTTGACAGTTAGCCATTGAAGTTTTTGCTAGCGAGGCACGCTACAGGGCACGCCGGCGTCGCTCAGTCTCTCTCGCTCGTACGAATGCTATGGGCATGTGCGGGAGAGGGATGGGGGATAGGGAACGAACGACCAACAAAGCGACAATCTAATCCAAATGAATTTGGTCGCAAAGAGTCAGCGCAACCACAGTTGATGATCATTTTATCTCTTTTCAGATGGGCCCTACACTGTTGAAAGAAACTATCTACTGTCGTCGACAAATCCAGCCGATTTCAAGTTCAGTTAGATAATTTTATTATCTACATTCTCGATTACCAAAGTTTAACAGCTTACATTAAAAAAAATGGGTCAAATTAGTGCATTTATTTAGTATACTGTTTTTAGTTACTCGTAAATATTTTTATTCGTCGATTTACGGTGTAGGTTATGGTTATACTCGTACTATATGATTGTGAACTTGAATACAATATTATTTCCTCTATCTAGTTTTTTCTTCTAGTTGTACTCCATTTTGTATTTCCCAATTGACTATGCATACCCTTTTCCCAACTATGTTGGGGTCAGCCTCCGGTCTAATCGGATGCAGCTGAATACCAGTACTTTACATGGAGCGACTGCCTATTTGATATTTACACCCAGTAAGTACTTACTTGGTAATAAGATACCCTTTGGTAAAACTGGTTGTCAGACTTTCGGGCTTCTTACTCCCTGTCACCACTGTCAAAGTTCTACTAATGACAGCATCCTGGCTGTCATTTGATGCCAACGGCTTAACGTGCTTTCCGAGGCAAAGAGGAAACTCGATATACCTTCGGACCTATGTAACAACCTTATTTTCAAAGTAGAGCAATCCGTGACTCCATCCATGGTAGCTGTTAGTGAAACAACCTGCTAAATAATTAAAACACGATGACATCATCTCATGATAAGTATAAAGTCAACGACTGATATTATTCGTATAACTTCTACTGGTATACTATGTAGCATAATCAGCCTGTAATGTTCCCACTGCTGGGACACACGGCCTCCTTTCTATGAGAGGGAATGGGCTATATTCCACTACGCGGGCCCAGTGCGGGTTGGTAGATGTCACTTGTCTTCGAATTTTTGGTTCTAGGACGTGCCGATTTCCTCACGATGTTTTCCTTCACCGTTTTGAGAGCAGTGGTGATGAAATAAATTACACAAAGAAATGCGCCTGCCTGGGTTCGAACCCACGACTTACTGTTCGTAAGTCGGGGCCGCCACCACTGGGCCACCGCTGCTCTCATACTATGTATTTGGGCCTATAGCTTTCCTATTTTTCGTTATTAGCACCAACTTTACTAGGTACTATTAACCATATTATAGTGATGCTAGAAGAAGTTCTTACTAACACCCTCTGTTACCTTTTACGACCTTTGCTGGACGTAGGTTCGTCCAATCACACGTCATTTATCTTAATTCTCGGCAAATCTCATCCAGCTACTACCAGCGAGCCTGCTGATACCGTCGCCCCATCTAGCCTGAGGGTTTCCTTCCTTACTTCAGCTAGTTGTCTCTACTTTAGAGTTAGTCTTACCCGACAGTCATCGGGTCTACGGCTAATATGAGCTATGTCGACTTTATATTTCTCTGCCATACATTACAACACAAGTACATTTTGCACTTCTAATAAGGTCATTGTTATTTAGTGCTAAATTTTCAGTTTGCAAAAACGTCTAATCATAAGCTATTATCATCCCAATCCTCTTTGAAATTCTTTAACCACTATTTATCTATTAGTCTAGTTGCTTTTTGCAATCGATCACCTAGACTGGAACCGGTTGTTTTCTATATATCTACTTCAACGTCATGTTTATACGTTATATGTATATCAAGCGGTACTGGTATAGTCGTTAAGATAGTACTTCATATAATTAATAAATGTTTATCAAGTAATGAAGGTACCTACTTCTAATTGTTGATAGAATAATTATTTCGTTGTCTGGGTTAGCTATGTTATTAATTCAAATTGAGCTGCTGAAGTAAGTCGATGCTCAGACATGGATGTTTTAAAATTTAAAGTGAATGGCGTAGAGTATTGTGGTATGTAAAATAAACAGTATACCTTATTATACTATAAAATAAAGTTTATTATTTAATGCTTTAGTCGATTTCAAGATTGAAATCATGAGCGAAAAACGCTTTTCTTTTATGGACGATTGAGACGTTTTCGACGGCGGTTAAAATTCAAGGGATAGTATCAAATTAGTTGATAATAATATCTTTGTGCAGTATCGGAGTGCGATGTGAGCTCGCACACGACGCTTCTGGACTACCTGCGGCTGTACATAGGGCTCTTTGGCACCAAGTACATGTGTCGCGAAGGCGGCTGTGGTGCCTGCATCGTCAACGTCAATCGACCCTCTGCCACGCCTTACGCTGTCAATGCGGTTAGTAACTTAACATGCTTATTCATCATCATTCGTCACACAAAAGTTTTTACCAATTGCCGGGATGTTCGTTTTTTGACCATTTTAATTCATCTATTAACAGTTACTCTGATTCATCTTTAAACATCGTTGTTCCATCTAGCTGCTTAAATATCGTCATTTTTAAAAGTAAAAAGTTTAGAATTTCCTTTGTCAGAGACAGTACTGTATTAGTGTAGGTTTTGAATTGTTTCGTGTCAAGAACATAATTTTCTTCTGAAGATTTGTACGTACGCAGTAGCTACTACGTAATAATTTGGTTTGGTTCACCTACCCGCACTTATGTCCGAGCGCAGCTTTATGGCCCGTTCCCTCCCTTAGAAAGGAGGCTTGTGTCCCAACGTTATAGGCTCATAAGATTTTATTTGTTTTGATAGTGCATGATGTCAATAACATCATGTCATGGATTGGAAGTCACCACCATCGAGGGTTTGGGCAACAGGCAGAAAGGCTACCATGAGCTACAAACTACACTGGCTAACGAAAATGGTTCACAGTGTGGATATTGTTCACCTGCATGGGTAATGGCGATGTATGGGTAAGAAAACATTATTCATTAAAACTTGTTTGGTTTTACGATACAAAACTTGGTATCAGGGAAAGAATAAAATTAGGAACATGTTAATTGCCTAGCAGGTTGATTATTGGTAATAGAATGACTACATTATTTTTCTAATAACTTATTGTACTGAATTTTAATGTTTTTTTTTGTTCAATTAAATTAGAAACGCTTAGTGATATTTTTGTTAAATTATTTAGACAATTATATGCGTTTTTATAAGTTTTTAAACTGTCATGGTCACTAACATTACCATTAACACTAGATACGGGATATTTACCATGTTTATCACTGTTAAACATGTTTATCATGTTTATCTCTGTTTATCTACCAGTTACTTCATATACCAAGGTACTACCTGCAGATTGATGGTGTAGCCATGGGTAGTCCAGTGCCTCCAGTGGTAGTCAACATTTGGATGGAAAATTTTGAAGAGTTAGCGGTCTCCGCTGCATCTACACCTTTAAACTGTGGAAAAGGTATGTTGATGACGTCTTTGGGATCATTGAAGGACACCAACAAGAGGTAGAACTATGCTTGGCACACCTTAACAGCATACATGGTAAAATAAAATTTACCTACGAGATGGAAAATGAGAGGTCAATTCCATTCTTGGAACGTAAAAATAGGGGTCCGTACTGAAGGTTCTCTAAGCCACTCAGTCTATAAGAAATTGACTCACACGGATCGATATCTACACGCTAATTCTCACCACCATCCCGGACAGCTGAACTCTGTAGTGACTTCACTCACCAACCGCGCATATGATCTATACGACGAGGAACATCTACGTGCTGAGCTGAGCGTACATGTGCAGAGGGAGCTACAGAGAAACGGATATACAGGGAAGCCCGCACAAACTAAGCAAAAAACTGGTTGTAAGCACCGGAAGTGCGAGCTTGAGAGGCAGCCAGCATTTTTGCCGTACGTGAGGGGAGTGACAGATAAGGTTGCCAACATTCTTCGGAAGTATACCTTAAAGACTATTTTCACTCCTTTCAGAAAATGGTCTCAGATGCTGCGTTCGCCGAAGAACAACTTTCCGCTGGAAAAGTCGTATATCGGTCAGACGAAATGTACAGTAGCTTGTTGAATATCAGAGCACATCAGAGCGGTGAAGAACAATGACACCCAAAAATTGGCCATAGCTCAACATCTGCTAGGTCTGGCATAGGCTGCCTCAGGTCATCTCGACAGAAAGCCACTATATTCCTAGACTGGTGAGAGAAGCTATTGAAATTATCAAACATAGGAATTTCAACCGGGAGTATTTTTAGTACTTAAGCTTATGAGAAACAACGCCATCTAGCTTAAATATCAGGAATTTCAATGGCATTCAGTCAATACAAAAACGAAGGTAGAAACTTCGTTAAGAAAATCTTAAAAATAAAATAGAGTGCGCTGTCAACAAAAAAATAAAATTACCATGGTATAGTGTAGATTTTTGGAATATTAGAAAAAAAACATTGAAAATAAGCCTGTAAAAACCAAAGTTATAAATACAAGAACTCACCACATTATTCAAGTTCAAATCACGATTTTCTGACAATGCAAACAGAAGCAAGATTCATTTGAAATGACGAGTACGAGATAAAGGATAGTGGCGAACTCTCAAACAAATTTTTTTGTCGTCTGCCTATGAAAAATATGTTAAAATATTGAGTTTGAATTCCTGAACAATTTTGTCTTCAGTTATACTTTTATAGGAAGTCAGGAATTAAAGATATTCCAGTTTGAAGTTTTAGAGGTTATGTTTATTCTTGTCAACAACAGACTAATCGAAAAAGAATTATAGAAATGCATTTATACAAAATAAACTACGCAATGCGTATTCAGAATATTAAGTCCAACCGACAGGTCTGGCACATGGCCCACATAGCCACATGAGATGTAAGTAGGTACTTATTTATTTAATAATCTTAGTCAACTATCATAAGAGCAATTAGTATGATTTATTACGATGGTAAGGGTAGGTCAGGTATAGAAAAAGAAACGTATTTTTTAAAATATTTATTCCTCATCTTCTCTAATCACAGTGTCAACAAGAAAACCTGCGGGTGCTGAGATATTTGGTTCAGCTGTAGTTAACTGGTGCTCGCCTTTTAACAATGATTCTGGTATGAATGTTTTTTGGCCACATCCTTTCAACAAAGCAATGCTATCTCTAAAACCTCCTAAAATAAAAGCCAAAGTCATTGTTTCTGAAATGCAGCCTTAGAGCAGAATACTCATTACTAAATAAACTAAAAAAGATTTTGTAAAAGTTCAGTGGTCAGTTCAGTACAGTACATGTCATTACGCATGTTTTTTTCGTTGGGGATTTTGATACGGTGTCATTTTTATGAATTAAAAAATTATAACCGCTATATTCTTAGCACAAACAATATTTTTTATTATAACATAAATTGTATTCTGATGCAGAAATGTATTTACAAAGTATAAATTAATGAAATACGTAAATCCAAGCATTTTATGTAACTTGTCTAAGATTTATATTCCATGGCAACATTAAAAGTATAGCTGAGCCAAAAGTCATGAATTCAAGCCCTAAAGAAAAAATCTAAGCCATGATTATATAGTCTGCCGTCAAACGGTGAAATTTCTTGCTGAATCCGAATCAATTTTAACTCATTTTTGATAAAAATGTTAGTTACCTCCTTTCACCGTATGACGGCAGTATTATCATCAATAATCTAGTCAATAAAGCTCTTAATTATGACGACTTTTTTTCCAGACTTTCACAGGCCTTAAGCTTGATTTGATAAAACTTCGTAAATTATTTCGTCGGTGTCTATCACAGTGACATACGTAGACGCTTAATAATTTAATCAGCAATTTATTCGCCACTTTTCTTTTGGGTTAATTCTCGTAATTCGGGTACCTACACCTTTAGACACAACTTGAATCTTATCATTAAACGATTGTGAATACTTACTGTTTTTAACTTATAACAAACACACATTATCAGCGCAAACTTCACAACAGAACACCATTTTACGTAAATAAACAAATACAACAAATAATATTTACACTACTGTACGTTTCAAAGCGAATTACAACCGTCAGATATTATAAAAAGCAAAACATTCAAGATCGCGAAATAAATTTTGCTTGTCACATGAAACAAATATGGCTTACAACTCTCTAAGAAAAATATAATTGCTACTTTGTCGATAAAAAACACTACCAAATATAATTGCATCACTGCATACCGTTTTAGCCGGATAATACTTTGTGGCCAATCAGTGGCCAGCTACACTCGCAGGAGTTGAGCCCCCAATCTATCAATGATCTATACATGTGTGCCGTTCATACACACGAAAATGTGCATCAGTGTGCGTAAATTTACAACAGCGCCGAAATAGCGGGAACTCAAAATGAACAGTAAACATGGTAAATATCCCGTTTCTAGTGTTAATGATAATATGCGTTTTTTTTTCATCAGGGAGTAAACTACAAAAAAAGTAAATATAAAATATAAGGAACCCGGCTGAAAAGTCATTCCATGTTTTAGTAATTTTATTTTTCAATGGGTCCTCCCTGCTTTCAAATGCCTTTGTTTTTTTGCTCTTCAGTCGGGTTCCTTGGTTTTTATTATAATTATTTTTTTACTTGCACTTTTCAGTTTAATATTGCGTAAGATTTCACAAACGATTTAACTTCTAATTTTTTTCATTTTATATGATTTGTCATTTCGAATAACCAACTTTCAATTGCTAGAAATCTAAAATCATATGAGGAACCTGAAGATCATGATTGATAAGATTTATGATTTTCAAATGCCTATTTGATTCGTCGACTATTTTTACTTTATTTTTCACAATATGGTGGCCGACATATTAAATTTGGATTACTGTCATGTCTTCTGTGCTACTCGCAAGATTAAGATAAATCAAACATACAAGTAAACATCTTTCATCATTTTATGGTGGAAGGGACACCACGTGTTCAGTACATCATTCTGAACCCCCCGAGAAATTTTTCATCGGTTATTAATAAAAAAAACAGTTGTTCCATTTTTGACCGTGTAGGTATTCCACTTTTGTAGGAAACGGCTGTTTTTTTTTAAATAACCGATGATAAATTTCTGTGGGGAGGCTCAAAATGATGTACTGAATACGTGGGAACCGTTGGTGTCACTTCCACCCTCTATAGGCTAATGAATACATTACCCTCCTCCAGTCGTGTAAAAAGTGCTTACGTCATTAAAATTAAGGCTGTTTGGACTTTCCTGCACTTGGAAATAATTGGTAAAAGATAGTTTTAACTACATTATATATTATTTGCAGTCTCCTACAAGGCAATCCGAATATCACAATGCTGGAAGTTGAAAAGTCGTTAGGTAGCAACGTTTGTCGCTGTACTGGCTACAGACCAATCATGGATGCCTTCAAAAAGTTTGCCAGCGACGCACCAAGACAGATCAAGCTTCAAGACATTGAAGATCTTCGGATCTGCAAGAAAACTGGAGAAGCTTGTGACAAAAGTAATTGTGAGGATAGTGAGTGGTGCTTTGTCGATCAAGAAATTGGAAAAGAACAAATTAAAGAGATCAAATTAAAAGATAACCGAGTGTGGGTGAAGGTAAAAGAAGTTAAGGATATATTCACGGTCTTAGAAAAAAAAGGCGATGATTCTTATATACTTGTAAGCGGTAATACTGCTAGAGGTGAGTGTTTTTATTTCTGGTTTAAAAGTTCTAAGGATTTTTCGTCTAATATGACTAACTTTTCAGTAAAACGTAGTGAGGTGAACTTAAAAAGACAATTGATAGAGATTTATGAAAGTATTTGTGTTGCAGGAGTATATCCCATAGACGAATATCCTTGTGTTCTCATAGACATAAGTGGGGTCAAAGAACTGAAAGGGTACACAATTGACCAGAACTTAATAGTGAACGCTGGAACCACTCTCACAGAGTTTTTGAAGATACTACAAACTGTAGCTAAAGAAGAAAACTTTGGGTATCTAAAGAAGATTTACGACCACGTGCTAAAAGTTGCGCATATTCCTATTAGAAATGTATGATTTAAAATTTATTTACCTAATTGACATTTTGTTTTTTGAATCCTACCTGTTAAAATCTATAATTATGATGTTTATTTATTTGAAGTTGGCGTCGATAGCCGGAAACCTTGTGATCAAGAACAAACACCACTGGTTCCCATCGGATATTTTCTTGCTTTTAGAAATGGTTGGGGCCCAAGTCACAATACGTAAGTTTAATTCTAAATTATATCTTCCTTGCTAATTAGTCAGTACCGTGCAAAATAAATGGCGTCGGTGACAATCTATTGATTTTAGAGAACAGATTGAGAGGAAAGCGAACCCTGACGATGCAACAGTTTCTCAAAGTGAATTTGAGAGGAAGCGTCATTTGGAACGTGATGTTACCACCATTATGTAAGGATGATCACGTGATTACATTTAAGGTACGCGTTAGTTAAATTAACTCTCATGGATGAGAAAATAAGGATAGATGAAAATGTAATTGAAATATTCAGAGACATTAAAATTTAAATAACACGATACCTTTTTAGGGTACTTGGTAGGTAGATGATTGTGCGGGACGTCTATAGATAGGTTCTAAATGACATTGAAGTTCCTAAAACCATTTTTTCTCAAAGTCAATCGTTTGAAAGATAGACACTTCCAAAGTGGTAAAATGAGTCCCCTATAATTTCTGAAGTAAGAGGAGGAAAATTTTCAAAAAATGTAGGATTGTTGAACACTAAACATCAAATCTTTTTCAAACCAATTATTGGTTTGAATAAGATTTGATGTTTAGTGTTTGAGAATATGGGACTTTTCCAATAACAGACTATGAAAATCAAATTTAGTTTTGCTGTTTAATGTAATACAACATACGAATGATCCTTCAAAATATTTTTATGATATTGTTTGGTGCTACGGAACTCTGTGTGCGTTTGAGTACGACTCGCACTTGGCCGTTTTATTTTAATTTTAACATAAATTACATTAAGATGGAATTATTTCAGGTGATGCCACGCTCCCAAAGTGCATCAGCTTTAATAAATGCGGCATTTCTATACAAATTGGATTCCAATAACGTAGTTAAATGCTCAAGAATAGTTTTTGGTGCTCTTTCCCCATCATTTATTCGGGCTTGCTCGACAGAGCAGTTCCTTGTTGGAAAGAAACTGTTCACCAATGAGACCCTGACATCAGCACTGAAGATTTTGGAGGAAGAACTGGTGATTGAAGAGAATCCACCGGCGCCATCAGTGGAGTATAGAAGAAAAACTGCTTTAGGATTGTTTTATAAAGTAAATACAAAATTATGAATTAGTCAGTTTCCACGAAAACCAACACTGAGTCAGGAATTTTGAATTATAATATCCTGCATATTTACATAATCATTATTTTGCCCTTATCCCTAATCATTTGGGGTCGGCGCATCATGTTGTGTTCTTCTTCCATACTTCTCTATTACTCGTCATCTCATTAGACACCTCCTTCCTTGCCATACTATCCTTCACTCAGTCCATCTACGTTTCTTTGGTCTTCCTCTAATAATAAAGCATGACATACTCAAAACTTTCCTCACGACATTTTCCTCATTCCTCCGCATCACATGCCTATCCCACGACAACCTATTGCCACACAACTTTTCAGTGACTGGCGCCACTTTACGACTTCCTATTATGTGCTCATTTGTTCAATACTCAATACTTTATTGCATTCCATAATGTGTACATATTATAACTGTTGGTATGTTAAAACATCGAATCAATTATGGACCCTGTCGGGCACAACAAAGTAAGTTTTTAATAGGAGAGAGAGAGAGAGTTGTTATTTTAACCATTCGCGTAACACCACACATTCCCATTCTTAGCATTCTCATCTCAGCCAGATGCAAAAGCCTTTTTCATCCCTTTTGTAGCCCAACATTCTGATCCATACAAGACAGCAGGTCTATGACCATTGTTTTATAAATCTTTCCCTTAATTTTAAGGGGAATGCGGAAGTCGCCAATTGTTCTCGTAACCTCCTAAATTTCATCCAGTGTTCATTCTGTGCTTAACACTACGATCGATTTCACTATCGCTTTGCACGAACTGAGAAACCAAAAGTCGGAGCAAACAAGAAGAAACGCGCCATCTAACGCTATGACTTCAGGACTCGAGAGACTGCCGAAATCGCAGAAGATGTATTCAGTTTTAGTTCTGCTGATTTTCAAGCCACCATTCTCCAACTACTGTTGCCATTTCTCCAATCTGCTCTAGATCTAAGGTCCATCTTCACCGACAAGAACAATGTCGTCGGGAAACAGATGATTATTAAAAACAATTTCACCAATACTCAGGGTCTGCTGACGATATCTCCAGAGACAAACCTTCACTCACGCTACAAGTCAGGAGCTATTGTCTTGTCAGATACTCGTCCAGTATCCAGAGCAGTTCAAGTGTTTGAAACTAACCAAACAGTGTGGCCGGTGTCACAACCCATACGTAAACGAGAGGCTTTGGTAAGTACATACTGGAATAAGCTTGCCTTTGCACATAAGCTTTAATTATCAATGGAATTAATATGTAATTTTATGAGCAAAGTAAAGAATAAAAATTTAGCGACACTGACAAGTCTAATGAATATTAAAATTAAGAGACTGGTAAACTATTGATTACTGATTTTTGAAAGATTTGTTAGTTGCTGTAATTTAAAAATATCATTGAAATATACCATTTCGAAAATAAATGTCATGGTGGTCTTGATTATAGATACAATGTGCGGGAGAAGCTTGCTACACTGAAGATCAACCACTGCGTCCGGATGAGGTGTTCTGTGCTTTAGCACTTAGCACAGTCGCAAGGGGAGATATTGTGTCTATCGATGCTAGTGAAGCTTTGGTAAGAGGACGACAAAATTTCGTAATAACGAAAGAACAAATATTTAATAAAGCTGAACTTATAACAAATGCTTTTTACAGGCCTGTCCAGGTGTTATAGCCTTCTACACAGCAAAAGACATACCAGGAATTAATTCATCTACTCCACCAGATTCCATCATATACACTACCAACGAACCAGTGTTAGCCAGTACGGCCGTAAAATTTTTCAACCAGCCAATCGGCATAATCGTAGCTGAAACCCGCCATACTGCTGACAGAGCTGCTAAATTAGTAAAAGCTACGTATAAAAACATCAAAGAACCTCTTTTAGAATTAAAGGAAGCAAAAAATGTTCCAAGCCGAACGGCAACTTTTATTGAAGTGGATGCTACTGATAGAGGGACAGATGTAGATAGGGTAATAAATGGGTTGAATTCGATTAATGGACAGTACACATTTATGCTCGAGACTCTCACTACCGTCGTCAGACCTTCTGATGATGGACTGGACGTATACTGCGCAACGCAATGGATGGAAGGTGTACAACTGCAGATTTCGAGGGCTTTAGGTTTGGATCAAAATCGGTCAGTACTACACATTATTTGAAGGATACTATGATGTTTTTTCCGTAGGTTTATTTGGCTTGCGTAATACCGTTTCACACTTCTAATTTTCCAATGTGACTGGTACTTACTCGCAGGTCTATCTGATTTTTAAGTGGATATCATAGAATGAAATGTTTTCAGAGTTGACGTTCATATCCGTCTTGTTGGTGGCGCGTATGGAATCAAACTATCTCGCTGTATTCAGGGAGCGATCGCCGCTTCGTTGGTAGTGCAGAAACTTAACCGGCCTTGCCGCATCGTTCAATCATTGACTACTAATACAAGAGCCATAGGCAAGAGACTGCCTTGTGTTTCGGAATTTGAGGTAACATAATGTATTTTTAGTCACTCAATGCTTGACCAAAATATTATTACGGAGAAAGAATGGTTGAATACTTGTAAATTACAGTTTTTAAAAGCACTATTTACATAAAGAAAATATTTTTTTACAATACTTTTACAAAAAAACATTCCAATAGCGTGTCTTTTTCCAATAACCTTGTTTCAGGCCGGTGTAAACAATTCTGGGATGATTCAGTACATTAACTACAGTATCTACGAAGATGCTGGGTTTATGATTAACGGACAGTTAATCAACTTGCTGAGCCTCGGTCAATACAACAACGCTTACAACAGAGCCCGTTTTAGTTATAAGAATATGGATTGTGTTACTGATACAGCTAAGAATACTTGGGTGAGAGCACCAGGTAAGTCACAGATTATGACATTGGAAGACACTCAAAGTATTTTTACTCTTATTTCTTTGTTGCTTTACCAACAAAGTCCAGCTCGATGATATACATATACCGACGCTAAACAACAAAAACCTAATAAAAACATGTTATAAAAGCACATTTAGTTAGTGCAGTAAAAATTTCGCCAACATTTAAATATTTCATTCCAACAGGCACATTAGAACACGTGGCAATGGCAGAGTTTGTCATGGAACAGATCTCTTACCAGATGGACCTTGATCCTCTTGACGTCAGGTTAGCCAACCTAGATCCCGGGTATGCCAGTGATGTAAAAGAAATGCTTGACTATGTAATCATAAAATCCGATTATGTAAAAAGACGAGATTTTGTCAATAAGTTTAATGCTGAAAATACATGGAAGAAGCGAGGTCTAAGATTCGCTTTTCTGAGATGGACTCCTATTGGGGGACTCAACTTCTATGTAAATCTATCAGTATACCGTGGGGATGGTTCCATAGCTATAACACACGGAGGTATAGAAATGGGACAAGGAATAAACACTAAAGCTGCTCAAGTAGCAGCTTATATGCTTAACATTCCTATAGATAAAATTGTTGTAAAAGGAAACAACACGGTGATAGCTCCTAACTGCTCTTTATCTGGAGGTAGCATTGTGAATCAGGATGTAATTGTAGGAGTGAGAAGAGCTTGCCAACAACTTTTGGACAGATTGAGACTAACCAGAGAACAGATGGATAATCCTACTTGGGAAGAGTTGATAGCAAAAGCTTATTTAGACAATGTGGACCTGCAATGTCATGGGTTCACAAGAACGGACGAGGAATATACATTTGTGGTGTATGGGGTAGCTTTAGCTGAAGTAGAATTAGATGTATTGACTGGACAGTTTGAGTTGTTGAGAGTAGATCTTTGTGAAGATGTTGGACAGAGTGTTAGTCCTGAAATTGATATTGGTCAAGTAAGTACTTATTCGTATTAAGTTACAGATAATCAAAGCAAACATTTACATGGTTGTAATTTAATACAAACAGTATTATATTACAAATCTTAATTTATAGTTACAAAAGTTATCCGAAATGAATGTAAAATCAAGTTCATTTACATTTTATGCCTGGTCTATGCCCGAGGGTATTCCGGGCACATACGAATCCGCAAGGAAGAGAACCGCCTTGTTAGTCTAGCAGTATTTACATTCATTAAATTCCAGGGAGTCGTTCCGTTATTATTTGATTTTGGCTTAAAGTATTCTGTTTGAATCATTATGTCTTTCTTTTTTCCCTCAACATAGTTTAGGATCTTAAAATTTTGTGAAAATATTATCGTTCCACTTATTCACCCATGCTTATTGCCATTTCTTTAGAACTCGCATTCAGTTATCATGGGGGGGGGGTGTGTCCTACTGCAAAGCTCTACCTTCTTCTCCCTTCTGCATTCAGTTACATGGAAAAAAACAACACGTTTTCATCGGTCTTTTTGTTTTAACAGGTTGAAGGAGCCTTCATCATGGGTCTAGGCTACTGGACGTGCGAGGACCTGATCTATGCTCCAACGGGTGAACTCCTAACCGATCGGACCTGGAACTACCATGTGCCATTAGCCAGCGACATTCCACAGGACTGGAGGGTCTACTTTAGGAAGAATTCTTATAGCACCGATGTAATTTTTGGAACAAAGTGTGAGTATTACATGGAACAAATCGTTTAACTCGCTTTTTCTCTTTTATTTAATAAGGTTTTAATGCGCTATCCTTACTTCAAGAGTTAGGCTGACATGTCCTTACGACACACGCACTTTACCCCGGTTATGTCTAAATACTATAAAAGGGTTCTTTTTTACCTCAACTGGGTACAAAATTCAGACTACAGGCTGCTACTGAAAAAATCCTTCCGGTTAAACCCAATAACACTTCACCCTAACTAGGCATCGAACCCAGGACATCATGCTTAGCAGTAGCGCTTATGACCCATTGGTCATAGATATAGACCTATAGAGAGGGTATATATTCTAGATTGCTCCATTGACCAATCTAGAATCTATGGATTATTGTCTCTCGACACAGGTATCGGTGAGCCTCCAATATGCATGGCGGTGGTGGTACCCTTCGCTTTAAGAGAAGCTATCACTGCAGCTAGAATGGATTCGGGAATTCCTAAAACGCAGTGGTTCCCAGAAGGTAAGCAAAGGACGTGGAAAATAAATATTTTACTAAGATTTACAGGCAACGATTAACTTATTTTTTTAACTTACAGATGGGCCTTACACAGTTGAACGAAATGCTTTACTTACGTCCACGAAAACTGCAGATTTCAAGTTTAATTAAACATGCTTTTTTTTCAATTTTATTAAATTGACTCAGTAGTTTTTTGACCCTTAGTGAGTCACGGTGGATTTTGGTACATTTATCTTTTATTTCTTATTTTGCTAAGTACGTAAGTGCAGTCCAAAAATTTGTCAAAAGAGTGGTCAAATTCACATTATTTCAGAAACATTAGTTTAAGCATGAATTTAATGTTGTAAAAAACCTTTTATGTTCTGGTATTTTAATAAAGGTGGATTATAGCCGTGTTCCTTTGATTTTATTTTTCACTTTGAATGTTAGGCATCCAGTCATTTAAGCCTTCAGTTCAATTGATTATATTTTCAGTAAAAAAGAAGTACCTAAATAACTTGTTTGACTGAAAACCATTTCTTTGTTTGAAACCTACGATGATTATGCAAATAAGCATAATCAACCTAAAATGTTCCCACTGCATATGAATGGGCTATAATCCAACCAGTGCGGGTTGCTAGAGACATCTAGCAACCCGCACTGGTTGGATTATAGCCCATTCAACCAAAAATTCAATGACATGTGACAACATGTCATCAAATTTTTGGTTTTAGGACATGTCGGTTTCCTCACGATGTTTTCCTTCACAGTTTTTGAGAGCAGTGGTGATGAAATAAGTTACACAAAGTAATGCGCCTGCCTGGGTTCGGACCCACGACTTACTGTTCGTAAGTCGGGGCCGCCACCACTGGGCCACCACCGCTGCTCTACGCTACGATGCTACTCCGGCACTAAATAATAGTCAGCAAGTATTTGCGCCCCACCATAAACCAATACAGCCACATTTAAAACAGCCTTATTACTTTTATGAATTTGGTTTGCGAGGGATCTGCCCAAGGCCTGCCAGCCTGGATTGGAATTTATTTGATTTTCATTCTCATTGAAAGAAAAGCGAAATGAACCGATGGTTAGTCGCGGCACGTTCCGTCGACATTGAACTGGGATACGACCAAGTAATACTATACTGTTCTATACTTGGATTTTGTTTGTAAATTAGTTTTGTTGAGTTTAAGAGGACGAAACAGATACGCATAGATTTTGGATCTGATTTTGAGGATGTTTTTCGGGTTAGAAACAGACCTACTTATTTCATTTGAATTGCAATGCTTGTAAAAGGCTGTTAAGTCATAAGTACTAACACAATATATAACACCACATTATACACTTAGATCGCAATAAATGTTTTGACTTTGATTTAGAATTGCTGCAGCTTTATTAAATACAAAAACAAAACCGACTTCTAAAAAAAAACACTAAAAAAGTCTAAAATAACTTTACTTTCGGAAGTCGGTGTCTCTGTTTGTATCTTTTTTGCCACCGACTTCCGAAAGTAAAGTTATTTTAGACTTTTTTAGTGTTGTAGTATACCACACAAATTCTTGTCATGAATTAGTTTTTACATTGTAACTAAAAGTTATTTAAAGTACTCGTCAAGACGAATCATATGAGCCCAAACTCGACGAGGTTTTGTCGATTTATAACGGTGTTCCTACGGCCACCGTCCAGCTCCATCATGAGACACTCGATACCATTTAGGACCAAAGTACTCGTCAAGACGAATCATACGAGCCCAAACTCGATGGCATTGTGTCATTTTATTACGGACTACCTGTGACCACCTTCCAGCTCCATCACCAGACCCTGGGTACCATCTAGAGACAAAGTACTCGACAAGATGAATTATACGAACCAAAACTCGATGGGGTTATGTCGTTTTAATGGAGTTCCTATGGCCACCTTCCAGCTTCATCATCAGACCCTGGTTACCATTTAGGACTACAGTACTTGTCAAGACAAATCAAACGAGGCCAAACTCGACGGCGTTGCGTCGTTTTATTACAGAGTTCGTATGGCCACTTTCCAGCTCCATCATCAGATCAGCTCCATCTCATCATAATATTGCATTGTCTCGCGATATACACATGCGTGCAGCTCAATCAGAAATCGGAAAGTGTGTCAATTTTAACTAGCAAGTATAACCATGTGATGTAACAATTAACGTGAAGAAAACAACCAAATTCCTAAACCGATTTTGATGAAATTTCTATGGGACCAATCGGGAAGCATATCCTTTCAGAAGAAAAAAGAATTTTTCAAATTTACAAATGGTGGAGTTCTGAGGTAACAAACATAAAAAAAAAACAAATGAATTGAGAACCTCCTCCTTTTTGAAGAAAGTCGGTTAAAAAAAGTAATGGAAATGTTTATAGACGCTGTTAATTCTTCAGTCTGAGGGCTTACTCAAGTGGCAACTGCTTTCAAAGTGTTTGTATTTTTACAAGATTACGTTAAGTGTTTTAGTAGCTTAGATGGATCCATTTTTGACTTTATTTTGATCCTCATTGCTGGTAGAATTATACTTCGTTTAGCTTAGGACTCTGATTTCTCCAAAGTCAACCTACTGTCAATAAAATTGCCTTAACAACAAGTTCTCAATTCGTTATTACTACGATTTTTCTGCGATGAAAAGTTCATAGAAAAAACTTTTAAAGATATCGTATTAAGTAACTGAAATGACCTCAAATAAGTTTTTGTCCAAACTTTACACATTTGGCGCCAATCTATTTTCATATTTCATAACAAGTTTTTTTGAACGGAGTTGTGTTTTCCTGTTCATAATATCAATTATAGTTTCCTCAATAGGGGGTGCAGTTACATTTGTTTACAAACAGTCGAGACCGTCACAAAACGGTGACGTAAACAAAATGTAAACAAAACTTTGATAGTTTTCATGTCAGGGGTGTTACTCACTTGGTTAAGCCGGGCGCAAAATTAAAATGATTCAGCTGTGGTAGACGCCCTCCGAAGTTGGCCGTTCGGCTCAGTCGTTCGACAGTTACTGCTTCGAATCGGCTAATATTACAGAATCAAGCAACATAACTAATAACAGCCGCTCGGCTCGATCTTCAGGTTCAGCCGCGCTTGCCTAGGTTGGGCCGTGGATAGGGCCATGACCATCCCTTACATACCGACTTTCCTCCGTGCCTCGGAAAGCACGTGAAGCCGTTGGCCCCAGCTGTCATTTGTAGACCTTTGACAGTCGTTACACCTGTAACCACTACCTACCTACCAACTGTAACCAGTCTTATCAAGGGGTATCGTATAACCCAGTACTAACTGGGTTGTGGAGGTCAGATAGGCAGTCGTTCCATGTAAAATACTGGTATTTAGCTGCATCTGGTTGGACTGGAAGCCTACCGCAACATAGTTGTGTAATGGCAGGCAGATGATAATATTATAGAATCGAATGTAGCGATCCACAAATGAGTGTAGCACCCCTGTCCGTACAAGTGTGCTTGAGTCCAACTGTCACTACAGCCGGGGTCAGTGGAACAACGACACTTTTCCACTGAGGGATATTTTATGTTTCACGGAATTAGGATGACTGTTGTTTTACGCGTAACATCGTTTGAATAATAGGCGTAATACTAGCGATAATGTAGCTCGCCGTCCGTCCGTCTTATGACGACAGCCCGTGTCAACGGCGCGTTCGTGTTCCACGCGCGCCTCAAAGAAATGTCAGCAAACAGGAAGGGGTCCGAAAGGACCGACGCCTGCCAGGGTTGCGGGACTGTTCGAAAGAGATACCGCGGCCCTGGAACACAAAGGGCAAGAGAAGGTACTACCGGTCTGCAAAAATTTGCAAGCAGAAAGAGCGATAATTATAATGCAACATGCAACGTAAACATGAACTACACGCGTGTATCATCTTATGGGTCGAGTCAATATTAGGTTGGTTCAGTGTTTGGCGGAATTAAAAACAAATTGCATAGCATTTTAATATACCGACCCGGATTTCCGCAAAGTAACGTCTTTCCGCAAAGCAATACATTCAATACCTAATTCTATTTATGGAATTAGTTGTCACTTTGCGAAAATCTTCGACCTATTAGTGGAAATTAAACTTATATTTAGTATATTATTTTAATAATGGCCTACCTAGTAAAGCAGGGTTGGAATTAAGCTTGAGTATAATAATGGTAAATATTAATTATGGGATAAGAGCAAGGAATTTCTAAAATTCTATAGGGAAAGCTAAGGCTTACCGGCCACGTTACCCCCAACATAACATAAACTATGCACAAATGACCCTTACTTCACCCATTAATATAATATTAAAATCATCGCATAAAACAAACATACTCCCATCAAAGTTTTACACCTCACGTATTTGGCGGTGTTCTCCGACTACCTTTTTGTGGATAATAGTAAAACTCTACTTGCCTTTACACTCGACTTGCACGCGACTCTAGCATTTATATTGGTGTAATAAAAGCTCTTTTACTGTAAAAACCACTTAGGTTACATACACAACGTGATTTATACTTTATAATGTAACCAGAGAGTTGAAGTTCCCTTGTTGGATGAGTGGTAAAGTAACGTTTAGAACATCATAATGCGTCGTGCTAGTCGAGGCTTCGTTTTAATTCAGTTGGTAAATCTGTTAAAAGATTTGATGATCGCACTTTCATTTCTTTTTCTCGATTCGGGTTGATGGAGAAGTGGGCTTTAATATAATAATAATAAGTTTATTTATTTTCTCTCACAATGGTTTTGCAGCACTTAACAGTTTTGAACTAAATAAATTCACATTGTGAGAGCTGGTGCCTGAAGTAGGTTTTAAAAAAAATGTGAATCTGAATTACATGTCACCAGGCCTCACTTAGTGGCATCATAAAAAAAAAAACAAGCAGGTAACATGTTTTCTACCAAACAATTATAAACAAAAATAAATAAATAAAAGGAAAGATAAAATAACACAACAAAATAACAAACGGAGTCAAAGGGCTCACAAGGTGTGTGTGAATGTACAGGTGGATGGTGGTGATTGTGTAGGTGAATGGTGGTTAATGTGAAGGTGAATGGTGGTGCGTGTGTATGTGAATGGTGATGAATGTGTAGGTAATTATTTGAGTCCTAGAATTAGTATTATGCAATCGTGTGGAGCAACTTTTCTGTGTCCTCATAGGAAAGAGTTTACAAATAGTCAGTTACTTTTCTTACAACTACGTTTGTGCAATGGATATATATTTTGTCCCTTGTTTATGAAATTATATAAATAATCCCCTAGGTAACAGAAAAACCTATGTGACTGACGTAGACGGAAAAACTTTGTATTGCATACAGTACCTTTTCTTCGCTTATGTTTCAATAGTTCCGAATCATATATTAGCTGCGAGTGCTTTTTAAGGACTGTATGCAGAACGAAAGTTTGTCTTATAGACAGTACATCCCACTTTTTGTATAAGTCGACTGTAGGAAATCGGAAGGGTAGACCAGCAGCAACCTTAAGTATGGCACGTTGAGCTCTTTCCGCCTCTATCAAGTGCATTTTAGCAGCACCTCCCCAGGAGATGCTGCAGTAGTCAATAAGCGACTGACACAAGGCATAGTAGACCATCTTGATGGTACGAAGGTCTGCTACATGTTTTAGACTCTTAAAAATGTAAATGAGTTAGCGCAACCTCGTGACCAGGACGTCTATATGTGGTTTGAAGCTGAGGAATTGATCTAATGTAACTCCAAGGTAATTAATGTTATCTGTCCTTTGAAGGGATACGCAAGGCTGGTGGCTTGACCAGCACGTGTGAGCCGTAATTGACAGTGAACGTAGGGGTAGCACGTTCGAACGATGTGCAAATGCCACGTATTTGGTTTTTGTGACATTGAGAGTCAGCACATTGTTGCGTAACCAAGCAACAACCCCGTTTAGCCCCTCCTGAGCCACACCAAACACCCCATCCCAGCTATCACCACAAAAGAACAGAGCAGTGTGGTCTGTTAATTGAAAATTGGTTATAAGAACCAGGTTTGTTATTTAGGTTTTGCTTATGCGACTGTTTTTCTTTCAGGAAATTTGTGATTTGCTAATGCCGTACGCTCCACGTAAAATACTGGTATTCAAGCGCAGAAAGGACTAGGCAAGCGATGCAGTGTTGCAGCTATGCGATCTTGTAACTGACATTCCCTGGACTGCCTGTCATAGCGACCAGAACCGTCATCAACATCCTTTACTTACATTGCAGCTACATTTTCATACAAAAATAACATCACGCCTGTAGTCCCCGAAGGGTTAGGCAGAAGTGTACTTAACAGTACACCCACATTCACCATTTATGTGTTTAGGTCACATCTGATAGGGGCGAGCCCATTGCTGCTACTGAGAAATTGATGATTGAAAACACAGTAACAATTTGCCTGACCTAGGAATCGAACCCAGGACGTCTTGCTCATTGCAGAGCATCCGTGCTTGCGACCACTAGATCAACAAAACAGTCTCTACACTATACAGAGGCAGCTGTAATATTTGCATAAATTAATATTTATCCTCGCCTGACAACTGTTTTTAGTGGAGCAATGCTATTTAAATTTGAAATCTCGCCAAGCTTCGCTCTATCTGACAAGCTTTGCCCTCAACACTTCCCAAAATTAAACCTCCTAATAATTAAAACAAATTATACCCTTTCCCTTCGACCGCAGCTACCTCGACCTTCCCAGGTATATAATATTATAATCAGATAATTTTCAGCCAATCCCGTGACAATGTGGGCACTTCCCAGCATCCGAGCCGTCGCCGCGACGAAATAGTTGCGGTGGCTGGTCTATGGCAGATATTTCAGTAATTCTGCCGGTTATTTCATCTAATACCGGTTTGCTAGCTTCATTATATAGGACTAGCGGTTTCCTGTGACTATACCAGCGTGATGCTGAATTTTTGATGAGTAAAAATGAACCCAAGATGAAAAATAAAATGTGAATGTCAGCGACATTATTGTAAATATGTTATGAATATTAGAATATAGAAAATAGCTGAGTACTAAGTAGAAAGAAATTGAGCGTAAGATTCTGAAAAAAGAAGAGATTATGAATGTGTTCAAAATATGTTTCATGAATTGTATCATTACTGGATTGTGGGGTCCGAGTCATCGTGGTGAAAGGATTAGTCAGCTAGACTGCGTTACCGAGTGCTAGCTGTCCAGGGTGCGCCGGGCGTTTGGACTCGTAGTAGGTACGATATTTTTAACGCCACTCGGGGAGGCTCCTTTCATGCACCTAGAACGAAACGAAGCCAACGACATAGCTGTGCAGGTGGCAATATACCGGTCGGGTATGATGTGAGTCCATCGACATGCAAAGAAGAAGAAGAAGACTGGATTGTGGAGGTCAGATAGGCAATCACTCCATGTAAAATATTAGGAATTTAGCTACATCTGGTTAGACTGGAAACTGATCCCAACGTAGTAGGGAAAAGGCTAGGCAGATAATGATAATAAATTTTATCTTTAAAACCGTGTTACGTTTATTTAGAATTTTGCTGTTAAAGCGCACAACACAAACTTCACTATTATCGGCTCATAATGAAACCCACACGCCCCAACACATTAGTATCTGTTTACATTAACACAACTAGCCCATATTCAAAACCAAGCCGACTCCATAAAATGCAAGCAGCTGAAGACAAACAAGTATTTCAGAAGCTTTAAGGTTGGAGCCTGCATCAAATAAATAGCAGCAGTTCAGCCAACTCACTTAGGTCTCTGCTCACTGCGCTTGTGTTCGCTGACTCGAAGCTGTACGTCTCATAATTAATTAATCTTGATTAAAGTAATATTAATTTAGTGTTGGTAGGGCAGGAGGTATAAATCCATGTTTTTTCTTACACTGAAGTAAGATTAAATTGTACTGTTAGAGGTGGTGGTAACTAGCTACTAATTATTGTTAAGAATTTGTGCAAATTTGAAACTAAAGAGCAAAGACAAGCTAGACATAATACTCGTAGGAAAGACTTACCCTACACAATTCAACCTAAATTGAAAGTGGTTCGACATAGTCCCAAATATCAGTCCGTCTTGTTATACAACAAGTTACCGTTAGAGTTTAAAAGCATAACCAGTGCAAAATTATTCAAAAACAAATTAAGGATAATTTATTGAGGAAGAGCTATTACAGTATTTAAGAGTTAATCAATTGACCATCACGTATTTATGAGATATTTGCTATTATTGAATTTTATTATTTTCATCTTTACACATCATATTTTTTAATAATACGACTATTAATGTTTATAGCACTACTACTTTGTACTTAATATTATTTTTTATAATTACTATCTAATCCTATCTAATTCTAATCTAATTTTAAGTTTTTCTACACAATGTATTTTGTTAAGAAATAAATGACTTATGACTTATGATTATTATAAAAGCGATTGTGATTTTTTCTATTGATTGTGATTTAGAAAACGGATTTGAATTTTTGACTACTAAAAATGAGAGATCTTTTTATATTCTTTGACTATTAGTCTCTGCTCAATGAGCAACTGACTCAAAGCTATAATTATGTTTCATAAACCTTGGCTTAACTGCAACAGAATTAACTAGACAGAACATGATATTAAGTGATTATGGAATTGAATTTCGATTGTAAGTGATTTTTCGATTGAAAGAAGTGGCAGGGAACATGATTCAATGTTAGGTCAGTTCCTACACAAAAAAAACTCGTAATTTCGCTTGTTCTTTTTAAGAGTTTACTGGGGTGACACGATGCGAATAATTTGAGTTTTTAAGGAACTAACCGTCTTTACCGACTTAGCGTCGCAGTATGTACCTTATTTGTCATGATACTGTGTCATTGATATAGACTGGCACAATGCTCAGGTACTGTGAGAAATGTCTTCATAATAAAAGTAGGTAAGTAAGGTAAGTAGTAAGTAGGTTGCCATTTTGAGGAGTATCTCAAACCTTTAATAAATCCGCAAGAGTGACTCTTAAATTATCTTCCCTTTTTAAAACCCTGAAACTTTCATCCCGCCAACTATACAGGCTGCGCACAGGTATGACCTCAGCCCTGTCCCTGAATATTCATATCATGAAGGCTAAACAAATTCGGAATATTAATGCAACGGCCACTCTCGGCCACGCCGTCATTAGCATTACTGTCAAATACTTTGCATTCACTTTGGCAATACTGTTGAATACCCATGTTGTATTTATATTGTAAGTAAGCAGAGCGAAGTGTCCGGAATAATGTTTGGATGCTGAAAGGTTTCTGCTTGTGGATACTGCCACCGACGATGTTTATACGTTACTCAACTTGCAGCAACGATCCTCAGAATCGTGTCCCAATGTAAGATCGCATAAATAAGTATTTAATTGAGGCGTTCATTTGTTCGGCGAATCCAAACGCGCCGACAGAGATTAGTTTCCAGTTTTCAGAACAAAGTGAGAGAGTTATTCCAAAGATCGCTCATATGAGGACACGCTCTGAAGTCCCATGCTGAAAGTATGAGTAGTTGCCTGTCCGGTGGGAATAAACACAATTTTAGGTCATTTAATTAAGTTTTAGCCTATCGCGACTTTTTTGGTAGCTTGGTTGAATAAGATCTAGAATAGCGAATGAGTTACATTAGACTACGAGATTTTATTCGTCGTAAAGTTGCTCGCTAAAATAAAAATGATGACATTTTATATTCATTTGATTCATAAATGAAATTACCAGCTGAGTTTTATCTGCACGAATGAGCTCGACAGCCTGCAAAGAGCATAAGTATTTGAATAAATATTGCCATCAAACTTTATATTTACTTTAAGTGTTGCCAGCTCAAAGTTATTTCATAAATGAAATAAATACGGGTCGGATCTCGAAGTTGGGCCGTAATAAAAATGGAAGATAAAGTTTCTTAGTTCCTACAAAAGCTTATCTGTATTATGTTGTACAATACGGCTTTATTGATTGATAGATTCAATTGGGTTTCTTGAGAAGTTTTTCTTCGATTCGTTTTGGCTTGCAATTTGAAGTAGAACTTTTTTGTACAGTTAAGAGTTCTTTGAGAAGTAACTTAGTATTGATAAGTAGCTAAATAGGAACTTGGGTCTAAGTTGATAGTACCTACTTAGTCTTTAGTTTATACAAGTACAGTCGCCGCATCAAACTACCAAAAACTGTAAATTTTTCTCGTTTGGTTTTGAACCTAACCATCAACATTTTATGGTTAAAATCATTTGGAGAAAGACAGCTTGTGGTAAATTGATGTGCTGGCTAGGCAAGTAACGTCTCGAAGAACCCTGGAAGTAGCCGATGACAGTAGAATTATGAGACTGAATCTGTGGCCTACTACAGGCGGTCTACATGAGCTTTAAAAATCTAATCCAAAAAGAACAATCATTTCTAAATAATAATAATAAATAATTAAATCTTTATTGACAAGTGATTTTTCAAACATCAGTGTAGCCCTGACTCTTGTACTAAGAGTTCCTGTATCACAAGAGCCAGACCTCTCAATTTACAGAGAACAAAAAAAAAACGATAGACAAAAAAATGAGATACAATATAAGATATGGCATGCATTAAACTTAAAAGTGTTGACAAACATAAAACGAAAAAGAGAGTAAAAAATAAAAAGTGAAAATAAAAAGAATATGAGTATATAAAAATTAAATTAGGTTATGTACCACTATACTCGCTAGTACATTTTTGTTTCAATCGCACACCGCGCAGCCCGTCGCCACCGCGGGCCGCGCGGCGCTCACCGCGCCGCGCCGCAGGTCGCGCCGCAATTCGCGCCGCCGCGGCGCCGGTGGCTGTGGCTTACTTCATACATTGTCTACCATTTGTTTTCGCCGCTCACCGCTTGCCGCGCTTCTCGCCGCGCCGCAATCCGCACCGCGCTTGGCTGTGGCCAGAAGGTAACTGCGTTCTTAGGAAAGTGTGGGTAAGTGTGACTGGGGTGAGTGTGTGGTGTGGGGATGATTGTGTGTGATGTGGGGGCTTGTGTGTGTGTGTGTGATGAGTGTGTGAAAGTGACAGGGTGTCACGTAAGGCTCCGAATAGATTTTCTGATTCGTCATAATCGCAGTTTTCTAGCCAGTCAATAATAGTTTTCTTGAATTGGAAGTTGTTAAGTTTCATAAGCTGTTGTATTTCTATGCTATTGACTTACTAAGCTTTACCTAAATATTCGTGTTTCTAGTCCAAGTGAAACTTTACATTAAAATTCGTCCTCCTCCTAGAAACAGGACTACTCTAAACTCATTACGGCCCATATTTTCTCTTCATTATTTCATGCGACTCGGCGTTTTTCCTTCGCGCCCAACGTGAATAAAATTCATATTAATTACAACAGTTAATTGAGTTCATAGTTTGTTTGCAGAGACTAATTAACTGGCGTGACGGACAATTATGTATTTATTTTAATGTTATAGTGTTATTTGTCGCTGGTTTGTAACTGAAATTAATGTTGGTGTGAAGTGGGTACCCTTATCGTTGTAGTGTAAGAGAAAATCTAGCAAATTATACTGTGGTTAAAACATCCGAAAATCTGCGAGGTAATATTACTCTATTCACTTTCATTAAAATACAGCGTGTAAGGGAACCCTTCACAAACCGATGGGGTGAATTCAGTATATCATACTAAGACGACCGGTACAAGAAATTATTTCAGGAATGTTATGGGTATCCAATGATTTTATTTCTTCATACGCAATGTATCGTTACCGTGGCAAGCGCGACGACGAGTTCGATGAACTCTGTAGCGGTAGCCGTAAACTAACTGTAGCTAGGCAGAAAATGAACAGCTGATTTATCGCGTCTTTCGTTAGAGTATTTCAACATCCATAGTTGTTTTATTTTTTATTTTAGCCGTATTATTTACATAAATGAAAAGCTGCGTACAGGGAATGTAATTTTACATTTAAATAAAGGAATAGTAACCGAAAAAAACACCTGAAAAAAATTCCGGTGGAATATGATTCAAAGTAAGGAGCTGAATGCACCCTGTCAGTTTGTGGAGGGCTGTCCCTTACACCCTGCATAATTGTGTCAAAAAAACTTGATAACTTTATCGGTGTGTCGTCGTTTATACACCTCCAGGTGGAAACAGCCTCTTCTTCTGGGAACAACACCTCCAGCTTGGTCACAAGCACCTTTTTCCCGCACGTTAGCTATGCTAATCTCTCTTTGTCCTACGCGTGGTGATATCGCTTTACGCCATACATTATGGCAGTCGTACTGCAGTGAGGAGGAACTGCACTTTTTTATTGGGGGTGATAATTAAGATTTTTAATGTCATAATTATGATTAATTTTGTTCGTGACTTTATTTTACTTAAACTTCTATTACTTCAAGGCCAATACCAAGTCTTACCTACGAAAACTTTCATCAATATTATGAATATTATAAGGGAAATTGAAATTAATTTGTTTCAAATAGAACGGTTGAACTAAAGAACTTAAAGTCCTGATGGCATTATGTTAAGTAGACAAAGTTAGGTTTAAAGAGCCGTTGAAAGTTTTAACTTTGAGGGTCTTAAACTAGAATATAAAGTATGCCAATAAAGGCTATTGATATAATCTTAATGACAATTTCTCAACTCGCGAAATGTACCTAACTTTTTAATAAAATGTTTTACTCATTAAAACCCACAACTCGTCTTACCCAACATCATGACATTCATTTACTAGATTAAATTAAAACAGGAACTATTGATAAGGGTAATCATAATTTTTCAACTCGTATCTATGTCATAAAAACATTTAAGGCATTAAAAACCTACAACTCTCCTTACCCAACATCACGACATTCAACCCCAACAACTGTAAAAAAAAATCGTAAAAACCCCAACTATTCGCGTGAACAGTCGCGCAGTTTTTCACGACCCCCGTAAAACGTCCCCGCCTGCTTCAAAAATGCAGAGCGCAATCTGCATAACATATCAGATGCGCTTTGTTAGCGTCACTTTTATGCGCTAATTGCCCGGTTCAGGCGAGTAATGCTATTTACTGGTTGAATACATGAGCGGGTTAACGGGGTGAAGGGGTGTAAGTAAATGTGTTGGGTTATTGAATGTGTGTGCTTGTGGGCCCGTGGGCTTTGCTTTGTTATACTTTTGCGTGAAGTTTCTCATATAAGTGACTAAAGGTCAACATATACGTATTCTTCAGTGGAGTCTGCGAATTGGCAGGCGTAAGGTCTCAGCGTAGGTAGAGCGTCGATCTCCGCAGGCTGGCTGGTAGGTAGCAACTGGATAAGATTTGCCGACAAATGAGCTAAGTGGAGTGCAATAGACTGCTGTAGGCTGATCACGATGATGTACAAGAATAAGAACTGCTCGATCAGCATCCAATTACAGGTGCATGGTTTAAACGCTTTTAATTTAAATAAGCAAAGGGAGCAAGGAGGACCTAAGAAAGGGTTTTAGAAAATTCCTAACTTAAAGGGGTTGTGGCGCCTACTGGGAATGATAATTTTATGGGAGCTTAGCGGCCAGTAGTCTGCCCGCACCGTAGCACTATCTTGTGTTCCGTATAACCTAAGTAAAAAGTGTATCTGTGCTTAACGTTAATAATAATCAGAATTAACTTTATCCTGGATACTGGGACTTTATGTACGGTCCTTCTCCCACCACGATACTACGAAAAGATGAATGAATAACAACGTATTACCTAACATACGACTTCAGATCACCTACTTAAATAAGCAAAAGTTTATATTCAGCTTTTACACGTAACGAGCATAAACTTACAAAAAAAACACCCGCTATAAAAACAATATTTTAAAGGTTTTTATTCAAATCTCGTTTTCTACGTAACGCTTAATTTCGCACTAGTTTGCATATTTATACAAAAATATTTCGCATTGCGTAGTAGGTACCTATTTGTATTTATGCGGGCGACGCGGCCAAAATCTTGTTATCATAAAAAGTATAATTTTAAAAAGAATACGAGTATAACGTGCCTTGCTTATAGTTACAGAATTACAGAAAAAAATCGCGACCCTGCTGTAAAGTTGCTGAATTGTGGGCGCTTTACAATATTTTTTAGGTATTTTTACTAAAAAAATCTCTAGATATACCGCAAAGTTTTATGCGGGACAAAATATTCAGGACATTATTATGTCTGGTACCTATGTTCTGGAGAATTGGCATAGACAACTATTCTGAATAATAAAACGAATAGGTGTTAAAGGGACTTGTGTACTTTAGCAACTACATGCAATAAAAATATTGAGTAAGTATTCTTCTTTATCATGTGGTTAGTAGAACCTAACCTGCAGAGTTTTTATGCCGCCATGGGCCTCTGACTTGGCTTTATATGCCGTCAAGAAATATCTCTCAGGCATGCTGGTTTTGACTTTTCTCTTCCAATATATCTCTATCCAATAGAAACGGGTCATCTCGCACCTCGTAAAACAGCAATTCTACTTTTATACATATTTTACTGTAAAAGTCGGAATATTGGTAAATCTTAGGTTTTACTAGTAAATCTTGAATCTGGATTTCCCAACCTGAATTGGTAAATGTAAGGACTCTTAAAGAAGAGTCGATTTTCAGGCTTTTACCAGTAGAGTTTGGGATATTTTAGGTTTTACCAATGACAGTTGGTAACAGTTGGTTATGGGAATAAAACAATGACTGTTTCTTAAACATCTAGCGATTTATGATCATACTGTACCTAATACTAAACTGAGCGACCAAATGGGTTGGGTAGGTTAGAATCATGACCAACCATGTGAGAGTCGAGATGGTCGCAGTAACTACGTACGTACGGCACCCCGACCAAATGGGTGAGGTTAGGCTAGAACTGTGACCAAAACCGTGCGAGCGCAGCGAGAGGTGCCGCGGCAGCGGCCGGCGAGCGATATATCCAAGTCGGATGCGTATTTGCAAGTCACGATTTGTAGTCGCTCAGTCATTCGTCCATAACATTTACCGTGTCTCTGAGGTACAACCTAAGATTTGGTGGTAAAAGTTCAAACTGAACGATGATCTCAGAATAGTTCGGGCTTTTACCATCAAGAGCTGGTAAAACTTAGGTTTTCCTGGAAAGTCTTAAGATTTACCGTAGTTTGAACTTTTACAGTAACAGACAGATATAGTTAACAATAGACGTGTATAGAAAACGATACACAGCTATTGTTTTTTTTTCGAAAATATTACTTTGTATGATATAAAAGGTATCTTAGTGCTACTTAAAAATATATAGACACCATTGCTTCCAAAGAGCTATGAAAATATCACGAGTTTTGCAAATGTCAAATCTTAGCCACTGACTTAGGAGATCATACACGTATGGCAGTCAGTTAGCTTAATTTCTCAAATCGAAATTAGGTAAACTGCAACCAAAACGCACAGACTTCAAAACTACTAGTAAAATCACCAGGTCATCCACCGAAACTCAAAAAATATGTAATTTTCGTCTTCATAATTCAGAGAACAAATCAAGTTCTACCAAGCGACAGACATACAATATTTAGGAGGAACTAAATTTCCGGTCCCGGGACACGGAGCACAGCCCACTTCCGGGAATTTGTGCGGGAAGGGTCAGGGCACAACACTACGCTAACTTTCTCATCTTTTCAGCATAATCTTGGAATTGTTCTTTTGATTTTTTATTTCTTGTGAAGGAGCTTAAGGCCACCTGGGTGAGCTGGGTAGTTTTATGCGCTATAATAGTTGTAAACGCTAGGAAGCGACGAAACATCGATTAGAACTAAAACTGACTTTTATTGAAAAGATCAATTTTTATTGTACAGTATGTTTTTAATTGAACAAAGTAAATACGGCGGATCGAGATTGCACTTCTACAGAAAGAACTGGCTCGTCGTTGGCAGAAGACAGAATTTGACACGAATGACAAGACAGAATTGCATGGAAGTGGGAGTGTGTGTCCAGCCGTGGGAACAAAACAGGCCATTTAGTTTGATTTTTGATTGTCTATCTGACAGTAAAACTACTATGTTCATTTCTGAAAAAAGTCGATTGGTAGAATTTAAACATGTAGAACAAAATTACGTTACACATCCTTTGCAATATTTAAAGACCAAATTAGAAACCGAGTGTATAAAATTATACTAGTCGCCTAATCCAAATTGGATTACTGAATTCAATTTAGATCTTAAACAAAATGCAAATTCATGGAAACATTTATTACCACACGACACATTTCTTAGCAAAGCATATAGGGCAAAGCTCCATAAAATCCAATCCGTTAATAAAAAAAGAAAATATTCAATCGTTCCTCCCTTTGCATGTAATATACTGAAGGGTCACTCCTCAGTAATTTAGCGGCACTCTTGGCCAAACTGGTTTGTTTAGCCCTCCCTGAGGAGCTCGTGCGACCTCCCTTAGCCTCAGTAATTGATAATGAAACGGAAGAAGGTTGCTTGCCCGAGGGTTTCCAGATTTGCTGAGGAAAGCAATTCTTGTGTTGTTTGTTTCCATAAAATAAGACGCTGACTACGTGTTAAGGGCTCAGATCTTTAGCAAGTTTAAATAGTAAAAGCAGTTTTACAATTTTATAAAAAGTTCTGTTGACCGTTAAATTTTCCTTTCAGTTTGCCTATTTTAAAATAATCTGTTATCAACACATTGAAATCTGAATTTTACATTCAAACGATTTCCCAACAGTAGCATTTGTCCAAACCCTCTTCTAAAGTAAAACCGATTATATAATCGTAGATCTCATAGCGATGGAAATCCTAGTATAGTAGCTGTCCGGGAAGAATAAATTGTGCCCGACTGAACGCAAGATGGCGCCACGAGAAACACGGATGGGCATGGAAGATACGATGGTTTGATGTGGCATTTTATTAAAATGGCGAGCATGAGACCGAACACCAGTGATTTTTATTCCTTGCTTGTAGTGTACATAATGGGAACAATATTGATGCTCCGGCTGCTCTCATAACGGTGAGGGAAACACTAACACACTAATTCCCTTTCATAAAGAGACATGTAATTGGGATACCTCGTCTTCGTTGTTTTGCACGTGTCTAGTATTAAATATTTCGCTTCTCACATCCATGACAAACGCGTGCTCACTGGGCAATCTGCGACAGTTCCTGCGAATGCATTTAATCCCAGCTGACAAACGGTCAAAGCCACTCTTATAGATTTTACTTCAGATTGTCACGTTATGGCATGTGGATCCTGACAATAGATTTGCCATCTTTTCTAAGCTTGACTTTCATAAAACTTGATTTAAAATAATTTAAATATTTTTTCAAGCGAAAATGGGAACTGGTAAGGCATTATGAAACTTGGAAAGGGGTAGGATATCTCTTTTTCCTGTGGTGGTAGTACTGACAGTAACTAAGTGTCAATTTTATGAAACGACCGTACAAACGTTATTGAATATTGAAGAAATTATTATGCCTCCTACACACTTATAAAGTACGCTAATATTGGTTTTCAGGCACAGCGTCGTTTTAATTTTATTATTCGTCTGAACGCCTTTTAAAAAAATCTTAATTGTTTGGGTATATAAAGAACCACCAATTTCACAGTCAGTTCACGAATCCTGTTATATTTTTGGTTTTCCTCATTCAATAAGGAAAAGTAACATGTAAAAAAATGTACCAAACGTACAAAATATAAAATTCTATGAGAGTAAGAGATAGGCTTTTTGGCACACAAACCTTCAAAACTGACCTCCCTTCGATAATGGGCGAGGGTTTCTACAGAAATATTCATAATTTATGTAAGAGCCTATTTGGAATTCATAATGGACGGAATGAGTGGGAGCCGCTTCAAAATATTTACACAAATATCTATATAGCTTTTAAAATATCCAACGTGCTTGCTAAAATTCTGTGCAGATATATTCTGGGATGATCCCTAGTGTAATAAATGCAAGAAGGAGCTAGTATTAAGGGATCAGGACGTACTTAATATGTTTAATGGGACTCGACCGATAAATATCGTTAGGGTTTTTGTTGGTTCGAGCCCCACCTGTTGGATTTTGTGGCGAGGTACACAAATTGATTACATGTATTTTTATAGTTCTTGATATAATCAAGGCAAGTTTTGTGCTTCAAGATCATTTGTCATACAACATTAGCTCCGAATATAATAAGCCTCTTCTAGAGATTAAAAAGGGCACGACGATACGACGACGTAAGGGACATTACTACAGGTGGTGGTGAACTTTAATTTCTACCCTGATATAGACTGGTTATAAAAACTACACAAGTTACCCCTAAGCTATTGAGCAAGGATATTTTGGCGTGGACTGAAAATTGGAACAACGCTTTCATCTTGTTCTGCAATATTAGTAGTCAAGTGTTTACCAACAACGCAATCAATATCATTCAAATGGCAAAAAATCACTGCACTTACTTACTTTGCAAACGAGATGGTTTTTTTTTACAATTTCAGCTTTTACATGTAATGAGGAGCGAACAAACGCAGGTGACTGAAACAATGATTGGTATGAATGTTGTAGATGGAGAGAGAGAGTAAGCCCAAAGAAAAGAAGGATGCATTGTGTGAGCAATATGAAAGAGAGACGAGTAAATGTTGCCGGGACGTCTGATAGGGGAGAATGGAAGAAGAAAACGTCAGAAAACGACCTCAAGTAGAATGGGACGGGCAGGATGATGATGAGCTCTTTTTAAATATCGCTAGTCAAGGATACTCTTACTAAGCAATGGTCAATCGGTCATTACTTTAAGTTCTGATACTCATAATTAATTAAACATCATCATTATCAACACATTTTTATAATTGTAGCAATGGGCCGGCCCTATTAGCCGCAGAACCAACTGTAGCCGTAGGACTGACTGTTGGGGTAGACGTGTTCTTGAGTGGAGACCACGAATAGGCAAGCGTAAGGTGGGACGCCCTCAGGCTCGGTGGAGCGACGATCTTCGCAGGGTAGCTGGTAGCAATTGGATGAGAGTTACTGACAATTAAGCGACCAAAGAGGGGATAATGATGACTCATATTCATTCATATCAAAGATCTTTTTACCAGTAAAACATTAAAATATTCACAATTAGTTGGCCATTACAACCGATTAAAATCCTTCACCATCCTAAAAGTTAGTTTAATAACTTTATTTGACAAGCCATTAACTCTCCTGGGTACAAAATGGGACCCAAATAGATATGGAGCTCATTACTCATTCATTATGACAGTCATTCGAGTTGTGTGGGCAGAATCAGGGGTTTTTTGTTGAATTATGAATATTTTAAATGTTATTTTCAGTGTCATTAGCGAATTGTGTGTTTGTACAGTTAACACTTTGCCGGGGAGGCAGGCATGCATTTTACTTTGTGAGATTTATTAGGCTGCTTTCAAAACGGGTAAGCCATTCGAAAACAATGTTACATTCCACCTAACCGTATCAGACCCGCGGAGGGCTCATCGTCCAGGCTCACTCCTTACTGCAGAGAGGAGGCTCGTGTACCAGCATAACAGAATATCACGTCTGTAATCCCCGAAGGGTTAGGGCAGAGTTATGTTTAAGTCCCATGTAGGGTGAACCTATTACTGTAGCGGCACTATAAGAATACTTCAGCAACATAGAACAAAAAGTACTACAGCGCCATCTATGTCACAGACGAAGAACTAAACATCGCGCAAGTAAAGTTATTCGCGACTTTAGAGTATATAGCAGAGCCCGAAAACAACTGACGGGCAGTAGCCCACCAGATTCCGACTCCGTGACTGCTACAGAGAAAGTCCTGATGGAAAAACTCAATAACAATTTGACCAACCTGAGAATTGAACCTAGAGCCTCATGCTCAGCAGTGGGAACATAATAATTATGCTGATTTTTTAATACCGTATCCCTTGAATTTGTTGGACTAGCGGAAATGTGACAAGACTAATGTGACTATTAAAGTTCAATATAAATGTCGTTCGGGACCAAAGGTTTAACGTACAGTCCGGATCATAGTGGAATTTTGTATGTAATGGATGGGCATCTACCCACAAACCGACCTTAGTAACCGTTGCTTTACCTTACAGACCGTAACGTGTGACTGTTATTATTTAGTCATGAATTTTTCAATTGAATACTTTCCCAAATAATTCATCATCATCATTTCAGCCCGTTTTTGTCCATTGCTGAACATAGGCCCCCCAATCGGTTTCCAACGTGTCCGGTCCAAGGCCACCTGCATCCAGCGACTCCCTGCAGCTTTAACAAGGTCGTTGGTCCATCTGGCAGGTGGCCATCCCACGCTGCGCTTCCCAATGTGTGATCTCCACTACAGTATCTGTTTGCCCCATCGGCCGTCCGATCTTATAAATAATTATATAATAATTAAATACTATTAAATAAATAAACTAAGTGAAGCATCGCCAGAATCGTCACACATTGGATGCCAGAAGACGGTCATTGTCACCGAGGTAGGCCCAAGAAACGCTGGCGTGACTATTTGCACTCGTTCGTGACTGGGTGTCCAGAGGAGGCAAAACACCGGGAGAGTTGGAAAGGAATGGGGCCTTTGCACAGCAGTGTGACAGAATAGGCTAATTGAAAAAAAACAACATCAAACAGAACTAAAATGGTAATACAAAATAAAACCAAAAGTAAGTACCTACATATAAACAACGACGACAATAGGACAATTAGGCGTCAAGTACCAAAGTACTTTCTCAAAAACGTAAAGTCGGTTGTAAGCGTCTACCAAATCTCCTGCGCGTCACAATTGAGCCCCAGTAACAGATTACTTTCCAACACATCTATTTAGCATTTGACACGAACGAAATTGATTCAACCCTCAGCAGAACCCGCATGTTTGACGTGACAAGAGATTATTGAACTGAAATTTTATTTTATTGGAAAATATTGAAAATGGATTGAATTGGAACTGTGATTTGAAAGTGTCATTTTTTTTTGTTTTTTTTTTTGTAGTGTATTATTTTGTCGGTAATGTCGTTGTAACTAAACATCTAACCTTACTCTCAGGGTCTCTTACTAATAATAACTTTTTTGTCGGTTCTTCTTTTTCTTTCTTCTTCTTATTTTTCTCTTTCTTCTTAATCGTTTGGTTATTGTGTAACCTGGTGTCAGAGTTGATAAGCCGCTCATGGGCCTCTGAATTGGGTTTACATGCCGTCGAGAAATATCTCTCAGGCATGCTGGTTTCCCCACGATGTTTTCCTTCACCGAAGCAAGTGATTTATACAGTACGCACATGAATCCGAAAAATCAGAGGCGCGTGTCTTGGGTTCGAACTTGAGACCTCTGACTTGGCAGTCTGACGGTCACACCACTAGGCTATCAATGCTTTTGTCGCTTATTCATCCTAACCTATCTATCTTAGTTAGTAGTATTAAACGAATATCTAACTAATAAAGTTACTAAAAAGTTTTCATGGTACCTACCCGTCACGACTGAAGCAAATGAAAATCTGCATTTGAACTGACATCCCCATCCCTAACCTTACCGTACAAATGAGTGCCAGTATTCCCCACCTTATCTATTCTCTTTTCATTTTCTTCCACTGGCGACAGACAACTGCCGTCCACTTAAGGCTAATGAATTTTTACCGCATTCAGTGTCACCGGGATTATTCTATTCATCACGACTTACAAACTGGTAACGGCATCTAGTAAAGGTGTAAGCTTATAGAAGTATAATAGTTTCAGCTTCCAACGTTTTTATATACTGAGAAATACTGTTTTTGCAGATTGTATAAATTGGAGCAGTTTTCTAAAGGTGCAAGTAAGTAAGTAAGTAAAATTTATTTGTTTAAACATGGTGTACATGATAAATTGCATGCAAGTTAATAATGAAATGAGAATAGTTCTAACATGTTCAGCCGCGTATCGTGGCGTACAAATTGGTGTGCAAAGTGCATCCTGACATTGCGGGATATGTTTCGAAATACTTCGAATGGTAAGGCACGAATATAACTCCTGCTGGCTGAAGCATCTGAAATACAAACAATTGCATTTGCGATGCCTGCCTCGGTACTGTTAACTGGACTGATAGATGTTGTACATGATTCAAGGTGTTGTCGAGGTTCCTTGATTCTATAGCTTGATTCTATTTCTGTTGTATCACTAACCAACGATTTATATTCCAAAAAGTCCCCTAGATGCCCATATAAAGGGATTTACATAATACTAACTGTTGACAAGATTAACAAACACATTTTTTTGTTAATTATACCCTCAGCTCAGCGGAAACCTTTTCCCACCCAATCAGCGCAGCGCACATCCATCACACACACACGGCAGTCCATGTTAATGCACGAAATATAACCCGGGACGTTCGCAAACATTGCGTGATATTTCACCAGAATTTCGAGCGACGAATTGACGGCAGTGATACATCGCGGTTGCGCCAGTGGGCTGCGACCTTAGTGTTATTATTAAAATTTTTAACATGCGAAATTTGGATTTAATTGCATTTTCTGCGATAATTGTATTGGAACCTACCAAGACTCAATCTGCTAAATATGATTGAAATAAGTATCAAGACCAACAACAATTAAAACAGTCTCGCGCAAAAATCGGAAGAACTTTAAAAAGGCAGTTGAAATGGAAAAGCCTTCAATACTGATTATTATCTGCATAGCTGAAGAAAGGCGCAATTCTCCGCGCCTCGGTTCAAATCAAGCGAGACGCGCCCTTCTCATACCTCTTTGTTAAAGGCGCATTGTAGTGGGTAGATGGAATACTGAGACGAATTGATATTTGTGCCTATTGCTGTGGTTCCTCCAGGAGAAATTCAGTTAGATGTTTATTATATCGTGTGTGTCAGATACAGTGTCAAATAGTAAACCCGAAATTCACCTGTTATGTTTAAGCCCGATGTGGTCCGATCAGCAGTATAATGATATTTTAGTTTTCAACGTTGGTGGGCTAACCAAATCTGCACTTCGCTCTGGAGCCGTGGATGTTGCTGACATTAAAGGAAAAGGTGATGATGTCGAGTTTGCGAACCCCAGCATTGGCGAAAAAATGTATTTGTTAGAGACAGTCATTGGTGCGGGCTTAAAATGTATCACAAGTACGCGGTGGTGGCATCAAGCGACTTACTTACAAGTCTACCCACACCACAGCGTGAATGTTACAGAGCCTTGATGGTGAACCCCAGGCCAGGACGGTGTCTGATCGCGGGAACTGTACCCGATTTATTGTGCCCCGTGTTATTGTGCTAAGTTGTAATCTCAAGTAATTCGTTAGTTTTGCTAGAAACAGTGTATCGCTCTCAGTGTCTTTTCATAGCGCGAAACCCATCGTCTGCTCACATCATGTAGAAGCCTAGCGGAGTAAATTCTGACATCTCCGACATATTAATCTCGGTATACAAGTTTTAGTTGAAAACGTTAGAACGAACATTGTAGACATTCATTTGATTTACGCCAACTTGCATCCCCATTAAGAATAATACAATGCACTTAAAATACTTTGAATCTTCTTTTCCAAAGAAAACAGTCTAGACTCCAACGTCCCGCAATAATAAGAAAAACGTATAAGCCCAGTTATTCTTCAAGTTAATACCGTCCAACTTAAACTAACAATTTTATTCACGACTATAACTTAATTTTATTCTTTGCCCACTTATTCTTAGGACGATTTAACTCCGAGTTTATTCTGTGGCTCCTTCGTTTTATACCTACGTTCCGTGAAACTGGCACTTCTGCTCATTTAACTCATAACTCGACTGCAGACAGTGGAACACTATCTATTGCTCGCTCGTAATGAAAGGCGAGGAGAGCTTTAGATGGGGTGCCAGCAATGGATGTGCTTATACCAGATACGATTGTTATATCCCTGATGGGAGTTGAAGAATAGTTGAAAGGAATTGTGCAGTACTTTAAATTGCATCTCCCGTTGAATAAGCGCGCTTTATTTCGAATGCTCACTGAAAGTGGATGAAAGTTAAATTTGTGGAAAGTTGAGTCTGTGATGACAATGCAGTGGTTCTTTTTCTTATGTGCAGACGGAGAATAGTTATGGTTGAGTATTTTTGTCAGCGAATAATTGTTTGTGAACAAAATGTGGAAGAAATATTTGAAAATGAAGTTTGGTTTCCTGTTTTTTTCTCTAGGAGTTGTGACTGTATAGTCCCAATTTTGTTTATTTATACTGTGCTTACTGTTAATACTTCAAAACAACTATGCGGAATTGAATGCAGCTTTTATAAAGACTTTTAAAGTTTTTTATAGTTGAATAATCATCGTTTATAGGGCGTCATCGTAATCATCATTATGAAGGAAGTAATAGTTGCAAATCTGTTTTTTTTTTAAAAAGCTTTCCCATGTTGCCCAAATTTTGGAACCATTATTAACCTCGTATCAGTATCATCTCATTTAAGTTTTATAAGAGATCTACATTTAACACACTCTTTCAAAATAAATTATGGCTACTTAATAGGTCCAAATAAAAACATTACCTGCCTACACTCCAAAAAGCACGTCTGCTCTTCCCAACTATATTACTCCAAACTTAAATAGAGCCACTTGAAGACATTTTCTAATAAAATTGTCTAAAAGTACATTTAGCGGCTATCCCGGGGGATCGGATCGGCCCTTTCTGCCGGGACCCGGGACAATATGCCGGGAATTGACTTCGGGATTCGAGACAACTCGACCATTATCCGAGCTATGTTGGGGCGTAAGACACTAGCGGCATGCGGATGAAATGGTAGGCTTGAAATAGATTAATATTTTGGACAATGGGAATAGGATTAAGAAAAAAATCAGGTACATACATATATTCAGTAAGTCATTCTGAACCCGACATAGATATTTTTCGGGTCTGCCCTTTGTAGCAGAACTTTTATGTCATAATATTATTTTGCATAATAGCTATTATGCAAAATAATATTAAAATAGCATAAAATTCATTTCGCAGAAAATCGTTTGGCAGACACTCATTTATCATACATTCAAAACTCATAAATTTGTAAGTCAGAATCATCTTTAGGCATAAATTTCATATCCCTAAGAATTAAAAAGTACAACCATCACATCGCCGAAAGTTCACAGTCAGAATCTTCTTTTGGCATACATTTCATATCGAAAGTCATTAAAAGGCAGAACTAACATATCTCTGAAAGTTTACGGGGACTGTAAACTTTCAGAGATATGTTAGGTCTGCCTTTCCATAATAACTGAAAGACTCATCTAACACATTACAGAAAATTCATAGTTGGAATAATTTTGTATTTCTTACAAAGAAATGCATGCAAACAAGCATACACCATGCAAGCAAGCATGCAGCATGCAAGCAAGCATTCAGCATGCAAGCAAGCATGCAGCATGCAAACGAGCATGCAGCAGGCATGGTTTCTGTCACGGTTCCGGCCCTGCGGGGCTCTGGCGGTCCCATGCGAGCTTATCGTCGCAGATAATTTGACGCTCACCACCGCTGCTTATAGCACAAGACATTTATTGACTTTTAAAAACGATAATTTTATTTTTCTTTAAGGTTAAAAATGCTTATCTATACAAATGACAATATGCCTATTAACATTATTCCATATGAAATTCTGCCATCATCATAGTATGCCAAATGAAATTCTACCAAATAATCGTCGCTCTAAATAAACGTTATGCCAAACGAAATTATCCGAAATTTTAACTATACCAAAAGTAATTATGCCAAATAAAATTCTGCCATCTTAAAAGTATGCCATTATAAATTCGGACATATAAACATTCTGCCAAAAAATAATTATATTAAATATTTTTTATGCCTTAATAATATTCGTCTGCCAAGTGTGTTATGCCAAATAAATTTTGAAGCATCAAGATTCTGCTAGATTAAGAACTCAAATTTCATCGGTTAATAGAAACAAAACACGGTCAAAGTGTATGGAACCGCTGTTTTTTATTTATTTTATTACAGATGCAAAATTTCTTTGTGAGGAGGCGCTGAATGATGTATGAATACGTGATAACCGTTATCACGTCAGTGTCAGGGTCCACCCCGTATGTACCTGAAAAATAAATTTTGTCATTCTTCTCGTTCTCATCGCTCAAACAATTTCAAAAGCTTGTTCCGCTAACGGCTCTAACTTGAACCATCATAAAATATATAAAAGTGTATTGGTGGTGCGAGCCGCTTTGTGTCCGCACAATGCTGTGGTGTATTAGCTCCTGCCTACCCCCGTATTACACCTGCGCAATCACATACGTTCGGCATTACAGTCTCTATAGTAGCTGTTTAGGGGATTATTATGGCGAAGAAAAGGAAAAACGTTTGTTGAGTAGTTTTACAGCAATGTTAACATTATTTGCTACACAGCATTTTTATTAGAACCGATTTGGGCTGGCCACATTACTTAACATGTCATCATGCTTAAAGGACAAAATATAGGGTGAAATGAAACAAATTATCAAACCTATGCTGACGTTATTCGTATCGATATACAACCTGTTTTTTTTGACCTAATTTAATTATGATTGATGATATCTCCGAAACGATGCATTTTTGGACCACCTATTCTAGGAGTTTTAGTATTATTTTTACCTACAGAATATAACCCTAGAGTTATGGGATATCAAAAAAAACACGTTGTATATGTAATGACGCGTGAATGCTAGAAAAGCACGTGAGGACAGGCACGCTCTAGAACTAAAAATCTTGAAGACATGTGTGACATTAACCAACATGCTCCGGGTCCTCGTGGTGGATTACACTGCCCACTCAAGGAGAGAAGGCCAGTGTCCCAGCAGTGGGATCGTTATAGACTGATTATACTTATGCAAAACCTATTCTCCTGAGTTTACGTTTTGACAGCATTTGGTTCGTCTTTATTTTATATCACATAGAAATTCTCAAGTGTTGGGATTTCTTTTCACCATATGATAAGCTGACAGAAGGCACACAAGATGTCATTAACTACATAATAAAATGCTGGTGTACTTGGTTCATTATTTTAATCAAAAATCTGTTACCATAAGTTGTCACTCGAACCCGATTCAAAACGAACTCCACAGCCCATCCTATTTCAATAATCCCTCAAACTCAATAAATCCGTAATATTAAATCTGTAAGTACCAATAAAAGTGATCATGAGCCTACATAAATTGTGTCTATTTACTATCAATATACTCGCGACCTTCGCACCAGTCCCCAGTCCCACATAAAACCTATATCTACGAGATTGTGTAATCAATCTGGCAGATTAACTAGTAATAGATCAGAAAGTGATTGAAAGAAGAGCTTGTGGCTAAATAATAACTTCAAGGTTAAGCAGCGCTAGCCAAGGCTGGTCAGTGGATGGGTGACCATTCATTGCCATGTTTTCTCCGTGCCTTGGAAAGCTCGTTAAGCCATTGGTCCCGGCTGTCATTAGTAGGTCTTTATAATCTGGATCTCTTCATAATTCGATTGAATCGGTTTCTTCTATGCAAGCGAGCTTCACCCTAGGCCACATTATCACTTCACATGAAACGAGTTGCGGCTAAATGCAATCCTATTATGGTAAAAACAGTCGTTTTTGACAGTCGTTACAGGTATTCAGTGGCCCAAAAAGTCTGACAACCAGTCTTACCATGGGTTATCGCATTACCCAGTGCTAACTGGGTTGTGGAGGTTAGATAAGCAGACGCTTAATGTACAAAACTGGTATATAGCTGTATCCGGTTAGACTGGAAGCCGACCCCAACGCATTTGGGAGAAGACATGCAGACGATAAGATAAACTAGAAGTCGATCAGAAAGTGATTACACCAAGAATAGGGAGGGCTATCAACCACTAAATGAAGTAGAAAAAGCTAATAAACGATTAGCTACAGTTGACTGATCAATGTATCCAAAAATAAGTACTTATAAATACTTCGTTTAAGTTTCTAGACTTTCATGAAAGTGACTTTCAGACTAATGCGATTCTTACCAACAACTATCTACATAGGTCGGTATAATTTTGTACTTAATGTAAATATAAAATAGGTTTTATTTTATCTGTCTGATACTTTTGCAACTAAATTCCCAATTTTCCAAACCAATTACTGATGTTCAACTCAAGTGACTCGTTGCTTCGTTTATCTAGTGGTCTCAAGCACGATTGCTGAGCTGGTCCTGGGTTCGATTCACAGGTTGGGAAAAGTATTATTAGGTTTTTTTTTCAGTAGTAACCACGGAGTCAGGAGTTGTGTCCACTTGATGGCAATAGACTCGCCCCTATTACATGGGACTTAAACATAACCGGGGATTACAGGTGTGTTGTTATGTTAAGTGCAACTGCTGTCGTCTCGGGTTCTATGCCCCGGTCGGGCTAAGTGTTGTGGGACACTTTCATAAGTTGTTTCTCAGTAGTAGATCGGAAGTTCACGACACTGTAATATACCTGACGAAATGCATAAGTATTTACCATACTCTCAGTCTCTTTACGAAATACAAGCTTGAAGTAATGTTAGCAATCTCTCTGAAGTCGTATGAACAAACTGTCATTAAGTATGATCCTCTTGACGGAATGGGTCCATCACCCAGGTCACGACATGTCATCACTGATTACGTTATAATTATGACAGACGTGTTTCTCGAGAGTAGAATTTTTGACCTCAAACTACAACTTTAAGTTTAATTGATGATTTTGAATCACCTTAGAGACCTATTCTACTTTATTTAGTTCAGAGAAATAACTGGGGCATCCGTTAGTCACGCATTTTACATTATTCTTTCGATTTATGATGGTCATGGGAATTCCGCAGACATTTGGTGTAAGAATTGAAAATAGTTTTTTTGTATTTTTTCATTAATTTAAATTATTATTATACCTAACTCCCATAGGCCTCTTCCAGGCTGCGCCACGCCACCTTGTCCTCCAACTTCGTCATCCAGTCTAAACCAGCCAACTTTCAAGGTCGTCGGTCTACTTAGATGGGGGCGTCTCCTCCTACGCTTGCCGATACGCGATCTTCACTCAAGGTTTCATTTTTTCCTCCATCAGGCATCGCTTCTTTGACATCTTCACCTGCCTAACCTTCTCCCAACTACATATGTCGGGGTCGTTTCAGTCAAGTCAGTCTAAACGGTCAGTCTAAACGTATGCAGATTTTGCCACCAGTACCAGACCAGTATTTTGCATGCAGTGTCTGTCTATCTGACTTCCACAACCCAGTTAGCAGTGGGTAATACTGATTCATGTGAGACTTTTGGGCCACTGACAACTTGTAACGACTGTCAAACATCTACAAATGACAGCTGAGACAAACGGCTTTATGTGCTTTCTAAGGCACGAGGAGAATTGAGTAGAATTTGTAGAAGTGAATTGAGAGTATTGAATGGATGGATCCACGGACCGACCTTGGCCAGTTTGGCTTAACCTGCAGATCGACCCGTGTGGCTGTTATTATATAGCCAAGAGCTCCTCGGGCATATGTCCTTCGACAAACATAGCGTAATCCCAACAGGATATGCAAAGGTGTAATAGGTGTACATGAATATTCTTATAAGGTTTGTCAATGTTGGGGTGGGGCCAAGATATTTTGGCACGAATAATATGTTTTCTTTGTTTTCCTTCCTAGTTAGGATTCATTAGTACGCCCAAGGGATAGTATCACATACCTACAAATTGCCTACTATGTAGTATTGTGTTCAGTAATCAGTATTTAATGAGTAGGCTGAAATAAAGAAAAAAGGTTCTGAATTCCGTCTGTCTGTCCTGTCTGGAAGTTACAGATTTTTGCAATATTAAATACTAGTGTTGTCTACTTTTTCTGTGCCCATTTTGTATATTTTAATTTGTTGCAAAACTAAATGTCCAGGATATAAAACAGCCTTTGAGCTTCTTCACATCCCGGGTTACTAATCTGCTAATGTCATAATGACCCCTTCAGCGATACAAATAGAACAGGTTACGGACAGACAGATGTACAGAATTACTTGCGCATTTGTAATGCATTTATTAATTTGATTTATTTTTCGCTTAAGTATGTGCGCTAGAATTTTCGCCTGGAAAACCTGTTTGTTCTATTAACAGGCCTATTTTTAGCAGTATTAATACCTCAATTTACAAGGGATTTTGAACCATCAATGAAACAAATGAATGTAAAAACAGAATATATTGAAATCATCATCACATTTTCGCAAAGATAAAACACTACCTCAGGGGATAGTATACCATGACATCAAGGTACAGTCAATAACAATATTCTTAGAGTATTTATAACTTTTTATTATTGCTTCTTTTAACTATTTGCTACGTATTTTATACTTTATCTTACACGTAAAATATATGTAATGCTCATTCTATTTACAAAATATTTTAAAATACGATCAAAATAAAAATAGGACTGAATTTTAATGCAAATTCTATAATATTATTACTTTTGCATAACGCAATTCAAGTCAAGCTGATTTGACAACTTGAGCGTGGCAATATTATCATGGCTTTAAAAGTCTTTTCTACTTTTATTTTGTTCACATCGTATTTTAGCGTGGAATTTACAAACATTGTGTGCAATGCTTTTAAATAAGAATTATCTAAATATTGTTATTGACTCCACCCGCAGTGCGAATAAAAACAGATCAACCCAAAACGTTAAAAATTGTTTAATTCTCTAATACTTATTGCAATATTTATAGTTCAACGTAACATACATTCTCTTAATAAAGGGAACTGTTTCAAGGAAAAAGATTTATTGGTTTAATAGAATACCGTCTACTTTGCAAGTACTAAAACGTTCTATTAAGCCCGACTTTGGATAACATTTTCATTATTATATTAATATCCCTCTATCTATATTACAGATAGACTATAGACAAAACGTCTTATACAATATCATTAAATTATTTAAAGTTTTTAATTAACAATATGATAAAACGATTAAATACATGGATTCTTAAAAGGAACCCTGTTGTTTTTATGTACAATTTTACAATTTATTATCTAAATAGATTACAATAGACAGACATCTAATATTATTGTTTCGTTATTTATGAGTATTGCTTAAACAAATTTACATTGAGCCAAGAGACACAAGACTTTAGTTGAGCAACTTAAATTACTTTATACTTGTTTTAATCTTCACGCGTGAAATTATTTTGCGAAGAAATCAATTTGTAACTTACATACAATTTTTATTTTTAGTACATTTTAATCTAGCCAAAGTTTTTGAAGGAGACAAACTCACCGAGGTAGCTTACTTAGAAACTCTAATAAAACTTGTAATGAATGTATCGATCAAAATATTGTAAAAGAAAAGCAACAAGAAGGTTTCTAAAAATACTGAGATCGTATAGGTAAAATACTAAATAATGATACCAGACAACTTGTGTGGTGCATTCAACAATTAACATTGTTTATTTCACTAATTTAAGAATAAAATATATTAGGTACCTTAATTTCTAAAAATAATCTTGTGAATTCAAATTCTACAATACAATTAATTAAACACTTTTGGATTTGAGAGTATCAATAATATTAAGTGTTGATTTCGACATGGTCTATAAAAACGAAGATCGTATTTTATTTAAGTTATGGCGGTTAGTATAACTAACAGAAAATATTTCCACACAGTGAAATTGCGCAAATTATAATGAGACTACAACTAAATAATTTATTACCCGTATTATTGGAACCTTTTATTATTTTGTTTAAAAAACTGTTCGTAAAGTTAATGGAAATCAAGTATTTTATGTTCTCGTAGGTATTTAAATAATATACCTACATAAGCTTCAATAATTTTCATAATTATTTTTAAAATAGGGAACAAAAGTCTTTTTACAAATGTTATTTTCTTTGTTTCATGGTAATTGAAATATTTTTTACTAATGCCTATGATTGAGAAATACTTGAATCATATTTTCTTGGAAGATCATTGATTGCCACAATTATTTCTATACGGGTTTATAATAGTTTATCCTACAAAATAATGAGCTAGTTATCACCTACAAAACAATTTTTGATATGATAATAAAATGTGTTATATTTTGAGCAAATTAGTAATGATTGACCTTATGAATGCACAATTTCTTATATGTAATTTTAAATTAAAATCGTTAGTAATTCCTTTTTTGTGGTATTATGTGGAGTTGTATTTTAACTTTTATTTTAGAATTTACTGTACATTTTCTTGAAATTTTTCTCAATCATTACTTTTTTGCAACAATTTTCCTAATATTTTCATATAAATTATTTGGCAAGTTATTTACATATTCTACCTTGTCAAATCTCGCAGTGCATTGTCTTCCGTCGACATTGTCATTCGTACAGCTAAGATTAACTAGTTTTAATTATTTTCTATTACAACTAAATAACTAGGAAGGGTGAGAAGATGAGAGAAACGCGTGGACGGAAAAAGGCAAGAGAAAATATATTAAAGAGTTTTGAGTATTAGATTAATTTGTTTTCTTTTAAGAAAGAAAGCGACGTTTTGAGCAATGTGACACTCGAAAATAATGACGTAAAGATTTTGCATTAATATTTTATACACACTTATTTTTCAATAATGAGCTCGAAATAAAATCTTTGGTTTTCTTAATTATTTCACTACTTTGTCTTCTTTGTGCTAAGATACATGTCTTTTCATTATTTATTATTTAATACAACTAACACTTTTTTTTCGATTGTACATTTACAGTATGGTACAGTTAAGAGAAAAACGATTAACGATAAAATTAAAAATTAAAATAATCACAACCTTAAAAATAACTAAAGCTTAGTAATATCGCTTCTAGAGTTCTTTGGCATGTAATACTGATGACTAGAATATCGAGAGCTATAAGCAAGCTATACAATACCAATACATTTTTACAATAAGTTATTATTTTATAAATTACAATTTTAAATACATTTGATATGCTATGTTGCTACGGCTAACACACGACACGGTCAATTTATTGGTTTATCACATTAAGTATAAACGTATTTTGTATGTGACTGTACTTTGTACAATTTGGTCGTCCAGTAGATCTCTCAGAAGTCTATGGAGAAGAACGTAGATTTTGTTGTAGATGTTTTGAGACACGTTATTTTGGAAAGTTCACCATTATTTGGCACACTAACTAGACTGACAGAAACATATCCAATTAAACATGTGATAGAAGCTTTCTGATCAGCCAACAATACTGTTTTTGCAGCTTGTTAACCTTGTGCAATTCTTTCACTATCAATAACTTGGGGTCAGCTTCTAACCCTCCTAACTCTCCAGCAAGGCCTATAATGCTAGCTAGACACTGCTATTCTTTTTAATACCTTTCATTAACTCCCTGAAACAATAACGTGTACCCAAAACTCTATACAACAAAACGAGATCTACTGAGTGAAGACGACCAAATATTCCGCGGGCTAGGTGCCGCAGTGGAGTATTTTCCTGAACGCCTTCCTGAACTCAGGGTTGAAGATCGTGTAGATGACGGGGTTGAGGAACGAGTTGATGTAGCCCAGCCACGTGGTCAGGATGAACACGGTCACGCCAGGGTCGAAGGAGAGGCCGATCTTGTCGCAGATGGCACCCAGGACTGAGCACGTGAAGAATGGCGCCCAGCAGAAGAGAAAGACACCTAGAAAGATTGAGCTGTGTGAATATATTGCTAACGAGACCTAAGATGTATTTATTACTGCCACTGCTGTTTGTATTGCATCACTGCTGGACAAAGTCCTTACTCCTTGTTTCCTTCTTCTTCCTTCTGTCCAGAGCTGTTAAGGACCAACCTTTGCCAAAGGAGACACAAGACGTGAGAGTCAATTTTATTGTCTTACCAGACGCTAATTTCGTCAGGGAAAGTTGGACAATTAAGTTAAAAGCTTTTTTTTTTTTCACAAATATGTAATACTTTGGGTCCACCGATGGATATATTTACTCCTTAGCCTTATCTCCCGCCCTGTTCATGAACTCAAGCCACGCTACTAGCGATGCAACTTACGTCATGCGACAAGCGCGTCGCAAGTTGTACTATCGTTCCGTGGCAAGTTACGGTGACTCGTGGGAGGCTATCACCACTTCTTTTCTTTATGTTTACTTTAGGCGCTGTCGCAACACTTGTGTCAAGTCACTTATGATGGCCAAGAGGTTAGCCATCTTTTAAAAGTCATAAGACGTTGGTATACTCTTGACAGTATAAGTATGTTTGTTAGCTAATAGATGTTTTGTTGCTCCTAAACTTACCTAATACTATCGCCAGGGTCTTGGTGGCCTTTCTCTCCTTCTTTGCAGAAGACTTCTCCCGCTTTTTCTTGCTTGCTTTATTCGCCTTGTATATTGTGAAGCGGGCTGTTGCTGCGCTTGCTTTTCTTTCTTTCTTAGAACTGGAGCCGTCTCGGAGGTCGAACTGACTGGCTGTGACTTCGTCGTCTAACCGCAGAGCTAGGGAGACGTTTCTAGAACAAGGAAATTTCAATAGTTAATTATTTAGTCCAGACATAAAAGGATCAGTCAATCTGGTACGGACAAATTGAGAAGCGGCTGCGGACACCGGACCAAACCTTAAATGAGGAAGATACGGGTGGCAATGACAATATTCAACAACCGACGGTGGCGTTAAACAAGAGAGTATTTTATACAGAAGTGATGAATTTGGGATAGATAGATTATTAACTTTATTAGTTTATCCAATCCCCAAAATAGTCAATATTCTTTACAGAGATTTAAACCTACCTACACATTATAATCATTTTGGCACTGTTGCTTTTAACGCCATGATAAAAACGGGTATAGTTATTTCAGGACTGCCGCTGCCGATTGCACAGCTCTTTGCCACAGTAAGAACAACGAAAAATGCCAGTTGTCCCGAATAAATATAAAATAAAACTTAGTGCAACTAGGTTGTAGAGGTGCGCTGGAAACTACAACACACAGTTTTTACAAACTGTGTGTTGTAGTTTCCAGCGCACCTACGGCAGTTCTCAACTGTACTTTATATCTTTAAATTGTGGCAGTTGTTACGCAGTGTTTGTTACAATGTGGGACTTGTTTAACGTAACTAGACTGAATTATTAAGTGGAAATACTTTCAACTAACTGGGATGGTGATCACACGATTTTTTCTCTTGAATTTGGTAATTTGAGATGGTATTCTGCATAGGTGTTTGTAATTAGCAATACTTCAAGAGCTGTTGAAAAAATTCTGTCAAATGATCATCATTTGCATGGACTTTTCTCAAATCTGTTAGGATCGGCTTATAGGCAAACCAGATGCGGCTGATTACCAGTATTAGACATGGTGCATCTGCCTATCTGACCACCATAACCAGTTCATAGGTAACACGATACATCTAAATCCTCTGGTAAGACGCTTTAGAATACCTTTACGCTTTAGTATCAGGCTTTTGAATACCTGAAATATTTTCTGGAATATAAATCCTAATGATTTTCTTTTATTACCTCGAGTCTGTCGTCAACCTCGAAGTCTTCCCATTCTTCTTCCACTTAGAGCCGTCACAGCCCATGTTCTTCAACACCGTGGCGTCTTTTATCCCTGGTGAGCCAGGTGGGGACACGTGCTCTCGGATCGTGTCCTCTAGGTTGGACGGCGCGTAGCCCGAGTCGTTGTTCCCGTTCGGGTCTGGGATCGGTTGAGCTTTGATGTTCCTCTTTGGAGTGCTGGAGAGAGAAGCGAGGGTTAGAATTATGATTGAATGTGAGAACACTTCGTTGGTACAAGGCTACACAGGTTCGACCAAAGGTACTGACGCTGACGGACTAATTTTGTTGAAAAAGAGTAGTATACATTTTTGACTCCGTTTATAATTTTATCGTCTACATAGTGCGGCTAAAATTATTATCTACACTATTGTGATGTAATGCAATGTTTTACTGCCGTTTCTTTTCTTGAACTGATTATTAAATTATGGCTTACTTACTCTCATAGAAAGATGGCCTGAGCCCCAGCTGTGACAACAATATAGGCAATATGGTACAATAATTCCATTAATTTCGTCTAAGATCTCCTTAGATAATATAACAGTACTAAAACGTATCTAAGTAAACAATATAGGAGACATATTTTCGACTTTGAATCCTTAAGTAATGTCTTGATTACAATGGAACCACAGAAATTTTAGGTAAATAAATGCCTTTGAAACTTTAGTCCTTCCATTATCAGATTCTAGGAATCTAGCGTGCTTGTTTGTCTATAATTGTTTCGTAAGTAAATATCGCACTCAAAGCAACTTGGAATTCAACAACAATATTGATAACAATAACCTAATTACACAAAAAGCCACATGCTTCACTCGGTGGAATCTCTGAGATATAATTTTGGCAAGATAATTAATTTTGCGTACAGTGGGACTAGCACAAACTCGCGGAGTCCATAACGTCGATTTTAATGTTTTTCAAGCTGAAAATACTCGTTTTGCACCCATTTTTTTGAACTTGCTTATTTTAGACTTCATTCGTATTTAAGCACTAGTCGTAAAAAAAACTTATAGGATTATAATTCTAAAAGTCAAATTATCATCACATTTACGGCCTATTCACAGGGCATATTTTACGGCGTTTAAGACGCGCTGTTTTGAAACGAGATTCAGTTGCAGGCACGCAGACGTAGCACACGTTTAGATTAGATAATTATCAGACAGAGATTACATATTATAGACGATAATTCAGTGTCGCCGTAAACGCGCGTTAAGACACTGTATGATGTACGCGCAGATGCAGCGATGCAGAAGCATTGTGAACTTGCATCTTGTGCACGTTTGGATCGCTTCGTATTCCAATCGATACAAACGCGACAATCTGCATTCACGGCATCGTATACGCACGTTAGTCAAACGAGCGTCGTCGGCCGGTATAAATACGCCGTGTTCGTTACGTCGCAAGTTCGTGCTAGAATGACAGACATTATGAAATCAACATAAAACGGTAACTTCTTTCGTTGGAGGTCTTTTTGAAACTGATGAAATGTTGCCAGAACTTGGAACAGTGATAAACGGACTGCATGATTGATGACTGATCATTTAAATAACGATAGGCGTAATGAAAAATATTTCCACAACTGTCCTGAGAAAGAATTATTATTATCCATAAGTTCGTGATTGGTTTGGACTTATATTTTTTAAATCAGGTGAACAAAAAATCTCCATTTTATTTTTTATAATAAATAATTGGCTAGGTTAATTACGGTCTACGTTCAGATCTAAATCACTGACTGTGGTTGTGTAATTATAAATATTCCAAGCAGTACGAGTCATTGACGTGCAAAATTGTACACAAGTTTGCACCGACATGAACTTATTGAGGTCGCCAGATGGATGTTTTGATGTAACTTTTTTTTCTGTACTGTTTCGCGGCGGGACAAACAAAAACTATCCTCCATACCTTTTCATCTTTCTGTGCTACCTTTACTGGCAAATCCGTCCGTATCCGTAAACTTGTCAAATTTTCCGCGACGTCAGCGTTTTCTAGGCCTACCTCGATGATGAAGTCCATCTATAGACATTTCTGGTCCACCTGGCCTAATCTATGTGCCAGAATTTGACCCACTCATTCCCAATTTGTCCTAAAAGCTGTTAAGTATCTACCTCATCGTCATTATCATTGGCAGCCACGTTCCGACCAGAATACACCCTGGATTGTTCAAAACAGTGACTCTCATTAAGTGCTGTGCAGTCCTCTTCTATGCCTACTTTTCACTTTACTTCTAACCGATATTGTGTCCCACTGCCGGACAAAAGACTCCTCTTTCTGCTTCCAAACTTCTCTGTTTTGTGCATTTTCTGGTCATGTTTTGTCCCGCAAACATTTTGGATTGGGTAGTCACGCCACCTTCGATGCTATAATACTCTATAAAATATAGTTGTTATAATATTCTTACTTGACTGTCTCTTCTGCAACAGTTGCCAACATGAACTCTGTGGACTTGTCGTTGGGGATGACGTGACATTCGTCCGCGTCCGCTTCCAAGTCTGCTGACCTCTTGTCAAAACTGTATCAAAAAGTATGATGTTTAAGGTTTTGTACAAGAGAATTAATCATTATCGGTGTTATTATGCCTTACTCATCATCGTCATTATCATGCCCTTATCCCAACTTATTTGTGGTCGGCGCAGCATGTCTTCTTTCATACTTCTCTATTACTCGTCAATTTGTCATCTCAGCGGCCACCTCCTTTCTAGCCATATCATCCTTCACACAGTCCATCCATTGTTTTTTTGGTCTGCCTCTATTACTACTCCCTCTTTAGCCATCTACATTCATACTCAATATTGTCCTCCGCATCACATGTCCATACCACGATAACCGATGACCACACCACTTTTCAGTCACCGGCGCCACTTTCAGACGCCCTATTATGTACTCATTCTTTATTTTATCCATTCGCGTTACACCACGTGAATCAGCAAATGCCATTCATCCATCCCTTTTGTGGCCCAACATTCTGATCCAGATAAGACAGCACCTTACTGTGTAGTCAATACAGGTACTCATCAAGCTGAATATTCGTTGATTTTGATTGCAGTTACTGATAGGAGCCGAATACAAAGAAAGATTATTCAACAATCAGTCACATCACGAAGAACTATTTATTTAACAGTGTTATTACTGATCGTTGATTGAATGTGGTTCTGGTCTTCAGAAAAAGTGACAAAATCTTTGTAAACTGACTTGTTAATGTCACAGACTATTTGAATAAAGCAATATTGTAAAACACGAGGTCTGTAATAAAATTAGTACCTAGTCAGTTTTTCAGTCACTCTGAAATCAGTGTTGAAGTAAATAAGGCCGTTTTACCAAATTACAATTCAGACGAGCATTTAGAGATTCAAGACAAGCACCATTTATTATTTAGGTTGTGGTAATTGAAACAGAATCCACGCAGTAAATTGAGATCTTATTTCAGTGTAAATATAATAGCTTCACACAGCTGACGTGAATTCCTAGAAATATTTCGGTTATTGTCTTAGTAGAAAAGATCAAGGTTGTAATATGAACATTTTGGTTTAGTTACTGGAAATTAATTCGAAGAAGTTGAATATTGTCTTCAAATTGTAGTTTTTAGTCTGACAATTTCAATGAATTGTGGTGATGGCCCAGAGGTTAAGGCCTCGCCTCTCATGCATGAGGTTATGGGTTCAAATCCGGGCAAGTACTAATTTGACTTTTTCAATTCATATGTACTTTCTAAGCTTATCTTGGACATCACAGACATCGGTGAATGAAAACATCGTGAGGAAACCTGGACTTATAAAAGTCTGAAATTGCCAACCCGTCTTGATCAAGAGTGGTGATCAATGCTCGTCCCTTCTCTGTTGACAAGAGGCCTTTGCCCAGCAGTGGGACAGTAATAGGCTGGTATTATTATTATTATAGTCTGACAATTTAATTGAATCCCAAAATAATGCTTGAAGTAGTTATTGATCGTACATAAGAATGTTTTTCAATCAGATTTACATAGATTGAACAAAAGATGCCAAAGCAACGGAAGAAACTAACGAACTTTGAATTCAGATTACGCGCAAAACAACGGCTGCAAGGTAGACCGTGGTCATTAATTCAACACGTCTCATTAATATCGCTGTGGATTAGACTCATTATTTACCGTATAACATATTAATTTGTTCTGACATCTATGAAGGTGAAGACGAATTCTGGATCCAGCTTAGCGCACCTGTATGACTGATAATACTGAAGCATCTGTCGAAGTTTGGTGTCCGCAGCCTGTCCGCCATTCGCCCGTACCGGTTTGCCCGAAGCTTTACTAGGTTCACCAACCTTGGCACGTGTCTAATGAATTCAATATCTAATTGCTTCGATTTCAAAAAATATCTAGGTATCTTTTCAACTTCATTTTCCTCCAAAGTATCTACATAGTTAAGCAATACACAACAGCACCAACAAGAAAACAAAGCATAATCCTTTGTAATTAAGATCTCAAGCTTTACCGGAGTATTCGCTTCGTTTCCCTCAACACGTGTGCTACAGGTTATTTGGAGACTTAAGAACATAATTATGTACTCCCTCGCTTGGAGCTTCAATATGTTCCATATTATTATTTTTTGCCTAGTTCTAAAAGTTGTCTGAGCCGTGATTGGTTTTTTGTATGTGTATATTGAAGGATTTTGTCTTATTTTGTAGACTGTCCAAGTCATAAACATGTTCATTAGTGACTAAACCAGTCCCTATATTCCTAATTATCTTTTTTTCTTTCACTTTGTTTCAGTTTCAGGTAAGTAATAATAGCTTGACTTGATGTAATTTATTTCTCTAACACTACTCGGAAAAACACTACACAGGAAAATGTCGTGAAGAAATTGGTATGTCCTAGAACCAAAAGTTCGAAGACATGTCCATGTCCCGGTGGATATCACAAGTCTCCATTTCAATTTCGTGTCGTTAAACGTACCCGTGGTGCGATCAAGTTCTTCTCCCTCTAACATAGACGAGGCCTGTTTCCCATCGGAGCAAACTTTGCAGACTGATTACTAATTAATGCTATATTTCCTTAATTCCTATTTCTCACCTGTCCTCATGATCTTCCTCATTGCTTCCAGACCCAGTGTTGGTAGGTCTGTCATCGTGTAACGCAGTCTCCGCCAGTCTTCTGGTCTGCGCCACGTTTTCTATGACTACGGCTGTGGTGGCTCCTGTGTTGGGGTCACCAGATACAGGTGGCTTTTTGGCTGCTCTCTGCTTTTTTGCTCGTATTCTTAACGCCTGGGGAAAAGCCGCATTAATATGTGGATTTTGGTTAAACATGCTTATTTTAATTTAATTTATTTATTTAATCAGACCATAGATTCGTAGTGCTAGTATAATCAACATGTTCAAGTATACAAATTACAATAATACATTTAATTGGTAACAAGGACGTCTGTGTGCACATGTCTACTTGCGCAGTGCCTGATAAATGGCCCATCAATTTTTTCCTCCAGTGTAGCTGAACATCATTCTCTTGTCGAAAATGGTTTTCTTTAAACGTTCGTTTCATCCAAATATTTAAAACGTGAAATCTAAACATTTACCTGTTCCAAAGACTTCACTCATAAAGTCTCGCACGTGTTACGAGTCTGCCCTACAAAGTTAGCCAGTTTGCAAAAATACGATCAACAGTATCGTGTACCAGTTCTACTACTCGTATGTTGTACACGAATAACAAAACCGGGGTGGTGCCAAAATGTGTGTACAACATGTGCAGGGTAGTGATTCGAGCGCTAGGCTAGATATGGGGTTATTAAAACTTCGTCCAATGGAAGTTATTTCGTTTTTGGGTGTATGTTTCGGGTGCACATTTTCTAAAGAGCCAATTTTGGTAGTTCTTGAAGTTTGTTGATGTGCCTAGCAATATTTTACCAGTCTAAAAAGTGTCTTACTGTAGAATAAAAGTATCTTTTAATATTCAGCAGGAATTAGCCATTTACGAATAGGCGTCCATAAATCGGGCTCGTGAATGGACCTCATAAAAGGTAAACATGACTGATTAAAACCTACGGCTATAACGTACATACTGACAGGTGGCTAGCTTAGTAGTTGCTTAATCTTCGCATCCGGCCACTTTGCGCGCTACGGTGTGTATCGAACACACCAGGCAATGCAGTCTCGACATAGATAGCGATCGCAAAACAACCGAACTCGATCGCAAATACATAACGATGCAGATTTAAGGTTGAAGCCGCACCGGCGGGTCGCGTCCGGCTCGCGTCCACCTTAAATACACATCGTTAAGACATTGCGACCGAATTCGGTCGTTTTGCGATCGCTATCTATGTCGAGTCTGCAGGGCCAGGTGGCTCGCTATACACGAAGCAAGCGACCAGTCAGTGCGTTCGTAGCCTAAACTTTCAGGATAAAAGCGATAAGATAAAATATTTATGGAAATATATTTCAATATCATTTAAAAATGGTAAGTCAACCGCATAAATATTCCACCTCATTCATCTTTAAAACAGCGGTTTCTGCTAAAAGCTTTAATGGATAAAATGCCCAAATATATTATCCTTTGGTTGTCTCATGAAGACATGTCTGAATGTGTTATTTCTGTACGTCTAGACATTTCAATTGAAATGCTCTCTGGTTTCAACCCTAATGCCAATTTAGAGGTCACATATTCGGGTCTAATTGAAACTGGAATGGTAACCTTGTTAATACCAATCTAAGTGGTGGTTTGGTATTCCTACGTGCTACATAATGGAACATTCTAGATAGTTTACTGGACATATTTTGCTTTAAGCTATATCTGATGTATTGTATAATGTATTTGCTATTTATAGACACAATTTTTCAATTCGAGACTATTGGTTTTTATGGAAGGAATTCATCTAATATAACAGACAGCAGACAATTTCTTTGCTATGGATAATTTCTATGATTCATTGCGATGATTCAGACACTGGTCGGTTGTGGTCCTTTGAAATAGAGGGCCAATACAAGTCCCAGTGGCTTTCAAAGTGTCTCGTTTATCTAAAATAACTTTTAATGAGATTGACATACGGTAACATTTTCGGTAGCAGTACAATCCAGTACATTTTTGCATTTGCAATCAACTGCATTTTTGGCTCTTGCAACATCGTTATCGGTGATTAAAGGTCACTCTGTCTAGATCTTCGGATCAGAGCAGGCTATCGTAATCACTACTTTATAAAACAAAGTCGCTCCCCGCTGTCTGTCCCTATGTATGCTTAGGTCTTTAAAACTACGCAACGGATTTTGATGCGGTTTTTATAATAGATAGAGTGATTCAAGAGTCGCCAGTGATACATTAAAAAAAAAGAAATACAAAAAGATTGCTACTAACCTTAAAAATATTATAATAAAGGAACATCATCATGATGCAGGGGATATAGAAGGATCCTAGTGAAGAGTAGATGACGTAGTTCTGGCTGTTGAAGAGGCACTCGTCGAAGTTCCTGTCGGGCGTGTCGTTGAGCCCCAGGACGATGGGCGCGCCGATGGCTGCCGAGATCAGCCAGACCAGCACGATCGTGAACCAGACCCGCCGGTTATTCTTGTGCTTCGCGTATTTTATTGGTTGAGTTACAGCTATGTACCTGGTGAGAAAATTATTGGTAAATTGTGACGTTTACTGATACACAGCGACTCGGTCTATATAAACTGTTTACACGTTTAAGCAAATGATTATACACCCACCAAAGTAGTTTCCTTCTGTTTAGCTAAAGAATAGATATTACCTATATCTAGTCTTTTAGGGTTCCGTACCCTCAAAAGGAAAAAACGGTACCCCTTATTGGATCACTCGCGTGTCTGTCTGTCTGTCCGTCTGTCACAGCAATTTATCCCGAAACTATAGGACTGATTGAGTTGAAATTTGGTACACATATTTAAGTCGGTGACCCAAAGTCGGACGTGTAACGTAAATTAGTGAATTTTAAACATGAAGAACACTTTGAAAAAAAATAGTTCTGTAAGCTATATTGTGTTTTGTATCAAATGAAAGGGCTCATTGTGAGCATCTCAATTTTTTTTTTTTATAATTTTATAATAAATAGTTTATTTAAGAAAATAGGTGAAAATTGACCACCCCCCCCTTAACTCCCAAACTACAAGGCCGAAAATTTTGAAAAAAATACAAAAGTAGTTAACCTATAACAAATCAATAAACGTACGGTTTGTTGTGTCGATTGTTGATATTTTTAATGACCGACGGAGCATTTTTATTCTGGGGGACCTAGTAATATGGCACTAAATTCTTCGTAACATGTTTGCGCATCGAAGTCCCTTATTATTAAAGCCAAAATCACTTGTGTCATGCGTAACATATTTGACATGGGTCTTGTAGCTTGATGTAACTTGTAACGTTTTAGCTACTCAAATATTGGAGGTCTCCTAATCTTGACCCTTGCCTTTGTCCAAGATATTTGGGGACAGAAGATAAGGTTCTTCAAACCGGTGACTTCAGTGTGCCTACTAAAAGATTTTTTATCACCGATAAAACGTCCTCGACCGCGTTGGTAAACTTCAATTTGAATGGAATAAAGGTTCCCATTTTTGTCCCTATACCAGTACGACGCTAGTTTAGTTAAAATAAAACAGGCCAAGTGCGACTCGGACTCGCGCACGAAGTGTTCCGTGCAATTATCAAAAAAAAAAACGCGTTTGTTTTACGGGAGACCCCTTAACCTTTCGTATGCCGAGTATATAGACACAATTAAAAACCTATTGTGTCTCGCGTGGATCTACGTTCCGGCACACGAAGGGTTAAATATGTATTTTATTCTGTTTTTAGTATTTGTTGTTATAGCAGCAACAGAAATACATCATCTGTGAAATTTTCAACTGTCTAGCTATCACGGTTCATGAGATGCAGCCTGGTGACAGACAGATAGACGGACAGTGGAGTACGGAACAATAAAAGTTAAGTAAGCATTAACGTGTACAAATAGGTTTAAGAAGACACACTGAGCCCTCCGGGTATTGGTTGTGTGACACATAAGTCACACCTTTAAGTACCTAATGAAGTTGAATTCTTTAAGCGAGAAAGTTCATAGACTTAAATGAGGCCTGATTGGGAAGTCCATAAGTAACCTGTTCATCATTTACTGAAGCACTTCCATTGGTCCTAGTTGGTGTGCTACAAAGAGCTACTCCATGAGGTGATTGATTTCCAGATTGTAAAGTGTTTTTAGATCAATCCATCACGAATTTCTCAGTAGCAGTCCGAAGTCTGGAGTGATAGCTGATGGCATTAGGCTTGATTCTATTACATGGAGCTTAAACATAACTGATGCTATGTGGGTAGTACCTACTATAAGTGCAGCTCTGCGTAACCCATCAGGGATATTGACTTACTTTTATGAAACTTACCTATCAACAGATATGGCGACGAGGTTGAATATGCTGGACGTGGAGGAGGTGACGTCCATTGCGATGTACACGTCACACACAAAGGCAGGCAGACCCCACGAGCCGTTAACCTGTAACAAAAAAAAATGTTAAGTTCATGACAATCATTATAATAATTATATATGTAGAAGGTTATAGTAACCTCCTACAATTAACAAAACCGGTAACCTCTGGTTATCATTTCAAGGAGCAATACGACAGTATTTCCATGTATCTTTAGTTGCTTTGACATCAAGTAATTTATTTTACTAAGCAGGGCTACGTTAAGACAAGATATAATATAAATTTGAACAAATTGAAGAAGACATGTCGCACCAAATAAATTGAAAGAAGTACAGGTATTCTCTTCTTCACTCAAAGATGATGGTGATAATTGGTTCATACTGGATTGGTAATATTGTCTCCAACAGAAATCTAAAGAACACAAATGCTTTACATTTCGAGTGGAGCCTTATTAAACCAACATTTAATTGCCTTTCATCCTATTAACAAGCTTATTTCCTTTATTTATTTCCTCAAAGATAACAACCTGAATAAACACAAGAAAATCACGATTCAAAAAGGAGATAATCCAAACCAGGAAACCAGATTGCATCCCAAGATTAAACACAAGCAAGGTTATCACAAGGGTGTCCCAAATTCAGAAATAAACGCCTCCAGTCTGATATTTAATTTAGATTAAACAAAAACGTGTTTACAGTATCGTGTTGGTTTCGTGCTATGCTTAGATGGTTTGGTCATGTTGAGAGGATGAGTGAAAAGCAACTAACAACAAGACAGATGTGAGTGACAACGCCGCGCCGGGAGGGGACGCCCTAGAAGGACATACACCTTATTGATGAGATTCTTCAGAAAGGTCAGGCGCGTAGTACCTACTCGCAACTGGTGTGCGTGTATGACCAGGTGTCTGAACGTGGACGAGGCGAAAGGAGTATGTAGGGATCGTAGCGGGCGAGGTTTTGTAATTTCAGCCTACCCCAATGTGAAAATGGCGTAAATTTATGTATTTATGATATCGGTATCGTATTTTGGCGTGATGTTACAAATGTGCGCATCTGTCACGCGTCGTGATTTATGCGAGGGACGTGATGCAGCGTGTCAAGTACGCACTGTGTGTAAGTGAAGACAGATTATGTGCGGATTCTATTTGGGATAACCAAATGTGATGTGTCCCTAATACCGAGGATCCTGTCAGAGGGTTGTTGTAGGATCCTATCTGAGGTAGGTATACAGAATAGATTAATGTAACTAGACGGAATACGTTATAGGAGATTATCGTACTTTAAAACTTTGCATTTATTCAGCGAGCTGAATAAAGTCTTTTCACTTTTATTGCTTGAACACAAAGGTCTTTTTGACATGCAGACCTGTTTCCGCGTCGATATGATTGTGTGAGTGATTAACACTTACGCAAAGCATATTTGTAGGGTGAGTACAAGCACCTCACGAAAACATTGAGAACTTTAGGAGCTTCTATGTTAAGGGTTTGGTTTCCGCACTTAGTCCTTAAAGTGGACCATTGTACGTGACTTTAGGAGCATGCCTGGGTTTGTATAATTATATCAATGTCTTGCCGTGATAAAGTTGAAAATTACCTATTGAAAAATATGTAGCTGTACTTATCGACGTAAGTAATAATGTTCTGTGTAACGCATGTAAGGTCAAGGTTTTCCTATCCTACCTTTACCTTAACTTTCTGAACTCTCAACTCTGCTTACCCACCAATCGACACGTGTTACAATATCAATAACATCACAAGTATATACAAAAGTAACTTTTCCAATTTGCCAGGAGGGCAACCTGATCACATGGATCAGCATCGCATCGACGTCATGCATATTCATGCGCGGGCATCGAACTGTGTTCCCACTTCCCACTACCCACCGCAGGCCGATGTAAGCTACATCAATATGTGTTGCTATGGGAACCGCAGTTCCGTTCAGTGGACTGGGGTTTAAGAACTACTTGTGTTAAGATTGAGGTTTAGTAAATGTTCGGAAAAGATGGTGGATTTAGATTTGTATCTCTGACTGTATTAGGGCTTAGAAATAGTCGTTTTACCGGCCAAATCAGAATTCAACTCAAACTAGCGTACACGTAAAGTGGGGTTTTATTTTCTCGCGTACCCCATGGATGTGGGATGCCGTTAGATAGCTTTTTAAAAAATAATGCGAGTTTGTTCAAATAATTGGGATTAGTTTGTCAAATTAATATTAAGTGCTAATTTTTGTTAGACTCAAGAGTACCTCCCCCTCTACCAGCTAAACGGTTGTGTTTAACAGACGATAGACTCATAGACGTCCCCCGCCCAGGGGCGAATGGAGGGGTCTGTTAGACTTTAACTAAAAACCACCCCGGTGTTCCCATCCCATACTTGCACCGGGGATCATGGGAACTAGTGCGCCTTCCACGATCCCCAGCTATTGCCGGTCTCCTCAAAAACATAGTTTGTCCGAGTCTAATACTGGTTGATCGTGTCAGGGTACCCAGACAAAGATAACACTGCGAGTACTGTGTGTGACCAACTTGTATGTGGTTCGTCACAGTTCTAACATAACCTAACCATTTCAGGCGGTAGCCCTATAATTGTCTTATAAGATGAGTCCTAGTTTGGCCTAGGACATATTAGTTAGGCCTAACATCGGGTTTGGCCGGTAACATTTACTTTCTGTAAGCGATATAAAGATAGTAAAAAATGTATTAGATTGAAATGGTGCTGAAAAACGTATGCAAATTCTGTTGTGCACAATATGAAAGAGATTGCCACTATTGTCTAGGTTTTACTGTCTATTTGGTATATTTATATCATTAGGTCAGCAAGCCAAATACAACATAGTTAAAATATTGGTCTGGCATCCTAATAGGCTTCGGTGTAACAGGCGACTCTCACAATTCAACAATATTCATTACGTATTTACATTGTCGTGCAGTAAAATTTTCGAAACTTTATAAGCAATGTATTGAATATTACTTCCTAGATCCTTGGGATTGTGAAGGAAATAGTGTTACTTATACAATTAAAGTATTAGTAGGAAATCACAGTTTCAGATTCACAATAAAACAAACAAAACCTTCCAATAAATTTATTAATTCCAAAACCCTTACTTCTCCGTGACATCATCCTACTTCCGGTCTGCCCTACCCACCATCCGGTGAAAATAACGTGCACCCAAGTCCCCCGATGTCCGCAGTTGTCCCCTGACCTCTGTCTTGTCCCTGTTTTATTAGTTTGTGTTCTCTAAGGTAGCACTGGAGTGGCTTAATGGGTTTAGTGTACACGACACGAGGACGATGCGACTTTGTGCTGTTTACTCTCGATTATAAGAGGTTCTCAACATTTAGGTTCCAAAAGCGGCGAGACTTAAATGTATATCCAGTGCACTATGCGATAGTCACCAGAAAGAATAGGGCATTAGTACCGTACGTAATGATCAGTCGAGGGATGATAAACTTTATGTATACGGTACATCGGTATTTTAAACTTCGAGTCATGGCTGTAACCTATTTAATAGATAAGTGCCTACCTGCGATAAAAATAAGGACTGCATTCTTTGCTATCCTTGTTACCTTAAATATAGTTTTTGAGAAAAACCATCTATTAACATAAAAGTGTTAATAAAATTACCAGCGGGTTTCCGGTTCATTGTGTGATGTACTAAGATTTATGAAAAGCTAAAACAGACTTTCCTCTAGCATAAGTTAAAAGTATCTCCGCCTCTGCAACCTGTAATATTTATTAAGAATCATACAAATAAATCGTAGAGTATAAATATTTAATAAGCGCACATCTGCCACGTGGTCCTCGCTGCACATTATAAATGGCTGTGGGGCAGGCAGGACCAATGTGTTTTCTTAAGCACTAGCTATTAGTGGCACTGCAGAGTCGAGGACACCAGGAAAACATTCCTACAGTGTAAAACCCTCCGTCTACGACTGGAATGAACACAGACAAGAAACACTAGATAGTTTGAGGAATCATTTTACTGTATGTTGTTTATCTGGGTCTGGCTCTTCTTTCTTTGTTGATGAGTGATTGATGATAGCAGTATAGTACGATTTAGAGGATACGATAGCAAATAGCAAAACTGTATGATGTCAGACTAGACGGAGGCAGAGAAATAAATAATAAAGAACAGAAATTCATGCCGAGCATTCCGTCACTCAACCGTTTGCTTTTTTAGACTGAAGATTATCATAATGAAAGTGGTCAACGGCCTGATGGCTAAGATCCCCGAATGAACGAACATGTTTCTAGACTCTTGCTTGGAGGTTGGATCAAGGGCCTGATTCAAAAGGCATTACTCGTCGATACGGCTGGCATTGTCAGGAACCTGGCAATGCCATCTCTGGAGCCCTAACTACCGGTAGCTTGGACTCTGCTCCCGACGAACCCTATTATTGTTTTTAGAAATCTAATTAATATATAAAAGATGTGTAAAGGATGAATAATTGAAATTATTATGATGTGTTTAAAACGCGACATTTTAGTATTATGAGTTCCTTTAAAAGTTCGGTCAGACTGCTATCGTGTACGATATACGCAGCCGTAGTGCTATTTGACCATACTAGTTTGGATAGTGTCAATAAGTGGTCCAATTGACGCCAAAACTTATCTGGAAATCAAATCTCGAAACGACGGTTTAGTCCCATCTCGGCACCTTCCCATCTCGGCACCCATAAATTTCGGCACCCTGTCAAAAATCATTGTCAAAAAGGAAAACACAGTATCAGTATAGTAAGTAAATCAACTTTATTATTTATTAAGGGCCCAGTCCAGCAAGATTGACAAACTTTGAAAACAAAGCACCTAGTATGATAAGTTAATAGTACGATGTATTAAGAATGCGACAGTGCTGCATAATACATAAAGCACTTTTAAGCGGTTCCGGAGATGAAAGTGACCAAAAACTAATCGAAAAATCTCTTTGAAAAAAAGCCATAAACTCTGAAAAAATAAAGCTATTACCTATTATGACAGGTTTGTTTGCCAAGTCTTATAATAAAAAGCGCCCGCATCCAGGCTCCCAGTTTCTAATATCAGTGTGTAGGTATGTGACCTCGTTCCGTTATAAATGACACTAGATGAACGTAATGTGTTTTCGTGAGCGGCCGCCTGGGCGCCGGATTATATTTGATGTGGCATCTGTTTCCTTTCTATCATAAGCCTATTAATAAGGAAAGTGAAACAATTATGGTGGATTGTGTTGAGACGTTTGAGGTTCGAATTGAATGAGGAGTTTGGATACGGAGTAGAGATGGGCGGGTGGGTAAAAAATGGGAAGGTAAAAATTGGAAGGAAAGGGTAGAAAAGGTAAAAAGGAAAAAATACCCTTTTTTACCGGGTATTAATAAAAAATACCGGGTAAAAAATGAGTATTGTCTTTAAATTACTTGTAATTGGCTTCGTCCTCAATAGTATGATCTACCATGTTAATTTTGACCTTGACCATTGAAGATAAAATGTTCATTTGAAATAAAACGAAGTTAAATAGCAGTTTAGCTGCCCTTTCAGATGTCAAACGGTTTCGTTTCTTTGAATGAATGTAGCCATGCTTGCTGAACGATCGCTCTGTTGCTACAGATGTGAACGGGGCAGTTAAAATGAGTACTGCTATTTTGATAAGGTTTTTAGACGAGCAAAGTCCCTTCCACCATATTACGGGTCTTATATCTTCAACTTTTTCCCAAGTGAAGCGCTTCCTCCAAAATCCATCCCTGGCTTTGTAATTAGCTAAATCTGCGACTACATCAGAATTGTGATTTTGAGCCATTATTTCATTAAATTACATTGCCTCCAAATCTTAATTTTCGTTTAATGGCAGTCCTTGTGTTTTGGGGTCTAAAAGGTAGGCCGCTAAATGTATTGGTTTTATACAGTCTTTTGTCTTTTTTCCACTGAATTAAAAATGGTTTAATTATTTGTCCTCATTGGTTATCACTGTTATGTTGAGTAACATGAACTCCAATTTTGACTTCACGTCTTTGAATATGTGGAAGACCTCATGTATATTACATTCTATTTCTTCTAATTTGAAAATAGGCTCAGTAAATTGTTCCAAAATAACAATGCAATCAACAATCATAGTCCAAAACCTGTCATCTAGAAGAGTAGATTTGGTCTCTGAAGGAATCACTGTGGCTTCATGAATGGCCAGGGTCATTGTTATTGTTGAGGGCTCCCTTTTCCGCATTTAGACTCAAAGGCGGTCCATTATGCGTGGGGTGGGACGGTTGCGTTGGCTACAGGAGCTAACCCAGCTCCTTCAAGAAGCTCAGAAGTCTCCTGGGACGTTTACAGGCTTCTAGGAGCTACCCCGGACTGCCGAGGATTTGTGCCCGTTGGTCAGCAACACCCTCACATTCCAGGATTACGTGAGTTGCCGTTTCATCCGCGCTAAGGCAGCCCCTGCACAGCGGGCTGTCTGTCGCGTTGATGATGAACAGATGTTTATTGAGTGGGCAGTGGCCTGTGATCATACCCGCCACAATTCGCAGGTCCGTTCGTTGGAGACTGAGTAGTCTACTGGTCAGTCGCGGTGTTAGTGCAGGTACCGCCTCTCTAAACTGCCTACAGTTGGTTGTAGTTGCCCAGCGGGCATTGTAGTGTTTGGGTTAACAGAAATATGCAGGTCCTGATCTGACTGAATGGAACTGGCAAGAGAGGTGCGGGGCCGGCCACAACCACATCCAAGCCCCTCCTTGCAAGCTCGTCTGCTGCATCGTTACCCAATGATCCACTATGTCCCTTGATCCATTGCAAAGTGACCTTGTTGTGGTCCGAAATGGTTTGCAATGCTAGGTGACATTCTGAAGGCTGGAAGACATAATGTTACTGTCCAGCGCCATTAAAACAGGCATGCTATCGGAGAGAATTCTAATACCGTAATTAGAAATCTTTCTTTTTATGACTGGGTTGGCAGCTTGGGTAATCGCTACACATTCCCATTGGAATATGGAGCTTTGTTCCCCTAGCGATAATGATATTTTGATATTGAGATCCATGGAGAAAACACCAGCACCAGTACCGGTTTTGGTTTTTGAGCCATCCGTAAATACGGACTTCGTCGGCTCCTGATTGATCTCGCTCTGTCTCTGCTAATTGTATTCGATAGAGTTTATCGAACACGTGGACTTTGGGGATCCTATCACAGGGCGCGTCAATGAGCGGTACCTTACGCAGCGCTCTGTTCCATATTGTGGTGTGAATGCCCCTTTATTTTTTCCACATGCCTGAGTGTCTTAGTCTGATTGCCGCCATACTGGCCTCCTGCCATATGAAAAGATCCAGCGGCGGCAGACCAAGCATTATCTCAGTGGTGGCTGAGCAGGCCAATCTCTGGAACGACTGCAGTTTTTTTCTGGTGGTTATGAGTTCAGTTCTGGGCCACCAAACTACCGCGATTATAGGTCTGATTACGGCTTTATAAAGCCATAGTGTAATTTTCGGCGAAAGGCCCCAGGATTTCCCTAGAAGTCTTCTGCATTGCCAAAATGTTATGCTAGCCTTGTCAATCTTGTGGTCCAAGTGTTTGTTCCATAACAGTTTGCTGTCAATTATAACGCCCAGATATTTGACCTCATTCGTTACGGACAGCTCGGTACCAAACAGTTTAGGTAGTTGTAAACTGCCAAGATTGCGTTGGTGAGTGAACATGATGAGCTCCGTCTTTGACGGGTTCACTGATAGTTCGTGCTCAGTGCACCATTGTTCGACGATCTTTAAAGCCTGCTTTGCCAGGTTGCACAAACCATTCTCAACAGGTCCTGTTATGAGAATGGCAAGATCGTCTGCATAACCTACCGTATAATGGCCGCCGTCGCAGAGTCTGCTAATCAGCTCATTGACTACAATTTTCCATAGGAGGGGTGAGAGAACTCCTCCTTGTGGACAGCCTTTGGCTACCACGCCTCTGGTCGTGGTATTAACGGTAAATTGAATAGCCCTTTGTCTCAGCATGTTGTCTATCCACCCGGCAGTTGTGGGATCAACCCCATGTCTGGTCAGGGTAAGGCTTATGCTGTTGAAAGTAGTCTTGTCGAAGGCGCCTTTCACGTCTATAAAGTCGCCAAGGGTTGATTGTTTACCAGATCGTCCATTTTCAATACGTGATACAGCGCTATGAAGGGCGGACTCTGTTGATTTGCCCATACTGTAGGCATGTTGGTTAGCGTTGAGTGGCTTGTTCGACAGCGCATGTGTTCTAATGTCCCTATCACAGAGCCTTTCAAGCATTTTCAACAGGAAGGATGTGAGGCTGATTGGCTTATAGGACTTCGGCTGCGTGTAGTCACTCTTCCCGGGCTTGGGGATAAATACCACTTTAACTTCTCTCCATTTCAGGGGAGTGTAACCGTGTGCGATGCAATGGCCAGGGTCAGCTGCTGTTATGTTTTGTTTAAACTTTTTAAGGAAGCTACATGGCTACCCCGTCGTGTTCTTACTGGTACTGGCTTAGTGAGTTCGAAAGATAGCTCTTTTTTATTGTTTTTACAACATCCGTAGCTAATTCAATAAATCCTTTAATAACTTCAATCATTGAATGATGTCGTGAGTTAGTAAGCTCAATGTATGAGCTGCACAATTAAGAGGCACCACCTTGTGGAATGCTGTTTTTACTAATTGGTCGCCTTCTCTTGTTCTAATGAGAAAACTATGTCCGCGTATTTTGTGCTGTCGACGGTCTCAAATAAAAAAAAATTATAAAACCTTGTGTCTATTTAAAAAAAACCGGCCACGTTCTATTCGGATTCGCGCACGAAGGGTCCCGTACTATCTAAAAAAAAATATCTTAATTGGCGTCAACTATGTATGTACGGGGAAACCCTTTATTTTTCAACGTTTTTGTTTTTTTGGAATTTTCCCTTTTTTGTGCTGTAAGACCTTGCTTTTTGCCAAATTTCATGATTCTAGGTCAAAGTATCCTATAGGTTTTGATTCCCTTGTGAAACAGTCATCTTTTGATCGCGTTGAAGTTTGATTTTTTCGTTGCTCCAAGTAGTAGCAGTCTTGAGTATTTGGTATTAGTTTCAGTTTGATACCGCCACGCATTCCTGAGAAAAAGGGTCTTGACAGACAGACAGACGAACAACAAAGTGATCCTATAAGGGTTCCGTATTGACGATTGAGGTAGGGAACCCTAAAAATACAATAATTAGTTTAAATTAAACTGATTTTAATTTTTACCCGGTATACATTAAAAATGGGAAGGTAAAAATGGGTATAAATGGGTATTTACCCAAAGTATGGGTTTTTACCGGGTATAGCCCATCTCTAATGCGGAGGTGAATTAATCGATGAGCAAAGTTACAGCTACGAAATCTTAAAGCCACTGATTTCCGGATAGTTGTGGTCTAGTGGTCGCAAGCGCAACCGTTGAGCATGAGGTCCTGAGTTCGGTTCCCCGCCAATTGTTATTGGGTTTTTATTAGTGATCGATGGTTTACCATTAGGAATTCCTCAGTAGTAGGAGGGTAGATGTGTGCCCGGTTGATAGCAATAGGCCCGTACCCTCTAACATGGGACTTAAATATAAATGGCGAAATATAGGTGTACTATCAGGTACACCTCTGCCAATCCGTTTCGGAATTACATGTTATGTCGCTTAGTAAAACAAACTTGACGCCACCGATTTCATTCCCGTTTACTGGTCCAAGTTATCACTTTGAAAATAAAAAACTTATCCAACAATATTATATACTTCATAGTTTCAGAATCTGTTTCTAACCTAAACTAATTTGATGTTGATTATGAAGTTAACGAAACTGCCCGTTATCTTAAAGTACATTATAATACTAAAGTTGGGCGGGTCAGCGACGTAATCTTCAACGTTATCGGAACGTGATACACCTTGGCCAAAACTTGATCTTAATTATCTAGAAAGTGATCTACAAGACTAGGTACAGGTACACGGTGTAAAGGACAACGTGACACAAACTGAAATAACAAATAATTCAATTGTTTTATTTTTCACTAGCTGTTGCCCGCGACCTTTGTTCGCGTGAAATTATTATAAAAAATATAATTTTGTTACCAATTTCAAGGGTATTTTTTTTTTGCACGTGCATTCTTAAATAAAAAATAGTTTTAGTTACTCCTTATGGCATCAGCTATCTGCTAGTGAAAGTCCCGTCAAAATCGGTCCAGACATTTCAGAGATTAGCCGTTTGAAACGGATTTTGTTAAAAGGAGAAGGGGACTTCTGGGCCCATCAGTTAACTAGTTGAAATGTGTCTTGAAAAAACCGTTATATTTTTCTAAAGGAAATCACAAAATATGGTACCATGTTTCTATCTAGGAAGCGAGAAAACTTAAATTAAGTTATGAAACTAAATAATCGATTAAACAATGCCTGAATTGCTAGTAATCGATTATGAATAAATCGGTAAAATCTGAAAATATGTATGAAAATCGAGTGACAAGTGTTTTTTCGTGGAATCGATTCATAGCGAATAGAATTCCTTTAATTTTTCTTCTGGCAACACTTCTGCCTGACATCAATCAGTCACCGATTGACAGCGGGCACTCGTTGGTTGTCTTTCGTTCTGAGTGCGCCCGTATTTTCCATGTTTTATTGTTTAACCCCACGACCTCGGCTTTACATTACATAGGACTTTTGATGGATCTTGCTACTCTAAATTACCTGGCTCTCTATTTTGGACAACTTTTACGCCTATCGATCGGATATTGACGAAATGGATCGCTGTGTAAATTGTACAATTGCGACTGGTCGCAGTAACTCTATTGGCAGAAGAGTCTTGGAAGATGAGGCGATTTTATCAGTTATTCGTCAGTGGCGTGCGTCTCAGCCTGTAAGTTTTTACCTATTTTTATGTTTTCTGTTGCCTATTCAAATGATGCTTTTAGCTTATCAACCATGACAGCTGTCGAAAAGGACGAGATTCAATATTAGGGTATTATTGTAATTGTATTGTAGGTAGAAGGACTGTAGGCTGCTGTGCCCATGTAATGTGCATAATATGGCATCTCAGTTGGGCAAGATACCAAGAAAATATCGTACCTCCTGCACAATTCTTAGACGATATTCTCCTAATTATTGAAGATGAATAATACATATACATATAAAATAAATAACATATACATATATTGGTGTTTTATTTTACATCCACTTGTCCCTTTTTAGTTTTTAAAAGGCTGGTGCCTATTGCTTCTAAGTGCACGATATTGGATGTAGAAACTTGTCTACGACTGTAGCGATTGTCCAGGGCGGGGGGAGAACCAATCGTCAGATCTTCGACACGTCACACACGCTCCATGCATAAAACTATAACACAACCAAAGCCATTCAAAAGTATTTCGTAAAAAACAAAAAAAATCTACAATGATAAAATATAACCTCACTTTTACTTTACTTCATATAACGATTCCTGGATAGCCAAATTTCACCAAATTTTTAGTGAGGCCTTGTTATTATATCCTCTTACAAATAAGGCTAGGTTGATTCAGTTAACACCTGGGCCCAGGAATGTATGGAGTCATTCCCTTCTCCTTTCAAGTGTTTTAATTGTTTTTCGCGGAACCCTATTTTTTTTCTAAAATAAAAGTAGCCTATGTTAGACCTTTTTACATCAGCTATCTGCCAGTAAAAGTCCCGTCATAAGTTCAGCTGTTTCAGAGATTAGCCAGAACAAACAGACAGTCAGCCAGACTTATTTTGGTATTACAAACAGACACTTCGATTTGATTTATTTGTAGAGATGTTTAGATAACATGGAAAATTCTTAAAATAAGTGTCTAGATAATGTAGGTACTGAAACCTCCGTAAAAGCTTTGTCACGCTCTCCTGTGCACAGTATAATTAACTTGATCTATTAAGACTTAGTCTGACTGGTATGAAAAGGCGAGAGCACGTTTTTTTTTCAATCTCGACTCCACTGTGGCGCTATCATTTACTTCTTCTGCTTTATCATTAACACTAGAAATGGGATATTTACCATGATTATTGATGATTTCGAGTTCCCGATATTTCGGCGCTGTTGCAAGCACCATGATCACGGATAAACACAACACGGGCACGGACTCAAAATCATCAGTAAACATGGTAAATATCCCGGTTTCTTGTGTTATGATAATGTAAAAATCAAATGTAAAAATAAAGGCCATGACAGTTTATCCTTTTGCTTTCATATCATTCCTCACACAATGCATCCATCTAGTAGGTACTTCTTCCATTACAGTCTAAAATTCATAGCTAGAGATCGGATTTTATGTAGCTTAAAATCACAACATAAAATTGAAATAGGTAAGTAATGCAAAATCATGTTTTACTTTTTAACGAGCTTATACTTTAGCTTTAAAACGCATTTGCTGTTTAATTAAAATATGTTTGTAACTTGAAAACGAACATTCTACATCCGCTTATGTCAAGAGCAATTATCAATTAGTAGCAAATTCTGAACTAGTGCGATGAACAAAAAGGCAAAAATTCCTTAACTGAATAAACACCAAAAATAGAAACAACAATGTTACGATAACAAACCGCTTACAGGCAGTATAATATCATAAAAAGCGAGGCATCACATTCGCGCACACTCATACTCGCTTTACGTCGTATAAACGGGCCTCGAGGAAAAATATAGCAAAACAAAAGGAGATCGTGCACAAAAGTATCAGCGGAGACACTCACAACCTCGCAACAGAATAATCGGGTGTTTATCAGCTCGTTTGGGTAAGTAGGGCTGTCTCAAGAACTGAAATGGACGAGTAGTTAGCGAACAAAAATTTCAACATAATAAAAATCTGCTGTTTCATACAAAACTAAAATTATACTTACACGGTCAAATGTAAAAAAATATGAAACAATAATTTTTTTGAAACAATTAAAAAAAATTGCGTTGGTAGTTCTAAAATTGCGAGCTGAATTTATGGTTCCGTTATTGGTCCGAAAATATTGGGAGTTGGTTATCGTGACTTTGCTGTAATTAATTTTGCAAATCGGTAAATTCTATTTTTCTTTTATCAACTGATTTTATTCTTCTTTTCTAATTCAACATTTTCCGATTCTCATGATAACACTTAATAAAGAATGGAAAAAAACATGTTGCTTCCAGTGTTATTGTAGTATTTACTTTCATAACATAACATATACCAAGAAAACTATTTTGATGAAAGCTGAGGTTGTATGACTCGCGTACAATACCTACCTATTACTCCGTATTACCTTCTGTAACAAAACCTTCATTCACAAAGGATATTTTTTCTATTTTGACACAAAACAAGCTTGTTTGTGGCTGCCTTATTGCTAATACAACCTATATGTGTAATACTGAGAACCAGCACTATGTATAGAGGCTACTTACAACACAATAATAGGAGCAAAGCACAATACCTAAAGGTATTAGGTAATATTGTTACATTTGGATTTATTTACACTTCAAGCACACGCACTCGCACATGTACAGAGGCGTACTATAAGTCATAGCCATTTTTCACTAATCAACCTTTGATGGTTGATGATGGTGACGGTAAAGCAGAGTTAAGCAGAGGTATGTAGGATAATACGTGCAATTTAAAAATATAGGGACAACTATGAGAAAGGTAAGAGGGAAAATAGGACGTCTGATTTATCCACCTAATATTGTTTAAAGTTCTTTCAAGATAGTATTTTAAAAGAGAGCTCGCTGTCTTCTATGATGTTTCACTATTATGTATACGGACAATAATTGTGCACACGCTTTTTCACCGTAAAAATGGCGCCGTCGTTGTATGCGCCGTGTCTGTCAAATAACTTCCATAGTGATACATACTACACTGGTGACCGTATCAAACAGACTGTAATTTTTCAAGACAAAAAATAAACAGTTGGTCACAACCATTCTTAAAGTAAGTAAATACATCTTAAAATAAAAGACAACCAGTTATAGTACCCTATTTCAAAAACCATCAAAATATCCATAATTTCCTCATACGTCCTTCAACCCAAGAGACTTAAAAAACATGTTAAATAGAGGCTCGGCTTGCTATGATGTATTTATCGGGTCCGGTATTCGTTTACTTAGGACCGGGACGTTCCATCATACATGCATCTATGTACGTGTACATTGTACATACATATTTCCATGTACACGTCTGTGGACATCCTGCGGTTAACTGGGAGCAGTTAAAGGGCGGATGAGTTGACCTCGATCCTTCTTATTGCGGGTTAACCTGCTGTAGTTGAGTTTAAACGGGATTGTACTTTGAACTTATGGTTATTTTGTACCCTTGATAAACGGTTAGTTACTATTATCAATTTAGCCTCAGTTTAATCTATACTTCTATACTAATATTATAAAGAGGTAAAGTTTGTAAGTTTGTATGTAGGGGGTAATATCTGAATCTACTGAACCGATTTTGAAAATTCTTTCACTAATAGGAAGCTACATTATCCCCGAGTGCCATAGGCTATATTTACCACGTGCCCGTAGGATAATTTCCGACGAATACGTTAGCGAAGCCGCGGGCAACAGCTAGTAACTATTAAATGGAGAATTTATTTTAAACAGCCTCGTTGATCTAGTGGTCGCAAGCGCGACTGTTGAGCATGGGGTCCTGGGTTCGATTCCCAGGTCGGGCAACGTGTTATTGAGTTTTTCAATCAGGAATTTCTCAGTAGCAGCCGCGGGGTCTGGATTTGTGCCCGGTAGATGGCTCGCTTCCTATTACATGGGACTTACAAACGTAACTAGCGGAATGTGGGTGTAAGAACTATTAAGTAACACCTGCCTAATCCTTCGGCGATTTCAGGCGTGATGGTATGTTATGGAGAATTTATTGAATGTTGCATATGTTCAAACTATGCGGCATTGATTGCAGTTCTTTAATTCCACTATTACTACTATACTGTTTTCAACTAAACAAACTAGAGCTTTAGCCATGTAGGGGCACACCAAAACTTTAATACAAGAGGCAAGAGTCTCAGCAGCATGCTTTAGAATCATACAAAGTTGATGATGGTTTATTAAAACAAGTGAATTAATTGTTGGATTGTGTGATATACCTACCTTTTTTTTCGCATGGGAAATCAAATAACTCCTCCCGCTCTGGGCGGAGCAGGTATCTCTTTCGAACAGTCCCGCAACCCTGGCAGGCATCGGTCCTTTCGGACCCCTTCCTGTTTGCTGACATCTCTTTGAGGCGCGCGTGGAACACGAACGCGCCGTCGACACGGCCTGTCGTCATAAGACGGACGGACGGCGAGCTAGCCCATAGCTCACCGCCCACAGGCCCGCGCCTACGGTGGCCAATAAAGTATGAAGGGTGAACCTTACAGTCCAGCAATATTGGTACTCTCTTAATAACTGATTAATCGTTGCTCTGATTCATCACCACAGAGACCATACAATCATCATCTTCTTTTATTAAACACACATTTACTCTTTCTTAATACCAGCCCTAGTTTGACCGAACGCCCGTATCTCCGTGCGGACATTTCCGCCCCATACACCGACGGGGAATGTCGCCAACGAGCGACCGCGGGATTATCGCTGAGATATTGTGTGCGCTATTGCTTATGTTGTTTATAGGACGGTATTACCGCTCGTTTTGGTGGCCTACAGATTTATTGGAAATGTCAATACGTTGCTTTAATATGTTTGAAAAATATGAATGGCTAGCTTATGCCCGCGGCTTCACGCGCGTGGACATTTTCACGTACAAAATACAACATAACAAGAAATACAGTCGAAAAACTTAATTCTTTATTCCTCAAAGACGCGAGACTAGGACAAACTTTGAATACAAAACACAACTTTTATTCAACCTTTAAAATGGCGAGAGCTACTAACTTTCAAATCCCTACCGCTACTATATCACTTAAGATTTTTTCATATTCAACTGCCGTTATTCCCAGAGCTGGGTGCACAAACTCCTCTTCAACTTCCCTCAAGCGAGTCTCAACTCTATAATCGATAGGGTAAGATTTACGGAGGCCGAATAACAAAGTTTGTTCAAGTGTTCCCACTGTGACAGCCAATCGTGGTGAAGTAGACCCGCTCTACGCCACGCTTCTGTTACAAGAAGGCTATCCTTTTTAATACTACCTCCTTTTTACCCTTTGAATTTGAAATAATACAGTCACGTGGTGCGTTCGTGATCGGAATATTGTGGTTAGGGTTGAGAGTACGCGGCTCGCGGATATTTTGCCACATTTCGGATATGGCTGCGGTTATTCGGATACGGGAAGGGTTGCATATTTGTCAAGTAAGGGATTGAAAATTGTTGTGTTCCCCGATGTAGCGTGTAAGCGGAATACTTATAGGAATCGCCTCGGGCATGCAAATTACGCAATAGTTCTTACTTATGTAGATAAAGCGGCGTCGAACCGTTCTCAGAATTTCTATTTATACAGCAGAATTATGTATTTATGTTTCAAAGCTTATAAAATGATTTAGTATAAGGACAGAATTATCATGTATTGCAATCTTTTAAGTCATTAAAGTGAACATTAATAATTATACCATGATTTTCAACGATCTTTCAAACTTAGCTCATGAAATTAATTGACAAATCAACAGAACCATAAAAAGATTAAACTAATTTATTTAATTTTATGGACAAATAGCTTTTCCCCTTCGATAAAAATGACGAAATCTATTTAAACTTTAACCCCTTTTACGAAAAAAAATCTCAAAAAATCTTTCCATGGTGTTCATCTTGACAGACAGTATTACTACTACGCATTGTCTGTCACTGAATTAAGGAAGTAAAATTACAGTTACAGATTAAAAGTATTTTTCGGATCAACTTGAAAACCCTAATCCCAAAACCAATGTATTCTTATATCTGCGACATTTTGTGGAATAAAGTTTATCGTGTAATATGATCGAAGTTGGGCCTCCTACGTAAATCTCCCTGGTAGGGACAGGCTTCGAATTTTTAGTGCCTTTTGATACCATGTTGGTTATATATTGTAGTATCACTCGGCCTTTGTAAGCGGAAGTGATGTGATGTGTGTTTTATGTGTTCTTTGTATCGGGATATGTCTTGTTCACATATAGATACATGGAAGTACCTAGGTACACGATTGTAGATCCTCCAGATTTAAGACTTTTATGAATAAAAAAGGTGCTGTACAAAGGCGGAGTTAGGCATTTTTCACCAGGCTTTTGAATTATGCAGAGATAAAATGAGTAGGTACACTATTATTTACAAATTAAAAGAAAAATTGATGTTTCATTAAGGTTGCGTTCTCAAACAGATAGGTATCGAATCGCATCACTACACTGACATGGCTCACACACACACACACATACGCAAGGTAAACTGCGGGAATAATGAGTAACTAAACTGATTTTGATACTTTAGCAAGTTCACTCACGACGGCGGCCGAGCGCGGACTAACGCTTTCTCTTTAGAACTTTTTATGCAATACAAAATAAAATAACCCTTAAAACCACACATTAAGGTTCATGCGTAAGACATTATTTATAACATTTTCATGAATATTTTGTCCATGATTTTGAAAACATTATATCTGCCCAACTACGGTATTTTTTTAAAAACAAAATTATGTATCTAATAGCAGAAAAATGATCCTACTTTTGTGTGAAGAGGTAATGGAAAATCGTTTTTACGATATCAAATACCAGAATGGTTTGAACCAAAAATTGTCCATCATTTGGAGATCAAGAAGTAATCTACTTGTGGCAATTGTTAGTTTTGTTTGATTTAGTTCTATTTCATCGCAAACTCTACCGAAAAATAGCTTATTTTTGTCGAATTTGAGAACGCGTCCTTAATATCTTAATGCATACGGTATTAAGTCCGCCTCTGTCTGTACTTTGTGCTTGAAGTGTTAAATAAATATATAATAAATATCCTGCAACGATCTTCCTGCTGGGACACGGGTCTCCTCTCCATGAGAGGGGGCCGGAATGACCCAGTGCAGGTTGGAGGTCTTTGATTTTTTGTTCTAGGACAAACTGTGGGCCAAAATAGCACAAAAACAGTGCCCTGAGACAGTGAGGCGGAGTCGCGGCAGGCCACGAAGGAGATGATGTTACGAACTTTATAAGTTCCGGCAGAACTGGAAGGAGGACGTGTGTGCTGCACGTCCTCCGCGATAAGTACTATCTGGTGTCCACGACACAAGCCTCGTTGCTTAGTGTGGCACCTAGATGGCGCTGTGTGTAATGTCCAGCGATATTTATAAGTGGAATGAGTGGAAGGAGGCCTTTGCCCAGCACTGGGACACAGCAGGCTAAGAAAAAACAAGAAACAGTACTTGTTTTCTTACAACGCTGTTTTGAGAGCAATGAAGCAAGCTTGTATTTTTACCCGACTGCGCCAGAAGGAGGGTTATGTTTTTTGAGAGTATGTATGTATGTATGTTTGTATGTATGTATGTATGTATAATTGTTTGGCACGCTCTGTGGGCTGAACGGCTCGATGGATTTTAGCTTGAGAGGTGTCGTTAGATTTGTACACACATCAAAAGTGTCTAGGGATCAACATATATTTTTGCAATAACTTTTCTCCTGATTGATATTAATTAAAATTTTCTTTAAGGATTCATCAAATAAAGTGTTTTCGTTTGTCACAGTAACGATAAACCAAGTCACCTTTGCATTAATAAAGAAATTTGCCATTTTCCTAATAAAGGGATTTTTGACATTTGAACCACTAACACAAAAGTTCGAAAAAAAGACTGAAATAACAGTTTTCTTTAAAATTTTATTGGGTAACTTAAACAATTAATAATCCGTGTTTCTACCGCGAACACTAACAACACAAAAACATCGGTTTGGCATACTCAAAATGAGTTCATCCAAATCACGCTGTGGAATGGCCGCCCATGTTCGTTGCAACAACAAAAAAAGGTCTTCTTGCGACTGGATACCCTCCATATTCGGCAGAGCTCTTCTCTGTAGCATATCCCATGCATGCTCAATCGGATTCAAGTCTGGCGACTGAGCAGGCCAGGGCAGGACATTGATGTTAGCTGCGGCGAGAGTCTGTCTTACAACTCTTGCGGTGTGCGGTCGTGCATTATCATGCATTAACTGAAATAAGGGACCGATTTGCACTTGTAGAGAACGATGACGTCTGATACAATCGTCTCAGCATAAATTTGAGCGTTGAGGTTGCCTCTGATCCAAATCAACTCAGTTCTTCCGCCGATCCAAATACCCGCCCATACCATGATGGTTCCACCACTATAAGGATGGACTTCCTGGCAGGATTTTAATCGCTGTTGGCGTCCAGGGGTTCTCCAGTGTCGTTTACGTCTTGTATCCGGTCTCATACCAAAACGAGACTCATCAGAAAAGCACACGAAACGCCATTGTTCTTCTGCCCAATTTCTGTGTTCAAGAGCCCATTGATATCGTATCCTACGATTGTGCATTGCTATAGGTGGTACCCGTAGCGGTCTTCGGGAATGAAGGTTCACTTCATGCAAGCGGTTTCTGACTGTTTGGTCGCTAATTAAGTTCCCTGAAGAGTGATGAAGCCTCACGGCTAACATCATGGCGGTTATTGTTGGAGCTCTTCGAGTTAAGATTTGAATGTATCGGTCTTGTCTCCGTGTGGTGCAGCGATACCGTCCTCCATGGCGCTCAGCCACGGTACCAGTGCTTCGGTAACGTGTCCAAAGTCGACTGATAACACTCTGACTTGTATTCAGAGCTAAAGCCACAGTACGTTGCCGGGAACCAGCTTCTATCATTCCCACGGCTCTGAGCATTTCTTCCCTGCTTAAATGACGTCGCCGCTCCATAATAACGTTGGTTTTAATCAGTAGTAGGGAAACAGTAGCACTAATAATGTCTTCAATGCGTTGTATGTTTTTATAGGGAAAATATTGACAGCTGATTTTCATCTTTTACTCGAATTTGATTCACAGTTCCTGATTCAAATTATGAAATGCACCAAAAAGGATCCATATAAATTTATAAAATCATAAATTTATTACAAAGCCACATCTCAATCTCAAGAAATCCACATAAAAATGCTTGATCCCTAGACACTTTTGATGTGTGTATTTACTGTGAGAGTGACACTGGGTATATCAAAATAAAAATTATTCAATAATAAAACAAACAAAAAAACACGGAAATTTAAAAAAATAACAAACCCGACATTAACATATATAGACCGGCTTAAATCGTCCCAATAATGGGTCCCGATTGTTAAGTTGCTATGTTCTATGCTTTTTATTTTATTTTTGTGTCGTGGGTTTTTAAATTTTTTAAATTAGCGTTTTTTGAAGTAATAAGTTTTGTAGTATTTGTTTCACCAATCCAGCAACTACCTCAGTTACATAATGTAATGTATGTAATTGTGATGTATTTTACCTAACAATTCATACGTATTGGACCGCAAATTCGATGTGTTATCTATTGATTGTCACTTGTCAGTTAGTTGTCATGATTATTGTTCGCTAATTAACTCTTCCGAGAAAATTATGGACAGAGGTTTCTGGTTAGTAGATTGATGTCATACCACAAAGGTTGTAATACTAATATTATTAAATGATGATAATAATATATTATTATAAACGTAGCTACTTATCTATGTGCTAGTGATTCTCATGGAGCTGGATTTTGTATTTCTTGTCGATAACGTATTTTTTAGGTACCCGTTCGTTTAAATGGCTTTCGCCAGGGGGAATTCGTTGGAGAATCCCTTCAGTAACACGGTTTGTTATGTATCTTTCTTACCCCAGAGTCGCTCCGTATAAAATACTTTTAATATGCACATGCTACGTGCGTTTCATGCTGTGGGGAAAAAGATGGCAATCGTACACTAGCCGGTCATACTTCTATACAAACGTAGTATGGTGATTACTCCACTGTTTGATGGTGTAAGTAAAAAAAAAACATTTTTTTTCCAATTCTCAAATATTTGTTTTTATTTTTATTTTTTTGTTTCCATGCAGGGCTAGATAATGAGAGACAAATTTATATATTTTATTTTTATTTTGAACGTACACCATCAAACAGTGGAGTAGGTAATCGCCATACTACGTGTGTTCGTTTTGTATGGAGGTACGACCAACTAGTGTACCCTTAATAACGACTCACATATATAAGTATTGACATTCTAGATAAGAATTATTCTATCCGTATCCACCGTATCAATCGCTAGACAAAACAAAAAAATCTAAATCAAGAACTTTTCAGAATTATCTTTGATTTCTTTAATGAAAAAGCTGTATCTTAGATTTTTTCTTTACATCTAAGTAACAAAGCTAAAGTAACATTTAAGGGCGAGTTTTCAGAATATTTTTAGATGTTATTTTCTTGCCTAAAAGGTAGTGAAATAAATTCGTTTGAGTCATAACAATAAGTCCAGGACGACAAAAGGTCAATTTAATTAGCGAATAGAACAAAAATAAAAGTTTCTAAAAACAGCTTTGATGTTTTCAATCAGGAATGAAAATTAATCAATTAGTGCTCAGGATGAAGTTAAACAACCAATTACAAAAGGAACTCAATTGTTTCTTTTATAACGCGCACAAAAATTTGGAAGTAGATCATTCTAAGATCCTACCTTTAGAATGGAAACTCATAAACTGAGTCTTATAAGGCTCATAGTACACTTATAAGCACCGTACCATCAACTCACCTCATTTTTATTAGCCGATCCACTGCAGTATGGAGTTCCAAATCCCGAACGACTCGAGTTTAGGTCTAGCTCGAGGTTAGGTAGGTATGGAATGAATCCTAAATATGACTTCATAATATACATAGCCGTACTAAGTTTAAACAGAAATACAAATTATAAAGTCTAAAGTAGTATAATTCCTACAACAAAATCTAAAGTTAGCAAGCCGTGTAGGTGCTATTAGAAGACCTTTGAGGAAATAAACAATCATTTACTAAAACCAATAAATTCCACCTAGCTTACAATTACAATCATACAAATAGCGACCACCCTACCACATCAGTGGCCCTTCCCCCCAATTTAGCTCAACAACTAACAATTGAAATCATAACCCAACACGATCAACTCGCCATTTTATCGAGCAGAAACCAGCCGCTGATTGATTCGGCCTAAACGATAACATTAGGGTTGTTCTCTGGCCGAATTCGGCACACGTCCGGCACCGAAGGGTTTCGGAACTTTCAGATATTACGACGCGTTATGTATCCGAATAGTGCTTGGTCATTCGTACCAGCCGTGTTATGGGACGCGTTATTAAGTTATCTCGCCGCTGGTTACATGTGTTGGTAATTTTGGTTGGTTATTTCTATGGAATCATGGTTTGGGGGACGATATTGTGTGTGTAATAATGGTAGGGTTGAGTGAGTAGTGTAGTTTATATTTACATGACAGTTATGATTAGAGTATGTCTGTATTTGTGCCCGGCAATAGGCTCGCCGCTATTACATACGATCACATCGTTGTTATGGGTATATTATAAGCATATCTCTGCCATACCCTTCGGGGATATACAGGCAATGAAATCCCAATGTTAATATGGGTTTTAGGTTTAAGTTTATCAGCTATAAACTAATAATAAAACTGGGTGTTAAAAAATCTTATAATTTAACTGTTAAGTTACAAATCAACCCAGAAGCTTTTTGAACTTCAACATTTTTAATATAAATAATGAATACTTACCAATTAAAAATTATGATCACATATTTTCAACTTTAACCTTTAAAATTCCTTCTCATTATTTTATACTAACACCAAAAAGGGATGATGAGAGCTGATCCCTTTTTTCTATAACCCGATATTACCAAAAATAAAAGTACAGACATTTTTAATTTTCAGATCACTGGTAATAAATTTTCCATTTAAAATATGACATGCGATAATAGACCTTAACTCTAAAAGCTCAAATTCATATTCTCATCCAAATTCGTAGTCGTTGTCAGTTCATTGATCAGTGACTTTTGCTCAGCTGACATGGTACTCCTTAGGCTAGCCACACAGGTCTTGCTTCTCCTCAAGGGTGGTCTTCCTCTAATCCTGCCTTCGTACTTGTGTCTCTTATGGTTCACAGGACTCTCGGAGTCTGAGAGCTCGTCACATTTGCGTTTAGACGAGGACGATGAGGAGTTCAAAGAGAATGATCGGTGTGGAGTTGTCGCGGCTGAAAAAGATAGAACAGATGTTTATGATAAAGTAAACGCGGAAAGGTATGAAAAACAGAACAAATCGAATGAAACATCAGATAAGGTTAATGTTACAATTAACAACATTAATCATTTTCAAAATCAGAACGCAACAGTTACAGTCAGATTAATAAATTCTAAAGCGACTAGCGAGAAAATTACATGATTAAACCGTCATCATCAATCTAAAAGCCAAGGGACAAAAAATCTAAGCAACAATTTCCGAAGCAGAAGAGCGGAAAGTAATAAATTTCAAAGAAATAAAAAAGATTTGAGAACGCAAGAAAAAAAAAATGATAAAGCGTCTCCTCGCAATATGATTGAAGCGGGCCTTCTCATGAATAGAAAAATGCAATATTGCCCGACACTTGACTCGGAACGGAATTACGGGCCGTTGCAAAATTTACGATTTGAATCCGATCCGCCTGTAATTTATCCACTCTAGAAATATCTTTCTGACGTTCCTATAAAGTTTTTGGACAATATCCAGTCGTGTTCAGTTTCGGGGCTGGTAATAAAATTGGGGGTTGAAAAAATATTTTTTTTGGGAATTTTCTTTGTCTAAGAAACAAAAGAAGCAAGGATTTATGCTTGAACAGGAAGTAAAATGAAACAATAAACAGGCATTAGTTCTAATGCCTGTTTATAGGTTTATTGGTTTAATTGGTTATAAGCTTTTGATAACTAATAGTTTTAATAACCTAGCATGATTGACACCAGCACAAGATACCGAATTGAGTGATGGTTGATAGTAAAACCTGATTAATTGATTGTTCCATAATAGTGTGAAGTATCGATAGCCGCTATTTGTAACTATGTAGGTGTTGATGTCTGCTGTTACTATGTCAATAACGTGTTTGGTCAACATGCTTCAATTAGCATCAGCAAGATTGGACTTGTAATCATTATTGTCCTGTATATGAGTGATTAATAGTTTAGATTTTAGTTTTTGCATTGTAAGCATTGCTTAAACTTGTATCTGATTCTGTTAATAAAAAGCTTAATATGACATACAACTTTGAAACTGAGTTCCAATCATTCATTAAAGTAAGTCATCAAAATCATACGTTAAATTCACATAACTACAGGGCGCCATAAATGTATTTAGGAGCCATGCCCCATTTAAACGTGGATAACACAATATTTTGTATTCTGAATTGAGGACCCAACTTAGAACTTGTTAGTTCTGGAACCTTTTCTTCCATTTCTTGCTAAAACTTTTATCAATTAACGCATTAAACTCTCGTAAGTAAAATTGTGTTTTGTTTCAACCTTCCCATAATTTCAACCAGATCATTTAGGTGTGAATGTCATTTTGATTACTTGACATTTTTATTTACAAAAAAAAAAGACAGCTTATATCCGTCTTTTGTATCCCAATGAGAATGAAAATGAACGCGGAATTTAGAAGTAAATGCCGAACAATTCGTTATTGTTGCTTTATTCTGACAAAGGCTTGTTTCTGAAGGAAGTTTATTTCCGGATACTATGAAGGAAATGGCAGCTATAGGTATTATTGTTGTAGATGAAAAGGTAAAAATAAACGAACTGTTGGAAAATAACAGAGCGAATGGAAATAAACATGTTTTGACTGATCCAAAAATATTCTTGATCAAATTTTTAAAAAGGTGCATTAAAGGTAAAAAGTGATTGATTGATGACAGACAGGTTAACTGTCTGCTATCAATTAATCTCTTATTTACTCCATTATAATTTAATTTAATCTATTCTAATTTAATTTAATCTATGTTATTTTATTTTATTCAGTGTTTAATTCAAATTAGCTTTTGATAGTTTATTTTTATATTTTAATTATTTAGTTGTATAATATTTGCGCATGTAGTGCATGCTGTGCTTTTCTGTAAGTGATGAGTCGCTTAGACTTAAGTTTGCAATGTACAAATTATAATGTAAACAGTGTACCTACTCATTGTTGAAAAGCCCAATAATAAATTCACAAATTATTGCGTACTGAACTGATTTCCTTTCCTGAGATTAAGTAAGTTATTCTCGACAGCGAATATCTACAGGGCAAAAGTCGGTATATACAAATAATTATTCATAATATAAGAGAGAATTTCATCTTCTCAAATTAAAACCTAAAATTGAATCACAAAATTAAAATTCAACATTTTTAATCCTACTGTCCCAAAATCCTTCACGTCGTTTAGCACCAAGCCTTTAGCAAATGAAGTTTAACACCCAGAAAATAAGGTTTATTTTCCAATAAACATTTTAAGTTAAGAAGTTTTGATCGTGAAACATGATGAGGTTGTCAATATTTGCGCGCAGTGTTTGCCGTTCGCAGCGAGGGTGAGTTAATACGTTGATTTTAGAACGTAATTATTGGAAAATTTCAAGCAATATGAAAATTGGCGGGAAAATTGATGTGGTTTTTGGGACTATAATAGTCTGGGGATTTTATGTGGAGACAGAATATGCACTGATATTTCTGAGTGTGTGGAAATTCAATATTATTACTTATTTAGTAATAATGTACAACCGGGGAACCGACAAGTTAAAAACTTATTAGGGATTTAAAATTTTTACTAAAAGTATAATACTGTGATTTCTGTGAGGAAAGTGCTATCATTTCATAATGGACAGACAATAATCTGTCCATTAAGAAATGATAGCACTTTCCTTGTCTCCTCAAACTCAGTGAAAGTTAATACACGCCAATAAAAGTTATAGCGAACAGAACAACTGCGGACACAAAAATAAACAAGTAAAGACCCCCATTAATGGAAAGGAAACCAATAAACGTACTAACCGAAATTAGTGCCTTGCTCACCCCAAAACGCATTTTTCACGGCTCTCGCCACGCTCGACCAGATGTTCTCTTTAATCGATTCGAGATTCTTATCGATTGCCGTAGATTTCTCGTCTGCTTTGGCTCCAGCTTCCTGTGCAAGCCTCTTGACGCTAACTTTTCTCTTCGTTATAACAAACTTGAACTGAATCTCCGTTTCTAATTCTTCCGTGTTCATTAAAGCTGATGAAAGGCAGTTCTGTAACGTCCCGGCTATGTTCTTAGTTAATACTTGTATTTCGTTATTGTTTGGATTGCCTACTTCAGGGGTATCGATACACGTTTTGAATAATTCATTCGATTCTTTTGAGTACTCTGATTCGATTTGGGGACTGTCTTCTTTAAAGTTTATGGCTCGTGCATGCATGACTGAAGGCTCCCCGACAGGAGGGGTACTTTCTGGTTCGTTAGCAGTTTTTTCCCTTGTTTTCGGAGTCCTTGCCATGATTATGCCCTGGTTTTCAAAGCGGTTGATTAACGCCTGAAAACGAGGATTGTAACTGAACCTTGGCTTCTGTGGCCCGGGCGTTAGCATTCTTTTCGGTTTTCTGAATACTAAAAAAATAAAGAATATAAAAAAGACAAATTCTCAAAAAGTTTATTTATATTATTCCAAACTTTGTCAATTTCTGGCGTCGTTTGTGAATATGCAAAGTGTTTAAGTTATTGCAATGAAGGGGGCAATCACCGAAGTATCTGCTGAACAGTGAACATTAAAACTTACAACAGCTTTAATCATTTCACAGATTGATGTGATAATATTATATTGTACACCAACTCATTTAACTTTTACATCGTGGCTGAATTGTTATTGGTCTGAATTTCGGAAAGTACCTCGTTATTGTGCGAGTTTAAAGGTGTTAGAAATGTTGCTAGTTTAATCTACACTAGACATATTTTCTTTTGATTTTATTTATTTATTTACGAAGCGACAGTAATGAGTCCAAGTGAGTTCTGCACTTCCACTGACGTAGTTGCTGTGAAAGAGGTGATATATTGGGCCAATAGTACTATTCATCATCATCCACAGCCCGACTTCATCCACTGCTGGGTATAGGACTTTCTTTGTCTGTGGCAATCTCAGCGCTCACATCTAGCTTCATCCTATCCATCTAGTTTCTATATTTTACCCGCGAAGAAGATCAAACAATTTTTTTTAATTTTCTTTCATTCTTCTTCTGTATGTGTTGACAGAATATTCTTACCTCGTTTAACCTTGGGTGGTTCAAATACCGTATCATCAGCAAACTGAACCTTCTTAGTTTTTAGAGAACCTTCGTTTGAATCCTGGAAGGTGACATGTTTTTCCGTGCTATCCTGACTAGCGACACGAATCTTGCTTCCCATCACTATGATACTCTTCAATTTTGGTGATGATTTTAGTTCAGATTTTGATGGCTGGAAGGAAAATAAATGAATCAATTAATTTAGAACAAAAATTATTAGATTATGCTTCTGTCGTATGAGCAATCTCTTCATAATTCTACTGCCCCTATCCCAATTTATTTTTAGTCGTCGAGTGTCTTCTTCTTCCATACATGTCTATTATTCGTCATCCCTTGATCTATTGTAGTAAATACAATATTTGTGTATTACCTCAATATTCATGCTCTGAGCTGCACTCTCAGTGGTCTCAATCTCAGAGAGGGGAGAATCAGCTCCCTGGTCAGCGAACAGAGGCCAGCCGTTACCAGCAGGATGAGTTGGTGTGCTGGTGGTGACGATCTGAGCCAGCTTGATGAGGTGCGGCAAGTGGGAGGTGGGCGTTGTCATCTCATTCTGTGGTTCTGGAACTGATGAGGTGAAACAGTTCAAGATTGTCTTTTCTCATTATCAGTCTTAACACTGGGGGCCGAAGGGTTAAGGGAGCTTTTCTGACCTTCAAAACACAGTTACAGGGTAACACAATACCCCTTAGCAAGACTTGTTAAGATTGTATTGAATTATTTTTATATCTGTACGAGCTTATTTTGGGATTTTTTTAATGTTTTGATCTTATAAATCAATGTTAAATGACATTTCTAATGTAACAACTAAGTTATAAAATAACTCACCTATATTATCAGTTCTAACTGGTGTAGTCTTCGGAGTCCCATCCAAAATATCATCACCAATCGTCTCTTCATATTCTTGTACAACCTTTTGCCTCATCATACTCAGAAGCTTTTTCGTGTGTGGAGTAGCAGCTCTTTGTCTCTTCAATCTAGGAGTCTTAGGAGCAAATTTTGGATGAGGAGTCATACCTGCTGCCTTTTCTTCATCTTCACTACCACTAGACTCATAATCTACTAAATATTTCTTCCTAACGATCGGTGTTATAATAGCAGTCTTACTATTCTTATTAACAGAAATAATGCCTTCAAAGTTCTCGCTATATTTGTGTGCTTTCTCGTAAATCGAATCAAACTTGTCATCTAGTTCTTTAGTTTGGGTATTGCCTACTTCAGCCTCTTTTTCAATTAATTCGGATATGCTTGTGCACTTATCTATGTTTAAGAAATCTTCCATTTTGTAGAAGATCTTGTTGCACTTTTTACAGTGTAAAGGGGTATGTTCTTTTGTTAGGTGTCTTATAAAATCTTGGTTGAGCTGTTCTGGCTTGCAGAGGAATTGAAATCCTCGACAGATGGGGCAGTCGTATGTGAGGCCGTGGGTCACACGCTCGTGTCTTCGGCGACAATCAGCGCAGCAGAAAACTAATTGACACACTATGCAACGTACCTGAAAAAAAGATTACTGTATATTATGTGTGTGTACATATGTGTGCAATTATTTAAAAACCGAAGCTTTATAGTTTATCTTTTAAACATAATTGTAAAAGCAAAATGTTGGAAGCATGAATTAAAATCATGAAAAAATGTAATGGTCAGATACAAAAATAACTTCACACTCAAGCAGATATTCATTGCCATAAAAATGATAACTGTGGTGTTTTATAATTTACGCAGCCATATTGAGTGCTATTCGCAAATAAAATTGAGTTCAATTTTATTTCGTTGGCAATAAAAATCATGCAGCTTTTTGCCCATGCTGATGGTGATCAATAATATTAACTATTCAATAAATAACTTATTAATATTACGGTTTTAGACTAACTTTACTTTAAAATAATTATGTAGAATCTAGCATAAGTATGGAAGAAGAAGACATGCTGCGCTGACCCCACATAAATTAGGATAAGCAGAATGATGGTGTAGAATCTAGCAATACCTTTGATCGCGCAGATGTGAATTAAGGATAAAATTAGAATAATCGTTTTATTTCTCTTAAAACGATTATTCTAATTTTATCCTTAAGAGGCCGGCGACCGATGCGTTTTTCATACAAACGTAATACCAAAATAACTTGTAAATCAAAAACATTCTTAAGGTACTGTCTCTTTATTCCGATTGGAATACAAAATATCTAGGTTCCCAATGAAATATTTTGAAAGGACAATGATATAAAGACGAGATATGAGGAATTTAAAATTTCTATAGAAAACTTATTTTTCTCATAACTCTTGTTTAAATCAGTGTCCATTCAAAATATTTCATTGGGAACCTAGATATTTTGTATTTCGATCGGAATAAAGAGACAGTACCTTAAGAATGTTTTTGATTTACAAGTTATTTTGGTATTACGTTTGTATGAAAAACGCATCGGTCGCCGGCCTCTTAATTCACATCTGCGCCAATTCGTCACATCAACGCTTCAATTCATTCATCCATCGTCAAATTCCCATCGACTGGGAAACTATTTCCTTATCCACTGGTAATTAGAGCCTGCATCGTGTGCATGTGTTTGCGGTTCTAATTGCGTCGTTGACCTGATTGCCGACATCTAGCTAGCAATGCCACGATCATCTGACTGGAGATCTACTGATTGGTATCATGGCACTTGATTGTTGATGATTTTGGGAGACTGGCAGCATATTCTTTAGAGTTTCTATGCTTTATTGACAAGGCTCATTTACAAACCCATTTAGCTATCTATTAATATTGAGAGACGAGCCAATCAACCATACTACCATTGAAATCAACCAACCAACCATAGATGATGATGTATCAAAAGATAGCTAAGTATCTAAAGACTTGAAGTAAAAACACTTTTTCATTTATAAACTTACGAGTGGCTGTGTTCAAAACAATATAGAAACTGATTGAAGACTCTGGTAAGTGCTCATGATGGATGGTGATTAATCCCCATCTTGCGATATCTATCAAGTTCTGAAGTTCTTAGTCAAGAAACTCAATTAATACACATGCAAGCATGCGCCTGAACACTTGTTACGTGTATCTTTACATCACGCTTTACAGTCCCCGAGGGGTTAGGCAGCGGTGTACCGTTGCACGCTTACATTTCGTCAGTTAAGCTTAAATCAGACTCCAGACTGGTATTGATAAATTTCTGATAGAAACCCAATATCACGTTTACTTCCCAAAATAACCTGAGAATCGATCCAAGACAGAATGCTTGGCAGTGGCGCTGTAGACCAATGAGGCGATAAAAATATCATGCATGTAAATATCATCATGCTCGTCCTTATCTCAATTTATTCTTATTCATCTCTTCCACTCCATTATTCATCTCTTCAGACACCTCCTTTCTAGCCAAATCATCCTTCACACAGTCCATCCATCGTTTCTTTGGTGTCCCTCTACTCTAACATATGTATAGATAGAAAAGAAAACTTGAAAAAAGTTATAATAAAACCATATACTACGAATATGAAAAACTACCGACCTATAGCCAAAATACCAGTTTTTTTCCAAAAATCTTAGAAAAAGTCGATTGAGATTGTAGATTGCCCAACTTTATATGAGAACTGGTCCGAATGCTGCCCAGGAATGGGAGTAGCTGCGCTGTTCCTGGCACTAATCTTTGTCTTTATAGAGATATACGAAATATTTTGGATAGATTCAATATTACGTATAAAAATATTTTTATACGAAATATTGAATCTATCGTAAAAATTTTTTACCTATTTATTTCGATGATATTATTTTTCATACAAGGTTTTTTTTGACGTACTTTTAAATGTTTTTTTTTTTTTTTTTTGTGATTGACAGGATAACAAAAAGAAATCTGAAATGGCATGTTTTATTTAATTCAAAATAATATTTAACCGTCCATCATTTTCATCAATGTCTCATAATGTAGTGTCTAAAAAGAGGGCAGGACGTCTGATAGCATCTTGGTGCCTGGCCCAAACTAACAACCACACAAGACACAAATAACATGTGCGCAACAACCAATCGTTCTTCGGCCAGTAAAACCAGAATATCAATTATTATTTATCGCGTTTCGTCCTTCCTCCTTTCAAATAGCGTTTTGGGGATGGCTCCACGTATTTACAATAAAATTCAAGACGTCAAAAAGAAATTTAATGTCACACATTTCAAAAAAACCAATGAAATCGTTTCTAATTAATAAATGTTATTACACTATTGACGAATTCTTAAATGACGAATTCTTAAATGACGAATTAATTTAGAAATACTATTAAAACTATTTAAAATTGCAAATTTGTACGCCGCTTGGCATAACATAGCGCTCAGTTTAACTTACCTGTTTATTTATTTGTTAACCTATGTTAACAAATATAAAAATGACTGTTGATTGATTGATTGATGTATCCACATTCACACTCGATACTTTGCTCACGATAATTTCCACATTCCTCCACATCACATCCCATAGGAAGCCAAGGGATTACCACACAATATCTATGCACCCAAAATCTTAGCACACGAAGCAAACATACAAAATACTCAAACAGAACAACAAACTAACGTAATTTAAAGATCACAAGACCAAACTGACACTAAGTTGAAACTCCAACGAAGGCAGGAGTCCGAGTACATTTCCCAGCATAACTCTGAACTACGCAGTCAGTACGTCGCGACCGGCTTAGCAAAAAGCGAAAGCGTGTTCCGGCCAACCGTATTACCAACCAAATGTGTGCTACATGCCACCAAGGTTGCTCAATAAGGTCGTATGTGTAGTTTGGGGTATTTTAGGGGAATAGTGGCATGAGAGAGAAGTTTGGAGTTTTTAGTTTTGGTAAAGTTTGAGTAGTAATTCTTTAAAGAAAAAAGTGTGGCATTATTTAGAGAGTTATTTGGCTAAATTCTGTCGGACGGTTTTTAGATGTACTGGTTGTCGTTAGAATCATGTATCGAGTATAAAGGGTGTAACAAGACCCTTAACGAGCAGAAAGGCACTTGTTCTCTTCGTCATTGAGATCATTTTTTTGTTCTACACCATACCTTTTCGAAGTTCCAACTTTTTCACAAGTTTTTTATAAATACAGTTTTTAATGTAAGATTTTTACTGTAAACACCTCCATGACCTCCGTACTATTCAATCCCTCCATCAGCACAACGTGTTGAGTGGGTTACATTGAGTCCTACCGTAAAACGTGATTTTTCACTTAAAAAAAGTCGTTTCCCAGCAATATTTTTTGCGTAAAGTTAATTAGTTTGATGTACAGAATGTTTGGTTGACGGCTTCGTTAAGGGTCTTGTTACACCATATGTATAAATGAAACCTACGGATAATTGTGCCACAATTCTATGCGAATTTTCTTCCAAGTAACTGGAGCTAACTCACAAGTAACGTGCTAGGTCCAGTTTAGCTTAAACTAAACTGAAAACAAATTTCTCGCAACAGGATTTACTAGTCAAATTATGGTTCACACTCGCGGCCAAGGTTATAGTCGATGTGAATATTGTATAATATTGGACACTTATAGATCTTGGAATATGGGCGTAAGTGGAATTTATAGAAATACAATCACGTCTAGCTAATTAATTCAAACATTTTAAATTCGAAAGTAACTCTGTCTGTTTGTCTTTCAATGTTGGCTCACAGGTACTGGCCAGGGCCACCTGAAAATTACTCCAGGTCCTGACCTGGAGTACCTTTTTAGGTCTGTTGTTGTGTATTATTTCCGACCAACACACGAACAAAGCTTGAGGAAAAGCTAGTATTACAGTACGTCATATCGCAGACTTATCAAAACGCGTAACCTCACACAGTAGACAAATTGATACATAATATACAGCTAAGTAAATACCGACATTTTTACCCTTTTCATGTGACGCAGTAAGTAGGTAAGCCCCGAATGTTTTGACATACTGTCATGGAATGTCTCGGCGGGGATCAAACAGGGAATCATATTGGAGATACGTGTTCACAGAGGTACACAGGTACGGAGGTATAACGTAGGATGTGTGCTGTGATACAACCTTGTCCTCCGTCTTCGACATCCAGTTTGAACCAGATACCATATCGGGGTGGTGATATAACGATAGACTCAGCAAAAACATCACAAAGATTTAATATATGACGCTGAAAAAACAGTGCATTTTTCCTGTAATCGTATCTTCTGTCAGTTCCCACTCGATAGTAGATTAATAACTAAACAGGGATGTCCAACGATATCGGGATCCCGGATCCCGGATGGAACTATTCCCACGGGATCGCTCAACTGACAGGGGATATACAGATGCAATTAAGATTAACTTTCAACCGTTTTTTTCATTTTCCTTGTTTTGTTTGCTGTTGTAAAACGATGGATCGGCAATTGTCGTATTTATAATGTATTGTACCTATTGTACAGTTTATTTCCTTTGGGACTTTTTGTTGAAAAAAAGTGGAATTTGTAATAATTTCACGCAACTTCTAAATTCACCAATCACTATTTGGCTATATAGTAATATATATTAATCGACGTAAAAGTATACTTAGGTACTTACCTAATTATTTAAACAGTTAAATGCGTTTGGCGACCGTTAAATGGTTTTCACTCAGAAGTACCTAACGGTAAAATAAAATGGTAAAAAATATGCAATAATCTAGTGTAATCTCCGGTAGGACATGTATTATTACATTATCTGAATACGTCAATCGTTATCAGCCGATAAAATCCACTGTTGAATCACTTAATTTTTTTCTTGTACAGAACTATGTAATTAGGTAATTTATAATCACCATCTACATACAAGACTTGTTGAGAATATAACACTACTGAATTCCTTCCCAAGTATTGTCAAACACAAAATACTATCAATACTTGCACATAATGAAATGGTTAACATACATCGTAATAATCTTGTACTTACCTCAACAGACGGTCTCATTGTGATTCCATTTTTAACCAACTTGAAATAAATAAAAATCAACTAATATCATAAAATCAATCACAGTTGTTTTCAATATTTTTAATGATAAATTCACTCAGTTATACTTTTGATGGTATTTACATAATTATAATGCGCGTATACGTTACAGATACCCGCAATTATTTGATTTTCGATCTTTGCTCGGATACGCGTACGATTGTTTTAAATTTAGTCATGAACACGGTTGCCAGATTTAAGTAAATATTTTGTTGAAAGTGTTAAATAATTTGATTGTAAAGAATATAAAAATTGAATGAATGTACTACATCGATGAAATAAAATGGGTAGCATACCTTTTATGTATTAATGGAAGAGTATTTGGTGTTAATTTTTCTGATTCACTTTAGACTGGCAAATTCCATCAGCTTTGATTGCCATGTTAAAAATATAATAGAATAGTATTGATTGAAAGCTATTGTTAATTTTAAAGTACCGAAGTATGCTTTTTAGATATTATTTTTTCCATTTCTTTTTATCGTTCTTAAAAATAAATCTTTAGTGTTATTTTTTTCTTCCATTTTTTTAGTGTTTACAGTGATACGGACGATTTTTTTGACGCTCTTTAATTATTATCTGCTTCTGGACATGTACTACACATTTTTATTTTTTTATTTTAGGTTGTATAAACATTATTTCTTGTCTTATAAACTAAAGTCCAAACATTTAAATACTTACCGACCCAGATTATATTTCATTACTCCACCCTTCATCCAAAACCAGTGTTGTACAAAAAGCGAATACCCATTTTTTCGCCAGGTGCTCATTCTGGAGTAGATCACGTCAACAGCCGTCACTCATATCGGCCGATCCAATTTATTGGCGCGCTCCACTGGCTATAAATACTCGTATCCAAGCCTAATACTTGAACGTTTTTTGTTTTTCAATTACAAGTGTGAAAGTTCGCGCGTATTGCGCGTTGCACTGTTGAGTGATTGGATGAGTAACAAGTTGAAATGAATGAATGTTGATGTGCAAATTCTGAAACAATTTGTGGGATAAGCGAGCAGTCGTGCTAAAATTAAAATGAAGGCAAAATAAATATTCACAGTATTTTATTTTCAGAGAGTATCTGATTTGGCCTGTTAGGTAAGTGAAGCCGGGGGATATTAAATGTTAAGCAAATATTACAACTACGACTACTTAAATTATCCGTAGGTATTTTCAAATCACAGATGTATACTCACAAATTGCTTAACAGTTACTTTCCCCGACTTCATTACCCTTTGAGCGCATTATGTCCAATTTGCAAAATGTTACAGGTAACAAGCAAAAATTAAACCCTTGTTTTTGATGTAGCAAAAATCCGCACATAAGACGACCCACTGACCCAGACATGGTTTTGTTTATGTTGGACGCAGGGCTTTGGGGCAAGAACCAAAGGCCTGTAACTAGGAACAAACCCACTTATAAATCAGAACCATAAGTTGTCCTATTAAAAAGGCCCGAGTATTAAACACAAGCCTAGCAGTGAAACTGAGCTCGTTTCCTGTGGACTCGCACAAAGGAGACAGGAAATTGCGCCACGTCCACCCGGGACCGAGCAGTGGTCTCGTGTGAGCGCACTTGTTGGCAAACCATGAGAATTATGAAATAATATGATTTAGTAGTAATGTTAAAAGAAGTAAGACTTTAGAATCGATACGTTTTGAAGGTATGGAATCTTTTTTAATTTATGTAGGTATTTGTTTTTTAGTGAAGTAATGACAACCTAACTACTAACTTAGTACTTACTAAGCATGAATTGTATAGTAGGGTTGATATCACAGGTTGTAGTGATCTGTCCCTCCGTGTCGCTCGCACACCGCTTGTCAGTGGTAACAGTTTGACCTCGAGCTGGCCTGGTGTAGTTTCAATAATAGAATGAGAGACCAGCTTATAGTACTGGTTTTGTTTATAGGTGACGTGCTACTTACCGTAGGTACCAGTTAATTTAGTTACCTGCAAGCCGTTTAGTACGCACGACGCCTAATCAAGCTATACAAAACTAGTTTATGCGGATCTCTCATTGTACGGGAAATCTATACAAAGCGAGGCTACGTTATACTGGAAATGTAAAGCTTGATGTGTCGTATATACTCGCAATCCTATGTTTATAGAATGGTTTCCTTTTTCAACATAACAGTTGTATGTAGTGTGGCGTCCGTTATAACAAATACCTGACATGGTTCTGTAGACACTTTCCTTGAATGTAGCTTACCTGTAACAAAGAATAAATAACTTTAAATAGAGTCAAAGTAGATTAGCCACCTGTTTTTAGGCCTGTTCCAAAATTTATTTTATAACATAGAAACTGATTTCCTACGAAGAAAAATTTGCGACAGTAAAGTTTCCCGAGTGACAGTCACGTGATGATGTCTTCTTTCAATTTTAAACAAGGCACATAATATTGTAAAGTTGGTTCACTGCGTCCCATCTCAACTTGGGAAGATTCGATAAGGATTTCATGTGCAGTGCACACGTAACATTCGAACTTTGCCTGCATTTTCTTGTATTATACGTTGGAAAGGAAATAGGAAAACTTTTGTGTATCATGAAACATTTTTCCTATAGCCTTTTTACAAAGTTGCCCATTGATTATGAATACAATAAAGGAATGTCTACCGCATTGGTCATCATTATCATGATGCGGTGCGGCATGTGTTCTTCTACTCGTAATCTCATCAGACACCTCCTTTAATCCCATATCATCCTTTACACAGTCGTTCCATCGTTTCTTTTTTCCGAATACCGTGTGGTTGAGTACCGAATGGGTATTATGCTGATTGCTGATATACTGGAAATCTCAACCCCAAAAACCCGACAAAAATTCTCAAATAACCCACCCACAAGACATTGTCTTTCCACCCCAGCGACAGTGTTGTTCTTTCATTCCTGCACAACAACAAAGACACACAGTGTGTTCTAAAAGTACACAAAGCAACACACGCTGTGTATTAAAGTACACAAGCGGAAGCCTTTATAAGCGGGCATTTGGAACCACCTGTCAGCCACCTGTTGCCCGACTCATTTAAAATTTCACAGTCAAGAGAGTTTACACTTGAAGTATTTATGCTTTTCTTACTTACTTTTCACTAGAACTAGGTGTAGCAAGTTTTAATGTAGGTGTACTAACTAAGAGGTGCATTATAGTTTTTATTTGAATGTTAAATTGCAAATGTGAGCTCGCTTGTACATTGTGTCTCAGCAGTATTCGAGAAATAATGCCCTAACTAAATAATTGGATGTTATTTCCTATTCTGACTTCTATGCAAAATATTCAATCATTATTTCCAGGGACAAAAATGGCACTAAAAACATGCATCTTGAAATGTTGGAACAATGCTGATTAACACTCATAACCGCGGTACAAACAAAAGGATAGTGCATTTTTTTAATAAATGTGATGATCATAATTATTTTATTTGGGTACTAAAAGCATGATTGTTTACTTACGTATACATAGGTAAATACATATGCTCACGCCTATTTTAAATAAATTATTTTTATTAATTAAATAGGCGTCCGCGTGAGGCAGGTAGGTACTGCTATGATAATTCTTTTCAAATAAGATGTCTTTTAGTATTTTTTTTGCTTCGTTCAAGTCCATGCATCCGCTCTCTGGGGGCCTAAAATGGCTGCTTTATCAGAATCATAATATGAATTACGTTAAAAATTTAAAATTCTTAAAATGGTCTTTATGTTTATGGCAACAAAGTCCATTTTAAGAATTTTAAATTTTTAACGTGATTCATATTATTATTCTGTTAAAGCTTCCATTTTAGGCCCCTTGATCATCACGCTCGCCGGCGCCGGTTGCGGTTGCTCGCGAATTTTATTTTTTTAATCTGTGCCCCAGCCTAACTAAATGCATTCTTGCATTTACCAGCGCACGAACGGACGGCGGGCCGTAGCTACCGACGTACAGTCAGAATAACGGGCAGTCACTAATTGGTTCACTTTATCGCCCGAGGCGTCACGGACGAGTCAATTCCATTTTTTTGCTATCTTTCATTCAATTTGCTATAGCACTGGTGGTTTTTTTTTAATTTATGCTGGTGAATTTAAAATTATGATTAGGTTTGGAATGAATTTTGGAAACCTTTTTTTAAAGTTCGTTGTAAAATGCCCACAATCCGATTCCTCAATCAAAATTGAATTAAGACTCATTTAATCACAATAACATCAAAATTAGATAAGACAGTCCCCCAAACGGTCGCCCGTCACCACTTTCTAGTGTTTTAGCAGGCAAAAGAAGGTGTAGAACAAACTCCCCAGCAACGTAATTATCTAGTGAAATAATTAACACATCGTTAAACAACCACTGTGGAACGTTTCTAATTATATTATGCAGTACGCCTGCATTACATGCGGACTGTCTCAGTATAATGCCAAATGTCAGGCCTAAGCCTTTTCCCAACAATGCTGGTGTCAGCCTACGCTGTTGGCTTACACACAGGGCGACTGACATCTGACCTCTGCGAATTACTGAACAATACTGAGATCCGCCACATCTGTCATCTGACGGTCGGATCTTGAGATTCAGGCTGTCATCACAGGTTCACAATAGTCATTGAAAATTTATATTCAGACCATTTCGGTCTTGGCGGGCAATCTCAGCGGAGACAAACCATTGACGCAGGATGTAATAGTGCACAAGAATGCGCGAAAAATCAAGTGTTTTCTCTCTTTTCTCACTCATAGAGTCCCACCGGACGACAACATGACAGAGACCAGGCGTAGGACCAATGGTCCGACATTGGTCTGAGATTGGCTCTGCTAACAATAGGAAGGACTATTATTTATTTATTCAACCTCACAAAATGGTTGATACACGTGTCTTACATACATTAGAATACATATTTACACAAAGTATACAGACATGTTCTTTTGTGTGCCACATTCGTACATATATCATTGGTAAGTAGCTCCAATTAAACATAAAATTCTGTTTGGAACGTAAGTGAAACCACACGGGGTTCGTGCGCTCGGGTAAGTCAATTAGAACACCCCAATTTGGAAAAGGTAGCGGGCATGATATGAGCGTAAGCAGAAGGGGTAGCGGGTAAAAATTTGTTCAAGTATGTTTGCGACATCCATCATCAACTTAAATATGTTGGTGAAATAGCGAAAGGGTAAACAAAGATCGGTTAATTAAACGGACGCGTGGTTCTAGAGATGATTAAATTCCTCTTGGAAATCTAGGAATATTCACCAGAGTGGACTGTATTGCGAGAATTAAATTTTGAGATTATTCTCAATGATTGCCTCAAAATAGGGAGATAATGGCTAGCTGAATGGATTTGGTATAATATCGTATTGCAGTCATCATCAGTTCATCATTTATTTTGGCTGAGTCAGACTGGACGCGGAAGGCGGACGACAGGGAGTTGTGGCGCAGCTTGGGAGAATGTACTCAGTTGAGACTGTCTGTCATTGGAGAAAATGTAAAACAAATAGACTAAGGGTACTCTAGAAATCAAACACGTTTGTGTACGTCCGTCTCATTGTTTTATTATTTCAATTATCTCTTTACAATCGTTATTTTAAAATATACTTTAGGTATTTTTTTCACTTTGTGCCTCTATTTCGCATACAAAAATATTACCAAATACTTTCTCACGTTTCCCTCGTCACTGTAACCTCACCCTTTTGTTAGCCTATTCTTTTTGTCAAATGAACTTCACGACGCGTCTAGTTACTCGGTACATTTTAACGTACATTAAGTAAGTTAGACCTTGCTGTGACTTGCCAAATTTTTAATGGCTCTGTCATGTGATGTTATTGTATACGTTTTTAAGAGATTTTAAGCTTTCTTCACAAGTTTAATGTGTATTAAATACCTATTAAAATAATAGTCATTTTCATTGCGGACAAAAACTTGGTTGCCTACGTAATTTCAAACGGCTGATGTGTCCTTTTTGTTATTCCTAATGAATTTATGAGTATTAAACTAAGTTCTTTCTCCGAGTCATATTTTTTTTGTGTGGTTGCAAAAACGTCAATAAACAAAGATAGGTACCGAGTTTTTATTTTCGCCTTTTGTTACAGTATACCACACAAATTCTGGTCATGAATCAATTTTGCATTGTAACTAGAAGTTATTAAGGCCTCTTAATAACAAAACACACGTACAGTTCAGACGGCACGGTTGGCAAAGTGGCTGAGCGATTAACTGCTGCGCTGCGTGTCGCGCGTTCGATCCCCGCACAGAACAAATATTTGGCATAAAATTCCTAGATTTCCGTTACTGTAGGCACGAGTAATTTTTAACTGCGAGCCAAAACCGGTAGACCGAACAACATAATATTGAAACAACGAACGGAAAGAAAGTTAATTATTTCCGAGCGCTGTATAAATAAATACGAGTATAAAGATCAAACCGTTCCTATTGAGGTATTTATGTTAAATGTTGGACCATTCGACCTCATTGAAGAGGGTACCGCCTAAATACACTAGCAAAGGCGAATGGATTGCCATTTTGTTGTTTTTAAGGGATTAAGGCGAAATCAAATGATTTCAACTTCCTTCAGCACTTCAAATCGGAACAAAAACAAAAAAAAAACATTTTGTTAATGAACCACTAAATTAAAAAAATATTTAAAATTGTTCCGATTAAGTTAAGAGTAGTAAATTCAAATATGAGTTTACATGCGGATTTTCAGGTGTTCAAATGAGACAGATATTTCCTTTTGAACGTTCATTTGACCGCTCTAGTTTTATTTGCAAGGAAAACAAAGCAATACTTTAGTTTACTCCGCACTTAGCAAAATCGGAACAAATCTCTAAATAGTGCAATTAACAATTTACCCACAAAAACACATAATTACGTAACAAAGCAACATCTACATAACTCCGAACAGATCGCGACAAATCTGTTTAGGCCTTATTACAGTGACGTCACTGAACGATGACACCTACCCCCGTCAAACGGTCGGCCGTACCCGTCCGGTGACGGAGGGTAGCGAGAGGTTGGTGACGTGGGATAGCAAGAGGATGGATAGTATTGACGGTATTCACATAACATAACATCACGCCAGTTATCCCCAATGGATAAGGCACAACACCTGTAACTAATAGTACAATCATTATTCACCAGTTAAGTACTGTGTAATAGAGGGCGAGTCTATTGCCATCAGCCGAGCACAAGTCCAGAGTCCATGGCAGCTGCTGAGAAATTCCTGATGGAAAAACGAAATAATTGTTGAAAAGCTAAACGTTTGTTTATACTTGATTTGAATTGTATTCGTATCTCACATTTTTGTTATGTACCTATGTAATTAATTCATTTTGTTTTTTAATAATTTTAATTGTATGTTGTGAATGTTGTGCATACCTATAAGTGACGTATTTACACACTTTGTAGTCTTATAATCACCTTATGGAACCATTATTGTAAATATGCACGGTGTCCTTTTGCGTAAGCTGCTTGCAGTGGGCATCAGAGGTGATTTATTCAGATGGTTTAAGTCTTATATTGAGAATCGCTGTCAGACAGTTGTACTGAATGGATACAGTTCCGTAACTGTTAAAATACCCTCGGGAATACCACAAGGATCCCTTTTGGGTCCTTTACTTTTTATTATTTTCATAAATGACATTGGTTCGTGCTTTACCCGTTCCAAAATAATTCTTTACGCTGATGATATGAAAATTCTATGCCCTATATCAGAACTTTCCGACTGTTTTAGTTTACAGCGGGATTTAGATGGACTTCAAAGTTATTGCCTCCTTAATAAACTCGAACTCAATGTTTCTAAATGTTTTGTTAGTACCTACACACGTAAACCACACGCAATCATGTTTCAGTATAAGTTGCATGATACTAATATAAATAGAATAAGCGTTATTAGGGACCTGGGTGTCACTTTTGATTCTAAGTTGCTTTTTGATGCACACGTTGAAAACGTTGTCAGTAAAGCTTCTAAAGCACTTGGATTTATACTAAGGTTATCAGCTGATTTTAAAAACGTTAAAACGTATAAAATCCTTTATTGTGCTTTTGTCCGCAGCCATTTAGAGTACGCCTCGCAAGTGTGGAACCCTAGTTACAATATTTATATAGACCGAATTGAGGGTATTCAGAAGCGGTTCCTACGTTTCTTGCAGTACAAAACCAGGAAATATACTCCCAATTATGTAGCGCGATGCAAAAGATTTCATATATTACCACTGTATGAGCGCAGACGCATTGCTGATATGGCATACTTATTTAAAATAGCAAATGGTACTATAGATTGCCCTGAGCTGTTAAGTAGTTTAGGTTTAGTTACACACTGCAAAATGTTTCGCAAACCTAGTTTGTTGCATGTCCCTCATTCAAAGTCCGCGTACAGGCAGAATTCGTTTCTGATCCGTGCGAGTAGAAGTTTTAATAAACTTAACACGACTGAACACGATTTGGACATTTTCAATACCAGTGTTTCTCGGCTTAAGCATTAATTAGTGAAAAGCTTTTTTACAGACAAATAATCGTTTACGTCTGAATTTAGATTTTAGTTATGTTTTTTTTTTTAAATTATTTTTAGGTTGTAATTTGTATTATTCGATCGCGGTATTTTGTTTTGTTTCCAATTTATGTTATAGTATTTTTATGTTATAGTATTTCTTACCTACCTTTTTTTTTGTTTTCTTTTTTGTTTCAAGTGTTTATCTGTGGAAACTTGTAAATGGCCTTCAAATTTGTATTGTTTATGAATATTGTTTATATTAGCTAGAAGTTTCCCGAATAGAATAAAATAAAATAAAAAATAAAATAAAATATGTCGTTGGTGTGCCTTACTTAATAAATAAATAAATAACACTTTGTCCGATCTGCGAACCGAACCCAGAACCTCGTGCGGAAAGTTCAGGAGCGTAGTACTCGCACGGCGTGTTTGACTAGATGTCTGAACGTTGACAAAACAACTGAAGTATATTAAGATCATAGTAGATGGCATCTATCTACCCCAATATTGGTAAAAGGCGTAAATTTATGTATGTATGTATGTCGTCGAACGATGACGCCTACCCCTGTCATTCCCGATCGGTGACGGAGGATGGCCGTCTATTGACGGTTGTGACAAGGATGGACAGAATTGTCGGTCAAAGCCGTGATGTGTGAATTTGTGAAACAAGTGTTTGAGATGGGATGATTGAGCGAATAAGACGCGTGTTGTGTGTTTTTTTTTTGTTTTGATGGTGGCAGGTAATTTTGTAAGTCCTGTGATCTTATTTGTTTTGATTGGCTAGTTTGATGGGCAGAACTGTCTTTCTTCGTATATTTTGAAAATAATATTCAGAGTAAATATTAATTTAAAAAAAATAGGTATTCTCTGTTCTACACATATTTGCTAATGTCACCTCCATAGACACAGCTTCTCTTTTTGTCGTGGAGCTACCAGTATTACTACCAGAAGTACCCTGGGGTATAAAAAATACCCGTAGAACTACCAAACGATCCAGTTACCCATGTTACACTCAGGATTGGTATATATGATCAACAATAATAATCTCAACATTGAAAATCTCAAAACCATAATCTCAACACTTTCAAATATCAAACGTTTAATAAATCAACAATTCATAAGCTCAACTTCAGTCGTTTATTAAACATTAATCATTTAATTATTTTTTCAACTGAAACTCTTAGACTCGCCTGCTATTATTACCTAGGACTTATACATAACTGACGAATTGCGGGTATAAGTACTATTAAGTACACCTCTGACAACCCGTCGGGAGCTACAAACCGAGATTTTATGATCCTATTATTTTGAAATAATTCTCAAAGCATGCTGATCCTTGCAACTCAATAGTCAACTGTGCTATTCTAATATTATGGTACAAACTATCAGTGACATACAACCTATAGATTATGTACAACACAAATCGGCGTGTGCAATTAATTCAATTGTTCAATTATTGGTAATGCTGTCTCTAATCGTATCACTTAGTTGATATGGGGTGATCGGAGGAACTATTATTGTTGATAAACAATTATACATGAAACTTAATTACATGGCACTATTAACGCAATGTCCTAGTAATTAGGTACTAGCTTGATATTGGCCTAGCCTTTTTTTCTTGCTTGCTCAAATGTTTTCTGTGCGGATATTAACCTACGACACAACGAAGAGGCCTTTTCTTCAGCCCCTCTGACCCTCTCTTGTCCTTATTCTTTACTTGCTGTTGCCCGCGGCTTCGCTCGCGTTTTGTTCGTAAATTATTCCACGGACACGGACATTTTAAATAGCCTATAGCACTCAGGGATAATGTAGCTTTTTATTAGTGAAAGAGTTTTCAAAATCGGTTCAGTAGATCCAGAGATTACCCCCTACAACAAACTTACAAACAAATTTTACCTCTTTATAATATTAGTATTAGTAAGTATTAGTATAGATTAAGTCAGTCTCTTCTTAATGTCTTCTATTTAACCCGTCAGTCAGGGTCCTTGGTAGCCATATAATTTTTGACACAGTCCACCCCTCGGTTCTTTGGTCTTCTCTTACTCTTCTATCCAATTCATACATAAAACCTGTTCTCCTTTATTTTCTTTGCATCATCTTTAATTGGTGAAATTCACCCCTTCCCTTGAAATTCACCTAAAATTACAGAAGCTTAACTTCAAGCTACATATTTCAGGTCTATAATACCCCGGAAGGACCCGATACCCTTGCGAAACTAAGCCGTGACCTGTATGATATAATATATTAAGACCGCCATCTATTTAGGAACCGGTAGGACCCCTTCCTTACGCAAAGACTTTGGAGTGTGAATGAGGAGTAGAGCGCGTCGATTATTACTAGTTACCGTTATCACAACATGCCTTCTAGTGCTTTCGAACTAGGGCCAATGTGGACCAGTGGTCGTTGGTTTTGTCAGCGTTAATTATTATCATGGAAAGTGTATAAAGAGTAAACATACCTAACATCACGCCTGTTACCCCCGAAGGGTTATGCAGAGGTGTACCTAATAGTACACCCACATTTCAACAGATATGTTTTAAGTCCTATGTAATAGGGGGCGAGGCTATTGCCATCAACCGAGCATAAATCCAGACTCCGTGGCTGCTACTGAAAAATTCCTGACGGAAAACCCACTTTGCCCGTCCCAGGAATTGAACCCAGGACCTCATGCTCAGCAGTCGCGCTTGCGACCACCCGACCAACGAGGCAGAAAGTAAAACAGTAAACCTGGAAAGTTGTAGCAACATTGATTGGCGGATACCCTGAAATGGCGCAAAGAAAACTTTACTTTCATTTTAAGGATATAGTTTACATAGTTAACACTCATTCGAACTAAAAGAAAATCCTACGAGTACAACCAACCCTTTCCCTAATTAACTCTTATTAACACTCAGAAGAAAACTCATAAATAAATCACCTACTATTTTAGAATTCAGTACAAAATAAAATTCTGAAGCCACTTTCTTTGTTATACATATTTTATTGCTTGCTTTATTTATACTCTTGGGTCCCAATGTAATTTCCATAACAAAACCAGGCCAACCAGAAGGAGAGGTCGCTAATTACACTATATTTCTTTCGCACGACTGACGAGACAATTTCGCAGGGTTTGGTATAATATTCTAATAAACCTACGACCAAGGGGATGTCTTTGCCTTAACAATAATGTTTAGTTACTTAGTTTATGGAATACTTAAAATTGGCTAGTGGCCCTCGACAATCAATTATGCAACTTATTTCTAGATAGATTAGGTTTATACACCTACATTGTAGATAAAGCTAATTTGAAGTAGTAGCGAGAGGTTTTATGCTAGTGCCAAATTGTCTTTTATAAATTAATTTCGAACTATAATGTATAATTACTATTGAAAATAATAAAATATTTTACCTCATTGCTTTATTTTTAGCAACGACCAAACACCTTTTACTTTGAGTGAGTGAGTACTGAAATATTATATTTATGAAATAGTATAATACCCTCTGAGGTGATATTTTAACACACACAGTAATCGGCTTAGAAACCTTTACCAAACTTATAATTTATGCTTATAATTTTATTTAAATTTTAAACTTCGTATTTATGAGACCCTGCTAAAAGGAAATTAAAATCAAAATAGGTGATTTGGTTAGGCAACCATCATGTTGCGGTGGCCCAGTGGAGACGGTCACGGCTTACGGAACGGAACAGAACGGTGACTTGCGCAAGAAGGCACTCTACTTTGAACTAATTATGCATCACCACTGCTCTCAAATGCTGAAGAAAAACATCACTAGGAAACTGGCATGTCCAAGAAGGTGAAGAAGGGCACCATGTCTACCGGGATACGTGAACCTTAATAAGATCAATCATGCACCACTTTCTCCGGTGAAAGGAAACATCGTGAGGAAACCAGCATGCCTGAGGGATATTTCTTGACGGCATATAAAGCCAAGTCAGAGGCCTATCGGCGGTATAAAAACTCTGACACCAGGTTAGGCACTAACCACACGATAAAGAAGAAGAAGACTCATGCATGATACATGTATCCGACTATTATGTACTAAATGTGTGAGCAGTCTGCTTTTAACAACAAACGCCCACTATACCCACTATTTCCATAATACAACAATAGGTAGGTTGCTATAATATCTTTTTCTCAATTAATACGGAATTCTAAAAAGTCTTAATTTACTGAAGTGGCTTCGTAATTAATACAGCAAGGTCTACTCGAGAGCTAATTTAGTAGCAATCCGTAAGAAATTACCATTTTCACAGGGACTCGGCAAAAAATGGCATTAATTATAATGGCTGGCGATTCCATTTATTGTAAAAGAAAGAAAGACTGAAATTGTGTTTTTATACAAAAAGTATAATGTTATGCGGGGTGAGTTTTTGAGAAGGATCTGTTAGGCAAAAACTGAAACTATGGGAGTGGAAAACGGAAATCTAAAAAAGAGTTTTGTACAAAACTAATTTAAAATAATTACCTTATGTTATTCTAAGGCCGTGTACACAGAGCGCTGATCAGTGTGATTTGTTCTATCTATAGCAGTCTCATAATGCAATGCTGTGTAAACCGCGAGAAGTTTACGAGCTATCCCATGTTTTCACTGTAAAATATTGTAAAAGGCAGTACCGTGTGTCGCTGTAATATTATTTAGCTTATGTAATTAGGGTTAGCCTATTGTAATGTACTGGGCATGAATCCAGACACCAAGTTGGTATCCAAAACTGCCCGTATCATGAATGGAGCTCGAGACCCCGCGCTCAGCAATCGACTCATTTGCGAGTTGGCGACCTATGCCTCAAATAATTCAAAAATTCAAATTTAAAATATTTTTTTAGTCAGCAAATTATTGCTGAGCAAATCATTATCAACATCATTATTTAGCAGAAATACGGTTACGCCAGATACCTTTTATAGGCCTCCTCAAAAATCCTTGCAGCTAAATGAATATCTGTATTGTATTATAAGCTTGTCTATCTTCTAATCAACCTTAAATTGTGCTGGCTGATTATTTGATAAGATGAGGCGAGAAGCGGCTGAATGTGGCCACACATTCGGCCGCTCAAACTATTTTGAATTCAAACGACTTCATAACAGAATTTATAGTTGTTTTTGTGTGATGTCAGTTCTCTATGAAAAATTGATAAGTGAGGACTGTTCTTTAACATAAATGGTCAAAAGGTTCTGCAAGGCTTTACTTTAAATAGTGTAAATAGCTTTACTATATAACGGCTGAGAGAATCGTCGGGTAAGTTACAGTACTATCCTGTAAAATCCTGATTAATGCACATTATACTGTAGTAATAACCCATAATATTCCAATTAACTGAATACCAGATGATTAAAGCAAACACAGAGCCTGTCAGACAGCTAATTATGTACATTTGTCATTCCAAATCAACGCTCATCCAACTTCGGGAGACATGACGTGGCAGACATGGCGATGCGAGTCACCCCCCAATTTCCCCACCTGTTGGTTTTAATTGCTGCTGATTAATTCAAGCTGTATTACCGCGGGATCTAATCTGCTCAATCTATTGCTGTCAACTGATTGTACCGTGGCCGATAATGTAGCATAGGTATGTTTATGACGACAGGCCGTGTCGACGGCGCGTTCGTGTTCCACGCGCGCCTTAAAGAGAGTCAGCAAACAGGAAGGGGTCCGAAAGGACCGATGCCTGCCAGGGTTGCGGGACTGTTCGAAAGAGATACCGCGGCCCTGGAACACAAAGGGCAAAGGAAGGAACATGGATGGGTTTTACTCAGTAAAAGTCTGACACTCCCTCCTGCTCAGCCCAGAGCAGGAGGGGTTATTTGATGATTACCCATGCGAAAAAAACAAAAAAAAAAGGTATGTTTATTTGTTACTATCCTAATGTGGGTTAAAGGTTGGTCTAATTATAATTAGGCTATAATGTTTCTACAGCTGGGACACAGGTCTGTAAGCGAGAGGTGGCTGTAATCCATCACTTCGGCCCAGTGCAGATTGCTACTGAAATAAACATGAAAATATAACATATTCACGCCTGCCACCCTGAAGGGTTACGCACAGGTGCATCTATACTACACTCACGTTGCGTCAGTTATTTTTAAGCTCCATGTTATTGGGGGATAACCTGGTGTTATCAATCGGGCAAAAAATTAGAAACAAAATTGTCAATTGTCAAACAATAATATTATTGTGTTATGCATTCATTTAAGAGTTGCTTAGTATTAGTGCAAACGAACACTCATGTAGCACATAAGAAAATAAGCTGATCCTCTCAACACAATTCCATCCCTCTTACGACTCCCCCAAGTGGTCGACAGCAGCTCACTCACTACTTTAATCACGTATTTCGCTTACGTACGTACTTAAGTCCACGTTAGGACGTGCATTATTATCGTTATACCAGATTTCACTCACACTAGGTGACACCAAAAGGAAAACCTAGACATTGTTACACGGTTGGAATGTCAACTCTTGGCACCGAGCCGAGAGCTGAAAATCCAACAAAGCGCTTAGACACAAACGGTCATAAATCTCATTCCGTCCTAGAAATCTTTAGGACACTAGAACCTGGGTCGTAGGACATAAAGGGCGTAATCAGATAGATCTAAATTCACAGATAAGTATGTTTCCAAACAATCCAATTATTGCCACCTTTTATTACCTGGGTGTAAAAGGATTTATGGGTACCTACCAAATCAGGGTCTTTGTTGAAAGGGGGCTGTGAAACATGCGACCTTTAACTACGAGCTACATCTTGCGACAGCGACTACGGCGAAATCAAATGCAAGAATTTGTTTAGCGCACGAAAAGTTAAGGTTAGACTTCATGCCATTGAAAATACGTATTTCGTATGCATACCCACGTTTACGTAACGAGAACTTAGAAGTATTTTCAAATCAAATCAAATCAAATCAAATCAATCTTTATTTGTGAACATAAGTACAAAAAGGTGTTATTTATACATTTTAGCTGATCTGTATGTTCGGCCAATAATCGGCATACAAATATAATATTAGTAAGCAGGTTATTTTTACTATCATAATTATTAAAGTCTAGGATAAAAGAAATGAAGCAATTGAAAAATGTCATGAGCCGCATAAAACAAAGTAATTGAATTATATTATTAAGAATGTCAAAGAAAATTAAATTTAGTCACAATTTGTCATTTAAAAAGTCTTCAATCGAGTAATACGTCTTTTCAACAAGAAACAGGAACAACTTTTTTTTAAAATGGCTGACATTTTCCTCACTTCTGATACACTTTGGCAATTTATTGTATAATTTTGGAGCCATTACGAAAATACTGTTCTTGTATAAAGCAGTTTTAGATCCAACAGTTTGTAGCCGGTCAGCTCGACGCTGACTACCTACTCGGTCAAATTTATACATATTATTTTTTACGAACATAGATGTCTGGTATATGTACAATGAGGGCACTGTTAAAATGTTCATACTTTTAAAATATTGTTTACAGCTGTCAGTGGTTTGCAGGTTACAGATCGCTCTAATACACCTTTTCTGACACTTAAACACCATATCTTTACCCGAGGCGTTTCCCCAAAATATAATGCCATATCTTAATGTCGAGGCTACTAGACCATGATATGCAGTTAGTACGGTGTTTCGATTGGCCGTTTTACTTAGCATACGCAGCGCATGAGAAAATTGGTTTACTTTACTACATACTTTGTCCATCTGGGTATTCCATTTTAATGTGCTTTCAATATTTAATCCCAGAAATTTTGTCACATTCGTCTCATCAATCCTTTTATCATTATATCTTATATCTAAATTTGAATTCTGATTTACTGTTTGTTGAAATTTCATTATTACTGTCTTGTCTAAATTTATTACCAAATTATTATTCTCTAGCCAATTTATAACTGATTTTATGTTAGAGTTAATGTCTGATTCTAATGTATCTAATTGGTCACTGTTGAAAAGTAGAGTGCTGTCATCTGCAAACATTGTCATGGGATAGGTCGATGCTTTTGGGAAGTCATTTATATATATAATAAATAGGAGAGGTCCAAGTATGCTACCTTGTGGAACTCCATACATCACTGTTCTCGGGCTAGATTTAAATGTTGTTTCATGTTTTTTACATATTCTATTAATAACTGTTATTTGCTGTCTATCTTGTAGGTATGATTTAATTAAATTTGATATGTTACCTCTAATCCCGTATGCGTCAAGTTTATTAATTAATATTCTATGGTCTACGCGGTCAAAGGCTTTCGACATGTCCATATATAGAGCCAGAGCCTGTTTTCTTTTATCTACTCTGTTGCTAACGAGTTTTAAAAAATCATAGATTGCCATGTCAATGGACTTATTTTTCCGGAAGCCCTTTTGGCTATCGACAAATAATTTATTTTTCTCGAAATATGAATTGATTTGATTGTATATTACTCTTTCAAATATTTTTGACAAAATAGGTATCAGTGCTATAGGTCTATAAGAAGACATGTTGTCTTTATTATCTTTTTTGAAAAGCGGTTTTATGATACTAATTTTTAATTCCTTTGGAAAAACACCATGCAAGACGCACATATTGATCAGGTGACTAAGGACGGGTGCAATTATTGTAGATACTGTTTTAATAATTTTTGTGCTAATACCATCATATCCAGTGCTGGGAGTATTCTTTAAAGACATAATAATTTTATGAATATCTTGTGGTATTGTAGGTTTCATAAACATGGACGAATTTGGAGTATTTATTGGTAATTTATTATTATTAGAACTATTAATGGATTTGACTTGATCCGCAAAATAATTGTTAAAAGCCTCTGCTATATCAAGAGGGTTGGTAAGTATTTTATCATTTGATTTAATTCTCATTATGGCTTGATTTGGTAAATTATGTTTGTTTTTATTTATGACTTTCCACGTTGCCTTACATCGATTCTTAGCCGAGTGAATGTAACGGTTATTGTGGGCTCTCTGCGTGAGATTGACAATTCTTTTAAGCCGGTTAGACAACGTTTTGAATTTTGTTTTATTATGTTCAGTCGGTGATAACCTGTATTTCCATAACAAATCTCTTTTTTTCTTGCTACATAATCTAATACCGCGACTAATCCAGTTTGGTTTTACTTTCGTCGATATTTTTATTTTAATGTTAGGAAAACATAAGTCATATAGCAATTTAAACCAGTCATAGAACAATTTGAATGCTTTTTCAGGGTCTGTTTCCTCATAAACATCAGAAAATGACAATTGTTTTAAATAGTTTGCGAATTTTTCTATATTTTCTTTTGAGTAGTCCCGTTTTGTACAGTGCCAGTAGTCTAAAAGGCACGTTTGTTTAACTGGACATCGTAAAAATTGTGCTGTGTGATCGGATACTGCTAGTTCCAAAACTTCTCCTTTAGCTCCTCGCACATTGTGGATTATATTATCAATGCAGGTCCCACTGCTTAATCTAGTTGGAACGTTTACGGCAAATTTAAGATTATAACCCATTATTAAGTGCTTGAATTGCTGCGAACTTGTGGTATCTTTTAGCAAATCAATATTGAAGTCACCGCACAGAAGCACTTTTTTATTTGAGTGAATGGATAAAGAATTTAACAGACTGTCTAATTTATTAAAAAATATTTCATGTTTGCTTTTTACTTCGCTACTATGTGGACTTCTATATAAACATATTATAATAATATTGTGGTCGGTGAGTTCCACTGCACAGCATTCAAAAATATTGGATACACCATATTTCGCAACAGACTCCAAAGTTCTATATTTAATACCGTTTCTTATCATTATACATGTGCCTCCATGTCTGGATTCTCTAGTGAAATGTGTGGCTAAAGTAAAATTAGGTATATGTAATAGGTTTACATCCGACAATATCATATTGTGCTCAGAAAAGCATAATACATCCACTATTTTCCCTGAATTATGCAGTTCCTCTAGCAGTACAATAAATACATTGGATTTATTTAAGAGGCCATTTATATTTTGATGCATAATATTGAGATTTTTATACACGAAAAAAACTATCCTCATCACAGTGCTTTGTGTCATTTATAACAGAAATCTCATTTTGTGTTATGATTTTACCCGTGCTAAGATTTGGTATACAATCAATATCTTGGTAGGTAGTGTTCAGTGCGTTTAGGTTTAAAATAAAGCTCTCTAGGTCTGTTACAATAATATTTAGAGCTTTGTTATTTATACTGCCGGACCGTTGGTTATATGAGTCGTATGAATACGGCAGATTGAGGTTTGAGTCTAGAATATACGCATATTTATGCGTCTCGGCGTCCATGTAAATCAAATTATTAAAAATATCTATTCTACTATTAAACATTAAATTAGCATTGTTCTCCATATATTTAAATGTTGGAAGACTTATAATAAAATTAGTATGGTTTAATGGGAGTAGTGTTTCCCGGATATATGAAACAAGTTCCATATAGTTATTAGTTTGTCTGAAATCTTCTTCGCCAATAACTATAATACAGTAGTCAAATAAAGTGAAATTACGAACTTTTTCATGAATATTACATAAGACATGTTTTAAACCACATCGTGGAGTGCGATAATGACACCTACTATAGTTAGCGAGCTGAGTTCTTTCACTCATTTTATAAATCCTGTCAGATGTTTCACTGCTCACAATGCAGATTTTATGTCTCATAGGAAGTAGTTGGATCTTCGGCTGTTTGATATCTTGAGGAGTGATTTTTGTCTTGTCTTCTTGTGTACATAGTTTAAATGTAGGGTATTCTGTAGTTTGTGTTTGTTTTGTTTTCATGCTGCTGTTAATAGTGTTCTTCAAAGGTGTTTTTACTTTTTTCTTGATTGGGCTACTTGCAATGTTCTTGAATATATCATTTTTCTTCATTAATTCATTGTTTATCTGTTTTAGGTCTCTGTTTTGCAGCGATAGCAACTCAATTTCGTTATGTGCACTTTGTAATTGGGATTGAAGTTTTTTGATTTCATCTTTATAGGCGATTAGTTGAATGTCCTCTTCGTCCTCAGATAACTCAGGCATGCTATTTGTTGTACTGTCCAAATTTTTTGATTTGTTTCCATTGTCATCATTGGGTTCCGAGCGTGTACGGGTGCGTCGGAATGTAACATGTTCCAAGAATGAATTCATAGTTTAAATTCGATTGATACTGATACGCCTGACTATATTTTAATAGCAAGATATATTGAAATATATTGCGACAGATCGCTGACATGCGAACTATGCGTGTAGCGGAGCGCAGTCCCAAAGTGCTGGTGTTTAAACTTTAAAGATTCGATTTCCGAACGACAGATTTTGTGTCATCGATTTCGTGGTGCGCTTGGATTGGTCAGATGTTTGTTTCTGTACAATATCGATGAGTCAGCTGTGATCTGTTTACATTCTTAAAAAAACAACCGCTTTTCAATAATATGGTTATTCTTTAACACTTCTATCACTATTTTAAGAACAAATTTACACTCACATTTGTATTTCCTTGGTGAATTAATCCTTTTCCATGCACAGTTCAGAAGTTTCGCCCTGTTTACAGACCAAAATCACCAACAGTCACCGGTATCGAATTCACCGGTTCGTTCACACAGACGAGATAACCCGCTGCTGCAAATATTCACTTGCAATTATTGCTCGTTAAAACGTTGGACCAGCACAGTTTTGTAGATTTTATAACAGGATTACTATTTTTAAGTTATTTTTATTACAGAGCCAATTGTTAACCGTGACATTGACAGATAGTATCACTTTTGATACCCTGTTTCTGTACCGGGTAGGTATACGGAGTTACCCATTCCTTCACGGCCGGGTATTGAGATCCGCAGGGATGTCTCATGCCTAATACTGACAGTATTCTTAGCGTCGCGACGCCGCTGCGGCGTCAACATGTGCACAGGTTCTTGTGACATACCATGGACTTTATGCGCCGCAACGCACCGTGTTCATAGGCTGTGAGAAGCAAAAAAATAGCTTTAGAGTATATTCTAATCGATCAGATAAAAACTAATCGATCAAGTAATAAATGTGGAGCTTAAAAGTCCAATCCTACCCATTACATGAAAAATTACTTCAGAATATGCGTGTAATTTATGTAGGCTGAGTAAATTACAACTTATTTTGTTAGTAATCGCTTTTTAATAATACTGCTAGGGGGAGGTTTTAAGGTGGGTGATTTTTTTTTAAGATTATTTGAGTGCCTAGTTGGTCTAGCGCTCGCAAGCGCTACTGCGGATCATAAGGCCTTGGGTTTAGTTCTCAGCACAGGCCAAATGTGGTTGGGTTTTCCCAGGGCAATAGACTAACCTCTTATTACAAGAGACTTTAAACATATTAGTAAAATAAGGGCTCACTAATTGGTAACCTCTGCCTCGATTTTTGAGAATTACATTAAAAATGTAGTGTTGTAACTGAATTAATGATGATGTATGCATAGAAAATGTACTGAGTAAGAGGCCAAAATGTAATCTCTTCTTTAATGTAATCTCTTGCCTTTCATTGTGTTCTGAAGGATATTCCATCAACAAAAACGCTAATGTCATGAAACACGATCTAGCCTCATTGTTGCTTACAAAGACCTTTTGATACAGTATCGATAAAAACGTAGGTTTCAAGAGTACAACCATTAGTTACCAAACGATCAATGCTCTAAAAACATACGACCTAAGTCTACCAGACAAAACCCCGAACACGTTCCCATTCACAGGCATTGAAAACCGATACAGGCTTGAATAGAACCCTGCGCTATACAAGTAATTGTCAATACCACAATGCGTGATGAATAATGTAACTCTCGGGCGTGTCGCGTTCTCCGTCGCACGCGTCGCGCCGTGAATGTCCGGCTTTATTTGCCGTAATTAATTCGATTACGCGAAGCATTATGTGGGTGACAGCGGCCCGTGTGATAAGGGTCAACTTTTCAACAACTTATTTGTCGTATTGCATTGTTTTTTCGGCTAATTGTCGATAATTGCTAAAAATAAATCGGTGTGGGTGCCGAGAGCTTAATGAGGGTGGTCGTGAAGTTCTATTTTTGGTTGAAAGTGGCCTACTTAATTTTATTTTTGGACCGTATTGTAATGTTCATATTTCGTGCCTACGTAAAAGGTATTTCATATTTACTTCATCATATTTTTTTTGACTTGACAAACATCAAAATACTACTATTTTACAAACAGTTGCCAAAAGAGATACATCGTCTTCTCGAGATGTTCGAGTAACCATTTGTGCAAAACGATGTTCTTTTGGCACAGTTCGTACAGATTATCTAATCGATTTCGTATCTATTTGGCGTGTCAGTATATTACTAGGACTGCTGTTTCAGCTCTGTCCAGGTGCAATACACCTGATATTTTAGAAGTCAAATCAAATCAATCAAATAAAATCAAAATAGTTTTATTTCACATAGGCCTAAATGGGCACTTTTATAACGTCGTAAAAAGGTGCACGGTTCGGGTTGGTCGTTTCTTATGGAGAAAAACCGGCAAGAAACTCCATGGTTACTCTTTTCAAATCATTTGGTGTTACAATATTATCATGTTACAGCATTAGTACTTAAGTATGGGGGGGCAGCGTAGGGCTCGACAATAAGTCGTTGCTTTGTTGAAGTGAAACGGTATTGCCCTTAATACCCAGTCACAGTTTTGGGGGACAGATAAATAGTCGCATCATTTAGATATCATTTATTTACCTAAAATACTCGTATGTGTTCGGCTGCCTCCGGTTAGAGTGAAGTGGAAGCCAACCACAATAAAGTTTGGAAAACGTTAGGTAGATGATGTAAAAGACAAAAACAGACACCCTTGTTGAAAGTCGATAAAATAATGACATAAACTTATTTTTATACTAAATAGGCTTGCGTTTGACCACAGCTCGCCTGAAGTGATGATGCGGCCTACGGTGGAGCGCGCTTGCCTAGATAATTTATAATACGGGGAACGGAGAACTTAAACGTGTTTTGATTTAATCAATTAAAGTGTTTTTCATAGTATAGCTTTAAATCGCACAAAACAAGCGTGTTGAGCGTGCGTAGCGTGGCTAATAGGATTAAACAGAAAAGCAAATAGTTAAAATTAATTAATGTTTCACAAACACTTTGAAGATTTTATGTCTTAAGCTGTGTGTTTTAATTAACTGTGTTTTAATAGAATTTTCATCGTAAATGTGGTTAGCAAAACGACTTCTGTATTTCACATTGTTTTTGTAAGTTCTCTCAACGAATTATTAATGCAGACAGAAAACAATAGCTGATTTAATTAAAATATTTTAAAATAAAGCATTCTCCATAATTATCGAGTAAACTAAGTATTCTAGTTTGTCTAGCCAGTTAAATATATTCGTATTTATCTAGTATTACTTCGATACTCAGTATTCAAATTCTCGCTCTGCTAAAGTTAACAAAGCTAGCACAGAAATTAACACAAAATAAAACTGTTCTTAAGCGAATTCACAGAATACTTTATATCTTTTAATTTAATACAAAATTATCTTAAATTGGTGGGTTTGCGCATAAAATTCGACCCTCGTATAACCAGGAATGTGACATTGCTTTCCAAGATGGCCGCCGAACAAAATGGCGGGCTTTATTGCTTATTTATTTAAATGAGCTCTAATTAGGAAGGTCGATGTGTTTTTTAAGGGAATTATTTATTACGTGTACGTGGAGATTATAATTATTGTTATGTTTTATGCAAATTCTAATTAGCTGAATTTATAGTAACTTTTTTTTCATATTAAGGAGCGGACTTCTCTTACTAAAAATTCAGTATTACTGTGAGTGTTGCCTGAATGATTGTGTTTGTACTTTTCCGTTACCAAATATAGCGCGTTTTCTGGGCACTTTCTCGTTATGCCTAGGTGCTTGTAAATAGCCCAGTGATACATTAAAAAGTTTTATTTTGATATTTTCTCATAAAAAAAAACACAATTGACTCAAACATAAATGGCAAAAGTATACCTCTGCCATAACCTTCGGGTATTACAGGCGTGATTTGATCATACTTAAGTTTCTGTGAAAAATAAAGCAAGTGTTAAAAGCAACCTACCAGTATAACAGTGTTCTGACTTTCATTTAAAATAACATTTCGTTCTTCATTCGGAATGTGAAAATCGACTTCAATTTAAAATAATTAAACCAAAACGCAATTCTATCATTACCACTGCGACACGAAACTTTTCTCTCACAAAATAAATAATAGGTTCTCTCACAAAATCGAAACAATAAACGAGTATAATAATTAAACTCACAATCGCATCAGACCAATCAACAAAGCATCTCTTCAGGCTGAAACTGTGTCGCGTGCAGAATTTTCAGAAGACGCAAGATAAAGGTTCTTTCAGTGGCTGAAAAGGAATTCGAACAATGACGGCGGATGCGGAACGCGCGGTCCTCAGGGCTGGTCAAATATTATGGAATTTCGGCCGGTTCTCGTCATATTTTTGGGGATGTTTATGATATCGTCTTTGAAGGTTTTTTACAAAGAAACGTGATAGGGTATGAAGGGTGAATTTTTTTGTGGAAATATCATGTAGTTACATGGAATCAGGAGTTACTTTGCTGAAATCCATTACATTAAATGTTATGAAAAATATTTGTCCGTTTGTTGCCCGTGGTACTACCAGTATTACTACCAGTAGTAGGTACCACGGGGAAAAAAAGAACCCGTAGAACTACCAAGCGATCCAGTAGTACAGTCAGCATCAGAAGTAGATTAACACCACTCAAAGTTTCAAAGCAGGATTTTTAGCAAAAACTTGTTAGATTATATACTATATATATATTATATTATATATATTATATTACTCGTTACTAACAAGGTATTGAAGAGTAAGGAATATTTTAAAGAATAATCTTCTGAAACATTAAAAATTTAATAATAGCTGGGGTCCTGTACATCAAATAATTAAAATTCCGAAATGTTAAGCTACTTCTGTTGCTGACCGTACCACAGGATCTTGTCTTGTCAATTTCATGAAAAATATACATACGCCTGACAATTTTACTTTGGATGATTGTGTTTGCTACCAACATACATTAGATTAATAAGAAAATGAAGAGTTAAGTCAATGCTTATTGCAAGAACATCTATGTTCTCAGAGCGCCTTATTTGCTATAATAATAATAAATTTATTTATTTCGGATAACTTGATCCATACAGTCGCCGTTCAGATATAAAATAAAATGAATAAATTAGATTAGCATAGTAAAAATAAATTAGCATTAGAATTATACATTAGAATAAGTTAACATTACAATCAAGATCAAAAATTTAAATAAATCGTCGTACTTTTTCCTCCAAACGATCGACAATTCCCAACTTTCCTGAACGACAATAACATTTACGGTTAGCAAGCAGAGGAAGAATCGTGGAACAAATTCTGGTGTCCAATAAAGTATCCTCCATCTATCTCAACTGAAGCCACACAGATATAACGATCACTTTTACAAAAACCGCCGCCACAAATCAGCCAGCACTCGTACCACCCCTGATGTCCGTGCAATCAAGCCACGCATCCGGTCGAAGACGCCGTTTTAGATACGAGTACTCGCTTCACACAATGAAGTAGTTTCCAACTCTTTGGTATAGAGTGCACGCCACTTGGTGATTTTATCTTTTATTGTTTGTAATATGAAGTATTATGGTGCAACTTGTAGGTGATGGAATAACTATACAGTGCTACAATCGTACTACAATACAAACAATCACCTTTAATTGGTGCTAGCAAACATCAATTATTGTAATATTTATGAAACATTTTATTGAAAAAACCAGATTGCTGCTTTATGAATGATTTTGTTAACACGCTCTAAGATTATTATGTTTTGTTTGTTTTGGTTTCGAGAGCAGCGGTGGCAAGTCGTGGGTTCGAACCCAGGCAGGCGCATTACTTTGTGTAATTTATTACATCACCACTGCTCTCAAAACGGTGAAGGAAAACATCGTGAGGAAACTGGCATGTCCTAGAACCCGCGTGGTGGATTATAGCCCATTCCCTCTCATTGAGAGGAGGCCGAGTGTCCCAGCAGTAGGAACATTAAAGGCTGATTATGGTATTATGGTAAGCTTGTTTTGGAGTGTACAGTTTAGATTTGATAGACTCATAATGTAAAGCCAAGTCACAGGCCCATGGGCGGCCTAGAAACTCTAACACCAGGTACCACTAACCACACGATAAAGAAAGCAGTCAGTAAGGGAAAAAGATAGAACAAGTAAGTCAATCATTGACATGAGTACGTAACATCACGCCAGTAATCCCCGGAGGTTAGGCAGAGGTGTACCTATTAGATAGTACACCCACGTTTCGCTAGTTATTACATGTTGAAGTCCCATTTCATAGGGAGCGAGCCTATTGCCAGCAACTAAACACACAGACTCCCTGGATGCTACTGAGAAAACCTAATATCACTTTGCCCGATCCGAGAATCGAACCCAGGAACTCATGCTCAGCGTTCGTGCTTGCGACCCCTAGTCCAACGAGTACTAAAGTACTAAAGTTTATGTAAGAAGTTCGCTATAGAGAGATGATGATAAAGAAATCGAGAAAGAAGACTAAGAAAGAAGTAGTATTCAACTCTTTGATCTAAAGTGCACGCCACTAAACTTGGCACATTTGTCTCGTAGTTTGTGTATTGTGTGTGGCCAGTATGATTAATAGCTTGTGAAGTTCTGTGGCGCAGGGAATGTATTGGTTCAGGCAAGTGATGTGGTTGCCAAGTCATACTTGTTTTATGTGAACTGTATAGTGACAAGGACATTGCAAGTCTCGGCCGATGGGTTTATATAATTAATTGAAGAATTCAGTCACTTTTTAACTTAACCTTTGGTAGCTGGACTTAGATCCTCACAATCCAGTTATACTGCCGGAACGGGGATCCACGACAAAACGTTATTACGCGTTTTTCTTTTTTAAATAACTTTAGTTTAGTTCACGGATCCTCGTTCCAAAGGCTCAGCTCTATCAGCTACAACACTGCTAGAGCAAAACATTGCTGCTCTGTTTTGTATTGGTTTTAGGCAATGATATTATTAATAAAAAGAGGTAGATATCACACTATCACGCGCAAATTGTTGAAGACAAATTCAGACAATTGTCGTAATTTAAGTACTTCAAGCGCAATAGCTATCTCTTTCTGATTATCTACCTCAACTTGAATCTTTTAATAATAATGATAATGCTTTATTTCCAAGTTTACAATTTAGCAGAATAGCACTATGTAGAACAGAAATGAAATGAAATGATTTATTTTGCAAATAGGATATTAAATCACCTGTACACGTCAACATTTTTTTTTTCAGTGAACGTTGGCGCCGGCATTTCATAACTGACTACCCCTGAGAAGAAATGCCGAAACAAATTCAGGGATTGTGGTCTCTTTTAAAGTCCAGACACTATTATTTGAAGTTATATCAATGTGAGTGTGATCATGTAGGCATTGTTTGGTATGGTCTTTTGAGGAAAGAGCCATAGCCGGTTTGAGTTGACCCGTACCGACAGACGGCCCGCAGACTGTATAGGCCTAACAATTGTAAAAATTCCATTGAGTTTAAACCTCTGACACCCCAGCTAAGATTAAACTTGTGTTATGGGTGTCAGGGCTCTCTCTTTAAACATTTACTAAGATAATTTGAGCAAGTTCGGAGTTACATAGTGATTAATGTCACTAGCGATTTCTGGATCAAGCAGTATAGTAAGTTTAATACAAAAACAAAAAGAATACAATAAAAAAATATTAAAAAAAACTTAAAACTGTAAACTGTAGCCATTCTCCGAGTGTGTGTATGTGTGTGTGTGTGTGCGCGGGCCCGCTGTATATGTTTTAAAGGTACAAAAACTCGTAGAAATTACAAAAATTACAACACTTTTCATCTTACTGGTATGGTGGAAAAAAAAGGGTGAAACTTCCTATTATGTCAACAAGTTTCCCATCGGACCTCGCAAGCTGAACTAGGTGACCATTGTCATTACAACAAGTTGGCTACTCCATGTTTACAGGCCATTGTCAGCTGTAACAATGACGTTAATAGATTAACAGACCGCGAACACACGAGTGATTCGAGTGAATGAGTTGGACAGGATTAGAAAAGTATGTATTTGTTTGAAATAGGAACACCTTAAATTACCTACTTTTGTTTTGCTTGTGTATGGTGCAGTCCATTTCCAAATCAAGTGTTGCGAAGAGAAGTGTATTAAGTTGCTATCTGATACCACTTTATTTTTACTCATGCCTACTATTTTAAAATCCAAATATTCAAATCGACCATAAAACATAAACAGATATCTGCTTTTGGCAAATATTAGGGAAATGTGATAAATGTATTGGATTGACATAAGCTACCGAAAAGTTTACATAACATAAAATCATGCCTGTAAGCCCAGAAGGGTAGGGCAGAGGTATACTTAACTAGCGCCCCACCCCGGCCTCGCACGGGTTCAATGTTATACATATAACCCATCCTCTTGGATCACTCTTTCATTAAAAAAAAACCGCATCAAAATCCGCTGCGTAGTTTAAAAGATCTAAGCATACAAAGGTACAGACATTGGAAAGCGACTTTGAGTAGTATGTAGTGATATATTTTTAATTCTGTTGAAAGTCGCAATAGAAATACATAACCCTTTGCAAGCAATTGCTACTTCTCCAGTCTGTATTGTTCTCAATTCGTTGGGGCAGTTACTAAAACAGAATAGAATAATACATGTATGTTTACTTTTGAATCTACATTAGTCGCACCCTAGGGGGTCAGTCACACTGCCAGGGTTGCGGGACTGTTCGAAAGAGATACCGCGGCCCTGGAACACAAAGGGCAAAGGAAGGAACATGGGTGGGTTTTAGTCAGTAAAAGTCTGACACTCCCTCTGCTCAGCCCAGAGCGGGAGGGGTTATTTGATGATTCGCGATCAGGAAAAAAAAAAAGTACTAAAATCTATTGTACTTAAAAATACACTTTTACTATCATCAAATAGCTTTATTATTATTGCTTCCTCTTAAACGGAAAGTCGTAATCGATTCATTGGAAACAATATTTTTCCTTAATGCTCCGTTTACGTTCCAAGCCCTCTTCTGATTACCTTCCGCGTAGGGTCTGGCCGAACTTTTGTCTTTGGTTTTCGGCAATGTCCGGTTGTTTTTTTTAGGCCAAAAATAATATATTAATGTCGACAAAGGCTGACAAAATAAAACTGGGAAAGCAATTCTTACAATGATAAAAAAGGAATTTGAATAGTTTTATATGATGCCTCGCCTACCTAAGTTCATCTATTTTATTTTATTTTTAAATATCATGGCCATAAATAATACCTGTGTTTATAAATAGTTAGGCCGGCTAAAATATTCAAAACCCTTTACCGTAAAACAAAAAATAGAGAAAATGCTGAGAAATTAACTTTTCTCGCTTAAAACATCAGATCATGTTCATAAATATATGCCTTTCAGAAAAGTTTATCGAGTACAAAAATAATCGGATAAATTAAAGGATTAAAGATTTATTTTACTTTTACCGAACAAAATCCTTTCGACAATAAAACAAAACACATTTTTTCGGTTTTCAGCGAAAAATAAAATTCAGGCCGAATTTATTTTTCGGCTGAAAACATAATTATAATCCATTTTTAGGTCGGTCTTTACGTCCTTGTTAGTTTTGGGCTTAAGGGATATCTTCCCAGATAATGCTCGCTTAGGAAGCTTAGCGCAATATAAATTGGGATTGGTCCTACAGTATGTTTGTGGAGACTACTAGGCTCGTTTTCTGAGAGAAAAGTGTGTTAAGCTTAGGACTCAAAAGCAACGTGTTGTTTCAAACTTGAATAACCGATAAGTAGCCAGAATATATAAACATATATATATTTTTTAACCAAAACATAAAAACAAAGGAACGCCATTATAAATGAAATGTTCTACATATAAACCTTCGTCTTGAATTACTCTATCTTTAAAAAAAAAGACGCATCAAAATCCGTTGCGTAGTTTTAAAGATCTAAGCATACATAGGAACAGACAGCGGGAAGAGACTTTGTTTTATACGATGTAGTGATGAAGTACTCGTACAACGCTATGCATTATTTGAGATAGAGTGAACGTCTGTGTCTGTGCTAGTATAAACTGTGAATGGAGCACTTATATTTCAATGGCGGTCCGTACACGCCGCAGCCAATCATATACTTGTTAATAGCATATTTCTCAGTCATTCCCATCATTTCCATTATCATGATTCTCTTGCCTTTATCGCAATTCATTTGAGATCGGCGCAGCACGACTTCTTCTTCCATACTTCACTATTACTTGTCACCTCACCTCATCAGGCACCCCCTTTCTTGCCGTATCATCCTTTACACAGTCCATCCATCATTAACGTCAACTTAAAAGTTATTAGATTGAAATACAATGAATGATCTATAACTTAATGGTTGGTATCTTTTTTAGGACTACCTAAGTAGCTACACTCGTATACTGTAGGTACTAACTGACTGTGATGTTTTGGTTTTGTGTCCAAGGTCATTATATTAGTCTTCAAATTTGAAATAATGAGTCAAAATGATAATGTCATGATGATATAATGTAGTAATATAAAACCTTAATCTTTCCTTCAGAGGTTACTTATAACCAACCCATTACGCCCACACAAAATTCACGGCATTTTCTAATTTACATTTTATACAACTTTCTTTAAGCAAGTATTTTGCCGAAAAATCAGCAAAATATAAAACACGTCTTTACCTTCGCATAAAGCTAAAGATGGATGGTGTTTAAAACACCATTAATTTCCCTCCCCCATAAACGTCAGGACGTCAGGTGGAGCTTAATATCTCGAAATTTGACACCATCGCGCACCATGGAATGTAGAATCTATTCAAATACTTGTTTCCAAAAATATAAAGTTGCACTCAAACGAATATCAACTTAGTAAATAAAGGAGACTGTTCAAATTTATACGGGAAATTAACGTATTAATTAACGGGGCTATCGAAATCTGACCTGGCGGCATTTCTGACAAAAGTAGCACACCAGTATCAAATATTGGTTCATAGACCACTTTTACCCAGACTCCTTTGATTTCAGAATTACAAGTACTACCGAATTGAAAAAGTCATAAAAAATGTCTGAAATTGAAGCGCAAACTGAACTTTATGCGTGCGGATTAAAGTTGTTTTTCTTTTGAACACATTTTTGTTTACATGTCGGCCAACTAAATCGTGAACGTAGTATAGGCGGAAAAACGGCTATGGGAATTCGATGAGAAATTCTCCCATGGCTGTGAATAAATTATGAGGAATATTGTTGGATGTTTTTATATCAAAAGAGATGTTAAATTCATGGTTTTATGTTGTGTTGTGGGTGGAATTTAGGAAGTCTTAAATAAAAGATTAAACATACTCTAAACATAAAATCCGTTTTAAAATATTGCTGTCTAGCAATCCGTTACAGTAAAAATGAGCACGAAAATCGGAATGTCAAATTGATCAAAGGGTAATTAATAATAAAGGGTCAAAACTCAAACTCAAACTCAAAGCATTTATTTCAATTAGACCATTACAGGCACTTTCGAAAGTCAAACAAAAAAAAAAAAAAGCTAAGCTACAGTCACAGTCACAAGGCATAATAACTTGAGAAAGTACTGTAGTTGCACATTCCAAAGCGTAGATCTCTATGGAGAAGAATGTGCAAGAAACTCCATGGACACTCTTTTTAATCAAAATATTGTTACAAAATCTTGGTTACATCATTCACGTTGAGATTATACATATATGTGAGAACGATGTAGAAAGACGTGCACATTAAGAGCGCCCAGAGTAAAAGATTAAAATAATCAACACTTTCAAAATAAAGTAATTAAAATAAACCGTGGCAGCTAAGAGATGACCACTCCCAACTGACAGCGCCCGTTCACGAACATGACGCATGGCTCGGCGCCATTCAACTCAACCATATTGAAGGGAACCAAATGACCCGACACACGCGCCACCATCAGCGAGAAATTTGAGTGAGCATGACATTTTCTAAGCCACCAGGCTACATTCAAGTCAATGAAAGATAAATAAATGTAAATGGTTGCTTTACAGTACATAGTACTCACACATGTGCTATGCAATTATATAATATTATTAAGAGATGGAATCTATACAAAGCAAGGATATTATTACAATCTTCTGCAGCTTCCACAATAACTTAACATGGTAATCAATTAGTTTGCTCCTATGGTTGTGGAGCAGGACCAGCATTGAGCCAAGCATTTTTATCATCAATATAGTCCCCCAACTTATAATATGCTTGCCTACATAGTGTGCGTTTTATACAAGATTTAAATTTCGTCTCATTCAGTTGTAGAATGTGAGGAGGTATTTTATTGTAGCATTTTAAACAGTACCCCATGAAAGATGAGTCTACTTTAGCTAGCCTGAAACCTGGCTGAACTAGTTGGTCCCTATTTCTAGTATTATAGTGGTGTCTGTCACCTCTCTTACTAAATAAATGCAGATTTTTCCTAACGTACATGATGTTTTCATAGATGTATTGACAAGGTACTGTCATGATGTTAATTTCTTTAAACAGTTCTCTCAGAGAATCGCGCCTACGTAGATCATATATGGCTCTGATGGCTCTTTTCTGCAGAATAAATATAGACTCAATGTCTGCAGCCCGTCCCCATAGTAAAATACCGTATGACATAATACTATGAAAATAACTAAAATAGACTAGCCTCGCGGTATCTACATCAGTAAACTGACGGATTTTTCTAACAGCATATGCTGCTGAACTCAGCCGTCCTGCAAGAGATGTTAAATGAGGACCCCATTGTAGCCTTGTGTCGAGCGTAATTCCCAAGAAAACAGTTTTATCGACAAATTCTAGTTTCTCTTGATTAAAGATTGGGTATTACCCAGTAGCGGGATAGTGAACGTCAGATCGGCAGTCGCTCTGCTTCCTATGCAATGTCACGTAAGGTATTATTCAGCTGCAAATGGTTAGACTGGAAGCTGACCCAAAATAGTTAAGAAACGACAAGGCCGGTGATGATAAAATTGACCAAAAAAATATTGTTTAAAAAATATCCGAACAATGGTTCAACGTAATCTTCCTTCCAGGAAAATATTATTTTCGCGCAACTGACGGAACGGTGAAAACAACCACACTTTAAATCCCAGCATTGTACACAGACAGCCCACGCAACAACACGCGGCGTTTGTTGTACTGTTACCTGTTGTTTGTTAAAGTTTGTTTTGATGTCAGGATAAACCCTCACGCATGTTTATACAACAGCTGAAAATAAAAGTAAAACACACAAAACAAACTCCAGTCGTAGACAAGCCGATTTAGATAATATAAATAAACTAGTTGATGGCCGCGCCCGAAAAGGATTAGGGTTGGGTAGAGATACCCAACCCTAATGCTTTTTCTATATTAAAAAAGAGTAATTACTCCTTATAACATCAGCTATCTACTAGCAAAAGTCCCGTCAAAATCGGTCAAGCCGTTTCGGCGATTAGCCGGAACAAACAGAGAACCGGACAAAAATTTTAAAAATGTGTTTTTGTTTTAAACCAGCTGTTTTGAAATTACAAACGGCCACTTCAGTTTTATTTATTTGTACGTTAGCAAAATATTGTAATTATTAAAGCAATCTAATGAAAAAGTTAACATTAGCATGATCTAAAGGTCTTCCGTCATTTTACCTCCTAGGGTAATAAAAGACCCCGTTGTTTCGTAGCAAGAGCTACGATGTTCTCGCTACGAGCTACGCTGTCGTAGCAAATCAGCTACGCACCGAGTCGTGAACAAGCTTTGTCATTTTCAATTATTCTCTGATTTTAGATTTTGTAAACGTTGAATTTACAAAAGCAGTGGTATTAAGTACACAATAACATATCAAGTAGATCATTCTCCTGGCCTTATCACGATTTATGTGGAGTAGGCGCAGCATTCTTTTTCCACACTTCTCCATTACTCGTCATCTCATCAGTCACCTCCATTCTAGCCATATCGTCCTTCTCACATTCCATCCATCGTTTCTTTGGTCTTGTAGCCATCCACATATATATGAGGTGGTCTATTATCAGGCCAGGTTCTTTGAGAGAAACTTAACCTAGAGACAAATTTAGCACACGAAAGCCATTTGTCTCGGCTAGTTTCTTAAAAATACATAAAACAAAGCTTAAAGATATTCCTTGAGAATAAAATTTTAATTTCTTTAATGTGAACGGAGATCTCAAGTCTCTGGAGTGCCGGTGTGCTTAAAACTATCTTACATTAAGATAATAGCTTTAAGTGCAGGATTTCATGTTCACTGCGAGCTCATTTTGTGAAAGATATTTTGATTTCAAGTATTTTAAGTACGGGAATACAATCTTGGTGTGTTTTTTAGCATTTTTTAGTAAGTAATAAATAGGAGTGAAATTGGTTAATAAATTCTACATTGAATGGAAGTGTTCCGAAAAATCGAATTAAAAGTAATATAAACTGAATACCTGGAAATGACTATATTTTCAAAATATAGTTTAATCAAATATCCAATGAAAGCAAGAATTTAAAAATAATTTGGAAATAATTATAATCATACCAATAAATTATATGAAAGAAATCAATTTAAAAATAGTGTTATATATAAAAACTTGTAACTTAAATGTAATATTAATGGAATTACTCGTAGACTGTAATCATGACATAATAATAAAATGGGACTGAATTTGTACCTTTTGTAAATTTAACGACAAAAATGTTAAGGGATTATTAATATTTTTATTTTTGGGAAATAAAGGCTTTAATTGTTTAAGAATATAAGTGTTACATGGGCTGGTGATTCAAGATCCAATGCCCAAAGATTTCCCGTGAGGGTGAAAGTAGTATAAAATTGAATTCTGAATACCTCTTGTTTCAATAACGCTTGTTTTTTACAGAAATTTTAAACTCAAACCACGTTGGCTCGTCTGCCAATTTCTGTTTTTGCATATCGTTTCCGGGTTCGATAGCGAGCCAAAAAGATAGTCGCGAAATAGGTTAAAAGTGGCAATAAACATTTTAAAAAGATTGGTCCAAATACTTTCTGTGAAGTTAAGGTTTTAGATCTGTCTGAGGCGAAGCGAGGTTCCCCTTAAACTAGGTCTTCAGAAAACTATATCTTGCTCCCATTTCCGAGCGTTTTCAGTTTGAAGGGGTAGTTAAAGTGGTGATATAAAAGACGTTTGGTGTCGCAGGAAGATGGAGAAATTAATTTGAGTGTGTTTTGAGCTTGTTGGTTGGTGTGTTTTGCAATTGAAAATGTTAAGCTCATGCTCATCATTATGCAGACATAATATTCAAAGTCCCGACTGAATGATATATACAGCCCAACTGCTGGCCCTATAGACAGGAAATTTGGAGGTTGTATTCTTTGTGAAGAGTAGGTATTCACTACGAAAGGGTTTTTCGAAATTCCACCTTTTTTTTTCGGATGGGAAATTATCAAGTGACTCCTTTCGCTCTGGGCTGAGCAGGAGGGAGTGTCAGACTTCTACTGACTAAAACCCATCCATGTTCCTTCCTTTGCCCTTTATGTTCCAGGGCCGCGGTATCTCTTTCGAACAGTCGCGCAACCCTGGCAGGCGTCGGCCCTTACGGACCCCTTCCTGTTTGCTGACTCTCTTTGAGGCGCGCGTGGAACACGAACGCGCCGTCGGCACGGCCTGTCGTCATAAGACGGACGGACGGCGAGCTAGCCCATAGCTCACCGTCCACAGGCCCGCGACCGTCCACCCCTAGGATGGTGAAATGGAGGGTTCACTCTTCTGTAAAGCTTTCGTTACAAATACGAAAGTTTGCGAGTGCGGATGGATGGGTGTTTGTTACTCTTTCACGCCAAAACTAATGACCGGATTTGGATGAAATTTGGCACACAGATAGTTTATAACCTGGATTAGCACATACAATACTTTTTATACCGGTAGTATGATCCCGTGGTACAATTATCGAACTCCACGCGGGTGAATCCGCGAGCATAAGATAGTTGTTTAATATACTTGCATAAGCAGCAACTTTGTTCTCTAAACTGATGTACGTATATATGTATATTAGCGAATCACCCGTTTGTCGAAAGGTTGAAAATCGAAAATCAACCACCATTACCCACGGTTATCTGTGTACCTAAGGCATAGGTAGTACGAGTTTTCAGTATCATAAATTTAATAAATAAATGTTGTTGTATAACTGAAGAATAATTCACAAACACTAGGACTGTTGACGGTTGTTACTAATCAAAAATATATAACTTTTTTTCTAACATACATAAAACGAATGCCGCTCATTAAAAAAACGCTTTTGTCGGTTTTTATTCAATTTTACTATCTAATCAAAACTAATATGCCTACATAGATTGTGTATCATAGATAAGGTTTGCGATACCAAACAGTACAAATCAAAGCGGCGACGTCACATTTCCTGCCTGCACTGCCATTTGGCTCAGATCTAGGCCAAATTGCAATAAACTTTTCGATTATTACTTTATGTGAACGTATCATGATAGAATTTGCATTACTTATTGTGTCTTGTGACTGTACTCTTCTTTACTTTGATAGTAATAAACAAAAGTGTTGATAAAAACAAATTTATAACAGTTTAGTATAACCTGCATTAACTATCGCAAGTTTTCAAACAAAAATAACTAAGAGTTGAAGATGCTACGGCGTAGATGACGGCTGCTACGGCTTAGGTGACGGCTGCTACGGCGTAGATGACGACTGCTACGGAGTAGCACCTTAGACCTCGAAGGTCATTAGTGGTTTAGCCTGTTTTGTATCGATGGTACACATCACATGGGCCCAGCAGGTGACCTCTAATCTGCTGGGCTAGGGACACTTTCGATACTTCAGCCACTGCTTTGTCCTTCGTTACATAAAGGACCAAAAAAGTCTCTAATCTTGCCACAGCAACGCAATCCTACAATCAATAGATTCTTGAAGCCTTTTAACCAAAATAGTCTGTCTGTCACAGAGCTATCAATAACAAAGGAGTACTGTTACAAACGGCGGGCACAAGCGCGGCGCCTTTCAAATGGATTAATTTTAATCAGAGTGTCAACCAATGTAGGAGCCGTTGATATTATTATCATTGTAACGAGATGTTTTCACAGCTGTTGATTTACGCTCGAGTTGTTCGGAAAATGTTTTTGTTTTCAGTTGTAAATAGGACTTCTTCTCTTTTGCCAGTAGCGGAACTATGCAAGGATAACTTTGTTCAGGAGGTTGTTAAAGGGTTGGTTGGTTGGGAATTGGTGGCACGGTTTCCTGACCAGGGTGCGTAGTACGGGCATAAAGTTTTTGCCCTTGATTTCGCATTAAATGATAAATGATGTTTATTTTGCAAATAGGTTTTAACAAACACTTTTACACGTGTCCTTTTTTTAAACTAGATGTAGCCGGTGTTTATTTATTTATTTATTTAACACTTCAAGCACATATTACAGAGGCGGACTTAATGCCATAGGCATTTTCTACCAGTCAACCTTTGGGTGACGCAGAGACAAACATTGGTAGGTGTACCTATATTATAAACTACAAGGATGGATATATAAAATACTATAAAAATACATATATCAAAATATATTTGACGACCCGAATGGCGCAGCGGTAGTGAGGCTGCCTTACGTTCTTAGGGTCCCGGGTTCGAATCCCGGTAGGAGCAAATGTTTGTGTGATGAGCATGGACATTTGTTTCCGAGTCATGGATGTTTATATGTATAATAAGTATGTATTTACAAACAAAAAGTATCTATGTAGTAATATCAACTATCTGGTGTCCACGACACAAGCCTCGTTGCTTAGTGTGGCACCTAGATGGCGCTGTGTGTAATGCTAGCGATATTTATATTTATTATTTATTTATATATATACATATATATCTTCTCTTCTCTTCATGCCATGAATTTGCGCTAAAGATGAGGGCAGTGTCATCCGCGAAACTTATAATTCTACCATTTGGGACATTGAGCATACCCAGCTCGTTAATGTATATGAGAAAGAGAGTCGGCCCGAGTACGCTACCTTGTGGCACACCATAGGTGACAGTACGCTCCTCACTGACGATATCATCCACTTTAACGAACTGTGTACGCTCACTCAGGTAGTCTTCAAAAAGTTTGAGTGGAACCCCCCGTACGCCTATTCTTTCCATCTTGTGAATGAGCATGGGTAATATCAAATAATCAATACTGGCATTTATTAAGTCTTGAGACCAAACTTCATCTATGACATCATCATGCCGCTAGAGGGCGCTACAACTTGTTTACTTTTTGCATCGCTCCGTTTTGAATATTTTTATAAAATAGTACAAGTGCAAAATACTAGTATTTCTTGACTTTTACGCAAAGCTTAGATGTTGATTAGTGTAATATTTTGTTATCCGTGTAATAATCCACCATTTAGGAGAACTTGACTGTATGAAGTGAATTACTGTGTGCAGCCTACCATAGCTAGAAAACAAGCACAACTTGGACGGTAAATAACTAGTGTTGGACTAAGTGCATCCTTGCCAAGCATCTCCAGTGCCTAAACAGTATTGCAGTGAAGTGATTATTAGTGTTAAAAATCCAACGACAAACTCAAAACTGCAAAGTCATTAACAAATCGTTAGATTTGCCGTTTTTGAACTCAGCGCCATCTATTGGTTTACTGGGGTACCTCGGAGTCAACTACGCTTACTAAGACGTGTGTGTGACCATTCGACCGATATCAAGCGATCGATAGGGAACTTCGTTGCTGTGAATTGATACAGAGGGCGGTGGTTGCACCTTGCTGTACTTATTAGAATAATACTGAACTTTTTATTCAATGGAGCTAGCACTCGAAGCGACTTCAATTAAGATGGAATGCTGTAAGGATACCTCGGCTTCGTCAACTAATATTCTTCAGTGTTCTGTATGTGGTGGGAAATACCACTACGAGTGCTTGAGTTTGACTTCGAACCAGTTTGTAGCACTAAAAGACGAATACAAGGCTGTCTGGAAATGTCCTTCATGTTGTAACGTAACTAGACGGGCCAGGTCGAACGTAAACACTCCCGTACGCAGTTACGCTGAGCTTCCAGCTGATGACCACACCATGGATATGTCTTGTGATAACATAGACCACAGTCATCTCAGTACGTCCATCAGTCTTGGCGGTAATAGGACGCTGATCACAGAAAAGTCATCGCAGCCTTCTATCTCTGCAGACTTTGAGGCATTCACAATAAACCTACAAGCAACTCTCAGCCAATGGCGGAGTGATATGAACAAGGACATCCTTCAAATACGCGACGATATCAGGTCCACCTTGACTGGTATCCGGAAAGATATGCAAGTGCTGCGTACTGAGCAAACCTTCCTAAAACAACAAGTGTCCACCCTCCGTGATGAAATTGTTGACCTGCAAACGAGTTCTCAGAACCAGACGGCAGAGCATGACACCCTCAAAAAGCGTGTTGATAATTTGAGCTGTAACACATCGTCAGCTGAGTTTGAGTCAACAATTTGTAGCCTGGAAACTAAGATTGACGTTCTTGAGCAGCAGGCTCGACAATGTAATGTCGAGATATGTAACCTGCCTGAGAGGCGTAATGAAAACTTACCTTCCATAATTGAAGCCATAGGGAACGTCCTTAAATCTCCAATTTTACTCAATCACGTTGTCGCCGTACATAGAGTGCCTCATGCTCATCAACAGAGCACAAGACCAAAGAATATTATTTTAAAGTTCACCTCTCGCCTACAGAGAGACAATTTGCTCAGCGCGTACCGTAAAGCTAACTCGTTAAAGACTGAACAAATTGGTATGTCCGGTACTTCCACATCTATTTATATTAATGAGCACTTAACCCTAAAGAGAAAGCAGTTGTTTCGTAGAACCCGAGAAGTTGCAAACAACCATGATCATAAATACGTATGGATCAGAAATGGTACCATATTGGTACGCGAGCGTGATGGTGAAACCGCCTTTGCGATACGTGGAGAAGGTGATCTCAATAAAATTAAAAAGAAGACAACTGCGTAACTGCTTCCTCTTTATCGTCTTCGGCGCTATAAAAACGAAAAATTATGTTCATAAGTTAGCGTATTCAATGCTTGAGCTGAATTATCATTATAATTGTATTGTGTTGCATGTTTCTATAGGTGTTTTAATTTTATCAATTTTAATTTTATCATTTTTCAAATATTTATTAATGAAATTGATTGCTATCCAGTGGTATTCCAAAATGTACTATTTTTTACATTCCTCCAAAATGTATTTTTCTGACATCATTATGCTGGTCTTCCTTTGTGAGTACGACATGGTTTATCCGTGTTTAAATATGTTAACAACCTGCTATCATTTTATACTACGACTAAACTCTATGTGCACAATACCTGCTGCCTTATACATATTTACGTTTAGATTTTTGTTTAATGGATAATAACGACATAACTATTTATTACCAAAATTGCAGAGGGGTGAGAACCAAATTGCAAACCCTGTATTTGAGTATACTGTCGTTTTCCTACGACATCATCATATTGACTGAGACGTGGCTTATACCCGATATTGCTAGCGGTGAGTTTGTGGATCCTCGATACGTTGTGTACCGCTGTGATCGAGATCGCGATATAACTTTCAAACGTGATGGTGGTGGGGTTTTGATCGCGGTGTTACGTGGACTCCGGTCTTGTTTACTTGACATTTCTGGTCGGCCGACGTGCATTGAGCATCTTGCGGTTGGTATTCCAAGTAAGGAAAATAGCTCTAAAATGCATGTATTTAGTGCTGTATACATGCCACCTTGGGCAAGTGCCGATGCATATACAACTCACCTTGACACACTGCAAGACATGTTAATTGAACCTTATGTCGAAAATATATTTATTATAGGTGATTATAATCTTCCTGAAATTACATGGAAGGATGGCCAGTCTGTCGGGGCGCATCAGCTTACTGGTATGTCATACTCTGGAACTTCCCCTGTATGTTCACAATTGGCTCAGCTCATGTCAACCCTGAATGCACACCAATTTAATAACATACCTAATGCTAATGGGAAAATATTGGATTTGTTTATTTCTAACACCACTAGTAGTATAAGCCATCCATTAGACTCACTACTACCGATAGACACACATCATCCCCCGTTTGTTGCTACAGCCCCCACAAGTATATCCACACAAGCTCTGAAAAGAAAACCGTTGAGTAATTATGACTTTCGCAAAGCTAACTATGATGTAATTAATGAAGAAATCAGTGAGGTTGAATGGGTGAACCTGCTGGAGAGCCTTCCGCCGCAGGAGGCCGTGCGACGCTTTTATGATGTTCTCGGTGGCATTACTGAACGCAATGTACCGCGTGTTAAGTCCCGGTCACTTGATTTTCCGGTTTGGTTCTCAGCACAATTAATCAAACTTTTCAAGAGAAAACAACGTCTCTGGGTTAAATGGAAAAAAATGAAGAACGTCAAAGACTACAATGAGTTTTCGGAATACAGAGTCACATTTAAAGATGCCTGTAATACCTGCTACTCAAACTATGTTAAATCAGTTGAGGATAAACTTACCACAAACATTAAGTACTTCTGGACATATATAGCAAATCGAAAAAATAAATCAGGTATTCCATCCACTATGCACTATCAAAACTTTAAATCAAGTGCCCCAGAAGATATTTGTGATATGTTTTCAGACTTTTTCCAGTCTGTGTTTGAACCTAGTTCACCCTCATTGTCCGCCTGGACCCCGCCTACACACTGTAATGCCAATGTTAGCTTAATCGATAATTTGCATATTGAAGAAGACAAAATACAGAAAGAGTTAAAGTTACTGGATCCGTCCAAAGGAGCAGGTCCCGATGGGTACCCAGCTCTGTTCTTTAAGGCCACCGCTGGCAGTATCTGTAAGCCACTCTTTATAATTTACAATAAATGTTTATGCGAGGGTGTTTTCCCGGATGAGTGGAAACAGGCTAACATCACGCCTGTACACAAGAATGGCTCAAAACATGACGTGGAGCAATACCGGCCTATCTCGATTCTGTCGACCTTGTCTAAACTTTTCGAGAAACTCGTACACAATGAAATCTATCCAATCTTACACAGCGTTATCATCCCAGAGCAACATGGTTTTGTTCAGCGACGTTCGACTGTTTCAAATTTATTAGTTTTTTCCAATTACCTTTTTGAGAACATGGACAGGCGATTACAAGTTGACGCTGTTTATACAGATTTCAAAAAAGCTTTTGACAAGGTCGACCATGTAATCCTACTGAATAAGATTGCGTTTAATGGTATTCGTGGAAATTTGCTTCGCTGGTTCTCATCCTATATTAAAAATAGAACACAAAGGATTGTCGTGAATGGTTATCAGTCTGATGCAGTGCATATAACCTCGGGTGTTCCACAAGGTTCAATCTTGGGACCACTGTTGTTTATCTTATATATTAATGATATAGACAAATGTTTTAAAAATACTAAGTTTCTTGTGTACGCTGATGACCTAAAAGCTTATAGGACTATACAAACTATAGAGGATTGTCGACTGTTCCAAGAGGATCTGGACAGACTCACTGACTACTGTCTAAACAATAAACTACACCTCAGTCTCTCCAAGTGCAATTGCATAAATTTCACAAAGAATAAAATAGTTATTAACTTTAAATACTCATTGCACGATACAGCACTCAGTAATGTATCTACTGTGAAAGATCTTGGTGTGCTGATTGATGATAAGTTGTCCCTGAACCAACATGTAGAAAAAATTGTAAATAAAGCATTTAGGATGTATGGTTTCGTTATGAGATCGTCCACTGAGTTCAAGCGGGCCTCCACATACCTTTACCTATATAAGACCCTTGTACGATCACAATTGGAATACGCCGTCCCTATCTGGAACCCGTTTTACCAGAAATACATAGACGAGATTGAAAAAGTCCAGCGTAAGTTTCTACGAGCCTTGCATTATAGATGCCATAAAACGTATTTGTCGTACTCACAATTACTAGATAAATATGGGCAGGTCAACCTAGAATCTAGACGTAAGTATCTAGAAGCTTCTGTACTGTATGGTATGGTTCATGGTAATTTCGATTGTATCGATCTCACTAGCAAACTATGTTATGTAGTCCCACGCACCGTTAATGTACGTAGTACACGTGCTGGTACCCTATTTGCTGTCAATGCCTGTCGAACTAATTCTGGTTTGCGCTGCCCTATCCGTAGAATGGTTGAATCTTATAATTGTAATTTTGTTAATATTGATATTTTTATATGTTCAAAATCCAAATTTAAATCTAATGTTATGAAAATTATTATTAACCAATAATGTTATTAGGAATGTAAGCTAGTCTAGATTTTATTATTTATTTGTTTTTAGTGTTAATTATTGTTCTGTTGCCTAGCAATCAAATCAATTGAAATTTCTATTTTGCATGATGTAATTTATACTTCGTTTATTTAATTATTTAACAATTGCTAATTGATATTTCTATAATAATTTTTAATGAATGTGATGTAATTATTTATTGCTTATCTAGTGGCACTCATTATCATATTTTCTTTTGTTAATATGCGGATAATGTAGTGGGCTGCAATATTGTTAATGATTTGTATTATCATTCCTCTGTTCCAACATAATATATTGTAGCTGTTTATTGTCCCTGAATAAATAAAATAAAATAAAAATAAAAATGACTAAAACCAACCACCCCCTATTAAAAGTATAGTTGACTGTACTGGGTGCACATCAGTCTTGCAATTTGACATTTACTTTTTGTCTTTATAGTAAGAACTATTCTTGTAAGTATTATCATGATGTACAAATGTTGACTCATATTTTATGCCCAGCAATGTCCCGTATCATTTAATAAAACCATGCTCTTTATTTAATCAGATATCACATTCATATTTAACCTCCGTTGTATTTAATAAGCGTTGTATAATCCAACGTTTTACGGTCGTGACGAGGTGCACGATAGCCGATAGCTTTTGTAAGGGAGCTCCATAAAACGTAGGGATTGGTTTACCACGGATAAGTTGGAAACAAAATACAATTGACGAACAATTGTTGAACTCTGTTGAGCAAATGTTGAGCTCTGTTGAGTTATTATTGAGCTGTGTCCGTGACAGGTAAAACTGGAGTGCGTACGAAGCGAATATTGTATGAAAAAGTGTCAGGGAATGATAGAATTGTTAAACAAATAAGTTTTGGACAGAACTGGGTTTGTAAAGTTATGGAATGTGAAGTTTTCTATACGATTATCTTCCTTTTATAGTGGTAAATCATGGTTACATACAAATTACATACCCTTTATAATAATTACCCTAAAATAATGTCTCACTCAAATACCTCTTCTCAAACATAAAGCATTGCTCAAGATGGAACCTAGACTAGACTTGGCTAATGTCAAGGATGTCGAAGGTGAAATTACATGTGATTTTAAAAGTCACTTTAGTACTTGCCCTTATTCCAGTCCACAACTTTATGCACGAAAGGCGTATCCTAGCGTAGCCGCGTAGCCTCTGTCAATGGTGGCCCACATAAGATTTTATGAACTTGGAAAAACTTCTTGCAAAATCATACAAAACTTGATCGGCCGTTTATTTTACTTAGACCAGCCATCCTCAACAAATGAAATCGATAGTGCTTTATAAATAGAACTAATAATAATCTTCGAGTAGCTTTCTCTACCAGTTGGCGTGTCCTACTTTCCTATTTATAATGTACACCGGAAAGCATAAAAAATACGGTTTACTACTTAAACTGTACTAAAGAATAATATAAGCTACAATATTCCTGCTACCCTCGTCTAGAAGTCCGCATAGCGTCCTTTACTTTTATCTTTAGGGACATAAAACCCCATACTCATGACTGTGTTAAAGTTACTGTGAGATTCTCAGCTGTGGAGACGTATTCAAGAGTGCTACTGCATTTTCTGTCAAAGGGTGTGAAATGTTATTTTGCTTAATATTATTAAGCAAGTAAGAATTTTGGTATTAATATTGGTAAAGATACATTTTCTGTTTTCAAATTAAATATTTCAGAAACACGTTTTCATTTAAAACTCCCAAAAAAGTTGTGAAGCAAAATTGCTTCAAAAGAAATTCTGTTATAAGTATAGGTATGTAGTACAAGAAAACTTAAATGAAATAGCTCAAACTTGTAAGTAAGCACATAAACTTCTAAGCAACCCGAACATTAAATATATATTTTGTGAGAAAAGTTTCCAGTATCAAATAAATAAAAAGTATCGGAACACGTGACAGCCAGCCGCACGTCTACCCTCGCTGAATACTAAGCAAGAAATGACACATAAGTTTGAAAATAAAACTCGCCGGGTTTTTTTTTCTGGCGACGCGAATGAAATATGGTGTTAGTACATGAAAAAGTACTGCTAATGTTTCTCCAAGATGAATTGGAATAAAAAGGAAACAGAATTTCAGCTTCTTGTGATTCCGTACACATTGTAACTGATTTATGATCGAATTGGATTCGCGTACGATGTTTGTGTAGGAACTGCCAGATTATGATAATTACGAATTCTTAATAGCTTATTTGCTTTTTTATATTGGTGGCCCAGTAATAAAGGTCCCAAGTAACGAGTTCGTGGGTGCAAAGGCAAATATCCGTTGAGTTTTAACTCATAAGAATTTATTTCAATGAAACTATTAACAGACACTTAAATATGTCAAGCAGTTAAAGCTTATTATTTCGTCAGCACGCAAATGCACATAATCCTAATAGAACTCTAAATTCAAAGATAAGTTACGTACATCTACCAAACCACACTAGGCCCAAATGGTGGATACAACCCACCCCACTTCCCTTCCTTCCCTTTTGAAGGGAGATGCCTCTTTCCCAGCAGTGGACAGATTATAGGCTGACAGCTGCCTACTTGGCTACCTACCAACTTCGTTAACAGACAAAATAAAAAGGATAGTGTAGTGAGTAGGCCGTTACTATGACTTTTAGTCCGCAACTAAAGTAGATAGTTTGTTTGATTTCCCAAGTTGCGCCGAAAGTACTCAAATATCACGCTCGAGGAGGTTCTTTTCGTCAGAAACAGATACTCCAATATAATTTATACCAAAAGCCATAACAGAAGTATCCATTACACTACTTCCTTTTCCATTTATTGATATTTTGTGTCTTTGTGTTATCTTTTGTGGCTAAAAATAATTACTGGGCTGTATTGAATAGGCACAAATATCAAATATCGGACATCAAAGATGGAACTTGTGGGGGCTCTCTTTGAATGATTATTTTGTTTTAGTCATTTGTAGTTAGATCTTGGATGAATGTGTCTCGTAGTAAAATAAAAATGGATCTTATATTAAGGCTTACCATTGCCCTTGACTTCTTTTGTATAGCTTTGGTAAGAGGTAAAGTACAGGGCGTGGACACGTCAGTGCGCTGTAACTGTTGACAATGTCATCTCTAGTCTGCTAGTTTCCCTACAAATTAAGCGTGTCATTGTTTACTCGCACTGCGACAAAAGTAGTGAATAAGAACTGACAGCATCAAAGAGAATCCGTGACAGAAATTGAAGTCAAAACACTTTGGGCGCTACGAAATTTAGAAGTACTACCATCTCAGGACGCTGCCAACGCAGCAATTACATGCTATGTGGGTAAAATTTCTAAAAATATTTCCCTGTTTTTGGTAAAAGCTCTTAGTAAAATTTCAAATTATCCATTGCTTTTTTCATCTTTGCATTGTCAGTTAGTAATTGAGTGCTACCTCTTCAGTATTTTTATAAGTCTCACCGAAATTGTGGGATAGTAACAAGCTCATTAATTTAAGTTATATCCCTACAGTACTTACTGGAATTGGGCACAATAATTAATGTCAAAGCGATTCTTTTGTCGGACCAAGTTTTTCAGTTTTTTTTAAGTTTATAAGTTTAATTAATTAATTATAGCATAAGCATAAGCATAATCAGCCTTTAATGTTCCCACTGCTGGGACTATAAGAGGGAATCGGCTATAATCCACCACGCGGGCCCAGTGCGGGTTGGTAGATGTCACAAGTCTTCGAATTTTTGGTTCTATGACAATGATAATTAATTATATTAAACATTAACTAAAGAGAAGAAATAAAATACACAGACAAGGTAATCCATGAGGTATCTAATTGGCGGAAATGATCATTGCCAGTAAGCTATCATCGAGTAAAGTAGATATTCACATCTTTTATTCTTTATTACCGTTTTCCTCAAATCGATATCGAAGTAGACGTACCTTATTGTCTGCCTAATTTCTTTGTCCTACAGAGCGTTTGAAGGTAAAATGATCACTTTACGGAGTTTAAAGCTTTGTTTATCGTGTTATATATCGTGAAATAATTTACAAAGCATTCCAATAACATTAATATCCGTCTGTTGGGGTCAACTGCTGGAGACAGGCTATTCCAAAGTTACCCCTCAACAATGGATTCTCTTCTATTCTTACTTTTTCGCATTCAGCCTCTGCCACGATCACATCTTTCAGCCTTGGTCTGCCTAGCTTTTCTCAACTACAGCAGTGAATACCAGAACGTACGTCACACAGTATTTTTCGAAAAACCAAAACTATGTCAAATATTCATACTAAAATATCCTAAAGATTTCCATCATATTCATATCTCCAAAACTGAAAGTCCTGCTCACCCTATAAGCAATGCAAGCGTGAAGATAAGCCAGATCAGTCCATTTGCACTCGGATCACATAAAACCCATTGAACTGAAATAATATGAGGATTTACTTTATTGTCCTGCAAGATACAGTAGCTGTATCTTGATGGATTGTGAAGGAAGTACGGAGACTAAGCATGACGTACCTATATTTAATGGCCCGTGTATGTGATGCATTTGTTTTATGCATTTTTTAATAATGTGTCATCTAATATGGTAAATATGTTTATTTTTATTTAGAAGAATAACATTTTAAGTACTTGCTAAGAATATTAATATACATAATATACAGACTTATTAATTAAAATAACCTAAAGTAAATAACCTAGCAACAAACTTAAAAAATGGCGTCAAAAAACTCCTCCTCAACGCTGTCAACTGGTAATGTACCCAAGAGACTGGCGGCGTTGCCACGTTGTATGGCAACGCTAAGCCTTTGGCCAAGGTAAAAGCCAGCCCTTGGGTCACGGGAAGTGTCAACTAAACGTTTAGAAATATCCTTGAAAAGGCTGTGAGCGCTCGGACCCCACGGTCCTAGAGTTTCAACCCCAAACGGCTCGAAAATATAGTTACCAATGAGGTTACTATATTTACGCCGCTTGAGGTTCTCTGCAGCCGCAGCGGCAGCCCCAGCACAGCACGATGAGCTAGGAAGATGGGATGGCGCAAGAGTATCGACACATGTTGCGTCCCACACTAAAGGCCTACCCATCTTCCATGGAAACAAAGACATCCCGTCCGGTCTCTTGCCATCGTCGCGTGCCAAGCCATTGGGTTCTAATATAGCTGGAACGCCGACGGTGACAAGAGCTCGTCGGATGATGTCATTTAAATTCGCGTGCCGTGCAAAACGGCCCGCACTTCGGCTGCATGACAGGCCGTGATGTCCGAGGCTGTTGACAACTTCACCACAGTGACAGCGATGAGGAGAACATAATGCGGCACCTAGGCGTAGAGAAGCAGCGAGGCGGAAAGTAGTGTCGTCGAGCAACGTACCTGTGTTCGACGACGGTAGTGCGTGAAGCCAAAGACCCGACTCCCACTCACCCACAGCTAGCAGACGAGCGCGCTCAGCAGTAGTAGCAGACGTGTTCAGTAAATTGTTCTGAACTACTCTGCAGAGCGGCTCGTCCCACCTTCTCTGGGAAAATGGATGGTCGGGTTCTTCAGAATTTGGGCAAGCGAGTTTCCAGGCATTGATAGCCTCGGAGAAGCACGGCACATCAAAATCAATCAGTGTGGAAGCCAGGATATTCCTCATTAATTTCTCAGTGCCGTGGACCGAGGATATAAAAGCCGGTAAACTAATACTAGAAATTTTGCGGACGCCGAGTCCTCCCATACGAATGGGAAGAGTAGCTTGTGTCCAAGCTCGATCGTCCAAGGCCACATTTAAAATGGATGATAAAGTATTTCTGATAATTTGATCCATTTGGTCCAAAAGATGAGTGTGCTTCCATAAAGGGGAAGCACGTAGAAAATAAGTTAATTTTGGGCCGAAACAGCAATAACGGATTATGGTGATGGCCGAATGCATATTAATTTGGAGTAATCTTTCCGAAATGTCATTGAAATTTTGAATTTTTTCCTCGATAAAATCGGGAAAGGAAATCTCGAAGATTGGAGACCCAAGGAGACGAAGAGAACTTTTTTCAATAATTTTGATGTTAGGGGCTATTGCGTTAAATTTAGGAATAGTCAGTTGTCTGTTGGTATAGTCCGTTAAATAAAGTTCGCATTTTGCAAGGTTAAGGTCAAGGCCAATGGAATGAAGTTTATTTTTTAAGTAAATTAAATCATTTAAAACAGTATCTACGTCGCCCCCCAAGGTTCCATCATCAAGATACCAAACGTTAAATTTAGAATTTAGTTGTTGAACAATTGGGTGAATAGCTAAACTAAATATCACTGGCCCGAGCGGGTCACCTTGTTGACAGCCAACAGCAGATTCCAGAAGGTTGTCCCGATACAGTAATTTAGACGGATGTCTGTAACACTGCCAAAGAAAACTATAAATTTGAGGTAATTCTTTTTTAATTTCTGTTAACAAGGTGTCCCTATTAACTGAATTAAAGGCATTCTTTATATCAACCTTCAGGATGACCTCACCTTTGCCAGAATTTAGGTAGGTCGACAAAGCGTGTACGGCAGCCTCACAGCCCCCTTTGGAGCCGTAACCTAGCTGCAGGGGCTTAAAAATGCATTTTTTTGGATTAATATAAACAAGTCTTTTAGTCTGTCGTCTGCGACGCTACTCAAAAGTAACGACTAATAAACTGAAATAACCAAGTAACCACAATGTCACAGCACTAGTATTTCAATGGCGGTCCAACACACGACGCAACCAATCACAAACTGAGTAACACGTTAGTAAGTTTTTCGAGATTCGGTCGTGGTTTCTGTGCGGCCTTTTGAGCAGCGTCGTGGTGGAATGAGCTTTACAGGGCACAAAAAAGATCACGCCTGTATTTCCCCGAAGAGTTAATTAGAGGTGTACCATTTATGATACCACCACATTAAAATCCCATGCAGTATTGTCATAACCGGACGTAAATCCAAACTCCAGGCTACTACTATGGAAAAACTTATCTTTGCCCAATCTGGGCATCGAACCCAAGCCCTCATGTTCAGCAGTAACGGTTGCGAGCACTAGACCAAAAATCAATTACCTGTTTGTACTTTGAAATTCAAAATTTCTTTATATTGTGGCATTCCTATTTTTCATATTATTTACCACTTGGGTATCGATCATTCGATAACATCACACGGTTCCTAGTTAACATAGCACAATCAAGAATCGAATGTCCTGAACTTCTTTCTAAGCTGTCCCTGAATGTTCCATCTCGACATTCTCGCTTGAGAAATCTTCTCCGTGCTCCTTTCGCTCGCACAGTTCACCGTAGCAATTCTTTTTTTCTCCGTTCAATCAAAATATTTAACCAAGTTGTAATGATCGAACACCCCTCACTTGATTTGTTTGCAAGCAGCCTAGCGGCAATTAGTTCTGCCTTGTCTAAAAGCTGTGTTGCTTCTTATGATCTTTAATAGTGGTTACGCATGCTTGCCTGCTTGTGCAGGTATTTAATTTAGTATTATATTTAGTCATATTCTTTGTTATTACATTATGCTTAGTTATTCATATTATGCTTAGATATTGATTATGTTCTTAGTTATTAGTTTGTGCAACAATAGTTTATTGCTAACTGCCGAGGCTTGTAAATGGCTTGTCGTTGATTGCCTCACTATACATTTTTGTATTGTTAGCTGTAAGCCACCCAAACACAATAAAAAATAAATAAAAATAGAAACGCTTACACTACAACTCAGGCCACAACCTTCTTAATCTATCGCCATCACCTATACATCAAACATGATCACCTATACATCACCCTGAACCAACAACATGACTCCCGCATCAGCATCATAAATTACCGCTTGTCAATCGTCATCAAAAACCGGACTAGCCAGTAGGTGTGAATTTATAGCCGTTTACAGCTTGTCCTCAGCACTTAAGCGCCCATGTTTATTGCGTATCACTAAACGACGATTCTCGATATATAATTTATCGACTCTTCCCAGCCATTTGTTTTTATTTTTTTATTTACGATTCAAATTCTGATTGCTATTTTTACGATTGAAGGAACCGTACCGTAAGGTAACCTAATTATGCTGTTTGAAATTATAGTAAGGGGTTTTTTTACGGGCGTTTTAGGGTAAAACACATGAGGCCTTTTTAATAAATAAATTGGGTATGAAGGTGTTATGGGTCTGTATAAATTCCATTTGGAAATGGCTCATAAAATGGCTCACTGGAAACTTTATAGGAAGTACCGTAAGCGAGAATTGTGTTAGCTTTAACCGCATTATTACTTTTTTTTATTTTTCTTGATTCACACCATACATTGACCCTTTCGACAATCTTAAGCTCTTTCTCCTTCTTTCTTCTATTCAGTTATGTGTGACTCCCGGTCAATAGTGGTATTTTTTGTCATCCATTGTTGACGTTCAAGGCGTAACTAAGTGGCCACTTTGGCAAAAAAAGCAGTATCTTTGTCATTAGAGATTTCTCGTAATAAACTTTTCTCCAACTTTTCTCCACGCATTTGATTCCAAACACATTATTTTCTCTCATAAAAAGAAAGTACAAAACAATAACTCTAACCAATCTTAATATCCTTCTTTTACACAAAAATGGCTACCAACACCAACTCAAGCTCACTTATATCGTAAGCCCATTTATAGAGCGGCGCACTCGCTGTCACACATCGCAATAGCGAGGTAACGTGACCAGGTTTTAAGCATAGCGTGAACCCTTAATAAATCTTAATTGTGTGAATGTTTTATAATTTTGTTTTAATATGATTATAATTCAACCCATTTGAGTAAAATACTCAAATGGGTTGAATTGTCATCTTTCTTTTTAATAAAAAGACTTCTACAACCTAACCTTGAGCATAGTTACAACGTAAGCCCACACTAAAGCCGCGCACTCATTGTCACACATAATCCGCCGTCACGGCCAGGACACCAGGCGTCGCGTCGGTGAGCGGTTGCACGTCACAAGCGTGCTAACGTGACCAGACTGCATTCTTAGCGTGACGACTGCAGGATAGAGATTTTGTTTCAACATGATTAATATTCAAGCGATTCGATCATTCTTATTCTTAAGAAACTATTCTACCACCTCACTTCGAGCACAATTACATCGTAAGCCCAGATAAAGCGACGCACTCATTGTCACACATAATCTGTCGTCACGGCCGTGACACCGCACTGGTGGTCGCTCTTCGCAAGCGTCTTAACGTGACCAGATTGTTAACTTAGCGCGACACCTCAAGGAGATGGAATATTGTATGATTGCGGTGTAATACATAATTATTACAAATTACTCATTTTAATATCCTAAATACCTACCCTACCTATTTACCTAACTTCGAGCACACTTAAAAAGAAGGTCCGTATAAGGGTACGTATTAGAATATCTAAAACTAAAATCTCGACAGCTACAATGCTTATGCTTGAAATCCCTTTATATCATATTTCCTACATTCTACACCCACTTTGTATAAACCAAAACAACCCACTTTTTTTCCAAAAACCACTTTTTCACGGTCCAAAAACCCAATCTATACAATGGCGAACCGATACATGCCTCCGACAGTAAAAAAATCAACCAATTCTCGTACTTCTATGTCAGTTGTCCAATAAAATAAAATAAAATAAACGTAACAAACATTGCGTAGAAATAGCATTGTCAAAAAAAAGGTTTTGTATTTTTAAATACCTTTAGGAAAAACCGTTCGGAGGCTTAGCGGTTTTAGCCGTCAGTTGCCGAGAGGTATACCCGCGAACAGAGAGCCTCGCGAAAACATGACTTTATGCGACTGACAGGTTTCACGCGGAACGGCTGATGCGACTTTTTTTTAATCGCTTTTTTATCTTCCCTTTTTTGTCGGGAAATCGGTGAGCTGTGGCCGGATTTATTTACGGTTGAGCAAGAGGCGTGTCGTGTTTATGTGTAAAATTTATAGGCTCCTTTTTCGATGTTGATCGGTGTGCGACTGTGCGGGAAAAATGTTGCGTTTATTTTTCCTTGGGAAGGATATTATAAACAATAGGATGGTGGTTACTTGTTTTCGGGTGTATGAATAAAATCTTTCGATTCCTAAGATTAGTGAAGTGAAAACTATGTAAATTGACCGTTATGATACTATCAATGAAGTTTTCTCTTAGAAACTTCATTGATAAACTAATTAGTCTCCTCTGCACCATTGTTGGTGCAGGTCAATGGTGCATACGGTACAATGGGGGATCATATCGTTTAATAATAATACATGGTCGTGTGAGCAATCTATTTATCCTTTATGTCCACAAGTGGCAGCCTTATTTGGTGCCAACTTGGTTTTATTTAATATAATATTTTCACGACCCAGTTCAATAGTAGGTACATGGATTTTTTCTTGGATGAAATATCTTTACCAGCAAAAAATAAAAACACAAAAATACCTAATCAAATTGCACCATTATATCAGTTTTACAACCTCTAACAAAAAGTATAAATCTCTCTTTGAAAAAACAACCCTCTCAATGGGTCCAAATACCGTCATAACACAATAATTGTACCCGAGACACACGTTATCAAATTTCGAAGGACGCACGATCCGATTCCCCGTTTTTTATTAAGTTACGACGATACACCTCAGGATTTGTTGTGAGTCCCCAAATGCGATCTATGTCTCGAATTTGATTTAGTCTGAAAATAATAAAGTTAACTTACCTAAATTTGTTACAGGATTTTTTTCTGAAAGTCAATGCTTACCTGAAATGAGAAAAAACATGTGTTAGGTTTTTTTTTTCAGGAGAATTTGCTGACAGTACTCGTACTTTCATTTATTTAGAAGTGAGGTATACGTCGTACATGGGAATCAATGAATCGGAATGACTTCAAAAGCAACGTGCGAGTGGGGTGAAATTCGGTTTCGTGTTTTTCTATTTTTCCAGGCTTTCGTTAATTATACTTTAAGACACGCTGTTTTACGCGCACCATTAATTTCCTGCTGTTTATTTCAAATAAGGTTCAACAGTAATTGCGATTAAATTTAGAATATATCGAAGAACTTATTCATCGTTAAAAGATAATGCTTTTATCATCTTATCTCTCAAATCCTAAAACTATGTTTATACATCGCAATTTATCATGAACACACAAGCTGCCCTTCAATCCTCATTCACTGCATTAAACCCAATAGATGCAATAAAGTGTACACCCAGCGAGATTGCGTCGCCATAATAAATGTCTCGCTAGCATCTCATTTGATTGCCGAGACCATTAATTGGTTTTAGCGATTCAATTGAAAGTGAGCAGTGAAGGGTTAAATACACACGTAAAATCACGTGGAGGGTCTTATAGGGATTAATTAGAGTTGAAATTAGTGTTGAAGTACTTAATGCTTGAACGCTTTGGGAGCATAATGGTTTGAAATTAGATACGACGTTTTTGCACTTAGGAGGGTGCGGTTGCGTCAATAATTACTACGAATGAGCTACTATGTTGTTGATTAAAGGTCTTTTTGAGATGGATCAGGATTTTTACCATCATACCGGACTAAATTGAGGTCAAGTGTAGGCCCATTTAATATTTAAAAAAAATGCAGAGCCTTTTTATTTTTCCCCTTAAAGTGGATGCCTGTGTTCAGCGAAATCAAAATAAAACGAAGTAACTAGAATATATCAAAATATATCTAGTTGCTTAGTTTTAGGCTTAACTTAGTACCTTTTTTTTGTTGTAAATATTTAGTTTGTATATTCATTTAAATAAGATATATATAAATATATCTAGTTACTTAGTTTTAGTCTTAATTTTGTACCTTTTTTTTTGTAATTTGTATATTTATTTAAGGTTGTTTATAGTATTTAGCGGATTCTTTGGTAGCGGTTGGCTCGGTGTGGGCATGTGACGCGGATGAATGAGGTAATGTCGTGAGGAAGCTTTTGAGTATAAAAGTGGGTCTGTGAGTAAAGGAAGACGAAAGAAACGATGGCTGGACTGAAGGAGGTGTTTGATGCGATGACGAGTAATAGAGAAGTATGGAAGAAAAAGACATGCTGCGCCGACTACAAGTTAATTAGGATAAGGGTAGAAAAATGATGATAGTATTTAGCGAATTCTTTGATTCCAACAACGTGTAATAAAATAAAACCTACATAGCATAAGCGTAAGCATAACCAGCCTATAATGTTCCCACTGCTGGGACACACACGGCCTCCTCTCTATGAGAGGGAATAAGCCACGCGGGCTCAGTGCGGGTTGGTAGTAAAAAAAAACCTACATAGTTAGACATTAATTTGTTAAGGTGTCGCTTGGAAGGGTCACTAAGATGTTAACAATTAGAAGTCCAATTTTTGCTTGCTTCTTAGAGAATAGCAGTAAACAGCTAAAATAGTAACGTAGAACATTTACATAAGTCGTTCACTAAGAGTGGATACAAAATATTTCCATAGTTATAGACGTGACAAGCTCAAATGAAACCTCAGAAAAGGCACAAAACTGTTGTTTCTCGTTTACAAAACCCAATTTCACAAATTAGCCTCAAAACTCTCTAGAATAAAATTGTACAATTTTGTTAGCACTGAAACGTTTCAGTCAGCTGAAATTATTCTTCTACATAACACTCCAGGAGCTCGCTGAAAAACTTTCACAAAAATAATAATGGATTCCACAAATTGTGGGTAAAAATATACTGAAATTCTTTCGTATTTGCTGTGATGTTTTTACATAAAAATAAAGCTTACGTGTAATGTTGAGGTGTAAAAGCAAATAGATCTAATAGACCGTAGCAATATTACGGTCGTAGAACATAAATTCTTAATAAAAGAACATTTACAAGCATAAAGTCGGTTATCCGAATGAGCTTTATAACCTTTTTGATAGTAAACTTTTGACAGCTCATATGAAATGCGTATAAAATGTCGCAGCGGAGATGAGGTGAGGACAGCTGTAAAATTTTAACACCGTAAGATAGGAGAAATTAATTTGAAATATTAACAGGAAGAAGTATATGTTCCAGAATTTAATGCCCTCAAGGTTGCGTAACCGGGTTTAATGGTTTTTTTTATTTGGAAGTTATATAGATACAAAAAATAATTTACTATTGTAGCAAGTAGAGGAACTCTTTGCCTAGAATGCGTAGTGTAAGCACCAATTTCTTAAGTATTGGGATAAAATTTCGAAACCTGAAAAATGCCTATTTTCACTGTCGGAATTTCAACTCTGAGCGCGGAGCCGAGCGTAGGAAATCCTTCATTGCGACATTACTATAAGTGTCGCTTAACTTTACTGCATGTACACAGGTAAAATTTTCTCTTTTATTAATCTTTCCTATTCAGTCAATCACTGACTTCTATGAAGCTACATGCGAAAAACTGGATCTAATAAATTAGCTTAAATCATACGATAAGTAACACGCACACATACACTGTGTCTGCCACATTTTTTTGCAGTTTGTGGGCAACATTGTTAACTTAAACCTAATTAGTGTCAGGTACCTTGATACCATGTTATCATCCTCTAGGGACGTTTCATAACCTACAAAGTATAATGAAACACTGACTTTATGACGGAATTAAAGTCAAAATATGCTGTACGAGTCACCTTTTATGTTTTTTACCTACAGCTCAGTTAATTCGCTGAATAAACTTTGATGAGCTATAAAAGTTGTGTGAATGTATGTTTACTTATGTATCTACACGGTTTTACCGGAGTTGTATAATAATCTAGGCTTTGGAAGAAGATTGTTTATTTTGTTGTTATGATTTACAGCTTCAGTAAGTTGACGTTTGTTTTCAGTTGAACCAGGTTTTAGTTCACAGTATAATACAGCATAAGCCGCCTGTTATTGTCAAATCAATCAAATCAAATCAAAGAATTTATTTCAAGTAGGCCAGTTATGGGGAAGAAACTCCATGGACACTCTTTTAAATCAGCATATTGTTATAAAACCTTGGTTACATCATTCATATTGAGATGGTACATTATGTGAGAACGATGTAGCAAGATGTGCCCGTTAAAAGTGTCCATAGTAAAAACAAAAAATACACACAATACAAAAAAAAATCAAATAAGCCGTGGCAACTAAGAGATGACCAGTCACAACTGACAGCGCCCGTTCACGAACATGACGCATGGATCTGCACCATTCAACTCAACCATTTTGAAGGGAACTAAATGATCCGACACTCGCGTCAAAGGGTTAGACAGAGGTGTACCTGTTTAGTGGGCCCACCTATGAATAGGTGGCCATCAACCAGGCATAAATCCAGAATCCCGGCTTCTACTGTGAATTTCCTAGATCCCCAATAACACTTTGCCCGACTTAGGTATCGAACTCAGACATCATGCTCCGCAGTAGTGGTCAATTATGTATATCGCATTTCAATCAAACTAATCAAATATGATCACTCGACCTTAAATCAGGAAATAGACATTCCCGTGGCATAGAGGAGAGTCAGACAATAACCGAAACCTTTATCAGGAATGGCTGCGAACACTCAGATATGATTGGTAACTAATATTCTTGGAAGGATATCCTTTGGCTTTGACAGTGTGGGCAAAGTTCCCTTCCGCAAAATCGGTCAAAATGGAAATAGGGTTCTTACCCTAAGATGAAGAGGATAACAATACGGGAAGTTGATCCCTATCATCACAGTATAAAGATGAAAGATGAGAGAAAACTTCAGCTAGACCCTTTTTGTGAAATCAAACGCTACACTCCTGAAGCATGGTTAATTTCTTGTAAAAAATAGCCATTGTACAATCTTTGACTGTAAAGTAAAGTTCAAGAAAACATCGAAAGCAAACCGCGAAACCACCAAATTCTGATTTTGGAACAAAAATAACTCATACCTATTTTGGTTTAGCCAGAATGCAGGTTTTTATTTACATACGTATTAGACATGTCATGATTGTGTTAGCTTCATTAAACCTGTACTGAATTTATTTCAGTAGATTTAGTTTCCGCCATTTTCTCCATCGTTAGGAGTTTTTACGTTTGAAGTTAATTTGTAACATAAAGCTCGATGAGTCATAAAGCCGTTTTATTTATTTTTGATGACACAAATATGAAGATAAATGAAGTACTTTCATGCTTGTTTTGAAAGACAGCGTTTTATATAAGCCTGTTATTATCAGACGTGATATGAATGGATAACATTTTTTTTTTTTATAAAATATAGTTATTTTTGATTATACCCTATTTTAAAAAGATACATTCGTCTGCTGTTTGAAATAATCTTAGCTAAATAGAGGCATCAATCTATTTTTACAAACATAATAACTATAATATACAGTACCTACCTAAAATAATTTAAAAAAAGAACATTATAGCAGAAAAGAAAAAATTAAACATGTCGCCTGAATCGCTGTCAACGGGGGAAGTGCCCAGAAGACTGGCATCGGCCACGCTGGATGGCAATGACGCTGATTCTAGATTAAGGAATTAAACCTAAGGGATTTTGAAATAAGCATCAACGGTATCATTGAGCGCATAATTCCAAAAAAACGTATGATTATTTTGTGAACAGAAAAATATGGTAGTCCATTATTTTGCCTCGGCGACTAGGCAGCCACTATTATTCTTTAATACCCCAAGTTACTCTACTTCATAATAAAATCAGTAAAAATAAAAGTGAAAAATAATTTCCCGGCCGAGGTGTTTCTTTAGTTAACAGAGAAGTTAGAAGTGAGAAAAATTTATTAAGTGTTAATTTCCGTTCTAGTAACAGTTGTACTTGTGGGATAGAAGATAAATATAGAATATTTTCTTTATCTTCTATTGTTTTCTTAAGCTGAGATCTATAAACGCTACTCAGCACGTGGCTGCACATGCTAACTAAAGGTTATACTTAGTTAAAATCTTGAATCACAGACTCAGAAACAAAAATCATTTATTTGCTAATATGTATGTTTACGGATAAGAAAGCTAAGCATAAGATACTTGTGATAATGATTCCAGTTCATCTTCCAATCATTCTATCAGGAGGCATTATGTAGTTTCTGCCTATCCTTATGGGAAAAGGTGCGAATTTATGTGTATAGATATGGTCTGGCCGCTATCTTGCATGTATAGTTTTACATTTGTGTGACATTTGGCCAACGTAAGTGCTAAGTAATGTTTATGTATCTTGACCTAAGATTTATCCAGCTAGCCTTTCCCTAACCAGGTCAGGGTTGGCTTTCAGTCTAATAGATCCGTGTGAGGAATAGTAATGGGACTGCAATCTGACCTTAACATTTTCTCAAGCGTATTACTGGGCAATGCCAAGACTTAAGCTCAACTCTAAGTCAGTTGTCAGATTTGTGACTCTGTTTGACGATAAGATTCTATGAAACTTGTATGGAGGCAGCTCTGGACACGGACACCAATAGACAGTTCAGTTGGTAAGTATTTCTCTGGAGGTGTCCGAGTCTGGAGCGTCTACAAACAAGTATCTTAACATTACGAGTCTCCCAAACAGTCACCCATCCTCGTGCGAGCATAATTTCTCAGGTTGATCCTGTTCAAATTTATTGTCGTGTGTAATGGAAGAAATAAGTCTCATGGAAAAAATATGTTTTACTACGCACCAGTTGAACCTGAAAATAACGTATAATTACGAAATTTTCATTGTTGTCTTAAAAATACTTTCACTAAAACGACTGACTCATTACTCAAAACACACATTAATCATAATATTATCAGCATTTATTTCACACACATAATTATTTAATAATAACAAAGTAACTCAACAAGCTTGAATCCTGCGTACACTTACAACTTAACTGAACAACTTCGTGCAGTATAAATTATAAAATAATTAAAAGTTCACAACTTTCTGTTGAAAACATTTTGCTTACAGAATCCCCCCCCCCCCTTTGTCCCTTGAACATTTTACTTTTAAAACATTAAAAAAAAACGAAAATAAAGAAACCCGCAGAGCTTAGCAAGCTATTATTAATTAACTCCTTTAATCAAAGCTTACCTCATCCTTAATTTAGTAATTAATACAGAATAGTTAACTAGCAACTAACCTGAGTAAATTACGGGCACTGATTGCTTTTCGAAACGCCTTTTAGTGAAAAATTTTGAAAGATATAAAATAAGTATTAAAAAAAGAAGTGGTACTGTTCCTATTCACCTGTGGTTTAGAGTAAAATAGACCAAAGTTACAGTTGAGACCACCAGCTTAAAGTGCATTCCGAGGCACGGAGGAAACTCGGTATGTAATGATGGTCACCCATCCACAGACCATCCCAGATCGACCCGTGCGGCTGTTACTATTTAGCCATGCGCTCCTGCAGTGCAGTACTAATACGTGTGCTAGAAATTCAAACCTGAAACAGAGGATGCTAATGTACTTTCATCATCGTGAGTGTTTTCAGAAAAGTGTGATCATATTTTCAGAATGGTCTCCACCAACAAACCGAACAACTTTCTCCATGGGACTAGCATTTTCATCGCAAAAAAATATCCATTGAAATTTTGTATGGGACTAGATTGGGATGGATTTCTTTGGTTCCATGGACAAAGCCTTTTTGTTTGAGGATCTATACCATTCCCCATAAAATGACCACACTTTTCTGATTCACGCTAATACAAATCATCAGTTGCCATTAAACATCATTCCTTGCTTACCATTCGATCCTACACTCCTCGTCAAAAAATGAACAACAAAGAAGGCTGCCCCTCACGTTAGCCGTACGGCGTACGAGAAAGTATTCGCCCTCAATAAAAAGTACTTCGTCAAGAAATTTAATAACAGATTCCGGCAAAGTTGCAGCGCTGTTCGGCTGTTGTTCCTTGTTATTTGACAACTTTGGCTTTTTGCATACATTTGTGTATCCGTAGCTGTACGGGGAGTATAGATTACCTGACTATCTGGATGTGGGGGTCGAACTTTGATATTTTTGTTTGGATAATTCATTTAATTGGCTTCGTGTTCATGTTTATAATTATGATGAATTAAATTGCTTTTCAAACATAAAGACGTGTGTGATGTAGTGCAATCCGGCGGGATATTGGGCATTTGGAGTAAAAGACAACCTGATGAAATTCATGTTTTCGGTGTCAAAGCAACCGGTTATAATTTATCGGCTCAGACCACAACTAAGATAAGAGTGGGCCAAATTCCACTATAGATCCCTTTTGGACTTCTTCAAGACCCAATGGACCGATTGTTTCAAGTTGGTGTCAATTTAAAAATAGTTTTGACGAATATCAGGCAAAGAAAAATAAATCATGGAAATAAAAAAGTAGTCCTCTGAAAAAGCAGTTACGAATCGTAAAGTTGGTATTCCTGTTTGTTTTCCAACTTTTTTGTTATTGCATACAACTAATATCATGTTTAGAAGTAAGAGTAGGATAAAGTCATGTCTCGCAATTTGATTTGGAAAACAATAGGTAGGCAGTTAATCGGGTCCCCTTTTCTGAGCTACCAAGAAGATTTCCTAAGTTCTTCTAGAGATGTTTTAAGATTACCTAGAAGATCTTTCTTGGTTTTTAGTATTGTATGTAATTTAACTTCATCACCAAAAATATTACAATTTATTATCAGCATGTTAACCCTAGCTAAGTGACTTTGTCAGAAGCTCCCAGCTTATTTTTAGGAAGCAAACCTATTTTCATGAACTGGGCACAAATCTAGTCTTGCTACCGTTATTTCCTAACGGAATAACCGAATAACACTTTTCCCGATTTGGGAATCAGCTGATGGTGAGGTCCTGCCTCACAACCACTACACCAGCAGTACTACATTTGAGTTTTAAACTAAACCTACTTATATTTTAGCTTCTTGTGTAGCGTCGAGCGCGACAGCGTGCTTAAAGCAGGAGTAATTCCAGTGTGGGAAGGAGACAGAGCTATACAGGTAGTCTAGCGCCATCTCTTTCCCACACTGGAATTGCTCCTGCTTTAAGACGTCATGGTAGGCCACCAAGTTATAGTAGCACACATCACCATAGTCAATTATGGGGAAGATTAGGGACTGTACAAGCATTGCCTTAGTGTGTGATTGGAGAATATTTTTCAACCGATAGAGCGACCGCAACGTTCCGGTGACTTTCTTGCTCACAATCGCTACCTGCTTACGCCAGTAAAGTCAAGGCAAGTGTCAACCATGCCAACCCAGATCCTTCACGTCAATATTTTCCTATAGTTCCTCAAGAACGATATTGAATTTGGCAAGGTGCTCGCGCATTATCGACAGAGCTGCTGTAGCTGGCACGGACCCCGTTATTTTGACGAGTCGAAAATTCTTGAATTCAAAACCTCCATAAGCTCAGCAATGAAACTTAATGTTCATATACCTTCTGTTTCGAAGAGAGGTCCACTCGTCGAGATTAATTGTAAATCTTTCGTTATGGAATATTTACTTAGGATATGTTGTGCACAGAAGCTGTTGGTAGACCTTTATTAATAAATAAATGAATAAATGCTTAGCGAGCTGGTAACAGGAATACGGTTAAGACGTCGTAGTAACCCCCCTGACTGCAGATCTCCTCAATAAACTTGACCGACTTCTTAATAGCTGCATTCGATTCTTCTTCAATCTCCGCAAGTATGATCATGTATCTGCACATCGAACGCTTTTAAGATGGTTAACCATCCGACAGCGCAGAGCATTGAGGGCCTTGACAACCTTGTATTCTCTTCTTCACAAACCCACATCTCCTTCTTATCTGACTTCTAATTGTTAATACTTATGCTCTGCGCACATCAAGAATCTTCGTTCCGCTAATAACTGTCTTCTACGATATCCTTCTCACCGCTCTGGTTATATAAAATCTTCTTTCTTTGTCCAGGCGGTCTTTCTTTGGAATGCGCTCCCTCGGAGTATCAGGATGGTGACCAGTCGTTTCACTTTCAAAGTGAAAGCTCGAGAACATAAACACAAGAAGTTGGCAGATTCGTCTCAGAACTAAGTTATGGTAGTTTTTCTTGTTTATCTCTCTTAACTTTATATATTTTGTTATATGTATGTATTCATAGACAGAAAAAAAGACTTGAAAATATTTCTATCTAATACTAGTTATAAATATTTTCTAGTCTTTTTTTCTGTTATTGCACCTACTGTATGTTGTAAACTGGTAGAAAATGCCCAACACATTAAGTCTGCCTTTGTACAGTTTTTTTACTTGTGCATACAGCTTTAAAAAATAAAAAATATAATGAGAAATAATTGTGATTTAATGAATACAGTGGATATACTTAAAAACCAACCAATTTCTGAACCAAATTAAAGAATACGATTTAAAAATGTTTTTTACTGTACTCAATCCAACCTCAAACCGAATTTGTGCAAATTATAAATAAAATGTGCAATTTCTAACGAAATAAAGAAATTCCGATATTAATATCGGAGTTCCGATATTGAGATCTAATATCGGAAATCAGTATCGGTATTGAAAACCTTCCGATATTACATGCCCTAATGCCTACGTCATCTACTTTGTTAATTGAAGAGAATTTCGCATCATCTCTATTTGAAATTATTAGTAGGTACTAAAGATTTCCCAACAACAATAATAAGTACCAACATTGTTTGGAGCCAGTATTTCATGGCTTCACATTTTTTAACTCGAGTACGGTATTATTATACGTCAAGAGGCACAAATGGTGTCAACAAGGCACTTCGTTTCGGTACGCTCACGATATGACATAATACCAGCTATCGGAGTAGATTGAACAAGTGCGCCCATAACGTAGATAGAGGTCTTGTATTCGGCTCCATGATAAGTTTTTTGATGGCTCCTAAATCATTCCTAAGCAATCAGGTCAATCTTTTAATGGATCTGGTCCTGTTTAAGGCATTCACCAGTCAAACATAGATATTCGATTGTGGCAGAGAGTTATCAATTTCAATTTTCCTAGTTTTAGGAGTCAACTGACCTTTCCTGTCGAAACCCTTTATTTTTTCTCGTTTCAATAGAATAAATATTTCTTCATCATTCTGTGGCAATTCTGACACTAAATTGTCTGTGAATCAAGTTTCAATATCTTAATTAATGGATTCACATAAAAAAAATGTCTGGAAAAAAATCAGAACACTTTTCCACTCAGCACAAATAACTTCGCAAGTGATTGCAAACTTTGTCAACATCTCGTCACTATAGTTCGACAAACAAGACACAATAAAAAGAGCAAAACAAACAAATACAAACAATTGTTTACACTGAAGATGAAAGTAAGCCATCCAACCGATAAATTCTTCAAAGATATTTAAAACATCAATGTTAAGTGACAATTTTTTGTGTATGTTTCAATAGATGCTACTAGAGTTATGTTTGTGATGGTAGAAGTGTTATTTTGTGATCCATTAAAACAGAATAACACAACATATCGACTATAATCCCTGAAGAACAGGCAGAGCTGCCTAACGCCTGACTAAGCTCGATCGAAACGAGGGTACATTTCCCCATATATGTTAAAGTCCCATGCAAATGCAATATCGAACCTATTGCCATCAACCAGACACAAATCTAGACTCTGTGGCTGCTACCCTCTGCTTACTGCTACTGCTTATAACAGTTTGCTCATGCTCAGCATTCGCGCTTGCGACCACGCGACCGACGAAGCAGTCAAAAAACGGAATAATATTTACTGTAACTCTTGACATGACAAAATGATAACATTCTCATGAAAAAAACACGCAGTCATTAAGAACCATTTTTCTCGATCCTGGAATGTTCCGATTAGATGCACGTTTGCAGTCGCAGCAGGTGACACTAAGCTACTGCATAAATTGTTCCCAGACAAATTCCACTGTCTGGTAAATAAAAGTGCACCTTTGAATTTTGGGAAATTCTCTTAAAGGTGGCAATTCTTGGAGTACCAACGTTGCACTTTGGACCAAGATATCGCGGCAAACGTTATCGCACTAGTGCAGGAATAGAATTCCAAGGTACGAAAGCGGGGAATGTAATAATTTACCATTATTTTTCCCCAGATTACCATGCACAGTCCCCATTCCTCATTCCCAAATAGCAAAATTCCAATAGAAGCAATTCCCGATGTGAAATAATAACATCTTTATGTAAACGAAGCTGAATGCTCGTCGTTTTGTGAGCATAACACACAGATTCAAGTACACTGAATTAATTTTATTGTTGAACTTAACTTGTTTTTTGAGGCATAACTCCAACTGGCTCAAGGGCTGCCCCTCCTTCGACAACATTCATTTTATTAGTCCCTTATGCTCTATTCACGACCTCAACTGTTGCTACTAGTGACGTGACTTGCTTCGCGACTCGCATGTGTATCACATGTGCCCTTTGCGTGTGTATGTGTAGCAAACCTACAAAAACTAACATCAAAATTCTAATCTAATTCTAAAAAAAGAACTAACATCAAAATTCTAAATCGCGCTATTAAAGTTATCCGCGATGGGGGTTGTAGCCCATGTAGCCCACCATACTGGTCGGAGGCCCTTTTCTATAGGGGATGAAGAACTTTACATCTGGTTCTTCATACTCCTGTTATATCAATAAGTAAGTCACGTCGCGGTGACTTGTGGCACGCTATATGCAACTTCTTCCATTTGTTATTTCCGTACCCTTTGTCGCAACTCGCAACACGCGTGCCGCTTGGGCGAGTAACTGGTGGCCGAGCACTGATTGGTTGAAGGGCTGCCCTCTTGACAACATTCATTTTATTAGTCCCCAAGTGTTCGGAATTTGAACGAGTGTTTGCGATTTGAATAGAAAAATATTTTGAAAAAGTTGGGTTGTTCCGGTTTCTGGTATTTAGAGGATTTTTCTGTTGGCTGGATTGAGGGCCCAGAAATCAACAAATAAAAGTTTTTAACTTTTGGAGTATTTCAGATTCAAACACAAATACACAAATTCATACACTAGGTATACAAATTACTGTGCATTTCAAGAATGTCGTTATTGGGAATGGAGCATTCGAGAGAAATTAATACGGTACTGCTATTGCTTTTTAGACGAGTTTTCAAAAGCCATCGCCAGCTAATTAGCTGCGATGACATAACATTGCAGCCATAATTAGCTATTTCAACTCCAAAAAGATGTCAAAGTGAAATAATTAAAGCGTAACTCGCCCCAAATATTTCACAAGAGACACTTCCAAGCATCATCATCTCCTAACCCGAGAACTGATTAACTTTTATGATACGACAAGTAGGGGGTCCCAAACTGTCAAGTAATGCACTCCTCGGTCTTTTGTTCTGCAGTGGAGTTTATTAATTTTTTAATATGACTTCGCATTTATTTATTATTAAGCTTCTCAATAATGAGTACACTGTGACATTATAATTTGCACACTGCTAACTTAAGTCTAAGCATGCACTACATTATGCACAAATAATTACACCATTAAATAATTCAAACAAGAAAAACATAATTTGAAAAAATAAAAACTATTAAAAACTAAATCGATTACACTGAATTAAATTTAATTTAATAACATAAATTAAATTAGAATACGATAGATTAACATTACGCCTGTAATCGCCAGAGGGTTAGGTAAAGGCAGTTACGTTTAAGACCCATGTATTAGGGGGTGAGCCTATTGCCATCAACTGGCACAAATCCTAAATTTGGGCTACTGAGAAACCTAACATGGGAATCAAACCCAGTATCCCATGCTCAGTTGTAACGCTTGGGAACACTAGATCTACGAGCTACAAAAGTATATTTATTGCTCAATCGCTAGCACACTAGTACACTAGTACACTAGTTGACAGGGGAGATTAGAAGAACAAAACGTGTTGCGCCGACCCCGAGTATCATGGGTTAGGGTCACAAAGATGATGATACTATTAGATCAACATAGAGATCCTTTTGTTTATAGAGGACAAAAATTTTTGTTTAACAAATTGACTCAGATATTATTATGTAATTTTTGTTATGAAAAGGTTCCATGTTAGGAAATGAAAGAATAACGTTATTCGAAAGAGACAATACGAGAATAGTTTGTAGTGGCGCTCGTAAAATATGAAAATATGTTAGATGACAGGGAAGTTTCATTACTTTCAAGTGGTTAAATACTTGCATTGGTCTTGGAAATAAGAAAATGAAAGTGTTGTACTGTACGTTAAAATTGCACAGATCCTTTATAATTCTGTCGTGTGTTTATATTATAATAATAGCTAACCAAAACCAAACCTTCATTTGTATCGACTATCAAACTCTCTCTTAATGTAAAACAAACAATTTCTTTAAAAAAATCAAAGTTGTATCGAACAATAAACAAAACAAAGAAAATCCAAATCAATTTACCTAACAGAGTCAACCAGTACCGCGCTACAAAGCGATTCTCAGGACCATTCCTGCAGAATAAGTGGAGGCCACAATAGGCATTCAGCTTGGATGTGAGGCCAACAGCCTGTTTGCATGGCACACACTTCTAGGCTAGATAAGTCACGCTCTACGGAATCGGTAGGGTTGGCAAGGAATTATGAATAGTTTTAAACGTGTATGAAAATTGACAATTGTCAAATTGTTATCTGGTACTAATATTATAAAGAGGTAAAGTTTGTGAGTTTGTGAGGTTGTAGGGGGTAATCTCTGGATCTACTGAACCGATTTTGAAAATTCTTACACTAATAGGAACCTACATTATCCCCGAGTGCCATAGGTTATATTTATAACGTGCCCGTCGCATAATTTCCGACCAAAACGCGAGCGAAGCCGCGGGCAACAGCTAGTTCAAAATATCTTTGAGAGTCGCTACGAACAGTCACCCAGAAAGCCTGACAACCATTTTTATCACAGGGTTTCGTGTAACCCAGAGACAGAGTTGTGAACGTCAGATAAGCATTTACTCACGTAAAATACCGTTATGTATTCAGATGTATGAAGCTAATCCCAAAAGCGTTGAGAGCAGGCTAGCCAGATGATGATGAAAATGTGTTTGCATCTGAAAATCTTTAAATAATAAATTGTGTTTTATTGCATGTGGTTTTCATTTTTAATGTTCGCAAAATTCAAATATACTTTCGTGAAATACGTGTGAAAATATATGTCATTGTATGAATATTTATTTACCATGTACGTAAATCTCGGTTAACCATGCACAACCTGTGGCTTTTAAATTGAGCATGTTATGCTAATGGTTTTTGTTAGGGTTAGCATGTACAACGTAGAGCTTTACATTCTCTTTTAATGAAAATGCATACTCGAGACTTATTTTTGGGTTTCCTTGTTCATTTCCTGTTCATAGTCATTAACAGAAGCGCAGACTTTGATTCAGAATGCACCGTCCGTAACGCCCGGACTAAGGAATGCAACTTGTAAATCAAACCTATCTCGACAAGTATTTCGACCCTACACGGGGTATCGCGGAGATGTTGACTCGATGACCAATCCGGCGCGATATTTTTTTTTTTTGCGTTATTTAATTTTTTGCATGAAAGAAAGTATTTTAGCATAACATATAGACACATGATACACATGATACATTACATCACGCCTGTAATACCCGAATGGTTAGGCAGAGGTGTACCTAATAGTACACCCACATTTCGCCAGTTATACTTTTAAGTTTACTACTATTTTTTTTTACTTTTTGCGACTAGAATCAATTAAAACTCAGCAGTCGCACTTGGGACTACTAGACCAAAGAGGCAGTTTTATAAAACATTTTAGTTTAATTTAAAAAGGTGTACATAATTTTACAAAAGTTCAGTGTCATCCCTACATGAGTGGCGGCTCTCACGACGACACATGACGTCATAAATCCTACTTAGCATCGTTTCGCTGTACGTGTGTATTTTTGTAGTGTCGCTATTACTATGAATCGCACAAGCTCGATCTTCTTGACTTTTACTCCTTTCTTGTTTTAGAAAAGTGTAAAATTCCTTAGACCTAAAATTGCTATCAGAAGCTTGACACTCTGAGAACCAGTCTACCAAGAGACGTTGTTACTGGGATGTGGAACTCAGTTAGATTGTCAACATCATCATCATTATGAGTTTACTACAGTCCACTGCTGACAATTGGACATAGGCGTCTTCGATTGCACCAGCTGCACCATGCTACCAGCCACCCTACGGAGATCGTCGCTTCACCACTGAGGGCGTTCCACCTTACGCTTGCCGATTCTCGATCCACTCATGAACACGTCTACCTCGACATAGGCAGTCGTTCTATGTAAAATTGTACTGGTATTCGGTTGCACCTGGTTAGACTGAAAACCGACCTCCAACGTAGCAAAGGGCTAGGCGGATGATTCGTCCTTAGCTGGTATAAAAAAAGCATGAATATAGTCAACTGAAGCTTTGTAGTTGACCCTCGATTAAAAAGATTGAGTCCCGAATCGACAACCCGTTTGATTTCGAATTCTATTTCCTTACAGCAAGAAAAGACAATGATGTCAAACGATTGGCATTTATTACGTTTTGGGAAACTACAAATTGGAACGCAATTTGCATAAATTAGTTTCAATACTTTTTTAAATACATAATTATTTACTAAATTTCTATGTAATATCTGAACGATAACGCATAGCCTAAGCCGCTAAGTCAAGCTAGAAGCAAGAAATTGTACACCTAAGTTTCCTATGGAACAAAGGTGCGTACTAAGGAACGGCTTTTCCTAAGGGAGTTAAATAAAGGGGGATTTTACAGCGGGTAATATAATAATAAAAGGTTGAATGCAAGTTCGTCATTTTTGCCGAATCCCCAAATGGTTAGGAAGAGATGTACCCAATAGTACATCCACATTTCCCCAGTTACGTTTAAGTCCCATGTAATAGGTGGCGAGCCTATTGCCATCAACAGAAAACAAATCCAGACTCCGTGGCTGTAACTGTCTTGTATTATAAAAAACACATTTTGTCAATTTCATATAATCTATCCGAAGCCACCTCCAGTAAGTCTTATGTGCAGGAACTCACACAGTTGACTGGAAACTGAAGTGTACTCAAGAAGTTACAAGTTGGTACACTAGTGCTGTGTTTGCTGAAGGGCCGATGTCTGTTGGGGCAGACGAGACCTTCGCTACGTATCGGGAAACTTATGAGTTGCTTCCTAGTAGTGACTAATGAAGACAGCTGGGAAGAACTTTAGAACGAAAATAATTATAGGGAATTCTAAATGTCAAGATAACTTAATGGTAAGCTTAATGGTAAGCATTTCTGAAAGCTGACAACCACTACTATTTCATCAGTTCTCTTCATTTGTATGTTCGTTACCATCAATCTGCATCATATCAGTGCTGTGCAAAGGCTACTTCCATGACAGACGGAGGAACACACTGCCTAGGAATGCGCCAGACTTTCATAGACAGAAATACCTTATTCAAGAATCCACTCGTAGAAACTACAAACTACTTGTGCCGCAACCTGGCTCAAATCAATTTATTTCCTTCTGCTTTCGTTGATTAGAAAGATGTAGTATATCGTTCAGTTATATTGATATCCATTTCATCGATTCTACGCCTAGTGCTAGGCTCAATTGGAACCCATTCTCATAAGCTAGTCTACCATTTCACTTTACTAGATTCTCATTACTTACACATCCACTAAGTGCAGTCCCGCCCCATATTTTATCTCTTAAGAAAATAAAAAGTAGATGTAAGAAATAAGTTTTATTCAGAAGTTGTATCTTAGCTTTCAGTACGAATATAAAATTCCTCTTTATGTTATCTCGATGGATTTGAGATGAAAAAAAATCATTTGTAGGGTTCCGTGGGCGAATTCTTATTGCGATCATAGACGCACCATTGTGGGATATATGGGTGGATATTGTGAACGTTTGCGCCGCGACTGTCACAACTGAGGAGCGTCGGAACAAAAACCGATAAATCACATTTTGTCTTTTTTTATGATGTCATTTTGGTTTTTCTCGTACATATCTTGCTCTATGGTTAATGTAACCCGGTCAAAAACTGACAAATCCGCTCTAAATTCGTCCGTAAAATACACGGATCTGAACTTAAGCCGATAAATACATCAGTCGTACTAAGCAACGATGGCAATCGGAACAGATACCGATAAATCTCTAATATTTTTCATTCCAAATAACGATACAGTTACTGTGTAACAGTGCTGCATTGTTCTTTTGGCGACTGAATAACACTGTTAGGAGAGCGCTGGTGGTAAACACTTTGTGAAATTGTTTGAGGAAATTGTATTAAAAATCAAGATGAAGGCGTTGGTACAAAGGTCTACATATGTACAAAATGTGTATGCTATACAAAAAGATGACTGGTGTTTCTTTTTTTTGGCCATCATTTATTTATACAGTTCCTATTTGTAAAAGTTTGTATAATCATAGTATTTAACAATTATTGGTATGTACATTGTACAGTGACTTTCATTAATAAATCTAAATTGAAACTGTTGTTTTCGCTTACAGTCGCGAGTTCGCTTATCCAGTGATCACATCAAAATTATGTTTCCAACATCTTCGCAACTGCCCACAACCACAGATCCTACATAACACCCATCACCACAACTCCATTAACAAATTCCTCAACGCCAACCCGTCCGGAAAGCCGCCGCGCGCTCGCCGCAAGATACCCTCCCGTATGTTCACAGTCCCCAGCCGGGGTGTGGGTAATGGATCCAAGATCGATCCCCTGTAATATCCATTTAAGTCTCGAGGCATGTTCGATCAACACTGTGTACATTGCAATACCGTAAGGGACCCAACTTTTAGCCAACACTTTGGTATTTGGGTTATTTGGTATGCTAAGTGTATTTTTATTTTAAGGTCATTTTTAGATGTCCTTTAAAATTGGTCGTGATTTTTCCTTTAAAAAGTTTTCATTGGAAGTAAAATTGAAATATTTTGATATTTTTATTTTTACTACTCAATATAATAAATCCAGAATTGAACTCTATTTATAAGCAAACCTCAGAGCGTCAGAGAGATTTATCCTGTCATATTGATTGGAAAATTCACTTGGAAAATAGCTCACAGTGATCCGATTCCCTTAGGGCTAACAAGCAATATTTTATCACTCAACATTACATCATAAAATATTTCAGTATCACTGAAAATATATTTCATATTTTCTGGGAAAATATTGCTTAAATTGGAAGGATAGTCACAGTTATAGTCTTAAAGATAAAATAAAATAAAAAATTCCATTTATTTCCTGCAAACTGTACATTATCTTATTAATTATGGTTCAGTACTTACTTTACTTACAAACTACAAATCTATATTATAGTCATAAAAATATGTACAAGTATCAAATAACCCTTTTGATACTTGTACAGGGCGTCAAAAAATTTGTCCACATCGCTGTGAACAGGAAAAGTGCCCAGAAGGCTGGCAGCATTGCCACGTTGGCAATGCTGATTCTTTGGCCAAAAAATAGGCCCGCCCTCTGGTCATGTGAAGAGTCGACCAAACGCTTGGCGATTTCCCGATATACTAGGTGGGCACTCGGACCCCATGGCCCTAGTGTTTCAACCCCAAACGGCTCAAACACGTAACTACCAATTAAATTATTGTATTTGCGCCGTTTGAGGTTTTCAGCACCTGCAGCAGCCGCCCCAGCGCAGCTCACTGTGCTAGGAAGATGGGATGGCGCAAGGGTGTCGACGCAAGTTGCATTCCACACCAAAGGCCTACCCACCTTCCAAGGCTTAAGTACTTACTTAGTTTTAATGTAAGTGTTGTTTCTTATTTTTAATATGGTAAGTTTTAATTTGGTGGTATGGTATTAGTATTGTTAGTAGTTATGTTGCAGTTATGTTCCCCAAAGATGCCTGTGTTTCTATGTCTTGTGCCACTTTGGTCCACAACGGGCCACCGTTTATCTCACTTCATCTTCCCAGCGTGTCAATGGTCTACGTCTACTGCGTTTATCTAGTGGACTGCTCCACTGTGTAGTTCTAGCAGTCCATCTCTGGTCTGCAAGTTATAGTCATAAGTGCCATTTGTTAACTACTTACCTAACTAAAACATGATCTAGTTTCTAATCAGTGAATCCGCTGTCAAGTCCCACGTTAGCTTTCGAGTACTACCGTAATACGCGTTGACATGAAATTAGACGACAGATTAAATTAAACAGGCGTTCACAAACTTGGGGTTAACTCAGTCGACAGTTTACAACTTAAGCGGATCAACTGACAGCTAACACCCTTAACACTAAACTCTTTATCCAAATACGATCAAACCATAACGCGGAAGTCTTTAACACACAAATGAATAATTTAAACACTGAGACAGTACCAATTACCAATTCAAATCGTAACGTTTACCATCAAGTTTACGTTCGTAATCTGTCTTGTTGGCGTTTCGGTGAGATTGCAATTAAACGAGGTTTAATTCGACGATTAGTCTTAACTGGCATGACCCAATTACTATTGAGTTACATGCTAACGGAAGAAGATTTGGGGAAATTGACTGATTGTAAGGGAAACATTGTACGGTGAGGTGTAAGGAGATAACCACAACATGCCGCCGTTTCCTGGAACTGTAACACAATTGTACGCAACTGTGCTCGTCTTGCAAAATGATGTGCCATCACAACTTAGGAAGATTAACTACTTGGATAAAATACATTCTCGGACTGCCTCGTTGGTTTAGTGGTCGCAAGCGACTGCTAAACATGAGGTCTTGGGTTCGATTCCCGGGTCGGGTAAAGTGTTATTGGGTTTTTCAATCAGGAATTTCTCAGTAGCTACCACGTGGTCTGGATCTGCGCCCGGTTCATGGCAGTAGGATTGCCGCCTAATACATGGAACTTAAACATAAACAGCGAAGTGTGGGTGTACTTGTTAGGTACACCTCTGCCGAACCCGTCGGGGATTACAAGGCGTGATGTTATGTAAAAACTACATAATTGTGAGTGTAAAAACATTCATGCATGATCTAACGCCTTTTTCCATAGAGAAGGCTTAAACCACAGAACGCCATCGCCACCAGCTACGATTCTTACATAAAATGCCTCGTTCGCACAAATACCAAGTACAAAGTTTGTACATAAATCCAAACTACTAATGAACACAATACAAAAAATGAGAATATTAAAACATATTTCTATAAGTCCAGCTGGGTAAGTTTTCTTGTCAGCTATAAATAAATCCGTGTCCTGGAATCTTGAACATTAATTCAGCGTTTAAAAGGCCAAAGGAGGCGTTTCACAGATGTCAACTGTCCACCAAGTTGGGAACAAGTTGGCGAGGGATTAGGTACCATTGTCATTCCTATTTATATTCGGAAACGAAATGAAAGTTTTACTAAGAAAAATGTTTAGTCCTAAATATAGGTACAATTTTCAAATGCAACACAAACGTTGAACGGTGAACTTGGTCTGAAGTGAGTAAAACTTATCCTGTAACTAACCTTCATACAAGAGACACGTAATGAAAACACTAGAATATTTACTTATTCAAAGTTCTGTTTAGTTTTCTGTTGTTTTGTTCCGCCTTTATGAAGTCAAATTATAGATTTTCGGTTCTGTTGGCCTCTTAGTCTCGAGTGCTACCGCTGATCATGAGTTCCTGGGTTCGATCTCCAGGTCAGCCAGATGGTACTAGGTTTTTCCAACAGGAAAGCCTCAGTAGCAGCTCACTGCCTCGATTTGTGCCTAGTTGCTATCAACTATCGGCATTGTAAAAGGGTGAGCCTATGCTCACCCTTTTACATGGGACTGATACATAACTGGGTAAATCCGGGTGTCCTGAAGCCACACTGCACTCTGCCTAATCCTCTAGTGATATACAGGCGTAAAGCAAACCAACATGGTTACCTACTTGGCAGTCAATGTAACGAAAATTGAATAACAAGACGAAAATCAGCAAAATCTTGTTTTTGAAAAGCTCTAAATCACAGCCTTGACAATATAAAGCGTCCAGTCTGCGACCAACGGCCCAAAATTACATGAAATCTTGCCAAAAGTTCCGCTAAACAATCTCAATTTATTTTAAACCAACCGCGACTTTAGATTTGAGCAATCTAGTAAATTGGAAACATTGTCGGCGCTCCCGTTAACGACTGTCGATTTGAACGATAGTCCATTTAGTAAGTACGCGTTGATAGATTGTTTTGTTTCCAATTTATGAACAAAAGTTTGTTTTGTGAGTTATTCGGTACATATTTGGATAGTTGAATAACAATAAAATTAATGTTAAAAAAATGCGCGTATCGGAACTGTTGCCAAGAACAGGTTGTAATTTTTAATGTGGCGACATTTCAAACATTTTTATCATCAATCTATATTTCCTCTTTGATCGAGGTCATCTTCGTTACATCAAAAATGACATGGCGTCCTGGGCAAAAATGTTCAAAATTCTCAAGGATTGATCAAAAGTGGATTCCCCTTGGCCGTTTTATGGGAGACTTTCTTTTATTAAATTCCGGCACATATTTTATCATCAACGATCAGTGAACATCGGATGTGTTATTAAAGACATGAAGTTTGATTGGTATTTAGCTATTTCATTTGGTTTTTTAAGGGGCCGATGCGGGCGTGTGTAAGTAATGTGCAACATCACTGCGGCAAAATTAAAGATTTCGTAGCACGATGCCTACTTTCGTACTATGACTACTTTATTGTACTTTCAAGTAATCGGTAGCACGATGCCAACATTATGAAACCACCATACATTAGATCGGACGATGCCTACTGTTTAAATGTTGCTCCTGTTACATCGCAATTTGCCATCTTAATGAAAAATGTAATCTGACGATAGCATTATGTTTATTTTAGTACAGTCTAACGAAAAATATTTCTTACCAATTTGTATTTCCACCTAAAGTGACGTAAGTAGGTAATTTTAAAGTTACTGCCTTGGAAGATGATTTTTAAATAAAATAGTAAAGTCAATCCTCCTGAAATTCAAGCACAGTGTCATTTTATTTTTCAAATGTTACATTTTTTTTTTTAATTTGTTTACGGTTTGCAAGGAACACCGACGCGATAAAATTACCACGTTATTCATTCCACGTTTGTATAAAGAAGTAAGAAGTAATTTTATGAGATTACTTAAATGTCTGAAAATGGTGAATAGATTGTAGTCTGATAGTCTAATATTATGATGATCATGTGTGATTCGGGCCGGCTTTTTTGTTCAAGAAACACCTACCGTTGAATTGAATGTATTGTCAATGAACGAAAATTGTGAAGCACCCGTAGAGAGCCTCTATCACAAAAGAGAAAAAAAAGAAGAAAAAAGTTTTTCATAACTGACCACGAATTGACGTCTTTTTATCCCAAAATCTATGTGCTGACAAAACTTTAATGAGATACAGAGAGTATCAAAGTCACGCTCCTTTTTAAGAATACTGAAATTGAGCTCCGGTAGAAAATCAAACGTAATCGGAATCAGATTAATACGATTATTGGCGTTCAAATTAGATTTACGAAGCTCACCCTATGTATGTACTCGTATTCGAAGTACGTTTTATTGAGTAGGAATCATTAAATTCTTGAGAAAATGTAAGGAGTAATTATTGTTCTTTAAGTAATCTTTCGGTACCTTTTATAGTTAAAATAACGTTTTCCATAGAAAGTACAACAGGTTTTTGAGAAGTCATCATATCTTGTTGTTTGCTCATCAGTATTTTTCATGTTTGTGCATGCTATGGTCCCCTGTAAGTGAAGGAGTACATCAACGTATTACTTTATATTGTTCATTATCTATTTATGTAATGATTTGTGTTTCTATCATTGGAGATACTAATTAAATAAATTACAGGATCTGATAGACGTTACTGGAGGCGCCAACAGCGTAGCCAAGATTAGGGATGACTCAATTTAAATTGCCTAAGTAGATGAAGCATCTATGTTTCATCTATGGATTTTGTAACGAAAAGCAATCATTTAAAGTCAAAATACTAGATTAACTATAGGTAAAAACATAAGGACAACAACAAAGAAAAGACGCGGAAAATCAAAATCGAATCATCCACAGACCAGAAAATAAACCTTCTTTATCACAAACCAATTTTATCAATAAAATCCTATCTATATTGTTCCATATATGTCACCAATAAACTGTGTTTTCCCTTTCGGTGCAAACCCTCCGTAACCTCCTTGGTAGTAACATAATGACCTATTTTGAAGCCGTAAAACGAGAATGTCGGCTTCTTCACATAAAAAGACATGAAGTATCGAAAATAGGGAGTTATTTTTTTAGGATGAAGTGAAAATACGGAATTATGACATGAAAATGATGCATGAAGTCATGTAATCTTTAAAGAGATAGCTTGAGACATGGTACGTACTAATATAATTTAAATATTACATGAATTCAGTGAAAGTCTAGTGGTGAGGCCGTTGGACAGCTAAGTCATAGGTCTCGAGTTCGAAGACACGCGCCTCTGATTTTTCGGATTCATGTGCATATTGTATAATTTTATTACTTGTTTCGGTGAAGGAAAACATCGTGAGGAAACCAAAATGCCTGAGAGATATTTCTCGACGGCATGTAAAGCCAAGTCAGATGGGCCTCTGACTTGGCTTTACATGCCTCTGGGCGGCATAAAAACTCTGACACCAGGTTAGGCACTAACCACACTATAAAGAAAGGAGACGTGAATAACTGAACCTACCAGTAAGTAAACGATAAATAATGTGAGGATTACAATCCTAGAACTAAACGAAACAAAATCTGTCAACCAAAATTATTTTCGCCTAACAAAGGAATCACATCAATAATTCCCCTTGTTTAAAAACCACTTCACGTAGTACAAAACGTAAAAGAAATTAAAAATAATTAAACGTTTTATAGCCCATAACTAACAGTAAAGTGTTTGTGCTTTTTATTTCTAAAAAAAGGAGGAAGAAAGCAATTGTAGTAATTATTGTAAAATGGAACTTTTCTCAACGAGTGGAATTAAGGCGCTCTTTAGAAAAGTAAAAGGGAACCAACGACTTGAATAATTCCGCTGAAACTATTTTAAGATCAAATAGTTGTTGGTGTAGTTAAGGGGGAATGGCGCTCATTTAAAATGTTTTCAGGAAGATAGTCAAAGAACTTCATCAAGGTAAACCCATGAATGTATCCAGAAAGATTTGGCGATTTAGGTGTAAATGGCTTCATTTATTTGAAGAGTTAATTCACAGCTTGCTCTGAATGCTAGGTTCAGCATTCTAAATAACTTTCGAAGCATATAAGACTTAAAGATTAATGCACCACAGGACCAGTCTGATACAAAAGGAACTCCACTAAAGATTAATGATGAAATCATTTTGATCGGCATTACTGATACAAGAAATCTAGCGCGCACCTTCTTTAGATTTCTAGTAGACCCGGCTCCCGCTAACGGATTCCGAGGATAACTACCTAGAAGCGCTCCAAAGGAAGATCTATCCGAGGGGCTCTCGTTTTTAACCACCAGTGTGGTTTATTTTGCTATATTCCTTTGCCTTTTTCAAAGGTATACAGGAAGATTTCAACATGAAAAGAATCCATTAGCAGATAAAAAAAGTGGAACACGTCATTTAGAGTCGACAAACTGACACCTTCCCTATTTCCTTCACTCCTCGATCAGCAATTGAAATGACTCCACAAATAAATACGTGATCCATATATGTATGGCTTCCTCGAAGGGGTTCCGTATGTGTCTCCCCCTTCCGAGAGCTTTAAACAAAACAATTCAATTTTCACACAAACTCTGGGATGCTGTGGGGTATGTTATTGGGGGCAGGTTTGGAGATATTTTGACGTTATTTTTCCTTAAAGCTAAGAGTGGTTTATCTTATCTTTTTAAAAAATATCTTTGCCTAACACTAGAAAATTTCTTATGTATCGTGGGTGCGTTAACAATCACTTAAGAGTTTAAATGATTGTTAACGCATCCACACATACAAACAGCCCGGAAAAACTACCTGCAGGTCATGAAAATATATGTTCCGTGCGGGGATCGAACCCGAGACACGCGGCGTAGCAGCTAATCACTTAGTCACTGCGCCAACCCTGCCATCAAAATCATTTTATAACATTTATTTCTATTGTTATTTTATCTTTGAATTCTATCCAAACTGTTATATTATTTTATTTTATCACTTTTATTACTGTTTTACAGCAGTAATGACAAAGATTTTTTGAAAGGGTGATTTTATGTAATTGGACAAACGTTTTAAATAAAATAATTGATATTGACTTACTGACTTAATGTCCTATGTCCCCTAGATGGGGTAGAGGGCGTCCACAGATGTTCTCCATCGCGATCGGTCTTGAGCTTCACGCTTCACCTCGCTCCACGTCATTCCGATGCTTGCCGCTTCTGCCAACACGGTGCGACGCCAGGTTTGACGGGGACGGCCACGTTTTCTTTTACCTTGGGGATTCCAGTCCAAAGCTTGTTTGGGTATGTGGTCAGTGGTGAGGTCCCTTCGGAGCGTGTGGCCAATCCATCTCCACTTGCGACGCTTGATCTGGCGGTCGATCGGGCTCTCGTGGCATATCTCCAAAAGCTCTACGTTGGAGATGGTCCCGGGCCAGTAAATTCCGAGAATGCGTCGAAGACAGCGGTTGACGAACACTTGGATTTGGCGTGAGATGTCCTTTGTGACCTTCCACGTTTCGCACCCGTAAAGCAGCACGGATTTCACATTGGACCCGAATATCTTAAGTTTAATCCTTCCGGTCAGTTTCCACGACTGCCAAACAGATCTCAGCTGCGCAAAGGTAGCTCGGGCTTTGGCGATCCGTGAAGCGATTTCCTCTTCACTGCACTTCGCGATTTCCAATTCACCTACCTCGGGAGCGTTGTGGCAGAGACCCAGTCTCTGCTACGACGCTCCCGAGGTAGGTGAATTTGTGGACGCGTGCCACTGCCTCTAATAATTGATATTGCAGTAAGTACCTAATATTGAGTAATTAGAATGTAATTTAAAATGTATGGCACGCGTTTGTGAAAAGTAAATGGGTTAATACGATGTAATTCCCTCAGGAAGTACCTAACTGACCCAACAATACAGCCCAGAGCCGGAAATACAGCCCACATTGATATTATCAATAATTACGAGTACTAGGCAATTTAACCCTTCTGTAAACACCGGACGCAATTCTAATAGACATCACTAGGGAAAATACCGGATAATAGCTATAAATCAATTATTGTCTCGCAAATAGATAAATATGTCAGTTAATTTTACTGGTAGGTATATTTTAATCGATTCTAGGAAACGCATAGAGCTAAATTACAACAAGAAAAAATACTCTTATACTGATCCTGGTTTGTTTTAAAAACATATACAATTCTTAAATTCACGTCTTCATCCATAGCAACAGTTATACTCGTAGAACATTCTTGCGCGTAGCTTTAAGAGAAACTAACGCCGCAATCTTATTTTTAGGGTTCCGCACCAGCCTCAGTCGGCAAAACGGAACCCTTTTAGGATCACTTTGTTGTCCATCTGTCCGTCAGTTTGTCGGTCTGTCAAGACCTTTTTTCTGAAGAACGCGTGGAGGTATCAAGCAATGAAATTAATATCAAATACTCAGGTCTGCTACCCCATATAGGAGTGAAAAAATCAAACTTGTAAGTCAACGCGATCAAAAGATATGACGGTTTATGTCGCATATTTTGCGATTTCACAGAGGAATCCAAATCTATAGGGTACTTCCCGTGAACCTAGGATCATGAAATTTCATCAGCAGTCTTACAGTCCAAGTAAAGGAAAAAATCTGAAAAACGTAAATTATGTAGTTTAATAACAAAATACAAGTTTATACGGAACCCTCGGTGCGCGAGTCCAACTCGCAGTTGGACGGTTTTTTTTTTTTTCAAAACAACTTCAACGGACCATTGGACAAATGTTTATTAACAGCACCCTCCTGACAATGTCTTTCAAGCGTCAAGACGCTGCAACACGGTCTGTGGAGCCATTAACTCTAAAATCATGAAAAAAACATTTTATCTCTAATTTCGCCAACACCCAGCTACATACCACACAACAGCATGTCATATAAAAACGCTGGCGTTTAATTTTATTTTGTGTGCTCACACGCCTTCAGCCCGAGGGTAGCGAGTCTACAGGGGAGAGGAGAGGAGGACCGGGAGGCAAGGACGGTATAACAACATTGTCACCGCGCCGCAATTTGCCTGATTATACCAGCTCCGGGGTTCATTGACTCTAATATCATGTTTATTTTGGGTAATAGAGAAGCGTTATGTAAAGTGGCGCTGTCTACTGGCAGTTTGGAGAACTAGATGGGATGCTGAAATTAATTTTGTTGGTTAGCAAGAAAGTTGGTTTTCTTCAAGGATGTTTAACGAAAGTGTAAGAAATTGAGGTCAAAGTGTAACTAGATTACCCCTGCACGCGTGGCATGACCACCGTAAAAACGGGTTTTGTCGACGGAAGAATCGACAAAATGCAAGATTTCTTTTGTTGATCTGTCATTTTTCCGTAGACAAAACCCGGTTCTACGGTGGTCATGCTACGCGTGCAGATCGACAACAGCAGCTATAAAATAAAAAAAAGACAAAAAAAAAATACGAAAGTCTCACATCTTCTCCATGATTTCAACATCTGTCTTTTTATTTCTTTAACATAATCCCCTCAATGTCTTCCCATAATAAAGAAGTACAAGGATCTTTTGGCTCGTGGTTGGTTTCAGAACTAATGACAAAAAACCATAAATGTTTACTAACAGCGCCTAGTTAGCGTTATTTGAGCTAAAATGTCCCTTGTAGCACGGTAGACCGTAAATACGTTTGACAGATAGACTGATGATCATAGATTGTTGTGGTAATAAATAAATTTATTAATTTTGTATAATAAAACTGCCGCACAGGTCGATTTTAAAGGTTAAGGCGTGCTTTTTGAGGTGGCTTCGTGGATGGGTGACTATCCTTACATACCAAGTTTCCTCCGTGCCACGGAGGGTCGTGGGGCTTTTGGGACCGGGACCGCGGTCCCGGATTCCACCATTTTATGCAATCATTCGGAAAGCCCAATAAACCGTTGGTGCCGACTGTCGTTTGTAGATGTTTGACAGTCGTTACGAGTAGTCAGAAGCCGAAAGTCTTGCATCCAGTTTTACGAAGGGGTATCATATTGCCAAGTTACTGGGTTGTGGAAGTGAGTGAGGTTACAGTCGCTCCATCTAAAATACAGTTATTCAGCTGCATCCGGTTAGTCTGGACTCTAACATGGTTTGGGAAAAGGCTAGGCAGATGATTCTAATCCCAGAGCTCACTGTGGTCTAATTTTCCGGGACCAACACGTAAATTAAGAAAATTAAGAACACAAAAAGCGCAAAGTGGTTGTTAATGAGCGCCTAACGCCGATGATTTTCATTCAATGAAATCGACCAATTAAATAATTTTCATCATTAAAAAATCTCGCTTCAAATAATGTGAGAGCAAAATAATAATAATTCGTGTTGAATTCCCGAAGGTGAAGGGAATTTATTTAAGTTTTTATGTATTTGCGGAATATTTAAAAAGAAAAATTTGGGCTCGTCCGGGATTTGAACCCGGGACCTCTCGCACCCTAAGCGAAAATCATACCCCTAGACCAACGAGCCAACTGGAGATATCACCCAATTTACGACATACATTCAAAGAACTACTATAAATGGTAAATAGCAGCAATAAATTAACTTCAATGATAAAGTAAGTCCCATGGATAACGTTGTCATTATCAGAGGCATTTTTCGTATCTATCATAATTAAATTATTTATGGTGTGGATCAAAGTACACTTAGGAAACTACAGATTACTGGCGATCATTATTATTTATTCTTGTTAGGTAATCAAATGTAATTCATTTAAATAACAGAAACATAACATCACGTCTGTAATCGGGTTAGGCAGCCCGCAGAGCTGTACCTAATAGTATATCCACGAGCACCGACATAGAACTTCAATTAATGTTTGTTTTGACCCATAACAAGAACACAACCGACTTATTCCCATGCCATGCCATTTCCCCCATTGAACCTCGTAAACTAATCAAATTCGCTACGACATCAAATTGTACCTGTCCCCCATTAGCCACATAAACAACAGATATAGTCCCCCATCCGGTCGTAAACACATAAGTATGCAGCCTGCCTTACTATGGCACCGTAAAGAGTCGTATAGCACCATAAGGTATTGTACAGACGTGCGACAACGAGTGCCTCGCGACACGCGTACTGCCACACGACAGTGGAAAAAACAATGAAAGAAATTGCTTGGAGCATATCACGGGACACCGCGATGTGACTTGTGACGCGAAAAACAAGTAAAACACGCACGTTTCGCTTGCATGTCGCATCACCTGAAGTCAAGAGTATGGCGATATACAAATAGACGAAATGACAACAAATAGCGGTATTGTAACTACAGCTGCTTGTCATCATTTACTTAGCAATAGCCTTCGCCTAACTACGTTATGGTCGGATTCCACTCTTATCGGATGCAGATGAATATTATCAGTATTTTACATTGTGAAATTGTCTATCGGATCTCCACAGCTCACTTTGCAACACGACATTGGCTATGCCTGAAATTGCATTGTCGTTATTTCAACGCCGGGATGTAAAATGAAGAAAAGAAATGTATATAGAAAACGATGAGTCCAGTCTTCGTAAAATTGGCATTTTAAGAGACAGAAAGTGATCACTGTCGTCGCTAACTACACATTTCCTAACTATTAAGCGCCCGACAGCATTATTTGTCTTGTAGCTCGCCTACACAGACCCTATAATACAGAACCGTTACCGTAAAGTGACCCAGTTCAGGGAGGACCAGATTTGGCCATAAACGCACTGAGGTCGGGATCGAGACGGGTTAGCTTCATTTTATGTGTTCTAGGAATCTTGTTGCATCGTCACGTCGAATGAATCGTCTCGTGTGGTGGCGTGAAATTGGACAAATTTGGTACTGGATTTTCCTTTTTGATAAATACAGTTACGTAAGATGTTATGAATAAGTTTTAATATCCGATACGCATCTTTTTCTTTCCTTTATTTTACAAAATTTTCAGAGAAAATAGACCAGTAAGTTACTTAAATATTGCGATAAAGAAAGGTGCGATTGCTATTAAAAATGTTGCATCCAGCTGAATAGCATACCACGCGGGCCCGGTGCTTGTTGGTAGATATCAATTTTCTTCAAGTTTTTAGTTCTAGGACATTGTCTAAGCCATTGACTACCTTACACTAGCAGTTTGTTGTTGGTTAGGCTAGCGTGCCGGTTTTTTGCTTCACCGCTTTCAGAGCAATATGCTTTTGAGAGTAGTTTATTATCGACTTTTTATTACTCAAGATACAATGTTTTGTCTGATGTTCGTATTTCTAAAAGCACTACCCAACGCAGTAGGCACCTACTTTAACAATATCTTCTCACAAAATGATAGATAATATAATTTGCTACAACAAAAGGGTCTGGCAACATTCGGAAGCTCTAAACAGATCCGTAGTTAACAGAAGATTGACCTACTTGCACACGCGACTCCCCAATATTATCTTTAGGTTCGGCACGCACCGGGGTCGCACATTGACGAGATCGGTAATGGTGTAACTGAGGAATGAAGGACCTTTCAATTGTGAAGTAACTGTAGCTATGGTTATATCAATTTCGGAATTTGAGGACACGTCACATTGTCGTGGTACCACTATTATTTATTATTGATCAATAGTTTATTAAGAACGCATAATCATACCTATGGTAATGATTCCTTTCCAGCAAATAATTAAGATCTTGTTCTTCTTACACTAGATCCTTGATAGCCGAGGATCGTGACCTTATTGATGCTTTGTTTTGATATGTTGGTCCTGAGACACTTGGGGATCCTTAAAAAATTGCCTCAAAGATCGGGATCAGGTCGTTTCGTCTTATGGTCGTCGTAGTGTCTTTTCTCTGAACAGGACTCACTCCAGACAGTCTGCGGGTCTTCGCTGAAGTATCGCACTATTCAATATTATGAACTGTGGTAAAGAAGCATTCCTTGATGTTAAATTGAAGGTGTTCAGCACTTATTTAGTACTACACTGTAGTTCTATCTACAGTTACATCGCTACTTTCTGGAAATGTTCTCTTATCTTGTGGCTAAATACACGATACTCGTCCTGATATGTCAACATTTACCTTTCTGTTGTAAAATAACTTTGAATTAGATCAGTCAGAACGCCTTAATGAACTAACTAAATGTTTACTTTGTTATGCACAATGATAACAAATTAGTTACAGTTCATTTGACATTCCAATAATTTACATTATAATGGGTTATTACTAAATTATTGTCATTTAATAATGGACAGATAATATTCAATTATTATGAGGTAATTATTTATATTTGTTGTTACGTGATGAATAGAAATAATATTGTTGCTAAAGTTATTACTTTGTTAGGAAATTATTGTTTAGTTTATTAAGTAAATAGGTTATGCCTAGGTAATCGGTTTATAGTGATTCGTTATAACAATATCAGCAATCAGACCAAATAAAAAACCAAGACAGAGCGCTGTCAACAGTGATGTAGGGCCGGTTTCGTATACTTGTGTGCACTTATTGAGGCGTAGTTTAATTCTGCCGTCATTATTAAAAAGGGCACAACTAACATTTTGTAAATATTGAGAAAATCGATGTTAAAATATTTTTTGAATTTTGTTAAAAAAAACACGACTAAACTATGTTTTTCGAAATTGTGTGAATGTAAATAGTTGCATTTATATAGTACATATAAGACCATAGCAATAGTTTATTTTTATTTTTGATGCGTATAATAAATAATCAGCTTATTTTTTTTCAACTTAACATAAAAAATAACATAAATAGAGAAATGTTACGTTTAAAAGGCATATACAACCAAATGTGCCATTTCAATGTAAAATTTTGAGTAAAAATTTAAAATGTTACAAAGAAAAGGCTCTTTTATTCAATTGTGCCTTTTCACTGTATAATTATAAGAATAGATATGTACAGTAAAATATTAGAACTAATTTCTAATATTTATACTTTATACTTCTTGATGAATAAAAACAATCTCATTGTGAATTTTCCTGTGTCCGTGCAGTGGGAACGTGTAGGTACATAAGCTGATAATATTTATTACGTTATGTTAGGAAAAAAATACGGCAGATAAGAGAAAATCAAACGTTTATTTTAAAAAGCTTACAGAAATATAAAAAAGTAAATCGTACTTTCAAAGATAGGAACCATCAATTATAATAACAACAATTTAATGTATTAACTAAGTAATTTTAATTTTAATCAAAATCACAAATCAGAATTAAATTCTTTTTACAAAAAATAGCATTTAATATGAAATAGCTCTTGAATAAAAATTAGGTAACACAACCAGTAAGGAACGTCAATAATATTTATCAACATAAAGAAAACATAGTTTACAGAAACAATAATTATCATAACAATTATGTATCAACTATCTAAGAAATTTAAATTTTTATCACAATCACAAAGTGGAATTAACCTCTTATAACTAAAAATGGCACTTTTCACTTCTCTCTCTCTCTTGAGAGCTATATAAAATTAGGTTACAAAATAAGTAGGAAACGTAAAATATTTTATCAAAATTAAAAAAAAAAAAAAAAAAAAAAACAAAACATCTAGTTACATTTTGATGGGCAACTACGGAACCCTACATTGTGAGTGGCCCGACACGCACTTGGCCGGTTTTTGTTACGAGAATTGATGCACGCTGATGAATTATTGAAGCGCGGCTGCGTGGTTTTGATTTTCGCTATACCAAAATATTTTAATAACGACTAACCCTTCTAATAATAATGAAATAACGAAAAAACAAACGAATTTAAGTTATTAGGGTATTACAATAACTAATTATGGTATAGGCATAGAAATAAATAACGAAAACCAATCTTACCAGGGCGCCTGCACCGACAAGCGTGGACTCTTCTCGAAACGTCAGGCACAACTAAAGGAATTCCCTGCATACCTTGCCCCCCTCACTAAATCTCCGTTCAGAGATGTTTAGTAGTAAAGGCATAATCTCCAGTGTGCCTTTTTTTATATCAAATTTTAAGGCGTAGTGTAAATAGTAAAGACATAACTGCCAGTTGTGACTTTTCTTCTACGTTAAATGCTAAGGTGTTGGTATAATAAATAAGCACAATTGCCACATAAGCCTTTTATATTTGACGAACGCCAATTACGCCTTTTCAATTAAATATATTAAAAATGTAAAGGTGAAATAAAAGTCATATCTCACAATGCGCCCTTTTCCTGTACTAAAACTTAAAAAATGTTGCAGTTGTGCCCTTTAAGCTTGTGCTATCTCCAGTTAATTTTGTTGCTAAAAATCACAAAAAAATTAGGCAGATAGGCCTTTTTTTCCTGATTCCGAATATATATATAACTCAATTTCATGAAAAATGTTAGTTGTGCCCTTTTTAATTAAAACGGCATAATTGTAGTTTGATGTAAATGTCTGCGTGTGAGCGTTGTGCGCAGCATTCTGTCTTGGTTTTTTATTTGGTCTGAGACTAAGTTATATTAATATTCTAAAATCGGAAGCAAATCTGTCTATGATCTGTCGGTCTCTTCGTCCATGTGTTATCGTTTTAGTGTAAAGGTAGACCATATTCTGGGTGAATACTTAGGATACTTTTTATCCGGTGTCCCAACTTCCGACCTCCACGTAGACGACGAGGTCACAAGCTAGTAGTAGATTATAATATTATAGAAGCGGGCGGAAGTGAAAGTCCTTTTAGTGTGGGCACATATTCAATATGCTTTTAGCTGATTTAGTTCTTTTTATTTAAAAGAAAATTCGGGTGCAATAGAATTATCTCTCGCTGCATCCCCACCTCACACACAAACTAAATCGTAAGTAGTACGTAACCACCCCACGGCCGATCTCCGATTCAAACTTATATTTACGACGAAAACAAACTATCCCTTACATCCCTCCATTCTATGTGTGTATGTGTAGATATAGTTGCTTTTGTTGCACTTTCATTGGCTGTAAAACATCTTTAAGGACATTATTTACGATAATTTAACATTGTTTTGTAGCAGAAATGATCTATGAAATAGTTTTTCTGAAAAGATTCCATTCAACACGCTCATTAACACCTTTTCTTTTATTTGTGGCACCAAGTGTAGCACAATTACTCCTCTCTGTAATATGTAGGAACTAGTGAAATTAGACGTACAGGAAAATGTGATTTATCTACACTAAAGTTATGTATGACTACAGATGTGTTGGATGTGAGACGGTTTAGTGACACTATTCAAGGAAGCTCTTTTATTACACCCCAAACTTCACAGTAATTTCCACCTTATATCCCCATGAAATTATTACCATAACATATTATTATCTCAACTGCGAACTCATAAAAATATCCTCGCAAACTAGCTCTAAAATAAATTGGGGTAATACCTGCACCCTGATTCATTTTTAATAGCGATGTATGTTGTTAAATTGCTCGTTAGAGGTAGTATGGGTTAGTACCACAGAATAAATTGGTACAGAAGGTTAACGCCAACCAAAGAGCGAAAACACACGCACACAAGGGCACATGTCTGCATATAGCGAGTGGCATTGATTTTGGAAAACGACGGCATCTAATCAGTAGAGTCACAATACCAAATGGCCCCAACGTAGGAGTTGTTTGTTGCGGGTTCAAACATAGGTGGGATTCCATTTAGGTACTTTGTTCAACTTATTCCATCATCATCCACACGTGTTCCCGAGGGAACTGTATGTAATTGATGGTCACTCATCCAAAAAACGACCTTGGTAGACGTGGCTTTATCTTTGAACGATTCGTGCGGCCATGAGCTCGTCCAACTTATTTCATTACCACTCCTCTCAAAGCGATAAAGAAACACATTTTGAGGAAGTACTCTTAGAATTAATTAAATTGTAGACATGGTGTTCACTAACCTGAACTTAGCCAGTGTGATGGATATTAAGGCCCACTCCCTAATAAAGGCTTGTATCCAGCAATGGGAACATTACAGGCTGATTAATCATTGTGATTGTTCTAACTATGCCGCGTCTATGTGTGCGTACCCCAATTATCGCCCACGGCATCGAGCCTTCTGCACCTATCTATTCCGTGGCACTATGGAACCCCTATCCTAACGAGAACAGAACTGCTCGTATAAAAGGCTGGTTAATAGCACCGGCCAGCAGTTTGGACATTAGATGTTCAGTTTCAAGTTATATGCTTTTAGAATGAGGGTGGGTATTAAAATAAGTAGGGATGGGGTATTTTCTTCTGAATTTCAGAGAGCTAGCACTTGTTGTTTTAATATAGCAAGTTATCTATCTTTAATGTTAACAGTAATTGATAATAACGTTTTCTGTTATTATGCTATGTTACCTTAGGCAGGAAGTCATGCAAAATATAAAAACTCAAATTAAATTAGCTAGCGAAACTCTAGTGTTTTGTTTATGCCCACCACATCTATGAAAAAAAGATGCTGGTGGAATACATAACCTCCTCCTTTTTTGAAGTCGGTTTAAAAAAGAAGCTTTTTTTAAACAGGTGTTTCAAATGACAACCCAAACTCATCGTTTATTCAATGTTTAAATATCAATACTCATATCATTTGGAGTTTCGCTTGCTTTAATCCCTATATTTAGTTTCTACCCACCATTAGAAAAAACTAGCTAATATAATAACAACAAATACTGGTTCTGAAAATAACTTTTAATCAAGTTCAAAAACCCTCTAACCACTTACTACAAACGGGCCAAAAACCCAGTTACGTTAACCGCTGTAGGTGGTTAGGTACTTGTAGCCTAGCTTAGTACAGGCATTCAATGCTAATACGGGAACGTGTAACATCTAGGAGCGTTCGTTACGTGTAACACGTCTTACCCACTTTTACCTGCCTCTTAATAGCAGATCGTTACACTAGATTGCGAATACAAGCGGTAGGGGTAGGAAAATGTCGATAGAATTTGTTTGAATTGAAAGGGGAATAGTCTATAATAATATTATAAAGAGGTAAAGTTTGTGAGGTTGTAGGGGGTAATCTGCTGAACCGATTTTGAAAATTCTTTCACTAATAGGAAGCTACATTATCCTTGAGTACCTTATGCTATATTTACAACGTGCTCGTGGGATAATTTCTGACCAAAACGCAAGCGAAGCCGCAGGCGGCTGCTAGTTGTGAGAATAATTCTGCATAAGCAATTGCGGAATTGCGTGATGTCAGGTCTAATACGTAGGTCGTATCTGGCGTGATAGATGCTGCCAAAGGGGAACGTGAAATGATGATAACTGAGCAGAATTTTATAAAATATCGTACATAAGCCTAAATTTTAGTAGGAATTGTTGAAATGTTGTAAGGGTAAAGGACGCTTTGGGGGTATGGAGAACAGGGTGTAAAGTTCTTCATCCCCCATATAAAAGGGAGGATCCTCCGACCAGACGGGTGTTATGTCTGGTGGGCTACTGCCCGAAAGATGTTGTCGGGTTCTGTTATATACTCTTAAGTCGCGGATAACTTTACTTGCATGATGTAGGATTTCTATGTATTTCGATGTTTAGTTCTTCGTCTGTAACACAGATGGCACTGTAGTACTTTTTGTTCTAAGTTGCTGTAGTATTTTGTAGTGCCGGTACAACGCTGTTGTGAAGTGGTATACATTGAAAGAAAAATTATAGAAGAATTATTCTACAATAGAAGCATTAATAATGTTGTTGTGTGCTGTTATTTTACTTGACGCAGTAAATAAATGCTTTGTAGTAATAAAATCCATTCAACTTAGAAAATGTTCAATTAAATTAATCTAAGGTTCAGTCAATCTAGTACGGATAAACTTTTAACCGGTTCCGGTCTTCTCTATACAAATATGTATGCTGAAATATGAATGTCCGATGTCCGCAGCCGGTCTTCAATTTCTCTGTACACACGGCTACACATCAAGCTATACATTTCCAGTATAAGCTGACCTCGCATTGTACGGAAATCCTATACAATACGAGATCAGCATACACTGGAAATGTATAGCTAGATGTGTAGCCGTGTGTACTAGTTTGATCGGAACATTTATTTTATAAACATCAACTATCTTTTAACTTCAGCTATTTCTCTGTAATTTTATCGATATCGATAAACCTCCGCACAACACTATATGCGCTAGCACAAGAGCGGCGGTCGGCGTACGATAATGTTAACGTTAATCACTGGATCCCCGCGCCGCCGCTGTAATGAAGTTTCTTGTTAACTTTACTAAACGCAACCTCTTGCACGCTCATGTCAACCTGATACTCTAATGTAGATTTGATATTAGTTCGGCGATCAGGCAATGAGACAGGCACACAGATGGACAGCCTGATGGTGAACAATAACGTCCGGTTGCCACAATTTTTTTTTGTGTTCACTTCCTGATTTCTGTAAGATTTCTTCTGAATGAAATCATGAGAAATCAGATCCATAGAACACTTTTTTTATTATTTTCTCTTTTAGAGACCTTAGTAATATGAATACTATTCTGATCACCATTAAAGCGTTCTTAATATTCACGAAAGATAGCTGAAAAATAGTTTAGAAACATAAAAATCCGGCCAAGTGCGAATCGGACTCGCGCGCGAAGGGTTCTGTACATTACCTAAAAAAAAAAAATATCTTAATTGGCGTCAACTACACCCTTTAATTTTCAACTTTTTGCTATTTTTTGGAATATTTCCTTTATTTATGTTGTGAGGCCTTGCTTTTTGCCAAAATCATGATTCTAGGGACTTCCCTATATAACTCCTTAGAGGTTTTGATTTTCTAGTGAAATCACATAATATGCGACATAAACAGTCATATCTTTTGATCGCGTCGACTTACAAATTTGATTTTTTCATTGCCCCAAGGAGTAGCAGACTTGAGTATTTGGTTGTAGTGTGTAAGCAACCTTATAAGATTGTAACCGACCTAATATCATATATGTACTTAGAGGTTAATCATATTAATCGTATATTCATTATAATAAAGGCAGTATAGACTCAGCTCTCGGTGTTTCAATATCTCCTCGAGATCCCGCCTTACATGGCGACCCTGCCAAAGCGCAATGGCAGTGGCATTTGTTTAAAATACCACGACCATATAAGTGCGAGTGCGACATAGTTAAAAAAAAAAACTTTCAATATGTAATAATTTGTGTGGCGCCCTTCCGAGTCTCTAATTATCACCAGAGAAGATGGGTACCAGTAACTCCAAGGAGGAGGTGATCCTTGCCCAGAACGCCGCTGCGGGCAATAACCAGGCTTCAATTGAAGAATTAAGGACACATATTGGAGTCACCAACATAATCTTGTTGCTGATCCTCATTTTGGTATCACTGGCCTCAGTCTACGCCATCTACAGAATTTATAGAAGATGTCACCTACAGTGGATTGACCAGCAGATTCACCAGCATACTATGCGACGTTCGTTTCTTCGTAGGCTGCAAAAACCGACCGTAGGCGTCGACGACGGAGTAGTGTAACGTCGAAAATATAGTGTTTGTGCAGTGCTATATTATAAAATACAAGTGCGGTCAAGTGCGAACAAAATTTCATTACATATGACATTTAATATCGTAAAAGAGAAGACATCGGTGTGATGATGGAACTATTATTGGAACTTTAAGATATCTAATCTAGCATTAATCTAATTATGATTTAAATAAATTAGACATAGAATCATGTATGCAAAAGAAGATTTAGCATTCATAATGGTAAGTTATGGCAACTAATTTAGAACAATTGTGTAATGACGTTAAAGATATAAGAGTGTATCTAATTAAAATTGGTCCAGGTCGTAGAACAGACAAGATATTGACTAAGAAACTCTCTGAGGCAAATGACATTTTTATGAGATATTCTGATTATGTAGTCCAAATAACAAGTGATATACAAAAAGGGAAATTGTCAGGTAGTGAGTCAGAATTAATTTATAAGTATATAGAGATATTTCAGAGTATATATGCAGAAGTTCTAGAATTGTGTAAGTCAAGTAAAACTGAAACAATGTCTACTTTTGACCTTAAAGTTGCGTTAAATTTATTGCCACTCATGACTGACGAGGAGGCTAATACCAGGCAATTGATAGATAATATTGAGTATTACAGTTCTACTCTAACAACACTAGAATGTAAGAAGCAATTAGTTAATTTTGTACTTAAGAGCAGATTGTCCCAGGCTGCTAAAGTACGATTATGTCCAAAATATTCTAGTGTGGATGACTTGGTGATTGATATGAAAAAGGTGTTATTACCACAAAAATCAGCCACGGCATTGCAAACTAAATTGACCACAATGAGACAAAATGAGTTATCTATACAAGACTATGGTAAAGAAATTTCCGAACTTTTCGTGCAGTTAACGGTTTCGCAGGCTAACGGGCAATCTGAGAACTATAACATATTAAAACCTTTAAATGAGCAATACGCGATTAAAAAATTCGCCGATGGGTTACGAAACCGCAGGCTAAGCACTATAATAATAGCTCGAAATTACAGCTCTCTCAAGGACGCGATACAGGCGGCGCAAGATGAAGAGATAGCCTCGTCTCCAAGCTCGGCTGAAGTACTCGGTATGTACAATAATAATGGTAGATTTTCAAGGGGTTTTAGGCAAAACCGAGGTTATCGGAGTCATCGAGGTCACGTCAACCAAAGATTTTCGCATCAGAGACCCTATCGTGGAGGCTACCACAACAACAACGGTAGTCGTGGTGGATGGCATGGGCATCGCGACCACCAGCACGAGCAGGCCCAAGCTCGAAACAGCCAGGCATACAGGGGTAAGTCTTACTATAACAGAAATCAAAGGATGCGCAACAACGACTCTAACAAAGTTAACGTGCTAACAGACCCGGAAGCAAACGTGGAATCGGCCAATACTTCTAATGATAAAAACAAAAAGTTTTTTCGTTAATAAAATTCTATCATGCAACAGTAACTGTTCAATTAGTCTACCAATAAATAATCATGCATTCCAATGGTTACTTGATACGGGTGCATCGATTTCAGCGTTAAAGTATAAACATATTCTAGAAGAGCGCATTGCATATTGCAAAGAAAACATTTCTATAAATGGTATCGGAGGCAAAGTAACAACAATTGGATATTGTTATTTAAATTTCAACGTAAATGGGCATCAGTTGAAACATAAGTTCTATGTATTTGACTTCTTACCAATTAGGGCGAATGGCATCATCGGTCAGGACTTTCTGACTAAGTATAAAGCGATATTGGATTTCAATCATAACATTGTTACTTTGACTAATTATTTCAATAAAATAAATTTATCTATTCATACAATTAGCAATAATTTAGAGATTCCACCTAGATGTGAGTCCATTCATTATATTTCGACAGATTTTGGGGATGAACGCTTAGTTTGCGCGTCAGATATCAGTGACGGTATTTACTTAGCGAGTTCATTGGTAAAACCAGTGTGTGGTATGATACCTATCAAGATATTAAATACTACGGAAGATTATGTAACACTTAAAGAAATTAAACCAATTACACATAGTCTTAGTGACTATAATTTATGTTCCTTTTCTCAAAAGGAAACAAATGCGTATCGGGTTAAGAAACTATTTTCATTGTTACAATTAAATCATTTAAATGGAGAGGAACAAACATCAGTTGAGAATTTATGCGCAAAATACAGTGATGTATTTTATTTACCGGGAGACAGTTTGACAACGACTGATATTTATAAACATTCGATAACTTTACAACCTAATACGGCTCCCATATTTTCAAAACCATATAGATTACCTCACGCTCAGAAAAAGGAAATAGATAGACAGATAGGAAAAATGTTGCGAGAAAGAATTAAAGAGGAATGTAGAAGTGAATGGAGTAGTCCTGTGTATATTAGTTCCGAAAAAAATAGATACTAGCGGACAGAAAAAATGGAGATTCGTCATTGATTATAGGAAGTTAAATAATTGTATTGAGAACGATAAATTCCCTCTACCTAACATAACAGAAATACTGGATTCATTGTCAGGATGCATATATTTCAGTCATTTAGATTTATATCAGGGTTTTCATAATGTAGAACTTGACAAAGATAGCCGAAAGTATACAGCATTTTGTTCTGGTCAGTACCAGATGACAAGAATGCCAATGGGGCTCAAGACCAGTCCCTCTTCCTTTTCCCGGATGATGACAATGGCAATGGCAGGTCTTTCATATGATAAGTGTCTTATTTACCAAGACGATTTGATAATATTTGGTCGTAATTTAGGAGAAAAAGTTAAAAATTTACAAGATGTTTTCGAAAGGTTAAGGAAAGTGAATTTAAAGCTTAATCCCGAAAAATGCGAGTTTTTCAAAAAGGAAATGCTATACTTAGGACATGTAGTATCTCGAGAGGGTGTTGTGCCCGACATAGAAAAAATAAAAATTGACGAAAATTACCCTTGCCCGAAATCAGTCGAAGAAGTCAAGCGTTTCACAGCTTTCGTAAATTATTATAGAAAGTTTATACCGAACTTTGCGGAAAAAGCTTATCCTTTACACAAATTATGTAGGAAAAATGTGACTTTTATTTGGGACCAAGAATGTCAGAAAACATTTGAAGATTTAAAACAATGTTTAGTCTCTCCTCCAGTTCTGCAATATCCAGATTTTACAGAAACTAATCAATTTATAGTACAAACAGACGCATCAGGTTATTCAATTGGCGCTATTTTAAGTAATGGAAATAAAAAACCTGTAGCATATGCCAGTCGAGGTTTAAATAGTGCAGAACAGCGCTACCCAACAATCGAGAAAGAATTATTGGCAATAGTTTGGGCTGTAAAGTATTTTCGTCCATATCTGTATGGTAGGAAATTCAAAATTTTGACAGACCATCGTCCATTAATTTATCTTTTTAATATGCGGGATCCATCGAGTAGGCTTATGAAATTTAGATTAATATTAGAGGAGTACGACTACATTGTAGAGTATGTAAAGGGTTCGGACAACGCAGCTGCAGATGCTTTGTCCCGGATTACTTTCACTAGTGAAGATTTAAAGCATATGGGTGAAATAAATATAAATGTAACAACTAGGGCACAGGCGAGAAAATTGCAAAGCCCACCGTGTAGTACGACGTCTGACATCACTTGGCCTGATCAACCAGGTGTCGTGGGAAGTCATACGAAACCAAGAGAGGCGATAGAGCTTAGATTTATCGAGAAAAAGGAGCTAGATATTTTGAGAAAGAAAAACAAAATTACAGAAGAAAAAAACGCGTTTTGTTATGTAGAAAGCAAGTTAACAATTTTTATTAATCCCAACTACCAATCACAGTTGACGCGAGCCGCATTTGTGAGGGAGTTAGGTAGATTTTGCAAATTAATAGACGTCGACGAAATATGTATAATGAAGAATAGGGAAAATAATGAATTTATTGAAGAATTATTAAATGAGATTAAATCGTTAAATAATAGGTACGTACCGCGAATTTATATAATAAATGATGTTCGAAGAATAGATGACAAAGACGACAGAAAAGTTATTCTTAATGACTTCCATCTCTTGCCTACCAGTGGCCACGCGGGCATGAGAAGGATGGCAAATAACATTAAGAAGTATTATTATTGGCCAGGGTTAGAACGAGATGTGCGAGAATTTGTAAAAAAATGTTCAAAATGCCAAAAGGAAAAATATGCAAAACTTGTAAAGGAGCCGATGATTATTACCACTACGGCTACAACGGCATTTGAAAAAATGTTTTTAGATTTAGTAGGACCGTTAGATAGGGATTGTTATAATTTTTCTTATATACTAACTATACAATGTGAGTTGACTAAGTATGTTGTGGCACATCCATTAATTTCTAAAAAGTCTGAACAGGTGGCTCAGGGTTTAGTTAATAGTTTTATTCTTCGCTACGGATTACCCAAGGAAATAGCAACAGACAGAGGATCCGAGTTCATGTCTACAGTATTTCAAGAGGTTTGTAAACTTTTAAAAATTACTCATTTAAATTCCACAGCTTACCACCACCAAAGTATTGGTGCGTTGGAAAATTCTCATAAAAATTTAGGCTCTTTCTTACGTATTCAAACAGATAATCACCCAGAAGCATGGAGTCAATGGCTACCATATTGGTGTTTTTCCTTCAATACATCAGTACATTCGGAAACCAAATTTACACCATTTGAGTTGGGAATTTGGTAAAATATGCTCGCTTCCTAGTAACTTAGATAACAATGATGTCGAACCACTTCATAATCACGACAGTTATCCTTTGGAATTAAAATTTAGATTGCAGTTATCTCAAAAAGAAGCTAGGGATAACTTGATTAAAAGTAAAATACAAAGAAAAAATATTTACGATAAAAGTACAAATCCTATAATTTATAAACCAAATGATTTAATTCTATTAAAAAATGAAAATGGTAATAAAATGAATAGCATATATTCAGGTCCTTTTGAAGTAGTGAAAGATATATCACCAAATGTTCAAATAAATAAAAATGGAAAATTAGATATAGTTCACAAAAATCGCACAAAATTGTATACACCAGATAAGTAATATTGAAATAAAAATTTAAATGATATTTAGTTTGTGTAACCACAAATTTGTATATGCATAAGTTAAGATGTGTAACTTTAAACATGTAATTAAGGGGAAAAAAAAAGCAAAATTGTATACGTAGCTATAATTTTCTTTTTTTTTCACCGTGGGAAGGAGATGTAGTGTGTAAGCAACCTTATAAGATTGTAACCGACCTAATATCATATATGTACTTAGAGGTTAATCATATTAATCGTATATTCATTATAATAAAGGCAGTATAGACTCAGCTCTCGGTGTTTCAATATCTCCTCGAGATCCCGCCTTACAGGTATTAATTTCAGTTTGATACCGCCACGCATTCCTGAGAAATAGGGTCTTGACAGACAGACAGACGGACAACAAAGTGATCCTATAAGGGTTCCGTTTTGCCGATTGAGGTGCGGAACCCTAAAAATCCACCAATTCTCGTATTTCTACGTCAGTTTGCCAATAAAATAAAATTAACGTAACAAACATTCCGTAGATAGCATTGTCAAAAAAAAGGTTTTGTATTTTTAAATACCTTTAAGAAAAACCGTTGGGGGGCTTAGCGGTTTTAGCCGCGAAAAATTACGTAAAACAATCCCTCAAAATTACTGCCTGTCACCACTTCCTATATATCTGGAAAAATATGAATATCTGGGAAGAAGAGCGAAACAAACTCCCCAGCAACACATCTGTCTATTAACAACAATATTAGGAGAAGTAATAAGACTTACTAACATAATATAAGGTCAAGAACATCGACACAATTATATCTTCCAAAGACACCTCCACTAATCTAGACAAGCCAGAATGTCCCAAATATGTTCCATCCATTAATTACGTCGACGACGTGTGGATCCGACAGGCACAAAATGTCTTCCTTGTGTCTCACAGACGTAAAAACTTTCTGGATAACTCGAACAAAGAGATATTAAGTGAGTGTTAGTTCTGATGGCAGGTTAGCTTAATTTTTTTGGCTACAGAATTAGTGTTTGGCCTTGAATAACACCATTTTGTGCAACTCATCACCATCTGTCTAGCCTTTCTGTGTTGGGGTCGGCTTCAAATCTCCATGCAGCTAAATACCAGTAGTTTACATGGAGCGAATGCCTATCTGACCTCCACAACCCAGTTATTACTGGGTAATACGATACCCTGTGGTTAGACAGGTTGTCAGACTTTCATTGCTTTCGGGACGACTGTCAAAGATCTACAATTGACAGTTGGGACCAACGACTTAACGTGCTTTCCGAGACACGAAGGAAACTCACCCATCCACGGACCAACCTAGGCAAACGGTGCTTAACCAAAAGATTGTCCCGAGCGGCTGCTATTATTTAATCACAAGCTCCTCCTCTTTGCGGGACTCGTAGGAAAGCAATGATAGCTGCTGCACAAGTCGATCCTCAAGATTAAGCAACGACCGAGATATACCCGTGGATGAGTAAACGTTTTTTAAATACCATGACCATGACCCGTGCCTCGGAAAGTACGTGAAGCTGTTGATCCTTGCTGTTATTCTAAGTTCTTTTGCAATCTTTAAGAGTAGTCAGAAGCTTAACATTCTGCCAATCAGAAACTGGATTGTGACGGTTAGACAGGCGGTCTCTCCATGTAAATACTGGTTTTCAGGTGCATTCGATTAGACTGGAAGCTAACTTCAACATTCCCAAAGAAAGGCCAGACGCTAGATCTTTCTGTTTCAGCAGCTCATAATAGTAAATTTATAAAAAAAAAGAGACAAAGGCACTTTTTACATTGACTGTTCCGATTGATGTCTAGCAGTCAACGTTTCCGCCATGAAATTATGATATCACCGACTATAAAACAAAAGCAGCAACCACACCAATAACATAATTATACGATAACATGTGAAACTGCTCCTAACAATTTGCCAGCAGGAGCCCAAATCTGTCAAGTTTACCCATAAGGGCACTATTACAGGTCCCACGTTATTGCAACATGTGGTCGCCGCCAAATTGATTTTATGCTACAACTTTGACACCTTGTGTTTGTCCTTAAGATGTTGGATCAAGGGTGCGAAGTTTGGGGGTAGTCTAATGGATTGATACTGGCCGAAGTTGTAGGTGTTGAGGAAACAAAGAGCTGGGTCTTGTTAAGAAATGTCTCTTCTTCTTGAGGTGACCTTCAAAGTAGCCCGTGAAAATAAAATAAAATCCTGTGTTTATTTGCAAATAGCGGTGTTGCTGTATGTTCATTTTGTTGATTAAACTAACTAGAAATGAGTCTATTTCGAAAAATAAAACGAAAAATGTAAGTCGTGACATGTAGCATGACTAATCTCCCTTGAACATGTCAATAGCAATTTAAATTGTGTCAATCCAAACCTAAGGTAATCGCATCTTGAGTTCCATCTGTGAGTTTGTAATTTCTGCTAATTCTGCTAGTGGCTCTTCTATTGCCATCACTAACCTATAATCCTAAATGTTTTCAAGGAATAGCTTACGAACATTATCCTATACCAAACAAGCTTTTAACTTGGTAGGTATCTGTATTAGCGGCATTTACAGCCAAAATACATAACTGGAATTTAAACATTAAACTCCTACCTACAAAGGTCAATATTTCATTGAATCTGAGTGTTACTTATGTTTTTAATCATTTTATTCCAAAACAAACTTGCTGACCCAAATAAATTCCTATTTCACCTAAAATATATTTAACATTCCTCGTTTAATGAAACAAAGGAACAGTCATGTAATCAATTTACACTTCAGTATCCCGGGGGTGTCAAAATCAGCGCTAAATAAAGCGATATAATATAAAAGGGCTGGATTTTAATCTAGGCTTAAAGGCAAAGTTTACAATTTATGATCCTCTACCCACCTGCTGGTGAAAGTTGGTGATCCACGGTGAAGCGATGAGGGGAGAGAGCGATATGTAAGCTATACACGTACTTATGCTAATGTAAAATAGGGTTATAATTGTCGCGCTACAGGCTTAGGCTAACTAGGAACATTTAAGATATTTATTTTTTACTATAAAGCCAAGAGGGGTCTGGATAGTGTGACACTCTATCAGCGATAGCTATGATGGAAAAGTCAAAAATGTAGGAGATTGAAAAAGCTTATGACAACTGAGTTGTAAGACTAAACTGTGGAGATACATTGTGAGGCAAGCAGCCTACAATAAAAAAATCGAAGACAGTGTGAAGTGATATCCACTAGCCCGCACTGGGCCCGCGTGGGAACGTGTTAAAAACCCTCTCTCCATCACAGAGAGGTTACCTGTGTCAAAGCAGATTGAAAAATATAGGAGATTGAAAAATGTAGGCGATTGAAAAATGGAGCAGATTGAAAAATGGAGCAGATTGAAAAATATAGGGGATTAAAAAATGTAGCAGATTGAAAAATATAGGGGATTGAAAAATGTAGGAAATTGAAAAATGGAGCAGATTGAAAAATATAGGTGATTGAAAAATGAAAGAAATTGAAAAATGTAGCAGATTGAAAAATGTAGGAAATTGAAACTTGGAGCTGATTGAAAAATATAGGGGATTGAAAAATGAAAGAAATTGAAAAATGTAGCGGATTGAAAAATGTAGGAAATTGAAACTTGGAGCAGATTGAAAAATATAGGGGATTGAAAAATGTAGGAAATTGAAAAATGTAGCAGATTGAAAAATGGAGCAGATTGAAAAATATAGGTTATTGAAAAATGAAAGAAATTGAAAAATGTAGCAGATTGAAAAATGTAGGAAATTGAAACTTGGAGCAGATTGAAAAATATAGGGGATTGAAAAATGTAGGAAATTGAAAAATATAGCAGATTGAAAAATCTAGGCAATTGAAAAATGGAGAAGATTGAAAAATATAGGGGATTGAAAAAATCAGAAAATGTAAAAATGTAGCCGATTGAAAAATGTAGGAAATTGAAGTGTAGGAGATTGAACAAAATATGACAATCATGTGAAAGCCGTTGTAGAAATAGCATACGCGTTGAAATCGATTCCCACTGGTCTAGAATTTATTTATTTATTTAATACTTCAAGCACAAAGTACAGAGGCGGACTTAATGCCTTTAGAATCTCAGAAGTTATTTAGTAACATTTTTTATAGCAGCTTTTTATTATAATCCATTCAAAAAATTATCCACAAATCTTCGTATTATCCTGCCAATACCGAATCAATTTAAAAATCCCACTCGTACTATACATCAAATACAGCGAAGAAATAAATTAAACAAAATCGTATATCCAGAGCTTGGCACACAGTATCGAGCGCCGTCGAGGGCAAATTAAACAGGGCCCGATTCGTGAACAAACAATTATTATGTACTACGATCTGCCTGGGTTTGCCTCGCAATCTACTGCGTATCGCCGTTTATCTACTGCGCAATATAGGCCGAATTGATGTATGGATCGGCCTGAAATTATTCGAGTACAGGGCAAAGGGTAATAAGTTAGAGAACGAATATTGATTAATACTCTTTGTCATTTTGTAATGGCGATTTCAAGCGATTGACTTATAAGGCGGATAGGTGACCTCAAAAAAGCGACTACATGCGAGAACTGGGTGTTGCAGCACAAATTGGGAGAGGTTTATGATCAGTACCTAGTTACCTACATAGTAAATTTATTGATTGACCTAAGGAATCTTTATGTCTTCTTTTTCAGTAGGCTATTGTTTTACCTAGTTTCTGTGGAGGTAAGATATGCAGTCGCTACAAGTAAATAACCTTATTCAGGTACATCCGATAAGCTGGTAGCATATTATAAGCTAGCCAGATTGTAAGTGAAGCAGAGGAAATCACGTTGATATCTCTACGCTATACGGATTTATAATTTTGAATCTGCACGCCCTCAAATCTCGACAAACAATTCCCAAATCCGTGTCATCCCCATCAGCACAACAAAACAATTGAAATCCTATTTTAATTGCCGCTACAAGGATTAACGAGAAATCGATGGAAATTGCGAAACAATAGCATTTGTCGGGATTCAGCTGCATTAGTCTTGGGGCTGGAGTCCGCAAGAAAATTAATTAGAATAGGAAAGTGGTATAAACTAGTCGGTTGGTTGGTTGGGGTGAAACATGTCGTGGTTTGTAATGTAGTATTGGTGCTGGGGTAAGCGATTGGTTTGGTCGCGAAGTACATTCCCTGTAAATACCTATATGTGTGACTAAGTGGTTGTAACCCATAGTTATACCATAATGTATGTTTTGGTTCAAGCATGATTTAGATTACAAGTCTTCCTGAACAAATTTCGGCTATGGTGGCAATCTAAGCGGAGTCTAGCAATCCACGCAGAAAATAACGAATAACGAACGAAATAGCACTCTCAACAAAAACTAAAGAAGCTCAAAATCATGCCACTGTCGCTTGTATAAGTTGGTACTGGGTTTATGTGTTGGACTATTCCTAATTGACCCATCATCTGCCTGTCTTTTCCTAACTACGCTGTGTTCGGCTTTCAGTCTAACCGGATGCAACTGCCAGTATTTTACATGGAGTGACTGCCTATCTGACCTCCACAATCCAGTTACTACTGGGAAATACCCCCTATGGTAAGACTAATTGTCTGATTTTCGAGCCACTTATACTAGTGTTTCGACTGTCAAATATCTACAAATAACAGCAGTGCTTATCGGGGCACGAAGGAAACTCGGTATGTAATAGATGTTCACCCATCTACCGATCGACCTAGGCAACCACGGTTTAACCTTGAAAATCGATCCGAGCTGTTATTGTTTAACCACGAGCTCTTCACTATTCCTTTTATTTGGATTTTAATTGAATTTCAATCAATTATATTTATATTAATATTTTTAATTATTGTTTTTTTTTTATCTATTTTGAAGTGTTTTTTTTTTGTGTGTTTGCAGTGTGATTATAGTCTATTGTATATTGTGATAAATGGCAATGGGTGTAAATGAGCTGAATAAAATGAATTTATTATCATTATTTGTTGACTAATATTTAATTTGGTCACAGATTGATCTATTCTTGTACATCTCGTGTCAACACAAGAAGTTTCGGAGTTACCTAACCACACTGTAAGTTTTGAGATGATCTATTCTTAGTTTTACAAACTAAATAGAGCAATACATTTAACATAATATCAAACTTCTAGAAGTTCTTACAGTTAATAACCACAATCTCTATGAGTAATATTAAATGAGTAAGTACTGAATTCAAACGATTTTCTTGATTTTCACTTTTCCTGTCTTGATTAACTTAGATCGTCCAAAAAAACAAAACGCGCGGTACGCGGGGTCGCCCGGTCGGAGTGTTTGAGCTGACACCAACTGCCTGTTCATCTAGTAATCACAAGCCCTATTTAACTGCCGAACATAAGGTTCGGGGTTCGAATTCCAGGTGAGGCAAACTGATATCCAATCAGGAATTTGTCAGTAAAATTCCGAAGTTTTGATGTGTCCCCAGATGACGGCCATTAGTTCGCTCCCTATTGTATGGGATTTAAACAAATCTCTGCTTAACCGTTCAGGTACTATAGACGCGATGTTATGATATGTTTATGTATGTAGATTTTCTCGATAAAAGTAAATCGAATACGTTGGCGGAATCTAAACGGCCTATTATTAATTAATAGGAGCGATAGTCATTAAGTTTCCATTCCGGAAACTGTTGAGAAATAACTTCGTTAAGGTATATATTAATTAATATTATGTAAGTTTATGAGGATATAGGTAGTACCTATGTGGGTAATTTTTTTTGTTCGTTTGTTTTTCCCCACGATTGTCTGGCAGTTTGAGTTCTATAAGCGACCTAAATGTCCTTTCTTTGGTATTGTTCGTCGTATCGTTGAGCTCCTTGAGTTATAAGTGGCTCAGTTACTCGAACGGTGTGATATTGTGGGGAAACAGCACTGACGCACCGACACTATTCACATTACAAAAAAGACTAGTAAGAATATTAGTAAATATAGAAGACACCGACAGTTGTAAACCTCATTTTCAAGAACATAAAATATTAACCCTCCCTTGCCTGTACATTTTAGAGATTTGCAAATTTGTTCGAAAGTACCCATACACTTTTACACTACACGAGAAAATATACAATCAAGATACACTTTACGTCATAAAAATAGACTAAACCTACCAAGCTTTAAGCTAAAAATGCACTCAACAAGTGCCCTAGTCATGTCAATGAAAGTTTATAATAAATTACCAGAAATAATTAAAAATGAACAAAAATTTAATTCATTCATAAACAAATTACAACAATTTCTATTATTTAAATGCTATTATACAATAAATGAATATCTTAATGACAAATTTTAAAATTAATATTTTTCACAAAATAGTTTTTTGAGTATTGTTACTTTGTCTAAAAACTAATTAGTAAAATTAAAGCCCTTTCCTCTCTCTTACTTTGCTGTGCCCTTACAGGGTCCATATTATGTACCGAGCTTTAAGCCCTCTGTAACATCTTTTATACAATATGGAATGCAAAATAAATGAATATGAATAAGTCGAGCTACACGATAACTGACAAATGTTTGCACTGACTGGACAGGTCCACTAAAATATGTGTGGTTTTTTCTTCAAGAGACCATCTCAGACACTAATCTGCATAGTCCTCATGTGAATTAACCAAGATGTCTGGACTTTAAAAGATCTCTGAGTTTGTTTCGGCTGTTTCTTATCAGAGTATCAGCCATCTGTTTAAAAAAAAAACGACGTGTAAAAGTGTTTGTAAAACTTATTTGCAAAATTAACATCATTTATCTTTTTTTTAATCTAATTTTGTTGTTAATAGCGTTATGTAAATCAGTTAAGGGTGACAATATCGTTTGATTCATCGATTTAACATTTTGCATATAATGGCAATTTGTTCGCATAGATGGTCAAAGAAGACCTGATTGAATGAGCTATTGGAACTCCGCAAACGTGATGTAATTATCTAAACATAATAAAAACCAGCCAAGTGCGAGTCGGACTCGCGCACGAAGGGCTCCGTAACATCATAGAGTAGGGGAGCCCCCTTTAATTTATAATTTATTTTTTGTTATAGGGGCAATAGAAATACACATTCTGGGAAATTTGCAACTGTCTACGTATTGCGGATCATGAGGTACAGCCCGCTGACAGACAGACGGACGGACGGACAGCGGAGTTTTAGTAAAAGGATCCCGTCGGTTATCCTTCAGATATGGAACCCTAAAACCGAAAAAAATATCTTAGGTACCTGTCACATCTGGGGAGTCATTGGAGGAAACTTTATAATGTAATGGATGGTAACTCATCCACCCATCCACCATGAAGGTCGACCCATGCAGCTGTTAGTATAGCCATGAGCTCCTCCACATATTGGCAAAGTTTTGCTAGCTAATAAAATTTGATCCTGCAGATATTTTTATTAGTTGAAACCATAATAGTTTTCAGTTAGTACCAGAAAATTTTTAAACAGTTTAAAAAGTTTAGACATTTAAAACACAATCATAAAGTTAGTAATAATTTTGGCACTTAGAAGATTGCGTCAAAAGCTTGTAACTCCTTCGTGTTAGCCATAAATGCACCAGCCAGAAATGAAACTCTTTAAATCCTGCATCGCATTTTTATTGAGTGCATAAAATAACTCCACGGTCACTTTTATGAGGTATACATATATATAGGAATGCTGAAGTATCGCTGTTTGTCACCACGCTTTTAATAACCAATAAAATGCTGGATCGATATTGATGTTATTTTCAGAGAAGACTTGATCCCTGCGGAAGACCATATAATTTTGTTACAAAAAAAACTAGTAGTTTGTATAGGAAAATACAAACACGGACAAAGTCGCGGGAAAAGCACATAGTATTTTAATAAACCACTTTACACTCACCACCATTTCACACCATATAATTACCATCAACCTAAATGCAAAACTTGCGTGCACGAGTGTACACAATAGAAGGCCAATGTCAGCGGTCAAGTACACCCGTGCAATCAAGTGCTGCCGACAGATTTATGTGAGGAAGTTCCTTCGTGGTCCACAAAATTTATGGTTAAGGATCGATATTAAAATGCTTTCAGATTTATCGTTTCGCTTTTCTAGTTAAGGGTAACAAGGGTTGGGTCAAGGTCGTTTTGGGAGTAATTATTGTATCGTGACCTTCGGATTTGAGAATTGTGTAAGGTGAAACCAGGTAGACACGATCTTGGATAGCAGTCTTTTTTTTATATTTGCGGTTATGAAGTAGAGATGTTAGTTAAATTAACAACGATGTTGTTTTCCCTGATTTATAAACCCATTTACTTAATAATGCAGGTCTGCTACCCATTAGAGCAGTGAAAATTTCAAACTTGTAAGTCAACGCGATCGAAAGATAACGTTTTTGTCGCATTTATTGCGATTTCACAAGGGAATCAAAACCTATAGGGTACTTCCCGTTGACCAAGAATCATGAAATTTGGTAAGAAGGCATGTATAAACACATGATTGTAAAGGAAAAAATCTTAAAACCGTAAATATTTTATCCCGCGATCATGGATAGCGCTTGCAACAGCGTCAATATATCGGGAGTTCAACATAATCAATAATCACGGAAGATATCCCGTAAGTGACAGTATAAGTTTCATAATAATTATGTAGTTTAATAACAAAATACCCAAAAGTTTTTACGGAACCCTCGGTGCGCGAGATTTTTTATTTCACCAAGATCATCATAACTATAATAATTGTCTTTTCTCTTTTGAAGTCCAGTCTAACCCATGGAAATAATAATATTCTGAAAAATATATTTTCCGCTTAATCATAAAAATATGACGGGTGAATAAATAAATTCGTTTTTCCATTATTATTTGGCGCCTGAAGATAAGCCGAAACTATTTATTTCAGTTCAATCAGTGTTTATACAAAATTAATACGGTAATACGTGATTAATATGGTATAACCAATAAAATTAATAGCTTTGCCAAATGAGCACAGTGATCACCTATCGATCAAATATACAATCATATTAATTTAAGTGATTTCGGTAAATAATAAATGATGAAATGATTACAATAACTGACGACAGTTTCATGGTTGTGAAACATTAATTTTCAGTTATTAAATTGCTGGAGTTAATTATCTGTACATCTGTAGCCATACAAATAAATAAAATTGATGTGTCTGTTTGTAATATCAAAATAACAGCGTTTTAGTGAATGCATATAACAATATATACGGCACTTATAGCAAAATCACATTTTTTTAAATTTTTGTCTGGCCTTCTGTCTGTCGTTATGTTCCGGCTAGTCTCCGAAACAGCGGGACCGATTTTGACAGGACTTTAACTAGCATATAGTTGATGTTACAAGATCTAACATAGGCTACTTTTATTTTTGAAAAATAGTTAGGGCTTTGTGCAAGAAAATTAAACCCCTTGAAATAGTTAACAAACTCCGATTCAAACGGCTAATCTCCGAAACGGCTGGATCGATTTTAGCGGGACTTTTACCGGAAGATGGCTGATGTCATTAGGAGTAACTAAGGCTACATTTATTTGCGGGCCTGTGGACGGTGAGCTATGGGCTAGCTCGCCGTCCATCCGTCTTATGACGACAGGCCGTGTCGACGGCGCGTTCGTGTTCCACGCGCGCCTCAAAGAGAATCAGCAAACAGGAAGGGGTCGACGCCTGCCAGGGTTGCGGGACTGTTCGAAAGAGATACCGCGGCCATGGAACACAAAGGGCAAAGGAAGGAACATGGATGGGTTTTAGTCAGTAGAAGTCTGACACTCCCTCCTGCTCAGCCCAGAGCGGGAGGGGTTATTTGATGATGATATAGGATAGGTAAAAAAAAAGGCTACATTTATTTTGAATCCGTGCAAAAAAATTTAAACCCTTGAAATTGGTAAAAAAAATCGATACAAAAAGGGAAGTAACATTTTTTATAATAATTTCACGCAAACGAAGGTTGCGGGAAAAAGCTAGTTCTACGCACTTTACAACCTCCGAGTGCTTAACCAATTTATCTTCTGCCTAAGCTTTTCCTAACTGTGTGGTATGCTTCCAGTCTAACCAGATGAATTGAGATGAGTGCCAATATGGTCTGTCCGTGTCTGACCTTCACATCTCTTTCACTATGAAACACGGTAATTAACTCTTCACCAATTATTACTATTTTAAATGAATTGCGAGTTGACTTGTTTTTAAGAGTTTTTATATGGTGTAAATGGCGTTGTTCCAAAAGAATTTATATAGGGTGACTGGTAATTAGTGACCGATACTTAAACACGTGATTATACTCATGCTAACAAACAACTTTCCAAAAGAAACATTCTTATTTTATACTCATTCGCTTTTATCTCAATAACACGCATGAAATTCGCGTTCACGCGCCTGTGACCTATCAGCTGTTATCCGCGTGACGCCAATCTGTCCCATTACTGTCGTACCGTGCAACAGTGGGTAGGCAGAACACCCACCCAAATTTCATACGGATGTTGTGTTATTGGGATAAAAGTGAACGAGTATTTAAAAAAAAAGTTTCTTTGAAAAAAAAAGTTGTTTGTTATTATGAGTACAATCACGAGTTTAAGTATCGATCACTAGTTACCAGTCACCCTATACATATATTGAAGTAAGATTTGCAAAATAATTTCATTTTGTTATTTGATTGTGTGAATGTCAAAGGTATCCAATTAGTTTAGCTTCGAAATTGGACATACACCATTCTACCATCTATCTAATTGTACTATCTTGTCTCAACTTACGACAACTAACTGACAAGATACAATGTACCTTATCTAATCCATCCACCGTATTAAATTCCACTTCCAACCCCATCTCGTATCGTGAGTTATATCCCAGGTGGGGTACCGGGGCACCCACCCGTGTCCCCCAAGTTTCACCTTGACAATGCGTCACAATTAGTGGCTAGTGTCAAGTTTGTTGAGGCGGCATGGCCCGGCCCGTCCGCGCTGGGACTAATAACCTCCTGTGGCTTAGTTTCTGACTTTATCATGTTTTGGATGAGCATGTTATTCTTGGTTTGATTGTTTTTAATTTTTGTTTGTAGGTTTTATTTATGCGAATAAATACTATATCTGACTATACTAAATACATCATGAAGTATCTTGCGTGGTTCCACGTGCACTCTGAAGGACCGGTCCGAGGACCAACGCCATCGAGCTGGCAGAGATCTGGTCAAAACTAATTAAATTTTAAAAGAAAAGGGAAGTCATCGCCACGACGACGAAGAAGAAGAAGAAGAATCCTGAAGTACTCTCCATTCATGCTTGCATCAAGTATTGGTGTTATTAAATTAAAAACAAGCGAATGGCTGTCGGGATTCTAAGTGGTCACGGCCGCATATTAGACTTCCGCAATACCAGATGCATCGCCGAAGAGCTGCCATCAAAGGAACAAATTCAAATATGCTTGTTATTGCACCGGCTCACTTGAAACCGGAACACACCAATTTTTCAAGAAGAAATTGACTTTATGTATAATATTATGACAAAGCACTTTAAACAAACAAAATAATAATTCTTTAGAATTGACGCCCTTTAAAACTTCCGCTACAATATCGTTTCAATGTTACCTGAACATAAAAAAGAAAAATCTGTCCAAAGCACATGGTACTACAATGCGAGAGCTTTGCCAAGCTTGCCGGCAACTTGGCGCACCCTGTATAATATCCACTCGTGTGAAGTTTACACCTATTAAAACCTGCGACTCAGCATATTCAGCTGAAAATGTTATTTTACTAGCTCGAGGAAAATATTTTATGAAGTTGGCTACGGCAATATTTTCACGAGAATTTTGCTGTGATATGCACTGCTTGACTTTTTGTTTGGAATTTGCATATTTTTCCAAACAGATGCTGTACAGACAGGAAGAGTTCTTAATTGTTAAGCCGTGCGTACCAAGGTCGGTCTTTGGATGGCAGACCACCCATTTAATTCCGAAACACGGAGGAATGTTGTCATTTGTAGATCATTGTCAGTCGTTACAGGTAGTCAGTAGGCCTAAAAGTTTGACAACCAGTTTTACCAAGGGGTTCCATATTACCTAAAACTAACTGAGTTGTGAAGGTCAGATCGGCAGTCTCTTCATGTAAAATACTGGTATTGAGCTGCATCCGGTTAGACTGGAAGCCCGACCAAACATACGAACAAACGACCCAACATAGTTCGCTAAAAGCTAGGTAGATGATACTGTGCATAACACTGCGTTCGCATTAACCTTTAATTTCACTTCCCTCTCTGTGGTGGGAGGAGAGCGTAACCCACAACGTCCTCATAATGAGTTTATAGATGTCACAGGTGTTCAATTTTTTGGTTCCAAACACCAATTTTTTTGGAAATTTAGAAGGATATCTTATACGACAAGTTACTTTTGTTTACTTTTGTTTGTCGGGGAGAAGTCGGTTTTGAGAGAATGGAGGGAGTCAAACTATCATTTACCACAATACAGGGGAAATAAAAAGGGAAATTCATAGTGTGGGGCCAAGATAAAAAAAAAAAAGTGATCTTTCAATTAGGGACCGCAGCAAGTGTGAAGAACACGCACATTTTCCGCCTTTCCGAAAATTCTGATACTGCTATTTTTGTGTCCCAATATAAAAAAATAAGTCTAAGAAAAAAATCTCCTTAAGAATTTGTTTAAAAACTTTTTCCATAAAACCGGTTGGAAAAAACAGGGATCCGGCAATCCAGCCAGAGGTATAATAAATAATTAATTATGAGCGTCGCTAATGAGGGCGCGCAAGTTTTTCAATTAAAATGTTTTCTTGCTCACTGCTGGGTAGATAGATAGGTATAGTTAGAGAAACACGATTGTATAGTAGTCAAGGGTCAACTTTGAAGTCAACTTGACGGCACGTGCGGGTTCCATCCTGCACGAAACAAATATTTGTATGTCCTACAGCTAGTTGTTCCGGTACTGGCTGTTTGTATGTGACTATAATGTTTATAAACGCACCCACGATGCAGAGAAAAACGTTGTCTATAGCTTAAGTGTATTTTAATATTGTCACGAGCTGGATATGGGATAAATTAAATACTACTAATTAAACACGAAATAACATTTTTAATTACAAAACAGAACTTAATCACAAATACACTGATCACTATTAACATATAATCATGTGAACGTCGAGGCTATCCAGCTCCTCGACAACACGGACATAGTGAGAAGACTAAAAAGGACAAAACCTTTCGAGTTAGTTTAGTGAAGTGTTAGTTTAATGTAGTGAAGTGAGTGCTACCCATAAAGTACACAAGAACAAAGTGTCTTCCCCTTAATAGAGACAATAAGAAAAGTGTTAATGGACACATTCTTAGGTTTACTCTTCCTAGCAAATTAAGTTAGAATTAAATTACTCATTAGCTTTAGTATTAAGCTAGATTGTATTTTTTATGTTGTTACCTTATTGGGATACATCATATAACAAAAAAAAAAAAAAAAAAAAAAAAAAAACTATTAACATATATATCGCACTTCTAGTTCACTTCGATTCGATTCTTTGTGTAGCCAAAATCAGACTGACTGCTCCCGCAAACACGACGGCTATTTATAGGTATGACGACCGATCCTTCGAGAAAGATCTACAACCTTCTCGAACCTTCTTCACAGTTCTTAGTGAAACATCATCCTTCGAGAAAGTTCCACAACTTTCTCGAATCTTCTAGAAAGCTCCATAGTAGAACATAGTCCTTCGAGAGACTTCCATGACTTTCTCGAATCTTCTAGGTAAAACTGGTTACTGTTACTAACTACGGACTCGCACCTAATCTAGAATGTTCTCGTAAGGCAACCGACGTAACAATATTTTATTTTTACTGGTGGCCAGACTGTGGTGGGGTCGCGGCAGGCCACAAGGAAGATGGCGGGACGAACTGGTCAGGTTCTATCAAAACTGGAAGGAGGATGCTCGGGTTTGCGAGAAATGGAAACAGTGGAGGGAAGCCTTTGCCCAGGAGTGGGGCAGAGCATGCTAGAAAAAAAGATCCTGTGAAAGTTGGCGATAATCTATTTTAAAAACACCTCTTGAAAAATACCGTACCGTACTGGTACCTCCTTAAGTGTATTTTTTTTTCATGATTAATAGCAACCATTTGAACTTTAAAGGTAACGATTTTGTTGCTATTGCTCTATAGTCAGGGAAAATGTTACACTTCTCCAATTTTTATCAAATTGATTCATTACGTCGATTTGCCGAGAAAGATGACAGTTCGTTGTGATTGTACATACTTTCAATACGGGTAATTTAAGCCGAGAGTTATTTTATTATCATCATATTATCACTTTGGTAAAATTTAATTTTATCAATACGTGTGTTTTATAACAACCATTGAACGACCAATAAAGAACGTATAAAAGACAAATCGTTCGTTCGTGTTCATATAAATCGAATGTGCGATGCATTCGCTATCGGCGTGCAAACATTGGACGTCAATCATCGGAATAGACAGCCGATTGCTTTAACGTATGTTTGTTTATCACGCAAAGGCAAACAGGCGGAAGTAGCTGATACATTGCTGTTTCATAGGTCTTTGAACTGAAAAAGGAAGATAATTGGCAGAAATATTTACGAATTATACATTCGGCTTCGTCTCTGAGTGGGCCGAGTGCGGGTTACTGGATGTTAACTGCCATCGATATTTTTGACAGCATTTGTAATTATATAAATTACATGAAGTAAAGGACTTGGTAGTCTGCCATGAAGTCGCAGGAGTAAGGAAGCAGGAGTAATCGTAGCGGCAATCGGCGGCGGCGACCTCTCGCGTCCGGCCCTGGTTCAATCCATGGTCCGGAGCGAGAGGGAATGGGACGCCGTCACCTCCTTCTGCGAAGCAGTCATGCTAGCGAAGGAGGTGGCGGGACGTGAGAGGGAGAGAGCCTCACGTCTCAGCCGCCGCGGGAGACGCACCGGGCGTCGCGGCGCGGGCCTGTGGACGGTGTGCTATGGGCTAGCTCGCCGTCCGTCCGTCTTATGACGACAGGCCGTGTTGACAGCGCGTTCGTGTTCCACGCGCGCCTCAAAGAGAGTCAGCAAACAGGAAGGGGTCCGTAAGGACCGACGCCTGCCAGGGTTGCGGGACTGATAGCTCACCGTCCACAGGCCCGCGCCTGCGGTGGCCGGGGGACCGATATCACTGCCTCTGTTTGTGTTTTTTAACAACTGATCAAGAAAATTTTAAATGGCAAAGATTTTCGCGAAAAAAACTCACTACTTAAAAATAATCATGATTATATACACTTTTTCACTTCCATAAAGCATCATAAACTGACTATAATAATCAAAAGTGATAAAACTATTGATTATTACTCTCTCTCTGTCTATTTTCCTAAAAAGACCTTGGTAAAACTGGTGTGACTATATTTGCCCACAACACAGCGAAGCCTGGAAGATTCCCTCGTGGAGCAACCATTTGCCCATCGGATTAGGATTAATGGATATTTAAAAGTGAGAGCCTAACACTTAAAGTGAGAGCCTAACACTTAAAGATTTCACAAAGATATTCTTACTTGATCCCCTCCATACAAATGTAAAACAAACTTCTAAAACTCAATTGAAACATTGATTTGTTTCTGCAAATTGACTCGTGTAATTTGTTTTAACATTGTTAAGCATTGTAAAACGATATTGTAGATCAAAGACCCGCCTTAAGGCGTTTTGTTCGATCGCAGTTAAATAAAATCTGCCTCCGTAAGCCAAAAAACGGTAACTCAATAAATGTATGTTTCGATAAAACAAGGATTATGTGGAAATGTTCTCTTATTCAGAAAAATATTGATTTAGTGACGCAGTATTAACTGGGTTATGGAGGTCAGATAGGCAGTCGCTCCATGTCAAATACTGATATTTAGCTGTAATCTGTTAGACTGGAAGCCGAGCCCAACAGTGGGAAAAGGCTGGCAGATAATGATTGAGATTAGTACATGTTTCTTCGTGGCTTATAACATATTCAAATTATCCGGTTATTTCAGTACACTTGAGATATTTCAGAAATAAAAAAATATAAATTGAGATATCGCTTTTTAGCTTACGAGAGCAGAAATGATTCAATGTGTTTGTTTTTTTAGCACATTTTTTTTATTATTCCGGGACAATCGTGAGTTATTCTGGGACAAAATGGTGTGTTATCCTAGCTGAGACAATAACAAAATTGTGTTTTTCTTTGTAACCCTAGTTTTTTTTTTTTTTCAAGAAAACACGCCAACTTCCAAATACTGTGTACCTATTTCATAAGTTACCACTGTCAAGATTTATAAATTTAATTCCTAAGGAAAAAAAAAAAAAAAGGCCCTGCTTAGGAAATAAATTGGTGCCAACGATTCAGCACTGCAAGAGCCAGAACCTTTAATTCTACTTTGTGCTGTACCTGTACCTGTACTGTTCTCTTTCTACTTCGTACTTACTGCGCTTTGCAATATTAAGTTAGTTGACAAATTGTTACTAAGGCGGCCGGAACGAATTCGAACATAATAGGTATAACATCAAGCCTGTAATATCTAAGAGGTAATGCAGAGATATACTATAGTAACATATTTCGCGGGTTATGTTTAATTCCTATTTAACAGGGGATGAGATACACAGGGCTACACATCAAGCTGTACATTTCCAGTTTATGCTGATCTCGCATGGTATAGGATTTCCGTACAATGCGAGGTCAGCATAATACTGGAAATTTATAGCTTGATGTGTAGCCGTGTGTACAATAATTGCCATCTACTGGGCAGAAATCCAGACTACGGGCTAATATTGAGACAATCCTGATGGAAAAAACTGAATATCACTTTACCTAACCTGGAAATCAAACCGAAGACTTCATGCTCAGCGGTAGCGCTTGCGTCCGACGAGGCAGGGACATACAAGGTGTAACAGGACCGTACACGATGTCGGCAACCAAGCATTCTGTACATAAAATTAAGTAACTTTACGCAAAAATTATTGCTGGGAAACGACTTTTTTTTTGGGGTGATAAATCACGTTTTACGGTAGGAATCACTGTAACCACTCAAAACATTGTTCTGGTGGATGGATTGAAAACTCGTAGTACCCTGTACCCGGGGTCGTGGAGGTGTTTAAAGTAAAAATCTTACATGAAAAATCTGTATTAAAAAAAAAACTTGTGTAAAAATTGTAACTTTGACCCCAATTTCTCCGTAACTAGAAGGTTCCCAGGTATGGTCTAGAACAAAAAAAAATATCACAATCTCGGGAAGAACATGTGCCTTTCGGCGTCGTTAAGGGTCTTGTTACACCCTTTATTATGTAATGCTGTTTAATCAATCTTAAGCTGTGTGCCAGGTCAATAGATCTTAATTAAACTAAATCTATCTAACGACGTTTGGACAGTACTAAAGTGATTCCAAATATAATTTGGCACCGAACTCGGCTCGCTAAACCAACATTTAATTGATCATACTTGTGAATTAAAACGCTTTAGATCGAATTCTACCACTGAAATTGAACGCGATCAGTAAATCCAAAAACTGCTTTCAAAGTTATTATGTCATCATTTCTACGTGATCGTCGTGAAATGTGGACACTGCACTGACAGCATCTTAATCTGGTTTAGAATTGTTATTAGAGTTCAGTTTTATTTTTTTAATTTGTTCGTACGTCGTACGTTCACGTCTAAATTGGCTATCGATTACTCTATATCACCACTACAGATCACATATTGCACAAACCAAAAAATTCAAAAACATAATTATTGTGACATCGGGCAAAGCGTCTCCAGACCAAGTTTCCTCCGTGCCTCGGAAAGCACGTTCAGCCGTTGGTCCCGGCTGTCACTTGTAAATCTTTGACAGTCGATACAGGTAGTTAATGGCCCGAAAGTCTGACAGCCAGTCTTACCAAGGTGTATCGTATCACCCAGTACTAACTGAGCTGTGGAGGTCTTTGGCTGCAGCCGGTTGGACTGTGGACTGTGGACTGTGTGTGTGTGTGATTGAAAGTGGACCCCAAGATATTTGGGAAAGGGCTACACAGATGGTAATGAAGATGATCGGGGAAAGCGTTGTTGGATCCATCACGAATTTCTCAGGAGGAACACAGATATTAGATATGAGGCTATGTATTTTCCGCATATTGCATACTAAGACAAACCTTCGAGGTTACAATCGTGATGTTATGTAGACAATCACTTACCCATACTAGATTAGCGTGGTGGTTAAGGCCCACCCCCTCGCATTGATAGAGGTTTGCGTCCCAGCAGTGGGAACAGCCGGATTACTAACGAAAACAGTAGTTGACAGCCTCACAGTTCCAACCAAATCATCCTACACTCCCACATCCCGACAATTGTCTCTAAATCTGTTTAATTACTCCCGCTAATTAGCGTCTGATGTTAGCCCTGTTCCTACTACCGTTTGCCAATCCCATTTTAATGAAGTTTTCGAATAATTACGTGGCCCGCGGTCACCAGGGGATGGGAACGTATCCGCTGATTATTTTCGGCTTCTAATTGACATTTTGTGGTTTTTGTTCTCTATAGTTTATTTTTGTTGAGTTTGTAGAATTATGGAACTTCCTTTTATTATTACACACATAAGATCACGCCTGTATTCTCCGAAGGGTTAGGCAGTATTGTACTTAATAGTATAGTAGTCATATTTTAAGTCCCATGTAATAAGGGGCGAGCCATATACTGGGCACAAATCCAGAGTCCGTGACTGCTGAGAAATTCCTGGTAGAAAAACCCAGTAACACTTTGCCCGACTCGGAAATTGAACCCCTCATGGTCAGCAGTTGGCACCTGGAATACTTTTAGTTAAGTATTTCAGGATCTCCAAGGCGGCGATTCGCCAGATGGTATGTCTATTGGGAGAGCCGCCATTCTTGAGTAACATAATCATCTTCATTCTGTTTATTTGCAACCCAATAAAAGACACATGTGACAAAAGCAATGCACTTACAAGTAGAGGTCATCCAAGATGGACGCGACCTGAGAGGTATATCAATGTTGTCTTAACCGGAGATTGCCACTTAACATCAATCAGGTAAGCGTGTAATTATAAACTAATTTACATTAACTAATTAGCAGCTGGTGACTAATGAATAATGATATATAATTAGGTATCAAAGCGTTGGTAATGACTAATTGCGACGGATCGGGTTCCATGATAGAATAACAAACATTTTGTGTTGAAATTGAAATATAAACATTAGGTGTTCCTTTTCTGCCAGGGTTGCGTGACTGTTCGAAAGAGATACCGCGACCCTGGAACACAAAGGGCAAAGGAAGGAACATGGATGGGTTTTAGTCAGTAAAAGTCTGACACTCCCTCCTGCTCAGCTCAGAGCGGGAGGGGTTATTTGATGATTTCCCCACGGTAAAAAAAAAAAAAAAAAGTGGTTCCTTTTGGGCTCCGCCGCTGTCGGGTAAAATAACAGACTTTGTCTTGCATTTTTTTTGATATGAGAATATTAAGATAAAAAACAAACGACGCATAAATGTATGCCGAAATACATATTATTAATCCCAACAGACTGATTTTATTTAGGCATCCATTCCGTCCGTATTAGTGAAAAAGGGTGTAGCCTATTTTTCTAAATATGTAAGTACTTTATCCATAGAAATTATTAAACAGAAAAGACGACTGAGTTTAGGTGTGGTGTGGGTGCAAATCAAATTCAAAACATTCATACACCAAAATCAATTTAGAGTCACCGATCGATAAAAGGCTAATAAAACAACCTTTTTCAATAAATTCCTTTCGTGTCGACCTTTTAAACTCGATAAAAAGCCATAAAAAGAATGGGCTCGTCCGGGATTTGAACCCGGGACCTCTCGCACCCTAAGCGAAAATCATACCCCTAGACCAACGAGCCGGCTGATTGTTGAGTTTAAATCGACCGTCATATAAAGAATCATATCTATACGTGCCTTTCACTTCGTCACTGATTATTGATAGGCACCGGTGCCACCGCCGCACTGACGCGGAAGCGATTCGCTATCAACAATCAAGAAACTTGTACAATAATTTGTAGGTCCCGTGTGAATAAAAGAGACGTAATAATATTATGTTAAAAGTTGACCGCTGACTGTTCACACCGCTCGGTGAGAATTCTATGAAACTAAGCGCTCGTGGACTGGAATGCCTTAAAGATAGTCTATTGGTGGCACGCACGACTGCTGAGCATGAGGTCCTAGGTTCGTATCCCGGGTAAAGTGCTATTGAATTTATCAGGACTTTCCCAGTAGCAGCCACGGAGTCTGGATTTGTGCCCGGTTGATGGCAATAGGCTCGCCCCCTATTACACGGGACTTAAACAAAACAGGCGATATGTGGGTGTACTATTAGGTATAGCTCTGCCTAACCCTACGGGGGCTACAGTCGTGATGTTATGATATAAAACACTCGCGCTTAGGTACCAACTCTACTCGCTAGCTCAATACAGGGTGTGAATTAGTTACCTGTATCATTCAACTAATGCAAGAAGGTGAGCCTACTCAAAACCTTATTTTCAGGGTTCCGTACTTCAAAAGGTAAAAAAGGAACCCTTATAACATCATTCTCTTGTCCGTCTGTCCGTGTGTCAACAGTGGAACGGGTGGACCTAGTAAGTTGAAATTAAAAATCGTTTTTTAATTTCAACTTAAAGTTAGTTAATTTCAAGTTAAAAATCGGTTCAGTAGATCGAGAAATTACCCCCTACATACAAACATACACACTTAAAAACAAATTTTAGCTCTTTATAATATCTATTAGTATAGATACTGAGGTCTATAGTCCCTATTAGGTGTATTAGGTAAATCAAGGTCCTGAGTCAACACGATAAAAAGATATGGGCAGATTTTCGCGAAAACTTGTAAGTACCAAAATTTACCTTAATTCGGAATTTTCCCTATAATTGTGCTGTAAGACCTCGCTTTTAACCAAAACTGACAATTCTAAGTTAATCGGCAGTACCACTGGTTTTGGGTTGAAAACCTATATGGTAGTTCCCGTTGACCTGGAATCACGAAATTTGGCAAAAAGTAAGGCCTAACAGCAAAAATTAAAAAAAAAATGATGAAAATTAAAGGGTATCCCCATACATACATAGTTGACGCCAATTAAGATAGTCCTCTGAGTTGTATGGCTCATACAATATGGCGGTATAATAGGTAGGTACGGAACCTACGGCGCTCGAGTTCGACTCGCTCTTGACTGGTATTTTTTTTTCATGAATCGGTTATTAGTTTCTTTGAGAAAGTTGTTTAATATGCCGGGGTATTCACATCCTTGAAGGATGCAGCTAATTAAATCGCTACCCAGTATACTCGCCCTACGCGCTACTAGCAAGCGCTGTGACATGCACCTTAGGCATGGTTCAACAGCAAGCGGCGATGGTAGTGTAGCGGGTTCAGAATACCATTTTCAATTATTGTTATTGTTGAGAGAGGTTATTAATCTACACGTTGAGTAAATAGACTATCAATCGAAGTAAACTTATTTTAATTGTACAGTCAGCATCAGAAGTAGATTAACACTACTCCAAGTTTCAAAGCAGGTTTTTTAATAAAAACTAATTAGATATTACTCGTTACTAACAAGGTATTGCAGAGAAAGGAATATTTTAAAGAATAATCTTCTGAAACATTAAAAATAATAGCTAGAGTCCTTTACATCAAATACCTAATTAAAATTTCGAAATGTTAATCTACTTCTGTTGCTGACCGTACTATGAAAATTCTAATAAGTACCTTTATTGTTTCAAGCACTGTTGAAACCCTGGAAACCATTTCCATGTTGCTTGTATTCACTAATATTCATATTATTCAGCTCTGAAAACATGTGCTTGTGCATACAGCCAACTATGATATTCGAATTACACTTTAGGAAACGCAAAATTTATTGTATCTATAAAAATTATGAACCTAACTTGTCTTTAATTAAACATCCAAAATCTAGGAACTGGTCTTATTCTAAGGACCCTTTCAGAAAATTACCGTACCTGGTACTATTAAAATATGTATCTTATAAAAAAATCGACTACGCGTTAGATATTATTGTTCCACAAAACTTAAAATTCAACACAATTGATATTTCATTAAAGCTTAAATAAGCTTGAATGCCCAGATTACTTAGTTAATACTATGTTAACTTACTATTGCAGTTTACTAAACTTCTGTTTATTCAAATTCAGTAGATGTATCTATTTATATTTAGCCACTTAATAAAGCAAACAGCATTGATACCTAAATGTAAATAGGCAAGTAGTGTACGGACTACGGATGAATCAATCGAGGTCACCAATGTCAACAATCGGTTCATTTGATACTCATTTGGTAGGTATGTTAGTTCAATAAATACGATAATTTCAAGCATCCATTCATTAAAATTAGAATTTCAGTCTGAGCAACCTAGGAAAGGCAGAGAGACTTGGTGGTAAGTGCCGCGACAAACAAGCTATAAGGGCGTGTGTTCAAATCCAGGCAGACACTTTACATTGCGACAATTATATAATCGCCTTTACTCTGAAAACGGTGTAATAAAAAATCCTGGGGAAATTTGTATGTTCGAGATCCAAAAATATTTTATGTGCATAAAATCCACCAACAAAACTAGGGCCGAAAACTACTAAAAAAAGACCTATCTTAAGTTGGTCCACAACGAGTCTTCGTCGGTTCAGTCCATAAAACGAAGAGAAAAGTTTTCTGATCCATTTTATTCCACAATCGATTCCTAATGTTCCTCGGATGAAAATCTCTAGTATTTTCAACAATATCAAATGAAAGTTTTACGGTTTATTCCCGAGGACCCTTTTATATTGGTGAAGAGTTTACAAGTTATAAACTGAACAATCTTTTCTGAACTTGTGAAAACATTTTGTAGAATAAAATTCGTTTTAGAACTTAAAACTCAGTCCTAAAACACATCTGAATTGGAATACAGTTGTTAGTTGTAAATATGTTAGCGAGCAATATACTATTGTTATCAGTGATATTTATTCGTTTAATTTATTGCATCTTTTATCAATACAACTAATCTTTATTGAGAGTATTATGGTAGCTATGATTTATTATGTAATTGATATCTAATTTATTAATCTTTAAAACTTTATTGCCAGCTGATAAAAAATATTTTACGAATAAAAATTAGCTGACATATAAATGTTATGATTAACTTTCAAACAGTAATCTACGCATTGTTTTACCTTTATAGAATAGCTGCTTTTAAAATGTATAATCTCAAAAAAAGATTTGGGCTCGTCCGGGATTTGAACCCGGGACCTCTCGCACCCTAAGCGAAAATCATACCCCTAGACCAACGAGCCAACTGATAAACCGTCTTCAATCGGTGATGACAATCGAACTCGTGCAGTGAAAGGTGACCTACATGCGTTTACGCATTCCGCAGCACTGATGACGTAACAAAACGTGTTTTATTAAAGAAAGTATCAACATGTTAAAATGTTATGTATACTATTCTCTTTAGACTGTGAAGAATAATGCCTTGTGTTAGCAAAATTGAACAAGACAGACAGGTGGTTCGTTGGTCTAGGGGTATGATTTTCGCTTAGGGTGCGAGAGGTCCCGGGTTCAAATCCCGGACGAGCCCAAACTTTTTGAAGGAGATTATTATAAAGGCCATTGAAAACTCTTTGGCCGTCCACGTATGAGGGATTTATGGATGTACTAGGCCTAATCTAACTTCACCATCTCTCAACAAAATCTAAACAAAATTTAACCAACACATCATATATTATAAGAGCTTTTAAAAAAATAGCTAAACATACTAATATATTATTTATATAACACATTTTGATGTGTATATTATCTGAAATAAATTTTCTATTCCAGAACAATACAACATACAACACAAATTAAAACTGAACAACATAAAATTTTACATGAATTTACTCGTTACTGTGGTAACATAAATTACAACAAGATAAATTAGAATTTTTGTAGCTGGAGTATTAATTGGCATTTATGAAATAATTTATCTCGTATAAGACCCTTAAAACCTCATTTTAAAATAAAATGTTTTTATTCGTCCGTGTTAGCAAAATTTCACATGACCATTAAATTCGTCATAGACAAAATAGTCCTTGAACCCTATACATACCCTCTTGTAAGCGAGTATTACACAGTATAGGCACTTGATTGACTCTTTTCTGGGACATCCTGTAGGGTCAGTTCCTTTTTAATGCCCTTCCGGCCTTCACACACATCTTTATAAATCTCGCTTGTGATCAATCTTTTATCCGGTTCAGTTGCAAAATCAACGGCAGTGTTATGAGAAATTTGAATGAAAAAGAGGGTTATTTGGTTGATTTATCATTACCTACTGTATTGCCAGTCTTATTCTTGACAAGTTGTAACCATTGCCATCTGCTGTTTTTTTTTAATATATTTTTTATTAGAAATTTCACAATTTTAACAACACAAAACTCCTGCGAAATTGCAGAAAAGTTTGTCGGTAGTATTCTCGTGGACTTACTTCGTTTCAGGAATAAAAGAACTTATATTGTTTATATTTTTTTTAATTATTAGAATGCAGTATGTAGTAGTTTTGTCCATGAGTTCTTTTTCTTAATCAAATAAATGGCAGTGTTTTACGAGCCTTTTATTTTCCTTAGCTTTTATTTAAATTCATATTGAATACTAATCGCATACATATTATACAAATATCACTATATAGCGGTAAGAGGAGCAGTGAGTACCAGTTGTATACACTAAACAGGGTGGTAATTTAGACACCTACATCTAGCAAGTGTTTTTCTAACGAGTTGGATATGAGTTTCACAGCAAAAGTTGTTCAGTATCATTGGTAGTGTCACTCCCCTGAAAGATGCAGGTGTCTACGTCATCACCCTGCATATCTTAAACGTTTGCTTGCACGATTAATGATTTTGCGTGACCTTATGTGTGATGTGTACTTCGTACTCCAGATCAAGTGCCCATATAATTTCCTTACGTGGATTTTGGAAAATTATGAAAAATAATTTTCCAAAATCCACGTAATCCTATTCCCATCAGGTATTTACTTCTTAAAGGAGATATTGCCTGCCTCCCACCATATATAAGTGCGTGATGTTATGTACGTGTCTTGACATAATACTACTTGAATTATGTAATTACTTGAGTCAAAGGCATTCGATTCATATTGTACGTTGTCTTGTGTTTTGGAGAGATGACTAGTTGGTTCGTTGGTCTAGGGGTATGATTTTCGCTTAGGGTGCGAGAGGTCCCGGGTTCAAATCCCGGACGAGCCCAATTTTTTTTACAATGTGGCAATCAATCTTCGGGATCTTTTTCAATGTGCAAATACAGAGATACACCACGAATTCGTTTTGTTTTCTCTGATCGAATTGCAAAGATCGTAGTTGATAAATTCATATCTTTAACTTCATCTGTGGCCTACAGCTCTGCTTATCATGCAATATCAGAAACAATCACGTACCAACATACAATACGTGACTCACGTGCTTTACAAGTTTAAATTATTAAATCAATCTAGTTATTCAATGGTTTTGTGCCATTAAAATTCAGTGTTTCTGGCAGTCGGCTCGTTGGTCTAGGGGTATCATTTTCGCTTAGGGTTCAAGAGATCCAAGGTTCAAATCCCGGGCGAACCCCACATTTTTTCAATCTAAGGCTAATGTGGACCACCGGTCGTTGGTTCTGTCCAGCTCGTCCAGCCATTTCCTGCGAGGACTGCCGCGACGTCTTCTGGTTGTGTCACTTTGTGGACTCATACATTGAAACCTCTCAAAAACCTATCAGTTACAATTATCAAGGTTAATTTATTGAAATTGTAAACTTCACTGATGACTTCAAATTCTGCTTACCAGTTTAAACAAGTAAGCAATACCTTGAAGAAACTCACACATACAAACACTACGTGACTTTCTACAAGATCATGACGTCACAGCTTTAAACTTAAGCAATCTTGTTAGTGAATGGTCTTGTGGTATATAAATTCAACGATGTGATCAGTCGGCTCGTTGGTCTAGGGGTATGATTTTCGCTTAGGGTGCGAGAGGTCCCGGGTTCAAATCCCGGACGAGCCCAAATCTTTTGTACATTATTGTACTAAATATAAATCAATTTGTCACGAATTCAAAGAGATTCTAATGATAACTTACGACATCATACTAAACAGGTTGCTGCAGCATTTAGCTGTTTAAAAAACGTGAATATTTACAGAAATTTTGTACATATCGCCTATCAAAAAGTTCATAGAAAATCATTCAAATAACATGTTTTCATCATAAAAAGCCAAACTTATCACTTTGGATACTGTCTGTGGGATACCTGAAGTTTTATAAAACACTAGCTGCCCCGCGACTTCACCCGCGTAAGCTTTGATTCCGTGAGAATATCGGGATAAAAAGTAGCAGATGTACTATCCTTCCCGCAGTCGGGTAAAAATAAAGAAAATAGGAATAAAAATGTAAATTCCTATAAAGAATCATTGCAAGGCTAAACTATATGATGTACTATTCGTTTGAAGCAAAATAAATTGATTTTTCGGAGATCCCCCACGAGACAGGCTAACGTATAGTCGCCCATTGGAGAAGCACTCTTTTCTTAAGACAATGCCGACCAGTGAAAATGTTTATTCCCGGGACTTATTAATTGTTAGCGCAAATGATACTTTAACCGGGAACTGAAGTCTCTTAAAACGTTATAGGCAAATCCGACGGTATCACTGGAATACGCGGAATGTGTGCGAGCTGTCCGGCTGCGGGCTCGGTGATGATGGTGGCTACAATGACATTGTCTCGAAGTTCTTTGATTAAAACCCTTGCGACATTACACAGGCTTGGAGGGTTTGAATTTCTTAATATCATTACGGGGATTCCAACTTTTAACTTTAGTACGTGTTGCGGCGGACCAGATGTATATAAAGAGTTTAAAAATTCTTGACGGCAGTGTACAATGTCCTCAAAGTTGCATATTGTGTCGATGGACTTGTACCATTAATTTCAAGTATAATGTCATTAAATTCACTAACTGAATAATTTCGTGGTGACACTATTGCTCTGTACCAAAGCCAATTGTAGTTCCTTGTAGGTGATTTTCGATTTCGGGATTAACCGCATTAATAAGATGTTCTAGCTGTGAACAATTAGACCTAATCCATTATCTAAGACTACTTGGTGGCAGTTTACATTTGTAGAAGGAAATTTTTCTTCTCCAAGTCCTCGTGATGATAACTTCGAAATTAAACGTCCGAATCGAATGATTTTAAAAGTATTTTACTGCTACATAAATACCCTTGATGATAAAACTATTTACATAATTGAATAAGAACTAATACTCCGATACCAATGTAACCAACTTTTGTTTCTACCGGCGCGCGCGCGGCGGTCTAAATAAATTTTAGAACACAAAATCTGATATTGTGACTTAACTATGATAGTTAGATATATTCCCTCACGGACTTTTTGTAGATAATAATGAGTACTTTAATTATAGTACCTACATAATTTAATATCATCAATAGTTTTTTCAGCGCACGCCAAATAATAAACTTTATAGGCAAAATGTTCTAGTTTGGGTTATGATAATGCAATTTTCTTAAGGAATTCTATTTTTTTTTTAAATAAATTATAGCCTCTGTTACTTCCTGATAATTTAGCTTTCTATTGGTGAAAAAAATGTTAATAGCGGTCCAGTGGTTTCGGAGCCAAACAAACAAACGAGCTCGGTACAAACAAACAAAAAAATCTTATAATATTATGTAAAGATGAAAAAAAAAATACTATTTACCTCCGCCTATTTTGATGTATTCACAAAGAAACAACATGAACTCCACACATCTTTGATATTATGGTGCAATATTCGACAAATATGAAAGAGTGCTACAAGAGCTGTCGGTAAACATCTCAACATGGAATACTCTCAATAATATGCTGTCTCTTGAAATACATCGCGATGCAGAAGCTAATATTTGTGAACGAAAATCTTTGAACGTCAGTAACATGTAGACATTATATTTCATACTATGTTCCTAAAGTAAATACATAGAATTTATATGCAACTTGTCTTTCGAAGGCAGTTTTACTCGTCAGTAAAAAATCGTATAAAACAAATGCAGGCAAACGACAGCGACTACGCTACGCGACAGCGATTTTGTCACTGGCCGATTAATTTTCCATAAAATTGGTTTTCTTTCAGGAATGAGTTTCACTTGTTTTCAAGCAGGCGCTTTTCAAATTCAGAATTGCTTTTCCGTCGTTTTCTATTGTCAAAATAGAGGCAGGTATGTTTTGGCATTTTCAAAAGTGAAAACCATTGAACTAAACTATGATTTCATAGATCTAGAAATATTTTACATTTTATCCAAGGTGAAATACCGATTTACGATTCCGGCACCCGAATAGTCGGTGCACACTAAGGGATACCAGTCGTAATTTCGGATTGGGGAGGATTAGCCGATGTTAGGAGATTCAATACCGCTACCGGTTTAGTTCTGATTGGGCTCGCTATTAGGTCACCATTTGCCGAATCTATTAAACTGATTATCAGCTAAAATTGGAGCTGGAGTATTGTCAAAACTAATCTGTAAAATGTTTCAGCTCGTAATATTATTATTGTCAAAAAACCAGAAGCAGCCAGGAGTCGTGCAGAATTGAAATAAAAATTTAATTCAGTAATGGTACCATACGCCGTGATTTTTTAGTATTCTTACAACGGCAGCCCACTTCATGTATTTATTGACTATGAAACATTCATAAAAACAAATAGGCATATATGAGCTTTGATTAACTTTAAAATAAAAGTATTATTCACTATTAAGACGCCTGACGCGGTTAAAACATCATGTTGCGAGCGATGATCTACTCGACTCGTGCGCTTGGTAAGTATTCTAATATATTATTTATTTTTCTTTGTACCTATTATCTTAATTAATGGTAAAATAGAAATAATCGCGCCTAGAGATATTTTATGTCGGATACATTGACACTGATGTCTTGCGAAATGTTTTAATGTCCACGATTAACAGGCAAAGTCATTATTATCTTCCTAATCTTATCCCAACTTTGAGTCGGTTTCCTGTCAAACCGAATACAGCTACATAAGCTAGACATTAGATTACATGGAGCAACTGTCTGTCTGACCTTCACAACCCGCTTATTGGGTACCACGGTACCCCTGATTCGTTCCCGACCCGATTAACATTCACAGTAAATAATTAATTACTTCAAGGGCGGTCCCTAAGTATTGTAAAGTTTTACGTCAGAAGTAAGTAAGTATTATATGTAAGCATTAGAACCGGAAACCCTTCAGAACAGAATCTTTAACCCTCCAGGCCATTGAAACACGAAATCCAATAACATCTCAATATTACACCTAAACACACAGACAACGATTGATACAAATACAATTTAATACACATTCGAGTAATAACTGCAAATAATATTCAATAGTGGAGCTCAAATACAAATATTGAGAAACGATGAGTGATCCCTGTATCTTTGAAAAGTAAATATGGTGAGATAAGGCGGGTTTCATATGAGATGGGGTCCGAACGTGCGATAGGGATTAAAATAATAGAATGCTTATTTTGCATTTAGTTTTTCATTGTTTTTAAAACAGGGTGCTTTGTTTATAATTAAATAGAAAATGATCGTAGCACGTGGTCTGCTGAATATCCCCGGTAGAAACTACAAAACACCACCGGAAACACGTGTCAGTTTTTTTTTTTCTTTTATTGTGGTGTGTGTTATTGGCGTTGAAAAATAAACAAGCACAGCACCACTTCAAATAAAATATAATTAATGATTAAATAACAAGAAAAATAAAAAATAAAAATTAGTATGTGTAAAAATTGTCTTATGCCAGTGATTAAAAGATAATAATAATGATGATTAGTACTGGTAATGTAAAAATAGGCAATTTTGCCTGGAACGTTCCGTGCAGAAGGGCCTTTTTGACATTTACAGTATTTCATATAGATTTATATAATATGGATTTAGATTAATTGTTCAAAAGAAATACATCCGAAAATTATAGATCTAATGATAGTCCACCACGTACATCCACGAGGATTCCAAAAAATAGTAATCAAGTTATACCTGAGTTCAGATGAATAATATCTAAATAAAGTAACTAGATACGGGTCAGTGGGTCATCTTAGGAGCGGAGACGTAGTTCAGGAGAGAAATGACGTCCCGTGACCCACAGCAGATTGTTGCAAACGTCCACACCGTGAAGAAAGGAAACATGTGGCCAAACGTCGCCACGGTCGATCCTGGTCAATCGCCTAAAGCTATGTTGAAGTAATCCAACGGGATTCAGTTAACGAAGTAGAGGGAGAGTTAACCCATAGAAAGAGCCCAAATATCGGACCCTTTTTAACTGGTTTGTTCAACCAGGAAAAAATATGTAAATCATATATGAGTCGCTATACCAGCGATAAAGCAGCGATGGAGAGTAAATGCTCTGATTTTGCTTTATACTTTAATTAAAACATTAAACAATAAAAATTTAGGTATTTCCTACGAATTCAATCTTATCTGGCATAAGAACCAAGCCTTCAGAAAAAACAGTGTCATAAAATTTACTTGTTTTCTAAATTTAAAAATATTTGAGCAAAAAGGAAAAATATTGCCTTGAGGTTTCATGCGGTAAAGTTCAAAGAGGTCTTAATGCAGAGGGAACGCTTCAGTATGTAGAAAAGAATCATCTTTTAGTGCCCGACAACCTTTAAATTCCAATTATATTATTCAAGTAGATTCACATCGGATTACTGTAAAGTTTATTTAGGATAGTTTATAAAAAATACCAGAAACATTATAAAAAATTGGGCTCGTCCGGGATTTGAACCCGGGACCTCTCGCACCCTAAGCGAAAATCATACCCCTAGACCAACGAGCCAACTGGTAAATATATCAAAACATACTAGCGCATTCACAGTTAAGTAGACTGCGGGGCCTTTCACCGACAACATTATGAAGCAATAAAGATAAACGCATTACTTAATCGCTACCTATAGATGCTATTATCATTACATCAGAATGACGTCAGCAGATAAATAAAAACATCTTTAACGCAGACAGTCCAATAAATGACCCTAAGAAATCGTCCCATATTCGCCAAGATTTTCAATCGGCCATAAAACACTGACTGCAAAGAATGATGCTCGTCATCTTAGCAGTCATTATTTGTCGGAAACTACACAGAATGGTAATTCTTAAAATTCTTGCCGACTTCTTCTTTACCCACTATGTCACATAATTTTAAAGTAACTTCTATTTTTTTAAACGAAATAAATCCGCTCTGTAGGGCTATACAGGGTGTAACAAGACCCTTCACGAAGTCCTCAGCCAAGCATTATATACATCAAACTAAGTAACATTACGCAAAAATTATATCTGGGAAAAAAAAATTTTTTGGCGTGAAAAATCAAGTTTTACGGTGGGACCTAATGTAACGCACTTAAAACACAGTGCTGATGGATGAATTGAATGGTACGGGGGTTGTGGAGGTGTTTATAGTAAAAAAATACATTGTAGACTTGTATTAATAAAAAAAACTTTTAATGTAATGTCGGAACTTTGACCCTCTATATCTCCGTAACTAGAAGGTTCCCAGTTATGATCTAGGACAAAAAAATTTATCGCAATGACGGGGAGAACAAGTGCCTTTCGGCTTCATTAAGGGTCTTGTTACACCCTTTATAAGTCACACCATCTGCAACCTGCCTAAAACAAACACAGTATTCAACAAGCAATATCGTGTACTGCTATGTCTGGACCTATTGTGTGAATAGGGCCAGGGGTGGACACCTAATGTTAGCAATACGTGACATAAAGCTTTGAGTACAAAATGTTGTTGCTGTTTTGGAAGAGACCGTGATACGATCACGTCATGGTCTGATCATCATAACTAATCCAACCTGGTTGATTGTTTTATTTTTTGAAGACCATGCAAAGAAGTCCAAGAAAATAATGATAAAAAGGGTCCTGCGAAGAGTCGAGTAGCTCGGAAAGCCATATTAATCGGGCGTCGCGTCAGATACGAGAAGTTATTTCCTTTGAATAAAATTGAAGCTGTAGGTACGAGTAACAACATGAATATTTTTACAATATTAATTATGGATAACGTTACGTATATTACGGCGTAATAACATTCTAATTATCAGATATTGCAACATGGTCAGTGAAAGGAATCGTAATCAGTATCGTGGACGTTTAATTTGACGGTCATATCAGCCGGCTCGTTGGTCTAGGGGTATGATTTTCGCTTAGGGTGCGAGAGGTCCCGGGTTCAAATCCCGGACGAGCCCAATTTTTTTGAAAACATTTGGAGAATTAGGGAATTATTAAAAAAAAGAATCTTTAAATCCAATAAGAATCTACTTAGTTAGACGAATCTTTGTTTTTTTTTTATAGCATTTGTTTTATAAGAAGAAGACAAATACTCCGCCTATGTCAAATAAATTGGAATAAGAGATGGAGAATAATGAAGGTCACAAATATAATGTCAAACAGCTATTTTCAACAAGGGATGTCGTGTGTCTAACTGGGTTGTGGAGATAAGCAGTCGCTCCATGTAAAATACTGCTATCAGTCTAACCGGATGCAGATCCGGTTAGACTGGTTCCCGACCATAACATGGCTCAGAAAAGGCAGACGATGAAGGTTAAGGCAATTAATCAATAAGGCTTATAGAACCCGTCGGTTATTCATATAGACACAGAAATGCCCAAATCTTGCAACAAGAAGGGCTTACGTAAACTGCAGCTTCGCAAGACGCAAACAGTTTTGCATTGCAAATCGTCCAACGTTTGCTCGAGGCTAGCTTGCTTGCAAGTGTCACTAAGTTTAAGCTACGAGCCGGAATATAGCGGGACGGTGTTAAGACCCTCTTTTATACTAAGAATAGTGGGAATATGGTGTGTAAAGGCTACAGGATAATATTGTAAAGTTTAATAGTTGGATTCTCTGGAAAAAGATAATAAAAATCAAACTACTTGTCTGTATTGAAGCTATACTAGTCGTTCTGTGTGTTTTGCCTAGGCCAGGTTTTGACCAAAACAGAGACGAGCGAAGCGGAGAAGAAACGTCCGGGAATCCATCAATCACAACATCAGCGTCTGTCGTCTCGTTTTGTCCAATCTTGCACATTTTCGCTCCCGCATTGGTGGAACTGGAAACAATGCCGTATTCTTGTGCGGGCGCGAAACTACTGCAAATATTGTTGGCCTAAAATTCATCGCTTGACAGCGCGGAGGATACTTTGTATGATTTTGGACACAGAAGGCAGGATAGGTGAAACATGGTTCATGTTTATATCCCTATTCTTCTTAGCAAGCCGATGACAAAACCTCAAATATATTTTGCCCAAAATTTCGTACACAGAAGGTCAATATAAGGTCATCAGGTACTCAGGTTTCAGGGCATTGCGGCTTCCGTTGATTTAGCTCCGGTACTTAAGTTGATGGCTCTCACAGTCCCACTCAAATTTAACCAAATAAAACAATTGTTGATCCTATAATACCCTACCGTTATAAATCTAGTCATTTTTTTTACTGAAAGCTCGGTGGTTATAAACCCTCATAATATCCGAATATCTATAACAAAACAACAGTTGAATTAATCGGTCCATTCACTTCCGTCACCGAGTACAGTGGAAAGATAAGGCCAGTAAATCAACTAAAGACTTTTTGTGAAATCAAATGCGGTTGTTAGAGTTGTCAACCATACTTTTTTTATGTTGCAATTCACAAATGAAACGTAACCACTTAACCGAAGCGACAGTCCTAAAATAGGCTGAAGATACAGGTTTTCAGTGCGGACAAGTCAGGACGGATCGGTACAGGTCAGTACGGGTAAAATAGTCCCCTAATACTTTCTGAATGCAATCTCATATAAAGAAACAGGTGCATAAATAAGGTTTTTCGTTGCAAACAAATCGAAGCGTGAAACCTGCATCTTTATGCAAGCACGCTTCACGAGTAGTAAGCCTGATACTCGAATTCGCGAAAACGTTTTGCAATTTGGACCATTCGTTCCTAGTTGAAATACTGTGTTATAATTAATATGTCTACTGTACCAGAGGAGCTGACGTGTAGATAAAACAACAAAGCGTATGTATAAATCATTTTTTATTGAAAACGAGTGCGTTCGGATATTTCAGCGGCTGATAAAAATGTTTTATGATATCTTTGTTTAATGTTTTGAGGTTAAATTGGCGAAGATTATACTGTGTGATTTATGTTATCAGGTATACATTATATACGGGTTTGGGTTTTAGAGTCACCCGCTATTTAATTTTAAAATAAAAAATAGTACCTAGTCATATGCCAAAACAGACTATCGAAATAAACGTCTGTCTATTTTTAGAATGGCTAAAGAGTAATTTGTTTTCTACAACCCACTTACCACAAGATCTAAATCAGTTCTTATCTTATTTTTAGATCTAATCTCCATCGTAAGTCCCTGAAGACCTTGACATCTATTTGTAGGTAAGTCGCATTCAAAACAACGTACCTGTAATAGAGGCAATCGATTGTATTTTTTTTTTACAATAATGTTGGAATCGAGCTACTAAAAAGTTTCTTAAGTATCACATGAGATTTAATATACTATCGATATGTGAGTGTGTTTGTATAGCCCATACCTATAGCGTACAGAGGTGGTATGTACTGTCGGGATGGTATATTCTTCAGTATTTGAGTGTGTAGGATCATATAATAATGTTTAATAAAACCATGTTAGAAATGCCATAAATCTGCCCCAACATCAATTTTTCCCGTTAATTATTCGCAAATTTTGTCCTCTATAGTCAAGCTAACTGGCAACACGTTACACGCTACCCGTCACGCGCGTACCATGTCCCGCAACATTTTCCACATGAATGCTCCACCTAACATTGTGGCCAAATGGAGTTTTTACGGCGTCACTAAAATTATTATTGTTGTCAGACATCTTAATGGATGTGACCAGCGAATTTTTTACTCCGTTGGACAGTAAAATAGTAAATGTGAAAATATCTATGCCTATCTTTGCTGTGTGGTGATCGACATTGTGTCACTTGAAGTTTTGTCTGTTATAGATTAAGTTTGGACTTCGGTTGGTGCTTTTTGATCTGAATTTGAATTGGTTTTCCCCCATTCTCCCCTGCCAACAGCCAGTATTATTCAGCCTATTTATCTTTTGTTGTTTTCCCTCACACAATTCATTGATATTTTTTATGATCTTATCATCTCACTCTCCATCTATCAACTATTGCTTTGGCTTCGGCGTATTATTAGTGCTATTAGGTATTAGCCTGTTGCTTCACTGTTGTTTGTTTTAATTAGTTATTGCACTGCAGTTCATTCACTCATTTTACTCATCTTAATGGTGTAGCCACAATGATTAAGTAATTAAGACTTGTAAAATAAGTATGGCTAGATTTAGATTCAATAACAAACTTGAAAGAACTCAATTCACCGAAAACAAATAAATTTGCCCTTCTCTCCCACAATCTTTTCAACTAAACATAGCACCTAAATTCCAGTCATTATGAAAATCACACACACTCTTTCACTCTAATGAACATAATAACTTTTTTTTTTCTTTTATCTTTGGTACTTTTCGTTACTTTAATACATTAGTCTTTTTGTAGAAAATAATAGCCATTATTGGTGTCGAAAGAGCCATTGCGTTAATGTCTAGTTATTTGTATGTTGGAGACGGTCATTGGTATGGGCTTAAAATTAATCACAAGTACGCGTCACTTACAAGTCTATCCACACCACAGCGAGCTTGTCACAGAGCCCTGATGGTCACAAACTCTGAGCCAGGACGTCAGTCAGTGTCTGATCGCGGCGGAGTTAAGACCTCTTGAAACTATACCCGATTAATTGTGCCCCGTGTTATTGTGCTAAGTTGTAATCTCAAGTAATTCGTTAGTTTTGCTAGGAACAGTGTATCGCTTAGTGTCTTTTCATAGCTCGAAACCCATCGTCTGCCCACATAATGTAGAAGCCTAGCGGAGTAAATCCTGACACGCCGGCAGGTATACCTTTAAAAAATAAAAAAATAAATAACTTTATGTAAATAGAATTCAGATACACTACGATAAGGCACTTGTAACCTAGGTCGCAATTTACTAAAAGGTTATCCACTGGACTTATTTGCCGCAGCCGTAAATCACAGAACGACCCTTTCTTTTGTGTGAGACGTTTTCAATTTAATACTAGTTTTGACTCTCAAATGTCATAACATATGCATAGTGTATTTATATTTTTGGTGCCCTTCAGAGGGCCTTCATATGTAATAACCCCTTTTGAAGCATTTTGTATTCTACTACGACATAATATAACAACACGCCTGTAATCCCCGAAGGGATAGGCAGAGGTGTACCTAAAAGTACACTCACATTTCACCAGCTATGTTTGTCTCATGTATTGTATTGTATTGTATAGCGGGCTGGTGTCCGCAACTCCACGTCTAAGCGCGTATTTTGCGTGCGGTTGTCTCATGTAATAGGAGGTGAGTCTATTGCCGTCAACCGTGTACAAACCCACCCGGGGCAATTATTCTACTACGACGTACAATTAAATTACTTTTTTTACTTCTCCGTTATCGTTTTCAATCATAAAATATCATTTTGCGTAGACACCAATAGCTAAAAGATTAAACTGCTGCTGCTGCAGAGTCTTTGGTTCTGGCTTTGATTTAATATTGTAAGAAGAAAATTTGAGTTTATATATTTTATACTAGCTGTTGCCTGCGGCTTCGCTCGCGTTTTGTTCGGAAATTATCCCACGGGAATGTTGTAAGTATAGCCTATGGCACTCGTGGATAATGTTATAGCTCGTGTATGTTAGTGAAAGAATTTTCATAATCGGTTCAGTAGATCCAGAGGTTACCCCCTACATACAAACTTACAAACAAATTTTACCTCTTTTTAATATTAGTATAAAAGTATAGATTATGAAACAATGCACTATAGAAAAGCCTTAAAAATAAGGCTCTTACAAAATGCGCCACATTATAATACTCTTAACAAAAGCATTTAATTTTAATCTAAGTGACAGCCTTTGTATTGACCCCGAGACATCTGTCACTCAACAAAGGTCCCAAAGATTTATGTGAACATACATCAATATTCGCAACTCAGTCTAGGTTAGATAACATTTCAGCATTTTCAGCTTAAACACAGGACCAAATGAGCCGTGAACGAATCTGGATTACGAACATTTTTAGTATTTTTATGCTTTTAATAACGTTTTGCTCATGTCGACGACGCGGCATGTTTCGTTCATAAGATCTGACCTTTTGAACTTATTAAAATTATTTTTAGTTTGGTCAGAAAAATGTACCTCGTAAGTTAAGCAGATATTTTTGCATTAATTATCTGTACAAATAAATAAAACTGAAGTGTCTGTTTGTAATTTCAAAATAACAACTTTTACTGACCGCGTAGGAAAGTATATTAAACGATAATTATAATGTCTGTCTGTTTGTTCCAGCTAATCTTCGAAACGGTTGGACCGATTTTGTCGCGACTTTTACTGGCAGATAGCTCATGTTATAAGGAGTAACTGTTCTGTTGGATTAATAGTGTAGTAAATTATATAAATTGTTACCAAATTGATTTAATTTAATTTGGGAACTGAGGCTACTTTATTTTCTTATTTTGTTTAAGTCGTAACTTGAAGCTATACGGTTTCTTTAGAAGAATACCTTCAGTTTTTCTGTTGTAAAAATACTTATTTTTTCTCACGTATTATGAATCGGTAACTCACATATTATGTAAGAAAATATAATTATCTATCACTATTCATATTAAACATTTCAAAAAGAAGATGCAAACCAATAAACATGTCTTTCAATACGTAAGTTCAAGCCTCGTATTTCAAAGGGACCGCTCAGGGACATCCAGTTACATTATAACGAACCGGAACGCTATATTTTATGTCAATTTTACATGGAACTAGCTAAGTTACTAGCTATGTTAGTTTTATACGTGACGTCATAATTTAAATGGAAGAAATGCTATGATGATATTTTCTAAGACTAATCTATTTTTGAAATTGCCGTGATGGCCCAGAGGTTAAGACCACGCCTCTCACAGGTTGCGGTTGTGGGTTAAAATCTGAACTTTTTTAAACATGTACGTATGTAAGTACGTGTGTAAGTTAATCTTGGACATCACAGACATCGGTCAAGCAAAAAATCGTGAGGAAACCTGGACTTATAAAGGTCTGAAATCGCCAACCCGTCTTGAGCAAGCGTGGTGATCAATTTTAATGAAGCAATAGTTTTAATACTTATACACTTATATCGAAAAACACAACATTCTATCAAAAGAGCAAATGGGTTTTAGAAAAAATAAATCAATACACGATGCACTATACACCTTTCTAAAAACAGTACTGAAAGGTATAGATGGCAAAAAAGAAGTCACAGCGCTCTACATGGATATGACAAAAGCCTTTGACTGCGTCAACCATGACCTGTTATTAGCTAAATTGGAAGCATACGGGATGCGAGGAAAGGCTAGAGATATCATAGAATCTTACTTAAGAAACAGGGAACAACAGACTGAAATATCTAACATTTCACATGTAACAAAAATGGAAACGAAACACCTATCAACTTCGATAAGAGTTTGCAAAGGTGTACCACAAGGGAGCATCTTGGGACCTTTGCTCTTTATAATGTATATCAATGATCTCCCTCTATCAATCGAATCCCCCATGGTTTTGTATGCTGATGATGGTACTGCAATATTTGTATCTGATGACTCTAAGACATATTATGAGAATGTGATAAACTCTACGCTAGCATCAATTGTTAACTGGTTAAAACTGAATGAACTCCAAATTAATCTAACAAAAACATATATAATGACATTTAAAAATAGAAACTCAAAAGATAGTACCTTAAATATAAATTATGAACAAACAAACATAAGCAAAATATATACCACAAAATTTCTAGGACTACACATAGACTCAGACATGACATGGAAGACACATATTGAACAAGTGTGTTTAAAACTAAGCCGTTACTCTTATGCTATTTATATGCTTCGTAAAGTTGTAAATCAAAATGCTCTCCTGTCAGCGTATCATGCGTATGTGGGTTCTACACTTAGATATGGTATAATGTTCTGGGGGAATGCCACTGGCAGAGATATCGTTTTCAAAGCTCAGAAGAAATGTATTCGAGCAATTTGTGCACTACAATCAACTGACTCCTGTAAACCGCACTTTATTAGTTTAAAAATATTGACATTTCCATCATTTTACATATATGAACTAGCATTGGACATAAGAAAAAATTTAGGTAAATATCCAACCTTAAAAAGTACCAGACTTGCAAGTACACTTCGTGCAGTAAGTCACAGAACGGTTATGTTTGACAAGAGTCCCTTCTGTATGGGCCCTAAAATATATAACAAACTGCCCAAGGATATAAAAGAATCCAAGAATTTAAATGTATTTAAAAACCAGTTAAAAAAAATTCCTTATTGATAAATGTTATTATTCTGTTCTTGATTATTTAAATGATAAATGTAAATGACTAGTTAATAATATTGAATTAATTGATAATGTAATGGAATTTGTATTGAAATTTGAGAATGTAATATTTTGTTTGTATTGAAATTTATAACTAATATTTTAAAATTGGTAAGATTGGTAAGAGAAGAATTTACTATTTAATTGGTATTTATACCTAATGTTTGCACACCTGTCATGGTAGGATATGGTCTAAAGCTCTTATATAAAAATGTCACCTCTTGAACTACCCATATTTCGCAAATAAATGATTCTGATTCTGATTCTGATTCTGATTCTGATTCTAATTGTGACTGAGTTATGTACGTAATTTAAATTCTCGAATATAATCATCGTCGTCGTTCTGCGTCTATATGTATCTCTATTCCATGCCATTATCTCAGCCGTTTCTTCTTGTTTAGACATATTACTTAACTACCTAACCGATATAATAAAGGATCTTCATCCGCTTAGCTTATTCCCAACTATGTTCGGGTCGATTTTCAGTCTAACCGGATCTAGCTGAATACTTACCAGTATTTTACATGGAGCGATTGCCTATCTGACCTCCACAATCCAGTTATTACAAGGTAATACGATACCCCTTGGTAAGACTGGTTGTCAGACTTTCAGGCCACGGACTACGTGTAACGATTGTCAAAGACCTACAATTGGCAGCCGGGACCAACGGTCGGTCGTTGATGTCGCTGCGCTCCTGCAAGGGGGCGCGGCTGGCGGTCACGAGGCTATGCCCCCTGGCCGCGGAGGCCATACCGTGGCCCGTTAAAACGGGACCCGTCCTCGGGTAGTCTGTATTAGGCTAGAGCCTAGTGAGCGCGCGTACTCTAACGGCTTACGTGCTTTGCGTTTCAGTGGTCACACATCCACAGACCAACCTAGGCAACCGCGGCTTAACTTAAATATCGACCCGAGCTATACAGGGTGTAAACGAACCCTCCACGAAGCCGTCAATCAAGCATTATGTATATCAAACTAAGTAACTACGTACGCAAAAATTATTGCTGGGAAACGATTTTTTTTGGGGTGAAAAATCACGTTTTACGATAGGACTCAATGTAACGCACTCAAAACATTCTATATAAAACCTCCCCAATACCTCCGGAACTAGAAGGTTCATAGGTATGATCTAGAACAAAAAAAAATGATCGCAATGATGAGGAGAACAAGTGCCTTTCGGCTTCGTTTAGGGTACTTTTTCACCCATTATAAAGACCATATATAAGTGTACTATAGTTACGGAGATATTAGGGGTCAAAGTTCCAACGTTTTCGTAAGTTGTTTTTTTAAATACATGTTTTTAATGTAAGATTTTTACTTTAAACACCTCCACGACCGCCGCGCCGTACTATTCAATCCATCCATCAGCACAATATTTTGAGTGCGTTACATTGAGTCCTTCCGTAAAACGTGATTTAACATCCCAAAAAAAAGTCGTTTCTCAGCTATAATTTTGCGTAAAGTTAGTTAATATTATGTAAGTACATAATGCTTGGTCGACGGCTTCGTGAAGGATCCTGTTACACCCTGTATGTATATAGGTTTACCAAAATTAAAGTTTCTATTAATAATAAATGTAACTACGCCTTACACTTGAAGAAACTGTTCAAGTGTGTAGGTATCTAACCTTGGTAACAAGACAGACATATTGAATCATTGAAAAAAAAGTTAACTTATTTGAAGACATCAAAGACTTCTGAGCATCTTATCTCCACTGTATAGTTCTTTCTAGTACCCCTTTGTTATGTTCCTTTAGTTCGATCAAAGAGCACCTACTTATTATTTATAACTGAACTTTGGATGATTGACAGACGAAGATCAGACATTTTCGAGGACATTTTTAATATTGTCTCCTCTCCTGGTATGTCAAAAATGCTTTACCGTTCTTTGCCCTCTGTTTTATTGTTGTAACAGAAAGTTATTTTAGGATAGTGGAATAGTTTCAGGCTCGGTACGTTTTGGTATAATTTAATCTGGAATAATGGAAGAAAAATATCACAAGAATAAACACATAACGTAGACGTTAGTGACGATAAAATTGTTTGATTTAAAGTGCATATCAGCATAAAATCTTGGGATTACCCAGCTTTTGCATAGAAACTTAAAACTTCAACAACATTCAGTATTCCGTCGCTGACTGCAACTCAAAGTCCTAATTAATAAACTATAAACTTCTTGTTTGTGAAACAAACTTAAACTGCGATAGTTCTATCCCTCTCTCACAAAGAGTGTGAAGATAAACGTTAATTAAATAGTACCAAACACTTCACTCAAGCAATCTCCTTGAGAAACGCCGAAACTGTGAATATGTTCTGGAATTTGGACTAAAGACATGCAGTAACCGGAGCATTTGAATTTTAGAAAATATTCTTGGCTATGCTGATAGTTATATATAACTTTCTTTATAAAGAATATCTACAGTTACAAAAAATCACAAGCTATAAACTGCAGTTTTTCTTTTGTCAATAGAAAACGAAACTCATGAGAGAAATATTCTACAAATGTAGAAAGTCACTTTTAAACAACGAATTTATCCTAGAAAAGCTAATACGAGTAAGTGAGAGCCTGACGCATAATTAAATTTTCAGGCGTGAACGACGAAAAATAATGAGGAGGCAACTTGATTTAATAAACCTTATATTGAAATCTACAGTGCAAGAGATTGCTAGAACTGTGCTAATTAGGATACCATTTATCTATGCTGTTTAGGGTGGGGAATTGACTACTGTGCCTTGTGGCGTGCTGAAGTAATGGATTTATGCAGAAGATTTGGTATGATAACGTTAGTATCGGAATAAAGAAAGACAAAGAAGGATGTACAAATTTTATGAAAGACTAGCTGTTGCCCGCGAACTTCTTGAATCTGATTTTGTTAACAATTTCATGAAGTTTGAGCTTATACAAGGTGTAAACAGACGCTTCACGAAGCCGTCAACCAAGTATTCTGTACACCAAACTAAGTAACCCTACGCAAAAATTATTATTGATGAGAAACGACGTTGTTTTGGGTGAAAATTCACGGTAAGACTCAATGTAACGCACTCTAAACATTGTGTTGATGGTTACATTGAATAGTAGAGGGATCATGGAGGTATGTAAAGTAAAGTACAATATGAATGATGTAACCAAGATTTGTAAAAATATTTTAAAAGAGTGTCCACTGTCCATGGAATTTCTTGCCCATTCTTCTCCAAAGAGATATTCGCTTTGGAATGGGTAACTATAGTACTTTCACAAGTTATTATGTCTTGTGACTGTGACTGTGACTGCAGCGTCGTTTTCTTTGTTTTTCTGACATTCAAAAGTGCCTGTAATGGTCTAACAAAAATAAATGCTTTGAGTTTTTTTTTTAAGTTATATTTACTTATGTTAAAAAAAAAAAAACGTGTGAAAATTTTGGAAATATGACGTCTTATATCTCCGTAACTATGTAGAAGGTTCCCAGGTATGGTCTAAAAATATATCCCAATGACGATTAGAACAAGTGCTTTTCGGCTTCGATAAGGGGGTCTCTTTAGACCACTATAATAGTTTTATCAAATTCATACATTTTGTTATTTACACGGTAACACATTTTGATATTGCGTACTATATTATTTAGTACCGACATGTTTCCCAATGGGCTATAAATTGTAAAAAGGCAGAGCGAAATTACAATTCTGCAGAAATTATGGTCATCAAGTGAAATGGGGTTTTTGGATGACGATATCATATTTGTGACGTGTTTTTGACTAAGTTCAGAAACGTTTAACGTATAACGGGCAAACTTAGTACAAATATCAGATAAGAAAACTTCCAAATTCTACTCTCATATTCGACTATATACCGATTCGATTTCTCTTTAAACAATCACATTTAAAACAACAAAGAAATCACATCTAAAGATACTCCGCACGTGAGAGCACTTTGATTCTCTTGTAATATAATTATCAACGATAATTCCTCCCTGTGAGCGCGGAGAAGGGAGGCTCCGGGCACTTATGCAGAAAGCTGTGCTCCTTGACATTTCGCCGGGATTGCACGCCAATTTCTTGCTCAATGAGCTTTATTAATCAGTATAAATATCGTTAAAGATTTTTTGGAAGATTGCTTGATATAAATAGACGTTTATGGTAAAATTCTAATTGGCGAGAAGAGGCACAGCATCAAGAAAAGCGGAAAGAATTGGGGGAGGCCATGCCTTACTCACTAGACTTAACCCAAATATCATTCAATTATGATTGTAATTATTCCTTACACACTGATTTTGAATTCAGAGGGATCTCGATTCAGACAGCTACCATCAATAACAGTAATGTCTTGCAGTAACCCATCTTAATATAACGAAACTTCAAAAAACACCATCCAAATCATTTAAAAATAACTCTCACAATCAATACGTGAACTATTTGAATTGCTTATTGGAATTGGATCGGGTCGAACGGTCCATTAACATTGTAATCAAATTAAAGCCACCGAGCAAATGATTAAGTGTTCCAACGCCCCGTGGTACTCCGTACAAGTCCTGTAATAGCATGAATTACCGCGCTGCTGATATGTGCTATCAAGGTTTTATGTAATTTGTTGTTATTACTTTTGACTTTAATAGTTATATTTTGGGTTATTTTGGTGTTCATATCATTAATAGTAATCAAATTTTGTTATTTCTGTTCTGTACATTTGATGTCTTAATTACTTCAAATGTCATTATCAATACGTTTTGTATTGTTGTTGTTTACAGAAGCAATAGTAGTGACTATGTTGTCATCATTACTTAAAATGTCATCTCCAATACTTTTTACATAATTGTTATTTCCAGAAATAGTAAAAGTGAGTGTATTTGATTCTCAATTCACGTCAAAAAGCGTTGAAAAAACAGTTTGTCTAGCTAAACGAAAAATGTTAGCGTTCAAGAAACTTTGTCGACCGAATCCTTTACTGATTGTTCAATACAATTTCCTTCAAGTTCGAGTTGGCCATAGGATTTAGCTAGATAAGTCTACTGAACGACGGAGCTGAAGTTACGAAATCGGTATTGTAGGAATAATGCTGTGAGTATTTTCAAATATTCTGCTTTCGGGCGAGTTAGACTATAAATACGTCCACATTACTTGATTTGTAACAGTATTACTTCCAGTCGTACTTTGTCTGCCCCGTTGGTCTAATGGTCGCAGGCGCGACTGCTGATCGTAGGGTCCTTCCCTTTTTTTTTTTTTTTTTACCGATGGGAAATCATCAAATAACTGAGCAGGAGGGAGTGTCAGACTTTTACTGACTAAAACCCATCCATGTTCCTTCCTTTGCCTTTTCGAACAGTCCCGCAACCATCGTAGGGTCCTGGGTTCGATTCCCGGTTCGGGCAAAAAATGCTATTGGGTTTTTCCATTAGAAATTTCTCAGTAGTAGCCCAGAGTTTGGAAGTTGACGGTATGACACCCCCTTGCCTCGAAAAGCACGTTCAGCCGTTGGTCCTGCGCCTGATCTCTCTCCGCTCGTATCGGACTGCCATCCCATCGGACGAGGAGAGTAAAGGAACAGAGAGAGCACCTGTGCCTGCGCATACACTTGTGCACTATAATATCTCCCGCACCGATGGCTACTCACTTAGATTTGCCGCTGTGACCGAAAACGGACAGAAAGACTATTACTTCCAATAGTCGTTATGTGAGCAATATTATCCACAAATAACCCAAAATGTGCCTCGTTAACACCTACATATTATTCTCCTTTAACTGCTGTATTTAATACGAGAGCAATAAAGTCAGGTTCCCCCATAATTATCTCACGCTAGCAAAACGCGTAATACCGATCGCAAGCTCACCATAACAATAAACAATTTCAGATTGGACTGTACCATAGAAACCACACGTCCGAAAATTCGGTCTCTCCTAATCAGATCCCGATTTATGGAATCACATTTCTTTGCTACTGAAATTCAAACTTCACACCTTTCGAAATAGAGTTCCAATTTCAGTGGAAAGTTTAATTGTATTTCCACAATTTCCAATTAAAATTAGACTTTAGAATTTAGGAGATAGGATATAAATTCAAGTGGTAAGCTCCCTAAGATAACATACAATTTTCTCCTTCATAAAACATGATATGTCTGTTTGTATGTTAGTTAACTGTGAATCAGTTTATAATTTCGAATTTGATATCCATGCTTACTTTGTGAAATTCGGGAGTTTATAATTAATATTGCCATAGCGAACGAGTTATTAGTGAAATGTTAGATTCTTGCTATAAATTATGGCAGATGTAAACTATTCAAGTTTACGATTACAAAGTTTTGTTGTGTGATGCTGTAATTTATTGGTGCTATGTACGAAGATATTATATCAATGGTTACAGGCAGATACGTAGAACTAAAATCTAGTTTCACATAAATCATATACGCAGCAGCAGTGGATCCAGTACAACTAATATGAGTACTTAGACTTACAAGAAGATTCAACAAACCTTTCAAAGTATTGAAGACTTGAAAAAGAAAGGTCTAACCTATACTTTAAAGTCTTATTATAGAAAAAGATGGTTTCAGAAACTAAACTAATGTTCAAAGTACTTAATTAATCATTAGAATAGAATAGAATAGAATATCATTTATTTCTGAGTATATGGTAGGTACATAAAGGTCTTACAATTTATATATAGTTCACATATACTACCGTTGCCGGTGTAGAAATATTATAATTTTAATGTGACTCTAATACACCAATGTTAATTTATATAGCGAAATAATAAAATAAAAAAATTATACATTTACAGTACTTTACGTAATTTAGACTATTAATGGAATTATAAATGAATTATTAAAACTTATGATCAATGAATTCGCTAACAGAGTAGAAACACATGTCCAGAAGCCAAGGAAATATTGCACGTTTAAATTTATTTATAGGAAGCTGTCTGATATGTGATGGCAGCTTATTGAAAATCTTTATCGCCATGCAGTAGGCATTTCGACTATACAAACGAAGTCTTTGGGCCGGTACTAGTAGTTGTTTTGGGTTTCTTTCTTCGATTCTTTTGGAAACGTGTTCAGTGCTGGGGAATAGATAAGAATATCTTTTTACAAATAAGCAAATTTCATATATGTACAGACATGGTAATGGAAGTATCTTTAATTCTTTAAATAACGGTTTATTTATTATTATATTTTTCATTGCGTTCCACAATATGAACTTAGGTGTGTTAGGTCACAAAGATGGTCATTGAGGACGGGAAGGAGACGGGGGAAAGCAAGAGAATGGGGTCCCTGAACACTTACTTAGAATAAGTGACAATTTATTGTAAGATACAGTTTAATCAAAAAGATGTAAAATTGAGATGATGGTAACTGAAAACGGTGAAGATAACAATTATAGTGAAAAGTCGATCAATAGATATTATCACATCTAAAGATAAAGATAACCCATAGATCAACAATAACATCCACCACATAGCTCACACACTGGATACTAAATTGTACGCTCATGACGTTTGCGGTGACGTAGCACGCGTGACGTGACCGCGGAATGCGCTTTGTTGACGTCCAGCCTAATGGACGCAGAGAATTTGGGAGACCGATGATTCCTAGAGTGACTGTGTTGGATGTTGTCTTCATATGGTTTTTAAGGTGTTATGTTATTTAACTTATTAGGATGTTGATGTTATTGTGGACTGTCAAATATGGCCAAGTTAATGATGCTATGTTTATTTATAATTTTATTGGTTTCAATGTTGTGTTCCGATCAAATAGATTATATATTATAGTAAACTCTTGAACTGACCTTGTGATGATGGCTTTGGTATAATATGAGCCTCTTTTTAATTTTGCCGTCAATGTTATCTTTTAATTCTACTTTTTACCGGTAAGCTTTTGATACTAAAAGTCTATTTTAGTGATCAGCTTAAAAATGGCTTCCTGATTTCCAAACCCCCAACATTTTACCTTCAAACAAATTCGTTTCGTAATGTGTATCCTTTATTTCCACGCATCGTTTGCACCAATGATTAATGACGTCACTTTATGCTCACCTGATGTTAAATGGACCAGCGGGTAAGCAAATGTATCATGTAATCCATCAGACTTTGATAATGTGACGTCGCTCATTTGCGATGGACATGGGTTATGGCTTGTAGCCGTCGATTTGTTTTCATGGGGTTTTATGAAAGGATTAGGTATTAGCGTTGGATGGATTGGTGATTGGTGATGACTAAGGGTATTGAGCTCTGACTACAAATCTCTTTTATTACATGTTAAGTTATCCTTTTTTACGTGAATTTCAGTTAATGGAACATGGTGGTTAAAATGTAGGTGGATTGAAATACTATGACTATCGTGTGTGTATGTATTCGGATGCCTGACTTTAAAACCAGAGTGAACTCCGAACTTTTTTACTTTTCTCTACGAGGTTGCCTTGAAAATTCTGGGCATGCTGGTTCCATAATCATTTTTAATCAGGCAAGATTGAGACTAAGAAAAAAAGAAGGCAGGCAATAAAAAAAACATGCTCATAATAAAATCGTACTCACAACCACATTGCACGGTTTTCCTCTTATTTAATTTCAGATTATATTAATATTCACTTACAAAAAGTTTTCGTCAGTTTCACACCGGGAAATGAGGTGTTAATCCAGTAGATTCGCTAGCGCAGTCTGCAAAGTACTTTCACTGACGCTAAACTTTGAGTCATAATTTAGAGTGAAGTTGTTCGTCAAAAGATCGGTTAAGGTGTGCCTCGGGAAGTACTTCTTATTCTTAGATTGATATTTTTAAATTACTGCAATGACAATATTTACTCGGTGAACTTTGAGCATGGGTTCGTTTGGTACATGTACCATCCTAGGCGTAGACCGTGTTATAAATTTTAAAACTGACATTGTCACTCAAACTATCATTAGCACTAATTATATTTGACCGTTTTACTATTCCAATTCTGTATGGAAAAGATGATTGTGTTTATTGGAAAATGTCAGCTCTTATATTAAGTGGCAGTGAGCAGGGCACATTGCTCGCAGAGTGGATGGCCGATGGGGCTGATAAGTTCTGGAGTGGCGACCGCGAACAGGAAGTCGTTGCGTTGGAAGGCCTCCCACTAGGTGGATCGATGACCGGGTGAAGGTTGCGGGGATCCGCTGGATGCGAGACGCATGGGACTGGTCAATGTGGCGACACTTTTGGGAAGCCTATGAAATGATGATGATGATGCATCTATTCATATCCAAGGTCAAGAGGGTTAAGTTTATGTACCAAGGCAATTTGAGTTATGAACTGCATTTAAGGGAATGTATTCACAGAAAAATATAGGGTCGTAAAACAAATAACAGGCCTTCATATTCAGCAAAATCGAAGCTGGTTTTACCGTCCATAATGAATTTGGTGGTCTTTACTGAAAGTAAAATTATGTAAGTACTTATATAGAAGCGTTATCAAAATACGCTTGTGGAGAGAGCAAAAGTAGAAACACATGTATGCTTAGAACTGGGTACCCACTTAATCCATGTAATTAAAAAAGGCAACACAAGACAATATAATCCAAAACAAAAAGATTGTAGCAAAAGATAACACATTAGCCAAAACCGAGACAATAGGATCTGAAAAGGTAGAAACACAAAACATGCAGGGAACCCTTCCTTTCAGAATCACAATGCCGGCCAAAATAAGCGTCAGACAAAATATTATATTTATTATGAATTAGAAAACGTAAGCACATTACTTATTTCGCCTACAAAGAAAAAGTTTGCGTACGATCTTCATCCCATTATGAATACACAAAGGGAATTTCACAGATGTTGCTTTATTCTTTCTTATTTGAATATTTTCTTTGTATGGTTGGAATTTGCTGCGCTGATCTGGGAAGAAAAATATGTTGTTATGGGAGGGCATGGTGGGCTAGCAAGTTTTAGGGTGGAATGGCGAAATTCTTTGTTGTTATACATATTGTATCATATCATAGGTAATTTTACTTTTGCAATAAATACAATTATGGCGCTATTATGTCCCTCAGCTTGGAAGAGGTCTTCACGTCCAGCCGTGAACTGTGATAAGCTGAGTTGACCGATTCATTGACTTATTTTTATTTTTCCATTACCTGTTTTCATTGTGCACCCATGTTAGTAGGTAGTTAGATACATCTCCCATTTGTTTATGCGGAAATCACTGAGCATCCACGTTTTTTTTCTAAAACAGACAACGGCTCGCACCCACCATTCAAATCAGCCGCGTGAAAGTTTAAATCATTTGAAAATCGTCGGGTTGTTACGACAGCAAATCGGTACCCCAATAAAGTGCCATTAGGGAACCCTACATAGAAATGGCCCAATAAGTACCGTTTTTGGTTATTTTTGTCCTCAAATGTCCGACGCTGTTGAGTACCCAAGTACGATGAAGTATCTAGGTTTTTATAGCTTTAGTTAGCATCTTTGTCAAAACAATGAGAGGTACCTACTCCTTAAGAAATGAGAAACTTACGATTATTGTCTTAAGAATAGAAATTTATAACATGTACTGACCCAGAGCTGGGCAAAGTAGGCCCAATTTACACGATTGTTTTCTATGCAGATGTACTATAACTCTCCCGAGGACGGTGATATGCCACTTGATGCTGGTTTCTTTGAGTTATAGAGAAAGCGAGTTATGGCGACACGACGTTGCCAAATAATTCGAAGACATGTGACATCTACCAACCCGCACTGGACCCGCGGGTGGATTATAGCCCATTCCCTCCCATAGAGAGGAGGCCGTGTGTCCCAGCAGTCGTGTCGCTACGGTTTAGTGTTAAAGTTAAAGGCCTGGTCAGACCAGATGCGTGGCGTTACATGTGCGTGACGTACACGTATTCACGCGCGTGGTAACGCGCGTAACCCCTGACACACCGGGTAACGCATACGTGTACGCTTACGCTTACGCATACGTGGTAGGCACGCAACGCACCGATCCTTTGCGTATCCAGCCGCTGCGGCAACCATATTTTATGTTAGCAACTCTTGTGCACGATATCTGACGAAGATTGGGTAAATGGACCAAGTAGTTCATCTGATGAAGAAGAATCAATATTACTGTTATTGTGCCAGAATATTCCTGGGTGTGCAAAAAAACAATGGATTCAAGTTTTATATGAATATTTTTTACTCTTTGTTTTTTGTGTTGTACAAAAAATTAGTTTTTCTTTGATTTCGTTATTAAAAACATCACTTACTACCGATACAATTTGAAAACAAATACATCTGAATGCATAAGTCACGCGCGTAGACACGCGCAGCAAAGATAGGTGCGTGTTCAAACTTGTTCGGTGTGACGTCCAATACGGAATGCCATTGACTACAACGACATTACTGCACGCATTAAAGCGACGTTGCCGTTCCGCTCTGCGTAGGTACGCAGCAAGTTTGTCTCATAGGAGCTGCAATGCGTAGCGTTACGCATGTAATCTACGCGCAAGTGTGCGTCACGCAAGCGGTGTGCCAAGTCTCTATAAAGTCTCATATTATTATATTACAACGACATGGTACGTGCATGTCTACGTGTACGGATCCGGTGTGTTTAGGCCTTTAGGATTGCGGTTATGGTCGGCTTTGCAAATTTTACTTTAAAATATGGACCAACTCCTCACGCTAGTGATACCTAGCAAATTGATGACACTCGTCTGCACCCCATTAGTGACGCCTTTGGCATTCTACAATATGAACAATTACATTTCAGCCTAGCCAAGTTATAGTCCGCTAAATACGATTATTCATAAACAATTGATTATTATTCTAATATTATTTGATGTTAAACGCAGGAACTAAAACTTTTGGAACCCGACCCTTCGATACAAAATCTTGAAATTACCTTTTCGTATGAAATACTTAAATATTTCTGTAATCATTTTTGGTTCTTAAAAGTTTCCATTCGAACATAATTTTAAACAGTTTTGGGGAACGGAGGAGAAAGTAAAAGTTTTTGTTCAAGGTCAGCTTTGCCCCAAAATAACCCTCATCAAAATGAAATTATGTTGCTCCGAATATTTTGCGATCAAAGATAGAAATAATTATCAATCTTTCGTTGTTAATGGCGAAAATGTTCTTTCAGTTAGTGGTAACACTTATCGCGATCAGTAGATTTATTTTCAATATTTTTTGAGGTTTGTTGACTATTAAAAAAAAGATTTGCCATCAAGAAAGTTTGTTATTTCATAGTTTGGATAGAAGTAGGAAATAACTCCTATGATTTTAATTAAGTAATTTATTAAAAATAAGCTAAGAACTACCACTATAGGAACGGAAAAAATTGAAAAGGCAATCAACCAATACACCCGCTCGTCACCTAGTGTTGTAGCTGGTAGAAACAGCGGTGGAACTATTCCCTACGAACACATTTGTCTGCTTCTGTTCTAGTTATACGACGTCTTAATACTGCAGTGTTTAAATCATGGGTGGACTACTTAATAGTAGAAAATTGTTATTGGACCCAGTAAAGGTCCTTATGGCAATCCTAAATTTGTGTTCATTTTTTGTAGCGGCACTAAAAAAGCACTAAAATGAACTACAGCGCGATCTAGGACACAAATGAAGAACTAACATAACTAAAATTCTGAATCGCTGAAGAGAATAGCACCATTTAGAATTTTGAGGTAGGTACCTCAAAATTCTAAATGGTGCTATTCTATTCAGAAGCCCACCAGAGACAACAACTGTCTATTCGGAATTTCAGTTATGTAGTAGGCAGTGTTTAACTGAAATCATATAAGGTTTCCTAAACCAAAACATTTGAAACAAAGCACGTTGCTGTAACAACATACTATAACATAACATACACTGTAACATTCAAAAATGCAAGTAATGCAGCATGTGCAACTGTCTTGCATAAAACGTAAACCGTTTTCAACACAAAGTAGCAAGTTGGAATCTTCTGGAATGTAACGTGGGTGGCAGTTGGTACAGTCGCTCGTTTCCAGACGGTTCCAGCTAACTACTAAACAAAAGGATTAAATGAAATTGCGACTGGTCGTACGTTGCACTAACATTTGTCGCTGTCGAGTTAAAGTCTATGGAATTATAGAGTGCTGACGGAATTGTGAGTTTGTGAGATAAATACTTGCAACAAACACGTATTGTTATGTTATACAAACACGTATTGTTATGTTATACAAACACGTATTGTTATGTTATACAAACTACAAGAATAGGTTTTATAATAAGAAAGGTACAGTTTACGACTAGTTAATTTATTTAGGAAATTGTGTTACGTTAAACCCACAAATACAAAACATAACATAACATCACCAACCACATTTCACCATTTATGTTTAAGTTCCATGTAAAAGTGACGAGCCTATTGCCATCAACCGGGCACAAATCCAGACTCCAAGGCTGCTATTTTAAAATCCTGATTGAAAACCCATGCCCGGGAATCGAACCCAGGATCTCATGCTCAGCAATCGCGCTTGCGACCACTCGACCAATCAGGCACTACCAACCCATGTATATTTACTTTGTGTTTAAGGAACATGGAACTTAAAAATTTCATGATGCTAACCTACTCATGTTTTAAATCGTATATAAAAATAGTACAACATTTCCACCACAAAACGCAACTAGAGCGTGAAGATTAACATTACATATATCAGCTGAAAACATCCTAAATTCCTCACTAAACCTCTTACTATACCCTATCTAAGTCACATTGTCGATCCAAAATAAGACGTATACAATAAAAAGATAGTCTACGATTTTACTGCTCCCCTCTCGCATGATCCGTTTTATGTGATACACCCCCGATACAGACGGGGACGTAAAAATTTTAGGTCGCCACCATGAATTTCAGTTCGCCATAAAATATAATAATAAAATTATATTTCGTGATATAGACGATTGAGTTTTGTGTGTGTTCTCTCTGAGCTGGGCTGTTTGATTGAGGATTAAGTGAGGAAATTCAAGTAGGTGTTCCGTTTCTATGGTGAGATTTATGTCTTGTCGTATTTATCAATCGAATTTATTTCGAAATGCGACCGTACTCTTTTATTCTAAAGTTAGAGTAGACTGAAACTGAATGCAGTTATATTTTACTTGGAGCGTCTGCATAACTGACCACCACAACACAGTATCTGGGCAATACGTTACCCCTTTGGAAAGATAGGTTCTCAGATTTTTTCCGGCTTCTGAATATCCTTAACGACTGTCAATGATTTACGAATGACAGCCAGGACCAACGGCCTGAGCCAATGGTATGTAATGAATGACTCAGAATGTAACTTCATGCCATTCCACTCAAACAAGAACTAGTAGGTCGATCGTGTTACTATTTCGTAGATAACATCACGCCTTGTAATCCTTGAAGGGTTGGCAGAGATGTGCCTTACAAGTGCGCCCTCATTTCTCCAGTTATGTATAAGTCTCATGTAATAGCAGGCGAGCCTATTGCCAACAACCGGTCACAAATCCCGACTCCGTGACTGCTATGGAAAATCCCAATAACACTTTTCCTGGCCCGGGAACCGAGTGATCATGCGACCACTCGGCTAACGAGCCAGTAAGTATTTCAATACACAATTATTCTGCGAAAAAAACGCAACGTAAATGAACAAACGTATAATTCTTAAAACAGCATATTAAGCATAATCAGCCTATGATGTTTTCACTGCTGGGACACTCGGCCTCCTCTCTATGATAGGGAATGGGCTACAATCCACCTCGCGGACCCAGTGCGCGTTGGTAGATGTATCATATACACATCTTCCTCACGATGTTTTCCTTCACCGTTTTTGAGGCAACACTTAAAACAGACTTCACTCTTAATCCAACTTAAACCACAAATCCATTTCTAGTTTTCGGAATCGAAGGATCTAGTCAAACGACGTTGTCAGACATCGATTGGTTTTGTTTCACGTCAGTCAGTTTGCTGCGGTGTCGACCGTCGATAGACGTTATGCGATTGCACTTGTTATGTCTTTTATCGACGCCGATCGTCGATCACATGTCGACGGCAGCGTTCTGCTGAGTATTATCCCCATATATACTTCAATTTGGTTTAAGCTCCCTGAATATTTTACTAGTTTACGACCGATATGATGTTTTAGTAGTGTTTAAAAATTGTTTATATTCAAGTGAGTGGTTTCCTGTGTGTCCAACATCAGTGTGGTGTGGTGTGGCGGATTTATCCCGTAGCAGAAAAATAAAATATACCTCGCCAACTAACGTCAACGTCAACATCATTTGATTTTGAGAAGGACTGTAAACTATCTGTGAATTTATACGGATGTGTAATTACGGTCCTTTCACAGTAGTTTTACCTCTGACTTCAGTAACTGAACAGCAACCTTATGGTAACGAAAATCAAGGTCACTTTGGAAAGGCTTTATGACCTAACAAACAAACAAAACTCACTTGGTTAGATTTATGTCCCTGTCGCATAATAATCTACAGAGACTGCAATAACTATTCGAAGTTTTGAAACTCGAAGATTTGTAGTCTCTAGGCTAGACAATCTTTAAACTAAACAGTTGCCACAGACTTCGCAAACAACAATAAATCCAGTCACTTTAGATCAGCAATCGTGGTCATAGTGCAATACCCTGTAAGAACCCCTTTACCGAATCTTCAGCTCAATTGTATTGACTCAGTAGAATCTCTCGCGACACATAATGTTATTATTATTCGTTCAACTCGTATGTTCAATATTTTTTATTTATGCTCCGTTTACGGAGAGTTTTCGTTTTGTTTAAGGAGATATTTTTGGATCAATCAGGATAAATCTGCTGCTTGTGATCTTTGGGAAACGATTTAGTCACGTGTGACCCGAATCGGGTATTGTTTTTATTTTGGCGAGAGAGGAGAGAGAGGCCTTTTCATTACCTACACCCAACACTGAACAGTCTTTAAATTGGGCTGCATTTGATGATAAAGAGATCACTGAGGATAATGTTGTAGTTACAGCACAAAACATAACTACCTTCTGTATGTCGTATGCATACAAAGTATAATAATAATAAAAGAAATTAGGCTCCATCTTTAAAACGGGAGAGCTTGTCAGTTTGTCACCTCCACGTGTCACTTGTTAAAAGCATATACAGGGTGTAACAGGACCCCTCACGAAGCCGTCAACTAAGCAATATGTACATCAAACTAAGTAACCTTACGCAAAAAATATTGCTGGGAAACGAATTTTTTTTTGGGTGGAAAATCACGTTTAACGCACTCAAAACAGTGTGCTGATGGATGGATTGATGGATACGGGGATCGTGGAGGTGATTAAAAATCTTACATTAAAAATGTATTTAAAAATAAAGCTTAGGAAAAGGTTGGAACTTTGACCCCCAATATCTCCGTAACTAGAAGATTCCTAAGTATGGTCTAGACTCTAGAACGAAAAAAATGTCGATATGACGGGAATAACGAGTGCCTTTCAGTTTCGTTATGGGTCTTGTTACACCCTTTATACAATACTTACAACAGCAAAGTCTGTGTTCATTTGTTCAGTGGTTCTAAACAAGAACAAAATCTACAGTTAACTCAACGTAAGGTGTATTAGCGATAGGGTATTAAAACATTAATTATTTGTTTTCTGAAAATATCGTTGTTTAGGACACAAAAATATTTGGTATTATCAAACAAGACTTACTGCCTTGATTGGTAATACCAAAAAAGATAATCGTGAATGATGGACAACAACTTTTAGGACTAGGACTCACCAAATAATAAACTCCAAAGGGCATCACGACGACTGCCACGAGTAGATCAGCAACAGCCAAACTCACTATAAAATAATTAGTCACGGTTTGTAGCGTCCTCTCGCGCACTACACTCATTATCACTAACACATTGCCGAACAGCGTGAAGAACGGGAAGATCAGCAGCAACAGCGCCCACAGGTTCTGATCCGCATCATCCACTTGTCGGTTAAAACACGAGATATTAAAAGTACCGTTAAAACTACAGTTTGTGTAACCGTACACATCCGCCAAATCTAGACTTGTATTGGTACTAAAGTCGGGGGACGTGTTTCCATAGAAATAATCACTAAAGTCTTCCACTAGCTTCAAAAAGTCGCCGCTAGTGTTTGCGTCTCTGACTTCCACCTTGACGGTAGCATTCCTAACGTCAGGTGGTCTCTTAGATGGGTAGAGGTATGTTGTGTGATGTGTGTTGTTGTGGTATGGCACTAGGGTAGTGCTCATCATAGCTTCAGTGCTCGGGGCCGAGCGATGAGCCGTCAGCGTCATTCTGCCGCGCCCCCGTCGCGGCCATTTGTGCTAATTGACGCGTCGCATCTGCAACAAAGAAAGAACTTGATTAATGCTTTACTAAATCGAGTTATTATTCAAAGCTGGGAAGATTTCAGATTTTTATAGTGGAATGGGTTAGACGATTTATTATCTGAGCCAGCTTAACTATTTGCTCTTGTAAAATATGATTATTTTGTAGACCAACATAATAATATAAAATAAACAGCTCCGGGTAACGTTTTCTCTTGGAAAGGATATTGCATGTTGATCAAACGGTAGTTTTTTTGCGATATAAAATGGCGATATTGTCGATAAAAGATCAATTTTGTGCTTCTATGAAACAAAAGCAAATAGACGCTATTGTGAGTAAATTGAACAGGAGCTGGATGAAAAATAAAAATCTCTTTTAAAATTTCTTGGAACAAAACGCATTCATGACAATGAAAAAGAAAAGGAATCCTGAACGCTGATCATCTAAATGAACAGATCCCATTTAGAGCCCGCAGATCACAGGATTGAACTCATCAATCAATGCTCAAGGACGTCAATTGGGGCACTCATCCGCAATCTTTTTTATAATTCTCCAAGTCAATTTAAAATGATTGATTCGACAAAAATCACGAGTGCTTATCGGGATGATAGATTATCCTTAAGTTTCCACTAAGCGCTGCTTTAATTGCTGGTCCCTTAAGTGTTTTGTGATTGGAGGAATTGGATGGAAAAGTAATTATATTGATAAGTAAAGTAACGATTACATAAAGTTAATAATTATTATTGATAGATATGCGAACGTAGGTAACAAGTGAAACAACGGGTGGCTGGAAACACACTGACTATATTTGTCGAGTAACATTACTTATAATAGGAGTGGATGCAACCACCCTCATATTTGCATAATATATAACATTCCTCCCTCTAGCTTGACAAATACACGCGCAAAGAATACACTTACAAAGGATATTTATTTTAATAAAACCTCTTATAATCTACTCTAGGTACGGGCCGAAACAGTTTCCCGGCACCCCGTTGCCTTTCTGTCTGGGCTTGCTGTTGTGAGGGTGACCCTTCTTGTACATTCTCATCAGTTACTTCTGATGCCTCATAAAATTCTTCATCTTCTGTTGACTTTTCAGACTGCGATGTCCTGTCCTCTGTCCCCTCTCTCTCCTCACCACCTCTGACTGTTGGACCTTTGTCCACCGTTGAACTTGGACACGGCGAAACAGTGGTTTCTTGTGGGGAGATGTCTTCTAGTTCAATGGGGCAGTCCACTGTTTGTTGGGGAATGTTGCCCGTACCTTTATATAGCAATAATTGATTTTTATGTTTTTTAATAGTATAAGAAGTTATCCAATCTCTAACAATGTATATAACCTTGCCAATTCTTTTAACTATAATACCTTTGTTCCATGATTCCTGATTATTTACATTATGTTTTTTATACAATATTAAGTCACCGGCCTTGAATATTTTTTGTAATCTTCTGTTATGAGCTTTAGACTGCAAACACTGTTTGTTTTCGACGTGTCTAGCGAGAGTGACAGATGCCAGCGGTGGCGGTATCGGGTTTATTAAATCAAATCGCGATCGCAATTTATGTCCAAAAACTAACTGGGCCGGCGAACATCCCGTTGTGGAATGTATGGAATTTCGATAATCAAACAGATATTTACTCAACTTGTGGTTTATGGTTTTACCATTGTGACCACTTAATAAGCATGATTTGATCCCCTTCTTAACCACTTTCACGTAACTTTCAGCCTGTCCGTTACTTTCCGGATGGTAAGCGGGCGACGTCACATGCGATATACCGTTAGATTTACAAAACGATTTGAACTCTGCTGAAGTGAATTGCGCACCATTATCACTAACTATCGTGTGTGGCAAGCCAAATCTCGCCATGTACTCGTATAATTTGCTAAGCAGTGATAATGTCGACGTACTCGCTCCCATGTCATACGCTTCCACCCATTTAGTGTACGCATCCACAATTACTAAATACGAACGATTATAAATAGGCCCGAGAAAGTCAATGTGGATTCGATGAAACGCCCGCGGGGGGTGTGGCCAACGCGCCAGCGGCGCACGCGCCGGTGATTGTCTAAGTTGTAAACAAACCTCACAACCTGCAATCATTTTCTCTACGGCATTATCTATCCCGGGAAACCAGAACCTGCTGCGAGCCTCTGCTTTTGTTTTGACAATACCCAAATGCGATTTATGAAGCTCTAATAATAATTTTGACCTTATTGATTCTGGAATAACTACTTTGTGACCCCGCATAATGCAACCGCTTTCTAAAGACAACTGCGTTTTACATAAAAAATACGGTTTAATAAAATTATTTGGTAATCGTTTTGGCCAACCATTTACAATATATAATATGACCTTGCTTAAAATTTCATCTTTACATGTTTCATTACGAATTTCATCGAGTGTGACCGGTAAACTACCATCTGTAACAAAGTTAATATACGAAGCGCGATCTTCTACGGGCTTAAGACTGCCACCTCTGTCGGCCTCGTGGCCACACTCCTCCCTCGCCGCTGACGACTCCTCGTCGGGCAAGCTAGCGCGCGACAAATAATCAGCGCTGTTGTCAGCGCTCCGTATATATTCTATTTTGTAATTATAGCCGCTAAGGAACATCGCATAACGCTGCAATCTGTTAGCGGAGACTTCTGGAATACCACGATACGGACCAAAAATCGACAACAGGGGCTTGTGATCTGTACGGAGTACGAACGGGACCGCCCTTCCGTACAAATATTGGTGAAAACGCCGCACTCCGAATATAATTGCTGTGGCCTCCTTCTGGATTTGTGAATATCTCCTTTCTGTAGCATTCAGTGTCCGAGAGGCAAACGATACGGGACATTCCACTCCATCAGATTCTATCTGAGACAATATTGCTCCTAACCCACTAGGTGACGCATCAACAGTTAAAATTATTTTAGCATTCTGATTGTAATGAGCTAGTACTTGATCAGAAGCCAAGCATTTTTTTATTTCATTGTATGCATTGTTATGTTCGTCATCCCATTTCCATTTACTACCCTTTTGTAACAATGAATAAAGCGGACTCAATATTGAGGACGCGTTGGGAACGAAGTTTCTGTAATAGTTGACTAATCCAAGGAATGACTGTAATTTGTTTACGTTTGTTGGGGTAGGTGCATCGACAATAGCTTTTACTTTTTGTTGAGATTTTTTCAACCCATTTTTGTCGATGGTATAACCTAAGTATTCAATTTGATCTTCGAAAAATGCACATTTATCCTTACGAAGTGTCAGCCCTGCATCTTGTAGCCTTTGTAAGACTGCACTTAGCCTTTCTAAATGTTGTAATTTACTTTCCCCCGTAATACAAATGTCATCAAGCATGCACATAACACCGTCTAACCCCGACAGCAAGCATTCCATTGCCCGTTGAAATATAGCGGGAGCGCTAGCGAGACCGAAAACTAACCTCGTGTACTTAAATAGTCCGCGGTGGGTATTGATGCAAGTTACCTCTTGGGATGCTTCATCTAATAAAAATTGTGAATAGGCTTGCGTCAAATCTAGCTTACTGAACTGCTGCCCGCCATGTAATTTCGTGAATAGTTCTTGAGCAGTTGGTAAAGGGTACTGTTCTACAACCAATTGTTTATTCACACTAACAGAATAGTCAACGCACAGTCTAACAGACCCATCTCGCTTCAATACAGGCACGATTGGTGACGCGTAATTCGAATGCTGAACCGGTTTGAGAACACCTATACGTATCAATCGATCTAGTTCACTGTTTATCTTATCTCTGAGAGCAAATGCAATCGGACGCGCTTTAAAGAAAACCGGTTTCGCGTCGTCTTTTAATTGCAACTTCACTTGATATTTTGTAAACATTCCTAGCTCGTCTGAGAAAACTTTCGGATATCGTGATTTTAACTGTTCGGCGATGTTATCAGATTGACTTAAAAAATGTACTTGCAACATTTGCAACTTAAACAGACATATGAAATCACGACCTAAGATAGGAGGGCCGCCGTCGCGTATCACGTGTATATTTATTTCATGTGTTTTATCCGAATAGGTGACAGGCAATTTTACAGTTCCTAAACAATGAATTACACGTCCCGTGTACGTGAACAATTGGTCGCTCGTCATTGATAATGGTACACTTTCAAAATATTTCCGATACGTTATTTCCGAAATCGCTGTGACCGCCGATCCGGTATCGATTTCGAATTTTATCCTAACGCCCTGTAGTGAAACGAATAACGTCATAGGTTCTCCCTTATAAGAACATATTTTATTTATTTTACCGTCATCATCACTCTCGTTCGACTCGCCGGTACCTACAAAATTTATTTTTTTACACATTCGGCGTAGATGGCCTTTTACGTTGCACTTTTTACACGTATAACTAGCAAACCGACACTGCGACGTTTTATGGTTTTTATATCCGCACACCGCACACACTTCTTTAACATTTTGTTCTTTAGCACTGGGTCCGTTAGCCGCACGCGCGATCTTGAACAGGGACTCGCTCGGCGGCTGTCCCTGCGCCGACGCCAACAACGATGATGCAGCTGCTCCCTTACGTGCACTGCGCACGCTCTCCGCCAGCTCCACAGCTTTCGCCAGTGTGAGATCCTGAAGGTCACGCGCAAACAGCTTGTCTTTCTCCGGCCCCGGTTGCATTCCCATGACAAACCGGTCACGAAGCGCCTCTTCCACGTTCAGGAACCCGCAATGCGTTGTAAGCCCACGGAGCCTCGCGGCCCACTGATTGTAGGTTTCTTCTGCGTCTTGTGTAGCAGCATAAAATTTGTACCGCTCCCCAAAACCACATTTTTTCGGGGTAAAGTGCTTGTCGAAGAGTGCCAAAATGTCTTCATATGGCACTTGTGTTACATCTTTAGGTAACGCCAGATCAGCCGCTAGTTGGTAAGTGCTGTCCGTGAGTGCGCTCAGCAATATCGCCCGCCTTTTCACACCTGATGAATCCTTTGCATCGTCGATGTCGTTCGCAATAAACCATTGAGAAATTCTTTGTTTGTAATTTTGCCACGTATGGATATTGTGGTCAAAACTAGATAAAATTCCGAAATGAGACATCTTTTTGTCTTTTTTTTAATCGCGGGTACTCGTCGCCACTGATAGATATGCGAACGTAGGTAACAAGTGAAACAACGGGTGGCTGGAAACACACTGACTATATTTGTCGAGTAACATTACTTATAATAGGAGTGGATGCAACCACCCTCATATTTGCATAATATATAACAATTATCTTCTTCATTCATTACAGAAAATGATGGTTGCTGTTGCAGGCACCAAACTCGTAGCCCTGTTCTGGGCCGACTCAACTTAGTTTTATTTATTGCCATCGACACGCTAAGAAGACTGCTCATGCTACAGCTATATTTTCCCACCTAAATACCTAATCTCTTAAGATAGTACGACTCAATTCGCAATCATTATCAAATAGCTACGAATTAACATTCATAGCCTCGTGCTCTTAATTACCGGCTCCGACAAAACTCAATGAGCTCAAATTGTTATTACATCTAATCTTAATGTCTACCATTGGATTAGAAAGGTGTATAATTAAACAGTTTAAAATAGCTATCACGTCTTCAAGTCTTTAACAGACAATGTTTCCAATCATGCTGGGAATGAAGTGTAAAATGGTAGCATCATGCCAGGTTCCCACCGTAATGACTGGCACTACCAATTCTACTCACCCATTTTAAACACCATTAGGCTCTAATTAAGTTCACTCGCATGAAAATGGTATGACTGACACAATGACAGGTTTCTTATTAGCATTTCACGTGATAACGCGTTTCTAGAATGTTCTCGCGATGAAAATCTAAATTGTTGTGTCGTCAGCAGAAAAATATGTTTGTTATCTGAGTTCGTGTTTTAATGGACTTAGGAGGAGCACGTCTTGCTTTTGGCAGTTTGTTTGTTGTTCTGTGTCTGTGTTTGCAGACTGTAATTATTTCAGCTCAGTTTAGTTTTTATCTTAGTTCTGCGGTTAGTTTTAGCAAATCACTGTTGTATACTAGACCAAGAAAATGAAGAGAGTCTGAATTTTGTCTGGTATTTTGTTTTAATGCGATACGGGCAAATAGCGGAGGTGACTTCGGACACAATAATTCTAACAGACAATGTGCTGAAGTATCTGTTATTGTCCGGTTTCTGCAACTATGCAGTCGGTAATCCGTCCGCACCAGTTTGACAGAAACTTCAGTAATATAAAGAATCATCTTATGCGGTATTAATATAGCCTGCCTTCACCCGACTAAATAAAAATCTCTGAACATTTTTCCTTTTATACAAAACAAACCCTCCACATTGCCTTTTTAAACCACCTGATTTTTGCTGATTCCCCAAAAAACATTACCTCATCAATTATACACGTTGATCCACCAGAAATTCCCGGTGCTTTGTGTGTGCACAACAATAAGCGATAAATTGTCCGGGAGAGGCCGGGATCCGTCAAATCCCGCGACGAGACATTACCATAATGCTCTTCATCATGGAACTGGGAGCTCAATTTTCGCCACTATTGATTTTCTCGTGGTCATTTTGGTGTTAATAGGAATGAATGACACAACAATCATCAATCAATTATTGCTATTGAGGATACCGCTTCAAACTAAATCTGGAAGGAAACATGAATAAAGTGACTCACGCTCCTACAGCCATGAGCAGGTAGCGATTTTCTTATGGGATAACGATTGTAACTTTAAGGCAAGATCTATTTCAGAACAATCATCATCATCTGCCTAGACTTTTCGAACTATGTTGGGGTCGGCTTCCAGTTTAACCGAATGAAGCTGAATACCAGTATTTTACATGGAGCGAGCCAGTGGCGAGCAGTGGTGCCTCACGGAGGGTAGGCCACGCATACTGAATTACAGACACCCAAACAAAAAAAAAAAACTTGCAACATCACAGCGTCACTCTACGTATGATGATCCTCAAAGTAGTCACATCTATTGATATATTTAGTCACACTTCCGGCCCCCCGCACCGGCGGGTGCGGGGGGCCCTGGTGTTTTTAGTAAGCGTATGAAAAATAATAGGCATTCTGTCACTACCTGAACGAAGGATGTAGCTTCGTCAAAAAATATTCTAAAAAATAAAACAGAGTGCGCTGTCAACAAAAAAATAAAATGACCATGGTATACTTTTGAGTTTTCATTCCAGTTTTGGAATATTTGAAAAAAAAAACATAGAAAATAAGCCTGTAAAAACCGAAGTTATAAATATAAGAACTCACCACATTATCCAAGGTTCAAATTACGATTTGAAATGACGAGTACGAGTACGAGATGAATTTTGGGTTAATTCTCGTAATTCGGGTACCTACACCTTTAGACACAACTTGAATCTTATCATTAAACGATTGTGAATACTTACTGTTTTTAACTTTTAACAAACACACATTATCAGCGCAAACTTCACAACAGAACACCATTTTTAACTAAATAAACAAATACAACAAATAATATTTACACTACTGTACGTTTCAAAACGAATTACAATCGTCAGATATTATAAAAAGCAAAACATTCAAGATCGCAAAATAAATTTTGCTTGTCACATGAAACAAATTTATACGGCTTCTAACTTTCTAAGAAAAATATAATTGCTACTTTGTCAATAAAAAATCACTACCATAATTGCATCACTGCATACCATTTTAGCCGGATAATACTTTGTGGGCAGCCAATCAGTGGCCAGCTACACCCGCAGGAGTTGCGCCCCCAATCTATCTATGATCTATACATGTGTGCCGTTCATACACACGAAAATATGCATCAGTGTGCGTAAATTTATCAATGGAAATTAGGTCGGCGGTGTCGTTGCCTAGACTGCCGGGAGCGAGCATCGTAGTATTATTATCAGTTACGTCACATGCGAAAAGTTGCTATAAGTATTATAACAGGAGTTTTTTTAAATATATTTTGCTTTATTTTATTACATAGTTATAATAAATGCATTTGTTGCGTTGTAGGTCGGAATGGTAGGGTAGACTAGGCCTAATTGCCTCTATGGACGGTACGCCCCTGGAGCGACTGCTTATCTGACCTCCAAAATCCAGATAGTACTGTGAAAAATATGACCAGACTTTTTTGACTACTCGTAACGACTGCCAAGGATACACAAATGACAGACTGGACAAACGGGTTAAGGTGGATGCGCAAGGGTAGCCCGCGAAATTTAAATTTTCTTACGTTTACTGCAATTTGCAGGTCAGTGTCAGGTTGTATGTTGATGAAAATATGAATCGCGCCAGTAACACGTATGGAGTTACAGAATTATAATCATTCAAATCATCAATACAACCATCCAAGTTCATATAATTCCAAAGAGTGACTTTTATTAGCGCGATTCATATTTTCATCAACATACAACCTGACACTGACCTGCAAATTGCAATAAACTTGAGAAAATTTAAATCTCACGGGCTACCCTTGCGCTTCCACCTTAACGTGCTTTCAGAGGCACGTAGTGAACTCGGTATGTAAAAGACGGTCACCCATCCAAGCAAGCAAGCAAGTGCTGCTTAACCGTGTAAATCGACCAGTGCGACTGTTATTAGTAAGCCCCGAAATATTTTAGAATGATATGGGTTCCAAAAACACAATGTCCGTAACAACATGATTGCAGTCAATGCAGTAGGAGAAAATCACTTTCATAAATAACTTGGTGTATACCTTCATATTGATGCACGTGACTACTTTCTAATGAGAAGAAGGTTGTTTAGTATTACAAAAGACAGTAAGCAACATTTAAAAGTTCTCATTGTTTCCTTTTTCTTTTGTTTCCTTACAAACCTTTGTCCAGTAAAGACTGAAAAATGCCGAAATGATTAAATAATAACTTCGTTGTTTGCTCAAATTAAAGTTTGATAAAATTAAATACGTATGACGTAATAAGATATTTCGTAGGACTAATATCAAGGATGTCAGATTGCGGGTCAAGGTTCTGAAATGGAGGAGGACTGGAAACTTGGCAAGACGTGGTGGTAGCAGGTGGAGGATAGCTCACACTGAATGGGTTTCGAGAGACGGTAGATTTGCAGACCAACAGCTGTATGGGTGGATGATGTTAAAGGAGAGGCGTCAGGACTGTCACTTGCAAGTTCTGACTATCAGCTTATTTGAATAAATTACATTGGTTTTGACATTCAGAAGATCGCGTGTAAACCTGGATGAGACTAGCACAGGCCAGGAAAGCATGACGCAAGAGGGACGCTTATACACAGCAGTGGGTTGAACAAGGCTACCAACGATGATGATAAAAATAAAATAATTAAGATAGAGAACTTAAGCCTAAAATTTATTAGCAGTACGTAGCCATCATCATCATCATTCTACTGCCCTTATCCCAGTTTATTCGTGGTCGGCGCAGCATGTCTTCTTCTTCCGTACTTCTCTATTACTTGTCATCTCAGCAGTCACCTCCTTTCTAGCCATATCATCCTTCACACAGTCTATCCATCATTCATACTTAAAATTTTCCTCATTCCTCCGCATCACATGTCGTAGTCGGCCCTAAATTATCTAGAGACCCTTAGCTTGAATACTATCTCATCTCCATGCAGTGACACCCGAATCATTCAAACCACAACACAACTTCAATTTCCGACCACTTTCCACAACATAATGACATGCAGATGCACCACTTTCCTCTTTCCAAGAATCCCTCAAAAACTTAAGATCGTTAAGTGGCCAGCAGCAGCATTTCCTCGACACCCGTGATAGATGATAGATCACGCCATTAAGCCAGGGGAGCCGGCAGAGACCCATTTATCTTAGCCAATTTACACACTGACACACGAAGGCGTAGTTCTAGTTAGGTAATTAGTTTGGACGTTATAAATGGCTTTAAAAGGAGACTTTAAAGTTGAAAATTAGGTTTTAAAGTTTTGGGTTTGGGGAGAAGTAGAAAGCAACAGTTTGTGCGAAGGTAATTTCGTCGTTTTCAATTCGAAAGTTAATGATGCAGTTGATGTGAATTTATGGTGCAATTTAAGTTTTTCCACGTAGAGGTTCTCTGCAAGGTTACGGAGAGGTATACTGCCAATTATGTACTTTACTGTTCTACATAGCAATTCACATTGTGTGAAGGATTATTTGGCACAAAAGGCGAAAAAAAAAATCAGCTACACTTTGTCTGACTACATTTTGTCGAGTTATGCGCACTTATATGTATGGGGAAATCGATTTTTTTCGCGATTTCAGTGTTAGTCCTATAGTTAAAGTTGTTCATAATTATGATTATACAATGACCTCATAAGAGGTTTTGTGTTTATTTTGTTACACGTTGTTGATTGTGATATTTAAAAGTGATTGAAATATTTAAAGCAGCAATTTCATATGAACGCACCAATTCTCATTTGTGATGTATACACATAAGCATAAGCATATGCAAAATAGCTATTTCAAATATGTATAATGCGAATTCTGATATATTATGTGATTCAGGCCCAAGTGTCATCTTTCGTCATTTGTTCAAGAGGCAAAGCTTTAAGAAATGAATCTCTATCAATATTATAAAGAGGTAAAATTTGTTTGTAAGTTTGCACATTAAACACCCAGATACTACCTTTTTTTTTTCGGATGGGAAATCATCAAATAACTCCTCCCGCTCTGGGCTGACCTAGATACTACCTTAGACCTACTTACCTTACTAAGTCTAAGCATACTATTAACATGTTCTACTATAACTGACAGCCCCTATGGACTAGTGTTCGCAAACGGGACTGTCTTGGGTTCGATTCACAGGTCGGGCAAATTGTTATTTCGTTTTTCCATTAGAATTTTTTCAGTAGCAGCCACGGAGTCCGGAATTATGCTCGGTTGATAGTAATATGCTCACCCCCTATTACATGGGACTTAAACAAAATGTGGGGATACTATTAGGTACACCTCTGCCTAACCCTCTGGGTATTACAGGCTATGTCTATTAAGACAATCGTAATAGCACATTATGATATAAGTGCGGTGAGTTAAAAATTACAGCCGAGGCGATATTGCTAGCCCGAGCCGCAGGCGAGGGCTACAAGAAAGCAGAGGCTGCAATTATCAAAGGGCGCGTATGTCATACGACCTTTTATAACATATTTGCGAGGAAATAAATAAAACTGCTTCTGAGACTTCTGGTGGTGTGAATTAATACATTCATCATTACTTGACGACATTTTCAAATAAAAAACAATACAGCGAAAATACAAAGCGCGAGGAATAATTTTTACTTGTTCACAAATTAGCGATGCGCGCGCATCAGCGCTTCTCACAAAAAAACAGCCAGTATTACTAATAAAGTAAATGAATATTTTTGTGTTTTTGTTACAGATAAATGGTTGTAATTTATTGTCAAAATTAATTAAATTAAAGAATTAAATGTTTATTTATTTTATTTTATCTCCCAGAGTCAATTTTATTCATAAAATGTTGACCACTTTTCTGACATAAAAACTCTTTGCTAAGATTTAAGAAAATAAAACGAATTTATATGTCTGTGGTTTTAGACGGAGCCATCTTGATAAACCGTGCGTTTTACATTACATTACCGCACGGTAAAGTGCGGTAAGGTGCGGTAAGGTGGCGGTAAGGTGTATATATTTATAACACATTTGCTCGTAAAGGGTCTCTTATTTCACCAATTTCAATATGGTATTGTAGATACAATACCATATTGAAATTGGCAAATGCAAAAATGCAAAAGCAAAGCAAATGTGTTATAAATATACATATATACCTTTAGATAGCGCCATTGAAATACAATATAAATCTACTTTCGACTAAATTAACACTAATTAATCCAATTCAAATTAACTGATCCATCACAATCAACAAATTCCAATAGAATTGAATCTGTAAATAGACTCATTTAACCACTGACCTGTAATTTTAACGATTTGCTCGAAATCAATTAATAAGATTACTATTTCTCTCTGGTATTGAAAGATTTGCAAACCAAATTTAACAGCGACAGTTCTCTATCGTAATGAAAATGATTATTTCTATGAGAAATTGTTGTTAAAATTATTCACAGAACCTTTCTTCATCAAAACTGTACTGGGCATTATGCAAAAAACCTGAGCTGTATAATTTTTTTTTATAAGAAACTATAGCTATCCGTTAGAGCCAATTAGAGAATCGTAGGTATCAAGTTCGGACCGCACCTCTGATTTTTCAGATTCATGTGCGTATTGTAATTATCACTTGTTTCGATGAAGGAAAACATCGTGAGGAAACCAGCATGCTTGAGAGATATTTCTCGACGGCAGGTAAAGCCAAAGTCAGAGGCCAATGGCCAGCATAAAAACTCTGACACCAGGTTATGCACTAAGCACGCGATAAAGAAATAGAGCCAATTCAAAACTCTCCACGGAGAAATTCTTGACTAACCCAATAACACTTTGCGTGATCTGGAAATCGAACCCAAGAACTCAAAACCCAGCAGTAGCACTTGCAACCACTGGACAAAAGAGGCAAATAATTCAAAGGTACCGTTAATCACATTTTCGACTAAACACCCTTAAAATCCCCATGAAATATTAAATGAAGCACACTTGTCTAACCAAAGCTGCACCCTACTTATCGCCGAACAGCCGACGGCATTATAAATACCGTTAATATTATCTGCGCGTTAACAAAAGGGTTACACCTGTGTTTATCGTCATTTAACGGATAGGCTCAGATGGTTCAACATTACTGAGGGTTATCGTGGTGCCTAGGAACTGGGTCCTCGAGGTCAGGTATACAGTAAAATACTGGTATTCAGCTGCATCAGACTAGGTTAGGTTATAAGGTGCAAGTGAACCCAGTATCCTCATGGAATAACTGCTCAATTATTTTACCTTCATAAAACCCAGTTGCCTATTCTATTCAAGAACGGTTTTTTGGTAACATAATTATTATTTTTCCGCTCCTGGTCACAAGCGCCGTCACCTTGGTAAGACTGGTTGTCAGACTTCCGGGACACTGACTACCTGTAACGACTGTCAAAGATCTACAGGTGGCAGCCGGGACCAACGGCCTATCGTGCTTTCCGAGGTACGGCGGAAACTCGGTATGTAATTATGGTCATCTATCTACTGACCAGCCTTGGCATGTGCGGCTTAACATTGAAGATCGACCCGTGCGGCTGTTATTATGAAGCCACAAGCTCCTTCCTGTACCCGCCTAGCGTTAGTATGTTCGAGGTCTCTTCTATATTCTTTTTTAGGGTTCCGTAGCCAAATGGCAAAAAACGGAACTCTAATAGATTCACCATGTCTTTCTGTCTGCGCATGTCACAGTCACTATATTCTGAAACTATTAGGACTACACAGTTGAAATTTAGTAGATAGATGTATTCTGTGAACCGCTTTACGATTTTTATACGTGCGGAGTGTCTATAGATAGCTAGGTCTTTAAAAATGACATAGAAGTTCCTGAAACCATTTTTTCTCAAAGTCAATTGTTTGAAAGATAGACGCTTCCAAAGTGTTAAAATGTGTGCCCTACCCCCTCTAATTTCTAAAGTAAGAAAAGAAAAATTCTGAAAAAATGTGAGATTGTAGAACGTAGATAAAACTTTCAATCAAAATTGGTTTGAATAGGACTTGATGTTTAGTTTTTTAGTTATGGGACTTTTTCATCAAACTGCAGCAGTTACTTTGTTTTTCATTAACATACTATAAAACCAAATTTAGTTTTGCTGTTGAATGTAAAACAATACAACATTTGAATGAGCCTTCAAAATATTTGTATTATATTGTTTGCTGCTACGGAACCCTGTGTGCGTGTGAGTACGACTCGCACTTGGCCGGTTTTATATCTGTCTAAGTTACCATTTCGGTCAGCCTGTCATAAATTCATTCAAGTCATAACGCTTTTCTCATATAAAAGTAATTTGAAAGAAAGAGTGTCACAATCTCAAAGAAAAGACGACACATCTCGGCGCAAAAAATTTGCTCTCTCGCCAAAAAGGCTACTTAAACACCACACAAATATTCAAGCCACTATGAAGCACTATATCATGGAAAAATAAATATTTCTCAAGCCCTCCTCACGAGATATGTCACATAACTCATTCTTTATTCGTCGGTAATGAAACAGCTCGTCCCTCCTCTTGTCACAATTTGTCATACACTTTGAAAAGGCAACCCTTTATTTGATACCGAGACGTCTGTGTTACTATTTTAGTATTTATTTTCAGCAGTCAAAGTAAGTATTCACGTGAATATTAAGACCACATAGTTGGGATATTACAGGCTTTATTTCGTTTCAGCGGTATTCTTTGATATTTTCTGCTTTTTAACTGAGGTATTACTTATTTGAACCCTTTCATTTCGTTCGTACGTCAGCTCATTTATTTTTTTTACCAACTCCCAAAGGTTCTTGAAAATACATTTTTTTTGTCTACTCAGCGATTCAAACACGAGATCAAGATGTTTTTATAAAGTTTTACAGTCCATTCATAGATATTATGCCTGTGGCTGGACTGTAGGTAGCTTATTTTTGCAAAAGCAAAAGTGTCTGTCGCGGGCCTATTTGAAAGAAATGCTTTGAGTTTGAAAGGAAAAAGATGACTGTGTAAATAAATAATAATAATAATAATCTTTATTTGCGTGATATATGGTACATTGAGGTGTTGAAGATAAATAGGTTCTACATATTGCGCTTACTAAAATTCAGCATGCAAATATTATAAAATAAAAACTTTAACAATTAGTTAGGAAAAGTTAAAGTTAAGTTATTTAGTTTAGACACTAGTATAAATAAACTACATCAAACATAGATTATTCTCTTTCTATACTCTGCCAAAATCAGTCAATAACCATCTGTGGTTTTTACCGACACATTTGTTTGTTTTGCCATGCAAACTTGACAATAACAGCCTGAAATGATCATAGACAAAACAACGTACACTTATAAACTCGCAAGTATTTTCAGCGACTGAATAATTCCAGCACAAGAAACCCTCAAGTTAGTTCCAAACTCTGAACCTAGCCGCTAACTAAGTCCTACACTGTATGACGTCACGTCCGCCCGCCATTAATAACATTACAATAATTACGTCTGTCTGTCAACCATGTGTGGCGTGTATGAGAGATCGTTCGTTATTGCGTTAGAGATCTTTTCTGTTTGGAGAGGTTACTCGTCTACAGTGTGGAGTGGGCAGGGTTAGTGAAGATATTGTGTGTTGGATCCTTGTAGTGCTGCTTCTGAGAAAGCTATTTTGCGTTGAGAACGATGAAAGAGGATTATGATATATGGAACTCGAATTAAAGCTTTATGCTTGTAAGAATTTCATAGCATAGACAAAAGTTTTCTGTTTTTCTAAAAAACTGGCCAAGTGCGAGTTGGACTCGTCCACGAAGGGTTCCGTACGATTATCAAAAATAAACACGGTTCTTGTATGGTAGCCCCCCTTAAATATTTATTTTATTCTGCTTTTAGTAATTGTTGTATCATCTATGAAAATTTCAACTGTCTAGCTATCACTGTTTATGAGATACAGCCTGGTGACAAACAGACAAACAGACAGTGAAGTGACAGTGTCTTAGTAATAGGGTTTCGTTTTTGCTCCTTCGCTACGGAACCCTTAAAAGAAAAACAGGTTATACCTCTATGTGTACAATTTTATTTCTGTTAACAATTTGTGGATGGTAATCTGTTGTTTCCTTCTTGAAAAATGGTAGCTATTAATAACATAACACCACGCCTATAATCCCCGAAGGGTTAGACAGAGGTGTACCTAATAGTACACCCACATTTCGCTAGTTATGTTTAAGTCCCATGTACAAGGGGGTGAGCCTATTGCCATCAACCGGGCATAAATCCTAACTCCAAGGCTGCCACTGAGAAATTTCTGATGGAAAAACACAATTACACTTTTCCCGATCTGGGAATCGAACCCAGGACCTCATGCTCAGCAGTCGCGCTTGCGACCTTTATTTAGACCTAGTTATTGTTTTGGCTGGATTCACGGGACATAACTACAATTTTAAACAATGCAAATGATCCCGTGACATAAAGGCTAACCACGTGATCACACATTTACGACAAGAAAAATATTGTCAACAAGTCAATTAAAGTAATGCCTGCATTGCGAGAGGAAAAGGCGTTACTGTAGGTACACACATACACAGCGTATTTTCTACATTTAGCAGTTACGATCCCGTTTTAAGTTCTAATAGATTGGAATCATTTATTTAAATCAACTAAAGATCATTAAATCCGACATAAAATAATACAGTAAATAATGAAAACTACAAGAACCTAACACTAATATAATGATAGTGTTTAAACATTTATAATCACGATAAGTCCCGGAAACGAGCAAGAACCGGGCATAAATCCAGACAACAGCTGCAGCGGCAGAAGTAAGTTGCTTAAATAGTACACTTACCATATCTGCTGATTTGGCACTTTTAAAACACAAAAGTGCCATGACACCCCAAACAAGAATACGTATCTATCTACCTACAATCAATTAAAAAAGCGGCCCACAAATCCGGTCCCTCTTACTTCGGCACCGAGCTAAATATAAATCTGTATCTGTCTCCCGTGTAACAGACCGAAATCAATCAAAGATCGTCTTCAAGGTCATCCCTTCGGCGGCCCAAGGTCATCTGCTGTTCGATCCAAGGTCATCCCACTTTTGAAGGCGAAGGTCCTAAAATAAGTCCCTGTCTGAGTGTTACGACGTATCTTTATGTTAAAACCTCTTATGTTTAGTGGCTGGAAATATTAATTTTTATTTATGTCGTACTGTAGGTGGTAAGGACAATTTATGCGTGACTTTGGGTTGTTAGGTAAGACGAAAAAAAATGATGAATTGTGTTTAGTCTCGGTATTTCAAGTCGTACCTTATTTTCTGAGTATAATGGTGATTTATACTCTAAATTCTCCTTCAATTTTCGAGATGTCTCCTATCTAAGAAGCAGTTTCCACTTATCTGTATCGACTGCTAGTTCAAAACTGATTTTGCTAGATATTTTATTTCCTAGATTTTTCGAAAGTGCTTATCTCAAAAATGAAACGAAGGAAATAGGTCAGTTTATTTGAGGCAGAAAATCAGACCCACACAATGCTCAGTAAGGAACAAAACAATGCATCACGCCTGTTATACCCGAAGGGTTATGCAGAGGTGTACCTACTTAAAAAAGGGGGTGTGCCAACATTTACGCAAGATCTAATTTACTTAAATAGAAAACACAGTTTTAATTTTTTTTTCATATTATTTAATTGATTGAATCATTAAATTACAGAATTGGGTTGTGAATGGAATAGTAGTACATCGGGCAAATGGCCTCCACGGTTTTTCTAGCACATACGCTCTCTTTTGTCGTTTTCCATGACCATTTTTCATAAATGTGGCTAAATTTCGTTGATGCTATGTTGAATCTCCTTCTTCACTGCACGAATGGTTGTGGGCCTCTCTGTTGTGGACTCAATAAAATTATTAATTGTTATCTTTGTTTCGACAATTCATAAGTGCCTGTAACTGGCCTACTTGAATAAATGCTTTGATTTTGATTTTTGAAAAAGAAATCTAGTGGTGTTAAATCACATGATCTAGGGGGCCAATTCTAACCACTGAAACGACCAAGAAATATCGTGCAGAAATTGAATTGTTTCACAGGCTGTATAAGCCGTTGTTCTGTCGTGTAGTGCTCCATTTTTACTAAATCCAAACCGTCAGCCTGCTGTCAATGATTTTTTTTGGGTATCTACTTTATCTAATGTAAATGTTAGGACACCCAATAGTATACCCAAATTACCCATTACCCAAGATACCCATTAACCAATTCATTAGTTATGTTTGAGGCTCAGCAAGTACCTAATTTCAATATCATGAAGACCATTAACAAAATCTATCACACTTGCTTCTATTTTACAATTCCCCTCTCAGTACGAACTTTTTAACATAAATTGCATCATTCAGCATCCACTACTGTTCATACAGGAAATGAAGTGCCACTGAACATAACTCGAACACGTGGGAAAATTCCCTACTATGTGCATTAGAAGTGGAACCACTCAACGAGAGTGTGAACATGTCAAACTGTGTAGTTCTGTTCTTCCAATCAACATTCTTTTTATAAAAACCGGGAGTTATTATAAAGCATCCAATTTTAGAGACTGTTGCACAAATTGTGACGGAGATGACGCTCTTTGATAGAGCAGAACGTTTAATAAAACTGGAAGGGCTTTGTATTTATGACTTAGTTTCATAATTGAAAAATTAATTACCATGAGCGGCCTATAATAGTACCTTGTTTGACGACGGTTGAAACAGACCTAAAATAAAGAAAACAGACTCAAGTAAATGTTACCAACAGAATAGGAACAAGAAGAATAAGCCTTTAATTACCCAGTTCTGGTAAGATAATCTGCAAGTCTCTCATGGAGTGAGAAATAGTGGGTCATTAATCCAAATCACGCGACCCCAGTGCAGTTGGTGATTGTCACATGTCTTCGAATGTTTACACAAAGTAAAGTAAGCCTGCTTGGGAATGAACACATGCACTACAACTTGAAAGTCGCTGCAATTACCGCTCTGATAATACAGCTCTTTAAAAGTAATTAGCACGTTCCAATTTCCCATCTTTTTTCAGATAGGTAATTGAGAAAAAGATAAAGAAAGAAGCGACTAATCGGAGACTATTTTCTTGAATGGTGGCTAAAATTCTAAGCGTTATTGTTATGTAAAGTTAAATGTTAGCTTATCGCTGAGAACTACCTGATTATCATTTTCTTGGAGCCAAAAAAAGGTTTTAATTAGATATTCGGTTTTATTTTTGTATTGGACCAAGGACTATGTTTGGGTAAATAAAGGTGACGACAGTTCGCAAGCGTCCGCCGCGTTTCTAAAGACAATAACTGCAATAGTGACTATGTGCTCCGGTTTGAATTCCGAACGAGGCGTCTCAGCTTCAACGGCACAGGCGTATCTCTTCTTTAGTTTGAGATCGTCAATTGTTAAAAAAAAAAGTCTTTGGTCTGCTAGCTAGAGACGCATCACAGCTGGTTAGCAGTATGCATATGGTCTCCTGTTAGAAGTATGGTCACCGCTCCACCACAGCGTGGCAGTCGCCGTTTACAGAAGCGCTTTATACCACTAGACGTGTCGTTGCGGTCTATCACAAGCACATGACATTGCCGCTGCGGTTTGCAGCTGTTGTTGTTGATGGTAAACTTCTGAAGACTACCGTCTTCAGAAGTTTACCATAAATTTGAAAAAGCCTCTTTTGAAGAAAACCTGTTATAAAAGTAGGTAAACATTAAAAGTTCTAGATCCTACTTCAAGGAGCAATTTTGTATTACTGCCTTTTTATGATCTACTAAAATAGATATTAATCTTTTACGGCTCACTCTTGTATTTATTTTGGGTTCGCCTGACTAGTTCCAGACTCAAATGGAGCTCTAAAAATTACCGTAAAAGTAATAATAAACAGGGTGGGTATTAAACACGCCAGTTAGGCATTTAATACTTAATTTCTTAAAGGGCTTATTCTCGTTGCTTGAAATAAAGTAATGATAACGTATGCTTAGCCGTACATGTTTTAACGTTAAAATTACTATGAACTTTAAGCAACGTTTGGTTTGTTTAAACTATCTAGTTTTTTTTTCTTTTAGCATTCTCGTTGGTCTAGTGGTCGCAAGCGCGACTGCTGAGCATGAAGTCCTCGGTTCGATTCCCAGGTCGGGCAAAGTGTTATAGGGTTTTTCCATCAGGAATTTCTCAGTAGCAGCCACGGAGTCTGGAGTGGCGCCCGGTTGATGGTAATAGGCTCACCGCGTTTAACATGGGACTTAAACATGGCGAAATGTGGGTGTACTATTAGGTACACCTCTGCTCCCTTTGGAGGACAGCGTACCCTTACCTACCAAAGGGTAGGCTGGTAAAATTTGAATGGGCCCCGACTGTGAGTCGTTCTGTTCTGCATTCGAATTTATGATTTGTTGTATGTGTGTATCGATTATAAAACTATTTCAATTGTGTAGTTATTTAGTATTACTTAACAGAATTCTAAACTACTGGGCTTGTTTCTTTCTTTTTAGTTTTTTTTTTTTAAGTTAATTTTTTCACGTATTTTTTAAAATTAGTTTTTACGCAGTCGGGTTTTTTGTTTTTCTTTATTTTTTTTTTTTTTTGCTTTTCGGAAGTCAGCTACGAACATGGACCCCTCCCGCTCTGGGCTGAGCAGAAGGGAGTGTCAGACTTTTACTGACTAAAACCCATCCATGTTCCTTCCTTTGCCCTTTGTGTTCCAGGGCCGCGGTATCTCTTTCGAACAGTCGCGCAAGCCTGGCAGGCATCGGTACTTTCGGACCCCTTCCTGTTTGCTGACTCTCTTTGAGGCGCGCGTGGAACACGAACGCGCCGTCGACACGGCCTGTCGTCATAAGACGGACGGACGGCGAGCTGTCCCGCAGCCCTGGCTTCTGGATTAGCCTTAGGTATCAGTGTTTCTGTTTACCACAATATCTTGGCGTCTATTGTTTGTATATCAACAGTTTATGTGAATCACCGTGACGTCACTAATTCATTATTTACGTCACAACGACTATTTTGCACGATACATAAATGATTTTAGTCTAGTAGCTAGGATGCAGATTTTCTTTAGTGAACTTGTTGAACAATTTTCCTGCAGTCGAAAATGTAATTCTGTTGAAGGATTTTAGATTGAAAGACTTAATTACTACTACTAGTTTTTAGTATCGGCTTTGTAATAACAATATTTTGATTTTAAAGAGTGAACATGAAGTTTGTCACCCGTTCTTTTCCATAGAGATCTACGCTTTGAAATAGGCAACTACAGTACTTTCACAGTTACCGGACGGGTTACCGGTTCCTACTGTGCTATTACTATTTGAACCAAATGTTACGCAGTTTGGTGGGTGCATAAAATGTACAAAATGTTTGGTCCTGATTAATTTTTTTTTTTTATTTAGTTATTATACCATGTGACTGGGCCAATTCAACACAAATAACCTGTAAGTGGTCTATTTGAAATAAATGCTTTGATTTTGATTTGTATTTTATTCTTTCGATCCACGATTTTTGTATTTTATTAATACTATGCCCTTTTAAATAAACTTTATAAACTAAAATAAACTTTGTTAATTTAGCATTTTCTTTTGTCCTTTCCTCTCTAGATATCCTTCGAACAGAATTTTGTAGTTAATTTAATATACAGAGCTTATTTTCATTAATGTTTTTGTATTAAGTTCAAAGTTTTTTATTAAAAGATTCAATAGATCCAGAGCACTCTGTCTCTTAGCCTATGTCGATTGTTTATTCAAAAGGGGCAGTTGACGAACGTGAAGACTTTACAAACATCGGCTAAATTAATTTCCTTTGTTTGCAGTCAAATGAAATAAATTATGTTCCAGATGAACCGGAAGTTTAGGGGGGTGAGCAGATCACTGAATTAAGAATTTAAGATGAATATTAAAGCTTATTCCTAAATTTAATAAGTGGCTTATCTGTTAATTTGAAGTGAATGAAATCAGGAATAATCTTTCGGTTGGTTGCTTTTTTGACTGTTCCATCGACCGGTTTCCGCGGTCCAGTCTAGTCTGCTTGGTATGACGAAACCTTTAATGTCCTTAATAGTTATCTTACATAAATAATCTCTATAGTACAACCTTATCAAGGGTTTGATTCAGAAAGCGGTACTCCTGGACAAGGCTCGTATTGTTATGAGGTTAATCTCTCTGGAGCCCTGACCGGCGCCGGGAGTTTGGTCCCTGTTCCCGATACCGCTGGGCAACTTTCTTTTTTTTTATTGATTTTTTTAAAAATGTATTTAACTTGTACAGAAATAAGTAAACATAATATTACTCATATTCTCAAATTTTAAATTAACAATAAATTTTCTACTCTTTCAGTTCCATTACACCACAAACTCGTTGAAAGCGTCACCGTGGATGCAAGCATTTTCACAAACCGCAGTTTCCTCGCAGTCGCAACGGTAGGAGACTTATTTTAGACATAAAGTTAGTAATTAAACTGCGAATGGAAGCAGCGCTACGAATATAAACTATTATTGACTCCTCTTTTCATGACAATCATTCGCCAATATTTTACGGTCCAGATACGTCCAGATTCAGACAGACAAAATGTTTCAGTCCACATTCGACCAGATTTGTTTAAGTCCTATGCAATAGGGGCGAGCCTGTTGTCTTTATTTATTCGTTTAAGCTACACGGTCATAATTTTATTCTTTTGCTGTGGTCAACTATGCTTGTCCCATTGTGCTAAGAGCAGCAACATGTAATGGTTTATCGTCAGCAGCCATCAGTTTGGCCATCATCATCATTCTCTTGTCCTTGTCCCAATTCATTTGGGGTCGGCGCAGCATGTCTTCTTCTTTCATACTTCTTTATTACTCGTCATCTCATCTGTCAGACACCTCTTTTCGTGCCATATCATCCTTCACACAGTACATCCATCGTTTCTTTGGTCTTCCTCTACTCTTATTCCCATCCACAGTCATACTCGAAACTGTCCTCACTACATTTTCCTTATGACCATACCACGAAAACGGAGTACCACACAATAGTTTGGCCCTAATAGCAATATCAATCAACTTATTATTTTCATTTGCACCAGCAGCCTAATTGCGAAATACACTTACAATTGTAATGATTTTTCTTTTAACAATTCAACAATATTTATTGTGTCATTAGCATTGCGGAGTGGAGTAGACGAATTTTTCAAACGTACAAAGATTTAAAATCGCTCGAATTGTGATTGCAAGTTTGTTATGCAAATAGGTCTCATTTCAAATCAAATCGTATAAAGTACCGGTCAGACTGGTACGTGCAAACTATTGTGGACACCAAACATTGACAGATAGTTCAGTATAATATCTGTCTGAGTCCAGGTGTCCGGCATCATGTCCACAATTTATCCGTACCGGTATAAAGTGAGCCTAAATATAAAGAAAGAAAAAGATTAACAAAGTAATGTACGTCACGTTTCCAAACACCCAAAATTTAAATCAAAACGCGTTTATAACTGTGTTAACATATTCGCGTCACGCAGAACCGTGGCAGGTAGTAATTCCAACATGTCAGGGCTCGTAACTGTTCCTGACTTGTTGCGAGCAGATGCTGTTGTTACAAAGTGGTAAACTGTGAAGGAGTAGAGATAAATTGGGAAAGTCATGCCATTAATGCTAACAAGGATGTGACACAAGATAGCAATTCTAGAGTGATTAAAACTGGGATTGACTGCAATGGATCAAGTACCAAAGGACCTAGGGCACCAGATAGCAATTCAAGAGTAATTAAACCAGGTATTGACTGCAATGGATCGAACACACAAAGGGCCTAAACACAAGATAGCATTTCAAGAGTAATTAAAACAGGGACTTGACTGCATCAACAAATCATCAATCAACCTGCATCACATGCAGGCATTCTACATCGACTTTGAACAGGATTTCCCGTAATAAAAAAAAAATCTGGGAAAAAACCGACTTCCAAAAACACACTAAATAAGTCTAATATAACTTGACTTTTGGAAGTCGGTGTCTTTGTTTGTTTCATTGACTTTTTTGCCACCGACTTCCGTAAGTCAAGTTATATTATTTTTTTTTAGAGTTTTTTGGAGGTCGTTTTTTTTATTTACCCTTAATTCTTGTCATGAATTAATTTTTATCTTTAGGTTAAGCCTTGCTTGCCTAGGTTGGTCTGTGGATGGGTGACCGCCCATTATATACCGAGTTTCCTCCGTGCCTCGGAAAGGAAGTTAAGCCGTTGATCCCGGCTGTCATCTGTAGATCTTTGACAGTCGGTAAGGTAGTTAGTGACCCAAAAAGTCTGACCACGTCTTACCAAGGGATATCGTATTACCCAGTACTAACTGGGTTGTGGAGGTCAGATTGGCAGTCGCTCCATGTAAAATACTGGTATTCAGCTGCATCCGGTTAGACTGGAAGCCGACCCCAACGTAGTTGGGAAAAGGCTAGGCAGATGATGATGACGTTCATTGAAAAGTCAAAATGCTGAACTTACCTAGATGGCCAAATTAAAAATTGTTGGAATTAACCATAGTGGCACACTAGGGCACCTTCTCTAGTGGCGTAAACCAAATACCAGAACTCAATACGCTGCGGCCGCTATTTTATAGCCCGTACATAATTGAGGCACCATCACGCGATGTCGCGTGATGTACATCAAAGCATCTTCACGTGATGTGACAATTAACGTGAGGAAAACAATTTCCTAAACCAATTTTGGTGAAATTTCTATGGGACCAATCGGGAAGCTTATCCTTTCAGATGACAAAATAATTTTTCAAATCGGTTTAAAAATGAGGGACTTATGAGGTAACAAACAGAAAAATATATATACAACTGAAATCAGAACATGCTCCTTTTTGAAGAAAGTCGGTTCTAAAGCAGGTAGGGAAGGTTTCGGTAGGATATGTCAATCCAATACGTTTTTGCCTTTTGCATTATCGTTAACGCTAGTAGAATGTTCTCGCTGTTTGCAAGAGACCCAGGCCCGGTTGACACTTGGGATAGGCCTATGTCTATCTCAGTGGTCTTTTCAGCTGTATAACAATGTTATAAATAACTAGCTGTTGCCCGCGGCTTCGCCCGCGTTTTTGTCGGAAATTATCCCACGGGCACGTTGTAGGTGTAGTAGTTCCATATTAGTGAAAGAATTTTCAAAATCGGTACACTAGATCCAGAGATTACCCCCTACATACAAACATAAAAACAAATTTTACCTCTTTATAATATTAGTGAGATAACGTCCTGTTAGCTTCCATGAATAATTCAGCCTTTCACAAACTGAATTATGAAACGATTACATTCCTAACGTGAAAACGGCTACCACGTATCCAGTACATCATTCGGAGCTTTCCACATGGACATTTTTCATCGGTTATTAAAAAAATCTGTTGTTTCCTACAAAAGTGCAATACCTACACGGTCAAAATGTATGGAACAGCCGTTTTTTTTTTTTAAATAACCGATGAATATTTTCTATTTAGGGCCCCCCTACGTAGAAATTGGTCATATGTTATTAAAAAATACAGCTCAAAATGATGTACTGAATACGTGGTATTAGTTTTTGCGTTGGTGTCACACCGACCCGTATAATTTGAATTTGACAAATATAAGAAAATCAAAGAAATCTTTTAGTCCACTTATCGAAAAAGGCCAAAAAAATTATGAACATTCGACTAAACGGTCGGCTAAACACGAATGTTGAAAACAAACCATCAATGTTAGGCGTTATTTAGGTTTTGTCTAGTTTTATAGTGTTGCTGAACACAAGCATAACTCAATTTACTCCACACTAAATGGCAGAAACAAGAAACAACACAAGAAAGGGAAGTTCATACCAAAGTTTACATTTTCTTACACAAATAGATCTATTGATTAAAACAGATCCAGTTCCATTACTAAACCAAAGTCGTGACAACTTGAGTGTCGAGACCATGTTTTTGTGTCTGAAACTTTGTGTCAGCGGTCTCCGCAGTGTCCGACACTGATTATCGAAGTTTCCAGTGTCGTTCGTTCATAGTTAGTTGCAATGTTGGCATTGTTGTTGAATCCATTAATAATAGTTGGAGAGGTTAGTTGATGATTCTGTGGTTTTCTTGTATATTTCTAGGTAGATTAAACCAGGGTACACAGGATGGGTAAAACATCGTGGATCAAACGAAACAGGGCGATAGTTGGGTTTATCAGGGTAATTTTTTGATAGTACATATTTTTTGACAGTAATTTTCTAAAGTTTCAAACAATTTTTCGTGAGACTTGACGTGAAAAGATATTGAAAAAAGTGCCTATACTCATAAATCATCGTACCCACTGTCATAAAAGTACTTTTGTAGTGATGATACATTTCCTAAAATCAAATAGACATGATTTATTATTATTTTTATACAAATTTTGGTATTTCCTTAAAAAAACACTCAAATAATCATAACTTTTAAGGAGACCAAGTTAGGGCTCTGCCACAGAGATATTTTTTAATGCAAATAACCCCAGCTATCGCCCTGTTTCGTTTGATCCACGATTTTTTACCCACCCTATATAATGGCGTAGAATATTTCGTCCTGAAGTTACTTCTATGGTAGACCCCGAAGGGGTCAATAGTACGCTCACTAATAGTACGCTCGCTAAATAGTACGCTCAAATTTCGTTATTTATGTTTATGGCCAATTCAATAGGGGCTAGTCTCTAGCCATCAACCGGACAAAAACCCAAAGTTTAGGCTACAGAGAAATTCCTGATGAAAGAGTATCGCTTGCGATCATTAGACCAGCGAGACGATTTAGCTGACTTTTAGGCACAAGAGCTCTTGCGGATTCTGTACTTAGCTTTAGATCTCAAGTAATTTAAAGCTCATTATTAATAATGCGTATTCTTCAGAAACATCGTCTTTGATTTTTGTACAATCACGTTCTTAATAGCTTGTCAAATTATAAGTACCACCTGACCTTTTGAAAAGGGCAGTCCCTATCAAAGTGGAAATATCGTATTATTGAAGTGTTCCCGAGAGCCTTCACTTACATTTCAGCTGTAAATTGTTAATTGATCTCAAGTAATCGCCTCCCACTTGTTCCTTCCACGTGAACACACTTTATTATTCAGACATTCTTTAACTTTTTTTTTCAAGTGAGCTCCCACTCTGGGCGTAGCGGAAGGGAGAGTCTCAGACTTCTACTGACTAAAACCCATCTATGTCCCTTCTTTTGCCCTTTGTGTTCCTTTCATTATCTTTTTCGAACAGTCCCGCAGCTCTGGCAGGCATCGGCCGTTCCGGACCCCTTCCCGCTTGCTGATATCTATTTGAGGCGCGCGTGGAACACGAACGCGCCGTCGACACGGTCTGTCTTCATAAGGACGGACGGCGAGCTAACCCATTACTCACCGTCCACAGGCCCGCGCCTACGGTGGCCGGGAACCACCACGTAGCCCCCGACGCCCAGGGCGTCTCCCGCGGTGGCTAGGAAGTAAGGCTCTCTCCCTCTTACGTCCCGTTAGCACAACTGCTTCGCTGAAGGAGGCGACGGCGTCCCATTCCCTCTCACTCCGGACCATGGACTGAACCAGGGCCGGACGCGAGAGGTCGCTGCCACACTGTTTCAGGTTTGTTACTAGACAAACGTCAACATAACATAACAGCAATTATCTAAGGCCATTTCTTTGCTACAATTGAAAGACTCGAATAAGATTGACAACTACGAGATGTTACAATCACACTTACGTTGTAAAATTATTGATTGCCTCGTTGGTCGAGTGCCGACCGTATGTGCGACTGCCGAGCTTGAGGATGGGTTCGATTCCCGGGTCAGGCAAAGCGTTATAGGGTTTTTTCATCAGGAATTTCACAGTAGCAGCCTCGGAGTCTGGATTGGTGGCCGGTTGATGGCAATAGGCTCGCCCCCTATTACATGGGACTTAAACATAACAAGGTGTACTATAATTAGGTACACCCCTGCCTAACCCTTCGGGGGATTACAAGCCAGGATGCAAATTATATGAATTTGCATCGTCCAGACAATAACACGGATTAATTTAAAACAGGAGCACAATTCACCATCCATCACAGTTTTTTCGAATTTTCATTTAATAACTTGCCGTCTATCTGCACACGTCACGCGTTGATGGATGTCCTTCAGCTGCCATCAATGCGTAATTATAGTTATTTTTGTTTAATTGTTATGATAGTGAATAAAATATACGGTGAAATTATATCTGTAACAGTCAGACCGTAATTATCACCCACTGCTACACAGTAATTAAGTTTAGTAAATACCATCGTCATTTGTACATATATAAAAAAAAAATTATAAGTAAAAATTTAAACTCCTGAAAATCAGCCCTTCAATGAACGAGTAATATTGTCGTTCAAGAAAGCGTAATGCTTTTCATTGCAACACGCTAGATTTGGTAAACTTTTGCAAGCAAATTGAAAGCATAAAAACATGGACGACAAAAAACAAAATCATAAAATCAGATCTCAATGTTAATATCCCTTGAATAAACCACCGATCCACTAATCACAGCCGACATAAAACATTAAAATATCATCAAAGTACAGAACAGCGATAAAGTATCCATCCAGCGACTTTAAAACTTCATTTTATCACAGCTATCAATAAAGTTGAAACGCCACTCAAAATCGACACTAAATAAAATCCACGCCCATTGTAAAGCTGTCGACAGATACTTTAACACCTATAAAATGCTCAATATACGATAACTGGGTATTGACACTAACCGAAAACGGTTTAAAACTAGATTTATAGCCGAACTGTATTGAAGTTTTTACGGCTTAAGGTTTAACGTACACGTATAAGCACTGTCTGACTAGTGTATCTAACTCTAGTGGGCGCAAGCGCGACTGCCGAGCATGACATTCTGGGTTCGATTTCGGGGTCAGGCAAAGTGTTATTGGGTTTTTCCATCTGCAATTTCTCAGTAGCAGCCACGGAGTCTGGATTTGTGCCCGGTTGATGGCAATAGGCTCGTTCTCTGTTATATAAGGTCCAATGACAAATTTTAACACAGCGTTCAGTACGTCTAACCACAGATATCAGAGCAAAAAAAAAAACACTGATTAAAGTGATTTTATTGTGACCTAATGTATATGTGTTTATTCTAGAGTGCCGCTGGCAATTCATTATTTTAGGTCAAAATAAAATCACTTTAATCAGTGTTTTTTTTTGCTTGGATATCATTTCACGACGTACTGAACGCCGTATTAAAATTATTCCATCTATTTTAATAGGACCTTAAATAGGACTTAAACACAACTGGCGAATAATGTGGGTGTAATATTAGGTTCACCTCTGCCTAAACCTTTGGGCATTTCAGGCGTGACGTTATGTTATGTTATAAGCACTGTACCCGATCAACGTTGCCTCAACTCGAGCATTCTTTTTATGAAACTTCATACTGCACCGCATTTATATATGCGGTAATAAGGCCTCAGCTAAAGAATTGAGCTGAGGTGATGCAGATGCAGTCATCATCTGCCAAGCTGTTTCCCAGCTATGTTGGCGTCAACTTCTAGTCTAACCCAATGCAGCTGAATACCAGTATTTCACATGAAGTGGCTGCTCGGCGTAGAAGCGTCAGCAGACCAACACCCATATAGGTTGATGACATACAGAAAATCGCGGGAAAGATCTGGTTGAGTGCCTCGCAGACCAGGGAAGCATGGCACAAAAGGGAGGAGGCATGTAGTCAGCAGTGAGTGGAACAAGGCTGCCAATGATGATGGTGATGATGATCAATTCCTATCTGCAATGACGGTATACTGCAGTGCTTGTAAATGTGCGAGTATCCTTAAGTATTTTCAATGCTGAAATTTTGCAAGCTGTTGACCATTCGTTGGGTTTTGGTGAATATTTATGACCTAAAACTGGATCAACCTTAGGAATATTTCGTAACAAAGGACTGTTTTTACGTGAAGTGACCGCAATGTTCGGCATTCCTATAAAAACAGATTTCACAGTACAAGGTTTTTTCGGAGCTCTTAGGTTTTGCTCTTGATCCAAATTCATGGAAAACCGCCCTAGCTCTAGTAGGTACTACTTGTATGGATGTGTGGCGATGGCGACCCAATACGTGCAAAACGTACAGTCGAGTCAGCAAGTGGCCAGAGTTGCCACCCTACACCGCGACACACAGTCGGTCTTCCATCGCGATACACTCAACATGTACTGTATATAACGTAATAAACTCGATATATATTCGTAACAAGTAATTTGCTTTTATGGTCACCACCTATCTCCAAAGCTACAGGGAGTCCTGGGTAAATAATAACACGCAACACTAAAGTGGTCTGAGTTTAGTAAGTTACATATCTACACTACCTACATCCGATCTAAATTCGACCCGTCGCCATAAATTTTGTTGCGATTATACTTGGACCGATCTTCCTCGGAAATACTTTACTACCTTACCTGGTTCTTTAGTAAACTGATCCCACACAGGCGGGACCCGCAGGTCCAGTCGACGTAATGCATTGTTGAGTTAGTAAACTGGAACCGTTAGGCAATTTTGTGATTTGTATAGTCAAGTAGAAAAGTTTTCTTGATATTTAATCTATATATAATTTGTAGCAATTGTATTAAGAGATGTGTCCCGTAGACACTCGAAAGCCCATTTGGCTTTGTCTTGTTCAGTTACCATCTATATCCATCTATTCCTAGTCGTCACCAACGTCTTCGTCACCACTGGCGACAAAAGGGAAGAAAAATAACGTTTGTTGGCGTTTGTATCTTAACTACTACTAACTGACAAATTCTCCACATGTCCGTTGTCTTTATTTGCTTTTTTTTCAATATTTATTTAAATAATTATGATCTTTTTTATTCTTCTTTGATCTGAAATTTGATCGACACAGTTACATTTTGCATTACGGCCCTTTAATATTAAGAACTACCACAAAATGATAGCCCTCCCGTTATGTCACAAAATCAAATTATTTAACCAAAGTTACGGCTCCTCAAATACATTTGACCTGTAGTTGCCCTAAGGGCGTAGCATTAAGACCTCTAATTGGCCCCGGACTAACTTAGAGACCTTATGTTTCTGTTATTACGTTTTGGGCACAGCTGTACTGGCCCATGGGACCGTACGTACAGATGCTGTGACTTAAGGCTTGCTATGTGCTTGTTGCCTAATTATTTGATTTTTTCAAGGTGAAATCTGGGGACACTTATACCTGGTTTGTTAATTTAGAATTTCAAGTAAAGAATGTTATTTATATTGTAAGTACTTCAAAGGCGAAAATAGAGTTGGACATCGTTTCATAGCACTCAGAAACCCGATGTATGATTCTAATGATTGGCGTGAGTTACCAAGAAAAAATACCAAATATTTGCGATCGAACTGTACTTTCCGGTTGTTCTCGAGATGTTATAGAAATGTTGTATGTACAATTATAAATAAAAACATTTTGTACGTCATCTTCTGCTTACCCGTTTTTCCACCTACGTTGTGACCAGCTTTTAGTCTAACCAGATACAGTTGAATATTATTTTACAAGGAGCGTCTGCTTGCCTGACCTCCACAACGCGAATACTAGTTATCAATTCCATCGACTTTTAAAATTCGGTTAATTGAGACCGACTAAATGAAAGATGAAACAGTCTCGAACTGAAATCCTAATCCCCTCAAAACATTTAAAACCCAATACCGAATCAAACATTTGTCACCAACATCGCCAACTGCCATTCCAGTGAAAGTTTGCCAGGTAGCGCTGTACTTACCCCAATGTACTTACCCCAAGATTTAGTGTTTGTCCGCGATCTTTTTGTTTTAAAGCTCTTTAGCGGCACTTTCTTAGTTTTAATGTACTTTTTGTGTGAACGCAATGTTAGAAGTGGCACTTATGTGTTTCTTGCGGCGTTGCTTTGAAAAGTGGCTGAGTTATGTTGGAAGTGCGTAGGCTGTGTCTCAAGATTTTGGTTTGGTTCACACATTCCCTTTTCTCAGAAAGCTTCGTTGCAGCAATGGGAATAATATAGGCTGATGCTGTGCTATTATGTATGCTTATGCTAACACATTTTGCTTACCAGGTTCTGCCTAAGGATAACACTTTTAGTTTTAGTAGAATGTCCAGTGAAATAGAAATCATTGCTTTTTCCAAAAAGATTTTCTTTATTATGACCGGCAAAGCCTAATCTGGATTGGATGGAAAAATTCAATTCTTTAATACATGAGTCAAAATAGTGCTCATCATCGTCTGTAAGGCCTCACTTACAACGAAAATTACCAGACGATTTCGAAAAAACTTTGCGATATCGTTCTCACATAATTTATAATCTCAACATGAATGATGTACCTACTTAACCAAGTATTTGTAACAATATTCTGATTTCAAAGAGTGTCCATGGAGTTTTTTTTTGCCCGTTCTTCTCCATAGAGATCTATGCTTGGGAATGGGCAACTAAAATAACTAGTACTTTAGAGTTGTTATGCCTTGTGACTAAGACTGAAGCTTATTCTTTTTTTGTTTTCTACTCTTTAAAAAGTATTCGTTACTGGCCTTCTTGATATAAATGCTTTGATTTCAATTTTTGAAAAAAAATATTTTTAATTGGCACAATTTACAAAGTACTTACACAATTCTAAAACAAATAACCATCTACAAACCTCAAACTCTTCTAAATTACTCCAACGCTTCTAGAGCAATTAAACCTCAACGATCAAAATAATTAAACTTTTCACATTGAACTGAAAAACTTGAAATATATCAGTTCAGTTGTAATCTTCAATCAGTGAGAATTTAATAGTTCTCTAAATTCATTAGGTGAGGTCGAGTTAAAGACCCGAAGTTGAGTTGGACTGAGGTGGCGTGCCTCAAGCTGATTTGATCAATTATTTCAATAGCAGGTAGGATTTTTAAAGAATCTTTTTATACTTTATAATGGATTTTATTGTTGAGGATTTTGGTTTTTATACAGGGCTGTAACAGGACTCTTCACGAAGCCGTCAGCCAAGCATTATGTGCATCAAACTAAGTAACTTTACGCAAAAATGATTGCTGGAAAACGACTTTTTTTTCGGTGAAAAGTTACGTTTTACGGTAGGACTCAATGTAACACACTCAAAACATTGTGCTGATGGATGGATTGAATAGGGTCTTGGAGGTGTTTAAAGTAAAAATCTTACATTAAAAACAAGATTTAAAAAAAAAAACAGGAACTTTGAAAAAGTTGGAATTTTGACCCCCAGTATCTATCTGATAGTTGGACGTTTTGCTACATAGACATTTTGCTAATTAGACATACTAATCATTAGACGTTTCGCGCTGTTGGACATTTTGCTACTTAGACCGGTTCCCAGGTATGGTCTAGCACAAAAAAAAATATCGCAGTCACCGGGAGAACAAGTGCTTTTCGGCATCGTTAAGGATCTTGTTACACCCTTTAAATGTTCAATGTTAGAAAATGTCACTGAATGAAAATGAATTTCTTGTTTTTAGGGTTCCATACCTTAAAAGGAAAAAGGCACCTTTATAGGATCACTTTGTTGTCCGTCTGTCTTTCTGTCAAGACCCTTTTTCTCGGGAACACATAGAATTATCAAGTGTTATCAAATACTCGGGTTTACAGAATCTGTCATCTGTGACACTTTAAACTTGCAAGCCAACGCGATCAAAAGTTAAGACTGTTTATGTCGCATATTTCCGCATACTTTACAATTTCACAAGGGAATTAAAACTGGTTGGGTACTTCCCGTTGACCTAGAATCGTGAAATTTAGCAAGAAGCAATGTCTGACCGCACATGTAAAGGAAAAAATAAAAACCGTAAATATGTAGTTGCAAATTCATGAAATATATGGAAACTTTTTGGCTCAAGTGTTGTGCTTTACGATCACAATGGTGTGTGAGTTCTAATAGACACCGTACTAATAACACTGTAGAGAGTTAGAACTCAAAAATAAACAAAGAAATGAAGAAAAAGGTACAATTTCTGTCTTGAGATTGCTCAATGCACTAGTGAAGTTAGAGCATGAATATGAACTGCAGAGAGATTTAGAAGATATGGAAAGTCGACAAGAGCATATCGATGATGACGGTTTAATTATGCAAGCTCAATTAGAGCTTTTGCATCATGAGATTAGCGTGGGTTTTTCTTTTGAAAAGCTTCGTTAAATTAAATAAAAACGTTGTTTTGAACTTATTAATACATATGTAGCAAATATGCATTTAGGATGTTTATAAAAATAATATGACCACCTATACAAGTGAGTCTCACTGGTCATATTAGTATGATATGCCAGTATGACCACCAAGAAACGGGGAAAATACCTACAAGTTTGTAAGGAACCTTCGGTGCACGACTCCAACTCGCACTTGGCCGGGTTTTTTTGCGAAGGAGCGCTTGTGGCCATTTTTTAGCCTTATAGCAATCGATAGCTGCCCGGGCAGACAGCCCGCTAGTGTCGACGCTTACTTATCGCACCCGATCTGGTCTAGTTATTAAGTACTAACGTAGGTGAGATATATTGGACCTCTTTTTGTAGTCAGAAATAAATAGATAAAAGATACGTTTTGATATTTTGTTTTCTAGAACGTTTGCATTCTCAATCTGTCCAAAACCCACTAATATTTGACAAGTTTTCTTCGAACGATTGTCACTGAGATAAGGATGGTACTCGTACTTACTTCAATTCGAACGTTCTGAACTCAAATAGCATCAAAAGAAATAGAATGTCAGTCTTTCTGCAACCAAAAATGTGAAATTTAATCAATTTCAGGTTGAAAAGCGATTGTCACATTGTGTTCGCGTAACATCTACGAGACACTCACGACATTAATTTATTATGGGAAGTAATGTGCTCACTGAACCACTGAAGCGTCACCTACCCACAGACAGAGACCGTTCACCCCTAACTCATTTTACTCCCCTATTCTCCCCATACAATACCCCCAGAAAGTTTTTGAACCACATAAATAAAGATAATCCCTAACAACTCTTCTTCAGCGATTCTCTTTCCAATTACCCACAGAACGATAAAAAAGACAGAAGTCGGAACTGCCATACATTCTGCCGAAGCATTGAACGTAGGACCCGACGTTCCGAAGTTGCATCGTAAATCACGGAGCACAAGATTTATCTAACAACTTTGTTTGCACCTGTTGGTGTACTTCTCTTATATTTGATGCACAAATGGCCGCCTTTCGTTTTTGTGAGCAGTGATTGACTGCTTCGGTTTTCAAAAGTTTTGATTGGATTTATTGCTTCGGCCATTTATAAAGTTTTGGGTAATTTAACTCGACCGTTTCTTGAGTAAAAAGCTGGTGTAAAGTAAAGTGACTTTGTCAATGATATGCGAATCATAAATCAATATAAACACAAAAACTAGTTTAAAGTAGAGAAGATAATCGAGAAGAAACGTGAACCTATTGGTCTGGAACATACAAAACTGACAGTGAAAATGTATTTTCTAATATGTAATGCTACGAAGCATGTAACTTGATGTGAAACAGTAGCAATTATATCTCACTTAATGTGAATTATTGTGTATTATGTAACATTCAGTAAAAGATTGTATTGAATCTGTCACAAGAGGGTCCAATGGCTGTTGTGGTGGATTATAGGCGTAATATTATGATAAGTCAATTTAATTGTATAAATGTTAAGTTTTCCGCCCGCAGTTTCTCGTATTTACAATTAACTAAAACAACAATGTTCCACAAACACATTTACACATGTATCGCTTTGGTAAAGGGAAACTTGGCGAAGAAACCGCGCGCTAAATAATAAATCGTAAAGTGCGGGTAATGTTCTGAGAACTGTTATACGTGGCGCCACCTGCCGACAAACAGAAGGAGATACTAAAGGGCTTGGAGGTGAAAAGTCAGGTTTCAATATTGGAATAATGAAACATGCTGCGATGGAAAAAGACGGAAAAAGTTCCTAAAACAAGTAGATGAAGGAAAATTAAGGAACACATCGTGAAACCGACAAGTCCTAGGAAAAAAAATCGAAAAAAAAAGTGACATCTGCCAACCCACACACAATCAACCCATTCCCTCTCATAGAGAGAAGGATTCTGTCCCAGCAGTGGGATCATTATAGGCTGATTAAGCTACACCAGTACTCGAATTTTAACAGACAGGCACAATGATTTGATTACACAAATTAATGTTTTGTCAAATGAGCTCCCAGCGTTTATTTGTTTGTTGTTTGGTTGTCAGAATATTCGTAACTGCAAACTGTGTCGGAAATGACAGTTAACGTGAGATTAGCCACCAGAGATAGCATTAATACCCTCAGGAGTTGTGCAGCAAAGCATAATCAGCCTTTAAAATATTCCCTCTGCTAAAACAGAAGCATCCACTCTGTGACGGCCGTAATTAGCCACAAAAGCCCAAAGCGGACTGGTAGATGTCACATGCCACGGAATTTTTGATTCGAAGACATACAATTTTTCACACGATATTTTACTTTACCGTTTCAGAGTGGTGTGACTAAAGTTAGGACTTGGGTCATTATCATCTGCCTAGCTTTTTCGCTACAATAACCTCATTGGTTTTGGTTTCCAGTGCAACTGAATTCACCTAAATACCAGTATTTTACTTGAAACGACTGATTTTTGACCTCTTCAATCCAGCTACGGGGTAACACAGCTTCTTGGCAAGAGTGATGGTCAGACAACGTCAGGAGTCAGGGCTTGTGTAATAGTGGTTAAAATACATTCTAGATACACCACAGATATTCTTCTTCTTGACATCACTCTAAATTTTACGATTTCATTCAAAATTCTTTGCGCATAGCAAACCCAATACAACGTCAATTTTAAAAATTAAACACACCAGCCTGACCGTTAATAACAAAAGTCGTCCGTCTATTGCTCAATAATTCATGAAGCTTCCTTGTCATGGCTTCCAATAGCCCTTTTAATATTCCACCACCAATGTTTGATTAATAATTTAGTTACAGTAAACATTTTGTTTCGGGGAAGTTCCTTGCCTTGACCTTCGAATACTTATTTAAAGGCTGCGCCAGAATTTACTATGTAAGTGGTAGTTGAGAGCCTTTCTGTATTTGATTTCAGTTTGGTTGTCTAAGTTTATGAGAGGACTTGCTTTGACGGCGGTTTGGGTTGCCTGGAGGGGGTAAAAGTATCCTATGACCGATCCCAGGTTATGGTTCAGCAGTGAGTAAATTTCATCGAAATCGGTTCAGCAGTGTAGACAGACAAAGTTACTTTCGCGTTTATAATAAGTAGATGGTTACATTATTTTGGCTGAACATTGTAGGAGAAGGTAAGTTCAGGAAGGAATTTAAAAAGTAACTGTTTTTATTTTATTTTTTATTTTGTGAATGTAATGATTTGCTCTTCATGTTTATATACTTTAATTTTTAGCTCTGTACGACTGATATTTTAACTTATAACTTTAAGTATATTGGCATCTTTTTTTTTATATTTAGCGAATGGTATTATTTGGTTTTCATGTATAATTTATTTTAATTTTTAGCTTGTACGAAATTTATGTAATATGCATCTAAATTATGCTGTGCCCTGACAGGGTCTACAATGGCTCTTAGCTGTGTCAACACGATGTTTTGCCTTGTGGAATGCAAATAAATGAATATGAGTATGAAAGGTATAGAATAGATTTAGGTAATAAGACAATTTAGCTTGTTGAGGTATGGAATAAAACCAAGCCGAGTCGAGTTTCGAGTCAAGTCCTAAAGGCGCAATATACTTATTGCGCCTTTTTCGCTTTACTAAGCGAAAAAGTCTAAATAGATTTTCAAGAACAAACCCGGTCTTACGCAACAAAAGAAACGTCTAAATCAGACCACAGAAGAATTACTAAGAAAAAGAAAACCACATAAAACATCTGAGGCAGCTAACGAGACTTATAATTAAACATTTTACGAACAACATAAACGTTATGCAGTTTCAAAAAGTCAGGTTGGAACCCCCAGTTTTTACAGATAGGTAGGTTTTATCATAATGACTGAAGATTAGCGATGGACCGTAAAATTTTCATTTTGCCGACACTGAGCAAGAGGCTAGAGATTAACCAGAAGCAACACAGTTATGCTAATGAATGTACTGATGAAAAAATAAAGCTTTTAGAGACCGTAAGATATTTTAAAGGTACTCTGTAAAAGGAAATTGAGGAGATAAACTCCGTTGTTCGTAATTAATTCGCTGGAATTGAATTTATGGTTGGATTAAAGCATTGTGGTGAAGAAGATGTAATATATAGGAATAGAATAACTTAGTGATGGAAAATAAATCAATTATCACAAAAAGACACTTGGGTATATGAAATATGTTTTTTGACCACAGAGGACGGAATCAAGTTAACGGTACTTACTATTACGTCGAAAGAGCGGTGAGCACACAATTTTTAAAGCTATCTGTTTCTGTTAGCCTTCCGTACCGAAGTCTGAGTAAACGATGACACGATTGGTTTGAATAAAAATTGTCGATAACGATCCTTTAACAGAGTCTTAAGTTCAGAGATTGTCCTTCATTGTTGATGGCAAAAGATGATTGTTGAAGACAGTAAGTTATATTATTACAATTTATATTAGCTTGTTTCGTACTTTAACTTGGTTGACACTGATGACCTAGAACACAACTAAAATTCCTCACGAATTTAAAGTTTTCCTGTCTCCCAAGTGAATACGAAAACGTCTGACCTTCATGAGTATTTTCATTCCACTTGAAATGTCAGTCTTGAAATAATACCCAAGAGTTATTTTCTGTCTGTGTAATGTTTAGGTGATTCTCGTAAAAACCAGGTCGCCAAACATTTTCTATTGACAAACTCCTTATAAATTACGTGTTCTGGTTTTAATCCCGCCAGTTCCTATTCGTTCTGAAAGTATTATTTTGTAATGTCTTCGTATTTACCGTTTAATGTTACAGAAACGGGTCTGTGATTTTTTATTTCGTTAAATTCTTCGTTTAAGCCTATTCTGTGTATTTTTATCTGAATTTATTTTTTGGAAGCAATAAATGTTTGTTCAAAAGGCTTGATTGGTGGATTGCTTCCGTTTTTACGACTTGTAATATATCTATACAATGCGAAGCAATCAAAATATCCTCCCGAAGATGATCAGAAAGCAATCACTAAAAGATTATCTTGATAATGGTGTTTCTGATTGATTGATATTCCCAATCACTCACATCTTGCTTTGTATAGATAAGTAGTTAATTGACACAAAATTACTTATGATTGATCCGTTAATCAGTTATTGGTAAAAGTCCAGAAGAATTCCATTAGCAAAAGATGTCTAGAAAATTAAATAATTATTTTAAATTTCACCAGTCCTAATTTCAAGGCCTAAAATGGACGTCACAATGGAGCCAAAAACATCACAACTCAAGAAATCACAGCAATCCTTCAAAATAAAATAGAAACAGAACCTTTCCCAAGCCCGATCTTAGAAGTGTTATCAATAACTTTATTTAATAAGCCAACAATGATAAATAGGCCTCTCGCATTTTCGAGACCTCCTTTCAAATTTCTATCCGTTGTACCGTGAAAATCATATTTTGTGTAACTGTTAAGAGTTGCCTGAAATTCAGAGAGGTTCTCCTTGAGCTTGAATTATATTGGAAGTCGTATTTCTTTGGTGGTAATCGGAAAATTTATGGCATCTTTCATTGTAGGCGAGTGCGGAATAAATATTATGGATTCGCGCCGTCTGTCTGATACGTTCTTACGGTGAATTACTACTGATTGAAAATTAAATGTAACAAGACATTCATAAAATTAAGGTAATTTTCCCGAAAACCTTACTGAAAAATATTTCACTTGGAAACTGCCAAACCAAAGCAATTGGTCGCGACGATAGGCGCTCGTCGCGTCATATTTCACTCTGCCAGCACGACCACGCGTCTGGTTCCGATATAAAATGAAACGATGGTTGGGTCGCGTATTTGCGTTAGTTAAGTAGTTAGTTAAGTAGTTAGTAGTTAGTTAAGTAAGGTTAGGGCGCGACTTCTTAATGCTCTATTCTTAATTTATAATGTTAATACAAAATATTGCCTAGTTCACTTTACTTTGGTATCGCAAAAACGGCACTTTATAATGCGATCGACCCATAATATGCGTAAAAATAACTTCTTGGTAAAGGTAGGATCATATTTTTACCTGACAATGGGTAAGCTAGAAAGAAAGGGAACCTTCAGAATTTTACGGACAATCATTTTTTCCCGAAATATAATCTGAAGCCACACTGAAGCTACATTGCTTCAGCAGTAGTAGTTTTTGGCCTAGTAAAAACGGCCTTAATTTACCAGTGGGTCCCAGGTAGGCTCTTGACTTTGTTTAAATTATGACATCAAAACTGCTTTCTTTGCTTGAATAAAAACATCGTGAGAAAATCTTCCAACCTATATTGCAGGGCGAGCGTGGTGGATTATGGCCCACTCCCACTCATAAAGAGGAAGCTTACGTCTCAGGATTGAGAAAATTCTATGCTGATTATGCTTAAAGTGTAATTTCGTCACAGAGCATTTAAAATGGCGGACTAAAAATCGTAAAATAGAAGTTTATAATTTCCAATTTTCCTTTACCAGCCTTCAGCTCCCATGAAACGCACCAGCAGCAAATATAGCAGCAACAAAAATGAAAGAGTTGTGGATAGTATGCGAGCAATATTGTGTAGTACAATATTTGCACATAAAGCCCTCCGCTCACGGCAACTTTTTGAAGCGATGCTGTTGTGCGTTGCCGCTCCTGCGCGCGGTCAGGTGGATGCGGCGAAGCCAATGGATTGGCGGTGTGCCGCGCGGACAGGCGGTGAGCGCTGCTCGTCCGTGCGGTCGGACGGTATATATGAGATAGGCAAGTGAGATGGGATTTCATACAAGATAATACGACGCCGCGACGTGAGATCCGCTTCACTGTCCAACCGTGCAGACCAGCGGTTTTGTGTGAGAATCACCGTAAATGTGGAGCTACTGCCTGTCTGACCTCTACAACCCAGTTATGTTCTGGTAAATAATTACGATTACCCCTTGGTAAGACTAGTTGTCAAACTTTCAGGCCACTGACTACCTGTGACGACAGGAAAGATCTACAAATGACATCCGGAACCGACAGCTTAATGTGATTTGCGAGGCACGAATGAAATTCGGTATGTAATGGATGGCCACCCATCCACGGACCGACCTTGGCAAGCGCTGGATAGCCTTGAAAATCGACCTTTCGAGCTCCTCATAACCAGCTACAGCATCGCTACTATATCGTGGCTCTTTTGCGTTTGCATCGCTACAAAAAGTCTTTGTGGACGAGCTACACTGCACATAGGAACAACACATGTTAGGTACATAAATAAAACAAGCGTGTCACGCCATAGGGGTGGCGGTAAATAATACATGAGCTATTGTATAATGTTTAATGCCTATTAGTGATTGGATTTCTTAACACAATGTACTGTTGTGTTATGCATGGACTAGTTTTAACAATTTTTATTCCCATTGAGGTTTCTGGTCAGTCTCTAGCTTCAACGAAATTCAGAATTACATTTTGCCAGTTATTAGCACCTCTTCCTTTGAAGACTACAGGGTTGATATTATTATGATATGGTGTCGTTTTATTAGAAAACTTACAAAAAAGTCATTCTTTGGTATTGTGAAGTAAAACAAGATTAATTTTCGTGGCGTGACGGTTTGGACTCGCTCCTGACTGATTGGCCAGAGAAGGCAAAGTAGTGAGTTGCAAAGGAATGGGGGAGAGGGGCTTTGTCCAGCAGTGGGATAGGATAGGTTAAACACAAAAAAACAAATGTGTTATTGGCAGTTTATACTATATCCAAAATTTCCATCTTTTAAACCTTCAGCAATTTTTAGCATTTTGACGATTTATCGTCAAAATGCTAAAAATTGCTGAAGGTAAATTTTGGCTTTGCTATTCGTATGTTTTACGTAATACTTATTTATAAGTATTACGTAAAACATACGAATAGCAAAGCCAAAATTTACTATCAATGTTATTCTTTATCACAAAAATCTGAAACAAATCGAGTAAACCGAAGATAGAAAATCCACGGCGCGAAACTACCTATGTACCTCCAAGATTTTCAATTTATAAAAAAAATATACGAAGGAAAACGAAATCTGTGGCACAGTGGCATCCCTAAGCGCCTCTCTACGATAAAAGCGAAACGAGAAGAACCGTTTAAGTCTCTATTTTATTGCAGTACTCTATAATTTACGTTCTTTTTATACTTAACACAATATGCTGGTGTTCGCATTTTATACTGATCTAGGAGTTAAAGTATTTAAGTGCAGCGGCTGATTTGTGTCGCAAGTATCATGTTGGAAACTATTTTATAGAGCTTTTGTTTAGTTGATGGAAGTAGATTTACTTAGGCAAAATATGAGTGTACTTCTTGTAGGTACCTACATCTCTGTTCAACCCTTCGATGATTACTGGTGGAATGTTCATGAGGCTGAAAAAATGTCGTCAAGGTTTTCTAGGACATTTCGATTTCAACATGATGCTTGCCTTCGCTGTTTTCAGAGTAATCAGACCATTAATGACGAAATAAATAAACAAAGTAAAGCTGGGTTTAAAGTCTCGACTCGACTACTTAACATCTAACCACTGCTTGACATTCAATTTACCGTATCGTTTACAAAATGTAATAACATCGTTGACGGAATTAAAAGTCCCACTTCATACGAAGTGCCCTACAAAAGCGAGTTTTCTAATTCACCCCACTTAAAGTAATTTGTTCAGTAATCTTTGCACACTTAATGCTACTACATAGGTACTGTATAACTACCCATAGTATGTACTATGTAGATTAAATATATCGGCGACTTCCGCACGAGTCGGACGGGTTAATACAGGAAGTAGGGTTAACTTGTTGCCTAGTGATGAACTAGGCGCTGCCTATCGTGCATCTTTCATTTTAGCTCATAGATTGTAGATGGCTGAAAATAATAGTAGGGCTTATGTTTAGTTTTTTTTTTTTTTTAATTCTTCCCAATGTATATTGTTCCGAATAAATGACTTATGACTTACTTAGTGATTATCTGTCTAAGAGGTTCGGTTTATCTATAAGAGCGTCGTTTTTTAGTAGTGCCTACCCCACAGGGGGTAACCTTAGCGTGTAGTCGCTTAGTTTGTAACTTTTTTGCACTGGCTGGAGGCCTTACACTCAAGGTACCCACAGGTTCGTCCAGTTAAGCAATCGACAACCTCCTAGGTTGAAATGGGAGATGCCATTCACAAAAAAAATGTGATTGGTTTCAATCACATTTTTTTTTTTGGGTCTTCAATTGTATATTTAACGACATCATAATTTGAATGGTTAATGTGTTAAAAAGCATAATTATGATTTCAACGTGTATTAATTTTTACCCTACTGCAGGGCAAGAATCCTGTTTTACAGAACGGGCACGACGACATTAATCACGGTGTATTTGCACTGATGAACTATTTTGTTGTAGCACTATGTGGTTCATAAAACTATTCAAGAGTCAAAGTATGCATGTTTTGTTTAACCTCTGTCAACATATTTAAGTTACATTGTCAACTTGATACATTCGGACAATAAAAACACCTCAGTTCTGACTCAATTTTACAACTCAATCTACCTTCCCTTACCGCAACATGAACAACAGGTTGTCGTAAACAATAAAATACATACATTGTCTTCAGGTATTCTCAGCAGGATTTGAAATCTGATTTGAGACCATAAAGTCGACGTTTATTAGTGGCTGCTCACAAGACTGTCGTAAAATGAACTGGCAATAAAATTGTATCAAATGAATCTAGAACATGTAGTTTTATATCGCACTTAATGAATTTGTCAATTATTATCTGAATCAGAATGGAAGAATTGTGTGAGGAACGACAAAGGAAAAAACCGGCCTAGTGCGAGTCGTACTCACACGCACATAGGGTTCCGTAGCACCAAACAACATAATAAAAATATTTTGAAGGCATTCGTTCATATGTTGTATTGTTTTACATTAATCAACAAAACTAAATTTGTTTTTCATATTATGTTAATGAAAAACAAAGTTGTTGCTGCAGTTTGATGAAAAAGTCCCATTTATCTCAAAAAATAAACATCAAATCTTATTCAAACCAATTTTGGTGAAAGTTTTTTTTACGTTCTATAATCCTATATTTTTTCAGAATTTTTCTCCTCGTACTTTAGAAATTAGAGGGGGGAGGGACACATTTTACCACTTTGGAAGTGTCTTTCTTTCAAACGATTGACTTTGGGGGAAAATGGTTTAGTAACCTCAATGTCATTTTTAAAGACCTATCTATAAACACCCCGCACGTATAGGTTTGATGAAAAAATATTTTTTTAGTTTCAGTTCCATGTATGGGGGAGACCCCCCTTAATCTTATTTTTTTTTAGTTTTTGTATAAAAACCTTATAGCGGTTTACAGAATACATCTATTTACTAAGATTCAACTGTGTAGTCTTAATAGTTTCGGAGTAAAGTGGCTGTAACATACACGGACAGACAGACAGACTTGGCGAATCTATAAGGGTTCCGTTTTTTGCCATTCGGCTACGGAGCCCTAAAAATGATATCGTGCCGGCTGACAGGGAAGAATGGAAAAAAAAGGATCGATCAGACTTGACTATACTTCTATACTAATACATATTATAAAGAGGTAAAATTTGTTTGTAAGTTTGTATGTAGGGGGTAATCTCTGGATCAACTGAAAATATTTTAAAAATTCCTTCACTAATAGAAAGCTACAGTATCCCCGAGCCATAGGCTATATTTACAACATGTCCGTGGGATAATTTACAACCAAAACGCGAGCGAAGCCGCGGGCAACAGCTAATCTTCTATAATTTCTTTTAATTGGGTTTATTAACAATAACTCCTACAACAGTAACATAATTCTGAGTAACATAATTATGGGCACACATTAAACTAATTCACAAACCATTTGCTAATACTTGTCACTGTATTAATTATACCTACTCTTTCATAATCGTTTAACCAATCTAATCCAGTTTAATTGTCGAACTAATAGCATTTTGCTAATTTGCAAAAAATTACGACAAAACTTTTGCCAGGAGCGTCAAGAAAGCAATATAACAAAAACCAGTACCTCAATAAACTACCGCAGATTTACCAGACACAGTCACATTTGCGTATATTGTCTCAATAAAGCCAATACGACTTGTGTTATGAGTGACAATAACAAGTATTGCGTCCGTGTGACGAGCTCAATATACTGACACCGTCGTAACTCCGTGTTACCTACATGTATTGGACGTCTCAGGTTTATAGGGGAGACGTGAATGTCCTACTTGAGAACGTATTACCGTTGTTTAAGTACTATAATCAAATCATAGATAAAGTTATGAAAATGTCTAAGCAATCCATTTTATTGAATACTGACAATCCTTGCCATCCTGGTCGAAGGACCATGGTGAACTATGGTCTGGTTCACCATGTAGAGTCGTCTTCTACGAATGACATTTTATTTAATCAAGCATTAAGTCATCTGTCTTATTAGGATTCAGTTAGTTATTCACATGACACCCGAAAGATAAAACCTTAATTAGAGGAATCACATCACAACAAATCTGTAAACATACCGTTACGAATATAAAACGAAGAACAATTTTTTCTTATTGTTTTTTTTTTTTCTTTTAAGTACAATACAATATTTATATTAAATCCAGATATAAGTTCCAAGATCATAATGACCCTTGTTTATGTATTGTATTAAAATTTGTGTTGTTACTAGCTAGTTTTAAATACTTTAAATTGTAATCTGTGGAGAACGTAGTGGGTAGCATAATAGTTTTAAAATGTTATATTTAAGATATTATGACTTATTGTTATTGTGCTACTGTTTGTTTTTCCTTAAATAAATAAAAGAACACGGCAATTAACTTCTTTTAAACCCAGTCACACCCAAAACTTTTTACCAAAATCTTCCAAATATCGGCAAACCACGTGCTGTGCCTAGCAATGACCCGGAACGAAGACATACCAACACTCGACACTTATAGCTTGGCCACGACTTACAATCTCAAGCGGCACGTGTGTTGTGGCAGTGACTACGGAGGAAACAAATGAAAGAACTTGCTTAGAACATGCCATTTGAGCGGTTTCACTGAGATACTGGCCTATTTTTCTGCGCACGTATAAGATTGTATCAGCTAATGCGCGGCACATTTTGCGCTTCAAAAAACGCGTTTACGAGCTTTATTAGGCGTCGTACGAGCTGTGCATGTGGGAAAAGCGCGCGTATAAAACGAGCTTGTACGCGCCGAAAATATGCTTATCTTAAATCACCCATAACCAACGCGACGTGACGATACTCACGCGAACTAACTCGCATTGCTTGAGGTTGTGGACGAGGCGTCAGATTTGCGCCCCATCGCAACATCGAAATCAACCCAAATTTTAACAGAATTGAAAATTTTGTACAATATTCTTTCATGAGCTTATACGGGCACGTGTATGGGTTTCCATTATGGGAACAGATCAATGGACACATGTTTATTTGTTTGTATTCTGTTTTGCCATGATAATTTCGGGAGGTAAGGGTAAGGAAAACGTATTGTTCAGTGTATGTGATTGTTCATGCACACAAACAATTGTGTTCGACTCTGATATCATGAAAATTTAAATGTAACTTAAAAGAATACCTTACTGTTTCTCAGCAGCCAATAATCTCAAACTAACCTGAAACAACAAGCATAAAATGAGATGTGCTATGTAGAATATTTAATTTTAATTCCGCCAATAGATCCAGGCTTGGCAGGATGCAGGAAATGCAGCACGCTATGCTACGACATTGGAACAACATTGAAATCTAGAAAAAAAAAATCAGCTGACTTAGTCTTAGCAACAAAACTTAGTACTAAACTAGTAAAAATATCTATTCGAACCAAATCTATGGGACAAATGATTATTTTTTTACGATACGATTTACCATGGAGGAAATTGTTGTTTTCATATGATGACGAATCGGGACTTCTTGTATGGAAAACAATTTGGTGACCAATCGGAACAGTGACAAGCCAGTACAAGAGCCTTAATGCTCACACATATTTAAACCCGTTGTAGATTACTGAAAACTCGTTTTCGTCAACAAAGAGCTAACACTAGACATCTTTACTTCATCAAGCTTGTCACGCGTGTATTTAAATCCCCAACAGAACTGCATTAAGTACTAAAAACTTCCCCAACTCGTCTCGCGCTTCCGTCAGAACATACGAGACGCTAATTCTCGTCCGGACGGAATCGTGCGTCATCGTGACAGTTCGTACATCATCGTCGTTTTATCACGCCGTGCCACGCGGAGTGACGGCGTGAGGCAAAGCGTCTCGCGCGTGAAACGCTGGAGGGACAATACTTTCTTTGAACTGTTGTTTTAAGATTAAGATGACTTTCGTAGCATAGAAGTGGACTTATCGTATAATAATAATATTTGCGAGTGGAAATGTTTTGTATTTCGCATAGCAACTAAGTGATCCTTCACAGTGGAACACAGTTTGTCCTGACATGACTTCACACCTGTTAACCACGAAGGCAAGTCAAAGTTGTAGCCATAGAACTCCCACATTTGGTTGAATTCTCTTGTAATAGGGAGGGAGGGACTCAAATACCATCAGCCGGACAAAATCAAAAACACGATCTGAAAATCGAACACATGTTCGGCGCTAGTCCTTGAGACCACAAGATCAAAGCGGCTATTGTGTTGATTGACGTTAAAAATTATATTTAATTAATATTTACTCAGACGATCTCATATAAACGTAGTTATAAAATAAACGCCATTACCATAAACAAAAAAGAAATAAATGTAATTTATCAATTCTGTCACAAGTTAAGATCATTCTTCATTACGCACATTTACATCAAAAGATAAAAGAAAGGCTGCAAACCAACCAATAAGAGAGAAATAAAGTATTTAGGGAACATTTAATTTATAAATTACAGAAGGCTTAAAAGCGGTTTCTGACAGAAATTACTGAAAGAAAGGTAGGAAAGAAGGGGGGTTGGGGGAAGGGAGGGGAGGGTATCGTAAAAGGAAAATGTCTTGATAACGCAAGTCCCCTGTTAGGAATTAATTAATAATCATTAAGCGTACCATTTAATATAAGAACATTAAATAAATTAGGTTCTTATATATTAAGCCTCTTTTTTCGTTACATGCTCCGTAGTGTTTGAAAATGAGTGTTTATTTTTAATTTTCATTGATATTGTCTACTTACAATTTTTAACAACAGTAGACTAAAATATAATACTTGCCATGAAAGAAGAATGAGGTCAGCGATAACGGCAAACCCGAAATTTTTGACAATAGTTAAAACTTTTTATAAACAAGCAATATACTTCATCGTCAACAAACTCGCAGGAGAACTAATTTAATCAACAAAGCCCGAAGAATTGCCAAACAGTGGCCATTCAGCTGATATAATGACAATGGTGACTGTATTATCTTGTGGTTCATCATCATCTGGATAGCCTTTACCCAACTTTATTGTGTTCGGCTTCCAGTCTTACCGGATGCAGCTGAATATCTGTATTTTACATGGAGCGACTGCCTATCTGACCTCCACAACACCGTTAGTACTGGGTAATACGATACCCCTTGGTACGACTGGTTGTCAGACTTTCGGGCCACTGACTACCTGTAACGATTCTCAAAGATCTATATGCTTTTGTGAAGGAAACGCGGTATGCATCATAACGTGGGTAGTTACAGAAATGAAAATAAAAACAAAATATCTGTGCAAATTCACGCTTGAATTTCACGATATAAGTTGTAAATGATGTAACTTGAAGTTGAACAGCTGTAAAAGCTTCAAGCTCATGAAATAATCATCCATATTATAACCTGTATAATAACGTAATTCTGCTGAACGCGTCTCCTGGGGCCAAAACCTCTGATCTCTAAGCTCATTTTGTACAAAACGTGTTGAGTGAAGTATCTTATACCAAAGCGGATACTGCATATGTAATGGCAGATTGCCAAATGCAAGCACGTGTATCATTGTGGCGATAGCTTTTGGGTAGGTATTGTTATTAATTTATATCAAAGAGCAGCCAAGAGGCCTGCTTTTTGTAGGGAATGATTACAGGCGTAACCTTAACTATGTAAGTTGATGTAAATTCTAGATTAAAATGAGAGAAGCAAGTATTACCCGGACCCAGACTATCAAAATCTTGATAAGATTCCTAAGAGATGTTTTAAAACTTGATATTATGTTATATTATTTTGAAATTTATAAAATTGAATACGCCTAACTGCCGTTAGATAGAGGTGTATCCAATTATAGTACACCCACATTTCGCCAGTTATGTTTAAGTCCCATGTAATAAGGGGCGATCCTATTGCCATCAACCGGCCACGAATTCAGACTCCTTGGATGCCACTGAAAATTCCTGATGGAAAAACCCAATAATAACACTTTTCTCGACCCGGGAATCCAACCCAGGACCTCATGGTCAGCTGTCGTGCTCGCGATCACTCGAATCACGAGGCAGTTTTAAAATAATGGTCTTATTGGACGCGTTTCCCGGAGCTGTTTTGTCATGTGAGAAAAATGATTTTCCGATTAAGTTATCCAAAAGCAAGTGCATCCAAGCAAGACCTAAAGAGAAAATAATAGAGGAGTATACAAACTATGTAATACTCTCCGTTCAGAATAATAATGTTCTTGAGCATTAGCATAAGATGAATAACTGCTAAAAGCATGTCCGTACGAGGCGTTCTACTTACGGATCGACTTGAATATAAGTTATAGGCAGCCAGGCTCAGGTAGAGGTATTACTAGGTGACATACGTATCGTTAATATGCGAAGCGAGCGTTTAATATACTCGCATAGCTTCGGAGATTCTTGGATGGACTGGATCTGGAATAGTGGGTTAAAAATTTAGATGCATATAAAATCTTCATTCTGCTTCATTACTGCGTCATGATTATTCTTGATCAGACATAACCTGTTATAGTTGACCCATTGCAGGCTTGGCATAATCTGTCTAATTGGGGTGAAGAAGTAGATTTGATCACCAAGATCGTTTACAAGTTCAGATGACAATGACAACAATAAGTCAATCCTGTTATGAGCCCTCTTACATCTCGGCCGTGACGCTAAAAGACATATAATGAAAATGTATTCTAATACTAGCTGACCCGCGCAACTTCGTCTGCGTGCGTGTGCACATAAAAGAAAGAGAGGTTAGAGACAGTGTGCGTCATCCTTAAAAGTTAGACATATGGCCATTGCGGATATTTTTTTAGAGCTTTTTAAGAGGGACAATTCCGACATACATGATAATTGCGTAACTTTAACCGTTCACGCACAACGGAAGCTCTCAAAAGGAGTAAATCCCTATTATATACTATTACCGATGGATAATCATCAAATGACCCCTCCCACTCTGGACGCATCGGAAGGGAGTGTCAGACTTGTACTGACTAAAATCCATCCACGTTTCTTCTATTTCCCTTTGCGTTCCAGGGCCGCGGTATCTCTTTCGAACAGCCCCGCAACCCTGGCAGGCCTCGCTCCTCTCGGATCCCTTCCCGTTTGCTGACATCTCTTTGAGACGCGTGTGGAACACGAACACGCCATCACCACGGCCTGTCGTCATAAGACGGACAGATGGCGAGCTAGCCCATTACTCACCGTCCACAGGCCCGCGACCCTCGACAGCCTTACGTCTTCATCTTTAGACACTCGATGACAATCATACACCAGCTAGTACGAAAGTTCTCATCAAAGTTCTTGAAATGAGCCAAGACACGATAAAACTGCTGTAAACTGTTGCGGACCTGTTGCAACTGCCTTCCGTCTCCATTGTCAGACCTTTGATGATGGACATACTCCAGGCAGGTCTAAAGTTCTCATCAAGGTGCATGAAATGAGCCCAGACACGATACAGATGCTGTAAACTCTTGAGGACCTCTTGCAACTGTTTTCCTTCTCCATCGTCAGACATTCAAAGAAAGTCATACTGAGTTAGGTTTAAAGTTTTCATGGAAGCGAATGCAATGAGCCCAATAACATTATACCTGCTGCAAACTGTTTAGGACCGCTTGCAACTGCCATTTGTCTTTATCGTTTGATCGTCGATGACAGTCATACTTCAGCAAGGCCTAAAGTTCTCATCAAGGTGCATGAAATGAACCCAAACACGTTATTGTTGCTGCAAACTCTTGAGGACCTCTTGCAAGTGCCTTCCGTCTCCATAGTCAGACCTTCGATGACGTCATACTCCAGCTAGATCTAAAGTTCTCATCAAGAAAAATAAGGAAATGAGCCCAAACACGATTTTTCAATTTAAAAAACAAAAGATCATGCATATCGGACTTCTCTGTAAAAAGTTATGCGTGGTCAGGTCATACATAAAATAAAAAAATATAGACGCGTCGAATTGAGAACCTCCTCTTTTTGTTTCGTTGGTTAATAAACCAAGCTTCAGACATTTGACACGGGCGAGGGTCATTCTTTCACGAAAAACTTAACCGCGACTCAGAAAATGGAGTGGAATTAATAGCGCCATCTATCGAGCACGAAATTAAACCGTTGAAATATAATGCATGTAAAGCGATCGAACACACACTCTACAGGGTTATAGCGTCATGTAGACTAATCTAGAGTACTTTTTGCTACCAGAACTTTTTTGTAAAGCTGGTCAGCCGATTTAAAAGTTATCTTGTGAGCACATTTTTATTAATTAGTACCATTTTGGTGCAATAGATGTCGTTGCATGTATCTTACACAATGATGGTAAGTTCTTGTTGAACACTTTAAATTCATAAATCTTTTCATAGAGAGCACTGATTACAATGAAACAAAAACTAAAACCTTCTCTAAGTTCTCCACAATATTTGTCCATTGAATCTAATCACATTGGTTTTCCCAACAACATGAAGCCCGCCTCGCAGCGCGCGCAGGTTATTACTTTGATGCGGAGTTATTTTAAAACTGAGATATCTCCTAAGATATTCATCTAAATTGAATGGTGTAAAGGGCAATTTTGGTCACAATCGAATGCTAAAGATGACTAACATATTTATTTTGATAAGGATTAATACCATGTCGGTAAAAATACCTATGCAAATAAAACACTATTTTTGACCAAATTTTAAAATCATAAAAATGGTTATTGTTAGTCAACCTTAAAAGATAGGCATGTGCTCTCGCGGACTTTTTTTTAGACATTTTTAAGAGGAATAATTCCCTCATACATTATTTTTGTGCAACTTTAACCGGTTAACCAGCGCACGCAACGGAAGCACTCAAAGATAATACATTTTCCCCGTTTTTGCAATATTTTTCGTTGATGCTCAGCTCCTATTGATTGTTTCGTGATGATATATAGCCTATAGCCTTCCTCGATATATAAGCTATCTAACACTAAAAGATTTTTTCAATTCGAACCAGTAGTTCCTCAGATTAGCGTGTTCAAACAAACAAACAAACAAACAAACAAACTCTTCAGCTTTATAATATTAGTATAGATTACAAAAGTATAGGATATTTTCGAGATTAAAAAAAAATTACAGTCTATAATGTTCAATAGAATCTACAAATTAGTGGTCTCAAAGGTCAGGTCTCTGTGAATTTTTGCCTAAACCTTTTTAATGCCTCGGGAGAATGATTATTAATATGTTATCCAAAATTCGCTTCATTATTATTGTAGTAGAGAAAACGAACTATTTTTAACAAGTAAATGTTATTTCAAGCAACGAAGAACTTACAATTTCAACGAAGAAACCTTGCAATTTCGCGTTTTGTTTTGTACAGGCCTCTTGACTGGCGTTTACCTACTATGAAAGCGATTCTAACTTGTCTCGGCCCTCAGATTTTCTTAAGTGACAGGCAAAATAATCATCGTAAGATCTTTAAGAAAATTGTTCTGGATCTGGGTTCTGCTTGAGAGATAAAGGTAGGGTAGGCTGGGCTTTGAAGTCGATGTTTTGATTGTGAATGTGAATGAGTAGGTATAAGAGTAGAGGAAGACTAAAGAAACGATGGATGGAGTGTGTGAACGATGATATGGCAAGGAAGGAGGTGTCTGTTGATATGACGATTAATAGAGAATTATGGAAGAAGAAGACACGCTGCGCCGACGTCAAATGAGTTGGGATAAGGGCAAGAGAATGATGATGAGCTGGGAAATTAAGAAATTATATTGATTATATCAGTATTAATACCTACCTAACACACGTGTCTTTAAAATTGAAATTTAATTTATTCACTGGAACTGGCTGAAAAATCGAGTACAAATTTTAACGGTTAGTTGGCTGGTTAGTTAGGTGTCAAACTGAATAAAATCATTTTAAAAAAACACCAATATTATACTCACGTAAATCGTTTTACATAAAAATACTTTTTACCCTCTACGTCTAAAATTATCTCTCCAAAAAAAGTATCTGTTAAAACGACGGGCTGTTACGTCAGCTCAAAGGGTGGTACTCGCGCAGGCATCGAACCCGCACTAACGTGCTAATCGATGAGACACATTTCCTGCTGCTCTAAGAGCGCCTTCAACCCAGCTCTAATACACTTTATTTTACACGGAGGTTACGAGTATGTTACTGGATGGGACATTGAGTTAAAACAAAAGAATCTTTAGTTTTGCAAAAGAGTTTCACGTGCTCGGCTTAAAACTTGTAAACCGAGTTCCAAACGTCGAAATTCAGAGACGTACGAAGGTCTTCGATATTGGAAATTGCGTTAAGGAACTCAAATGGAGCTGGGGACACTTAGCAAGGCGCGGTGATGGCATGTGGAGTAAAGCTGTGGCCGTGTGGCGTCCAAGAACTGGAAAGAGAAGTGTTGGTCGTCCGGCGGCAAGCTGGGAAGACGACGTAGTTGCAATTGTGGGAATATCCTGGATGACGCTGGCATAAGAGCGTGGAGCTTGGCACAAGCAAAGAGAGGCCTATACCCATCAATGGGTGAAGTAGGGCTGTGGATGATGATTGATTTAGATTGTTAGACTATTTAAATGGTTGTGAATTATTAACCTTCACATTTAATATGAGCGTGTGTGTGTTTAATCTTGTTCGGGAGAAATAAACGTGATTGCTTGTTTTGTAATATTTTACTATGAACAACTGGTATGCCTAACTGGTAATCTTAGTACAATGTCATCTGTACTAATATTATAAATAGGTAAAGTTTGTGAGTTTGCGAGGTCGTAGGTGGTAATCTCTGGATCTGCGGAACCGATTTTGAAAATTCTTTCACTAATAGAAAGCTTCACTATTCCCGAGTGCCATAGGCTATATTTTCAACGTGCCCGTGGGATAATTTCCGTCAAAAACGCGAGCGAAGCTACGGGCAACAGCTAGCTGTTCACATTTTCAAGAAATTATTACACTGTTCATGATATCAATAAAAATATGCTTTTCCGAAGTTATGGTTATAAGTATATTGAGTAAAAATATTACCACCCTTATTCAACCTTCACGATTACTGCGTTCAAAAAGGCTCTAGTGTTAAAATACTATTAAATAAAGTAAGAAAGAATATTAAAAGAGTTTTTCTTTAGCCTACAGTTAATGATAGTAATTAATTTTAAGGCGTATTGTTAACTTGAATGGCTTCTAAGACTTAACTAACGTTTTATGGGCTTAAAAATAACCGCAAATAGCGTAAAATAAAGAAAAGAATACACTGGATGACACCTAAACGTAGTGCCTAATGTTGTTGGATTTCCAACTCTTAAAGCTAAGCCCAACGTTAAAAATCCAACACTGTGCTTTTATCAAGGCACTCCATTTAGGTCTCATCTTTTGTTAGCAAAAACGGGCGTAGACCTTTTAACTCATGCAAATATAACCTCTAAATCTATTCTGATTACGATTTAATAGTTTCAAGACTAAAGCACGGATTTAATGTGAAACCTGTTTTGTATTCAGTGAAATATGTATGTAAGTGAAAACGTTACGTTTTATCTTTTTGTAAGCTTTAAAAGATAAATGGAAGTGAGCGATGCATGAGAAAATATTCCAAGCTTCGCCTAACGATTACAAGTTGCGTTGATACGTTTTTAATGTGTTCTAAAAATGTTAGTTATGGTCTTGATTCTATTTAAATCGACTTCTGATGCAGGGTAAATGTCATGTATGTGTATTATATTTGAATTTTCCATAAATGTTTAGGAAAAACACTTTTTTTTTCATTGAGAAGCAGTTTTATGTGATGGTACCAACCTATCCCTTTAAAATGTCTTCTAAAAAACCCTCTTCTCTGTCTCTCTCTTTTCTTCTTCATTCTCTTTTTCTTTAAAATTTCTTCTTATTTCTTTAAAACTTCCTCTGCTTCTTTAAGCTTTAAGGTTTATTCTATCATATTAGGTAAAGTGATAGAAGATACTATAAAGCCTACTTCGCTAAGGAGTTTGCAGTAATCTGATCATGTCTTTATGAAATTATTTAAACGAAAAACACAAAATACGATCCCTCGAAAGCCGTTGGATCGAGTAGAATTTGAAAAACAAGAAGAAATTATAATTTTTCGAATAAAATGTCACATCCAGCATGTCTTCTTCCACAGCATCTGTCCCATTTCTCGCTCACCACTCAATCTTGCACCGTATTCCCCCAACAATAAAGTTCAACTATAAACTTGTCGCGTTGTTTGATGAAGTTCAAGCGGTATGCGAAGCGACGTCCCTCGCTAAAGCTGAAATGTAAGACATCTAGGAATGAGCATACGTTTTTGTGTTATATGATGGATGTCCCCATGTCTTTATGAAGTTGTCTTGTCGTGTGTAATATTGGAAACGAATTTATGTTGAATTGGTAGTGGGAAGTTTTTTATTGTGTTCGTTTTTTTGTTGTTTTCATAGATTTTATTTTAGTCTTTGGGTTTTTCTAAAAGGTTTTTTTTTAGTTCTAGCCTGGTGTCTGAACTTGTGTCCAGTTAATGGTAATAGGCTCGCCCTTTAATCTATAGGACATAAACATTACTGGCAAAATGTTGGCATTCTCTAAGTACTTCTGGCATTGCAGGCGTGATGTAATGTTATGGACGACAGAGAGTACTTTCTCAAGTTATTATGCCTTGTGACTGTGACTGTAGCATCACTTTTTTTTCATCAATCAAAACTGCCTCTGTGTGTGTGCCTTTCAATTAAGGTTGAGTTCAGTTTCCAAGGACGTTAATTGTGAATATTATCAAATACTTATTAGGTTGTATTACCTATAGTAATTACTGTCTAATCCGGACGATTGACTTCCGTGATCTACCTCAGGCCGTCAATCATGATTAAGGTAAAGAACCACAGAGTACTGAGGGAACCGCGGCGGCGCGGCGGCGCGGTGCTAGTCTGCATTTTCAACACTTTAAAGAAGCCAAGCAAGGCACTGCTACTTACTATATTGCGTATAGGAAGTGGTGGCTTTAAAAATGGTGATCAGAGATAGTGGTTGTGCGCTAAACGAATTTTTATCACCATGAATTTCACTATACTGTCTCTAGTTCCCCCTACCAAAAACCCTACAAAAAAAAACTAATCAGGATTCTAGTAAATATTGAACAAACGGATAGCTGCAAGCCTCACTTTCAGGAACAAAAAATTTTAACCCTACCGTGCCTCTACATCTTTGAGATCTGTAAATTTGTACGTAAATACCCGAATTTCTACACAAAAAGAGAAGACATTCAAACTAAAATTACTCTAAGACATAAAAACAGATTAAACATACCTACATCCCGATTAAGAATACACTCTTCAAGTACTTATGTCATGTCGATAAAAATATATAATAAGTTACCAGAAGAAATGAGAAATATAAATACATACAACATCTTTATTAATAAATTAAAATTATATCTAATAAACAAGAGCTATTATAATTTGAACGAATATTTTAATGAAAGATTATAATTTAATATACATACTCATCCATATATTATACTTTTATTTAATTAAACACAAAGTTCAGCTTTTTAACTGCTTACCAAATAATTGAATAGAATATTTTTGTTAATTGTGTGTTATGTTTTTTGTGAATTATATATAATTATTTAGCTGTCACATTTAATATAATTTTAAATTTTATTGTGTATGACTGACATTTTTAACTTTTAATTTTAAGTATATTGACATTTTGTTATATTGTTTTATTAATTGAGAATTTTTTAAGTACTTTTATTTTAATTTTTAGCTTGTAAGTAATAGATTTTGCTGTGCCCTTACAGGGTCTACAATGGGTCCTAGCTCTAAGCTTTTATAACACCATGTTTTACCTTACCTTGTGGAATGCAAATAAATAAATATGAATATGAATATATAGTTTCTATACTCTGTGGTCAAAATAAACACGATAGGAAGCTAAATAATGTTTTAATGTTGTTTATCCTCAATTGAAACATTACCCTTGATGTGAAAATAATTGGATTTGCAACTCTATTAAAAATACTTTTACTTAATCGTAAATTATTTTCTATTACCCGAACGGCGGTAATATTTTTTAATAATTACCCTCTAGGCTTTTACTTCAAAAAAGATTTGCTATATAAAAGATTATAGGCAACTTACTTTTCTTAGAGCTGTATTTTACGTGTAAGTTATGATCCCAGCTTAAACCTAACGGTTGAGAAAGGCACTTCGACGCGGAAACTGTAACCATGAATACATGATTATAGACCCACTAGTGTATTGCTTCGTCGATTAAGACAAAGTAAGTTGCTGAATTAATGTTTACAATGGTGTTTCTTGCTGGTTTTTTTCCATAGGAAACGATCAACCCGAACCGTGCACCTTTTGTCGACGTTTGATTTAAGTGCCCATGTAGGCCTATGTGAAATAAAATATTTTGATTTTGATTGGTAACAGTTTTCCTCACGACTACCTATGTCACTTACATCTTTCATACAAGAAAATAAGAATTTCAAAATAACTACAAATAGAAACATCGAGAACCGTTCAAAATCGTCCATAGTCGTCGTTCGTTCGTCGTTTAAACATCGGTTTTATGATACACTTTCGATATTGGAATATTCGGCATTCAAAAAGTACGGACCCGGACACCCTTGTGGCTTAAGGACTACTAAACCTCTCACATACTCTACGGACAGTTCTACAATCAACTTTTGGGACGATTGTGTGTACCTACGTATGTACGAATCCACCCAAACGTTTGCTACCCCTGACAGATAAGCAACACGAACATATTTCATTATAACAGGGGCCCGCAACATTTCCATACGGTATCCATTCCTCTCGGCGAATCAATATCGTTCGGAAATCGGGCAGATCGGGTCCATCGGGATTTATAATATAATATCATTCAATAAGGCCAGGCCCTGCGTTTGGAGATATTTTCCTCATTCCCTTTGCTAGCGCCATTACTCTGGCTATATTTTTGGTTATAGCTACAGTAATGTTCATAAATACGAAAGATCTTCTTTCGTATTTTTAGTGATTCAACTATAAAACTGATTGGTTCGTTGATCCAGTGGTTACTGCAGAGCAGAGGCCCTGGGTTTTATTCGCAGGTCGGGCAGAGTGTTATTGGGTTTTTTTATTACATTCAGATTTCTCAGTAGCAGTCTACATTCGTGGTCGGTTGATGGCATAGGCCCTTATTTTATGAAACTTAAAACAAAACTGGCGAAAACCTGATGTAGCTATTTAGGCACAGATCCGCCAACCCATCGGGAAATACAAAAGCAGTATTTTGATATTCATAAAAAATGGATGAGTAAAGAAAATGGCGTACTTATATTAGCAAGCGTGTGAGTAATTACTCCGTTACTAATGACAATTACTACAAAAGTCACCAAGGTCAGGTGAAAGTCGATCAGCGTAAAATTGAATATATGACACACAAAAAACAGACATCTTAAAATAAAAAACGGGGAAGTTTAGTTATTTTGAGGGCGACAGTTATAAAGAAGAAGGTAGAATTCTTAAAGTAACGAACTGTTGATAATACCATGTCCATATGGACCAATGCCTTCCCAAATTTGTTTCGCAAACATTCGTTAGGCGACCTTTTTTACGCAACAAACATTCAATCATGAACGTAAGCGATGTAAAAGTAAAGTAAACCACAACTACGCTTACGAACGAATGTTTGTTTCATGAATAAATGTTCGTTGCGTTACCATTGCTCGCGCAACGAATGATTGCAAAACGTGAATACTAACTGTGAGTTTCAAAACAAAAGTAGTTCTTGATAAATAAACAACAAAAACTAGAATAATTCACTCCCATTTCTTCAACCACAAACTTAAACTAGACTCCGGAAGATAAAGTTTTACAAACAACATTTTCTTACGATAGCAACGGAAATTAAAAATGCACATCGACAATACGGGACCACAGCGTACAAAATGTTAATGTAATACTTCGACCACTTTACCAGTGCGCCAACGGCTTATGAACACAGTTTATTTGTATACCGACTTTCATCGCCCACACCACCGGCCTTGTTGTAAACGTATTTAGAAGTTATGCTCAACTTGTAAAAGCTATTATCTGAAACATTATGGTGGGATGAATTTGAGAGGGGGCCCTTACTATTGGTTTAAGTTTATTGTTTAAATAATTTGTTCATCATTATTTCCTATTAGTAGGTTATAATCCAGGCAAGTACCGATGTGAATTTTTCAATCCAAATGGGTATACTTTCAAAGTTTATCATATACGTCACTGATATCGGTCCAGGAAAACTATCCAATTTGCCAATGTACTTGGGGCAAGTGAGTTGATCATGCTCATGCCTTCTGTTTGAAAAAAGACTTTTACTATTCAGTGTTTCAGTAAATTCTCTTTCACTAACAATATCGCTATAGTTCGCTGCCTTTGAGGCGCGAGTTAAGGTGAGGAGTAAGTTTATTACGTTATCTATGTATGGATGTATCGATGCTTGTATGTCATGTTTCATATTGATTTCATTTCATTTAAAAAATATGACAGTTATTAGAAAATAGTGTTACTAAAATCATGACATATTTCTGGGTCACACCCTTGGCCCCACAGAGTATTACCCTTACCCCCGATTTCCGTAAGCCAATATCACAGTGTTCAATTTACTATGACATAAAAATATCGTGTCAAGCGAATGATTGGCAGCTATCATTCAATTTATTATTTTTAACGATCCGAAGCTACTGCACGGATTTTTAAAATTGTGTATAAATCAGAGTTTAGTTATCCGGTTCCACCAGCAGTAAGTATATTTTACTATTGTTCTGATATTTCAGATGGTTACAATGTTAGTTGTTTCCATAGTTCTGTAGTTTCATACTCTGGAAGATGTAAAAACTTTAATGAATTTATTATAAGTAAGCTGCGGGGCATAATAGGCAGAAAAGCACAGTTTTTCCGTACATGAATGAAATTTTCGGAATAACTTATCTATTACCAGGCATTTCATTCAGACCCTAATATTTTTGTGAATGAGATTTACGTATAAAATGGCACTTATGCCACAAAGAATATTTGCCATAAATAACTTTACCATCCCAAACTTCTGGAAAAACACTCCTAAAGGCGATGAACCAAAAATATTCATGCCAAGATGATATTTATTTGATCTCCGTGAGTATGGCGAACGTAGGGTAACTCCCCTTGCGTTCCCCCGTAGGAAGGTACTCGTGTGGCGTACCGTGAGGTGATATAATAATGTTATGGTTAGCAGATCCCTCTCATGTTTATATCTTTCTGATAATAAAGGTTTAGTTGGAGAGGATAGAGTTATGAACGTTCCCTATGAAGTTCTATGATAATATTGATGGAACAATATATCTGCTAGACAATATCTCTACAGTCAAACTTTACTTTTAAACAGAAGATCTGACACCCTCAGTTTGTTGTAGTAGGTACATAAACGATGTAACAAGAACCCTAGCGAAGCCGAAAGGCACTTGTTCTCCCCGTCATTGCGGTATTTTTTTTGTTCTAAACCATTCCGTCCTTTCCATACGAACCTTCTAGTTATGGAGATATTGAGGGTCAAATTTCCAACTTTATCCCAATTTTTTTTTAAAAGACATGTGTTTAATTTAAGAATTTTAATTTCACGACCCCTGTACTACTCAAATCATCCATCCATGTTTTGAGTGCGTCACATTGAATCGTACCGTAAAACGTGATTTTTCACCCCAAAAAAAAAGGCATTTAACAACAATAATTGTTGCGTAAAGGAACTTAGTTTGATGTACATAATGCTTGGTTTACAGCTTCGTTAAGGGTCTGTTTACATTCTGTATAATATCTAAAACTGTAGTACCAGAAGCAAAAGATTCAAGCGTCAACATTATGCTTTGTCGTACTCAGGCAGTTGATTATTTTTTTCGCGACTCTAACTGTGTTGGTCCCATGAAGAAAGTTGTTAAGTCAGTTTACCCATAACATCATACATTTCTGAAATATTCTGTATAAAAACTATAACTCAATTTTTTAACTCCATTAGTAAGGGACTGAAACGAAACTTGGAAGTTCCAATTTACAAGTAACGCTCACAACTTACTTTGGTACAATAACAGCGAAATATGTCGACTTGCCAACTTTTGGGTGATGTAACGATATTCTTGAGTTACTTCTCTAATGATATTCACACCTACGGGCAAGATGGGTGAGCAGGTAATGTAAATTATTGTCGGAAACTATATTATTATCGGATTATTTAGCTAAAGTATTTGGGAATGCTAATTGTAACAGAAAAAGTTTTTTAAAACTTTGTGCAAAAAAGAAAAAAAACACTTATTCAGTTTCTCTAAAAAACTGGGAATATCTAAACTATCATCATTAGCAGCCCCACAAATGGTGTAGAACAAGGGTTGTCTGGTGTCCTAAGAGATTTTTATCGATTTCTACGAACAAAAATACTAAATATATTTTTTTCACTAACAATTAAGCTTCATAGGAGTACCCTTCATCTTCTACTTAGTAAATGTATATTAAAATATTACCAGTTTTACGTGACAGAGTGACAACCATGACAGCAATTTTCCAAGCGTAGTGATAATTACAAAATTCCCGTGCGACCATTTTATTTAACGGCCTATGAAAGAGCCCTATTTTGAACAAAGACATCCACAGGCTGATTAGATGAAAATTCATCAGTAATCTAATTAAAGCAAATAATTAAGCTTATCACGAAGGGGTGTCTCAATGAATTGCTGTCGTTTTATCCCGGATGTGTCTGTTAATTTTAGGAAGTCCTTTCTGTAGATTGAATCGACCCCCCGCCAATACAACGGTAGTATAATTACCATCGTAAAGGGGAATTGGAATAATTAGTAAAACTGTTGTCAGCGTTGTCATTACGAGTAAGATTAAAAGGAAGTATGACCAGGGGGGTTCTATGACGTCTTAAAGCAGTTGTAATTCCAGTGTGGGAAAGAGACAGAGCTATGCAGGTCATCTAGGGCCATCTAAAGATAGCCCTCAACCATAAAAGTTATTAAAATCATCAACCTTGCTAACACATTTACATCATCACCATGATGTTACAGAGATCACATCCATAATGTGGATAGTCACGGTTGGCGCAGTGACTGAGCGACTGGCTGCTGCGCTGCGTGTTGCGCGCTTGTTGTATCTGCACGGAGCAAACATTTGTGGGGCCTAGGTAGTGGTTCTAGAGAACACCACATGATAAGATCCTATATAGCTTTAGTTTCCTTTTGTTTAGAGAACCAGTGTTGTCGACATAGCTCACAGTACTCGTATAAGTAAGCTGAAGTGGAAATGCGCCGGCCATTTTACCCGTAGAACCGATGACTGTTAGGGCAGAAGTGTTCTTGAGTGGAGACCGCGAATTGGCAAACATAAGATGGGACGCCCCAGCCGCCGCGGGAGACGCACCGGGCGTCGGGGGCCACCCTAGGCGCGGGCCTGTGGACGGTGAGCTATGGGCTAGCTCGCCGTCCGTCCGTCTTATGACGACAGGCCGTGTCGACGGCGCGTTTGTGTTCCACGTGCGCCTCAAAGAGAGTCAGCAAACAGGAAGGGGTCCGAAAGGACCAATGCCTGCCAGGGTAGCGGGACTGTTCGAAAGAGATACAGCGGCCCTGGAACACAAAGGGCAAAGGAAGGAACATGGATGGGTTTTAGTCAGTAAAAGTCTGACACTCCCTCCTGCTCAGCCCAGAGCGGGAGGGGTTATTTAATGACTTCCCATCCGTGGTGGGACGCCCCCAGGCTCGGTGGGGCGACGATCTTCACAGGGTGGCTGGTAGCAACTTGATGAGAGTTGCTGAGAATCGAGTTGAGTGGCGTGCGATTGAGGAGACCTATGTCCAGCAGTGGACTGCTGTAGGCTCATGATGATGATACCTTTTGTTTCAACCACTTTCACACATCTGGCCATACACGCAGGCTGGTTTTTATGAAGAAAAGTAGGTAGGCCAATATTTTACTAAAAATAATTACAATCTTATGAAAACTATTGGACAATCACGAATCAATGTTAACCCGTAAACAATAACAAACATAGAAATGTGTCACAGAAGATAAAAAAGCAAAAGAAAAACATCCGAATACGAATAAGATAAACGTATCAAATAGCGATTATTCCAAACGCAAAATCGATTTGCTTCCTTATCGATACATGAAAAAGGAGAACTTATTTCTAGGTTATTTCAAGACGAGGCAGAGATCTGCTTGTGTAGATAAGCGGCATCGCTTTTTGAGAAACGACTCTTTAACTCGAGTTCTGGAGGATTCGACTCGGTTTTATATACCTAGTAGTTTATGTAGTTTGTTTGTTTGCAGAAACTGTGATAGTTTTTTTTAATTGCCTGCATCTTGAACCAATTCATTTTTAAAGATAGTATTTAGAGTTACTAACTGTTAGTCTTTCGTTTATTTTATTTCTTATTTTTATTGTACATGCATGAAGTGTTTTTTTTACCACCTTCATTTGTGATCCTTCTACAACAACATTACTATTCTATTCAATTCTAAAGATCACGATATTTCTGAATGTTTTTATCGTGGTAAGATACGCAATAAGTTATAGTGTTGTGTTACTTGAGACGACAGGTTCTAATTCCGGAGTCTGGATTTATGCCCGGTTGATGACAATAGACGGCGCAATGTGGGTGCACCATAGGTACACTTCTGCTAACCCTTAGGGATTCCAAGCATGATTTATGTTGAAATTCAAGAGTAAAACTGATGATATAAAACTGACTGCCATTGAGGTCACTGCTAGTTGCAGCCCAATGACGAAAAATATGAATTTCATATGTAACCGGAATCACCAGCGGCAGAAAAAGTAATTACACTCATTGCAATTATTCATAGTCAATTTTTTTTTAATGAAAGCTCTGTCGGTTTTTACTTTTGATAACACAAAGCAAATTACATGTAGCTACCGGAACAAGGCTGAATTTTTTTTTCGTTATTTTACATTTTCACTGAGTAGAATAGAGCTCTTCCTTCTTCAGCATCCCGGGTTGATCCTCAGGTTAAGCTGCGCTTGCCTAGGCAGTTTCGTGGATGGGTGACCACCGAACGTCGCTCCCGGCTGTAAATTGTAGATCTTTGACAGTCATTACAGTTAGTTAGTGTCCAGCAAGTCTGACACCCAGTCTTACCAAATGGTATCGTATTACTGGTATTAACTGCGTCACCAACGGACTGCCAAGTCACAGGTCTCAAGTTCGAACCGAATCTCTGATTTTTCGGATTTATGAGCGTATTATAATAACTATCACTTGCTTCGGTGAAGGCAAATATCGTGATAACACCAGCATGCCTGAGGAATATTACTCGACGCGTGTAAAGCCAAGTCAGAGGCCGGGACTGTTCGAGCTGCGGGACTTTGCGAAAGAGATACCGTGGCCCCGGAACACAAAGGGCGATGAAGGAACGGAACGGAAGAGCGGGAGGAGTTATTTGACGATTTTTCATACGAAAAAAAAAGGCCCATGGGTGGCATAAAAAAAACTAACACCAGTTCAGGCACTAACCACACGATATAAAAAGAAGTAGTTGTATCCGGTTGGACTGGAAGTCGACCCCAAGTTTTGGGTAAAGGCAGGCAGATGATGATTCTTGATCTTCTAGACTCTTCTTTTACATACCTACGATTAAATTCTTATTTTACATTAAAAATACGTGCGATACGTGGTGGGTGATCCATCTTCTAACTCAAGCTTTAGTTATGGATAGCTTTGCTATGTAAAACATGATGAATTTTTTATTGTAATTTGTTTAAGTAAGACTTTGATGTATATACGATTTGTAAAACGTGGGATAGAATCAAAATATATGCCAAACTTCAATAATTTGGATCTTTATTAAATTCACCGTTACGCCGACGTTATAAATGGCTTTACACATCCATTATTAGGAATAGGGTTAGTAAAGAAATGTAAACAAGTCACGATAGGTCATGGAATTAAGCGTTACTTTGAGTAAATCCATGACATTTTATGTTAGACAAGATAATTATATTTAGTGTTCATTCGCGGCATTAGCACTAAATAGATATTTTTAATTTATTTAAACCTGTATAGAATTGCATAGTCAAGAGTGTTTATGTTCATACTTACTAAGAACACTACCACAAATTAAAGGATCACGTTCTTCCTTTACTTTTTCTTTAGTATCTTGAAGTTATAATATGTTTCGGATGGGCAGAGCGCCAGGCAGTATCATTGTACGTGCGTTATAGCAACCAGGTTACAGTATCATGTTCCACTCTAAATCTTCAGCGTGTGGTTTGAGTTTTAAAAATGCCTTCTGTGAGAATATATTCTCGGTCTCCTTTTACTCCCGGAAATGGCATTATAACTCTAAATACAAAAAAAATGACCACTGCAATAATGTGTGATGTATAGAATAATAATTATAATTTTTATGGGTAACAATTTGAATACTTAAGATTTCTTGTCATCATTGTTTGATTTTTAATTTTGCTTTTTGTTTTTTTTTTATTTTTACCTCATTTCTGTGTTACCACCTAGTTTTACGTAGATAGATAGATAAATAATTTATTTAGTGCACACAAAAGACACAACACACAGAAGCACAATTAAATAGTTACGAAAGAAGTAAAATAACGAGTATTTAAACAAGGTATGTGCATGCTGTGGTCTCCTGTAATCGAAGGAACACACTTAAAAGAACCTCTTTATCTGTGTATGCTTTGTTGGAGATCCAAATAAACAAATATCTAGATATTATCTTTTTCCACTTAACTTAAACGCAGTGACCTGATTTAACTGTTACTGCTTGTTTGCGTCATCCCACAGCTGGGCTAAGGCTTCTCCCCATGACTTCCAGTTTGTTTGATCCAGGGCTAATGTGTACCCGTCGTTGGTTTGTCCAGCTCATCCCGCTATCGTCTGTGATCTTATTTTATAATCTATTTATTTTATTTAGCACCTACGTGTTTTAATAGAATTTTCTTGAGTTTCTGAAAAACAACGACGGATTTTACATCACTTTTTACGAGATCTTAAATCTGTGATTTAAGGCCTCAACAGTCTGCACAACGAAGCTAACAAATCTCTAAATTTTTAGATTAATACTTATCAGAACACTACGTACTGATTCCTCTACAATGAAATTCTAAAACTGCTTCATTGTAGGAAAAGTGTCCCCCTCAAATAGAGTTCCCAACTTCCGGTCAAACCGCACATTCCAGCAGCTTAAAACTCGCATTGTAAAGCCGTCGATAAAATTTCACAAATAGACCATGATGGTCAGTTCGGCCACTAATTGCGGCTTTGTCGTACGTGACGCGACCAGAATTCGTCCGGTGACGTGCCCTCGGTCGAGTACAGTCACGCGCATATACACTTATCTAAAGTTAAAAGCGATTTTCTCGTGGAATACTGTATGCCTGATGAGATGTGGGCCAAAATAACACGGCATGGCGGCAGACCTCGCAGGGGATGGTGGGACAAGCTGGACAAAACCAACTACCAGTAGTCCACATTAGCCCTGCATTTTGCCCAGCTGTGGGAGGACGAAGGTTACCATTATACCATAACCATTCTCCTAACCTTATACCAATTTATTTGGGGTTCGCGCAGCATGACTTCTGCGTCCATTTTTTTTAAAACTAATTAAGGTTTGTATCTCTTTCCGACTTGGAAAAAAATAGCCGTAACAAACTCAGAGGACACAGTCTCTTTTAAAGTCCAGACATGGTCTTTGTCAAATCACATGAGGACCATGCAGACTTAAAGTTGTAAGTGTACATACTTATTGGTGCTCGTGACTGTACTTTTATGACGTGCGATTGCCAGCCAGGGTGGCAGTTGTAAAAAGTACAAATTGTGGCAACTGCTACTAATTGTGCACGTTAAATGATATGGCAGCTTTTTGTTATTGTTTTGTCCGATGTTCAGTTGTTTATTATTTTGTGGGAGGATTTGATCATTGATCAGACCGCGTTTAAATGATTGAGGTGTGCGATAGTGTATTTATAAACGTTTTTGTGGCAACAATGTGTTTTCACTATGGTAGTATATGAGTGCACGAAAGGCGCGTTTGTGGTGGCATAATTCACCGTGATGGTCTGAAAATTTTAAATGTCTGTTTTACAGCAAAAAGTCATCTTCTCTCTATCATTTTCCCAACGATGTTTGGGTCGGCTTCCAGTCTCACCGGATGCTGCTGAATACTAGTATATTACATGGAGCGACTGCCTGTCTGACCTCCACAACCCAGTTAGGACTAGGTAATACGATGTAAGGCTACATCTAGTCACCACCTAGTATTTACAGTAGTCAGCTAGTGGGCCACTGACTGGCTGTAACGACTGTCAAAGATCTACAAATGGCAGCCGGGACCAACGGCTTAACGTACTTATCGAAGCACGCAAGAAACGCGGTTTGTAATGAGTGGTCACCCATCCATGGACCGGCCTAAGATAGCGTGGCTTGACCTGCAGATTGACCCGAGCGGCTGTAATTATTTACCTTTGAGCTCTTTACACTAGTGAGCACGAGTTTTACAGCAAAAAGTATTTTTTAAATTATTTTCACCACAAAATAAAATCCGTAACTTGTAAGAATCTCACTTATGTACTTTAATTCTCTGCTAAAAGCCAGGACATAATGAAACTGTTATGTAACGTGTAAGATCGCGTTCTGCCTCCTTAACTTAAATAATATTCATAATATAAGACCCCAAACTGTTGAATAAATTCATGAAAATCAAAGTAAATTGAGCGCGAACCAAGTCGCGGGTTCGTAATAAATTAACGTGTGCCGCGAATATCTTGCCTCTACTTATTAAAATTAAACTAGATGGCGACGCTTGGGTGCACTCACTACTAGTTATTTTAGTAGTCAGGAATGTTCAGCATATCAAATTGACGGGTAAATTATTGGTAGAATCTTTTTAGGCTGTGTAAACTATGATTTTTATCGAGAATATTTTCATATTAGGCCTAATCAGCGTCCACTGGCCTCCTCTCTATAAGAGGTAATGGGCTATAATCCACCACCCCAATGCGTGTGATGAAGATGTCACTTGTCTTCTAATTATTGGTTATGGGAAATGCCGGCTCCCTGGCCCTATTTCCTTCACCTTTTTGAGGGCAGTAGTGATGAAATAAATTACACAAAGTAATACACCATGAGTATGAAGAACAGGGAATAAAGTTCTTCATAACCCATAGAAAAGGGAGGATTCTCCGACCAGGCCGGTATTATATCTGGTGGGCTGTAGCCCGATAGTTGAAGTCGTGTTTTTCCATATATAGTCTAAAGTCGCGGATAACTTTAACTGCGAGATTTAGAATGTTGATGTTAGTTCTTCCTTTGTGTCATAGATGGCGCTGTAGTGCTTTTTGTAGTATGTACCTAGTACTTTTTGTAGTGGCGCTACTCGCCTGCCTGGGTTAAAACCAACAACAATTCGTAAGGCTATTCCCACTGGGCCGTAATTTTTCACAGCAAGAATATTGACTTATCTTTAAACATAACCGCGATGCATGGGGTTGGGGAGTGAGCTTTAATTACCTGGCTGACTTGCTATTTCTTCACCATGACATGAGCTTTGCCGAATTGTTAATGGCGTGCAAGTGATTCCCATGGGGAAATAGATAACAGGCTATTTGGGAAGCAGGTATGGATTTGTTTAGCTGTACCATCTATTCAAGTATGATTTCGGTTAAACGTTTTAACAATTCCGTCTGTATGAATCTTTGGCTTATTGGTGCTAGATGTAACTATGATATTTCCTACTAGAATAGGTGTTTATGATAGCGTGCTGCCTGACAGGGGAGGCTGGAAGAAAAAGAAAGTATTGCCCTGACCCCCAGTAACATGTGACAAGGGTAAGAAGATCATAATGAGTTCATGCTGCTTTTTGCCGCGACTCCGAACTCCGGCTCCTTCCAAATCCGATCCAGTAATAGCAGTCAGACAAAGTATTGAATTTGGATTATGTTTAATATTAGTGGAAGTATGAATTTCCTCTTCAAAAGATTCCACAAGCTACAATAATTCAACTAAGTAATCATAATCCTATGCCAGTTCAACAACACGTTACTAATGTGTGTGTGAACTCCTAAAGTTGAGTAGCTTCAGATTGTTTCAGCATTTTCCAGCACAGCGGTTTAGAAGCAGCTCTCGTTTGATAACACATGATATGGGTAGACAGGCTCCTGCAACTAGTTCACTCATTCATTTGTTCACTGACATACTGCTAAAACTTCATTCTCTTTGTATACAGGATTCGTTTGTCAGCGAAATGTTTTGCGAAGAATAAAATTTTAGGTTGAAGTGATAAAATTTTATATTGGGTTTTGCGTCGGCAGTTCTTCGTTTTTTAACTGTTTTTCGGATAGTGACTTCGCATCGCAATTTCGGTTTAATTGAATTGGTCGGCAGTGTTTGTGCTGTAGAGGAGAGTAATCAAGGGATTAGTGGCAACCTGTGTGCGCGGACAGTGATTGAAAGAGATATATGTTCATTACTACTTGCGTTTAGGAGTATTAGTTTACGAGAAATATAGGTATTTTACTTTTAGGATACTAATCCATATTTGGTTACTTTCCTCTAGGATCAAGAGAGAGCCTATTGCCATCAATCGGGCACATATCCAGAGTCCAGGCTGCTACTGAGAAGTTTTTAATGTTAAGTTTAGTTTATCTATATTAATATTATATAGAGGTAAAGTTTGTAAGTATGTGAGGTTGTAGGCGGTAATCTCTGGATCTACTGAACCGATTTTGAAAATTCTTTCACTAATAGGAAGCTACATTATCCCCGAGTGCCATAGGGAATATTCACAACGTGCCCGTGGGATAATTTCCGTCTAAAACGCGAGCGAAGCCACAGGCAATAGCTAGTTTATTAATAATCATAAAAATTACATGTCAGGTTTTGTAGTAGTAGTTAATAAAACACAAATAACTAACTGTTAATGGAAAAACCCAAAAATCATTTTGCCTGTTCTCGTAATCGAACCCAAGACATAGCAGTGTATTTTTTCCAAAACTCGATAAACGCCTTTTTTTAGAAGCTAGTAAATTATTTGTTTCTAACAATTCTTTATTCCACTGGCCCACAATGGAAACTCTTACTTAACTCAGCAAGGTCAGCGTGTCTAGAATTCCAGATGATATAGGATATCTTCTAATCCACTTTCCAAATTATTGGATCTTCAACCGTATTCCCGTGTATCTAAATCTACTTTATTACCTTGGTTCACCTTCTAAATCCCAATACGTGGATCCTGAAGTTCTCAGGTAAGGTAATCTACGAAGAAAGTTTTCGGTGGGTGGATTTTAATCTGATTTGCTGGCTTTCTTTAGGGGTTTATAGTTTGGGGTCGAAGATATAGGTGTGAGTTTTGGGTTCCAGTGTATACGAGTACAGATAATGAATAAACGTATATGTAGGTATCTCTTTAAGGTGGAAGCACCAGGTAGCCCGCGAAATTCAAATCTTTTACGTTTTTTGCAATTTGCAGGTCAATGTCAGGTTGTATGTTGATGAAAAATGTGTCGCGCAAGCAACACGAATGTAGTTACAGTATTATAATCATTAATACAACCTTTTAAGTTAATTTAACCCCATTCAATAACTATTGCATGAAAAAGTCATTCAATGGGGTTGTAATGTACTTGTGTTGCGCAAACGTTTGTCAGCGGCTTCGCCCACATTGAGTTCGAAAATTATAACACGAGATATATTAATAGAATAATAATATAACGTATTCAATGTCGTAACTCAAGTAATGCTCGACTTCTTGGGTGTCTAATCTAAATCTATTCAGTCATTAAGGTGTTTAAAGGTTTCAGACAGACGAGAGTTACTCTACGATTTATAATATACGTGATCAGTTTTAAGCATCATGTTTTCTCGATCTATTCTTTTAGGAAATAATATTTGCCGCTTGCTTTCTAAATCTTATTATTAACCTTGACATCATATCGTATGGACCATTAAAACAGCTCCCATTGTTTTGAATTTATTGTTTTCAATCCTATTGTAAAGTTTACGAGTTCCCAATTATTTTGCGCCAAATATGGCACCGTCAATTCGGCAAACGTAGTTGTCGTCATACCATGCTCTGTTCAGTCTTTGGAAGATCTTAATATCAGAAATTACAAATGTCTGTTGGTTGTTGCTTGTAATCGGTTCTTTCCAAGCAAGGTTAGGAATTTCTCAGTAGGAACCCGGGATCTTAATTTGTACACGATTGATATGGTATAATGTGGGTTCTGACGGTCTGTCACTTTTCAACCTTATGCCCTAAGTAATAAGCCTGAAAACTGGTCGACTGCAGTGAACTCGATAGTACATGCCACACACCTCTGCTTTACGCATCGCGGAATACCATCATGATATTATTATGTTCAAAGGAGAAGGGCTGTGTTTCTTTCCAGAAACTACATTATGGAAGATGACAAAAAGCGTTATTCAACATCACAGCAAGAACGTGTTTCGGAGAAATAACATAAACGTCAAGCATCTTAGTGATAAAAGAGACACATCTGTTAATGAGCAAGCAGCAATTTGTTTAATTAAAGGAGGCTCACACACCAATGGAACCGGAAAAATCACATAGCAACGATAAGTGAAACCTCAAATACACCTAATTGTTATGAATTTCATCTCTTTCCAAGCTTCTGTATTTAGCAGAATCTTGGGTCTGATAAAATTAAGATTATTGCCCTTGGTTGTATCTTGTTACCAGTTTCTTAGAGTTAGACAGCTAGCAAAAGTTTGATACCAGAAATAAAGAATAATCAATACTTCTCATTATGGCACATAGCTTTGACTCCAAGTCTACATGCTGATCAAGTAAAAGGAATGGACGAAAAAGTTTATGTTACGTAAAAACATAAACATCACTCTACCCCATAACTGTAATCCACGGAGTGTTAGACAGAGGTGTAGGTCCGTAGGTACACCACAAAGTCACAAGTAAAGATGAACCTATTGACATCAACAGTAAATAATCCAGGGTAATATTACTGGCTACTGAATTCTAGATGAAAAAATCCAAGGACACTTTGCTCGACGTTAGAAACGAACCCAAGGCCGTATGCTCAAAAGTCTGTAGCTCTTGCGAGCACTAGACCAACGAGGCACTCATCGACCCAATAAGGCTTTCAAGAAGGTTCGACCAGTTTTTGGTAAAACAGATACTACTGCATTTCCTGACAATTTACGGCCAACCCTCAAAACCCATGCCTCTCCCATTACAACCACAACCGTCCCCAGTATACACCACGTGTCATGTTTGGCACCTTTTCAGCCAGTATCAAAGGTGCATACACAAACTGTTCAGTCAAAAAGGTAGGCTTTAAGTAGTTCTCTGTGGTTTAGACTTTGATGCTTAGTCCTAAGGGATCAAGCTCGTTTTTCGGAAGGGAAGTTAGCTTGTATCGAGTTTCGATTTAGTTTGGGGCGTTGAAGTTTTGATTTGGTATCAATGTTTCCTGTTATTGGTTGGATTAAGTTTCTTGTTTGTTTAGGGTAAGTTGTGGAGACTGAACATTGTACGTAAACTGGTTTTTCTTTCGCAACGACTGTTTCACTTAGAACATGGATATTAATTGATATTTTTAAAGATTTTCGATAGTTTGTCCACCCTTTTTTTTTCTGATGGGAAATCATCAAATAACCCCTCCCGCTCTGGGCTGAGCAGGAAGGAGTGTCAGACTTTTACTGACTAAAATCATCCATGTTCCTTCCTTTGCCCTTTGTGTTCCAGGGCCGCGATATCTCTTTCGAACAGTCCCGCAACCCTGGTAGGCATCGGTCCTTTCGGACCCCTTCCTGTTTGCTGACTCTCTTTGAGGCGCGCGTTGAACACGAACGCGCCGTCGACACGGCCTGTCGTCATAAGATGGACGGCGAACTAGCCCATAGGTATATATATATAGCCATAGCACCGTTCACAGGCCCGCGATAGTTTGTCCACCTGAAATCTTTTATTAGCAGGTTGAAGTCTGAATTTGTAATTACAACTGGCCAAATGTAATGAAATAGGATAAACCTCATCGTTATCCAATAGTAGAATAGATTCATTAACTTTCTATGTTTCCGAATTCATAAAATTATAATAATATAGTCAAGAATTTATTTGAAACGTTACTTTGTGGAAAGCCAAGTCAGTAAATTGCTATTGGAATTATAATTTCATTACATTATCAGTTCCGTGTTTGTAGCTATGCGGGCGCTACGCTGGCGTACAGGTTGAAAAGACTTATTGTTATTACAATCTTCCTTCACAAAATCGTATCACTGTATTTGCGGTCTTAATTAAGTATTTAAACAACACAAGAGTCGCAAACTCGCAAATTGTAATATATCAACCAATATAACAAGTTAATTAGAATTTTAGGGGCTGAAGCGGGGCGAGTCAGAAATAAGAGTAAATTACGTAGTGAGGAAACAACCCTTACGTGGATACGTGCGTATTTGAATATTATTATGTTCAATTAAGGTGATGGTGCTACAGTGAGCGGGTAGCGGGCGTAGCAAGCTCTTCTATGGCTCCTTCCATCTTATACCTGTTTACCACTTTCTGAGTTTTTCTTTTTGTGGGACATCCCTCGTTGTTATCTGATGATAGCTCAGTTCATAGTTCTTAAGCTCTTTTTTGTATTAAAAGCCAAAAATCAGTAAAGATTTTTTTTTTGTCAAAAGAAAGTCCTGTAAGGAAAAATAAAAGATCGTTAATTCCTTCTTATTTTTAGGAAGTGTCTGTCGGTATTTTGTTTACTAAATGTGTAAAAAGTTATTTAACAAACTAATGACTCAAGCAAATAGAAGACAGGAAACCTCAATGTGAAGGTACCTAGTTGTACTGTCGACCGCACTGCGGTGGTAACGCTGACTTTGAGGTGGCCAATTGGAGTTTCAACATAATAAGAGAAGAAGAATCATCAGTAACTTTTGGTCACTGTCGTGCGACCTTTGTAAATAAGACTTTTCGAAACGAATATAATATCTGTTTATATATACATATATATATACTATAATATTATAATGAGGTAAAATTTGTTTGTAAGTTTGTATGTAGAAGGTAATCTCTGGATCTACTGAACCGATTTTTAAAATTCGTTCACTAATAGAAAGCTACATTATTATTATTTACAACGTGCCCGTGGGATAATTTCCGACCAAAACGCGAGCGAAGCCGCGGGCAACAGCTAGTTAATGATTATAAAATTACAAATAAACAACATTCAAAAGATAGAAATTGTGAATCAAACACGGTTCCTGCTTGAACTCTGATCTTATACTGTTGTCGTATATTCTATAGTAATTAACTTTAACATTATGTTTTAAGATGTCGTCACGTGCCGTATTTTACGGTTCCGTGTTTAATAATAAACTTTTACTGCGTCTCTTTAGACTACAGGGAGGTAATATTGAAGACATTATTTTAATGTACAGCGAGTGTTCATAAATAGGCCGGTTATGGCTGCTATGGTAACGAGAGCTGACGTTTTACACAAAAATACCTGGTGAATAGTGACATCAGTTGGTAGAAGGTGTGATAGTTTGGTAATTGCAAATCATTTATCTGCATTACCAATGATTTTCTTCTACTCTCTGTTTCCGGCCGTTTTCATAAACTTACTAACAGTTAACGGAACGTTTCTATCTCAGATAAACAGTTAAAGAAACATCAACTGTCAATCCTTCAAGAGACAGATAAGTGACGTGAAAAGGATATTCGTGTCAATTCATTGCTAGTTTGTTTATAGAAACACCGATAGCTACTAGAGTTAGGCATATTAACTAGCCGTTATACGTAAGTTATAAGTTATAGAAAACGGTAGTGTCTTAACACCCGTCAACAGTTTCACAAATAGCATTTGTTTTATCTGTCAAACTCCCAGTTGTTTTTTTCGCTCACCCTCGCAGAAATGTCAACATCAGCACAATTGCCATAATCATCATCGTCAACTTCCTGCCCTCATCCCATTCTACTTGGGATCGGCGCAACACGTTTTCTTCTACCATTCTCCCCTGAGAAAGGAATATATGATGCCGTACGTCTGGTCACGGCATTATTTTTATTCCTTTATCTTTATTTATTTATTTATTTATTTAAACTTCATGTACAATAGTGGTACATAGGCGGACTTAATGCCATTAGGCATTCTCTACCAGTCAACCTTTGGGTTCAATACGAAAACGCTGTGGTAGGGTACAAAATAACTATATAAAAAAAAGAAAAAATATATATAAGTACTTATAGTGATACTAATACACATAATACATACAAGATAAACTAATAAATATTATAACAAATACCAAAAATATAAAACGGAAAAAACCTAATAATAATTACCGTGACTCGACTTCAAATTGAGAGTTATTTATTCTGACTTACTTACTGACTTCCTTAAAAGTGAATTTGCTTTCAGCTTTCTTAATGCCAAAAGGTAGCGCATTCCAGAGCTTTATAGTAGAGATAGCGTAAGAATTTGACTTAAAACCGGTGCGGTGAGAAGGAATTTGGAGTAGTAGATCTTTCATATCATTCCTCACACAATCCATCCATCAGCACAATTGCTATAAATAAAATGAAAGTAGAATATCGTGGTTCCTAAAACACCCGACGGATGGTCTTCAATTTAATTTGGCATTGCGTTGCAAACGTTGCCGGGGAGACCATTTTTTCAAACATATGAAGGAATAGATAAGGAATTGCCTTCCAAATACTTCAGCTGGTTATAAAAAGTGTGTTACGCATATATATAGGCTTCTGAGTTATGTGAATGATCACATGTGACTACTGCATAGATCATGCGAAAGGAACAAAAATGCATTGGTTTTCGTAAGACTAGGTAGTTTAAATGCATGACATATAGAAATCATATTGGATCGACCATTTTCAGCCGGACCTTCTCACCGAAAAAAAAATGCTATACAATTTAAACAACCAGCTTTCCAGAATAATTTACCCAACAAGGAATGCTGTGGTTCCCTGATATCATATTTGGGTCGCCGTTTACGACACCGACGAGTAAAAATATGAACTGTCCTATCTAGCAGAAAACAGTTCATTTACAAAATATCACAGAATTTACACGCTAAATAAAGTAGGTTAGGTTGTGTAACACCAAATAGTTCTTATCGTAGATCTAGACCCAGAAAAGCTAGATATAACTACCTATAACTTTGCCGCTTTATTCGTCGTAGCTGAGTAAAATAACCTCACATTGATTTAGTTCCTTCAAGCTTGGAATCGTGGAGTATTCTTATATTCAAACTTAAACAGATTTTTCTCAGGTCACATGCAAAAAGCACCTACAATGACCTGTAGGGTAAAAGAAGCACTAAATGGGGCCCTATTGAACGCTAAAATAGAAAAAAATAAAAATAAAAAAGAAATAAAATATTTATAAAACGAGTCAGAAAACTATCAATTGGATCAATACAAAGTTCGGATTCTTCTAAGCAAGCGTGCTCCACCCCAGGTCACATCATCGCTTCGCATCAGACATATTGCGGCGAATGCAAGACTATTTAGTCTTTAAAAAAAAGTTGACAAAGGGAAAAACCGATCTTAATACTAATATTTACATGATTTATATTTGCCTATGATAAATGTCGGGAACAACAATTTAGAGCCATGTGAATTTTATTAAGATCTGGGGGATTACTATGGCGTCTCTAAGCAGGAGTAATTCCAGTGTGGGAATGAGACAGAGCTATAAAGGTCGTCAAGCTCCATCTCTTTCCCACTCCTACTACTACTACTGGAATTGAAGAAGAATTGAATTGAAGATGGCAGAACGAGCTTTAATCTTACTGAAACGACTGCCCAGCATTGTCAACTGTGTGGGATTGGGAGAGGGAGGCCTTTGCTCTGCAATGCAGTAATACCGGATAGATGGAAACCTAAGTGTAGGTACGACATCAGACATCGATATCAGACTCAGTTGTGTGACTCGTGTTCCCATTGCTCCGACACAGAGCTGCTCTCCGTGAGGTGAGATACGGGTCCAGTGCGTGCTGCTTGATAGCAGATTTCTTTCAACTTTTGGCTTTAAGACATGCCACTTTGTGGTTGTCCATGATTTTTCCCCTATCCATTTTGAGAGCAGTGGTGATGCAATCATTCACGCATACTTTTTGCTTGACTAACAAACCTACGGCTCACAATTGATTACGTCTTGTTCGAACTGTTACTTCTACTATCGAAGTTACAAGTATCGACTTGGGCAAAACTTTCCTCAATAGTTCTTGAATATTTTGATCGGCAACTTTCAATATACCTAGTTGTTTGTATGCTAAGCCTATGAGGTTACTTCGCCTCTAAGGAATGTAATTTGAAGAAGGACTATTTTGAGACGAAAGCTAAACTTTTTTATTGGCACTTGTGAGACTTTTTACTATATTATAACCCTTCCTTTTAATCCCGGCTTTGTAGTAATCTAGTTAATTATGTCATTGTTGCGCTACTAAAACTAAGTGACACCTAAATGAGAGCTTAAATTTTATTGCATTACGTCGACCTAATTCAATTATGGTGTAAGTAATGGATGCGGAAAAAACCTTTGAATTACGTTGAAATTGAAATTAATGTTCTAACGAAAATATTATTTAATTTGGTATAATTTTTACCGTTTTATTAGATCACTGATCACACTTAGGATCACTCCACCTAAATTACAAAAAATTGTTAATTGACCAAATTTTCACTTACCGTCCTATTAGAATTAGGTCAACGATTGTTGAGATTTTCAGAGCTAATAATTTATTTCAGTTTGTTTTTATTTAACCATACATTTAATTATCATCTAGTGTAAGTGAAAAATCTCCTTGTTATCGATTTTTAGAATTTTTTCGTACTTTTTTGCCGATTCTCCTGCTATCTTTTAAATATCAATCGAGGTACTGTTTTTTTTATTGCGCTATCGTGTGGAAGATAATAAAAAGCATTTATCAATTTAATTTTCAGCCAAAAGGAATTTTGGTTTGCGACCTATATTTAGTAACGTACTTATCTTTCTGGACCATTTCCCACGATACAGAGGAATATTTATGAATTTCCTCCCGATTTACCTACATTTTCACGTTAAATTCATCATTTTATGTGTAAATGTGGGTAGGTAAAAGTATTTTGTATTTTATACAATTTAAGAGTTGACATGCTTACTGGGTTATACAGGTAGCGTCCTAAAGGTTATGCCTACTGTCATACGATAAAAACGTGAGTAGTAAGGATGTATGTATGATAATTATATGCTTGCTTGCGATACCATTCCACAAAAATGTTTTCTACAGCCTACAGCCAAAATTCCCCCTGTATATCTAAGTACTTGTAATACCAAACCAGACCCTTTCCAATTCACACTACTCTGCACTTAATATGCCAAACACAACACACTCCACAATATACTCAACTACGAAACACATGTAACCACGAACTCTGCTTACCCCCCAGCGTATGATATCATCAGTACTGAACTTAGCCGGTTCAGCGGGCCGTAAGCGTTAACCGCGCATGGACGCCGTGACCCGGAAATTTCAATCTTTGTCCAGTTACCAAGTTTCCGAGGGATACAATTAAAAGCTTTTAACTTTACTGTATGGAGGTCTAAACTGATGTTAACTTTAAATGCGTGATGTGCAATGGAGTGTGTTAAATCTGTACTTTTTCCATGGATTTGTAAAAAGACTCGCAAGAAATACTGGTAGTCTCTCCTCGTCTTACTAATGTACAAGATTTATTTGATTTATGTTAAAAAAACGCTGCCCCACACTAAGAAGGTATCCTGTATATTTAAACTCACATACACAAATAGCCAGACCCAGATAAATTGCCTGTAGGCCATACAAATATTTGTTCCGTGCGGGGATGGAACCAATGACACGCAGCTCATCAGCCCATCGCTCAACCACTGCTCCAACCGTGCCATCAAAGATAAAATAGAATAGAATAGTACAATACAAAACAGCAGAAACGTGGGTGCCTCTGCTTACCGCTTTGGGAAACACAGGAGTAATGCTTTTGATGTCCGAAACGGTAAAAGTTACAAATTGAGCCTATGGCAACATAACATAACATCATGGCAAAAATCCATAAGAAATGATGATTATATAACAGCTCCTACGAAGGGTGGAAAAACAAAACAATTCTAAAAATTATAATATTATGGCAACACTTCTTGGTAGTAGTAGACAGAAAACCACTCCTACTCTTGCTACGTAGTCTAAGTACAAGTTTCATATTAATTTACACCCTTGCGGGTCAAGCCTCAATTAAATCCTAGTGTTTCAAACCTGACCATAGTCAAACTTCACCAAAAATCCTTGATCCCCTTATCTTTAAAACAAGATTGACGCTCCACCAATTGATAACAATATGAATCAAGTAATTACTACTGCCATTGTGGCGGCCCCAACTTGATAGATATCGCCAACTGATTGGGGCTTGATACAGAGAACTCTCAAGTTTCTCTAATTGGAATCACTAATTCTGCCAAGGTTAGTCCCGGAGTTGATGTATTATGTGTACGTATTATATGTCTGCGAAGGTTGGAGGAAGTTTGTTATTTTGACGCAATCTTGAGTCGGAGAACTTCATCTTCATCGCCCTATTATGCGAAACTAATATTTCTTACAAAAACGGGTCCTTTAGAGTCCCTTAGCAAAACTCCTTAGCAGGCTTACTCACTGGTTCTTTTATAACAATAATACAAAAAAAAAAACTTTTTATCTAGTTCTGTACTGTGAGTAAATAAGTCAATAACTAAATCAGTAAATGCCGTTATCATTTCATTAAATAACAGTCAATTTTTGGTTTACAATTAAAAAATAAAATTCCTGAAAATGACGAGAATTTTAGACATGAGACATATTAAACTGAAATTATTAAAACATCAAACTGAAGTTTTTTCAAAACTAGTAACATGTGTCAAACGAGAATTTAGAGAAAAGTACTGCAATCACTATTTCGCAGAATGAGAGGGTATTTCACGTGCCTAACCTTTCGCAAAGGTTGTGTACGTGTTACTCATAATACCCCAACGATACTAAAACATAGCGTCAGCACTTTACCACTTATTAAATTAAAAGCAAAAATACCCTAGTCACAGAGAAAAAGTTTAACATAATCCGAGATTTGCAAAAATATAATATTACTGAAAACAGAACAAAGGTACGACTTTCTCGTGTAAGTCGTGATATTAGTCGCTGAATAAACAAGATAAAATATATTTGGCCCCGGGGCCAACATTTGTCGAGTCTCACTGATTTAAATGGATTAACCCGACATAATATATATTATTTGCATAATATAAAACCGACCTTTGCGTAGGCGTTTCTTTCGCGTCCGTTTTCTGCGCTCATTTACACCCGGATCCCAGATTGTTTTGGGCATCCTTTGGATATCATAATTTAGCTTTTTATGTGGAAATTGGTTTAAGGTGTCTAGCTGATCTTTTTAAAATTGATCTGATTTCATTTTGAGTAGATATTATTGGATGGAACAATCCTAACCTAATCCTTTTGGATATGCTTCCATAAGTTTATTGAAAATTTAAACTTTTTAGCAAAGTTCTATGTATTTTTAACGTTATTCACATAGAAGATTCCATATTATTTTAAACCACATGAAGGTCTTTTCGTCTACATGAAAGAAGCCGCACAAAAACTAATGATATCACAAACAACCCCAAACCCTTCGCGAGGCCAAAGCTACTTATCGAATTGCCCAAAAATCTGAACATCAAAACAGCCTAAAACCGTCCCATTAGCCGATCAGCAGCAACTCATGCAAAATGTAAGGGGTCCGAAGATTTGCACGCCCAGACAGACCCTAGCAAATTTGTGGGCCATAACCTTCCTGTGTAAATCGGTGAAAAAATATACCCAAAGCCGACCTCAGGGGAAATATGGGACCCTGGTATGATGTTTACGAGTTTACAGAATATTTTGGTGAGCTCAGAATATGAGGGGGGATTATTTGTTGACTGAGGGTAGGTGAGTACAGAAGAATTATCATTTAGGGGATTTTAAGATTCGAGTTCCGAGGTGTTCCTGATGTCAGATTCAAAAGCAAATGTGCTTGTTTGGATTTGGTAAGTTTTTAATAATACATTATGATATGATTGGTTTAAAAGTACCCTTAACGAAGCAGAAAGGCACTTGGTCTCACCATCATTGGGATTTTTTTTTTTCTAGACTATATTAGTACATCAAGTACATAATGCTTGCTTGACGGCTTCGGCGTGAAGGGACCATTTACACTTTGTTTAGTAGCGAACAGGAGGCCTACCATGACGTCTTAAAGCAGAAGTAATTCCAGTGTGGGAAAGAGATGGCGCTAGACGACATGTATAGCTCTGTCTCTTTCCCACACTGGAATTACTCCTGCTTTAAGACGCCATAGTAACCCTCCAGGACTGGATGACTATTGAAATAATTGGTTTAACTCTTCATCTTAAGAATAACTAATGAAAGTGGTCCGTTTATAAACTACAAACAGAAGCATGACTGACCGTTACCTGTATTGTCAGCATCTATAAAAAAATCACCTACAATATGAAAACTGAAACTCGAGGGAACGAAAACGATACCTGAAACGATCTCCCCAGCTTTAAGCAAAAGTCCAATCGAGTATGTTTCGATACTATTTTTCTTTTCCAAGATCGAAGGCAGCTCATACACTCAGTATTTTTCTTCAATTCCCAGGCCGTGAGCCAGAGTGCACTTTGTTTCATTTCAATTCGTTCAGTCAAAGACGTATCGTAGTGTATTTGACTTTGATCACACGTGTGGGATCCTCCTTTTGAAAAGAGTTTAAACGATTCGACTGACGTACATACAATGAACGAGATGTTTTTTAAAGCGATCTGCTAAGTTTAATTCTTGTTTTAAGTGTGTTACAGAAATTTTAGGTTGGTATATTCGGCTCGGCAGTATTTTAGCAATAGACAGTCTTTCATTCGGCTTCTGCTAGTCGGCAAACTGCGTTCGGCATCTATCATCACTGAAACATTCGGGAGGACTGAGCACAATTCGAGCTTTTGTCGAACGTACTTATACGACGTGTATACATAATTATTTGATTTTGCCTTCCGGCTTTGCCGACTGATGCCGAATATGATTGTGTGTAGCATCCTTAAAGTGATCTGCTAAGTTAAATTATTCTTTTTTATATTCTTGAACATCACAATTCAATATAAGCATAAAACACTAAAAATGACAATCACGTAAATTGCAATTACACTGAAAACGGGCCGTCAAATCCAAAACTTGGTGTGAAACAAAAAACCATTTGTTACAAGCGTTTCAACTGTTAAACTTTTCGAAAAAATGGCGCAATTGCAAAATTTTAAATTACAGTTGGTTTGAAATAAGTTTTAGGTCAATCGCTCAAACTTAGGTCTGTCTGAATTCCAACTAAGTTGTAGATTTCTTATATTGTGTAAGTACTAAGTTTGGTAAGTATTTTGAAAGTATAAGCCTGGCCGCAAGCTACGCGCAGTTCTGCGACAAAAACAAATGAAATGATTACTTAATTCCAAACCCACGACCCTTCCCGCGACGCAATGTGCCTCACGAGAAGAAGACAGGACAAGAAGAAAACAGGTGCAGCACGTGTTATTATCTTGATGAAAGTCGCAGTTCATGAACGGGGCATAAGCCAAATGCTTTCTGAAATTACCTAGGAGCGCTAATAGTTGGCCTATCTATAAAGATAATCAGATCTTTGAACCGGCAAAGGTACAGAATGATTATTTAATTGCTGTAGGACTTGATTGAAAAGACGATTTTGTGACTGAAAAGGCAGAATAAAGATGAATAGGAAGGAAAAGACAAAGGTGTGACGAAAATGGGAAATTAAAATGAAGCCTGGTAACACAGGGACGCTTTAAAACCGAAATTTGAATGAAATTACAATACAATAAACGTTTATTTAATATAACTAGGATCCAATTTGTTAGTAGTATAATAACTTATAACTAGTGTTACTAACGCGAATACAATGAATCGAGGCATCAATACTCACGTGAGTACATCGACTCATGTATAGACGCCAGCACATCAATCTACTACAATCTGTCAAATTTCTTTAATAGATTAATTATAACTTTATCGCTAAAGCATTAGGTTCAATGTTGATTGGAAAAATGTGACAGTTTCGGGCAGCTTGGTGTGCTGGCGTCTGTAAACCATTTAAAATTAGTTTACGGAAAAGTATTTCTATGGGTTTTGCTCAGAACAGTATTTAATGTCCTAAATACTTCAGCATAATGCCTTTAATGTTCCCACTGCTGGGACACTCGGCCTCCTCTCTATGAGAGGGAATGGGCTATAATCCACAACGCGGGCCCAGTGCGGGTTGGTAGATGTCACATGTATTCGAATTTTTGGTTCTAGTACAGGCCGGTTTCCTCACGATTTTCTACTTCACCGTTTTGAGAGCAGTGGTGATGAAATAAATTACACAAAGTAATGCGCCTGCCTGGGATCGAACCCACGACTTACTTACTGTTCGTAAGTCGGGGCCGCCACCATTGGGCCACCGCTGCTCTAAAACCACCGCCTAAATACTTGTAAATGTAAAAATCTTACAAATGAAAACGGTGTTTCCAATGTTGCTTAGGATTTTATTGTAATATCCATATTAAACCTTTAAACTTGATCTTACAAATTCCAGTAAACTGATATGCATTTTATTAGTTTTATTTCGTAATTAACTAAACTCGGCGTAACTGTTTCCCTAACTTGTCTTACTAAGATATCCTTCAAAGTACCTACATAAATACTAATCAACTCAAAACAGTAGAGAGGGTCGAAACTAAACCTAACATACTACGCTCAGCCCTTGCAGCAGGGGCGGTCGTTTATAAATTAAGCACATTAATAAAGCGCTAAATACAGCAGTGTAACATGTTTATTACCAGCAATTAAGAGAGATTACGCTGCTTACAGCGCTAAATTAGCTTAAAATGTCAATTCTGCTCAGGCGCTTTTAATGATTTTGATTTTATTATCTACATAAACGTCACGGGTATCATCCTCTGAGATGTTCTTCAACTTAGTATAAACAGTTAAGTATACTTAAGTCTCTTAGGTTAACAATTTCAATATCAACAGAAATCAGTGGGCCAATTTGGCTATAACAACTCCAGCATTGTCATACTAGCTTCTATCATGATATAGCACCAATCCATAATAATGTGTAGGTACCTAGATTTAACGATGCCATGAAGTTCAATATTTTCTATTATTTAGTTTTTCTTTTGTTCAGGTGGTCTAGAGCTGGACCTAACCATTGAAGTTCCTGATGAAAATGTGTGGTAAATCATATTATGTAGTCGGGTCAAAATAGTGCCCTTACCACAAGAGGAGTCATGTGAATGTACTCTTTCTAATTTCGGTAAATACTGAGTACACTATGAAGCGATAAAACGTGAACCTCTTCTTACATAGCAAGGGTATGTGGGTGGCAAGTTAGTACCTACTGAGATTAAATTTTCTGGTAGCACGAGAATGCTAGATACGACTATTTATTTAGCTAGCCCATCTGCACTTTATGGATACTTAAGACGAAAGTCTCTTATATTACTATTTTTAGAGAGTTAATCCTAGATGATCTTGCCTAGCTTTTCCTCATCGTTATACGAGTACCAACTAAATTTTCATATTTGACATGAAGCGGCTGTTGCAAACCATTCGATAGAAAATGAAAAATAGCAGATTAATTGTTTTATTGGCACAGAAACAAATGTTATATTTTTATCGATTCTACGAGAAACTTCAACTGGATTCATTTAATAGATCGTATATTAGCTTAGTAGATAATTATTAGAGTATTACAATCATAATGGTAAAGAAAAACAATATTGGCAGCCGGCTCTGCTTTTTAACCGACTTATAAAAAAGAGGAGGTCATGTAATATATCGCTGGACAAATATAATAATATACTCCGTGAATACTGGTCCGATTAACGTTTTTTGTAGTCGTTACAGGTAGTCAGTGACCCCAAAAGTCTGACAAAACCGAAATAGTCTTAGCAAGGGGTATCGTATGACCCAGTACTAACTGGGTTGTGGAGGTCAGAATATGCAGTCACTCCATGTAAAATACTGGTATTCAGCTGCATCCAGTTAGACTGGAAGCCGAAAAAGGGAAAAGGCTAGGCAGATGATGTTGATTCCGTTGTATTTTTTTGGAAAAAGTTTTATTTTATTTTGTGTTTCGTTCATACCGACCTGTATGTAACAAGGTGTATTTACTCAAGATATAACACAAAATAAACCTGATTAACAGAATAAAGACTTCAACTCACGCTAATGTTTTGTTGCTGTCTGATTATCTTTTGGCTTGTTGCCAGTATTTACTTAAAACTTTTCGACACAAGAACAACAAAGTTTGTCCGTATTATGTACCTTTATCTACACCCTCACCCAGACGTAGTACAACCACCTTTGATGAATTTGAGCCGTAGAATAATATAGCTGTAGGGGCCCTGTTATCCTCCGCAATGTCCAGATAAAAAAATCATCGTACTGCAGTTTACTTCGTTACGTCCGAAGGGAAGTTTTAAGCATGAACGTTGATGGCTATAAAAATATAGGTAGGAAGGATCAATGGATGGATTGAGTGAAGGATGATATGGCTAGAAGGAAGGTGACTGATGAGATGATGAGTACAGGAATAATGGAAGAAGAAGACATGCTGCGCCGACCTCAAATAAATTGTGATAAGTGCAGGAGAATGGTGATGATGAGATAAGTGGTGGCCCAGTGGTGGCGGCCCCAACTTACGAACAGTAAGTCGTGGGTTCAAACCCAGGCAGGCGCATTACTTTGTGTAATTTATTTCATCATCACTGCTCTCAAAACGGTAAAGGAAAACATCGTGAGGAAACCGGCATGTCCTAAAACCAAACATTCAAAGACATGTGACATCTACCAACCCGCACTGGACCCGCGTGGTGGATTATAGCCCATTCCCTGTCATAGAGAGGAGGCCTTGTGTCCCAGCAGTGTAAATATTATAGGCTGAATATGATTAATGATGATGATGAGTTTACTTGGTTAGTTGGTGTTGGTGGCAAGTAACCAGCTGGCTGCTTAACTAGGAACACTATCTGTACCTGACTTGCAAGTGTTAATGACCAGATGTACGAACGTGGATGATATAAAAGTAGTAGGAATTTCTGCGCGTTCTGTAGATTATACCTTATCACAACGGAATAAGGCATCAGCTTGTATGTATGTTGGTATGCATTCTAGAACGTGCCATACTCCACACAGCTTTTCCAACATTCACATACGCCTAATAATTCGCCACTAACAGCCAATTTCGTTACACGAACCATCATAAAATTCGGCCTACCATACATATTCCAATCATAAAGTATCGGCCTAATAAAACAGGCTATATAGCCGTCTCTGTCTGTTGTGGTTTATTTGAAGCGGTAGCTGTCATGTGGAAAATCAAAGCGTGGCTTAGTGGGCCGTGAAGCCTAGCGGGCCGGTATGCCGCATGCAGCCCCGCCAAACTTACGGACTTAGATCGGTATGCGTTTTCGACGGTTTTGTCCTTGGTTCCCAAACCAAAATCTCCAGATTTAGATGTGAATGACACAACATTGTTTGTTCCTATACCAAAGTCTTAACCCATAGACCATAGCCTACGTTTGTGAGGATGGGTAGATAGATAGAGATAGATATGATGGTTGGATGGATAGATGTATGTCTGTTACTGTCTCACGCAAAAACTACTGACCGGATTTGGATGAAAATTGAAACACAGATAGTTTATAACCTGGATTAACATATAAAATACTTTTTATCCCGTTAGTACGATGCCATCGGATAATAATTACGGAAGTCCATGCGGGCGAAGCCGCGGGCATAAGCTAATATTATTGTAAAAGAGATTTTTGATTGATTGATTATTTTGATTTTTTTTTAAAGTTGGGATTGAGATTAGCGTGCGACCCTTCTAGAGAAAGGATTCTCTGTTAACTTATTCGGTCTTTTCTAAAATCAACGACAGATTAAATTATATTAATATCTACAACTTCTCATCTATTTCTTACCCTTCAGCAATCCGGGCTATCAAATCCACAAGAATCCATGTTTACCTGCAATACAAAAAAAAAAAACATTAGCCTTACTCACATAGCCCAACTCCTCAAAATTACTCAAAATAAAAGACCATTTCCCCACTTTATCCAACAATCAAGATAAACTCAATTCTACAAAAAAGCTGTCTAAATTGTACAAAGGCTCAGTATTCAATGAAAGCTAAATACTTCAGACACAATGAGCACAAACAAGACACTACACTGTTCTATAAACATTGTCTGGAATAGTCTGGAACGGTAGATAGGCCAGCCTTAGGCGTTTGTACCACCGTCGGTAATTAGCGAGAAGCGAATAGATTATAGGACAAAGACGAGTTGGCGAGCAATAAACAGCGAAGGCGCGACTATTTGCTGGCATGCGTATGTTCCAGCGAATGTTCTGCCCACCAAGCGAGCGTCGCTGAGCGAGTACTCTCTTATCGCTGCGACAAACGAGTAATCGCTGGAGGTGATCAACTATTAATACATTATGTATCTCTTCTGTATGTATTGTATTTTATTATTATTGTATTATTATGTATGTATGTCTATTGGTTAGCAAGCGCGATTCCTGAGCATGAGGTACTGGGTCCGATTCCCAGATTGTGCTATTGAGTTCTTCTGTGTGTGTTATTGAGTTCTTCTGTTAGGAATTATTCACTAGCAGCCACGGAATTTGTTGATGGCAGTAGGCTCGCCCCCTAATACGAAATATAACTGGCAAAATGTGGGTGTACTAATTATACCTCTGCCTCCTTCGGGAAATACAGTCGTGTGATGTTATGTTATATGAATCTTTTTTACTTCCACGTGACCTTCAATCTTTTTTACAGACGCCAGCACATCAAGCAACCCGAAACTGTGAAATTTTCCTAATCAACCTTGAAGCTAATGCTTTAGGGGTAAAGTTGAAAATCTGTTAGAGTTTGACAGAGTGTAGTAGCTTGATGTGCTGGCGTCTGCACGTACCTTGTGCGAGAAAATCGTTGATAGATCGCTTCTACGCCGACGGTGGGACATTGCCTCAGAACTGGACTGGATTAGACCGTTGAAAGGAGCGTAACAGGTGATTAATTTAGATTCAATTGTTATTGTAAATTAATTACTATACCGTTGGTAATGTAGAATGGTTGTATTGTTATCTTAGTGGATGGCAATTAGATATTGTAGGCCTGTCTACTGCCGCAGATATCTCAGCGGGCTAGACCAGTGGATAAATTTTCAACAACGATTTTCATCAGAATCGAGTTTCCTCCGTGTCTCGGAAAGCACGTTAAGCCGTTGGTCCTGGCTGTCATTTGTAGATCTTTGACAGTTGTTACAGGTAGTCAGTGGCCCAGGAGCCGTCGTTATGAGCTACGTCATCAATTTGAGTTCTGGAGAGTGTGTGCAGAGCGCTTCTTATTCGATCGGTGAGTTTAACGTTAAGATATGCTGCGTTCCATTGCCCGTTGGCAAACCTCGAGTTTGGACTTCTGGATGTTAGTCCAAGACCAAGTCTGTGCACCATATGTCAGTATGGGGAGAATACACAATCACGTCCATTAGCTTACGTTTTAAGGAGATGGGTAAATCGCCCTTGAATAGCTCTTTCATAGACCAGTAGAAAACTGAAATTGGGACCTCACTCCATTCTGTATCTTGGGAAGGGCGTTGGTAGCTGCGCTACAGTTTATACTTTTGCAGCTACCATCGTTTTACTGGTTGTACTTAATCTTGTTTTTTTGTTCTGAAATAAACTTTTATTATTATTGTTTATTAAATCAACATTTGGCTGTAGTTTGCCTTAGCGTCAAGAAAACATTTTGTAATACAATATAAGTACTGCAAGGACAAAATAATTACGATGTACGATGGCAACATCTGTAATTAAGTAATTACCATTTGATCAAAGTCTTCTATCAAGACCAAAAGTAGGCGATACATGAAAGCCCAAATTCTCCGTAAATAGTTATTAAGTGAATTGAACAGAATATCAGACGCGAGGGACAGAATGATTTCTTACTCGAATCGTAATATTCAGTTACTCAGTAATTATACCAATTTGTTGTAATTACTGATACGAATCTTAATACTAGTTACATTTTTATTTCAGTATATACATGAACTATTCTTACTTTTGGACACACAAAGTAGACCGGAGACCCAAGTCTTCGAATCTACCTGGTGTGTCTAAAGGTCGGTGTTGTGTCGAAAAGGCCACAAGGTCTTAACTAAGTCTAAGTTTGTTTTTAACGACAACGGCAAAAATTATGAAATCTACTTTGGCGACATCTGTCTGATTTATTCTACATCATCACAGTAACATCAAAGTTATACATAATAATATGATTGTGATATAGAAACACGCCAACAACCGTTGGGCAACAGCCTACCAGAAAAAGACACGTATCTGGTCGAAGGTCATCCTTTTCTATAGAGGATGAAGACTTTCCACCCTTACCTTAATAACTACATATACATAAAATAACATCACGTTTGTAATCTTCGAAGGGCTAGGCAGAGGTGTACCCAATTATACTCACGTTTCGCCAGTTTTTTTTTAAGTCCCATGTAATAGGGGGTGAGCCTATTGCCATCAACCATGCACCAACCCAGACTCTGCGCTACTACTGAGACAAGTCCTGATGGAAAAACCCACTTTGCCCGACCCGGGAATCTAACCTAGGATCTCATGCTCAGTAGTCGCGCTTGCGATCTCTCGACCAACGAGGCTGATCTTTATACCTCTAAACTTGAAAATTAGATATAACAATTGTACTTGAATATTAATTCCTAGTGATGTTGATGGAATGTAGTCGCCTCAATTCTCTTTTCAGCCCATTAGTTAATTTGTCTCAAACACAACCAACAATATGAAAACCACCTCAGCTCATTACATATTTTTAACCGAAAGCTCATTATGGAAAGCAAGTAATCCTCTTCAGCTACCTCATAAACCTCATTAATAGATTATTGCATTATTGGACCAATATCGCTTTCATTAAGCTGTAAAGTACTGACGGTTATGTGGTATTACACTTACGGATAAGGTTGTTTTCATCAGTGCTTACTAACATAGTCGTAAGTCTTACTAACAGTTTTTGAGTCATGGATACTCGACTAAAGAAATTCTATTCTATTCTAAGAGCTGTTTCCCACGCGATATAAACAGACTTTTCGAAAACGCTGTAAACTAAGAGTAAAAGTGTTAACGGCTCCAACTTTCATTCAGGCAAGCAAACATTTGACTCAAAGTTGTAATGGATAGATGGTGAGGAAACAGGTATGTCTTAGAACAAAAATTTCAAAGAAATGTGCCAGCCACTAATCCTTTACTGGGCCTGCGTGGTGGATTACGAAAAACTTCATAAGGACATTACTATAAATTAAGGCTTAGTATCTAAGAATGAATACTACAACAACTGCCGCGTATAATATTGTTGCCATAAGCGAACAGATCCGTTTTTGATGCTACCGCATTATGTGAGTTGTGGGCAGCAAATGGATCATTTTAATCGTAGTTACGTATACTTTTTGCTGTACGTCAATTAGTTGAGGAGGGGAGTCCGGCTCAGATTTATTTATTTAACACTGTTGTCCAATATGGGAACTCAAGACCTAATACTCATCGGCGGCGGCGATCTCTCGCGTCTGGCCCTGGTTCAATCCATGGTCCGGAGCGAGAGGTAATAGGACGCTGTCACCTCCATCTGCGAAGCAGTCATGCTAGCGAAGGAGGTGGCGGGACGTGAGAGGTAGAGAGCCTCACGTCTCAGCCGCCGCGGGAGACGTCCTGGGCGTCGGGGGCCACGTGGTGGCCCCCGGCCACCGTAGGTGCGGACCTGTGGACGGTGAGCTATGGGCTGGCTCGCCGTCCGTCCGTCTTATGACGACAGGCCGTGTCGACGGCGCGTTCGTGTTCCACGCGCGCCTCAAAGAGATGTCAGCGAACAGGAAGGGGTCCGAAAGGATCGACGCCTGCCAGGGTTGCGGGACTGTTCGAAAGAGATACCGCGGCCCTGGAACACAAAAGGCAAAAGAAGGAACATGGATGGGTTTTAGTCAGTAAAAGTCTGACACTCCCTGCTGCTCAGCCCAGAGCGGGAGGAGTTATTTGATGATTTACCAAAAGAAAAAAAAAAAAAAACATACTTAATACTCTGCTGTAGTACTTGTGACCACTAGGTGCAAGGTACCTAGGTATACCAAGTCAGTAAACACAATGGGCTAAGTAATTCGGCACAATTAGCTTAAGCAATCCGACAGTACACTTCTCTGTGTAGAAACACAATAATTCGATGTGGTACATGAGAGAACTTTCATATAGAAGTTCTTCAGTCAGTCAACAAGCAATGACACTTAACAATTTCTCCAGAATCCCATAAAAGTCTTCGAATCCGTAAGTAAAATGAAAACATTGAGAGAAGTGGGTGGTAAAAATCTGATTTTCCTTTTAAGCTTAGTAGCTAAATTCAAAGATATTACTTGAATTATAATTATACGGCTTTTTAATGAGGTTATTATTCTTATTATGCTCAGGATCTTTGAAACGCATGGATCTATTCAGTAGAATAATGATAGTATCTTAAACCTAATAAATTATATGATAGTCGACAAAGATAGGAAGGGATAAGCAGATCCCCAGTGGATGAAAAAAATAAAAATATCTACAATCAGGTAGTCACCAACACAGCGGATCTTACTAAACGTGACTATTTTCCGCACACGTGTGGTAGACAGTTCGACACAGAAGTTTCTGAGCTGTCACCGTGTCGTGTACAGACAGATCTATTATCGGGCACCGTGACTGGGCGTGATAAAGAATTCACGCCTGGATTGTGTAACCGTTTGTTTGATCTAGGTAAATTGTTTTAGTTTGAATTTCAGATCGGAATGGGTTTTGGGGTACATTTGGTTCACATTTGGTTTCGATGTTAGGAAAGTGGCTTTTGAAAGGACAATTTTGTATCCTATTCTGGAGGGTTTGAGTATGTAATTAATCCTCATAGTCACCTTATAGGATTTTAGTTTTGTGCGATACCGTCATTATTTTGTAGCGACATACCTAGATAGTATGAAAAGTACAACAGCGCCATCTATGACGTGAAGGAAGAAATAACATTAAAATCCTAAATCGAGATATTAAAGTTCTCCGCGAGTTGAGATATAGAGAAACCCGACAATGGCTTACTGCCGGGCAGTAGCCCACCAGACACAACACACAACGAACTTTATACCCTGGTGGCCTACCAAGACGTCATAAAGCAGGAGTAATGCCAATGTGTGAAAGAGATGGCGCTAGACGACCTGCATAGCTCTATCTCTTTCCCACACTGGAATTACTCCTGCTTTAAGACTTCATAGTAACCCCCCTGTTCTTCGCACCTCTAAGATCATCATCATCCACAGCCTGAATTCACCCTCTGATGATTTCTTGTGTCAATCTCCACGTTTCTGTGCCCCTAAAATACTTACTTGTAATTGTATAAAAGTCATTCAATATCAAATTAGGCCGAGAATCAGCACGTTCTACTTCAGTCGGTCCCTCTCAACAGCCGCCCTTCGCAGTTGTAATTTAATGACTAACACACCCTGCAATTTTTCCACAATTCACCTTCAAAGATAACATTCTCAACCGCTTACAGCTCAGCTTACACCGTAACCTAATAAGTCACTAAAATAAGTAAATAATCCGACTAATGTACACAAAATAATGGGGTATTAATGTCCCCCAGGGCCGGTCTGTGAGCGCGGACAGTAATTGGTGCTGACACCCTAAAGCGGTCGCTAAATATATCGCGCGATGCTCCCTAGGGAAGTGCACTGTTCTAAGCGATGTCGATTCATTTTGTGCACGATATTTTAATTGATAGTTAAGTGCTATCGATGTTGGAATATATAACTTGTGAATTTACGAGTAAACGGAAAGAAAAAAGATTGATTAATTAGTCGCTCCATGTAAAATACTAGTATTCAGCTGCATCCTGTTGGACTAGAAGCTAAACCCAACTTAATTGGGAAAAGGCTAAGCAGATGATGATGAAACAAAATATAAAAACGCATTAGGAAATTCATAGTCAACGTTGGTTTAACGTGAGCTTAGACTAGTTAATTCTCTGTCAGCAATTTTCCATAGAGATGCCGCTAAGTATGAATCAGAGAAAAAATACAAGAGGCTTTAATAAATATACCTACCCTGCGGCTAACTGCGATAGTTTGTAAATTATTGATGTGAACTGGGTAAGAAACGCTTTATAAAACTAATTTTCTTTTCCCAAAAAAAGAAACCCAGACATTTTGCCTACAAAGAAAAAAGGAAATTTGTTCGAAGCTCAAAGAAAATTCTCACGAAAAATATTTAAAGGAACGCGTAACAGTATGGCCTTGTTTGAAACACGACGAAAGTTTATTTCAGAATGATTGAACTACTAAAATGGATATCCAATGTAACGCCTCACTTATTTAGCATATAGACGATACTACGAGAACAAAACGAAATACGAACTTTCGTGTTCTCCTTCATACATTGCTACATCTGTACCAGATGTAAAGATCAGATCCGTTCAAAACAAGCAATGTAATGTGAATGTTTTCCAAAAGATTTTCTCTCAAGTTCAAGTGATAGATGGCGCCCTCCTCTCCATTTAAGTTTATGCCGTCTATAGGCACTTCTTCGTAAATCGTTTTTTATGTTATCGGTTGGAAAACAGGCCGCATAGTGACGTGATGGAAAATTGTGGCATTGTTCTGTGTAACACCTAGATAATTGTGTATGTGTTACAGACGCGCCTAAGCCGAGCATACATAAGAAATGTATTCTAAATGTGGTGTTTACTGTCTTCTTTGATCGTGTATACTAGTATACTAGCAGTAAACACTAAAGCTTTATACAAAACCTACTTGTAGAAAACTTGTCAAAAACGTGTACAAAATCACTACATAGTATAGAACAAAGTCGCTTCCCGCTGTCTGTCCCTATGTATGCTTAGATCTTTAAAACGGATTTTTATGCGTTTTTTTTTAATGGATAGAGTGATTCAAGAGGGGTGTATATGTATAACATTGCACCCGTGCGAAGCCGGGGCGGGTCGCTAGTATTTCGTAATATATTTTTCTGAAACAAAGTCAATACTTGTATATTATACTAATATAATACGTTTGCCAAACGATATGCTTTTGACAAGTCTTTTTCAAGGCGTGTCATAAATCAAGTATCACTAGTACACAAACGGTTAGAGTGAGAGCGTTAAAGATAAAGGTCGAATATAAAGGTCAATCGATCTTGAAAGCAAAATAGGTATGATGACATTACATCAACCAACCAACTCAGACTATGAAAGTCCACAACTGGACATCGGCTTCTCCTAAGTTGCACCACAACACACCCATATTGGTCCGCCCCAGCTAGGTACCTTTTTAATAGCAATTTTTTTAATATCAATTTTTTACGTTCTATAATCCTATATTTTTTCAGAATTTTCCTCCTCTTACTTTAGAAATTTGCTGGAAGGAGGGGACACACACATTTTACCACTTTGGAAGTGTCTATCTTTCAAACGATTGACTTTGAGAGAAAATGGTTTTAGGAACCGCAATGTCATTTTTAAAGAGTACGTTCCGGAAAATACATTTCACTAGCACTTCTCAAATATTATTTGAATTAATCTTAGCGTCCAAGACTAAGACGTAAGAAAATAAATCAGTTGGATTGACAGCACTAACCACCTGTGAGCTGATAGAATCTTACTATGAAAGTGTAATTTCCCCAGGGCCCCCGAGGTCCGACTGCAGTCGCTTGGCCTCGAAATTTCAACAAAGGCGTGCTGTGAGCCGGCTAACATTCCACTAGGTTCTTGGGAAATTCTAGAGCTGTATTTAGGTGAATTTCTCGTCTAAACTTTTGTGTTGATATAAGGTTAAATAAGAAACTAGGTACATATGTACTACTATAACTTGAAGTCATGGGAGACATGATTCGAATAAATTGCATAACCCGTCGCAGACAATAACGACGATGTTACACAGAATCAAGATAATACTGCCTACAATACAAGAGAATATCACCCTGAACTTCAATACAACACTGTTAAAACTTGAAGGAGTTTGGAGCAGACCCACACTAAATGTAGCAAAGACAATGGGCTTCAAGGGTCGGCTACAGCCAGTGATAAGATGGTACTTATGTATCTTGAGTCCTTAGAGCTGGGGCAGTGTTATGTTTATTTTGGCAATGGTTTCATGGTTTGGGTGCAAAGGTTTATTAACGTAAGTAAATAGGCTCGTGTATCTGACAGAGAACTGGAGAATGGGGATATGAGTAGTAATGAGAATTCTATATACTAGAAATAAATGTTGTGATAAAACTATAAATCTTGTTATAATAATATAGAATACTGTAGTATAATTTCACGGATAAGTCCCGTGTAATGGGCCTATAGCCATCAACCGGGCGCAAATCCAGACTATCACTGAGAAATAAAAAACCTAATAACACTTTGCCTGGGAACGGGAATCGAATCCAGAACCTCATGATCAGCAGTCGCGCTTGCGACCACTAGACCGTTGAGATAGTCATACATACTTACTACATACGGTTACTTGAATAAAATTCGGTTGAAAACCTTTTATAGCGAATTTGAAAGGGCAACAATAATAAATTACAAAAAAACGACCTACGAGTATTTCAAATGCGTGAAAAAGTATCGTCTAATAGAAACTTTTTCAATTCAATTCCAAAAAAAAACAGATAAAATTGATAAATTGATTAATAAATAAAAACGTAGGTGTAGGTTTGGACCCAAATTCAAACAATCCAATTTAGTCTAACACCCACAATACAGCGAACTCGACGTTTTTAAATTAACCTCCATGTAAACAAAGTAATTGATATCAATAAAGAGTAATTAAAAGCAGGCATTTAATTTTTTTTGAGCGAAAAAAATGTTTTTTGGAGGGTGCTCTAGTAATTATTGGGGTCGTGTGACGGTCTGGGGGATGAAACCTAAATTAATTTTTGCGTACCCCCTGATGAGTTTCATTTAGGGAATCGTAAAAAGCGGATGGCAAAAGGTTAATAGTGATAGGTGTCTGAGTTAAATATGCTATGCTATGCTACGCTGCTTCTCATTGGGGTGACTACAACTAATGTTTGGAACATTCGTTTGCTCGACTTATGATAGTGGAACTGGCGTGTGTGAACACAGTCTTATTTATGGAATTAAATGCAGGAAAATCAGAATTAAAATAAGTTGTCAGAAAATATAAAAGGGTACTTAAACTAAAAAACACTTTTGTAAAAAAAAAAAAACTATTTCCAAAAAAAAACAAACACTAAAAAAGTCAAAAATAACTTTACTTTCGAAAGTCGGTGACATTGTTCACTTAACTTTTTCGCTACCGATTTCCGAAATCACGAAAATCGACCCAGTAATCGGTGTACAAACATGCAAAAAAGGTGCCGGTCGAATGCAAAAATAACCTCTGTTTTTTGGAAGTCGGTTAAAACAGTGAAGACTGATTTTAGTGCCAACAATCATATTTCTTGTTTTAAGATACATTGGTAGGTACACATTCCCTAGCAGTTACTAAAAGGAAAGCGATGAAGAAAAGTAGGTAATAGGCTTTTCTCGGGATCAATACAGCCGTGATTGATGAGGTCAACGACGAAATATTAAAAGTGCGAACGTGTGAAGTACACACATAGCTTGTACAGTGAAAATGATGAATTAGTACCTAGTTATAACTTTTTTTCGTTCTGACCTACGAGCTATAATGTACTGTTTTAGGATTTGGCACAACAGGAAGGTTCTGTAATAAGTTAAATACTTAATTTGTTCGTTGTTCTATCACATTTCCTTTTACATTTTTCTTCTGCTATCTATTAGATGATTCCCAAAAAAAAAAAAATCGTGACTAAAGTACTAAATGTGGGTAAAAACCGTACTAAAATCCATCCGTTGTTTTGAAGGACAAAGACAGACATGACACAAGATGGACAATATATAAAGAAATTGTATCTAAATTTATTATATAAGTATGTAGGCAACATTATTTGTATTTCTTAATAGATACCTATATGATTCTTGTCTTGTCGCTATCTGCAGATTTCGAATTACGAACCAAAATTCAAAATCCGTGTAACTAAGAATTATGATCACAAGATCCGATAATTTCTGACCCGGAAATCGAACAACCCGGAAACCCAACACTGCTGCTACCCGACAGACCAAAGTTTATTAATAAATCATTACGTTTTCTAAATCTTGAAGCAAAATTGTTTCTCTAAAATGAAATTCCAAACTTCTCTCCTTACTAAAAGTTTAATTGCGGCCGCAAAACGATTTCCAAAAATCGAGTAAATACGGTTTTTTCGGTCGTAATCGATTTTGATTCGAGCTTACATTCAAATTATATGTTTTAAATGAGAGTTCTTTACGTTTTTGAAGTGATTCAGTCGAGTGTGAGGTCGGATCCCTTTTGGGGATCTGTTAGTAAGGGGTCTTAAATATAAAATGGTTTATAAATGCCGATTTTCGTCGATGTTTTATTTATTTTACGTTATGTTACGTTTTTTTCCAAATATTATACTCCAAATTAATTTGAAAGGTATAAGATTGTTTACGCAGGGTGTAACGGAGATCTAATTTTTGCATGAAACAGCGGTTTTTTTAAATAACGGAGACAAGAATTGTACTGTGGGGCAAGGCAGTCCGATCGGTGATAAAATGCTATCAAATTTTCGTTTTGCAGAAAAAAATGTTTTTTTTTGCTGTTGAAGCCAGATCAACTGCAACAAATGCTCCAAGACCTGAGCACTGCCAGCCTTGAGGTTGGACTGACGATGAATCAGTCAAAGACTAAAAGCATGACCAATGCTAATATATGTATATATAGGTTCGAGGTCGATGGGCAGGAATTACACTATGTCGACGAATACCTGGATCGGCTAGTTTATTTCAGAAACAGACAGAACAAAGAGATCGAGCGTCGCGTCGAAAATGTGTCCGAAGGATCTACTGGTCCACGAAGGCGCTTATGAAGGGCGACCTTCTTATCTCAAAGCGTAAGGCCGTCGACATGATGTAACCTACAGCGCAACTTTGTCTTTTGACCAAGTTTTGGAGTCGTTCCTGACACCAGAGGAGGTGGAAAAGAATAGGGGAGGCCTTCGCTCAGCGGTGGGACAAAACAGCCTAATTAAAAAAAAAAAAAACAGCTTCATTAGACAATAACAATAAATAAAATCCCCTATTTGCAACACAAGTAAAAACAAAAATTACTTAACCCAACACCGCATTTTATGCTGACCGCTCCCAAAGTAGGATAAGTTTCAAATATTTATGCTTGCTCAGGCGAAATTTCAGCAATTAATGAAATTAGTTAGACTTTAGACCCAATAGAGGTCGTTAACTTGCCGACTGGGGTGTTTAATCAAATTAAATGTTTGCCAGAAAAAGACATATTGGGGGAATTTAATCTGCCAAGTTGCTGATTGGTTTTTCAGCAATTTAAGTCGTTTTGGTGTTGTTTCATTGTTTGTAATTTGGTTGGTTTAATTGTTTATTACGGTACGGATTTGAAGGTCAAACGTTCTGTGTAATAGATACGCTTTTTGTCACAGATTTTGTAATGTCTTTTGGTTAGTTTTTGTTCAAAATATGAGATCTATTTTTATGTTAGAATACCAATGTTATTACTAAGCAATTTATTACGTTTACTGTTTTTCCACTCTATAAATAAAAGGAAATCAGAAATTACCCCAAAATTAAAAGCTTAGCTCGAGACGGAAGTTAACAAATGGTTAGAAAACACGAAATGTTTGTTTCATTTACAAAACTAATCATTAGTGATTATAAGATTATGTATTAAGATAACGCCAATATAAAAACGAATAAAACTACCAAACAACGTCTGACATTTGATTAAAGTTTTTTTTTGTCAATAGGCTATCGTCGCAATTTTAATTTTCTTTTAAATATGTTCTTGTTTCTACGAAGTGACAAAAAGCTCGTGAATCATGTCGGCTGAAAAGCGCTTGACATCTGCAGCACCTAGACACCAGGCGATGTCGCAAAACGTATATAAAAAATTAAGAAAAATGCAGGTTTTACAGCTTTTAATTTCCTATTTCATGATCAAACTCAAAGCATATATTTCAATTAGACCATAACAGGCACTTTTAAATGTCAGAAAAACAAAGACGAAGCTACAGTCATAGACACAAGGCATAATAACTTGTGAAATAACTGTAGTTGCCCATTCCAAAGCATAGATCTCTATGGAGAAGAATGGGCAAGAAACTTCATGGACACTCTTTTCAATCAAAATATTGTTACAAGATCTTGGTTACATCATTCATGTTGAGATTATACATATATGTGAAAACGATATAGAAAGACGTGCACATTAAGAGCGTCCAGAGTAAAATATTATAATTATCGACAATTTGAATCCAAGTGTAAGCCTAAGTCACAGACCTGACGAGAATAGTAAGTTTCAGACCGATACACATCATTTGTTTAGGAGCATACGTAGGTGTAGCTAAAACACTTTACATGACATAGAGGTTATACCTTTTTAGGGTAATTGACAATAAACGTTCTTATGTTTCCTTATGTTGTGAAACCGCAAACATGTAGAAATTGACGAGCTTGAGACGCGAATTTACGTAAATTCGTCTCCTGCGTAATACTAACTACCACTACCAGTGTTATTACCAAATTAATTATCAGATTCGATCTATTTAATCAGATTTCGTTCAATTTACGTAACGAATATCTTGTTCTTTGATCCAGACGTAATTATTACATGTATAATAAGTAGATTTTGAAACTAACTAAAGTCAAAATCTACACACACGGTGATAAAACATTAATTAGTAGGTTTAAATTCATAAGTTTTAGGGCAAAGTGTTTACAAACTAAAATCATTAGTTGATCACTTTCATATATATTTACTACTAATAGGATTGCTGATAGAACCACTCAATAAACAGCGGCCAATCCTGCCATCTCAAATACATCTTTAAGTCCCAGATTTTATTTTAAAAATACACGTTTACAAAAAAAATTATTTTTCTTTGCTCTGATAAAACCTGTTGGATTTGATTTGTGATTACCTTCCAATCACTAAAATAAATGTCAAATATATTTAACACATCATTTTTTTATAATACCCACAAGAAGTTTTGTCTTAATCTGGTTACGTGTGTAATAGGTGATCAATTTTATTAATTGTCCTAAAATGAACTTATAATGAAAAAAAACTTGTTATTCTGCCCTTTTCAACCAGTGTTGGGATACAGGCTTCCTCACTGTGAGTGGGAATGCGCGGTAATCCACCAAGCGGTCTCAGTGCCGGCTGGAAAGAGATGGCCTCTTGTCTCCAAATTTACTCGCAATTCGGACAAGCCGGTTTCCTTACGATGTTTTCCTTCATTGGTGAGGAAATGATGTACGACACAGCAATGTGACTGCTTGGAATCCGCACTCCACCCTCAACAATACATATTCCAAATAACAGTTACATTGTTCAATTGTTCATGCCGTTATTAAACGTCAAGCACCTCACATAAGCCCGACAATCCGTGACGTCAAGTGACGTCATACGTTGTAGCGTTGCGAGTTAGTGGAGTATTTGTCAAGTAATTTAGCTGGAAGTGTCTGAACAGTGAACATCCCTTTTCCGCTATGTAGTGATATTATTCAGACCGCGACGTGGCAGTAATAAGAGGGTGGGGGCGCAGTGCTAGCGGTTAGTCGGAGATGATTTATTTGCACTATTAAGTAATACAGCCACTTACAAAAAAATGCATATCTTGTTGACTATTCTAAAATATAGATTTACCGTGAACATTTTTTGTTGAAATTTTTAGGTAATCCTGGTTTATTTTAATTGTTAAGCTCCAGCTCAAACTTAGATTGCTACCTAATCTAAAAATAAAATTAAAAACTTTGTTGGAACTATGTAAAAAAATCAGTTTGAGAAGTCAACAATATCCATAACAGACATAAGAATCCACCCATTTTTCAGAATGCCTTGTTTTTTCTTTTTGGCTGAATGTTGATTTTTCTGTGTGTATTTATTCAAACTATCGATAAAACCTCTATCACTAAGCCCACACAAACTACAAACAAACACATTAATACAGTTACGTTAGGTGAACGTCTAAAGACGAAACACACAACTGCACAAGTAACGAACTACGAGGCGTAACAACTACCAACTACGAGTGGTTAACTTATTTCCCTCTGATTCACTCACACACTCACAGAGGCTCTGATTGGAATTGATTTACGCTTCACATTAATCATTATTATAATGATCGTTGTTGTTGGCAGTTCCTTATACGAGGTGGAGTGGTTATATCTAAATATTACTTTGTAATGAACAGTGTCGAGGTTTGATTCTACTCTGGTGAATTTTATACTTTAAAATCTAGTGAGTTTGTTTTTCTTAACGGATTCCAGTCTGACTGTCTATCTGATCTTTATGACCCAGGGGCAGCCAGCAGTTTAAAGACTGGTTGTCAGACCATCGGGCTTCTGACGACTGTCAAAAATCTACAAATTACAGACCGAAAACAACAACTGCGTTACGAAGTTTCTGGGACACAGAGGGGTATCGGTATGTGTATGGATGGTCTGGACTCTGGTCGCCCATTCTCTGCAAGTGTTGCTTAATCTTCGAGGTTGCTTGACGCTGCTTTTATTATTTAGCCATGAGATCATCACAGCGGTATTTAGGTGTACCAAATATTACACCCACATTTCGCCAGTTGTTTTAAGTCTCATGTAATAGGGGGTGAGCCTATTGCCATTAACTGGGCACAAATGCCCAGTGGCAGCTACCGAGATATTCCTGATGGAAAAATCAAACAACACTTTGCCCGACCCGGGGAATCCAACCCAGCACATTATCTCTGCAGTCGCGACCAATGAGGCAGGCGCATATTATGATAGGGAATAATCTTTTGCCAACAATAACACGAGCTGAGAAAGTAGGTTCTATTATAACCCATTCTCACCACCATCAGCACATTACGAAATCTTTTTATCTTCGACAATGTCGTTGAGCATTCAAAAGCCTCTGCATAAGTAATGAGGTACTAGATTCGAGTGCCGGCTGAAACAAAAGCGTAAATACATAATAAATGTACCCGTTCGTTCTTGAACTGTAGTAAATGATTTGTGATTGGGTGTTATATTGTTCAGTTTAAGGGTTTTGTTTGTGTTTCTGGACCTTTCTTGTTTGGGCCTAAGTTCATATATCGCTGTTAGGTGGTTCCTAGGTGGGTCTTAGGTGGTCCCAGCCAATATGCTTTGTGGTTAGGTTTAACCACAAAGCATATTGGCTGGGATATACCAGTAGGTAGATTCTGGAGTAATTTCAATTGAAAAGGCTCCACAGCTGTCACTTATCCATTTCATCATAAGGTTTTTTCCAACATTGTCACCGAAACATAATCTTTTCTTGGAAAATAAAGAAGAAAAATTTAGTATTTTTGCTTTCAACGGAAAAATCTAAACCGTGATTAGCAGGTGAATGTGAGTTGCTAAGAATCATGTTTAATTCTTTTTTCATAGAATCAAAAGGTATTGGATAGGCATAATGTCCATTGCCCAACAGTGGACTGCAGTAGGCTGACAATAAACTATTTTGGAAAAATAAATTAAACGCTAGCTCAAATTTTCAGTAGAAATCTGTGTAAATTTTTAACTAATTATGTTACAGATGTGACCTACACCTTAACTATGACGATATATCTCGACAACGATCAAAATAATCTAAACGTTGGCAGTGACACACCAAACAATTTAGTCGCGCATTTGCGCAGGCCCCAAACTAAGTTACAATACGTAATTTATTGACACATGACGAGTCTTGTCGCGTCACGGACTAACTATGTGTATTGTGTAATATATGCTTCGCACATTTAACTTATAGTCGGGTGGGGTTTAGTGAATATTCTCTAGAAACTCTATTCTGAGTTGAATTGCTAAAGGATTCGGAATTGTGGCGTTTAATTTAGAAAATTAACAACGTTGATAGGAATTGGTGTCTTTAAAACCAAAAATATTATTTTTGATATAAAATGCAAATTACATTGCCAGTCGCAACCGGCTCGCTTGTATGACCAGATGTATGAACGTGGACCATGCAAAACGCGTATATAAGGAACGTAGTAGATGGCGTACTTTAGTTTCTGCCTACCTCCATTGGAAAAAGCGTATTTCAATGCCACTATCACAAAAAAAACGACATGTTCAAGACAACTTAAAAAAAATTGCGAGGTGTCCAGAACGGCATAAACATAAATATCCAATTAGTGCTATCTTTTTCTCTATCTTTCCTTTCCCTGTTTTTTACGTCTCAAAATATTTCAGGGTACAGCACAAGAAAAACCGACACGGAATCGACATTTGTTTGATGTTGACAAAAATGGACATCGATCGAGATAGTCATGTGTACTATGCCACCCATCCATTCATCACGGTCTTGTTTCACCTCAAAAGAGCGGCCCTGTATCGCAGAGTTATGCAGGCTAACTGTGAAACAGTTCGCAGTAACAGTATTAGCCTGTATTAGTTACAGTCTGGCAGACTACGGCCCGCAGATTTCACAGAACATAGGTGGACCAAACGAGGCCTAATGTGGTTAACACCGTACAACCTATTCCATTCCAATTTTAGCCTGTAAACTGGTTAGTGAAAGTATGTAACAGTTTTGCGCGTTTATTATAGTCCAGATCGTGACTGACACAATGAACTAAATAAACAATTGAAGATATAATAATTATAATAGAAACAAATTTATAAATGTCGTAAACCGAAGATAATCTCCATAGTGATATTATTTGCATTAACGCTAACCGTTTAAGATAATATGTTATTAATATTGTAACTAAGCATGAGACATATTTTGTAAAATAAAAATAAAAAGTAATTAATATAAAATTTATATTAATTACTTAATTAATATTGAATATTATATTCAATTGGGTGAAAATTTGTAGCATTTATAATAATTTCAGTAATTTGTCAAAATACCCAATAATTCAGTTACTAACTACCTCTGAAAAAAAAATATTATTATCAATTTATCACAATTTTCCCCGCCGCTTTGCCCTCTGCAACTACAGTACTTTCACAGTTTTTATGCCTTGTGACTGGGACTGTAGCTACATTTAATTTTTATCTTTGTTTCGACAATTCAAAAGTGCCTGTAACTGGCCTACTTGGCCTGGCCTTTGATTTTGATAAAAAATATTCCATGGCCGACTCAGGACGGTTCCGCAGCTATGTGAGAAAAGGTAACATAAGGACGGAGTTACTTTTGCTTTATGATATAAAGTACCAATGTATTTATTACTCAAATACAATATAAAGGACAGAACAAAATATTCCTGATTACAAAATGACTGCTACTACACTTTTATTCACAAATTAGGCTAAAACTACTCAATTATGCGGTTACACGCAACTGTAAATAATTTTAGAATTACACGTTAAAATACCTTTCAAGCCTTTTCGTATTAAAGACAGATTAAAAAGGTATCAAAAGCACTCAAAGGTTTAATACGTGAAGAGGTTAGAGCCTCATAAATAGTTATAGGTTGTTATCGCGATGCTTGAGAGCCGTAGTGGGTCAAAGAATTAAATCGATAGATTTACTTACCCTTATCTTACCTACTTGTGTCGTGCGAAAAACTATTTAGTGTAATTTATTGCATCACTCAAAGATGGTGAAGGAAACAAACATTCTGACAGTAACAGTCAGGTCAGTCATTGTCAGGGTAGCCCCCCCCCCCTTCACTACGCCACTCAACGTGGTGCAGTCGAAGGAACCCCGGTCGACAGGAATCCTACTCCTGAATGGTTTACAAAAATAAAAACCTGTCCGAATCGGGGGACCAAAGCCCCGAACTCGCTTCGCTCGCTCTTGCATACTAAGTTCTCTGTGTGTTTTTACTGGGCATGTGGCAAGACTTGAGATAAGTTATTATAGTAAAACAGAGTTTGACCTGTACATTATACATCTTTGTGTATTGTGTAAAGAAATAAAAATAAAAATAGGGTTTGTCAACACAAAATTTTACAAAAACGGATGTCAAAATGAGTGCTTCACATTTAGCAGATCTGAATTTTAAAAAAAATTTTGATTGTCACAAAAACGAAATTTTCGTAGTTATTAACCCAAAAAAAGGTCAAATCACTATGAAATTATTCAACCTTCTTAGAATAACAAAAACTAACATGAATTTAAAAAAAAAGTTCTTATTATTTGCAAATTCAAAACGTCTTATTAAAACTCCTTAAATTAGCAATTCTTACTGTCAAAATTACGTTATGTCAATATTTGAAGTTAAAAGTTTGATATTTTTTATCAGAAAGTTTTTGTTTCCTAAGCTTGCTATTTCATGAGATTGTTCAAGATAATAAGTACTTTGCACAAAAAAAATTGAAGAGGCTACTCGGGATCCGCTTTATAAAAGCCGAGCCGAAACTAGCCGAGCTAGTTTATGAAAACAGCTCACACATCCCTTATGTACATATAAATGGTGTTTCAATGACTTTGTTCTTTGAAAAAACGCGACAATCGTTTGACGTGGTAGGTTGGATCTAGCAATTTAAATCTTTGAAGTAGCAATAGCCTGTTAGTTTCTAAAGACCTTTTAGATTTCAGAACATTTCTTGGGAACTAAATGATTATGTAAAGTAGTTCTTGTTACCAAAAATGTCGTCATTCAGGGAATCGATTGATCTATTAACTCTGAATACTGTCTTACGTGGAGCGTTTTATGAAAACCTCTTTTTCAGCTGCGGTTTATTACTGAAATTACGCACTTACACAACGCTGTTTGGTTATTTTGTGTTATTTCGGAACAAAAGCTTCATGATTCCCTGCCATTTTTCTTGATGTTACGCCTCTTATCACCGTTTTTTGAGGAAAGCATAAACATTTAACAAAAAATTGAACTAACGACAACACGAATTGAAAAGCGTCGGTTCCAAAAGGCTTTAATTGTTTCATAAACCAACAAATATAGTATAGAGATGAATTTAAACAGATAATAACTAAATTGTTGTTTGAACAATCAGCTTTTATTTATATTGAAAATGTAAATTAACACCTATATGCGTAAATTATTAGCAGCATGTAATTTGATATGTTCATGTATTATTTTTTATTTGGCATGTACAGCACCTAAATAAAATTCAATTTCAACTATTTTCAACAAACAGTTGGGAAAATTGTTTCGACCATTAATTACGCTTTGTGTGTTGTTTTAAATTATTGTTATAGATAACTGAAAATATTTACGCACGTTGGGAAATTCGTAATAATATTTTCCTAGTTAATGATAGTAGGAAATAAGTTGTATTAAATGGACTTTAATATAGTAAATTCTGTATTTCAATATTATGCAAAGCTCAATGTAGTATCAATATAATTAATAGTATTGAGAAATGTTCCCACGGCTGGCACACAGGCCTCATCTGTAAGAGGGACTAGGCCATAATTAATTACACGGGCTCAGTGTGTAGAAGTCACAATTTTTGGATTGTTTTGTTGGTTTTAGAACATGCTAGTCTCATTATGATGTTTTACTTTACCGTTACCAGAGAATGGGCAGCAGCGATCGCCTGCCAAGCATGGCGATTATGGAAAAACCCCCCTTTTGGAGGAGGCCTAAGTACAGCAGTGGACATCTTTCGGCTGAAATGATGATAATTTACCGTTATGTAAGCAGTAATGTAAAATAAATTGCACAAATTAAACCTCCAGCCTTAACATTTAAACTGCTTTCTTTGCCTTTAATGTTCCCACTGCTGGGACACTCGGCCTCCTCTCTATGAGAGGGAATGGGCTATAATCCACCACGCGGGCCCATGCAGTGCGGGTTGGTAGATGTCACATGTCTTCGATTGTTTGGTTCTAGGTCATGCCGGTTTCCTCACGATGTTTTCCTAATTGTTAAAGTTTTATTTTATAATATTTGCATGCTGAATTTTAGTAAGCGGAATATGTAGAACCTATTTATCTTTAACACCTCAATGTACCATATTTCACGCAAATAAAGATTATTATTATTATTCACGATGTTTTTGAGAGCATTGGTGATGAAATAAATTACACAAAGTAATGCGCCTGCCTAGGTTCGAACCCACGACTTACTGTTCGTAAGTCGGGGCCGCCACCACTGGGCCACCGCTGCTCTCAACTGCTTTCTTATCTTTCACAAATAACAACCAAGCATTCCCTTAAACCCTCATAAAGAAAACTTAAAACTAACCTACCTCAACTAAAACTTATTTACCGATAATAGTCATTATACCCTAATTAATAGTTATGATATTAGCTCAACACCGTAATAGTAAAGGTATCAGCACTTTACAGTCACTCGGATAATTTTCGGTAACATTTTGGGGCCTAAATATACTTGGGTGGGCTTTGACTTCTGAAAATTAAAAGGTAAAATAGTGCGGTAGTCCTTTTATGGATATGCCCATTAAACATAAATGTGTAAACAGAGGTAGAGAGAGGTTCACAGAAGTTGAAATATCACTGCTCGTGACTGTACCTACGAGTGGCAAATCATTGTCAGACATCATTAACAGAAAAAATTAAAGCCAATTTAATGGTTAACCGGACACATCGCAGCCAAAGTCAGCCTTGAAACAACGTACAAAATTATAGCGAAGTACCTACAAGTTAACCAAAATAAAAACACAATTTTCTTCTAATATGAAAAATTAAGCGATACAAGGAAAAGGGAATTTACTCAAAGACGATGTTAAAACGGACCGAACCCTTTATCTAAGGGTCCGTAGAGATCATTACCATAAAAATATAAAGCGATTTTGGTTTCTCCAGGGTCCAAGAGTCAAAGAGCTTCGATCTGAGCCTGACCGTATTATTGCCTCATATTTGCATATACAGGAAATCGTATTATGTAGCTTTACATGTAAAAGTAATAGAAAAATAGATAGGCTCCGATTTTCAGGGACTTTCTGCTGATTTTGGGCTCGTGGGGGATATTCGCTCACATAAAATTATGGTCTTAAATGGGATCAGCTGGAACAAAAGGTTAAACACATTTGTATTTTTCAAAGATTGTATTGTTTCAATGTTGATTTCCTTTTCGCCAACAATAATGGAAGACAAATCATATTTAAGTCGGTTAATGTAAGATAGGTTTAAATGCACTGTTTATTTTCCACATTCATTCGTATTGGTCTTTGGTCTGCTAAGTCAAATAAATGATTGCGTCCACTCTTTTCCTTGATCTTTAGAAGTTTTGAGACCAGTAGTAATTAAATAAATTACACAAATTGCCTGTCTAGGTTTGACCCTACCACCCACCACTTGTAACTCCGTGCCGATACCCCTGAGCCTCCAATGTTCTTGATTGAGTACATCATTATAATTTTCAGTCCTAGCAAAAGCGACATATCCCCTCATTGACGCGAAAAGTGATTATCAGGGCGCGTATATGACAAATTGTAAAGGTTTGCCGGCTGTAAGGACGCACTCCTGTTAATGAGCCCTGTGTGAAACATTGCTTACATTTGTATTTGTCACAAATGTTTTAAAAGATTGCTGTTTATTTCATGTTGTTTTTGGTTCTGAGACGATTTTGAAAGCTTTGGTGTATAATGAAAATGTTTGGGAGGTGAGTTTTAGCTTAAAGAAATAGGTAAATAAATGGTTCAGCTGGATTAGAGTAAAAAGGTTTCATGTATTAATATTCTGATTCAGTTAGGACCGCCTCGTTGGTCTAGTGGTTGCAAGCCCGACTGCCGAGCATGAGGTCCTGCAGGGTTTGATTCCCGGGTCGGGCGAAGTGTTATTGGGTTTTTCCATCAAGAATGTCGTAGTAGCAACCATGGAGACTGGATTTGTGCCCGATTGATGGAGGAGGCTCGCTCCCTATTGCATGGGACTTAAACGTAACTGCTGAAATGTGGGTGTACTATTAATTAAAGCTTTGCCTAACCCTCTTTTTTGTTTTTTTTTACGAATGGGAAATCATCAAATGACCCCTCCCACTCTGGGCGAAGCGGCAGGGAATGTCAGACTTGTACTAAAACCCATCCATGTTCCTTCTTTTGCTCTTTGTGTTCCAGGGCCGCGGTATCTCTTTCGAACAGTCCCGCAACCACCTCTGCCTAATACTTCGGGGATAATAGGCGCAGTTATGTTATGTACTAAGTTAGGACCGATTATTCAATTATTGGAACAGTTTTTTTTTTCTTAAATAATTTATGTTCCAAAAAGTAGAAAAATGTTTTAAAAATCGGCCTTTAAATCTTTAACTATTGCTCTATCATATCTAAAAAGCTAGAATTCCACATTCTGCAGAAGAAAAAATCTAGAAGGCTTAAATTGCTAGTGGGCAATCGCTTTCAAAACGGTTAATAGTTCTACAACTTTCAATTTAAGCTTTCCGGTAGATTATATAAATCCAAAACGTTTTTACTGTTTCATCGCCGTTATCACTCTTCCACCCTCTCGATTCCATAAAATGTTTCTTCAACCCACGGCTTTTAAACCGCCCCATAATTACTTACCATAATGATAAACCATTTTACTTAATAAGTAGTTTATTTTCAACGTAAACTTCTTTACCAAAACATCGGGTTAAAATGGCTGAACTTTATCCGCGATGATCGTCCAATAATACCCGGAAGCGTATATTTTAAATGTCATTACCCGGGGCACACCCAGATTATCAGGGTGGCATGATTAAAAACCCTTTGTAATACCCAGTTGGGGTGTCCGTCTGCGTTTCATTTATTTTAATTAGTACTGTTTTTTTAACGAAGTCTCGTTTGTAGGATTTTTGGGATGGTGGAGTAGAGGGATTAATTTTTTTATCTGCCGGTAAGTTTTCACTCCGTGAAAAATGCTTCCTATGACGATCAGAGGGAAAGTTCTTTCATTAGCCAAAATAAATAACGGTATAAAATAGAATAGTGCATGCTGACATTTGAGTTAGTTCCAATACGCAACTCCTGTTGAGCAGGAGCCAACCACAATTTCTCAAAAAATTAAAAAAGACGAAAAAAAAAAAATGTATTAGGTATAATTTTAATTTACATCATGCTAGTAGAATGCAAAACTTTGAATGAAAAACCATGCTAGTTTAATTTGCTGGCTCCTGAAATACAGGTACTCTAACCTAGCTCTGGAGCCAGGGTCTCAATTTTTTCTGTATCCTATGTTTTTGAATTAAAAACCATGCTAGTTTAATTTGTTGGCTCCTGAAATACAGTTACTACCGTTAGTTAACCTAGCTCTGGAACCAGGGTCTCAATTTTTTCTGTACCCTATGTTTTTATCTTTGTTTCTTTTTTTTTTTTTTTTTTTTTTTTTTTTTTGGAGATGGCATCTCGCAGTTCAGCCTCTGAGGCTGGCTACTGCTTAACCGGACTATTCCCTGTGGATGCCTTAAAAATGAATCTAAGGCCTCCAGCCAGGGGCTTAAAACTATACTTAAAAACTAAGCGACCACTCGCTAAGGGCACCCCCTGTGGGGTACGGGCCTCGGCTTAGGGCGTCGCTGGGGGGGGCAGCAAAGGGACAGGCTGGATCTGAGTGATATTAATTAGGGGCTGGTTTAAAACTACCGGCTCAGCATCGCGGGCTGGCTCTGGCAAGGGTCGGGGGGGGTTCGTTGAACGAGGGCGTCGCGTCGGGCCTCGGCGGCGAGGACGGAAACATGGCGGTCTGTATTTGTACTTTCGTAATGTGCTGGTTTCCCTACTGCTCTCCTGGAGGAGGGTGATGGGGTCATCGGGGGTGGTGAGAGCATGTCGCGGACGGCGAACCATGCTAATACGCGAGGGCTCGTATCGGGCGGCCGATGCGATCAGGGGGTTCCTATGCTTGATAGCGGAATCGAAGAAACGCTTGGAAAGACGTTTCATAAACTGAGCTAGGGTGGGGATCCTAAGGTCTAAGTGGAGACTGTCATTACGGACATAATAGGGGGCACCGGTAATCTTACGGAGAAAACGGTTCTGAAGGGTCTGCAACCGGTGCAGATGACGCGGGTGGGCATGGGCAAAAGTGACACAAGCGTATGTCATAATGGGACGGATGACGGCGGTATAGAGTCGCAACTTGCACTTAAGTGACAATTTGCTCTTTGCCGTGATCATAAAATGGAGCCTACCCATGGCAAAGGCAGCCCGGTCGCGGGCTGCTCTTATATGCGCAGCAAAGGACAGGTGGTTGTCGAGAATGACTCCTAAGTATTTGGCTTGCTTCTCCCAAGGGATCGGCTTGCCGAACATAGTGATCGGAGAGGGGACGGGACGTTTGAGACGCGCCTTATGGAATAGAACTGCCTGGCTTTTATCGGGATTGACCTCGATTCGCCACTTACGGAACCAGGCTCCTAAAGCATTGGCTGCTTTTTGGAGCTGACGGGCGATGGCGTCTTGGCCGTGCCCAGTATAATAGATTGCCGTATCGTCGGCGAAAAGGGCCAAGTGAGCCTTTTTGCTCTTGGGGATATCAGAAGTGAATAGAGTGAATATGAGGGGGGAAACGACAGAGCCCTGAGGGACTCCCGCGCGAATGGGGTGGGGGGAAGAGAGGGTTTTCCCTATGCGATAGCGGAAAGTGCGATTCGCCAAAAAGTCTCGCAAGATGAGCACGAGACGATCTGGCACACCGAGCTGATACAGCTTGTATATCAGCCCGTTGTGCCAGACTTTGTCGAACGCTTTCGCTATATCGAAAAATAACACACCGGTCATCGCTCCACGCTGGAAGCCAGCGCTCAAGTGCTCTACGATGCGGTGGACCTGTTGGACGCACGAGTGTTCGGTCCTGAAACCGAACTGCTCGTTGGGAATGAGGCTCTTAGCCTCGGCAAAGTCTTTGAGGCGCTTATAAATAAGCCTCTCATAGATTTTACCGAGCGCGCTAAGGAGACTGATCGGCCGATAGCTAGTCGGCTCGGATCTAGGTTTACCCGGTTTGGGAATACCTATGACGGTGGCCTCTTTCCACACTTGGGGAAAGATGTTATTGCTCAAGGCGCCATTGAAGATGGCCGCCAACAAGACTATGAGCTGAGAGGGGAGGACTTTGAACACCCTATTGGTGAAGCCATCGGCGCCAGGGGCTTTCCGAGGCTGTAGCCTATCTATTATGTCTTTCACTTCGTCGGGCGTGACTGAAGGAAGAGGACAGTCGGGGTCTTCTACTGGGGGGAGAGCGGCTCTACGTTCGACTTCCGCGTCCACCTCAGCGAGATGTCGCATGTCTACTGGTAGAGAGCTGGGCGTGCACTGAGATTCCAGGCTGTCGGCCAGGCATTCAGCCTTCTCAGAGTCGTCAAAGGCGACGCTCTTATCGGGGCGAATGAGAGGAGGCATAGTAACCTCGTCGCTGCTAGCACGCAACTTTCGTTGCAGTTGCCAGAAAGCTAAGTGAGTGGGCTCGAGTTCGCTAAGCTCCTTGTCCCAACGATTCGAACGAAACTCACTGGTGCGCTGCTTTACAGCAAGCTGCAAGCTGCGCATGTGAGCCTTGTTCGCATAGCAGGGAAAGACGCTATAGGCACGAACGGCCGCGTTCTTCTCGGTTATCAGATCACGTATGTCATCGGGTAGTTTCCAGCGGTGATCGCTCATCGCTGGGACTTCCCGTGAACAATCCTTCAGTACGGATTGTACGTGATCTGTAAACAAGTTGATGGCGGCCGTCGTGTCTGCGACTGAGACTATGTGATCGGGGATACCGTCCGTGAGAGGAGACATGTCGGATTTCAGCTTATCGCTTACTTTCTTCCAGTCTGTTATCAAAATAGGGGCAGGGGGCTGGCTGGGGTCAAAGAGGCCCGAGCTAGAAACGAGATGCATGACTACCGGACGGTGGTCAGAGTTAAGCTCGTGTAGCGTCTCAATCGAGTCCAGCCTGAGGCTGACGTTCCTGAGCAGCGCTATATCGAGCACATCGGAGTATCTTTGTTTCTTACCCTTGTTTTTTTATATAGGTATTTAAACAATATTTTTGTAAATTTTATCATTTAATTGTGCTTCTGTGTGTCTTTGTGTGCACTAAATAAATGGTTTATCTTATGGCAATAAAGAATTTATTTATTATTTATTCTCATTATTTCAAACAAAAATTCTGAAAGATTCTGAAGAAAACCTCTAAATTCAACTTATTTATCGAGTGAGACTATATTGAAATCCACATACAATAAGACATTTTAGAACTTAATTACTACTACCATTCTTACGTATTTACTCAAAGATTTAACTTGATTAAATTAATGTCTCAGTACGTATAATCGTGTTTAATTGAGATACCTATTATTAAATCTTAATTAATATATTAATTACCTACTTTGTTTGAAAAATGAAATAGATGAGACTGTTTTGAAGTTGACAAACTCAAAAGACGATTTAGTCATTAAATATGTTTCTACGAATATTACATAGGTATTTGATTAATTACTGTAGAACTAATTGGTACGTAGTGGTGATATTGTTAATCATTTTACAATTACCAGGGTTTCAGGCATTTGAAGTAATTTAGCTCTATGTCTGAGTTAGAAGTATAATCCCCTTGAGATGGTTTGTCTTTGCCCAGGGAGCAACAGACAAGATATAAAAATAACTATAATCCACAATCAGGCTATATAATGTTTCCCCGGGTGAGATACTCGCCTCCTCTCTATAAGAGGAAAAAGGTATAATAAAGAAAACATTGCTATAACCTCTAACTAGTCGATATGATGATCTTTTGACTGCCTCATTGGTCGAGTCGTCGCAAGCGATTCCCGGGTCGGGAAAAGTGTTTTTGGGTTTGTTCATAAGGAATTTCTCAGTAGCAGCCACGGAGTCTGGATTTGTGCCCGGTTGATGTCTATAGGCTCGCCCCCTATTACATGGAACTTAAACATAACTGGCGAAATGTGGGTGTACTATTAGGTACACCTCTGCCTAACCATTCGGGAATTACGGGACTGGTGTTATTTTATGTTATGATGATGATCTCTATTGATCTTGTAATCTTCTGTGGACGATTATTTACTATCATGAGATATACCTAATACCCGAGTTTACCAATCTAGGTACCCATCTCTTGTTTTCACCTATTCGACAGCTCACTAATTATAACGTAGGTAGCCCTAGGCATTAGATAGATGCTTAATTGGGTGCTTAATATCATCGTGTTCATGTTCTACCTAAGTAAACTAACTGGCCAGTTATTTTTTATCTAGGTAAGCTTCATTATAATGCTGTTAGTGCCTATTATTAGCAAGTCAAATTCTATAAACCGAAACAATAGACCTTATAATAGATTGAAACATGATCTAGGTAATTTAATAGATTTCAATTTACCTATTTTGAAAGTCAAATGTCGAAACTATATTCTGAGCCATCAAAATTTTCCTACAGCAATCCATACAGTCAACCTCTCTCTATCTTATTCCTATACGATTTTAATTCATTACATATTCTTGCTTACCTAAGTTGTTTACTTAATTAGTGTAGCATACTTACCCACTTTAATAAATTGGTGATATTTCTTTTGAGCAACCTTGAGTGTTTTTTGACAATGGCTCAGAGGCCGAGTGATTTTGTTGCGTCTTCGCTTGGGTCGTATTTAATCATACTCACTCGAAGATATGCTACAAATTCCTGACGAACGTGTGAAACACAAATAAATGACGCTGCTCATTTAGCCGCTAAACTGAAGTAGGGTTGAACTGCCCACGTACTGACTTAATTATGCCCAATGAGCTGTGCGCCAAAATACGCACTATAATATACTGTGACTTTTGTGGCTATTTTGGATCAAGGCTCCTTATCACGGAGCCCTGATCCAGCTAGAAGGCGTCGCACCGAGCTTGTAGAAGATGGGGGGATGAGTTGGATAAAACCAACAACCAGTGGCCCAGCTTAGCCCTGAATCAAGAAAACTGGATGGCTTGGGACTCTTGGGGAGGTAGCCCAGCTTGCCACATCACAAGTGAGATTACGCAGGCTAACAGAAAAAGTGCAAGTATCTTAAACATACTGCAAAACATAGTAAATAACCCTTGTTAAAAATACTGAAAAAACCCTACAATTATTCATTTATTTCAATCCAACATTCCATGTCCACTAGTTTCCCGTCTGAATTGTTTGACCTTGTACAAACTAGATCGAATATGAGCGATCGTTGCTTGACACCGATGTACTACGAGTATGTATCGGTCCCAACGAGATTAAGTAACCGCTCAATTATGAGCTGAGAGTAGCGCGGGCGTATCGAAATTATTGGGGAAAATAGAAATTGTGATTGAGAATGTTTTTAAGTGTTATATTAAAAAAGTTTTTTTAAGTATATAACCAAGTTTTAGTTAAACATTGTAGATCTTTCACAATCGTCGCGAGTAGGTACGTTAGGCACTAGTTGCCTAATCTTATATCATTTTTGTTTTATATTGTGGGCACTTGTGGCATGTGCAGTACTAACTTTTGATTTTAGGTTTTTGCATTTGAATGCGAAAATTATGAAATAAAAAACAAAACAAGTATTTATTTGTTTCAACCCGCTTCTGTTTTCTGCCTGAATATGAGCGATTGTCGCTTACACCGATTTACGATGTATCGGTCCCAAGAAATTAACCAACGAGCTTAGCGCGACTATATGTAATTTGTTGGGGAAAAGGGTTGGTAAGAAAATAGAAATTGAAAATTGTAGTTAGAAAGTTTTTTTTTATGAATGTAACTTTTTCATACTTTTGTTTGATTATAAATAATTAAATTTTACTATTCTCATTTTATGAGTACTACACGGACTTTTCGTGATAATGATGAATTTTACTTGACTTTCTGATGACTCATGAGAAGACGGTTATACGAATAGTATGGAGGAAGAAGACATGCAGCGCCGACCTCAAATAAATTGAGACAAGGGCAGGAGAATGACGATTTCATTACAGCAATCATTTTTCACAGTTCTAATCCAACAATACTTGCTTTTAAAAATTTCCCGTGTAAACGTTCTACATGGTTATATTAATACAAAGTCCTTACAAATACAAAGGAATTTATGAAAGTGTTGTTAACCTTCATTTATTTATGTTTTCACTTCAAATTTTCTTTATTTTGTTATTTTTTACATTGTTATAATGTCTCTTTTATTTTTTATAATTTTAATTACTGTAATTGGTTATAAACAAAGCCATTGGAATTAAATAAAATTAATGAATAAATTAGCCAGGTCATGACATGAACCAATATGGTGTAAAAAAGTAACAAACAGATAGACCGACCATTTGACAAAGTTATCATTAGCAGACAGCTAAATACAGCAGCCGAAAAAGAAAACTGGTGCTAGTTTAGTGTTGTGACCATCGGACTTCCAAGTCATAGGTCTCAAGTTCGAACCCAAGACATTCATTTTTCGGATCATGTGCGTATTGTTTAATTATCGCTTGCTTCGGTGAAGTAAAACTTTGTGACGAAACCAGCATGCCTGAGAGATGTTTCTACACGGCAAAGCCCAGTCAGAGGCCCATGAGCGGCATTAAAACTCTAAAACCAGGCTAGGCACTAACCACAGGATAAAGAAGAATAAGCTAAACACAAACTATCAATCATTGCGGTCACATAAATTAAAAATGTGACGATTCCACATACAAAATCAACATCAAAAAATCACCTAAATCTCTATTGGCACCCAAGATTATAAAACTTTTACAAATATGTTCAATGATTATCACAATCAGTTTCTATGAAGACTCAAATATCTTCGTGGTTCAGTAATCAATGGTATGTTTGCTTGACCTAGTGGGACGGACGACAGCCTTGAAAGTTCTAGTTCAATTCCCACTCAGAGCAAAATGGAAATATGAAATCGAAAAATGTGACAGGACTTTTTTTAACGGGAGTCGATAATGCTATCAAATCATGTTACTCGATACCGCTCAATTTGATGTATTCTAAGAAGAATTAAAAAAAAAAAAAAAACTGAAAATAAGTATTAATATTTAATTTCCCACGGCTGGGACACACGCCTCGTCTCATGAAAAGGAGTGGGGCATAATTCAGAAGATAATCTATGACCTTTATACCAAAAATGAAAATTTCAAAATATACATTAGGTTGTCTCCACGCACTTGAAAAATTGTGTGTAGTGTATGAATAAGTGCTGAAAAATTGTAAGCTCCGGAAAATTCAGCGAGAGTTTTTTTTTAAGTTAACTGTCTAGAGTCTGATCTAATCTTAGTTTAATTTACTACACTCTTCATCTTTAAAACTCCGGTGATAGTTAGTCTGTAATAAATCCCGCCATTGAAACGTAATTGGAATGAAAGGCGTCTCCAATGTAACCAGAGAAGTTCTTACCACATTTTCTTTATTTAATCTGTTTTCAAGTTTTTTACTCTTTCAAAGGCACAACAGTAGAGAGTCCAGTCACAACATATTTATAGGATGAAAATTAAATTATTAAATTAACGCGTCCCGCGTCAAAACGTTGAGCTAACCACACAATGCCCATGTCAACCGTTTATAAACAGAATATAAATATTTTAATAAATTTTATATTATTCTTTTAAAATTCAGACATTACTTTGTTTTGTTTTACCAAGTTAAACAATAAAGTATTATAATGTTTATGTTAGGTGTGAAATGTAATTTTGGTTTTAATATAAGGACCAAAAATGCTACCTAAAATATTTATGCTATTGTATTTTAACTCATTTAAAATACGTAACTTTACAGGGTTTTGTAAAATGGGACCTAATTCATTAGAAATGTAAATTTATTTGATTAATTGTTTAAACACGTGTTGAAAAGGATTGTTATTTATCTGCCTAATTCAAACCATTGCAAAGAAAACTTGAAACAGAATTCTTCCTAATAAAAATAGACGCTTAAACCTCCTCGTTCATTCAACGACAATTAAATGCTGTTATGACAGTCCCATGAGTAACAATTATCTTATTCTTCTCCTAAATTAATTTAAACCATCATGACTCCAGAAAAGTTTGAACATAATTAAAACATGGGGCTCTCATGAGACAATGAACAATTACTAAAAAGACGCCTTCAAATTAAATTAGAACGCTAATTTTATCAACAGCATTATTAAACAACAATTTAATCTTAAAATATAAAAAAAACCAAGCAAAAAAATAAAACAAGTAAAAACTCACCTTTTCACTCATTACACATCACTCAATCAATGAAACAACACTATCTCTCAAGTCACAACACTACGATACGCGCGATTAATACGCGGTTAACCCGTGATTGGTCGGACACGCGGGTGATACGCGGCGGGGCATACGACACTGACTCAGAACTACGAACACAAGGCGGGCGAAGTTTTCACGCATGCGTATCAAGGAGTACGTCAGGTGGTTTAACTATATTTTCAGGTCCTTCGAAAGTCCTTTCGCTATTTCTATGCTAGGGATGTTTGAGGCCAATTTTCGGTTGACTTGTATTTTATTGTTGGTACTTTTCGTATGTGGTATATTCGTGAATAGCGTTTGAATTTACATGAGATTTGCTTTTTCTAGTTTTTACGAACTTTTCGTGCTTATAAAGGTACCTGACAACTTTTTTGATTAGAATTCTCACGATTTCCGATGTTGAACAATTCTTGAATTTGTGTTTTTTTTTCATCGCTGGTGTGAATGCTTTCAGTGTTTACTTGATATATTGTGGTTATTAGAACAGAAGAGTTGGCTTGCAACCTCTTTGGTCTAGTGATCGCAGCACAGCAGTAGCTAAGTTCTGGTGTTCGATTCCAAAGTCGGACAAAGTGTTATTGGGTTATTGTTGTGATTTCTCAGTAGCAGCCCGGAGTCTGAATTCATGCCCGGTTGATGGCAATAGGCTCTCCCCTATTACATGCGACTTAAATATAACTGTCGAGAGGTAGGCCTATACAAGCACTCTGCATAATTTGGAGAAACACATCCTTGAAGAATTCACACCAAAAATATTACAGAGTTTATATTTTATATTCAGCAAGCAATTATAATCCAGAATGAACTCTAAATTATTTCAACAACAACCCTAACTTTCCACAAAGACATTGAATGAAATCGTTTAAAGTTAAAACGATCTTGTTAGCATAACTAGTAATGTTTTCAGACTATAATTGTGCTGGTCTAGACTGGAACTGTAATGTCCAGTATTGTTAGTGCTAAGCGCTTATGAGCCGTTTGGGAGAAAAGCGCGAATTGTTGGCATAGTTTGTTTTAGTGTGTTCTGGTGCAGTAAAGTGTGGCCGGTGTAATGCTGCAGTTATAAGTACAGGTTAGGTGTTATTGTTGACTAGTTGTTGCCCGCGACCTTGGTCCGTCCCTCGTCCGCGTGAAAATTATATAAAAAAAGTAGCTGTTGCCCGCGGCTTCGCTCGCGTTTTGGTCGAAAATTATCCCACGGGCACTGAAAAATAGATAGTATCCGATTCTCAGACCTACTGAAGATGCATATAAAATTTAATAAAAATCGGTCAAGCCGTTTCGGACGAGTATGGTAACTAACATTGTGACACGAGGATTTTATATATGAAATACACCGCATAGTTTATTATTGATTGATATGTACTAGTAAATTAAAAGTCTATAAGTAATTGGTAGTTGGTAGAAGTGGTTATGGATAATGAACTAGAGTTTCAGTTTCGATGAGTCCGTATCGTGAATTGATTTTACATTATAACGTTCCAAAACAGTAGGTACATTGTTTTAGACCAAAGCGTAATATAGCCAGCAATAGACCTCCTTCATTTTTATTTGCTAGGCCAGGCACCAACAAAAACACACCACATTTTATTACAAAAAGTTTACAATTGCGGAACATAAACTCCGCCCCGTTCATAATTTTGATGGCATTCAATATTAGTTTCTTTTGTGTCTCTACATTGTGCCTTTTATGTCCGAAGAATGTTATTTTACAAAGTTATTGTGAAAATTTTCCTTGTAACATGAAGGATAATGTTGAGAGGTTGAGGTGGGACGTGAAATATGTTTACTTTGCCGGCCTCAACATATAATATACAAAATATTAAATTTTGTATATTATATGTTGAGGTTGGTTTTTTATTTATTTATTATTATTAATATCAGATAACAATGATCCATAATGGTTAGTAACAATTGTAACTTACACGATGTTAGTAGGATTACAAAAATACAGTCACAAAACACATTTACACAATAATACATTTACAACTTAATTACGTACATGTATTTTACTGTCCCTAGTAGAATGCTTACTATAATGTGATTTTATGCAGTTGAAAAGTCGTGACACGGATGTACAGATTATTGCTTTAACGGCTTTTAGTATAGTGAGTGACTTTGAGTCGAATGGTAGTAAGCGATACTGCCGAGAATGAGGTCCTGGGTTCAATTCCCAGGTCGGGTAAAATTTTATGCGGTTTTTCCTTAGCATTTATCAGCAGCAACTCAGTCTTGTCTTGTGCCCAGTTGTTGGCAATAGGCTCACCTTCTATTACATGAACATTGCTATAGGGATTACAGGCATTATGTTATATTTATGTTGGGTCTTATCTTTATTTAATCACCTGTTTTTAGAAATACAGTGTCCATTGTTTTACGGTCTGTTAGATGTTATAGTAAATACGACTTTATTTTTGTATTTTTTTTGCTTTCAATTTATGGTTAACAAAAGAGTCATTTAGCTTCAAAGCCCAATAGAGTTTAAAAAATATATCGTACTCGATTCAATAAATTGATGAGAGACATACGATTTATATTTTATCAATACTTTATTTTATTTATTACCGCAATTTTGTAACAAATATAATAAAAATGATAGTTACTGCTACTTTAAAGTGAGTGGAACTGTTTATCTGTGTTACTTTATTAGTAACCTAGCTTTTTTCCGCGGCTTCGCTCGCGTGGAGGTCGAAAATCACCACACGGGAACGTAGTACCGTTTCAGTACCGTACACGTTTGAACGTGTACGGTACTGAAACGGTACCAAAACCGTGAATCGGTTCGGCAAGGTACCAGCGGCATTTTAAGATTTTTGTATGTTCTGGTCATGGTCGATCCATGTGCCTTTCATTTAAAACCGTTCAGCCGTACAGACAGACCGAGTTACTGTCGTATTTACATTATTAGTTAGTACTTATCAATAATATCTTTATTATACACTAGCGGCCCGTCCGGGTTTCGCACGGGTGCCTATGTTACTCAGGGTGAATGTAGCTTTCTATTTGTGAAAGAATGTTTATTCATTACAAACATACACACAAAAATACACATCTTTCCTCTTTATAATATTAGTGTAGACAAGAAAGTGGTTACAAAATTGTGTGAAGTCCCTAGCTCCTGTGCTAGGTGATAGATCTGTGTTACAAGAGCCAGTGATTAATGATAAATATTCATTGTTATTCTATTTTATGCTTGCTATAAAACACGTGGGCATTGTTTAGAATGATTTAAAATAATTAATATGCATGTCATGTTCATCCATTGGACTGTATGGAAGGTCAATGTTTAGTGAAGGATTTTTATAGGCTTAATTGTTTGGTTGTTGGAAGAGGAGTGAAGCAAGTGGGTGATCCCATATCTCCAAAACTCTTCATTGCAGTACTCGAAGAAATCTTTAGAACACTTGACGGGGAAGATAGAGGGATAAACATAATATGGCATCCGTGTCTCGCACTTGCGTTTCGCAGATGACATACTAGTAGTAGTAGGCCATTCAAAAGATGGAGCGACATAGTTGCCACGGCTGGAGTTACCTGGAACAGACTGGCAAGAGATAGAGAGAAATGGAGGAGGCTTTCACCGCCAGAACAAAACACACAATAACCAATAAATTAGGTCTTAAATATGGAAAGATCATAATACATATAATACGGAGACATTAATTGGTTTAGTTAGGAGAATTGTTTTTAAATAACATCCCGACTGTATTCCTGAACGGTTAGGGAGAGATGTACCTACAGAATAGCGGTAAGCCTTATGCCATCAACCGGGCACAAATGCAGCCTCTAGGGTGCTGTTTAGAAACTGATCGAAAAACTCAATGATGAATTAGATGAAAGAATTTAAATACATTTATTTGCGCTAAACATGACGCCTACCATGAAATAATAAACTTAGGCACAAAAAGGAGAAAAGATTACGTCTCATCCACGCAAAATTAGCCCTACCTGGGAATAGAACTGAGGACCGCATGCTCAGCAGTAGCTCTAGCGCTAAACAACTAGACAGTTAAAAAAGTATAACATTTTTAAAACAGTCGTTACCATTATCATATAATTTTGGAATTTTAATTTATATTATTTAATTTATTACGTTTGTGTAATTATGCTGATTGTGATTGTTTTTTTTTTTTGCAATTGTTAATTTTTATTTCGAATGTATTGCCTACGATCTTAATTGAATTGAAATAAATGATTTTGAATTGAATTGGATACCATTCCTATGGTTAAATTACCTCTATCAGTACTGGAATTAGTCCTCCGTTACGATTCGTTAAACTGAATTTTTTATGTACCAATACACGTATCAATAATGCCAAAATTTTATAAAATTCTGGCAGTCCCATCGAAACAAAATAAGCATGAACATAAATCCATAGTAAATCAACTTGTTCCTCTCAATTCAGTCGAAGAGTCGAAGGTCGACGTCCAATTTCCTGCCAGCAAACAATTGTCTCACATAATTCTATTTTCTTAACTATGTCTCCAATAATTTTGTTTGTATTAACATCGGAACATGGAAACACGAATAAGCAGGATGCCTATTTATATAAGCTTTGGTAGCGATGTAAGTGGTCTGTATTTGTTTCTATTGTAGCATAAATACTTTTAGTGCAAATATTGTTATACATTTTAAATGAGTACCTACTAACTATGAAGTTTATTTACGCATTCTCCTACATAGGAAACAACCTTTGCGAGTGGCCAACTAGAACCGATACTATTTTCTTGTTTTAAAATGGCGGCGGGTCACGGGAACAGTATGCGATTCCCGAATTCCCCTTAAAGTCAAGGGGGAGATTTATAAAACATAGTTAGACCTGCTGTCTTGTATGGATTAGAATGTTGGGCCACAAAAGGATGAATGAAAGCCATAAATATCACTTCACTACATAGTTTATAACAAAGTCGCTTCCCGCTGTCTGTCCTTATGTATCCTTAGATCTTTAAAACTCCGCAACGGATTTTGATGTGGTTTTATTTAATAGATAGATTGATTGAGAAGGAAGATTAAATGTATAATATTGCACCCGTGCGAAGCCGGGGCGTGTCGCTAGTAAAGAATAAAGAAAATAAACGATAAATTTTATTTTCTCCTATAAATTGGTTTTTAAATAACTCTTTCACATGACATTAAACATAATTCAAAGCCATATTTATCCACATTTCTACGATCTAAAAAATAACTAAGTGGGTTTATTGAGCCGTATTTTGATGCGGTCTTAAAAATATCTCTTTATGTTGTTTACTAGTCAAAGTTTTAGATCAATGTACTGTTTATGGTGACTGAGATTATTCGTTATTTAGAGTATTCGGTTATAAAGGACTTTTAGTTATTTGACGTGGAAAACTAGAGGGTTGAATGTCCGAATGATTAGAAAAGTTTTGTGCCCGTAGGGTGTTTATTTGACTTCAACATCCTCATCTATTTGAGTTGTTTTTCAATTCGTTCAAATGGGTATTGGGTTAATTAACCCTTGAGTATAATAACTAAACTGTCCAGAGGAAAATGAGTGCTAAACGTGACATTCTATTTCATAGCGTTTCATATTAATTCTACAGTGACTTTCGACACGATTGAGCGACTTTAGAAACGATTCAGTCGTTCTGTAACTTATATAACACATTTTCGATTCTTCCGTCATTGTTACCGCTATTATAGTGGAGTGGGGAGGGTGAAAAGTTACTAATCCTCCACAGAAAAGAGAAAAGTCCTCGTACCAGACAGGTATCGTGTCTGGTGGGGGCTATCGGTGCCTATCGGTTGTAGAATATAAAAATGCTAATTTCGCGGATAACTCTGCTTGCTTGATGAAGGTTTTAGGTCGAACGTGAGATAGTTGCCACATCGCGTCATACCGGCTACACCGCTGACAGAATGTTACTTTGTCTAGTCGCTCAGAAGCTATGACCGAATAAGAAATAATGCTGCTTGCGTATGTGAGCACGATGAAAAATCGAAGTGTGGGGCAACGTTTTAATTTCATCTTTGTTCGGAGATGTCCCATGATACTTCAGGAGTATGAAAAAACAGTTCTTCATCCCCTATAGAGAAGTCATGTCTGGTGTGCTACTGTCCGGATGTTTGTGTCGGGTTTTTCGATATAGTATAGTCATAAGTCACGGATAACTTTAACTGCGCGATTTAAAATTTTGATGTTAGTTCTTCATCTGGTCCATAGATGGTGCTGTAGTACTTTTTATAGTATGTTGTCCTAGTACTTTTTGTAGTGCCGTTACAATACCAATCCATGCTTATCCCGCGTGGATTACAACCCATCCCTTTTCCAAGAGAGGAGGACTGTGCTCCAGCACTGGAAATATCATAGGCTGATTGTGCTACTAAAGATAATGATACCAACACTAACAAGAATCTGTGTGGTATACTTCCACTAAAAACCCGATTACTGAAAAATCACGCTCTAATTAAAATCGAGGCTTTTTTTCCGTTTTGTAGCCTATGTTACCCGAGCCATAATAACGAATCGATTGACACCTTATTCATCAATATCGGATTAATAGTTTAGGTGCTACAGTGGAACATACGTAAATACAAACAGGGTTATGATTTTAGCAGTCTGTGTATATAACATAGATTGCTTTCAGACCGATTATGACATATGCTTGTGTCGTATTCGCCCATGCCCGGCCCGCCACCTCCATAGGGTGCAGACCTTGCTGAACCGATTCCTCCGTAAGATCACCGGAGCTCCCTTTTATGTCCGCAACGAAAGCCTTCATTTAGATCTCAAATTGACTACCACCCAGCAATTTATGAAACGTCTTTCAAAACGTTTCTTCGACTCAGCTGTCAAGCACAGTAACCCCCTTATCGCATCGGCCGCCCGATACGAGCCATCGCGTATCAGTAACGTTCGCCGTCCATGGCACGTTCTTCTCACCCCCGATGACCCCACCACCCTCCTCCAGGAAAGCAGTAGGGAAACCAGCACACTCAGGAAATACAAACACAGACCGCCGTCATTCCGACCCCGCCGCCGTGGCCCGTCGCGACGTCCCGTTTCAAACCCCCCCCGACCCTTGCATGAGCCAGCCCTTCGATGCTGAGCCAGTAAATCTAATAAAACAGCCCCTAAATCAGATCCAGCCTGTCCCCTTGCTGCCCTCCCCAGCGACGCCTTAAGCAGAGGCTCGTACCCCGGGGTGCCCTTAGCGAGTGGTCGCTTAGTTTATAAGTTCATTTTACCCCTGGCTGGAGGCCTTAAATTCTAGGCATCCACAGGGATAGACCGGTTAAGCAGTAGCCAGCCTCAGAGGCGGAACTGCGAGATGCCATCTCCTAAAAAAAATAAAAAAATCATAACCCTTCCTTTTGGCTCCGCCGTAGTCGGGTAAAAAGCGGAAGCTTTTAGCACCAATATTTTTTCTCATACAAGAAAACCCAGCTCACAACACCATTTATTTCCCACACGATTCCAGCTCCCTAGTCCAAGCTTATCGAGCTGAAATAGCTGCTACAAAGCCATCCTATTTGGCAATAACCGCTGGTATCCGACGCGGATTGCATCTTTTTATTCATGAGTGTACCCTGCTACAGCACATATTATATTATGTTGATATCTCATGGTTTATAATGTGAAGCGGATTTTGATATTATGCGACTCTCCTTGGGACGGAGAAAGAGTTGGTTTTGTACTGATTTGGACTGATTCTGTGAACTTAGCTTAATCAACCTATTGCGTTCACTGCTGGCAAAGGCGTCAAGAGAGAATGTGGGCTGTCAGCCTCCAAGCGAACCCAGTGCGATTAGTGGATGTCACAATTAAATACATGTACTCGAATTGTTGGTTGTAGGTAATGCTGATTTCCTCAATATATTCGGATAAGTTACAGAATGAGGCGTTACTTTACAGAAATTCATGACATTAAATTGAATAAAATAAATAAATAAATAAACAAATATCGCTGGACATTACACACAGCGCCATCTAGGTGCCACACTAAGCAACGAGGCTTGTGTCGTGGACACCAGATAGTTGATACTACTACATAGATACTTTTTTGTTTGTAAATACATACTTATTATACATATAAACATCCATGACTCGAAAACAAATGTCCATGCTCATCACACAAACATTTGCTCCTACCGGGATTCGAACCCGGGACCCTAAGAACGTAAGGCAGCCTCAAAACCGCTGCGCTATTCGGGTCGTCAAGAAAAAAGAAGAAGAAGAAGAAGAATGTAAAGTTTGTAGTCTTTATTCCGTGAAAGAGATCCAGGCCTGGATGCAGGATGCAGCACCGCCCTCCCCCCCGCAAAATATGCACATGCAGGAAAAGCAATCATAATAATTATCATTAACACTAGAAACGGGATCTTTACCATTTTTACTGTTCATTTTGAACATGGTTAATATCCTGTTTCTAGTGTTAATGATAATGTTAGTGACCATGACAGTTTAAAAATTCAATCTTATGGACCTTGAAAATACTCAATGCAGCTATGCACTTTACTCACTTTCTTGAGAGCAGTTTTGAAATAAAATCCGAACCTAACACACAAAAATAAGCGCAATAACAACAGCGCTTTAAAAAATCGTTTATTTTAAACTTAACTATTAGCTCTCGAGAAAAAACTTCCAACAGACTATTTCATGGGTAACTTTAGTACAGTTTAAGCTACTCAACCGTGACGTAAAAAGAAGCGGACTTAAGTTACTGTGTCAGTTCCCTAATGAATATTCAAAAGCCGTAAACTTGCGGTTACTAAGTTGAGCGGGAAAACGAGAAAACTCATCAGTTTTCCGCCCTGTAGGTGATTTGTCTCGGAAGTCCGGCTGCAAGATTAGAGGATAATGATTTATGAAGGTCGTGTACATATCATTTTCTCGCCTTATTTCCATGGGGAGAGGCAGAAGACACAGATTTACAACTGCCATGATTCCTGCATAATTTAGATAGGCAATCTTATTGCTTTGTTCACGTGTCAGACCATAACAAAGAAAATTGAATCAACATTCCATTAATGTACAGATGCTAGCACATCAAGCTACTACAATCTGGCAAATTTATTTAAAAGATTTTCAACTCTATCGCTAAAGCATTAGGTTCAAGGTTGGTTGGGAAAATTAGACAGTTTCGGGTAGCTCGATGTGCTGGCGCCTGCACAAAGGACACATTCTTCTATAAGCCTTCTTCATTCCTCGTTGTTATTATATTTTCTCGTCCCTTGACTATCTACCGAAAATTTATATGTAAAGGTGAGATCACACTAAAGTTTATTTTTAATGAGCATCATCTTGCAACATGTTTGTTTTTCGCTGCCCACTAATAAGACTTGCCTAGAGTATCTTCAATATGAGGATAGAGGAGCTCGTGGTTAAATATTAACAGCCGCCCGGATCAATCTTCTGGTTAAGCCGCGCTTGCCTAGGTTGGTATGTGGAAGGGTGACCACACATTACATAGGTACCGAATTTCCCACATGCCTCGGAAAACACGTTAATCCGTTGGTCCCGGCTGTCATTTGTAGATCTTTGACAGTCATTACAGGTAAACTGACAACAGTCTTACTAAGATGTATCGTATTTCCCAGTACTAACGGGGCTGTAGAGGTCAGCTGCACCCGGTTAGATTGGAAGCTGACCCCAACATTGCTGGGAAAAGGCAAGCAGATGATGAGAGTATCTTCAATATTGCACATTACTTATGACGGCATGATTGGCGCAGTGTCAGTGTTGGGGGTTCGATCCCCACACGGAACAAATATTTGTATTGCCTACAGGTAGTTGTTCCGGGTCTGGCTGCTTGTGTATGTGTGAATAAATGTTTGTAAACGCACTCCCGATACAGGAGAAATTCCTAGTGCGGGGGGGAAGGGGGCAAAGAGTTAAAGAAAATATTAATAATCTAATTTTGTTTCTGGCAGTTTTATTGGGTTTTAAAATTGTTCACTAAGGGCCGTTTTCTATACCTCACTTACGTATAACGGTTAGTTAACATGCCTTCTAGCAGCTATCGGTGTTACTTTAAAGAAAGTTAGCAATTAATTGAAAAGAATATCCTATACACGTCACCTACCTGTCTCTCGGAGGGTCGACCGCTTACTATAGACAAGTTGATTCAGAGAAAAACCCATGAAAGCTTTTCTGAAACGTTTTGTTTCTTACGGTCAGTAAGCTAAATGTCAAACAGTGACTGTTGATTGCTACCTCTCTATCTCGGGAGATAGTCAAAAGTAACCGACTCTGTCACGCAGTGTGTGTTGTATAATTGAAGACAACAAGTGTTATAAAATGGATTTGTTCAGTGACGACAGTGATAACAATATGTAAGGAGACTACGTATTCGATTCTGTACTAAATATTGCTGGATCTGGCCTGGAAAATCGTAGAGTTAACCCTAGAATCAATTATTCTCGTGAACTGTCTGAATCTGAATTTGTGTATAGATTTCGACTAGACCAAGCAGAGTCAGTGATTTATTGTTGGAAATAACTCCAACTTTGAGGGTAACATTCTGCCGGTCAGTTGATACATTGTTTCTAGCATGCTATTTTTGCATTATGAATCTCACTATGTTTTTAACGAGTGTTGGCGACCAGACTACAACTACGCCTCAGGATGCAAGAAGTGGCGGTACTAAAAATGCAGCCAGGCGCGAGTCGTGAGTGTAAAATATCCAATTAGATCTTATGCTATTTTTTGTAATAATATGTTCTCTGATTAGTTCTTTAAAAGGTTCAGTTCGTTTTTTTATTAGAATCTTATTAAGACTGATTTATGGTAGTTTATAAGGTAAAAGTGAGTTTGATGTAAAGAAATAGTACTTACTATTTCCTTAACATATCATTTCCTTAACTTAATATATCTGCGCTCATTACAGTGGCACACACAAAAAACTCAAAAAACTAGAACATTGAATAAAATACATGAGGAGACGATATTTGGGAGATTAAAATCTTTGTAGGTTGTTTCTTAGTTTTATTTACTTACGAATATCTAGTTCGATATCTATCGTAACTTGAAAATGTTAATTTTAATAAGTGCAGATATTTTAATGAAAATAGGAAAATAGTGTCAAACGATAGGTTAAAAACAATAACACAAAAGGATTTAGGTTGATAAATTAATTAGATTAGGAAATATGAAAATTGTAAATTGTGAACGAAACGCTTCGGAGGGATGCACTTACGAGTGGTTAAAGTGCTTTCTACCATTTACATAGGCCGTAAATGAAAAGAAACAACACAAAATAGTTACCAATCTAACGTCATCGATAATTTCAGAACAAGTTTCTCTAAACTTCATTCTCTCATTTGATACCAGACGCCAACTCATCTAGTACATACAGACGCGGACACTGTAACCTAGGCATACAATTAGAGGGGTGTCGGTCTAATTAGCATCGTGTCACGCTGGGGTGTCGAGTACCGCCTTGACATAGCTATGACTGGATACTACTTAGCAGTATTTTAAAGGCAGAACTTTTTTCTTGTCTGGGTACTTTTACTTCATTAAGACTATTGAACTGCATTGTTCGTTAGCGTCTTATGACGAGAGGCCGTGTAGACGGCGCATTCGTGTTCCACGCGCGCCTCAAAGAGATGTCAGCGAACAGAAAGGGGTCCGTAAGGACCGATGCCTGCCAGGGTTGCGGGACTGTTCGAAAGAGATACCGCGGCCCTGGAACACAAAGGGCAAAGGAAGGAACATGGATGGGTTTTAGTCACTAAAAGTCTGACACTCCCTCCTGCTCAGCCTAGCGCGGGAGGAGTTATTTGAAGATTTCGGGCCCGAAAAAAAAAAAAAAACATGGTGTGCTATAACTATAACAATAGTTCTTTAAGATATAAAGTAGTTATGTTTATCCAACATCAGCCGAAAGACTGACTGCTGGTTAAAAACCTCCCCAAGCCTTGCCAGGGTCGACAACTCCTGTGTTTCTCACATCTGGTGGATTCTGGGAGTCTTCACCAGGTCTTCGGTCCACCTTGTGGTTGCTTGCCTTTATATTAGGTCGTAGAGACATCTATTTGTGCCTCTTACAGGCCAGAACAAGTAACAATAACTTTCAAATCGTTTCAGTTTTACAACCACTCTCAACATGACCTATGACGGCACGGATGACGTAGTGGCTGAGCGATTGGCTACTACGCTGCGTGTCGAAGGTTCGATCCCCGCACGGAACAAATATTTGTATGGCTGATAGTTACTTCTATAGCTAGAAACTGGGGTTTCGTAGAGGGCCGAAGGGGATTTAAATGTTTGTATACGCACTTACGATTCAGTAGAATTATCTAGTGTGGGGCAACGTTTTAAAAAAAGGTATTGACATCAACAATAGGGTATCTCATGCCAAATCCGTGACATACTTAATACATTTGGAATTTTCATGAACGTTATCGTTGTTAAAATGTTATCTGATTCTTGTTGAGGACAGTGGACTAATCCTGCAGCAATGAAAGGCACACGCACTACTACAAGATTTACTGTCGGTATCCACAAGTTTTATAAACTAATACAAACTGATTTAGGGCAAGGATAGCTACAGTTTATCAATTTTATCTAAACGCGGTTAAAAAACTTACGAGACTAGTGCACTCTTTCGTGTCTGGAAGCGAACCGACCGCTACAAAGAAATGTGGGCGGAGAGAACTCGCGTTTACACTCAACTTCTGGTTCCAAAAATTTCTAGAATATTCGAACTGTTTTTAATGTGCTGCCTCTGGTGTCGAGAGGTTAGGAGACTACTACAATATTAATAATTTCATAATATTACAAGTATTACAACATCTCATTGATACAGCGCCTATAGTGTCAAGAAGCGACTACTATGATATTCATTAATAATATGAATCATTGATAAATACCGCCTCTAGTGGCAAGCAGCGTAAGCAATCGATCAATTATGCGTAAATCATTCATTGATACTGGCGTCCTCCAGTAGTAACTCTACTATACTGCTTCCGCTGCGCGACAACAGAGGACGGTACTTGTATACAGGGTGTAACAGGACCCTTCACGAAGCCGTCAACCAAGCATTATGTACATCATTTTTAGGGGTGAATAATCACGTTTTGACGTAAAACTCAATGTAACGCACTAAAACACCGTGCTAATGGATGCATTGAAGAGTACGGGGGTCGCGGTGATGTTTATAGTAAAAATCTTACATTGTACATATGTATTTAAAAAAAAGTTTGTGAATTTGTTGGACCTTTTACACCCAATATCTTCGTAACTAGAAGGTTCCCAGATATAGTCTAGAACAAAAAAATTATCGCTATGACGGGGAAAACAAGTGCCTTTCGTTACGTTACGTTTTTTTTTTTTTTTGGAGCTGGCATCCCGCAGTTCAGCCTCTGAGGCTGGCTACTGCTTAACCGGGCAAATCCTGTGGATGCCTTAAAAATAAATCTAAGGCCTCCAGGCAGGGGCTTAAAATAATACTTAAAAACTAAGCGACCACTCGCTAAGGGGGGTGCCCTTAGCGAGTGGTCGCTTAGTTTTCGCCTGTGGGGTACGAGCCTCGGCTTAGGGCGTCGCTGGGGAGGACAGCAAAGGTCTTGTTACACCCTTTATATCAGTCACAATTCTAGACTAAGCCCTCAGGTTGTGAACAACTTATAAATGTCTTTTTATTATTAATTTAAGATAAATTTTTAGTTTTATACGAAACACGCAGAAACACTTTTCTTTTCTGGGAAGACTGACTAGGATTGTTATAAGCTAAGTGGTATTTCATTCGGATTCTTACACGTGCATACATGTTTTGTGGGTCACAGTGTAAACGGGAATGTCTGTAAATATTAGTTGAACTGGTAGGTTAGAGACATCAGAAAGGAAAAAAACATAATTAAAGTTTTGTAAGTGACTCTTTTCACTCTTTTCTTTTAAGCAAATAAGATTGCTCATATACGAAATTGATATAGTACTATATATTTTATTCTATATCAGTTTGGAATATACATTGTTGAGCAAATTAATCAGCTTTAACAATTATGATCACATTCAGCCTTGTCCTCAGGCTTGGTGGTGCGACGATCTCCGCAGGGTGGGGTGGAGTTAAGTGGCGTGCGATTGAAGAGGCCTATGACCAGCAGTGGACTGCTGTAGGCTGATGATGATGTTCACATTACAACTGTCATTTCTTGACAGTTTATATACATAACAGGAAATTTTAACGTGTTGTGTCACTGCAATTAATTTAAATTCTGAATAATTGAACATGAAGTGGATCAATGTTGAAGTCTAAACCATTGCATCAAGCACCACTTCATACTTACAAACTCGCTCTCCAGTAACTTAAACTTAATTTCCCTCTACCAAAAATCCGCTAAAATTTAAAAGCTAAGCTAACTAAACTCCAAAGCTAACTGCAAACATACGAGTCGTAAGTATGTGACGTATGTAACGGGTGGCAGCAGTGGCTGACGTTCCGGCCGGTTGGGAACATAAACGGACTGAAGCCGGGTGGCTCTTGGAATCCGGAATACTTTATATCTTTATGGTTCGTTTCTAGTTTTGACATGAAAAGTAGTTCAGAAAATGTTCTAAATTAGTGGTAACTGTCTTCATTACTGCCAATGGTGATTTTGTTAGGAATTTGTCGAGAGTTTTGTCACTATTAATATGTATGTAGCCATGTTTGTGTGTTTATATAGGTGGATAAGAGATGATGTGGGGAACACCTATTGACAAGTATTGTGTGGGACGTCTCCCAGTTAGGTGGACGGACAACATTCAAAAAGTGTATCAGACAGACTGTGGAAGCCGGAGTATCAGGTGTCCTGGTGCAGCTTGAGAGAAGCCCATGTCCAAAAATTTACTGAATTGAGGATTACATACACAGTGCAGAAGCATAGAGTGACCGCCTCGTTGGTGTAATGGTAGCAAGCGCGACTGCTGAGCATGAGGTCCTCGGTTCGATTCCCAGGATGGGCAAATTGTTACTGGGTTTTTCTATCAGCAATTTCTCAGTAGCAGCCACGGAGTCTGGATTTGCACCCGGTAGATGGCAATAGGCTCATCCCTTATTACAGGAATTAAACATAACTGGCGTAATGTGGGTGTACTATTAGGTACACCTCTGCCTCATCCTTCGGGAATTACAGGCGTGATGTAATGTCATGTGCTGCACATGAGGTTCCGCTGGTTCGGATCATAAACGAACTGAAGCTGAATGGTTCATATGGTTCATGGAATCCTGTGCGCTCTGGAAACGTAGAGATTATTTTACATGTTTATTGTTAGTTCCTCGTTGTGAAATGAAAAGTATAGTTTAGGCTTGGATAGGTAAGTGTTCGGAGTGTGTCGGGACTGTCTTCATTTTCGCTAGTTAAGTTTAAGTCTCATATAAAAGGCGGCGAGCTTATTGCCATCAACCGGACACAAATCCAGACTCCGAGCTGCTACTGATTGAAAAGACAATTTGCCTGAACTGAGAGTCGAACCTGTTCAGCAGTAGAGCCTAGCGTTGTGACCTAAAAAGGCAGCTACTTAAAAATACTTAAATACTAATTAATCACGCGAAATACGCGCTTGGACCTGGAGTTGCGGACACCAGCCCTTTATACAATATAATACTAATTACGTTGAAAGAACACTGTAAACCTTTGACAAAAGATCTAAAAATATCCTCATTTAATAAGAAACAATAAAGGAGCTTGCCATTACCTATATCTCAGTTAGAATTGCCTTTGACGCGTTAATGAGGGCAAAATTAAGTTCAATTAATCGTTTTAAGGGTCATATTGGGTCACATTTTCTTTTCAAGGACAAACTTTCTTGACAAAAGTTATCTTTTATGGTTATTGTGTTATAATATCGTATTGGGCTGATTATGTGTGCTAAGATAGTCATAAGCGAGACTTAATGTAGATTTGTTTTTTTTTTTTTAAACCAGTATCGTGGGTGCGTTTACAAATATTTAAATCCCGTTCGGCTGTCTACGAAACCGCAGTTTCTAACTATAGAACTAACTATAGGCCATACAAATATTTGTTTGATGCCGGAATCGAACACGACACGCAGCGTAGCAGGCGATTCAAATACCATAATTATTGTGATAGAACTTACAACAAAATTTTCGAAATATTCAACGGACATTCGTCATTAACACACATCGCCACTACTCGTCTCTCGGAGTGCAGTTTTCTTAAATCATCGTCCCCTTTTCATAGAGGCTGGCTTTCAGAGCACGTGCGCTCTATCTCAGTGTGGAGCTGCTAAATTGGCAAGTAAAGTTATCAAAAAACTGTCTAAAGAAAGAAAAGAAAGAAAGAAAGAAAAATGTTTATTCGACGTCAGTACATTAGGCACACACACAATAATAATAAAAAAGGTATAAATAAAGAGAAAATACATAGTATGACTGTACTGTGTGCCTCACGGCTGCGCCAAAGCGTCAGACAGCCTCACGTGTCTGGCATGAATGCTGAAATGGACCTTCATTTCAGCATTCATGCCAGACAGGTGAGGCTGTCTGACACTGGTCTTCCAATGAACCTTGAGGGGGTAAGTGACATCCAGAAAACAGTTTCAAAGATAGTATATGAATAAATGATTGTAGGTACGAGTTAGGATAAAAAATGTGAGTAGGTAATAAGTATTATAACGTGTTCGAAAGTAATACTGGTTACAATAAATAAATACAGAGACAAGCCAAAACAGAATAAATATTATTACAAGAAATATAAAATGAGGTGGTTCAAAGTGGAAAAAAAAAAATGTTTTTAAGTAGGTGGCTTAAAACAAAACTGTACCGATAGATTGCCATATCCACCATTATCATTATCGTCCTGCCCTTGGCCCATGTTAATTCTAACCCAACAGATGGTCTGTTTGCGGATGGATGGAAGGATTTTATTGGTATGTCAGAAGTACTGTGAGAGGAATTTATGAAAGTGTTGATCTTTCTTTTGTTTCACTATTTTGCTTTGCTTTGTTATTTTGTATATTTTAATATGTTTCATATATTGTCTCTTCTATTTTATAATTTTAGTTACTGTAATTGGTTTTAAAGACAACCGTTGTAATTAAATAAATAAATAAATGTTATTCGGGATCGGCGACACACGTTTTTTTTTCCAAAAAATAGCCACATCCGGAACCTGATAATTACAACAATTAAAAAAATGCAATGTGCAGAATTTTGACTTGAATAAATTACTTTTAAATTAGAACAAATGCCTTTAGATTTTAACTTTAAGAAAGCAGTGTAACCTTGCACCACCACTGCTATTTGTCTAACTTTATGTTCTTTACTGATCGGCATTTTTATCAAGGCAGAATGTTTTTCTTCCCATAATTCGGCCTTTACCGAACCCCGCTAACCCCGTGGCCGCAACAACCCAACATGCAAATGTTCTAACACGAGCTAACGAGGTACTCGACTCAGTTCTAACGAGTACCATTCGAACATCTACTATCACTTGGCCATTACTCACTAACTCTCTAGTTCATTACTCACTTCATTTTTCTGATGCTCTGTGACAGAACTAGAGGATAATATAATGATAATGTACCCACATTTTCAAACACACACTTCACATTCTTTGATCATGAATACGGACACTATGAAGACTATTGTGACAGGAAATTAACAACTCTTTCTAGGCAGGTACTTATACCAATTCTTTTCTTCATCCATTAGCTTGTGCGCTTAAGAATAAAGAATAATTTATTTGCTTAAAATAAAGGTGAGTTGTTAAAGTTGGTGGTTTATGCACAAACCATATTTTGCCTTTATGGCATGCAAATATAATTTTACATTATTATATGTATAATGCATATTTAAGTGAAATTTATCAAATACAGGGTGTAACAAGACCCTTAACGAAGCCAAAAGGTACTTGTTCTCCCCGTCATTGCGATTTTTTTTTTGTTCTAATACTTATCCGGGAACCTTCTAGTTACGGAGATATTGGGGGTCAAAGTTACAAATTTTTCACAAGTTATGTCTTGTGTGTTTACAAAAAAAATCTTACGTTATTAAATGTATTTAAAAATAACTTGTGAAAAATTTGTAACTTTGACCCCCAATATCTCCGTAACTAGAAGGTTCCCAGATAAGTATTAGAACAAAAAAAATCGCAATGACGGGGAGAACAAGTACCTTTTGGCTTCGTTAAGGGTCTTGTTACACCCTTTATATCCGTATGCTAATTTAAAGTAAAATAATTATGCAGAAATTCTTGTAAACTGTAAAAACCATTTTCTGTCAACCATTTACACATTTTATTTCTAAAATATTTTTATGGGAGTTCTACATTTCTAGTCAATTTATGAAATATAGAAACACACATTTAATTTTGAAACACATTGTTTTTAATCAATGTTGCATTGCAAAATAGTATCATAATTTTTGTTGCATCTCTTGCTTAATGTAAGTGTCACTTTTGAATTTAATAAAATCACTAGGTTTCCTTACAAATCACCACCACCAATAACTACCTCAAACAGTTTAGTTGATCGATGACTTTCTTAGTGGACTAAGAAGAGTTTTATAATTATATGTCAAAGTAAAAAGAAATAAATAGGGCAAAGTGTTTTAAACTTTGAAAACTAGTAATCTTATTAATCGTTATCGTTTGTTGTATTGTTTTTGTATTTTTAAACATTTAATATTCTGGACAATACTCGTAGTAGGCTGTGGTTCAGCAAAAATATTATTATAGCAAAATGTTAGTGTGATCTTTATTTCTTACCAAAAACACATTATTCTTTCATTCCAACCCTCTCCTTTGAGAATTTCAGTCGTAACCAAAGTACCTGCCTACGAAGCAGTGAATATGAAGAGAAAATGATCCTATATCTCTTCGGATCCGGTGCTCAAAGCCGAAGCCAGACAAGTCCCGGAGGCTTGCGAATTGCATGGTCCGACAGTAATGTGATGGTAATATGCCTGGATCTGGCGAGAATTAGAGGTGGTAACAGGGAATAATTTCATAAGTAGTTGGTTATATCTAGACACACTTACGCAAATAAAATCTTAGCGCACTTGCAAGAGCCAATTACCCGTACTGTTGGTACAATTTTAATAGGTCCGATCTGGCAATAATGTAATTTCGCATTAAGGCGGCACTGAGACAGGGCATCACAGTTTTCTTTTCTTTTTTCACAGACTGACGCAAATCCTCGAGTATTTATTTCGGGCAATATAAGCCTTCCTCGTCATCCTGAAATGCGAAGCCTGTAGATAGAGCCCACAGGAAGCTGTGCTTCTAGGCAGAGCTAGGCTGACGTTGGCCAGGACCACAGTCCAGGACCCACCGCGCACAAAGAACCAAATGTAAGATATAGTGCCGACAAGAAGTCTACTTGCATTCTCCAAAGTATCTCGATGTTGCTTGAGTCCAAAATGTAAAAAGGCCTATCCAATCCCCAAAACACTTTTCTCAAGATCTTAAAAACGCGGAGTTCAAAATGTTCCGTTCAAAAGTATTTTAAAACCATAACATTCGTCAGATAATTCTCTCAAGAGTGCACTAAGTTTTAGTATCGGTCGGGAGGCCTCGAGAATGCAGCGACAGATGAGCTCAGATGTCGGAGGTCGAACGTCACGGTTTACTACAGAAGATTCTGTAAGCTGTCAGTAATACCTTTAACTTGGTTTTATTTAATTGTAGGAATTTCCTAAAAGGATTTATTTTTATTTTTGTAAAACTAGTTTTTGGTGTAGATTATTAGGTAGATTGTGTTAAAGATTATTACATTTTATTATTAGATGTGGCTGGACAGGGGTCGATTCATGAATATAGAAATGTGGAAGAAGACTGAAAATGTTACACCGACCCCAATAATTTGGGATTAGGGCAGGATATTATGACGAGGATGATGTTATAATTAAGTATATTGGATACTAGGTATCACTGTTAAAGATAAGGTAACGTGGCTTATTTGCACTAAAGTAATATTGTTTAAAAGTAACCTCTGAAAAGGCAATCTTGTATTCAATTCATCGCATGAGACAGATTGTGTTAGTCTGTATATTTTGTTGTACGGTGATTTTAACTATTGTTTAAAGTTTTAGTAAAGAAATAATTCAGCATGTGCCATAACCGAAAGTCCATGACGTAAAATGGAGTTATGTATGAGTGCTATACTGAAACAGTGGCTAGAATTTAAAATCAAAGTGAAGAGGAGAATTTACTTGTTTTTGTTTAAACACGAGATCATCAATCGCCTATAAATTTCTAGTTTAATCGTTCAATTCGTCTCCTGTTAACTTATTATTTACGTAACTACAGATTAGCTACTAAATCAAAAGTGTTCCTTTCATTGCCCGTAACAAGTAATTTATTAATAATATCCAAAGATATTAGCAATTTAGGATAAGATGATAATGGACATTTATATGGACTATAATACGATGACGAGTAGTTAATTATGTCTGTGTGTTGAAATATAGGTTAATCATAGTTGTAGTTTTTTTTTTTTTTTACTGGTGGGATATCATCAAATGACCCCAGAGTTGGCTCTGGGCAGAGCGGAAGGGAGTGTCAGACTTGTACTGACTAAAACCCATCCATCCTTCTTTTGCCATTTGTGTTCCAGGGCCGCGGTATCTCTTTCGAACAGTCCCGCAACCCTGGCAGGCATTGGTCCTTTCGGACCCCCTCCGGTTTGCTGACATCTCGTTGAGGCGCACGTGGAACACAAACGCGCCGTTGACACGGCCTGTCGTCATAAGACGGACGGACGGACGGACGGACAGCGAGCTAGCCCATTACACACCGGCCACAGGCCCGCGCCTACGGTAGCCGGGAGCCACGAAGTGACTCCCAACGCCCCGGGCGTCTCCCGCGGTAAATGGGACGTAAGGCTCTCTCCATCTCACGTCCCGCCACTTTGAGGTGGAGGCGGTGTCCCATTCCCTCTCGCTCCGGAGCATAGGTTGAACCTGGGCCGGACGCGAGAGGTCGCCGCCGCCGATCGCCGCTACGAGCACATGGCGGTGCTCCGCCCAAGCGGAGCAGACCTCCACAGTGTGCTCCACCGTGTCCTCCGGTCGATCTTCGCATTGGTATCAAAGTAATAGTTCAATAAATCAAAATAAGAATACTCACAAATAGTTATAAAGCAAAACATCACGTCTGTAATCTTCAAAGGATTAGGTAGATATGTAGCGAAATGTGAGAAGTTCCATGTAATAAGCGGGGGGGTATTGTCATCAACCTGGCACAAATCCTGATTTAATGGCTCCTACTAAGAAATTCCTGATGGTCCCAACAACACTTTACCCGACACGGGGGTAAAGGGTCCTGGGTTTAATCGAACCCAAGACCTCAAGCTCAGTAGTCGCTCTTGCGACCACTAGACAACGAGGCAATCGAAGAAAGGTCGACCCGCGCGATTATTGATCCCAGGCAAAACCGTTGACAAAGCCTAGTCTCCATGAACTAAAATAACAAGACATTTTCGGCCAATAATCCCCACAATTAGTACCACTACGTGTGCCCGATAACCACTACAGTGCGGTCGTTTGAAAGTGGCCTAAATCAACAGAGATGTTGACGGTGCGTGATCGCTGTAGGGGCTGATGGGCATTAAGTAAGTATCGAGTTACTAGGATTGTCACGTCGGTGTAGTGGTATTAAGAGTGTTTGATTCTGGATTCGATTCACATGTCCGATTTTTTTTTGGATTATTCCATTAGATTTTTTTTTGTGACGGTTTGGAGTCTGGATTTGCGAATGGTAACATATTAAATTATCATTCTCTTGCACTTGTGGTCGGCGCAGCATGTCTTCTTCTTCCATATTTCTCTATGACTCGTCATCTCATCTGTCAGACACCTCCTTTCTTGCCATATCATCCTTCACACAGTCCATCCATCGTTTCTTTGGTCTTTCTCTACTCTTATACCCAACCAGATTAATACTCAAAACTTTCCTCACGACATTTTCCTCATTCCTCCGCATCACATGCCCATACCACGTGACGTAGATTTATATCTATGGTAATGCCATACATTGTCAATATGTCTATAGTCTAGTTTCATATATTTGAGCTAATTTCTTTATGTAGAATAAAGCCTTAATTTCCGAAAGGCTTTGCGTTTTCTTTATATCAATTTATTCTACTTAAAAATAATGTAATGTAAACGCTATTCAAAGCTATTCAATAACAGTTATTTTCGCTGATGTCTAACAAGAAAAAAACATCTGACGTACTGGAAAAGAATCAAGACTCAAAATTTACAATGGCTGTTCGTCCAACGAAATATTTAAATCCAGATAAGTTTGATGCTGATCCGAGTGAATCTGGCGCAGAGCTCCATTGGAGTCACTGGTATAATACGTTTAAAAAATTTATTTCCGAAGAGGTACCAGATTCTCTCCAGAGTTGAAACTAAAGCTACTAGTAAATTACTTAACGCCAACAGTTTACGCACTGATAAAACATTGTACAGATTATGAACAGGCTATTATGACATTAACGGAAACCTATGAAAAACAGAAAAACCGTATCTTAGCTCGTCATATTCTATCTACTAGACTTCAAAAAACAGATGAATCTATATCCGATTACATTCGTGTTTTAAAGCTGCTAGCCCTGTGATTGTCGTGCCGTGTCCGCTGAAGAATATCAAAACGAATTCATGTGTAACGCATTCATTTCGGGTTTATGTTCTCAAAAAATCCGCCAAAGACTTTTGGAGAATATGACATTGACATTCGATGAAGCTATAAATCAAACATTGACGCTTGAGAGCGCTGAAAAAAGTTCCTCTTCTAATCTTTTTCAACTCCAAACACAAACTCATTGCTGAATGCAATCACTTCTCAAAGGAGTATTAATATAAGCGAACCACAAGTAGAACAACAAAAAGAGATCCAAAATCATTTAGCTGCTTCTATTCCCCGTTTTTTTGGACAAAAGAAACGACGTTGCTTCTTTTGTGGCAGGAACGTCCATCAACGGATAAAATGCCCTGCATTCCATGCGACGTGTCAACTTTGCTCAAGAAAGGTTCACTTTGCTAACGTATGTCGTAGCAGTAGCGTTGGTGGCTCGACGGCAAATGCGATTTCTGAAGAGACATCATTAAGCACTGCAAGCATAATCGCAGCCTTCCGGGAAGCCTTCAAAAGGCCACTGTCCCTGTTTTAATTAATAAGTACACTGCAGACGCTCTCGTGGATACTGGCAGCTCAGTGAGCTTTATTGATAAAAGCTTAGCAGAGACATTGGGTCTAAAGAAAAATCATTGCAACCAGACGGTCACCTTAGCGTCGCTGAATTATACTTCTATTGTAGAAGGTTCGTTCGTTGCAACTATAAAAGTCAATAAACCTTCTACAAACAGAAGACTTTGTTGATCGTGAACAATTTATGCGCTGATATTATCATCGGTCACGATATTTTGAAAACACATTCATCAGTTGTCCTAAATTTTGGTGGTAAAGACGAACCTTTAAACATAATATGTAATGTCATGGAAGCTGCTGTGCCCCTGCTTCGATATTTACAAATCTTTCACCCTTTATAAAGCCCGTTGCAGTTAAATCTCGAAGATATAATGAGGAAGATGAATCTTTCGTAAAACAAGAAATAACAAAGCTACTAGAGGATGGTGTCATCAAACCTAGCACTTCGCCATGGAGGGCTCAAACTTTAGTCGCAGGAGGGGGCCATCATCGAAAACGCCTAGTGATCGATTATTCGAGGATTATTCGATTAAATGAATGTTTTGTTTATAGGAAATCCGGTAGGTAGGTATTTGAAGAAGCTATTGCTGTCGCACAACGAGCACTATTTCGAAATTGGTGCGATAAAGACATAATACAGCAGTGCAAGTACGTAGGACTCGATTCGATAAATCTGACAGTTACTCTCGATAAAATAAGTTTTTATCGACTCGAATCGATGACGCAAGTACGTGCTACTATTTTAACGATCGATGACAAAACACCAAAATTTTAACGATTTTAACGAAAATGTAAGTATGAAACGATTACGACAACATTTTGACGGTTGAGATCGCCTATTATGCTGTCGAGCTCGGTAATTTATCGACACTTTGTAAAAGTGCGATAAGCTTAGCTTAGCTTATAATGGATTCAGGACTTTTGGTTTTATTGCTAGGTGATGAGGAAGAACGGCAGCACCATCACAATGTGATGCGTATTCGGAGGCGACGTCTCAGAGACACGAACAATCCTCTGGAACTTCCAGAAGTTTTGTTAAGTTAACTTTTTCGGGTGACTCGAGAAGTGGCATTCATTTTAGTAGAAGGGATAGAGATGTACAGAGGACACGATCCACTGGACTCCTTATCCTTATTGTGGTATCGTGGGTTTACTATTATTTATTTAACTGTAAAAAATCATAGCTTTAAAGTCATAAACCAGAAAGAATTGGCCAGGGTCACTCCTGTTCTAAATGAATGTATCATGACTATTATCTTAGCTCGTAGTGAATAATTAATAACAGGAACTGGAGGCAGCTAAATAAAAACAGATGTACGGGTAGATTTTCAATGGTTAAACAGCACTTGCCAAAGATAGACATTGATGGGTGTCCATTCATTACATACTGAGTTTCCTCCCTCGGCGAGCAGGTTAAGCCGTTGGTCCCGGCCGTCATTTGTAGATCTTTGACAGTCATTACAGGTAGTCAGTGGTTAGTGGCTCGAAAGTCTGACAACCAGATTTACTAGAGTATGGTATCGTCATAGTTCTTTTTTATCTCAGCGATGCTTTGAAGCAAAATGACATAGTAGCCAATTTTGGCACATTAGAATAGAAATAGGCGAGCGAGAAATGGCCAGTTTAGTTTTCAAGCCAATTATTATTATGTTCGCGCTGTCGAATAATTATCTTCAGAGTCTCGTCTATTCCAATGTCTTTGCTCAAAAGTAAATACATTTAACAGAGTATGAATTTAAAGTCTGCAATTTTAATAAATGTCGCGCAGGATCAATAGCATTCCTAGCTAGTGAATGTTTTGAAAAAGCTGGATTGTCAAGAGACAAATATATAGTGTACGGAAAACAAACCATTTCCAGAAACCTTGTTGAAATTTAAGGATATGAAGAAGAACTACAAACGAGACTTGAGGTTTGTCTGGATGGATCACGAAGGGCTGCGGGACTGTTAGGGCTGTGTGACTATTCAAAGAGCTGCGGGACTGTTCGACAGAGATACCGCGGCCCCGGAACACAAAGGGCAAAAGAAGGAACATGGAAGGTGTTTAGTCAGTACAAGTCTAACACTCCCTTCCGCTTCGCCGAGAGTGGGAGGGGTCATTTGATGATTTCCCATAGGAAAAAAAACCGGTCAAGTGCGAGTCGGACTCGCGCACGAAGGGTTCCGTACCATTATGTAAAAAAAAATATATCTGAAATGGCGTCAACTGTATATGTATGTATGGGGACACCCTTTAATGTTCAACTTTATTTATCTTTTGGAATTATCCTTTATTTCTGCTGTAAGGCCTTGCTTTTTGCCAAATTTCAACCCTCTAAGTTTTGATTCCCTTGTGAAATTGCATGATATGCGACATAAACAGTCATATCTTTTGATCGCATTGACTTACAAGTTTGATTTTTTCTTGCTCCGAGGAGTAGCAAACCTGAGTATTTGGTATTAATTTCAGTTTGTAACTGCACGCGTTCCTGAGAAAAAGGGTATTGACAGACACACAGACGGACGGACAACAAAGTGATCCTATAAGGGTTCCGTTTAATTTGCCGATTGAAGTACGGAACCCTAACAAAGATGGATCAAGAGGCACAGTCAACATTAGTCACACAGGGGGTGCCATGCAGGCCTCAGAAACGAACATTTAATCTATATCTTTAAAATTTCTTTTGAAAATTTCTTTAATTGGAGTTAAAGAAGTAGGGACAATGGAGAATTTCTTGAAAATAAGTATGAAGGAAAAAGTAATCGTGAATGTATTTGTGTATAATTCTGCCGCTGCTTAGCAGTGACTACACGCTCTTTACTTATAAGGTAGGTTTGAAGGAATACATTTTTTAGGCATCCGCCACCAAAATCCACATCTCAGACTCTTCCAAAACAATCGTATCTCTGCGGTTTCCGGTTACGGTCAGCTAATGCTTGTTTAAAATTTTAATTTTAAAGCTAATATTTGTTTTTATATTAACAAAAAAAGTTAATAAAAAAACAAACATAGTTGAAGACCTACTTAAGTGAATTTAAAAAAAAATAAGTTGTATTAGATTTATTTTCATTTTAGCTTATGCCAAGAGCTCAAAGTACCCATGCCATAGTCAACTTTGGACTCCTTGTCCAACTGAAGACTTCCAATGAGGCTATAGAGATTAAAATAAGGTACGGAGGTCTTTCAGCCCTCTTTCAACGCGCAGTAGCAACTGAGAGGTATTTGGTCAAAAAGTCCATGTTCACCAACGAGACCCTGCAAGGTGTTCTGAGAGTACTTGAGGAAGAGATGATTGTGGAAGCACATCCTCCTGATCAGGTATAGAAGGCATATTGCAAAGGCGCTACTCTATAAGGTAAACGATCATAAAGTTTTTAGCATACTTAACAGAAGGTACCTACACTTGCCTGCCTCCTGTTTGTGTCTCAAGTCATGGCCGCTGAAAAGGAGCACTAAGATAGTCTTAGGAGCACCCGCTAGCTCCTTGTTAGCGGCAGTGGTTGCAAGAGAGGTCACGGCTGACCATGGGTCATGACCACTGAAACCCAAGTATTACCTTATAGCAAATACCTTTTGTTTGCTTGAACAACATTCGTTTGAAAACATTTAAAAAACTTTTTATATAATTTTTTTTCCCAGGCTCTTCTTTCAGCCTTATACTAGTAATGCGAATGGAATCTGCTGCCATTAATCTACACCAGACTAGACCATGCTCAAAAGGGAAACAAACATTTACCACTGATTCTTCGAGCGAATCAAATAGTAAATTATTTAAAAAAATGTTTTCTGCTGCATGCATGGTAGTAATAGGATAAGCTGTAGAATACGAAACCACGACTGAGTAATGGCATTTTATGGCCTTTGAATCAGCTTATACCTAAATTGGAAGCAATGGTAGGTGATAATATTATCTTAATATTTTCGGCCATATGATGTACATTTATCGAAAAAGAGGAAAAAATACCACGAATTTAGGAAAAATATTCTCTCGAGAATTTAAGCCTGATTTGTTGTGCATGGAAAGTAATAGTTTTTCAATTATTGCCATATTCTATTCAACATGGCGTCTTACTGTTTGCATAGTCTGCTTTCGTTCTGAAATCATGTCACATAAAAACATAATATCACGTCGAAGTTACCTATATATGAGAAGTATGTGTTCTTGTAATAAATAATAATTATTATACTCTTAGACATCATTTTCGACTTGACTTTGACTTTCGTGGCTTTCAGTGTTATTTGACGTTCTCTCATTATGTTTTGTTCCTACGACTTTTGCTTTGTACAATTATTATCAAATAACAATTTCTAGGTTATGCAAACGTCATCTCTATAACCTGTCATAACACTCACGACAAACGTCAAACATTTTTATTTTTTATTGCGTGCATAAAAACCATTTAATATTATGTAAAAAATGTTACTTTATTTTATTCAGAGGTTTGTTTCCCGGCTTTTATAAAAAGTACATGTTATGGCCGTAGTCCCACACAAAAAAGAAATATCTCCTTTGTCGTCTATTATATATATTAATAGTGATCGCCTTTCCAGCCGTAACATGGCTACTGTGTAACGGACATGTCATTGTGATGAGCTAAGTAATTGTCTTTTACACAGTTCATCCATTGTTTCTTGGGGAAATATCATGAACTTTGAAAAGGTTATATTAATAAAAAAGACAAACCTGAAAATGCACTCTTGTTTTAGATCCGATGCGCAGGAGAAGCACAGTACACCGATGACATTCCGTCGTTCCATAACGAAGTGTTTGCTGCCTTTGTGCTCAACTCAGTGGGAAGAGGTACAATCTTGAAAATGGATCCCAGCCCCGACTGGTAATATTAATAAATTCGTTATCACACTACCTATAATAGTCAAATACTAAACTATTCTGTTGGAGGATTTCCTAGATTTTAATGCTAATAATGTCATTAAAATTTAAAAAATAAAATCTATATTGTATTAAAATGGTTCCATGCGTGTCCACCAATATTCAAGAAATTTTGATTGATACACGCCTCTAATTTTTATTTTATTATTTCAGGCACTAAAGGGTGTAATAGCTTTCTACACATACAAAGATTTTCCTAGTTTGAATTCATTCATACCTGCTGACTTTGGGTTCACCTCAATCAAATAAGAAGTCTTAAGTGAAGGAACCATCAGACATCACAGTCAACCTATTGGCATCATCGTAGCAAAGACTCACAACTTAGCAGACAGAGCCTCCAGACTTGTGAAAGTGGAATACAGCAATGTCACTAAAACTATCATGGATGTTAATGTAGCTAAAGATGAAGACAAGGAACACTCTCTTTGCAGCGAGAGATGCTACAGCAACTGGCACAGACGTGCCCAAGACTATCACTGGAAGTTACATTTTTCACTTGCAATATCATTTTCCAATGGAGACCATGGTCTGCGTAACCAATTCTACGGAAGAAGGGCTAGAAGTACACATGGCATCGCAGTGGCCTGAAGGATCACATACTATGATATCGAGAGCATTGAATATACCCCAAAATAATTTAGTGTAATGTATGACGTAGTAAAGAAAGAAAGAAAGAAAGAAAAAATGTTTATTTGTCGCAGGGACATGACGTGCGTACAAGAGATAAATTAAAAATAATTGGTTGCGCTAATTTAAATATTTGGCAACATCAGTAATTGGTTGGTAACACATCCCTATCTCCCATCCCTTCCTTGCACGGAACCAATCGTACTCGTGGAAGCGAGATGGCAAACGTACGGCGGAAGCGAGCTGTCATTAGACACAAAAAATTTTGCGGTCGTTGGCTATGAACTTACGTGTCGAGAACATTGCGTTCCCTATAAAAATCTAGAAAACTTGGTGTTTGTGCGTGAAAACAACTGAATCGAATCTGAATCGAGCTGAGGAGCTGCAGACGAGGAGATCAAGGTACTGTGCACCCCCTGTAAACCTTACGAAAGACCGATTCATTCTGTGCTTCCATGCGGTCTTTTCACGTCCCGTTTCAATACCAACCAAGTTGATATTTTTATTTTATTTTTGCCTTTTCCGCGCATCCATTGGTCCTTCGAGCCGGATTCCATCTGGAATCAGTGAATAGCCAACCATTCCCCTATCCTGGGTCAATTTGTCGCATATTCCGCAATTATAACCGCGCCGCGCGCACGTGCCGGCAAGTTAAGTTATATCATAGATTCTCGTAAACCCCGCTATTATAGTAGTGAATTCGCATTCTTATTAATATCGTATCGTCGAAATCTAGCAAGTAAGCTAGGTTTCTCGCAACCTAACAAATACGTTAGGCAAATCGTTAAACTATCGTAACTAATTACTTGTTTCGTCCCGCGACCCAGGAACATAACAAACATTGTTGTGATAATATTTCGTTTCGCATCGAACTGCATTAAGCGTAATTATTTCGTTCGTAATATCCAGTCAAAACCGGTTCAGTAAACAGAGAATCACATTTCATAACTTGTCCTGTTAAATCATAATCCTGCGTTCACAAAAACATTTATTGCAATTGTGGAGTGTAATCGATTCACAGTCCTTTCACAACTACTTGTCGTACATATTTATTTGGTCAAGTCTTTTAGATATTTAGATAATCGTAAGCCGCTAATATGGCGGACGCAACTGTAGTAAAAAGATTAATATCGAAACGCGATCGGATATTTGCTCGCATGCAAACCATCTCTGACCAGGCAAAAAGAATTGACTTAGAAGGATTCGATAGGGAGTCTTTTTTCTGTGACATTAAAACAGTTGATTCGTTGCGTGTGGACTTCGAAAACATATTGGACCAAATTGCTGCCCATGAGCTCAAATTAAATCCTGACTGCGCTGTCTCCTATCAGGCGCTTTCTTCATTCGAAGACCTTTTGGGCCGTATAAAGCGAGCAGAAGAAAAACTGCAAATTCAATCTCGTAATGAGGTCAAAAGGTCGCCGCGACTACCTCCTATCGAAATCCCCGAATTTAACGGAGATCATAGGAATTGGCCATTGTTTATCGCTAGTTATAAAAACGCAGTGCATAATAATGTTTCTCTGACCGACTGTGAGAGGTTATATTATTTGTTAGGAAGGTTAACAGGCAAGGCTCGTTCAATATGTGCGGGCATAAATCCATCAGCAGATAACTACCCTCTTATTTTCGATTTGCTTTGTAGTAGATATGAAGATAAGCGTCAGTCCGCAGCTTCATATTTAGATCAATTATTTGAATTTAAATCTATTTCGACTGGAACCCCAAATAATTTAGAATCATTTCTCGATAAATTCTCGTCGTCTGTTGCCGCTTTAAAAAACACAAAGGTCAATGACCTCGCTGATTTCATTTTGTTACATATCGCTATTAAGAAACTCGACCAAGATACTGTGCGTGCCTTCGAAACTAATTATCAATTAAGATCTAATAGTTCCGAAATTCCATCTTTTGCTGACTTGGATTGTTTCGTTCGTGACCATATAAAAATGTTAGAACGTACTTCAACATCTGTTGCTAGGGTCACCAATAACAAGAAACCATTCGAACGTAAGTCTACCGTCGCGTACGCCAGCACCTCTGGTCCCGACAAAACCACATGTAGTCTATGCAGTGAGCAACATGATTACATTTATAAATGTAAGATATTTAATAGTTATAACCCAGATCAGCGTTTTAACTTAGCAAAGTCTAACAATTTATGTATAAATTGTTTAAGTAGTGGTCATCGTGTTTCCGCGTGTGAGTCAACTTCTAGATGTAAAAGGTGCCACCGAAAGCACCATACACTATTGTGCTTTGGGGGTCAGCAAGCCGCGTCTGCTACCGTTGCCAATGCGGCACCTAGTGACGCTAACGCTGCCTCCACTCGCGATGACGTCGCGCTGTGTGCGTTATCAGCTAATAATAATGAGGTTGACCATTTATCTCGATGCCCCACCACGGTTTTAATTGCAACTGCGCGTATTATTGTCGTGGATTCTCATGGTAAAAAACACATTATTCGTGCATTGTTGGACAGCGCTTCGCAAAGTAACTTTATAACACGTGAGTGTTGTCAACGCTTAGGTTTGAACATAAATAATCGACCTACTTGTTCAGCCGTGAAAGGAATAGGCGGTTCAAGTAAGTCAATACAGGGTTCCGTAGAATTTAAATTTCATTCTCGCTTCGATCGTAACATAAATTATAGTGTCGACTCTTTAGTAGTAGATAAAATTACTGAACATTTACCAACTGCCACGGTTAATTCTTCGCTCTTGTCTAACTTCAAAAACTTGCCGTTGGCAGACGACACATATTTTTCGCCAGGCCCGATTCAAGTATTGATCGGTGCTTCGATTTACCCACACTTACTCTTGTCAAATAAGGTTCAAGGACAGCCGCCATATGTATCACCGCTTGCTTTAGAAACTGTCCTTGGCTATGTTATAGTAGGTGACGCGCCGGTCCGTGTTGATAGCAACTCGACCGTTTCATATTGTTGTACCACGGACCCGTTGGACTCTGCGGTCCGGAAATTTTGGGAATTGGAGGAGGTGGATGTTCCCCCTGTAGTTAGCTCGGACGACAGGGAGTGTGAGGAGTTTTACACACGCACCACCACTCGAGATAGTGACGGTCGATACGTCGTAGCTCTGCCTTTCAAGGGTGATGTCGGATCCCTTGGTAACTCACGCCAAGCAAGTGAACGCCGGTTTCTCTGCTTGGAAAGGAAGATGCAAGCCTCCCCACAATTAAAGGTCGCGTATGATAGCGTCATCCTCGAATATTTAGAAAAAGGTTATATTTCACCTGCAAATTCTGATACTTCAGAAATTGCGTACTTTATTCCGCATCATGGGGTGATCAGGGATGATAAGGTCACAACCAAACTTCGTGTCGTTCTCGATGGTAGTTGCAAGACTACCTCCCGCATTTCGCTTAATGACCTCTTGTACGGTGGGCAAAACCTGCAAGGGAGTTTGTTTAATATTATCGTTGGTTTTCGTTTATTTTCGGTTGCACTCTCCGCGGACATTCGTCAGATGTTTCTCAGCATTGGAATCCGAGAATCTGATCGGCGTTTCCAACGCATTTTGTATCGCTTTTCCCCGCAAGAACCTTTACAGGTTTATGAATTTAATCGTGTTGTTTTCGGGCTTAAGTCTAGCCCCTTCCATGCGCTGCGAACTATTAGGCAGCTGGCAGAGGATGAGGGTGACTCCTACCCTCAGGCTAAAAATATCGTCACTTCAGGGTTATATATGGATGATTTCGTCCATTCCGTCCTCACGGAAGACCAGGGTATTTCTACCGCCTCGGAGATGATAGGTCTCATGAAAGCTGGTCAATTTGAATTGGTTAAATGGACCAGTAACTCTCAAGCCGTTTTAGACTCGATTCCACCCTCGCATCGTCTGTTAGCTGTCAAAGAATTCGACGAGTCTGACCAGCAGAAAGTACTGGGCTTGTGTTGGTCGCCTACGTCAGATCACTTCAGCATGAGAGTCAATACTCCCGCACAAAATTGTACTAAACGTACAATATTATCGTGTGTCGCTAAATTATGGGACGTCATGGGATTTGTCGCACCTGTCGTCCTGTACGCTAAACTTCTAATCAAGCAGCTTTGGCTTCGTGATTGTGACTGGGATGATACCCCACCTGAGGATATCGTCAGGTTGTGGTCTCGCTTCAAGGAAGAGCTCCCGTTGCTCTGTAATATAAAAATCCCACGTCACGTGGGTATCGTCGCCGATAGTGTGGTCACCATCTTGGCTTTCGCAGACGCCAGTGAGAAGGCATACGGGGGAGTGATTTACTTCCACGTTCAAAATAGCGATGGCAATATCGTTTACTTGTTAACCGCTAAATCGAAGGTCTCTCCTAAGAAAGTCGTTTCTCTCGCTCGTCTGGAGCTTTGTGCTATTCTTGTGCTAGCTCAACTTATAAAAAATGTCATAGTCGCTTGTCAGCACCGCCTTGTTTTTCGTAACATATTCGCATTTTCGGATTCGACAGTAGCGCTCTGTTGGGTACATTCGTCGCCTCATCGGTGGAACACGTTTGTGGCCAACAGAGTGTCGAAAATACAAAGCGACTTGTCGCCACAAAATTTGTATCACGTGTCCGGTACGGACAATCCCGCAGATTGTCTGTCACGTGGTCTCACGCCTTCTCAAATTGTTGACCACCCGCTTTGGTTCAGTGGTCCTCCGTGGGCCCATTTGGACGTCTCACAGTGGCCTGTCGTTCCATTCAGTCCTTCGTCGGTGCCTGAAGCACCCGAAGAGAAGAAGCTTTCGTTACTATCCGCTGTACCAAATGAAAGATCTCCTATTCTTTCTTTGGTCGACCGCATCTCTTCTTGGAGTAAATTACTTCGAGTAGTAATTTACGTCTGTCGTTTTGTCAGGTTGTTACCTGTTAGATATCGCATGTCAGCGTCGGATTACGACTTCGCTGAATTACTAGTTCTTCGTGAGCTTCAACGCCTTTATTTCTATACTGAGATTGCTAGACTCGGGGAAGGCAAGGATTGTAGTCTTGCTTTACGACACTTAAAACCGTTTCTCAAGGACGGACTCATTAGAGTCGGAGGCCGTTTAAGAAATTCGGATTTAAGTTATGAAGGGAAATATCCCATTTTGCTTCCAAGAAAGGATCCCGTTTTAAATTTGCTCGTCGAATACCATCATAAATTAAACTGTCACGCAGGTCCCGACCTGCTGATGTCACTCTTACGTCAGAGGTATTGGATACTCTCTGCCCGTAATATAATTAGAAATAGGATCCATAAATGCATTCCCTGCTTTCGCCTTCGTCCTAAGTCAAATTTCCCTGAAATGGCGGATCATCGCTCTTGCCGTGTCGTCCAATCCGCTAAGCCGTTCGTCCACACGGGTACGGACTATGCAGGACCGTTTAGGGTTACTATGTCTCGCGGTCGAGGTGTTCGTTCCACCAAAGCCTACGTGTGTCTGTTCGTTTGCATGACTACACGCGCCGTGCACATAGAACTCGTTGGTGACCTTAGCACAGCTAATTTTATGGGCGCTTTCAAGCGGTTCTTGTCAAGGCGTGGCCCGGTGAGTAGGATTTATTCGGATAACGGGACTAACTACATAGGCGCCAAACGCAAACTTTCGGAACTTCACGAATTTCTATGTTCAAAATACCATAATACCGAATTTGGTAACATGCTAGCTGAGAGTCGCATAGAGTGGTCACTCAATGTCCCGACTGCTAGTCACTTTGGCGGCAATTGGGAGGCCAACATTAAAAGTCTGAAGTCGCACTTGTATCGAGTCATAGGAGACACGATTCTCTCATTCGAAGAATTAAGTACCGTTCTCACCCAAGTCGAATCAGTAATGAACACTAGGCCTCTTTGCAGGACACTCTCTAGTGATCCTTCGGAACCGCTAGCTTTAACTCCAGCGCACTTTTTGAATCTCACGCCATTAAGATATTTGCCTGCCGAGGAAATAGACGAGAGAACTACTATCGCTAGACATGACTTATTAGATAGACTGGTACAGTCGTTTTGGAAGCGCTGGAGGAGCGGTTACCTCCACACCTTGCAATCACGTCGCAAATGGAACACGCCGGTCGATCCGGTCGCTGTCGGTACGGTCGTGATTCTTACAACCGATAATTCGCCTCCACTACACTGGCCGTTGGGTGTCGTGGAGGAAGTTTTCCCTGACTCCACCGGAGTCACTCGCGTCGTTCGGGTTAAGACGACGACTGGCTCTTACTTGCGCCCCGTCGTTCGTCTTTGTCCGTTACCTAACCAGTAGATTGGGCAATTTCGACATTTTAGGTTAGGTTAACATTAGTAATTAGGTAATTCGTTTATTGCTTAGTTTGTCGTTTCGTTTAGTTTCGTAAATTAGCTTCAATTCTTGAAGGCATCGCTTCAAGCCCGGGGGGATGGTTGCGCTAATTTAAATATTTGGCAACATCAGTAATTGGTTGGTAACACATCCCTATCTCCCATCCCTTCCTTGCACGGAACCAATCGTACTCGTGGAAGCGAGATGGCAAACGTACGGCGGAAGCGAGCTGTCATTAGACACAAAAAATTTTGCGGTCGTTGGCTATGAACTTACGTGTCGAGAACATTGCGTTCCCTATAAAAATCTAGAAAACTTGGTGTTTGTGCGTGAAAACAACTGAATCGAATCTGAATCGAGCTGAGGAGCTGCAGACGAGGAGATCAAGGTACTGTGCACCCCCTGTAAACCTTACGAAAGACCGATTCATTCTGTGCTTCCATGCGGTCTTTTCACGTCCCGTTTCAATACCAACCAAGTTGATATTTTTATTTTATTTTTGCCTTTTCCGCGCATCCAATAATCATTCAATACATAACAAAGATATAGATAGATATTCATAGTAGATTTAGCGTAGCTTAGATATTAAAAGGATGTTTATCATTTTAAGTGAAGAACAACCAGTCATTCTAGAAGTCACGTTCTGCCTAACCTGTCGGCGATTACAGGCGTTATTTTATGACAAACGTTTACGATTGGCATACCTTATCGATATTTGCTTTTTTTTGAGAGATTCAATTAATACTTGAACACAACCATATACACAGATAACGGTTGTTTTTAACCGACTTCCGAAAGGAGGAGGTTATCAAGTCGTCTGTTTTTTTTGTGTGTATGTTCAGCGATATCTTCACCAATTGTGAACCGATTTCGATGATTCTTTTTTGTTTGGTAGAATATTGTTTCGCGGTGGTCCCATTTTATATTTGGTGAAGATCTGATGCTGATCTTCGGAGATATACTATGGAACTCTTCAAAAATAGACGGCAAATCTGTCGTGATTGCTGCAATCGCTTGGATGTTTATTGTTTATACAACATCATAACATAATATCACGCTTGTATGCTCTAGGGGGTACGCAGATGTGTACTGTACAACTTATCGATATTTAGGTATGTTAAGTTCTATTTTATTGGGAATAAGCCTATTACCATGAAATGTATTGTTAGCGGTTCACTAATGTTTCACCAAAACTCATTTGACAATATTTTAACCGACTTCAAACAAAATGAGGAGGTTCTACGATTGACTGTGTGTCCCATAATTATGTTCACCGATTTCTCCGCTAATTGTGGACCGATTGTCAAAATTCTTTTTTTATTCGAAAGCCTATACTACTGAGGTGGTCCCGTTGTCACAAAGTTAGAATCTGATGATGGGATCCCAGGGAAATTGAGGGCAACCCTGACATTTTACAATGTTTTTCATATAGGTACTTTATAACGATATTTGTACCTGATAATCATTATCTCATGTTTCTGAGCTGATGATGGAAGGTATAAGTCAGGATCTGATGCTGTTCTTCGGAGATATACAATGGAACGCTTCATTAATAGACAGAAAATCTGTCGTGATTGCTGCAATCGCTTGTATGTTTATTTTTTAAACAATATTAGAACATAACATAACGCCTGTATGCTCTGAAGAAATACGCAGATATGTACAGTACACCCAGATTTCGACAGTTAGGTATTATAACGATATATTACAAGTTACATTTTATTGGGGATAAGCCTATTACCATGAAAGGAGTTGTTAACAATGTAAAATAAATGTATAGCAAATATTTGTGTAGAATATTGAAACTAAAAAAGGAAAAATAAAAAAACTTTTTTGCAAAAACTAAAACCGACTTCAAAAACAAAAAAAACATGGAAAAATAACTTTAGCTTCAGAAGTCGGTGGCAAAAATATTCAATCGAACAAACAAAAGTCACCGACTTCTGAAGCTAAAGTTATTTTTCCACGTTTTTTTGTTTTTGAAGTCGGTTTTACTACAATAGCCTATAATAGGCTTGGACGTATAGGTATTACAACTGTTATGATGCCGCAAAATTCAACTACAAAGCTTTTCATACAGTAACTGATATGCCTAAAAACAGATTCTTTAGAGCTCCGGGTACGACCACAATACAAGCAAAAATATTTAATAGTTCTGCTATGTTTACAAAATTAATATACTCATTTTTAATAATTTTCGGACAGGTACTTTAGAAGCTATCGCCAGCGTTGAAACTATTAGGGAAAGAATTTTTTATGATGTTTGGATCCAATCTCTGTTCGTCTGGCTGATCTAGATAAAACTAAATACGATGATATGGTAGAGTGTTTGGAGACTTTAAAAACGAATTCTGACTACGTTAATCGCAGAGCTGAAGTAGATTATTTTAACCAAGAAAACAGATGGAAGAAACGAGGACTACGATGGTCTTTCTGTAGATGGCCTCCCGTTATCCCCGTTTACTTCGATCTAAACTTATCAGTATATCATTCCGATGCATCTGTAGTCATCACCCATGGTGGTATAGAAATGGGACAAGGTCTCAATATTAAAGTTGCTCAAGTTGCGGCGCACCTCCTGAGGATCCCCGTAGAAAAAATAGCAATTAAAGGAAACAACACTATCATTGTACCAAACACTTATGCTTCTGGGGGCAGTGTTACAACTGAAAGTTGTATTATTGCACTAAGGAGATGTATTGAGGAGTTACAGGCAAGATTAAAGGATATCATAGAAACGCTGACTAATCCTACTTGGTCACAGGTGATCACTGCTGCATATGCTGCTAATGTAGATCTTCAAGTTCACGGGTTTGTAGGCCCTGCTGATGTGCAGTCATATGACATTTATAGTATCGCTCTTTGTGGAGTTGAAGTACACGTCCTTACTGGAGAATTTGAAATTCTGAGAGTGGACATAGTGCAGGATGTCGGTGTTAGTATCAATACAGAAATCGATATTGGACAAGAAAATAACATTAAAAAAAAAAAAATGTATATATATATAGGGTCTATTTATTCATACACGAAATCTCTTAAGGGGTCATTGTACTCATCATTAATATTTTACTATGGGAACCAATATCGAAATCGCGAAAAAAAAATCAGCTGTTCCCTACAATATGATCGCATTAACTCGTCAAAATGTACTGAACAGCTGATATTTTTTTCGCGATTTCGGGGTGGGTCCATAGTGAAACTTGTTCATAATGATGAATACAATGACCCCTTAAAAGATTTCGTGTATGAATAGATACACCTTATATATACAGCGTGTAACAGAAAGGGTATAATCATATGGAATACTGTGGTACGGACCATCACACTGAACAACTTTCTCTATGGGACCACCATCGAAATCTTAAAAAAATAATCAGCTGTTCCATACATTTGACGATCCGAATGGCGCAGCGATAATGAGGCTGCCTTACGTTCTTAGGGTCCCGGGTTCGAATCCCGGTAGGAGCAAATGTTTGTGTGATGAGCATGGACATTTGTTTCCGAGTCATGGATGTTTATATGTATAATAAGTATGTATTTACAAACAAAAAGTATCTATGTATCTATCAACTATCTGGTGTCCACGACACAAGCCTCGTTGCTTAGTGTGGCATCTAGATGGCGCTGTGTGTAATGTCAAGCGATATTATTTTTATTTTTTTTTGTCATAAGTCATAAGTCATAAGTCATTTAATCATTTGTTAACACAGGTACAATAAATAGTTGTTATAAAACATTACAAGCGCGCTATGTTATGCCCGAAGGCGTACAAATATTCATATAGGTCATTGACATTAAAATTTATAACCTTAAAAATTGTATTATTGGAATGCATATATTAAAGTATTAATTGATTTTGACAAAAAATAAAAAACAAAGAAAATTAAATAAAAATATATAAATGTCAAAAAATCAGTGTAATTAAGTCAAAATTCAAATTATGTTTAAGCAAAATAAAAATAAAAAGAGAAGACAATTATTAAAATAATACAAAAATGTCACGTGAAAAATGTCAAATTGAATCGGACTTAAAGACAACTACCTACTACTATGGTCAAAAACAGTCATTACATTTTGTCTGTTAAAAATTCCGAAATGTTGTAATATGCTTTATTCAACAGCAAAGATTTAAGCCTTTTCTTAAATAATAGTATGTTCAAATCCTTAATTGAACTTGGTATGTGGTTGTATATGATTGGCGCCATGCAAAAAACACTTTTATGCATCAGCGCTGTGTGGGACCTTTTTACGCACAAGTTATTGTTCTGTGGTCGAGTTCGTGTGTTATAAAATGATATTTTGTCAAACAGGTCTAGGTTGGTCTTAACAAATACAGCTACCTCAAAAATATATAAACACGGAAATGTCAACAATTTGTATTTGATAAAGAATGGCTTACAAGAATCTGAATTGTGGAGTCTGAACATTGATCTAATGCACCTTTTTTGTGCTTTAAAAACTAATTCCCTGTTGGTCGAGTTACCCCAAAAAATGACCGCATACCTCAATACTGAACTCACCAAACCATGATATGCTGTGACTAAAGCATCGATGTTAATCACTGGGGTCAGTTTGAATAGGGCATAGGCTGATTTGCTAATTCGTTTAATTAGCTCCTCCGTGTGTGCTTTCCAGTCTAATTTTTTGTCAATAGTTAAACCTAGGAATTTTGATGTCTCAACTTGTGTTATAATTTTATTGTCATAGTATACTGTCATATTGGGATTCGCACGTTGGCTAAACATCATTAATTTCGTCTTATCAATATTTATTTTAAGATTATTATTATCTAGCCATTTCACTATCGAGGTTATTGTCTGAGTGACAACGTCGTTGTGGTTTCGATCATCAGTACTCTTAATGGTCACAGTGCTGTCATCAGCAAACAGTGACATAGGGTGACTTGTTACTTTTGGAAGATCATTTATGTACAGTATAAACAGCGGAGGGCCTAAGACGCTGCCTTGGGGTACTCCATAAGCCACCGTGCGAAGGCTAGACTTATAGGTACGTTGGCATTTGGTATTGGGATCTATGTCGGTTACTTCAACGTACTGTTTCCTGTTCCGTAAAAAAGAATTTATTAAGCTGAGTATGTTCCCTCTAATACCGTATGCATCCAGCTTATTGAGCAAGATATTGTGATCGACATAATCAAATGCTTGTGTCATGTCACAATAAATTGAACAAACAGGTATTCTTTTGTCAACATTCGAAGTTACATTGTTCAAAAAGTCGTATATTGCCATATTGATGGTTTTATTTTTTCGGAAGCCTTTTTGTTCATCGGTTTGGTCGAGTAGGTATTGAAATTTTGTATACAACAACGATTATTTTTTTACGATTCACAGCTCTGCTTAAAGTTACTGAAGACATAAGAGATGGCCTGAAGAATTCGAGATTAACGGTCTTGGTTTTAATAGACTTTTCCAAAGCTTTTAACACCGTTGATCACGACATTCTCCTGGCCATACTGGCTCAAATTGGGGTCTCTTTGTTGTCACGTGATTGGTTTTCATCATATCTTCGTGGTCGCCAGCAGGCGGTGCGTGCTGGTCAGGATTGCTCTGACTGGTGTGACCTGGTAACTGGTGTTCTACAAGGCGGTATACTCTCACCTCTCTTATTTTCTTTATTTATTAACTCCATCACTGCTGTCCACAAATGTTCTTACCATCTGTACGCTGATTACTTGCAACTATACGCTCAGTCAGACATTGCCAACCTTGACAATTGCATTTCATCACTCAATGTCGATCTTCGAACTATCAAAGAATGGTCTGGCAAATTTGGGGTTTCTGTTAACGTCGGGAAAGTCAGGCCATCCTCATTGTGTTCGTTCTATTTGAGAAATGTGAACACTAGCCAACTTATGCCACTGATGTACGAAAACTCCGTCATATCTCTTTCACCGCACGTAAAAGACTTAGGTATGTACATTGACGGCAGTTTAAGTTGGAATAAACACGTGGCTCAGGCCCAGAAAGTCACGTTCTCACTGCGGTCTCTCTATAGATTCAAGCATTTCCTGCCATCTAGCACCAAACTTACTTTGGTCCAGTCACTTGTACTTGCCATTATCGACTATGCTGATGTTTGTTTTTCTGATCTTTCCCAAGAACTTCTAAATAAATTGGATCGACTTCTCAATAATTGTATTCGCTTTGTTTTTGGCCTTCGTAAATACGATCACATTTCTTCCTTCTGTTCTCAGTTTAAATGGTTGCCTATCCGACTCAGGCGGTCCCTCAGATCTCTCTGCATGCTCTTCACGATTATGAACGATCGATGTGCTCCCGATTATATAAAAAAATACTTCAAAGTGTTGGGCAGCTCTCACAATCGTAACCTTCGAGCATCCAAGAATCCACTTCTCCAAATTCCTTCACACCGCACCGGTTTTAAGTCAAATTTTTACGCTATCTCTACTATAAAGCTCTGGAACGCGCTACCTTTTGGCATTAAGAAAGCTGAAAGCAAATTCACTTTCAGAAGAAAAGTTCGTAACCACTATCTAACTCAGAATAAATAACTCTCAATTTGAAGTCGAGTCACGGTAATTATTATTAGGTTTTTCGTTTTATATTTTGGTATTTGTTATAATATTTATTAGTTTATAAGTACTTACGTATTTTTTTATATATTTATTTTGGACCCTACCACAGCGTTTTCTTATTGAACCCAAAGGTTGACTGGTAGAGAATGCCTAATGGCATTAAGTCCGCCTATGTACCACTATTGTACATGAAGTTTAAATAAATAAATAAACTCCGAGCCAGGACTTCAGTCAGTCAGTGTCTGATCGCGGCCAAGTTAAGACCTCTTGAAACTGTACCCGATTCATTGTGCCCCGTGTTATTTTGTTAAGTTGTTACCTCAAGTAATTCGTTAGTGTTGCTAGAAACAGTGTGCTATGTGTGTATCGCTCTGTGTCTTTTCATAGCACGAAACCCATCGTCTGCCCACATGATGTAGAAGCCTTACGGAATAAATCCTGACATCATGGCGATAGATGGCGCGCTCTAGTAAACATTACATATTGTTGTGCTCCGTTTATAATTAGTTAAATAATAGTTTTTTCGTATATTTTGGGTAATGACCTGTGTGTAAAAGTGAAACTGGATTTACAAACAAGCTGTGACAGTGTTATTGAGTATTTTTGTTAAGTAATTAACAAATTAGCCGTGATTTTAGAACTATAAAAACAGTGACTTTATACTATTATTATCTTTTCTAAACTGTAAACAAACAAAGTCACCCATAAAACCTTCTCTAATACAGTGATAAGAAAAAGCATTTACGAATTCCGTTTCAAAAGATTGAATAACATTGATAAGTGCACTACCTAGTAGTGAGTAGCAGAACTAAAAATACGGTATTGCCAAACTCAACTAAGTGTTGATAGATAAAAAACAAAAATAAAGGTTTGGTAGTAAATATTTTTTATTAACATACGAATCTCCCAATATGAATCTACCAATATGAATTTCCTGGATAATATAACATTCCGTCGAAACCGCAGCAGAAATTCGGAATCTAACCATGATGACAGCAATAATACGTCACAAACCTTGAATTGCACTATTAATAGTATGCCAGAAATGTCGGAAGATGAAGAAACAAATCAAATAAAGAAGTTGCAGGAAAAGATTGATGAGTTGACGTCTCAACTAAATAGTGCACATAAGGAAATTGAGATATTATATTTGGAAAATAGCAGTTTGAAACTAAGTAATGAAGATTTATCTTGGAAAAATAATTTATATAAACAAATTGCTAGTTCTCCAGTCAAACACAAGTCAACAACACCCATGAAAACTCCGTCAAGACAAACGAAACAAACACAAACACATTTAGATATTGAGAATACCACTTCTAGAAATCAAGACAGAAGCAAAGACATCACTCGTACTTCTTCTCTTAATAATAGAGTATCGAGCAATGTTATAACATCTAATCTACAACAGGCGCCTATAAAGCATAAAATATGCATCTTCAGTAGTGAAAATAGCAGTAGAATATGTAAAATAATGGATAACACTAGTCTACCAAATAGTCATGAAATCTGTCACTATCGTAAGCCGAATTGTAATTTAGAACTAATACTAGACAACATAGAAAGTAAAGTTCAGAACTTTACCAAAACGGATTCCTGTATTATCTGTAGAGGTGAAGAAGATTTCAAAAGAACTCAAAATTACATAGAATTTGTTGTACTTATTCGTAAAAAAATATTACCCCTGTATCACACTAATTTTATAATAATATGTCTGCCAACTTTAAAAAATTTTAATAATGTAAATATTATGTTCAACAGCCGAGTTGAGACTTTTAATAATCTGCTCTATATGGATGTAGAAACATGTAAGTATGCATACGTTTTAGATACTAACCTTAATTTACCATACATACAGCCCTCATTACGGGACACAAAATAACAGAGGTTTACAAAATATCATATTAGATTTAATGGACATGATCTCATACTGTAGCACCATGACAGCCACTACTACTAATAGCTCAGAATTTGATTGTTCCCAAAAAACGCAAAAAGAAATAACAGGTGCAGACTCACAAAAAAATTCACAGTTTTTTCTGTAAATACATAAATATACTTCACCAAAATATAGCGGGACTGAGGAACAAATCAGATGCACTAATAGTCAAAATAGAAGAGCTTCACAATGCAGGAACTAATATTGATGTAATTTGTATGACTGAACATTTTATTGAGACGGGTTATGAAGATTTGTTGCATATACCGAATTTTACACCAGCAGCTTTCTTTTCTAGAAAGGCTAAGCGCGGGGATGCGTGCATTCTTGTTAGAACCGGACTTCAATTTAGAGAAATATCAGGCGTAGCAAAACAGTCCTTGTCGGGGGTCTTTGAATCCTGTGCCATAGAACTAATACATCATAACATTATTATTATTTGTATAATATATCGCATACCTAAGCACACTTACAATATATTTTATGAAAAATTAGAGGATATATTAAGAAAATAATTATGGTTCACTCTCTATTAAAAAAATAATTCTAACTGGCGACTTTAAACTACGAAAAACGTTTATTGCTTCAACTTAAATAACATATTCTAGTTACATTGAGAAAAATCCTTTTAAGCAAATAGTATGCTTGTTTTAGGATGCTCCGCCCTTCCCCAGGTTATATAATAGTATTTAAGTTGTTGAACCTGATCAAGATTTAAATGAACTTATACAAATAATGATACAAGAATAAAAATAAAAATGGGTACACAGTATTTAAAAAAAAATAATAATAATAAGAAACAATTAACGCGCTGTGATGTGTTATGTGTGTAAGAGATGGTGTGGAGGTGAATGTGTGTGTGAGTAGTGAGTGAGAGTAAGTGTGGGAGTGAGGGTTGTGTCCACACGTTGGGGATTAGTTATGTTATGAATTTAAAGTTAAAAGCAGATATTTCTTTATAGCTGATCCTGCGACCAGTCATTAGCGGCATAAATATATAAATATATAGCGTAACACAAATATAATGTGTATACTTATTACAGTCTCATCGATTGGACCATATTTTCCACTTCGTCATAGGTTTTTAATTTAAGCCATTTAGACAAAGCGTTTTTGCATTCACGGTAGGTTAGTGGGTATATGTCAAGTTCTTTATTAAGAAGATTATATAAATGGGATGATTGCCTAGGGAATTGTCTTTTTGCGAATGTAGACTTTACCGACACTGTGGGGGCAACTGTATTTTTCCTTCTACCTGTTGACTTCTGTGGGTTGAAAGATAGAGTTGTATGCTTAGATAGGATTATGTTAAGTACGTAAAGCTTTCTAACGGTCAGAAGATCCGAAATCCGGTAAAGGTTCTCAGTTGAAAACCTGAAGGGTTTAAAAAACATAACTTTCAGTAGGGACCTCTGAGCTCGCTCGAGATCTAGGAATTTAATCTTCGTGGCACCTCCCCAGACCGGTAGGCAATAAGCCAGGACGGACTGAGCAAGTGAGTGACTTTGGTCGTACAGATTTAAACCTGACTGTAAAAATAAACTTGATTTTAAGAATCATACTAAGATTTACAAAAAAATTATGCGACTAACACAGGAAACTCAAAATATCCACTTCATAAATACTTCTCAAAACAAATCAAAAGCTGCATGGCAAGTCATTAACAAAGCCAAATTTCGCCTACCACAACATCTAATACCGTCCATAAAGAGAGGTAATTCCACTATCACACACATCCCACGGATATCGCAAACGAATTTAATAACTGTTTTGTAGATGTAATTGAAAAAAATATAAATAGTAACGTTACTTCGACTAGTAAAAATTCGTATAATAACATAACTTCACAATCATTATATATGAAACCAGTTTTACCTATTGACCTAATAAAAATAATTAATAATCTTAAAAATACAAATACTGTTGGCTAAGATGGAGTATGCACTCAAGTTGTAAAATATGTCAAAGAAATTATAGCACCACCACTAACACACATTATTAATTTATGCATAACAAATGGTGTTTTTCCTAATAGTCTAAAAAAAGTAATTATTAAGCCCTTATTTAAAAATTATAGACCCATTGCTAAAATTCCTATTTTTTCAAAAGTTATCGAAAAAGTAATTTACAATTGAATTTATAATTATTTTGAAAAAAAAAAGTTATTTTGCAACGAGCAAAAAGGATTTCGAAATAATACTGATATCAATATGGCATTTTTCGACCTACTTTCTTATATTGTGACATCTGTCAATGAAAGAGCTCCGGTATGTGGAAACTTTTGGAATCATATCTGGATAATAGATCCCAAGAAATATCACAACTTTGCCAAAAAATTAATTTAGTAACTATTTACACATCTCAACCAAGAGCTATAAAATACGGTGTTCCTCAAGGTTGCGTGCTAGGGCCGTTAGTTTTTTTTTAATATATATAAATTATCTCTCAATACTCATTTCTCAAAATATGGTTCTTTTCGCCGATGACAGTACAGCTGTTGTAAAGTGTAATAATTATGTCAATTATGAGAATGATATAAATGATTGTCTCAAAAAAAAAATAAAAAAATATAATAGCAATAAACTAGTGATTAATTTAAGCAAAACAAAAGTCTCACTTTCATCAAAGGTGTAAAAAACCTCCAGTTCATGTCACTTATGATAAGTGCCAAATAGAAGACACAAACAAGGCAACATTTTTGGGTATATAATACTTGATAGTAAACTAACATGGAAACCTCATATCGAAGAAATTTGTCTGAAATTAAATAAATCTGCATATGCTCTGTTTCAGCTGTCGAAAAAAGTTAATACACAAACACTTTTAATAGCGTATCACGGATTGGTTGCATCAGTTCTGAGGTTTGGTATTCTTTTTTGGTGGCAATCTACTGATCGAGAGACTGTCTTTAAAGCGCAAAAACGATGTATTCGTTCCATGTGTGGCTTAAAAACTACTGAAACATGTAAACCTCATTTTAAAACATTAAAAGTACTGACTATGCCAGCTATGTACATTTACGAGACTGCTTTGTTTGTTAAAATCAATTTACACCTGTTTCAAAAACTATCCGATGTAAAAAAGACTCCAATGCGTTCTCAATATAATGAATAAACTGTGCGACAGAAAATGTAGAACCGCTTTAGTGAAAAAGAGTTTTTTTGGCATAGCTCCGAAAATATATAATAGAATACCCGATGGCATAAAAAATTTGCCCCTATTAAAGTTCAAGAAAAGTTTATCCTCGCTATTAATTGAAAAATGTTATTATACTGTAGAAGATTTTTAATATTTCGTGTGCAATAGATATTTGATATCATTTTTTTAATATTTTATTTTTATTTTTTTGTTAGTGTGTAATTTTTTGTTTATTTTGCTCTTTCTGTTAGTTTTATTTTTGTTTTATTTGTATTTTCTATAATATTTATACGCCTTCACGGCAAAACATAGCACTCATTATAATTAACCCAAGACCTTTATGTAAATACCTATGTTTCACAAATAAATATTCTGATTCTGACACTCCGACATATATATATATATATATATTTATTGACATAAAACATTGTACATACACGTTATGCGAGATTCTCTGACTCCTGCGATAGCTGAAACTCTGTTGCAGGAGCCAGTGTCCCCCTGTAATGAAATGATTACTTTTATGTTATGAGAAATAAAAGAAAACAAACGAAAACTACTCTGATTAAAAAATACAAAAAAAAAACTAAATGGAAGAAAACATTCTACTAAAACGCGACTGTTTGTTTATGTGTGTGTGCCTGTGTGAGAGTGAGTGTGTGTGAAAGAGTATGTATGTGTGTATTAGTGGGTGTGAGTGTATGTGTGTGTTCAGGCTTGAGTGAATTGTTAGGATGAGTTACTCTCCCATGCCAGCGACACAAAACCTTTAGAGAGATAGACCTTACTTATTTTAGGGGGCAGTAGTACTTTTTTCGTTTTCTTCTTAATCAGACGGATGACAAATTGGCAGTCTTGAGCTATTTTTTTGTTCCTTTGCAGTTGTTTGTTTTCCCGTAAAGTCTGTTGTCTTAAACACCTCATTATTTGTTTTTAATTAGATTGACAAACACTCCTTGTGTTTGTGATGGGTGTCGGGTACCATACTTGTGAGAAGCTGGTCATGGACCCTGAGACCTGTCTGTGAGCACAGACAGGTCTTGGAGCCTTCATTTATCTCAAGCCAGGGATATACCCAACAACTCAATGTAATCTGCAGAATCTCTTTCAGCAATGAACTTATTCTTGGTTCTAAGGTAAGTCTTGATAAAGACCACTTGTAGCCAAACGGTAGCCGTGTGGTATCCGGCAGAGTAGAATAGAACCAACCCATTACACTCACGGGTGTCGTATAAGGCGACTAATGTCTGAGGCAGAACACCTTGCGCCTCCGTAAACCAGAAAATGGGCAGCAGCGTTTTCTGTTAATAGTCTTTCATCACTGCGATCTCCAATCCGCCTGCCAAGCGTGGAGATTACGGCAAATTCCTCCCATCATGGGAGAGGCTTATGTCCAGCAGTGGACGTTATGGGCTGTTGTAGTGTAGTAGTAGCCAAACTCTGTTCTTTTAAAATTATGCTACTTGTGTAGTATATATATATTTTTTTTTCTACAAAATGAAATAAAATAAGTAATAAAAACTCCTAAAAACTCCTCCGTAACATCGATTATCATTACGCGGCGCGCTGATCGGTCTCTCACCACTATGTCAGGCTTATTGGCGACAATAGTCCTGTCAGTGATGATAGACCGATCCAAGTACAGCGTGACATGGTCTTTCTCGAGAACTGGGTCGGGCACATACTTGTAGTACGGTGCCTCAGATTCCACAAGTTTATATTTCAAGGCAAGTTGCTGGTGAATAATCCTGGCTACTTGGTTGTGCCTATGCAAGTAATCGCCGTTAACCAGACAAGAACAACCAGAAGTAATATGTTTGATGGACTCACCATCACATCCTAGCGATGTGATGGTGAGTCCATCAGACATATTGATGACAGTTCTGGAAAAAAATAAAAATTTATACTACTACACCAAAATATAGCTGGGATCTTAAATAAAATTGATTTATTCCAAATCACAATTTCCGACTTAGAAAATCAGATTGGCTATATAGATTTTATTTGTTTAGTGAAACTTTTATAAAATCAGCACATGAAAGTAATCTAGCACTTACAGATTTTAACTTAGCCGCTAGTTACACAAGACACGGTAAAAAACGTGGTGGAACATGCGTTTTAGTAAAAAAAGGTCAAATTTTTAGTCCGTTACCGATAACAGATAAACTGGCCCGTGATTTTTATTTCGAATGCTGTGGCATAGAAATATTGAGCCATAATCTAATTATAGTGTGCATTTATAGAATTCCGGATTCAGATGTGTTTATATTTTTTTTAAATCTTAAATTATTGTTACGTAATATAACCCGCAAAGTTAAAAAAAATATTGTAATGTGTGGTGATTGTAGTGATGTGTCCCTCACTCATGAGGTGCCTCATTTGAGGTATTCGTGATCGCAAATTGAAAGAGTTACTCGAATTTCAATATTGAACCACCTCACTCGTTCCCTCGTTCTCACTTACAAAGTCAAATTGACAATTTGACATTGTTATTGACGCGAGTCGCGATGACTCGCGCGCGCGTGAGTGATTATTGAGGGATCGAATCGAGTGAGCGAATGAACGAATTTATAGAATGAGTGAGGTGAAGTCATGAGGTGAGGATTTTGGTATGTACTGTACAATGAATTTGGTCGACGTACCCGTACCGTAACGACGTAATTGTCTCAACAATTCACTTTTTACGATTCACGACACGTGCACCTCCAAGGTCAAGATAGGTAAACTAACATTAAATTATTACTTAAAACGAAATATGGAGAAAATATTTTTTATTCTACTATTACCTACTATGAACTCTAAACGTTAACTATGAACTCTAAAAACATAAGCATTAGATTGGTAATCAAGTGTCATTGATTCGTTTCATTTGGCGGTCAAAACTTCAAGAGCGAAAGAAAATTATGTGTGTGAGGGAGACGTATAAATCGGAATCGTGAGTACTTATGAGTCGACACACCCCCTCGCCGCGCTGCCTCGGACTATCGGCTATTCGCCTGAATTCGGCGCAGTTCGGCTCGCTCTCGGCTCGTGAGGTGAATACGCCGTTGTACGACTCCTCGCCTCAAATGAGGTGTACCTCGTGAGGACCTCGCGAGATAAAATGAGGTACTCCCTCAACCTCATTTAAAAATGATGAGTTACCCATCACTAGGTGATTGGAATATAGACATATTAAAAGACAATAAATATTCGAAAGAACTAATATCCATACTGAACAACTTTAATATTTCACCACATGTTAAAATGCCTACCAGGAAAAATACTAGCATAGACCAAATAGCCAGTAATGTTCCCGCACTTGATTTGAAATCTAGTACACATAATTTAGCTCTCTCTGATCAAGATACTGGTCAATCGTTAACTTTTTGCTTTCAAGAGATGAATAATCAATCTAAACCAATAAAATTCTGGAATGATAAGATAAGGGATTCTAATAAGGACAACATAACGAAATTTTTAAATTGCTTAGCAGCCATAAGTTTTACTGAAATTTACAATTTTACAAAATATTGTGATAAGGCTTTCAACACATTCCACGACCTATTCATGCTCTTCTATAAATTGTGTTTTCCCGAAATCCTCGTTAAAAAGAGCAATAAACCCAAAAAAAAAATGGCTTATTACGGGGTTAAAAATATCATGCATTAAAAAGAGAGCTTTATATTAAGCATATCAACATGATGCTATTAGTAAAGATTATCACAAGAAAAAATACCTCAATTACACGAAAATCTTAAAATAATGCATTTCAAAATCACAGCAGATAAACATCAACAATTTTTTTTAATCATTCTAAAAACAAATGTAAAGCGACATGGTCAATCATAAAACATAATGTAAGCTAACCTAATAACAACAATTATATAAATGAATGAATAATCCTTGATAAAAAAAAAATACTAATCCCAATGACTTATGTAACCAATTTAACAATAATTTTATTGAGTTGACACAAAAAACCAACAATAATAATCATGACGTAAACAATAATAATATTGACAATAATATAAATACTCTATTTCTAACTCCAGGGAATGACATTGTCGTTATTAAATTAAATTATTCATTAAATAATAAGAATTCTACAGGATATGACGAAGTAACCACTAAAATAATTAAATTAAGCGCGAAAATTATAGCATCCCCACTTACCTATTTAATAAATCTCTCTTTTGAAGAAGGTGTTTTCCCATCTAGACTAAAAGAGTCGGTAATTAAACCACTGTTCAAAAAGGGCAACTGTACTTATATGGGCAATTATAGGCCCATCACACTAATCCCAATCTTTGCAAAAATCTTTGAAAAAGCAATGCATAACAAAATAAATAACTTTGTAACTAAATACAATTTAACTGTGGAGAGTCAGTTTGGTTTTAGGAAAAACAGTTCAACGACTCGAGCCTGTTTTTCTTTAGTGAAATTAATTACTGAAGCTCTTAAATAAAAAAATGTCTATTTTATCGGTATTCTTAGATCTGAGCAAAGCATTTGATTTTGTATCACACGAATGACTACTTTGCAAGCAAGAAAAATATGGCATAAGAGGCAAAGCACATGATTGGATTAAAAGCTATCTATCTAATCGCCAACAGAGAACTGTTATCTCCAAGATAGAAAATGATACTAGGATGACATATTGCTCAGAACTAAAAAATAATAGGTCTGGCGTCCCACAAGGAAGCGTATTGAGTCCGCCACTATTTATATTATACATAGCTGACCCGCGCAACTTCGTCTGCGTGCGTGCGTACATAAAAGAAAGAGAGGTTAGAGAGAGTGTGCGTCAACCTTAAAAGTTAGACATATGGCCATTGCGGATATTTTTTTAGAGCTTTTTAAGAGGGGCAATTCCGACATACATGATAATTGCGTAACTTTAACCGTTCACGCACAACGGAAGCTCTCAAAAGGAGTAAATCCCTATTATATACTATTACCGATGGATAATCATCAAATGACCCCTCCCACTCTGGACGGAGCGGAAGGGATTGTCAGACTTGTACTGACTCAAATCCACCCACGTTTCTTCTGTTGCCCTTTGCGTTCCAGGGCAGGGGTATCTCTTTCGAACAGTCCCGCAACCCTGGCAGGCCTCGCTTCTCTCGGATCCCTTCCCGTTTGCTGACATCTCTTTGAGGCGCGTGTGGAACACGAACACGCCGTCACCACGGCCTGTCGTCATAAGACGGACGGATGGCGAGCTAGCCCATTACTCACTGTCCACAGGCCCGCGACCCTCGACAGCCTTACGTCTTCATCTTTAGACACTCGATGACAATCATACACCAGCTAGAACGAAAGTTCTCATCAAAGTTCTTGAAATGGGCCGAGACACGATAAAACTGCTGTAAACTGTTGCGGACCCCTTGCAACTGCCTTCCGTCTCCATCGTCAGACCTTTGATGATAGACATACTCCAGGCAGGTCTAAAGTTCTCATCAAGGTGCATGAAATCAGCCGAAACACGATATAGATGCTGTAAACTCTTGAGGACCTCTTGCAACTACCTTCCGTCTCCATCGTCAGACCTTCGATGACAGTCATACTCCAGCTAGGTCTAAAGTTCTCATCAAGGTGCATGAAATGAGCCCAGACACGATATAGATGCTGTAAACTCTTGAGGACCACTTGCAACTGCTTTCCTTCTCCATCGTCAGACATTCGATGAAAGTCATACTGACAACTCAGTATGGTTTAAAGTTTTCATCAAAGTGAATGAAATGAGCCCAATAACATTATACCTGCTGCAAACTGTTTAGGACCGCTTGCAACTGCCATTTGTCTCTATCGTTTGACCGTCGATGACAGTCATACTTCAGCAAGGCCTAAAGTTCTCATCAAGGTGCATGAATTGAGCCCAAACACGTTATTGTTGCTGCAAACTCTTGAGGACCTCTTGCAAGTGCCTTCCGTCTCCATCGTCAGACCTTCGATGACGTCATACTCCAGCTAGATCTAAAGTTCTCATCAAGGTGCAGGAAATGAGCCCAAACATGATTTCTCAATTTAAAAAACAAAAGATCATGTATATCGGACTTCTCTGTAAAAAGTTATGCGTGGTCAGGTCATACATAAAAGAAAAAAATATAGACGCGTCGAATTGAGAACCTCCTCTTTTTGTTACGTTGGTTAATAAACCAAGCTTCAGACATTTGACACGGGTGAGGGTCATTCTTTCACGGAAAACTTAACACCGCGACTCAGAAAATGGAGTGAAATTAATAGCGCCATCTATCGAGCACGAAATTTAACCGTTAGCGATCGAACACACACTCTACAGGGTTATAGCGTCATGTAGACTAATCTAGAGTACTTTTTGCTCTCAGACCCGATTTAAAAGTTATCTTGTGAGCACATTTTTATTAATTAGTACCATTTTGGTGCAATAGATGTCGTTGCATGTATCTTACACAATGATGGTAAGTTCTTCTTGAACACTTTAAATTTATAAATCTTTTGATAGAGAGCACTGATTATAGCATGAAACAAAAACTAAAACCTTCTCTAAGTTCCCCACAATATTTGTGCATTGAATCTAATCACATTGGTTTTCCCAACAACATGAACACCCGCCTCGCAGCGCGCGCGGGTCATTATTTTGATGCGGAGTTATTTTAAAACTGTGATATCTCCTAAGATATTCGTCTAAATTGAATAGTGTAAAGGGCAATTTTGGTCACAATTGAATGCTAAAGATGACTAACATATTTATTTTGATAAGGATTAATACTATGTCGGTAAAAACACCTTCGCAAATAAAACATTAATTTTGACCAAATTTTAAAATCATAAAAATGGTTATTGTGAGTCAACCTTAAAAGATAGGCATGTGCCGTCGCGAACTTTTTTTGAGACCTTTTTAAGAGGAATAATTCCCTGCTACATTATATTTGTGCAACTTTAACCGTTTACGCAGCGCACGCAACGGAAGCTATCAAAGAGAATAATTTTTCCCCGTTTTTGCAACATTTGTCATTGATGCTCCGCTCCTATTGGTTGTAGCGTGATGATATATAGCCTATAGCCTTCCTCGATAAATAGACTAACCAACACAAAAAGAATGTTTCAATTCGAACCAGTAGTTCCTGAGATTACCGCGTTCAAACAAACAAACAAACAAACAAACAAACAAACTCTTCAGCTTTATAATATTAGTATAGATTAATGACCTCATAACATGTTTAAAATATGAATGTATCCAGTTTGCTGACGATACTACTTTGACAATAAAATGTTCCAACAAAACTGACATAGAAATTGATGCAAAAAAAGAATTAATAAATGTGATAATATGCTTAAGCGACAATAATCTTCATGTTAATATTGACAAAACCAAAATAATTCAATTTCAAACATGTAACTTGTCAGTGATACCAACAGCAATTAAACATAATAATGCAATTCTGCAACCAGGACCATCAGCTTTGTTATTAGGTATAGTAATTGACAATAAACTAAACTGGAAGGAACTTGTACAAAGAGTATGCAGTAAGCTTCATACGTTTGTATATGCTCTTCGCAAGTTAAGACTTGTGTCCAGTAAAAAAACAGTCCTTAATGCTTATCATGGGTATGTTTCATCAGTATTGCGTTACGGTCTAGTGGTATAAGGTAATTCGGTGAGTGTGGAAAGAGCATTCATAGTGCAAAAAAAAATGTAGAGCCATGAGTGGGGCGGAATATTTTGACCATTGCAGGCCATTATTTAAGGAATTAAAATTCTCCCACTCCCATGCCTGTATATTTTTGAAGTTTGTCTATTTGTAAAAAAAAACCCTCATTTATTTTTATGAAATGAATAAGTCTCCGAAAGATTGAACAAAAGAAATGCCGGGAAATTATTGGTACCTGCTCAGAGATTGCAATTATACAGTAGAAATACCGGTTGCATGACAATTAAAATTTATAATAAATTACCACCAGCCCTGAGAATGTTACCAATTAATAAGTTTAAATGTAAAATGTTTGCTTGGCTCTTAGACATGTGTTTTTATTCAGTCAATGAATTTTTAAATCATACTTTTTGATATTGTAAATGTTTCCAATGTTGAATTCCGTAATTATTATTAAATTGACTTAAATAATTTACAGCATACGCTATATCTGGTCTTGTCGATACAGCCATATACATTAAGGCACCTACCAAGCTTTGGTAAGGATGTGTACTCATAACATCCTCATTAACGCACTCAGGTTTCTGTAACTTTACATTTACATCGATACGATATTACGTAATATCATTCGTAGCCAGAATAATATCGTCGACATAAATAGCAATCAACCTAATTTGCTCACCTTTTCGTGCAAAAAACATACACGGATCTTGTGACAAAGCTGCAAAACCACTATTCGTCGACTTACTCACTATTTCCTTATGCCACTGCAGTCCTGACTGACGCAGACCATACAAAGACTTCTTCAACAAACATACACTATTCTCACATTCTTGCAATGCTTTGTTCCAGCGTTTAGCTGTTTGAAGTACTTTCTTGTCTCTAACGGCGTTCTTCTTTGAACCGATCCTTTGGTTTGCAAGTACTTTCTCTAGAACATCTGTAGTTGATCTGGTACTCCCATGAATAACTCCGCCGATATTGCAGCTATAATTCTTACCGATGATGATCTCACAACTGGCGACGAGGTTTCGTTTTGCCACGAGCCGTACTTTCTTCCCCGTAGTTTTAGTACGAAAAACAAATCTGCTCCCAATCACTTTTCGTTTAGATGGCCGTGGTACAATTTCCCACGTGCCATTCTTAATCTGTGCCAAATACTCATCTTCTAAGGCACTTCGCCATGCGTTTACATCGTTAGTTTTTTCAACTTCACTCCATGTCATTGGGTCAACAGTTGCTATTCCCGCTATCAACTGGTCGTTAGTATCTTAATACTCAGAGTCAGTTCCACTGTCAGCCCTATCATTGGCTGGTGTATATATTTTTCGTGGTCTTCCCACCGAACCTATTTTAACCAATCTTGGTCTTCCCTGTCCTCTTTTAACTAAAGGGACTAAATTTTTCCGCTGAATATTCTCATCTTCATCAGTTCCACTTTCGACTCTTTCGAGTGATGTTCTATTAGAATCACTCAGAGGAGCTCTGTGCTCTTCCCATGTATCAGACGAGTGGACCTGCGGGAAAAGCCTCGTTGCTAAAGAAGCTTGTTTTAACACGTATGCAGGAGGAAGATGACCTGCGGAAGCACATCTCTGATTTTTTCGATGCCGTAAAGAAGCTGAAAGAAATCGGTTTGGTAGTAATAGACGAACTACTGGCCATTTTACTGCTTTACAGTTTGCCAGACTCCTTTGCCATGTTCCGAACGTCAATAGAATCGCGAGATGATCTGCCTACAACAGAAGTGTTGAAAGTAAAGCAGAGTGAAGAATATAAATATAGAGCACAGAGCTTGCTCTTCTCTATCTTCATGATTGACTTTAGGCGTATTTAACTGAACAGTCACATTCTTGGTATCAATACTCTCTTCTTTATCAAGTATATATTTATATTCTACACGCCCGAATGCCATCTCATTCATGAAATTTACATCGCGAGTCACGACTATTTTTCTTGTCTTTTGATTTTGAATCCAATATGCTTTGGATTGCATGTCATATCCCAAGCAAATTCCTTCTTCAGAAACTGAGTCAAACTTCCCTTTGACTTAATTCGCGCCTTTGTTTTTATTATATACCTTTGATCCAAAAAATTGCATGTATATTACAGTAGGCTTCTTTCCTTTCCATACAGTGAACGGTATCTCACCCTTCAAAGCCACAGTCGCACATCGATTCCGAATATACGAGTAATTCGCAGTGATAACTGCTTCCGCCCAAAATCAGATATGTGCTTCCGCAGGTCATCCCAAGCAGCACGCAAGCGTTTTTAACATCAATTCACCATCTCCTTTAGATCTTAAAGTTCTTCTAAAGACGTACACAGTGTCAAAATATGCTTTTATCGTTATTAGAGGGATTTTTGAGATGTTATACAGCTTGTGCTGTATAAGATCTGTATTAAGGGATCCGGATCAGCTTAGGGTGTTATAACATAATATGATATTTTGTCGTTGAATTATTTTTAGGTGAATTGACTTACGGCTTTTTTTTTTTTTTTTACCGATGGGAAATCATCAAATAACCCCTCCCGCTCTGGGCTGAGCAGGAGGGAGTGTCAGACTTCTACTGACTAAAACCCATCCATGTTCCTTCCTTTACCCTTTGTGTTCCAGGGCCGCGGTATCTCTTTCGAACAGTCCCGCAACCCTGGCAGGCGTCGGCCCTTACGGACCCCTTCCTGTTTGCTGACTCTCTTTGAGGCGCGCGTGGAACACGAACGCGCCGTCGACACGGCCTGTCGTCATAAGACGGACGGACGGCGAGCTAGCCCATAGCTCACCGTCCACAGGCCCGCGATTGACTTATGGCTTCGGTGTAGTAATAAAACATGTTTATTAAGTTATGCTCTACCTAAATATTATGTTTATTTTCGTTGGATGAATAATAAGTTTATTTTGAAAATAGCCCAATCTGGGTGATCTCTTTTCAATTTCGACGGTCTCCTAATATTTAAAAGCTCTAATAGAGGGTTTTAGCCACTAAATTTTAAAGACCTGATATTGAGCCGTTTGTAATTGGAATCCATTGTGGTGTTGGCAACAATTTCAGTCGATCTCCACCGTAATGAGTTTGAAGCTCAAACCCCCTTACGAATCCAGGAAAACACTGATTTAAATCAGATTGAAAATAATCTAAAATTAATTTTAGACAATCAATGTAATGTGGCAAAAACAATAAATGTTCTTGCAGATACTTAAACGTTGGCTGTGATTGTCCTTAAGAACCAAATTTGTTTTTTTTTTGTAGCCCACTTGGTCAGACTCTGCACACAACCACGTAATGATAATGGCAATGATTGATATAGACATTTCTACATAAAGTGGTATGTTGTGTCTTTAATTGTAGGTAAGTATACGGGTGTAACAACAAGGCAAAATAAAAGACATTGTTTCGATGATATGATGTATTTAATTTCTCTTTTGAACTGTATGCAAAAAGGGTTTGAAGTATACCTTTGTGTCCGTTTCATACTAATTTATTTTTTATATCTTGAGAACTAACAATGACTTCTGTCCGCGTGTCAGTAAGCTTGTAATTTGGCTTCGGATTCCAATGACGGGGAGAACAAGTGCCTTTCGGTTTTGTTAAGGGTCATTTGGTTTCACTGGCATTCCCTGCTAACAATAGTTACTTTCTTCACTTTCAAAATGTCATAAGTGTCGCTATATTGAACCATTTTTTTTTTTTTTTTACCGATATGAAATCATCAAATAACCCCTCCCGCTCTGGGCTGAGCATGAGGGAGTGTCAGACTTTTACTGACTAAAACCCATCCATGTTCCTTCCTTTGCCCTTTGTGTTCCAGGGCCGCGGTATCTCTTTCGAACAGTCCCGCAACCCTGGCAGGCGGCGGCCCTTACGGACCCCTTCCTGTTTGCTGACTCTCTTTGAGGCGCGCGTGGAACACGAACGCGCCGTCGACACGGCCTGTCGTCATAAGACGGACGGACGGCGAGCTAGCCCATAGCTCACCGTCCACAGGCCCGCGTCTACGGTGGCCGGGGGCCACCACGTGGCCCCCGACGCCCGGTGCGTCTCCCGCGGCGGCTGGGACGTGAGGTTCTCTCCCTCTCACGTCCCGCCACCTCCTTCGCTAGCATGACTGCTTCGCAGAAGGAGGTGACGGCGTCCCATTCCGTCTCGCTCCGGACCATGGATTGAACCAGGGCCGGACGCGAGAGGTCGCCGCCGCCGATTGCCGCTACGAGGACACGGCGTTGCTCCGCCCATGCGGAGCAGACCTGCACAGTGTGCTCCACCGTGTCCTCCGGTCGATCCTCGCAGTGGTGACACCCGGGCGTTTCCTCCCGCCCGATTAGGTGCAGAAACCTCCCGAAACAACCATGTCCGGTGAGGACCTGCGTCAGGCGGAAGGTGAGGGCGCCGTAGCGCCTCTCTAGCCACTCCTCCGCTATATTGAACCATGAGGTCTAGTTCTCTTATTGCTTCTTCATATGACGATAATGATGACCATTTTACACAGCATTTTGAGGTAGACCAATTATTATCTGAAGGCCTTCATCCTTGACTTCTAATCGTTTTTTTGGCCATCTTAACTCGCCTTTTGTTTCTCAGAAACTTGGCACAAAGCTTTTTTGCCTTTTCTCTATATTTTCTATAATTTTAAACGGCATAGATTCCTGAAAAATATAGCAAAATACGTTCAACAACAAACTATTAATGACACTTCACAATAAGTTTACTTAGTATATAATGAGCTGCTAACTTTTTTAGTTATGATAACGCAGCATAGCAAGAATGAAAACAAAACGAAATGCGTGCGTGCTTGCCCGGAGGAACATAATTATCAAATAAACAAAACATCATATTCACAGCGCAGAGCGAGATAAAATAGCCAGGCATCGGCGAGATATATCTAAACAAATTAATTTGCAGTGGATGAGCGTCTAAATCAAAAAACAAATGAAAAAATGATGTGAATGTAATTTTTTTTTATTTAACTATAATTAAACCAATATTTGATAATAACTTGAGTCGTTTCATAATTATTAGCTAAACTGTGTCCTAAAATCTATTAATTCAACTACTATGTATGTATATTATAACCTTAAAACAAACACGTACTTACCCGTAGTTGGTAATTTTCTTTATTTTTCCTTTTTTTTTACTGGCGCGTGAATATATATTATTATCAATAACCAACCATATATTGACAGTAAAATTTGATTTGCACATTGATTTACCAATTAACACTATCTGATTTTCAAGATTTATCTTGTACTTTTGATTTCACTTTGAAATATAAACAATGCGCCACCATCATTCGTAATATTTTGGATCGGAGCGAGGCGGTCGTGGACTATCACGACCGCCTCGCTCCGATACTAGTCCCGGATATGTATATATTCCCACAAATCGTTCTTGTTCAGAATCGCACGCATCTGAATCTTCCACGTATCATAATAATCTCCAGTGAGTGGATTAATTTTTATAGTCGCAGCCATGACGTAGGTTTCTTCAACTTTTTTTTCACAATTTATTATCCATTTACGAAAAAAAATATTTATCGCTGCTTACCCATACTTTTATTCACCGTAACACATAAAAAGTCATTTTTTTATGCACCTGAACCCATAACCTGTTGAAATGCGAATAAAAGGTTTTGCTTTTTGTAAAAACATGTAAAATATATTTCTAGCTTGGTTACCAGTTGTTTACAAAATGACAAGACATAAAAGTATCAGTACATAGAGTCTATAAAAGAGTTTATGGCGCCGGAGTAAATCCTCATCCATAACATTTTTTGACATTGTGATTTATATTCCTGAATTGACCATTGATTTTTCTGTTATTTTTAAATTGCATTTTAACGAATCTTAACCAGTCTAAAATTATAAATTAAAATTTCATATCTTTATATAATATCCTTGAAATGTACCTAGCTAATTAATTAATATTTCTACACCAGCAATGGTAGTATGTGTGAAACAAAATTTAATGTAAGATCTCAATGTACCATTTACTAAGAAATTAATAAATACAAATATACCCGGACGGTGGCATGCCCGACACACGTCAACCTTCTCGTCCTTCATAATATATTTCCGGTAGTTGTTCGTCAACATAACTTCGTCCATAATCGCACAGACAAAACCTTCAGTTTCCCCAAAGAGGTTAACGAAACGTAGCCATGACACGGACGCTACAAAATCTACATCGGATCCATGAAGTGCCCGGTAGAAGCACCCGTGAAGGTCCTTGCCTTGCCATACTTCCTTGCGGTCATCGGTAGTAAGTACTACAGGTTTGCGTCAGTTCTCTTTAGCCATGGACAGCGGAGTGAGTCCCTTGTCCACTGCGACCACATCTCGGTGCAAACCCACCTCGGCTTTTAAAAAATATTCTCTGAGATTGCACACCTCGCGGTTGTGGAGGGTCTTCGCGTTTAAAAAGCCTCGACCTCCGCACTTCCGCGGGATGTACAGTCTCATCACCGATGATCGTGGGTGATACATCCGGTTTGCGGTTAGCACTGTACGGACAATCCTATCCAGAGCATCGAGTTCGTTCTGAGTCCATTTGAGTATGCCGAAAGAGTACATTAAAACCGGCATGTCCCAACCGTTGAAGGCGCGCACCTTATTCCCGCCTGAAAGAAGGCTATTTAATACCTTCTCCAGGCGTCCAAAGAAGCGTTCCCTCAACGATTGTTTCATGTCAGTTACGTTAATACCTAACGCTTCCGACATACCCAAATATTTATAGCTTTCCGATGACGAGAGGGATCTCAGGTGTATGGAATCCGAGAGCTGAATTCCCCCGGATTCCATAATCTCCCATCGCTTAACATCCATGACTGCACATTTGTCCACACCAAATTCCATCCTGATGGCGCTACTAAAAGTTTCAGTTACTTTCAGTAGCTCCATCAGTCGCAATTTGCTGGGGGCAAAGAGTTTCAGATCTTCCATGTAAAGAAGGTGAGATATGACCTGACCACCTCTCCTCAACCGGTCGTCTAGACCTGAATCCTCAAGTAATGTGCTTAGAGGATTCATTGCTAGACAAAAACAAAGTGAACTCAGACTGTCGCCGTAAATACTCGTATTCCCCGATTAATCCATGCAGGCTCATCGTTTTCCTGTGTCTGTCGACATCCTGGATATCGAAGGGCCGTCCTCCATTGCCCCATACATGACTCAAGGAAGGCGCATAGAGTTGCATCTATCTTGTACAACTCCAGCACCCTCATGAGCCATGTATGTAGCACCGAGTCGTAGGCCTTCGTATAATCTATCCAACATGTCGACAGATCCTTGTGGGACCGACGAACCTGTTGGCTAATGGCCATGTCGATGAGGAGTAGCTACTTAGTACCGCGGGACCCGTTCCTACATCCATTTTGAGAGGCAGACATGATGGAGTTTTTGTCAATGTGAGTTTAAATTTTCTCCCTCAAAATGGATGTAAGAAGCTTATAGACCGTCGACAAACACGTGATCGGTCTATAATTCTTGGGTTCCGCGGGACAGTATTGTTATTGTTATATCGAGTTTATGATGTTTAATTTACAAAGCAATTGTTTCATAGTATTGTTGTGTTTTCTTTCTTCTTGTTGAGAATATTTAGATTTTGCCTTTTTTGTACATCATTCTTCATTATCCACCTGTATTTCATGATATGATACACATTAAATGTTTGATATTATGCCTTATGTTGTTTAATTAAAATATAATATTTTATTTGTTTGTAATACATATATTTTGCTGTTTACGAAGATATTATTATAACAATGTAACGTGCGATCCATAAACTCTCTGCTAAACTTAGACCTAACTTAACAATTCACTACTGCGGTTCTTTCGCCCTAAATAAGTGGGATCCGTATAAGAGACCATCTCAGACACTAATCTGCATGGTCCTTATATGTGACTTGACCAAGTATTATGTCTGGACGTTAAAAGGGAAGGTAACCTCGTGAGTTTATTTTAGCTGTTCCTTCTCAGAGTAGTCGGGTTCGAAACAAAGTCGGTGTTTCATCTAGTTTTAAAACAACCTAATGGGACGGGTTAATTTTTTTTTTAAGTACTACTTATATATGATGTTAGATTTAAGCCCTGCCATGGTGACAAAGTATTTTTAAAATAAAATAAATCTTTAGACTAAATATTGGCTCGACATCATGTGCGTTGAGGTGTCGCAACCTTATTAGGATTATATTTTTGGTAAAAAAAAGCTGTGAAAGGCCGCTTATTTGAGCCTTTATGTTCCCAATAGTGTCAAAATAAGTCAGTAATTTATTAATAGAATTTTCAGTAAAGACAGTTTATTTGAAATTTAATAACGTTTAGTTTTTGAATCACTCCTGCAAATGGGACTAATTTTTGTTGCTTTGTTTTGGCATAATTGTGAGGTCTTTCAATCCCTTAGAATAGTAGGCATAGGTTGTTATGTATAGGAGTGGCGCTTGAGTTTGCTTAGAATAGAGAGAGAGAGAGAGAGAGAGAGATGACCTCTTCTCTCACACTCAGACTCTACCAAGACAATGTAATAGGATCTTACTGTATCTTAGGGTTTGACTTTCAGTCTAACCAGTGGTGGAAAATAACAATTCAATTGCAATTCCCACATAATTGTTATAAATAGCCGATAGTAGTTTATTGCGACATCGTTGACATGGTGGTGCTAGTATTTCTTTACCATAATTTATATCGATAGTAATAATATTGGTGACCATCCCGATATGACTGATGCTCATAGGTATACGTGCTACAGTGCAACATTGTTGGATATCTCTAGTGAATTTAGGATAAGAGGAAGGGAAATTAAAAATAACAAAATAAGATCCCGAAGATGTTTAATAAACTCATTGGTAACAATCACAAAACCAAAGTAAGCAATAAACGTAAATGAAAATAAAATGATAGAAATGTAACGAAAGGGAAAACGACAAAACTAACTAAACACTAAGAAAAGGCAAAACGAAATAAACAAAAAAACTTTGAAGTAAAGAAAAATCCATGAAACCTTTACACTTTTAAAACGATAAAAATACAATGTGAAAAAAAAGAAATTAAGAAGTTGATTAGTTTAAAAAATTGGTTATATAAAAACCTTTAAACCTATTTAGGAAAACCGAAACAGCATAGCTTGGAAGCGCTAGAGCCATGAGCTGCTAAATACAACTAGTTGCAAACATCTTTGATAACGTAATTCTGTATGCTCATCAGAGCGGTCTTTTTGTCATTGTGGCATAAAACTTTCCACCATCCTATTCAAATTTAAAGTTGTCTGGATTGTTCTTCGTCGCCATGGCCATTTTCTCGGTGGTGAACGGTCCAGCTGCAAAAACAATGCAATAAACACATTAAAACCAATCATTTTCCGAGAAGGGATATAATAATCATAGCATAATCAGCCTTTAATGTTCCCACTGCTGGGACACTCGGCCTCCTCTCTATGAGAGGGAATGGGCTATAATCCACAACGCAGGCCCAGTGCGGGTTGGTAGATGTCACATGTCTTCGAATTTTTGGTCATGCCGGTTTCCTCACGATATTTTCCTTCACCGTTTTCAGAGCAGTGGTGATGAAATAAATTACACGAAGTAATGTGCCTGCCTGGGTTCGAACCCACGACTTACTGTTCGTAAGTCGGGGCCGCCACCACTGGGCCACCGCTGCTCTTCTAATCATAATAAATGATAAATGAATTTAACATATTATCGCCAATAGCAAGGCTGTAGTCACTATCTCGATTGCAAGACTTTCCAGTTTCGCTATTAATAATGTTCCATGTCATTTTAATTACATTACTACTGTTTTTAACTTTTGAACTCAAATAACGTGACTTTGTTATAAAACAAACTTTTTAAATACCTTAGAATAATTCTTAACATGTAACTTAAATTCTACAGTGTTTATATACGTCCGCTCTTCATACAGCTCATAAAGTCGTTTTCGACGCTTATGAATACCAATGGTGGCCCAGTCGTTGAAAGAAGCGTTACTATTAACCGAGATGGTCTTAAAAACAAACGTGGGTTTAAATTGTGTGCATTACATACTGAAAAAATCGTTATATTGTTGGTTGGGATCAACGTTATTTGACAAAAGTGGTAATTTAGACAAAAGTTTAGTTTTAAAAGTTTCCAGGCGATTTTTAAATTTTGGATTAACAATGATATCCTTCTTAGTGACTTTCTTCTTTACATTTGAAATTGTGATCAATTGCCCACAATGATCTGAATCTATTAAGTTAATAATTACTGTGGGGGTAGGTACAACATCTGTGTAAATATTATCGAGGCAAGTGGCACTAGTGGGGGTTATTCTAGTGGGCTCCAGAAATTTGTTTTCAAGATTGTATGACTGAAACAGGCTTATAATTTTAGTACTTAGTCCAGATTTTTCTAACAAATTAATATTAAAATCACCACAAGCGATTATGGACTTCTTAGAATTACAGATTTTATGCAACACTTCATCCATTACCTTTTCAAAACTATCATACAACCCTGAAGGAAGTCTATATACACTTAATATGATAAACTGCTCCAACTCTATACAGGCTATTTAAATAAGTACAGAAGTACAACGTTTTTTGAGCTGAATGAATGGTATGCCGAAGGATCACTTGAAATGTTAAAAGGAATTTCGTCCGCTGTTACACCATGTCTTACGCATTGCAGCGTTTCCTCTGCATTAAAGCCTCTTTGAGCCTTGCCGCATGAAACCTCAAGCCCATATTTTTCTTTTTGCTCGAATATTTTTAAAATTAGAAAACACGAAAATTTTATGACACTGTTTTTTCTGAAGCCTTCATTCTTATGCCATATGAGATGATTTAATTTGGTCGTGACACCAAAATTTTTTAATATATTATTCAATGAAAAGTTTATATTACAGAGCTATGCTCTTGTATAAGTGATTTTAATATATTTCCTGGTACGTATATTTTGTTGTCTGATCTAAAATCTCAGATAATTGGTCTTTTTCTCATCTGGATCCTCGGTCCTTTGAAAACTGTGTTAGTAAAACCGTATTATTTCTCATTTTTTTAAGTTGAACAAACCAGTTAAAAAGGGTCCGATATTTGGGCTCTTTCTATGGGTTAACTCTCTCTCTACTTCGTTAACTGAATCCCGTTGGATTACTTCAACATAGCTTCAGGCGATTGACCAGGATCGACCGTGGCGACGTTTGGCCACGTGTTTCCTTTCTTCGCGGTGTGGACGTTTGCAACAATCTGCTGTGGGTCACGGGACGTCATTTCTCTCCTGAACTACGTCTTCGCTCCTAAGATGACCCACTGACCCGTATCTAGTTACTTTATTTAGATATTATTCATCTGAACTCAGGTATAACTTGATTGGGCACGCCACAATAGTGGCGGTAAGTCCCCTCTTTGAGGAGTGGCTAGAGAGGCGCCACGGCGCCCTCACCTTCCACCTGACGCAGGTCCTCACCGGACATGGTTGTTTCGGTTGTTTCGGGAGGTTCCTGCACCTAATCGGGCGGGAGGAAACGCCCGGGTGTCACCACTGCGAGGATCGACCGGAGGACACGGTGGAGCACACTGTGCAGGTCTGCTCCGCTTGGGCGGAGCACCGCCGTGTCCTCGTAGCGGCAATCGGCGGCGGCGAACTCTCGCGTCCGGCCCTGGTTCAATCCATGGTCCGGAGCGAGAGGGAATGGGACGCCGTCACCTCCTTCTGCGAAGCAGTCATGCTAGCGACGGAGGTGGCGGGACGTAAGAGGGAGAGAGCCTCACGTCTCAGCCGCCGCGGGAGACGCACCAGGCGTCGGGGGCCACGTGGTGGCCCCCGGCCACCGTAGGCGCGGGCCTGTGGACGGTAAGCTATGGGCTAGCTTGCCGTCCGTCCGTCTTATGACGACAGGCCGTGTCGACGGCGCGTTCGTGTTCCACGCGCGCCTCAAAGAGAGTCAGCAAACAGGAAGGGGTCCGTAAAGACCGACGCCTGCCAGGGTTGCGGGACTGTTCGAAAGACATACCGCGGCCCTGGAACACGAAGGGCAAAGGAAGGAACATGGATGGGTTTTAGTCAGTAAAAGTCTGACACTCCCTCATGCTCAGCCCAGAGCGGGAGGGGTTATTTGATTTTCAAATCCGAAAAAAAAAAAAAAAAGTTATAACTTGATTACTATTTTTTGGAATCCTCGTGGATGTACGTGGTGGACTATCATTAGATCTACAATTTTCTGATGTATTTTTTTTGATCAATTATTCTAAATTCATATTATATAAATCTATATTAACTTCGAATACTGTAAATGTCAAAAAGGTCCTTCTGCACGGAACGTTCCAGGCAAAATTGCCAATTTAACATCAAATTATTTCACAACTAATTACTATTTTTTTTTTAAATATCTCAACTCGAGCCATTTGGGCTACGGTGGCACCAAACAGCCTGTCTTTATCTCAGAGCATCTGTCACTCCTGAATAAAGCCATACATGCAGAGGTTAGGAAAATGGCACGCGAAAAAAACTATAAATATGTCTGGGTCCGCGATGGTCGCGTGTTAGTTCGAAATGAAGATGGAGCACGCGCTGTACAGATTAAAAGCCTACACGCTGCTTCTTTAATGTAATGTGAAAACCCGGAATGAGAAACCCGTGAGTAAAGCTTCCAAACACTACATACTAAGCACTATATACTATCAGAATCTCCGGGGAATGCTAACCAAATTAAATGAAATTAATATTGCGGTGAACATCAATCGATACGACATGATTGTAGTGACCGAGACATGGCTCAATGGTAACATCAACGACGGAGAGCTGTTTAACACCAGCTATAATATATACAGGAGAGACAGGGCTTCTACCGCACTTAAAGGCAAAGAAGGTGGTGGCGTTCTTGTTGCTGTATCCAAAGCTTATGATTCCGCTCGAGCTTGTCATTGGGAATCTACTGCAGAAGACCTCTGGGTACGCGTAAAGATAAATGAGGGGAAGAAAATAAACATCTGTGCTATCTACTTACCACCACCTGTGACACAGCAGCACCTAGACATATTCCTCACTTCAGTCACGAGTTTAATCGAAACTACTGGAGAAGAAATGATATTGGTCGGAGATTTTAATCTCGGCTCCAACGAATCAAAAGGTATCCGGATCACCCATATGTAACTTCTACAAACTAGGATACTCTCTTATAGATTTTGTGTCTTTAAACAATCTGTTTCAGTACAATGTTATTAAAAACACGAATAATAGAATATTAGACCTAGCGTTGTCAAATATAAGAAATGTAATAGTCAGAAAGTCTGCCTCACCTATCTGCAAAGAAGACTGTCACCACCCTCCTCTAGAAATTGATGTTAATTTTAAAGCGTACACGCCATTAAAACATGTAAAGCAAGTCAGATTTAATTTTAAGGCAGCTGATTACGTTGAAATAAATAGAAAAATAAGAGAATTAAATTAGAAAGAACTACTTGAACCATGCGCAAATGTCAACCTAATGGTAGATGTGCTATATGAATCAATTCGAAAAGTTATCAATGAAAATGTTTCAAAATTAAATACGTCAGCACAAATTTTCCCCCCTGGTACTCTAAAACCTTAGTAAAAGTTCTCAATGAAAAAGAAAAGCTGAGACAACGTTTCAAGAAATACGGTAACCCGCGTGACGAGACTGAGTATAGGATACTCGATGGTAGGGCGCGATTGATTATCAAAAGTTGTTATAGGAAATATGTGCACTCTATGGAAAGTAACATTCAATCAAACCCAAAGGCATTCTGGTCTTTCGTCAAGACAAAAAATTCTAAATCTAGCTCTATACCATCCGAAATGAAATTGAACGATTCGACAGCTACGACAGGCGACGAAATATGCAAACTTTTTGCTACCCAGTTCTCGTCTACTTTTTCTGTCACTAGCAAAAATGCTAACACAGCACCAAATGTCCTAACATTTCCTCAATTCGTACTCAGTAAAATAAGTTTTACTGAGAGAGAAGTTTTAAAGCACTGAATACAGTTAATGTTACCAAGGGTGCTGGTCCGGACGGATTACCGCCGCTTTTTATAAAAAAAGGGTGCTCGTGCTTTGGCATATACTCTTACTATCATTTTCAATAAATCACTTACCACATCTACATTTCCTACAGAATGGAAAAAAGCTAACGTGGTTCCGATATTCAAAAAAGGTGACAGCACAGAAACCAAAAATTATCGACCAATTTCTATCTTGTCCATATTCTCAAAACTTTTTGAATCAATGATTTGTCCTATACTAACATCCCATTGTAAAGCATAGCTTTTCCCTCAACAGCATGGTTTCTGCAGCAACAAATCCACTGTCACTAACTTTGTATCATATGTTGACGAAATTTGTATGAGTGTTGACTCAGGCCAACAGATCGATGCTCTGTATACCGACTTCAGCAGCGCTTTTGATAAAGTAGACCATGAAATCCTTCTGCTGAAATTGCACGGCCTTAGTATTCACGGACCCCTTCTGGAGTGGTTCAGGTCGTATCTATGTGGGCGGACACAAAGAGTGGTGGTAAATGGCTATCAATCACCGGAGTATATTGCCACCTCCAGTGTGCCCCAAGGATCTCATACCGGGTCAATTCTCTTTGTCATATTCATAAATGACATAACAAATTGCATTGAACATAGCCAATGCTCCTTATTTGCCAACGACCTCAAAATCTATCGTCAGATAAAAACCTAAGAAGACATTGCTCTATACGGACTCTCGATACAGAGCTGGTGTGTGACGAATGGAATGGTTCTGAATGCCAGCAAATGTTATTACATAACATTTACGCGGAAAAAGCTCTTAATACCATCATCTTACTCTCTCAACGGGACATCACTGGAACAAGTAAACAACATACGCGATCTCGGTGTAGTGCTTAGCAGTGACCTGTCATTTACCACACATAATAATATAATTAAAAATGCAATGAAAATGCTTGGGTTTATAAACAGAATTGCCTAGGAATTCAAGGGAAGCTTGGCACTGAAAGTGCTATATAACACCTTTGTGCGTAGCCTCGTAGAATACGCATCTCCAGTCTGGAATCCGATCTACAAAATACATATAGATCGAATTGAACGCGTTCAAAAAAGATGACGAGGTGCTTGCGATTTAAAGACAACAAGTGCCCGCATAGAGCCGATTACGCCGAACGATTAGAATATTTCAAATTGGACTCACTGAAACGACGAAGAGCAGTAATCGATCTTTTGAAATTATATAAAACTGTCAATGGGATAACATCGATTCCAAACTTTCTTAACAAAATTAACCTCGACGTACCTCGTCATTACTACCTCCGGTCCAAGCGGATAATTAGGACGTTTGCCGCTAAACCGTGCCAGCATGCTTCTTTAAACCGAATGTTGACTTTTTACAACAGAGGCTGTACAGCTGACAGTAATATCGACATTTTCTTTGATAGATTGTCAATGTTCAAATCAAAAATCCTTGAAATTGACCTGTAACCAGCTTTATACTTATTTTAATCTATACTATGCAACTTAAACTTAATTTAATCCAATAATATGTTATTTATTTTATTTTAAATTTTATTCCGTTATTAATTGATTTGATTTCGTTTGTATATACTTGATTTGAATTGTATTCGTATCTCACATTTTTGTTATGTACCTATGTCATTAATTCATTTTGTTTTTTAATCATTTTAATTTTAATTGTATGTTGTGAATGTTGAGCCACAATATAAATATGGAATATCCATATTTATACTGTGGTTGTGCATACTTATAAGTGACGTATTTACACACTTTGTGGTCTTATAATCACCTTAAGGAACCATTATTGTAAATATGTCGTTGGTGTGCCTTACTTAATAAATAAATAAATATCACTGGCACGAGAGATATAAGTAATTATTTTTTACACTTACTTATTTTTTTTATTGTTACATATTAATATTTATTCATTAATTATATTTTACTTAAAGTGGTGTGCTCCTTTTTTATTTTTTCAACGCCACAGCATGTGTAATGTTTTCTACACTAATATTATAGAGGTAAGGTTTGTGAGGTTGTTGCTTTGTATGTTTGGATGTAGGAGGATAATTTTCGGAACCACTAACTAATACGATTCCGAAAATTCTTCTACAAATGAAAGCAATGAAGCTACATTTTCCTCCAGTGTCATTGTTTTTTTTTTTCAAAATCGTTCCTGTTGGATAATTTTCAACCATAATGATAGCAAAGCCGCGAAGAAAAGCTAGTAATAAATAAACCTAGCAATGACGTTAAGAATTCATAGCCTTCAATGAAAATCGAAGTTCTAAAAAAACAGTATCAAAAAGAAGGTTCAGTAATTCATTATAAGCCTCATCGGGAACTCCAACCGAAGCAAGATTTAAATATAGCAAGGTAGAAATATAAAGATGATAGTAAGACCATTGATGAACTTACGGATTTCAAACCATTCAGTGGTGGGTATCCCGTTTTCTAGACGAGCCTGCGAAATGGCGTGCCTTAGTGCTAACTGTACGACCACCGCCAAACAAGTTGCAGGCTCTCCAACAGCTGTGGATCAGACAAGGGATATAGCACAATTTAACAAAGCCACCTTAACAGGCTTTCAAATATTAAACTTGGGAACCCTTGGCATATTTCTTTCTTTCACATTGTTACACTATTACGTACTTGGATTATCGGTTAAATTACTTAATTTTAAGTTTTTCCTTCCATTCCATGTACCGTGTATTATAAACATCTGGCATTTGTTCGAAATGCCAGATCTTTGTAATACACGGTAATGCAGTTCATTGCGTACATACAAACATTAATAATTGTGGGAGATAAATATCTTCATTAATTTCACGTAAAACGTTTTTCCAAATGTTTCCAGACTTACCCTTAGATCCACAAATAAGGTCATTACTGTAGGAGTTTTTGCAGGTTACATTGAATGATTGGGGTATATCCCTGGCCTGAGGTAAAAAGTAGTACCAAGACCTATCTGTCAGCACATTGCCGTTCTCAGGGTCCATGACCAGCTCCTCACAAGTGTGGTACCCGACACCCATCATAAAAGCTCCTTCAATCTAATGAAAATATTTAAAAAAATGAGTGATTTACAGACTTTACGGGAGCACAAAACGTTGCTATGGAACAAAAAAATTCGCTCAAGATTGCAATCCACCTAATTAGAAAACACAAAAGCAAATAATAATTTATTACCAATTATGCTATTCTTTTATTTATTTTTTCTCTTATTTAGAGGGTGTAACAAAACCCTTCACGAAGCCGTCAACCAAGCATTCTGTACATTAAACTAAGTACCTCTACGCAAAAGTTATTGGTGGGAAACGACTTTTCTTTTTGGGGTGAAAAATCACGTTTTACGGTAGGACTCAATGTAACACACTCAAAACATTGTGCTCATGGATGGATTGAATATTGAAAAGAGCCCTGACGGCTCCAGAAAGTGGAACCTCACTATGCGTGCCGTGTACTCACTATCAAGCCTTTGACCCAGCCGCGCAATGAGAGCCTTGAATAGTATGTAATAGATGATTGAATAGTAATTCAATCCATCCATGAGCACAATGTTTTGAGTGCGTTACATTGAGTCCTACCGTAAAACGTGATTTTTCACCCCAAAAAGAAAAGTCGTTTCCCAACAATAACTTTTGCGTAGAGGTACTTAGTTTAATGTACAGAATGCTTGGTTGACGGCTTCGTGCAGAGCCCGTGTACACCTTGAATTTAAAAAAAACTTGATTTATTTATTATATATTATTATGTACACACAAAATACTTAACAGGACATTACATTAAGATAGAAAAGAGCACAAAGGCACTGCTTATTTCATAGGAAATTGATTGTGTTCTGTAGGATTATTAAAAAAAAGATAAAGGTGTGACGGTTGTCAGAGGAGAAAAGAAAAAAAAACCGTCAATTGCGAGTTGGACTCGCGCACGAAGGGTTCCGTACCAATAGCTAAAAAAATCACGTTCATGAGATAGCCTGGTGACAGACAGCCAGGCAGTTGGACAGTGGAATCATAGTTATTGGGTCCCGTTTTTACCCATAGGTTACGGAACCCTAAAAACGTGTTGCGTCGACGCCAAATAATATGGAACTAGACGGAAGATGATGATGATTTGCCGGTACCCCGACCCATGAAAGTGTCAGGAAGGGTCGGGGGTGCGTAGCAGCACGGTTCGGGGAGATCGTTGTAGCGGGAGTCTACTTCTCCCCGAACCATACTCTCGCCGAGTTCCACAACTCCCTCAGGGAGTTGAGTGTCGTCATCGGAAGCCATTCCCTCCCCGTGCTTGTGCTCGGGGACTTCAATGCCAAGAACTTGGCTTGGGGTTCTCGTTGAACAGACGTGCGGGGAAGGATGGTGGAGGACTGGGCTCTGGAGGCAGGCCTGGTCATCCTAAATAGGGGTTCTGTTCCCACGTGTGTGCGGATGCGGGGCCAGTCGGTGGTGGACATCTCGTTCGCTAGCCCCGCTCTGTCACCGCGTGTCGTTGACTGGCGCGTCATGGAGGGGGTGGAGACCTATTCCGACCACCGGTATATCCGGTTTGACGTCTCCGCCCAGACCCCAAGCGCGCCGGTCCTACAGGCCCCGAGTGGTCCGCGTTGGGCGCTGAAACAGCTGGACCGGGAGCTCCTCCTGGAAGCCTCGATCGTGCAGGCCTGGGTGACATCACCGGACAGGCCTGCCGACGTCAACAATGAGGCGGGTTGGTTCCAGGAGGCCATGTCCGATATATGTGACGTGGCTATGCCCTGGGTTCGGTCAGAAAGCGCCCGGCGTCAGGTGTACTGGTGGTCGCGAGAGCTGACGTCTCTGCGCGAGGCGTGCGTCGATGCGCGGCACCTGTACGCCAGGCATCGCAGGCTCCGCATCCGCCCTCCGGATGCGGCGGCCATTGAGGCGGAGCTGTATGAGGGATACAGAGCGGCGAAGACCGCCCTCCAAGAGGCTGTCCTGCGGGCCAAGGATGTGGCCCGCGAGGAGATGCTGGAGACTCTCGACAGAGATCCGTGGGGGCGCCCTTATAAGATGGTGCGGGATAAACTCCGCACCAGGGCCCCTCCGCTGACGCAGAGTCTACGGCCTGAGCTCGTGGAGGACGTGGTGAGCGCTCTGTTCCCTTCGCGAGGGGAGCACACTCCCCCGCCTATGGCTCCGCCGCTTGCGGTGCTGGAAGCGGACCACCCAGAGGACGATGACGACATTCCGGAAGTGACCGGGGTAGACCTGAGAGTGGCGGTAGGCAGGCTTAAGGCCAAAACTGCCGCCCCGGGACCCGATGGCTTACCTGGCAAAGCCTGGGTCCTGGCCTTGGAGGCTCTCGGGCCCCGACTGGAGGGGCTCCTAAGCGCATGCTTGGAGAGAGGCCAGTTCCCGCTTCGTTGGAAGACGGGGAAGCTGGTCCTCATACGGAAGCCGGGGCGCCCTGCGGACTCTCCGTCCGCATACCGGCCCATCGTGTTGCTCGACGAGGTGGGCAAACTCTTTGAAAGAGTCATTGCCAACCGCCTCGCCGGGCACCTGGCGGAGATGGGGCCGGATCTTGCGGAACAACAGTTTGGTTTCCGCAGGGGGCGCTCGACGGTGGACGCCATCATGCGCGTGAGAGCCCTCACGACGGGGGATGCGGTGTCCCGGGGTGGGGTGGTCTTGGCGGTGTCTTTCGACATCGCCAACGCCTTCAACTCCATGCCCTGGAGCTGCATCAGGGAGGCACTCCGGTATCACCGGGTGCCGACCTACCTTCGTCGTGTGGTCGGGGACTACCTGTCGGACAGGTTTGTCATTTACCCTGGTCACAGCGGAGAATGGAACCGGCGAGAGATGTCGTGCGGTGTTCCACAGGGATCGGTTCTAGGGCCGCCCTTGTGGAACATCGGGTACGACTGGGTGCTGCGCGCCGACCTTCCTGACGGCGTCAGCGTAGTTTGCTACGCAGACGACACGCTGGTGCCGGCAAAAGGGAGGTCGCACGAGGCGGCGGCCGAGCTAATGACACGCGGGGTTGCGATGGTCGTGGAGAGGATCCGGCAATTGGGTCTCGAGGTGGCATTGCACAAGTCCGAGGCCATGTGCTTTCATGGGCCTCGGAATGCGCCACCGTCAGGATCCATGCTCACGGTAGGAGGGGTTTCCATCGGCGTCGAGCCGACGTTGAAGTACCTGGGTCTCGTCCTCGACAGCCGGTGGAACTTCGTGGAGCACTTCCGACGTTTGGCCCCCAAACTGGAACGGGCCGGGGCTGCCTTCAAGCGGCTCCTGCCCAACCTGGGGGGTCCAAACGCCTCCTGCCGGAGGCTCTACGCGGGGGTCGTGCGGTCCATGGCCCTTTACGGGGCCCCGGTGTGGGCGCGTTCCTTGAGGCGGCGAGCCGCCCACTACCTGAACGCGCCCCAAAAGGTGGTAGCCGTAAGGCTGGTCCGGGGATACCGCACGGTCTCCGGCGAGGCGGCGAGCCTCCTTGCCGGATTGCCGCCATGGGATCTGGAGGCGATAGTCCTCGCGCGCCTACACGAATGGCGCGTGGAGGCACTACGCCGGGGGGTAACTCCGCTGCCGCGGCAAATTGTCGCTCAGCGGACAGACCTCCGGCGCGATCTCATGGCGACATGGAGAGAGCGTCTATCGCAACCCCGTGCAGGGCACGCCACAATAGTGGCGATAAGTCCCCTCTTTGAGGAGTGGCTAGAGAGGCGCCACGGCGCCCTCACCTTCCGCCTGACGCAGGTCCTCACCGGACACGGTTGTTTCGGGAGGTTCCTGCACCGAATCGGGCGGGAGGAAACGCCCGGGTGCTACCATTGTGAGGATCGACCGGAGGACACAGTGGAGCACACGGTGGAGATCTGCCCCGCGTGGGCGGAGCACCGCCGTGTCCTCGTAGCGGCGATCGGCGGCGGTGACCTCTCGCTTCCGGCCTTGGTTCAATCCATGGTCCGGAGCGAGACGGAATGGGACGCCGTCACCTCCTTCTGCGAAGCAGTCATGCTAGCGAAGGAGGTGGCGGAACGTGAGAGGGAGAGAACCTCACGTCCCAGCCGCCGCGGGAGACGCACCGGGCGTCGGGGGCCACGTGGTGGCCCCCGGCCACCGTAGGCGCGGGCCTGTGGACGGTGAGCTATGGGCTAGCTCGCCGTCCGTCCGTCTTATGACGACAGGCCGTGTCGACGGCGCGTTCGTGTTCCACGCGCGCCTCAAGGAGAGTCAGCAAACAGGGAGGGGTCCGTAAGGACCGACGCCTGCCAGGGTTGCGGGACTGTTCGAAAGAGATACCGCGGCCCTGGAACACAAAGGGCAAAAGAAGGAACATGGACGGGTTTTAGTCAGTAAAAGTCTGACACTCCCTCCTGCTCAGCCCAGAGCGGGAGGGGTTATTTGATGATTTCCCATCGGTAAAAAAAAAAAAAAAAAAAAGATGATGATTTAAAAATGATACTGAAAATTGATGAAGGATTGTAATATTAGCACTTACTTGTCCAATGTCAATATTAGGGCTGATACTAACTCCAACGTCCTGCAGTATATCTACTCTCACAATGTTATGTTCTCCAGTAAGGACATCAAACTCCACTTCACAACAAGCCACACCATAGATCTCGTAGGACTGCGCATCTTTAGCAGAGACAAAGCCATGAACTTGAAGATCTACCTTTTCAGCATACGCAGCCGTAATCAGTTCTAACCAAGTTGCAGATTCAGGCAACGTAGCTTTGATGATTTCTAATCGTGCCCACAGCTCCTCAACACATCTCTTCGTTCCTATTATAAGACCCTCAGTCGTAACACTTCCACCAGAAGCGAAAGTATTTGGTGAATTAATGGTATTATTTCCTTTAACTTGAATGTAGTCCACTGGGATTTTCAAGAGGTGAGCGACCAGTTGAACAATTTTAGTGTTGATTCCCTGCCCCATTTCAATACCACCGTGGGTGAGGACTACGGTCCCGTCTGAATGGAAGACTCCTAAGTTGATTTCATTGTATATCCCACCAACAGGAGGCCATCTGCACATACTGGTTCGGATTCCCTTTTTCTTGCAAATATTTTCCGCGTTGAAGGAATCTACTGCAGCTTTGCGGCTAGTATATTCACAACTTTCGTGTAAAGCTTCCATTAATTCAATTATTTCACCGTATTTGTTTTTGTCTATATTATTTAAACGGACAGTGCAGGGGTCTAAAGACGTACAGTAGGCAATTCTCTCCATTATGGTTTCTCCGGTAGCGATACCTTCTAATGTACCTGTTCAAAAAATAATTTGGTAAAATATGGACTTTTTTATTTCAAAACTTAACAGTTCGTTACTATTCAAACTCGAACTCAAAGCATTTATTTCAATTAGATAATAACAGGCACTTTTGAATGTCAGAAAAACAAAGGCGAAGCTACAGTTTCAGACACAGGGCTTTCAATCAAAATATTGTCACACGATTTTGGTTTCATCATTCATGCTGAGATTATACATTTATGAGGGAGCGATGTAGAAAGACGTGCACATTAACAGTGTACACTATATTTATATTTTTTGTGATTATATTGTAGTTACCTGGTGCTCTACAGAAGGTATTCTTAGCTGTGTCAGTACATGTGTTGTAAGCTTTGTAGTTAATTTTGTTGACATCGTAGACGTTGTTGTACACATCAAAACCGTAGCCAATTACTGGCTCATTGATCATACAACCGTTGTCAGTGTAATTGGTTATGTTCAAGTATTGGATGACTCCTGACTTGTTAACTGCCACCTAGAGTTTTTAAATTATTTTATTAATGGACAATTATTAGTAGGTATCTTATGCGCCGTCAAATATTAGCCTAACTTAAGCCATTTAAATCACTATCTTCTTCTTAATCGTGTGGTTATTGCCTAACCTGTAACTCAGTATTATTTTGGGTGTTTATAATAATGGCGGCTGTGGCTAAAATTGCATAAGACTCCTGACATTAAGCAAGTGATAACTATAATAGAACGTGTAATTTCTACCATAAACCGCTGCTGTAAACTTTGATACGTCAGAATTGTGAAACAGGGTTGCAAATAATATTTTTCGATATCTATGATCTCAGGAAGGTACATACCTCATAATTATTAATGTTCGGCATTCTCTTGCCAAACGCTTTCATGTTGGTAACCAATGGTTGGATGAACCTACATGGACGGTGCAGCTTTTGAGCGACAACACTGCATGCAACGGCACCCTGGATACTGCGGGTAATCTTCAGACCATACGAACCGCCAACACGCTTGATGTACAAATCAACTCTGAAGAAAACAATAACATTAGCAACCGCTAATTGCTCAAATATATCAAAATTTTCCTTTAAGATTTCGTTGCGAAATCCATGTAAAGATTTCTAACGATCAAGAAGGTTGACATAACGGGACCCTCTTAATTTCAGAAGCGTCCATCAATGAAAGTAATAATTTTGTACATTATCTAAAGCAATTACGGGGCTTTTCTTTTTAGGGTTCCGTAGGCAAATGACAGAACAGAACCCTTATAGATTCGCCCTGTCCGTCCGTTTGTGTACATCCGTATATCACAGCTATTTTACTCCGTTGTTTTGTTCCGTCTGTTGTCATCACACAGTTGAAACTTGAAGAGCAGGTGTCTTCTATAAACTGCTATACAAAAGTGATAGAGAAAAAATAAAAATAGAGGTGGCTCCTCATTTAAGTAAGTTAGGGTTGAAAAAAAAAGCCGGCCAAGTGCGAGTCGTACTCAAACAATATAATAAAATATTTTGAAGGCTCATCCATATGTTGTAGGTATTTTATTACATTCAACAGCACAACTAAATTTGTTTTTCATAGTATTTTAATGAAAAACAAAGCTACTGCTGCAGTTTGATGAAAAAGTCCCATATCTCAAAAACTAATCATCAAATTTTATTCAAACGAATTTTGGTTGTTTTTTTTTTAAGTTCTACATTTTTTTCAGAATTTTCCTCTTCTTGCTTTAGAAATTAGAGGGGGACACACACATTTTACCATTTCGGAAGCGTCTACCATTCAAACGATTGACTTTGAGAAAAAATGGTTTTAGGAACCTCGATGTCATTTTTAAACCTATCATAAAAACCCTGCACGCATAGGTTTGCCGAAAAAAACATTTTTTTAGTTTCAGTTCCATGTATCCCGAGGCCCCCTTAATCTTTTTGTTTGTTATTTTTTTTTGTATCAGTATCGCAAAACGGTTCACAGAATAGATCTACCTACTTTGTAGTCCTAAAAGTACAGTACAGTAGGACAGACATGGCGAATCTATAAGGGTTTCATTTTTTTGCCATTCGGCTACGGAACCTTAAAAATGGTATTGAGGTTCCAAAAACACTTTTTTTCAATGGTTGATGAAATATTTACTTCTAAAGCTAAAAAATATGTTCAGTTTTCTTAACGAAAATTGGTTGCTTTCATCAAAAATTGGTTTGAAGAAGCTTGACATTTAGTTTTTAATTAAGATAATATGGGACTTTTTCGTCAAACTGCAGCAGAAATTTTGTTTTTAATTAAAATACCATGAAAAACAAATATAGTTTTGCTTTTGAGTATTCTACATTTCAGTGTTATCTTTGTTTCGACAGTTCAAAAGCGCCTGTAACTGGCCTAATTGAAATAAAATGATTTGATTTGATTTGATACACATGTGCATGAGTTTTAAAAATATTGTTTTATTTTATTTAAATATTTCAGATTATTACTGTTGCATTTGTATTATCTTTACACAAGTTAAATTCAGAAATTAGAAACCAGACCAACAAATAGTATAGCTAATGTTATTTTTGTTCATGGGTCGGTTGAAAATCATATCTATTAGTAGTGTTACTTATTGCCCAGCACTAGTCATGACCAATTGACAGACGTCAGCAACGCATTCTCTCAGCGGCCAAACTGTAATTAGCAGGATTTAGGTGGTAATAAATAATAACCATAAACAGTAGAGTACCTATCAGTAGTAGACGTTGTATACCTAGTATTACAACGCAAGCCATTTATACTTCTGCGATAGTTATAGGTAGAGCTAATGTACCTAAAGTTCAAGCAAGGAACAGAAAAGAAAAGTGTTCCTTACGACTAAACATTTCTTTCCGAATATTTTTTTCTGAAACTCGTAAATGCCTCGGAATCAGTAAAGTACATTTAATAATAATGTTATTTATTAATCAGTACAGTAAACTAATTGAATTCATTATTTTTCCTTTTTAACCGACTTCGACAACAAGGATAACGTTCTCAAAAAGTTACGTTAGTTAGTTGTTTACGTTTAGTTCCAATAATTGTACAAAATGAATGCTGGTATGAAAATTAAATTAGCTTTCGCACTTACTTAAGGCGTTCAAACGATCATAAAGATAATACCTTTATTTTTAAACAATAAAAATCATGCAGTTATTTTTTCTTGTAATTTTTTAAGTTGTGCAGGCCTAATTGACTCGTGAATTGTTTTTTTTTTTACCTATAGGTACTTGATTGATCGTTTATTGGATCTGCTTCACATGGCCACCTTGGCTTGATTTTATGAACTACGTTTTACCGCAAGTTGTTTTGATTTCTGATTACGTTAGGTCCAATAATTGTACAAATCAATAATAATAATCTACTTATAACTATAATATATATACTTATAATAATGATAATCTACTTATCTTCGTTTGAACGCTGTAAGTAAGTACGGCGTTCAAACGAACATAAGTAGAATATCTTTATTTTTTATACAATAAAAATCGTGCACTTTTTTTTTAAACAGATACAGTAAATGAATTCGATAGTTGTTTTACTTTATTAATTTTAGTTGTACTTCAGTAATGTTCTGACATTCGGAGCAAATATTCCAAGAAAAAAATTGTCGTAAGGAAGTCTCCACTTTCGTTTCTGTTCCTTGAACGTTAGGCACATTAGCTCTACCTATTCCGATCACTGGTTATCAGTTTAGTCCTATAAAATCAAAGCCTTTTGGGTAAGACTCCTCCTGTCTTTACAACTACAAGAGTTCTTAGCTTTGGAGCCAGCCTCTAATTGGATTTGCATCATGTTTTATGTTATTAAAATAAATAAATTATGAATTAGTGACTGCTGCTATTCAAAATGTAAAGTTAGTACATGCAACGTTTTTTTTAGCATTTTGCTTCAATGGCAACATTCAAAGCGATGTCATCCTACAAAGCAGAAAATATCAGTAATTATTGAAATAAATACTTTTTCTTTCAACTACGTAGTAATGTTATCATTAATCACTACAAAACCGATCACAAAGGACGTTTTTTTTGCTTAGAACCAAAACAGTGCAGAAATGTTTTAAGAAATCTCATTGTTGCACAGTTTTTCATTAATGAACTGTTTTTTATTTTTTATTTAGATATTCATTTACCACAGAGATTTACTGTCTCCCATTAAGTTTATTAAAACATGTATGCATTTGAACAAAAAGATACTGGCTGAAAATAAAAATCGGCTGAATAAAATAGACTTGGTGAAAAAAAAATACAAATGGCGCGCTTTTTGTATCATAAATTGTAAAACTTTGATACTTCGTATTTAGCAAGAAAAGTTTAAAAAAATGAAAATAGACAGCGATATCGATATAAATTCAACTGCAGAAAGTAACAGTATAAAAAACAGCTGAAATTGTTACTAAACTTTTGCCACAAAAGTCGCGAGATACTTTGATTTCATTGACTTGAGTTTTTATTTTGAGTTTGGTAGATTGGTAGTTGAAAGAAAAGTAGATTACGTACCTTGCTAAAGTGAGTAATTAATGCACTCGTGTTAATTTAGTGCCCTCGCGTACCCGCTCGGGCACCAACATAACCCTCATGCATTAATAACTCACTTTGCGCTCGATGCAACAATCTACTATTGTCACTTCTCTGTCTTGATAAATTAAAAATATATTGTGTGGTTTTGTTGGGAATAGTTGTGCATTTTATTTGTCTTCGTTGTTTCGTGGTGTAGTAACAAGAGAAATTTAGCGCTTTAGATAAACATTTTCGTGACATGTGTTGAAATAATAAAATGGTGGCTTTAAATCTGATTTTGTCCACGCTAGAAGTATGGTTTCTAAAACTATCAATCTATGTTATTCCAGCCGTTTAGCAGTTTTATCTTACTTTGACCGAGATCTATCTTTTAATTACGAATGTACCTGAGCTCTCAAGTGCGGTCCCCAGATTGCGTGGCTCTTTATTCTATCTGGGGCCATGTACGAGGAATTAAAATTAATTCACTCTTGAACATCACCTATTTATAGTGAACTAGTCAAATAGAACTATAAGAATAGTCCATTAAATGACACTTACTTATTCTGGTCAATATTACAAGCTTTTGATATCGAAACATGTGTTCCATCAGACCACTGCGATGATACGAATACTTGTAATCCTTCTTCCGTTGGTTTGGCTACGCAGACCATGGTCTCCATTGGGAAATGATACTGCCCTTGTAGATAGTTACTGCCTTTGAGGATCTTATAAACAGTATCTGTGCCAGGATTTGTTGCATCTACTGATATAAAGTGAGTGTTTCTTGTGCTATCTTCTTTAGCTACATTTAAATCTGTTACAGGTTTAGTAACATTGCTGTATTGAGCTTTAACAAGTTTGGCGGCTCTGTCCGCTAAGTTTTGTGTCTCTGCTACGACAATACCATAAGGCTGCCCGTTATATAGGACAGGGCCTTCGCAAAGGACAAGTTCGTTGACTGCGGTTATCCCACAGTCCGTAGGCGTGAAGGAATTCAAACCGGGAATATCTTTGTGGGTGTAAAATGCTATTACACCATTTAAGGCCTGAAAATTAAAAGAAATCCGAAATGTGAAAACTAAAACACGAGACCCATGAAACTATGAAATCACTTTAAGTAGGTACTGAATTATTCTAAATTATTTTTACTATAACAATCCATTTGCTTCTTATTTTAAAAGAAATTCGTTAAAAGAAGCATCTGCAATTTTCTAACTAATAGTTGAAGCGTACACAATAGGGAATATGCGTGTAATTTTTTTTCCACTTAAATAATTAATATGCGGTACTATCAACCCAAGACAATAATTAAAAGTTAATTTCAACCACTGCTTGTCGCACAATGTCGTCTACATAATTTAAACGTCCATGACTATCGCGGCCATTCATGTCATAGCATTTGATGTCATTTACCTCTATCAGCCTTGTTTAAATCTAATTGTTTGCCCTTATTAGAATAGTTATACTATAATGTAAGTGCTTTATTTAAGCAAAAATTGCAATAACAATATTATAGTAAAATCTTAGTGAAACTTTAAGTACTTTTCAACTAAAAGTGTTTCTTTGACACATAGCATTTGACGTCACTACCGGAATCGAAGCGTTTTGTGTTTGCGTTCCGTTCCACCAAAAACACGCTACATAAAGTATTAAATTGTAAAATAAGTGTTGTATTAGAGAATTAAACAAGTGTACCACAATGTTTTTATGGTCCAATACAAGGCATTTTTAAGAAATAAAAAAGTTTTGTATTTCTTGCATATACCCTATTGTAGAATTATTTTAGTATTTAAAGCTGAACAGTCTGCAAAATAAACTTACCAGTGCTTCACTGGGATCTATCTTAGTAATTGTACCTCCTCCTACTGTGGTGAGAGTAAAGGCACCAAACACCTCGTTATGGAACGAGGGGATGTCATCGGTATACTGGGCTTCTCCTGCGCATTGAATCTAAAAGAAGAATTTAATGTTTACATATTACAGTCGTATTAGATAAATATAAATATTATATCCCTTTATTAATATCAAGTATGGAAATGCGTAATTTAAGCATCAGTCACACTTGTACGGGAAATGGAACGGTGTCTGCGACCACAATCTGCTGTGCACACCGGTCTGAGACCACAATTTGTTTATATTTACCGCTTGGATCGGTCCAAGCGGTAAATATAATCCTTCGACTAGCCCCTAAGCAATCGTTTTCGTTTCACCATTATTTCTCACTTGGCCAATCTTAGTCTTACCTTACCTTCGAAATCTAAACTTTTTCCACCAAAGTTGTGTTTTATTTGAAACACACGACCCACTCTGGCTTCGCACGGGTGCAATGTCATACACATAAACCTTCCTCTTGAATCATTCTATCTATTCAGAAAACCGCATCGAAATCCGTTGCGTAGTTTCAAAGATCTAAGCATACATGGGGACAGTCAGCGGGAAGGTACTTTGTTTTATACTTTGGGTGATTTAGGTACTTTGTAGTGATTCGGTTCCATTAATATTCTAATAAACTGTTTGCTAAGACTTGCAATAGTTGCCCTATACTAGCATTTCATATCATAGGCGAATCGGTGTCATAAATCTGGTCATCGCGTAGTGGTTCCTAAAATAATGTTTTGCTCAACGTAACTGCTTGATATTTTCGCATGACATTAAGATTTTGCGTAAAACGGGCATAAGTGTTTCAAACTAAAACAGTTATACCCTCTTTCTTACCATTGCTTCCAACTTAGGAATAGGCTGACTCAAAGGCCACAGCGAAGTATCAGTATTACAGGACTGCTTGCCACTGGAGCAAGGTCTCGTCAGATGTAAGTTCACAGTGGCAGATTCATACCGTGCTCCTAGTTTCGGGTGGAGAATCAGAAGAGACTGAAATAGAAATGGAATTTGTCAGTAAATTTTGTTGTGTGTAAATGCCTGGTTACATGCATAATTATTAAGTTGAGGGCCAATCCAAATGGTAATTAACACCTGTTGCCTGCTGTCAGTATAGTTGTAAGTCGTGTATCTAAAACGACTACTGGACAGACAAGAGACGACAGGTTTTCAGGTACAGTATACCCACTTTAACCCTTCGTATGGCCGGAACGTAGATCTACGCGAAACACAATAGATATTTTAATAAATAAATTATAAAAACTAAGTTAAATTATAAAAGCTGAAGTGTAGCTTAAGTCAATACAATATCTTTTGTTACGCTGTGTGCAGTGTAGTGTACAAAGAGTACAATACTTAGGTCGTCTAACTAGCTTGAACATAAAAATATGAATTGAATACAACCATAGACTTTATAAAAAGATATTTTTATCACACAGTGCGGATCGATTCAATAAGTCAAAATAATGATCTAGCCATATTCACTTACCTTATATAACAGCGCCTTAGCAATGTATCTCCTATACTCAACAGATGGACCAGGAGAATGTGCATTTACGGTCATCTCTCCCTCCAGAACTCTCAGAGCACCTTGCAGGGTCTCGTTGGTGAACAACGACTTTCCGAGCAGATACGTCTCAGTTGATTCTGCTCTTTCAAAGGGGTAAATGGCTCCATACCTAATTCTAACCTCTTCAACCACGTTGGAATCACTGAGTTTGACAAGGAAACCATGGTTGACCATAGCATGGGAACTTTGGGCTCTTGGCATTAGCTGAAAAAAAGTTTATTTAAATAAAATTACAATAGATTTTTAAAATTACAATGTTGCTTTTGGGTTTCAAATGACGTTTAATAAAATGCAGGTTTGGTCCTCTACAAAATTGTTTTGAGAAAACCTAACGGTGACGTTATTTTCGGTTTTAGCCACACGCCAAAAGACCCTTGTACTGCTGTACCTTATGTGTATTTTATTTATAAACTTACCTTGTAAGTGACAAGCTTATATGCACTATTCAATGGCGGGAACATCACATTCACGATAATTTTTGCTTTCATGTCGTATTTCAAAAAGTTTGGCATTGTTAACGTTTTAGTGTTTTCATCAGAATCCACTAAAATTAAAAAAAGAACATTAAAATCACGAAATTCGGCTTTTTAAAAAAAAGTATACATTTTAAGTTCTGAGATAATTAAGATTCAGAACATTGACAAGTTTTACACGTAGCTTCTGACTCCGAGAGATACACGACCAGTCTTGCCCAGAGGTAACTGTTAGAGCGGCTTCTCACCACGTCCGATCCGAATCCCAAGCGAACCCGTCCAAATTTGTATTCGTATTCGTATTTTCAAGGGTACGGATAGGACTAGGATTGGTAGGGTTGTGACTGTCAGACAAAACGTCAGTCCCAGAAAATACAGGTACATAGCTGCCGGCCCTAACATAGTTGGAAGAAAAGGCTAGGCAGTTGATGACGTTTCATAAAGCTACTTACTTATAGTTAGTTGGGCACCAACAGTGTCGAAGATCAGGTATAAATCTGATTGGTACAAATTGTTTGTGTGCTTGATCATCAGGTTGCCAGCTACAGTTGCCGCCTAAAAACACAACTTCGTTTTAGAAAAGATTTGATCACAATCTTTTAGATCGTAAACACCATCAGCCCTGTGATGATTATTAAACACCTCAGGATCAGTCTTTAGTGTTTCTATTGCAAGAACACAGGTTATAGATAGAGATCTATGTGAGAGGGAGTGAGCTGTCATCCTAGACCCCACGACACAGGGTACCCTTGTGTATAGTCCAGGATATATTTCAAAATCTAGCGCTTCTTTGTTGTACTAACTTTATATAAGCGTGCCGAATAAAAATTTTATTTATGAATTTATCTGCAAAGCGGGTCCAGTGCAGTTTGGTGGAAGTATAATTTTTTGGTACTAGATGCTTGTTTCCTTGCGTTGTTTTACTTCGGTGATGATTTTAATTACACAAAAAAATAATAAAGTCAAGAAAAAAAACCACTTACATTTCTAATAGGAATATGAGCTACCAATTCTATATGCTCATATAATTTCGTGAAATAGCTAAAGTTTGGTTCTGTAGCACGAGCCTTCAATACATTCATAAATTCTGTCATAGACCACCCCGCTCCTATTATGCAGTTTTGATCTAATTCATTGGCTTTCAGCTCCGAGAGGTTGCTAACGTCTATAAGATATTTAGGGTATTCAATGATTGGGTAAGCTCCTGGAATTGAATGAAAACAAAAAAATTATATTAATATAATGATAGATGGTATAACAATACGGTTGTGACTAAATTATTTGATGATATTACGACTATAAATCAACATTTAAAACATGAATAACATCTGAAGGCTTTATGGCAATCGTTTCCAAAGGGTATAATCTTGTTTACAATGACGTTTAACACATAAACTTCATCTACATAAAACTTTTCCCAGTTAATATCATTTTTGACTCCATCGTGATTATTATCATTAATACAAAGTCACTTTTGTCTGGGCCCTTTGGAATGATAAAATACACAAGAATTCTATGTATATTCTGCTGCAAATTGAAAGTACCAATTTTAAGTCTTTCTCGCTTACCCTTAGAACTATTTCCACCAACCAGCATACAAGACTCGGGATGCTCCTCCATTATTTTTAAAGCTTCTGTGACACGTGTAGGTCTGTACCATGTTTTACCATCTTTCAGTTCAATCGTTATCATCTCATCCTGATAATCATTTTGGCCAACGATGCACCAACCATCTTCGTTCGAAGTATTTGAGCTTTGGCAGCAATTCCCTGAAGATTTGCAGGTGCTCACATTTTTGGCATGCATAATTCTATCTTCCACAGGAGCGTCTTTTCCGAACTTATGTATAGTTTCTATGATGGGCCTGTAGCCGGTACAGCGACAAAGATTGCTGGACATGGATTTTTCTATATCCAACATAGTCAAGTTCTTGTTGCAATCCAGGAGTCTAGAAAAAAACAAACAAGCTTAGGTAAAACTAGATGGAAGGGGAATCAATCCAAGAGCGGCGTGATAGCTTGCTTATAAATTAGCGAGAAGCAATGCCACATCGGGTAAAGTGAATGGTGAGACATCTTTGCCCACGACTGAGACAGTTCAGTCTAAGAAAAAAATACAATATTTGACTAGTTTAAGGATTAATAATTAAGTATGTCGAAGACGGGTTCTCTCTATCTGGCAAAATCTTGATGCTCCGAAATTTATTTGGCATAACACACTTGGCATAATCTTTTTTATACGAATATTTTTGAGTCATGAAAAATATTTAATATAATTATTGTTTGGCCGAATGTTTATATGACCGAATTTACAAGGGCATACTTTTAAGATGGCAGAATTGTATTTGGCATTTGACCTTTGGCAAAGTTCTAATTCCATATAAATTCATTTATATAACCTTTATTTAGAACAAAGATTATTTGGTAGAATTTCATTTGTAACGTTGAATTAAAATTAAATTAATATTGTCATAGAAAGTCAATAATATGTTGTGCTACAAAAGTTAGTGACAGAAGCGCATTGCTGCAAAACTGACCCCACGTAGTCCCTCCGCGCCTACGCGCCTACGTGTGCTACGCGGGTTTAAATTACACTAATAATTTAAACCCTCGTAGGCGCGGAGCTGTGACAGAAACCATGCCTGCTTCATGTTGCATGCTTGCTTGTATGTTGCATGCATGGTGTATGCTTGTTTGCATGTTTGCTTACTTCTTATAGGGAAATAAAAACCACATAATAATATGTTCACAATCAATTGTTTTAAAATGATTGATGCTTTGATTGATTGATTTTCTGCCTTTTAATGACTATCTATGAAATGTATGCCAAAAGACGATCCTGACTGTGAACTTAATGTGATGGTTCTACATATTAATTCAGGATATAAAATGTATGCCTAAAGATGATGATGATTGATGATTCTGACTTCCAAAATTGAGAGTTTTTAATGTATGATAAAAGAGTGTCTGCCAAAGGATTTTCTGCGAAATGAAGTTTATGCTATCCGCTGTTATGCAAAATAATATTATGATATAAAAAAGGTCTGCTATAAAGGCTAGACCCGTCGAAGATGACGTATAACATGGTACAATCACATACCCATACAACGACATGATCATCCCCGGACTGCAGTACCCGCACTGGGTAGCATTGTTCTCAGCCAGCGCCTTCTGCAGCGTATGGTACCCATCCTTCTTGTTGCCCAAACCTTCGATAGTCTTGATGTCCCAGCCGTGACATGAGGCGACGGCAATCAGGCACTGATAAACGAAACGATATGGTTAAAACTGGCGTAAAGTAATAAGGAATTGAAACAAGCAGCTGTGCAAAAGCAATAAGTCTACTTAATTGAAACAAAATTCATATACCACAGGAGAAAACCGCGTCCGATCTCTCCAAGTAAAATTTAAACAAGTGTTACAACAATGCATTAGTAAAAATTCAGTTAACACAACCATTTTACTTTAATAAAAATAATCCAAAATTAATACTGTGTTCAAAACTTTTGAAAATTGGTTTGGTACAAATAATTTAAAAGTTAATGTAAATAAAACAAAGTGTGTATTATTCAAGCCGACGGTGCGAAATAACGCTAAGATTAAGGTGGTATCTTGTGGTGTTCACATTGACGTACTATTAAATTGGAAGGTTGAGACATTGTCTATAACAAAGTCTGTTAGCTCGGCTTGCTATGCAATCAGAACCCTGAGTTAAGAACTAATTTCACCTCAACTTAGGAGGATGTATTTTTCTTTGGTTGAGTCAAGAGTCAAGAGTCAAGAAACATTGAGTGCAAGAAACACTTCATAAGATTAAACATTCTAACAGTGCCATGTCTCTATAATCTTGTGTTGCTTAGAATTTGCATAAATTTTAAACTGAAGAGCAAAGATAGGCTAGAGATAGTACTCGTAAGAAAGACTTACCCTACACAATTAAAAAAAATTGAAAGTGGTTCGACATAGTCCCAGATATCAATCCGTCTTGTTACACAACAAGTTACCAAGTTACAGAATTTAAAGGCATAGCCAGTGCTTTATGCAAAAACAAATTAAGGACATATTTATTGAGGAAGGGCTATTACACTATTGAAGAGTTCATCAGCTGACAAATGAAAATCATGTTTTTATGCGATATTTGCTATTATTGAGTTATATTATTATTTTTTCTTTCAACAATGTAGTGATGTTATCATTAATCACTACAAAACCGATCACAAAGGACGTCTTTTTTGCTTAGAACCAAAACAGTGCAAAAGTGTTATATGAAATCTTATTGTTGCACAGATTTTCATTAATGCACTGTTTTTATTTTTTATTTATATATTAATTTACCACAGAGCCATTTATTGTCTCCCATTAAGTTTAGGTACTAAAAAATGTATGCATTTGATCAAAAAGATACTGGCTGAAAATAAAAATCGGCTGAATAAAGTCGACTTGCTGAAAAAAATACAAATGGCGTGTATTGTGTACCATAAATTGTAAATCTTTGATTCATCGTATTTAGCAAGAAAAGTTTAAAAACATGGAAATAGACAGCGATATCGATATGAATTCAACTCCAGAAAGTTAAAAACAGCTGCAAATGAAATTGTTGATAACCTTTTGCCACAAAAGTCGCGAGATACTTTGTTTTCATTAACTTGAGTTTTTATTTTGAGTAGGTATATTTTATCACGGTAGGTAGATTGGTAGTTGAAAGAAAAGTAGATTACGTACCTTGCTAAAGTGAGTAATTAATGCACTCCTCATAACTCACTTTGCGCTTGATGAAACAATCTACTATTAGTGTGCTATTCATTTCCATTCTATTTTGTAGGTAATTAAGTGACTATTAATTTTATTATTTAAAAAAAGGATTATTACTACTTTGTACATATTGTTATTTTTTTTTCATTATTACTATCTAATCCTTATTAATCTAATGTTAAGTTATTACAAAATGTATTTTGTTAAAAGAACTAAATGACTTAGGACTTAATACAAACGTGGCATTTAATTATGTTAATGACTTCTCCCAAGTCTACTCCCACTGGTGGGGCATCGACCTCCTCTTTGCGAGACGGAGTATTTGGAAGTTATTCAATTCGATTATTTTTCAAAAGTACTACATTACTATGAATGGTCTTATTTATATAAAGATTTGACTTTGTTTTCGTCTTTTGGGATACTTACAGAATTGATGGCAACGTGCGGTGACCCAGGGGTCTTGGCGGCGGTGACTATGCAGGCTCCGCAGCCTCCTTCGCGACACATGTACTTGGTCCCGCGTAGCTGGAGGTAGGTGCGGAGATAGTCCAGCAACATCGTGTCTGAGCACACATCGCTGCCCACTGGGAAACAAAACATTTTATTATTAATAAGAATAAATGAAATATTTAAAAAAAGGTGGTTACATTGGTTTTACATCATAAACATTTATTATTCATAGATCTCCTAAAACCTACTCCTTCAACTTGGGATCACACCACCGTACTGGTTTTTTAAAAACCTCTAACGATGTTTCAACAATAAAGCTCTGCAACCCCCCCAAAAGCTGAAAGTAAAATTGCTTTCAAACGAACAGTTCAGAAGTACTATTTAAAGTTCTGCAGACTAAATTGCTTACAATCTAGTCAGTAGTAGTCATAGTAATTATTATAAGGTTTCTCGTATTTTGTACTATTTGTGTGTTATAATATTTATTCGTTTATTTAATTTTTTATCTGTAGGTATGTGTATTATTATTACCTATTTATGTATATCAATTTATATTAACAAAATGGTTTTTTGTGTCAATGCTGTCCTCTTTGACCCAAAGGTTGAATGGTAGAGAATGCCTTGTGGCATTAAGTCCGCCTATGTACCACTCTTGTATATGATATTTAAATAAATAAATAAAACCTCCCTTTAATTAATGAATAATAATAAGCTTAGGGGATTCGCTTTGAATCTGCAATATAAGATTTATCCTTTCCAATCGATAGCATGAAAGGAAAGAATTGTATATCTAACTAGCTGTTGCCCGCGGCTTCGCTCGCGTTTTTCGCGAAAATTATCCCACGGGCACGTTGTAAATATAGCTTAAGGCACTTGGGAATAATGTAGCTTCCTATATTCAAAATCGGTTCATTACATCCAGAGATTACCCCCTACATACAAACTTACAAATAAATTTTACCTCTTTCTAATATTACGAGATAGATAATAGAAAATCATTTTACGAGATTGAGGAAGTTTAAAATTGCTTGGTTTTTAGAGCTTATCTAGAAATTGACAAATAATAATGTCAAATCAGTATTTGGTAGCATATTCTGAATAAAATGCCATTAGGTAGCTCTTTAGGCCATCTTATGTATGCATTACTACATATTATGCATAGGTACATAAGATGCTGATAATTGCATGACACTAATTTAAATTTCTTGTAGTTAAGTTCTTTGCAGTGTAGAATCTAGTAAAAATATTGTAGTTAATATAGGTGGCACTGCCCATTGCGGCAACAGTGCTGGTTTTTAGATCCTCATAAGAATAGATGATTAGAAACTTCAGATACTCCACTAAGGGACATGGTTTGGTCAAAAAACACCGCATTCAGCCTGGGTGACAGTGGAGATTATGGCATATTCAGCCTATAATATTCCCACTGCCGGGACAAGTCTCTGAGTGCGGGGGAGTGGGCTATAATCCACCTTGCAGCCTCAGTGCGGGACGGTAGTTTTCACATGCCTTCAATTGTTTTGTTCTAGGACATGCCGGTTTCCTCACAATGTTTTCAAAGTGTAAGACTTATAATACATTTATCTATTTAAATATAACAGTAATAAAAGGTCTAACCTGTATGTTCGACTCCATTCACCTTAAATTTGATGCAAGCCATGGCTGTGTAGTGCGGTTCCTTGTCCCAAACTGACTGGTACAAGAAAGCTTCACAAGAAACTATGTCCAGCCTATTTAAACGTGAAAGTAAGCATTATTCTTGTTTTTGCATATTAATGGGGCATTTCGGTAAACAGTGAGTGCATGAAACATCTTTTTTATTTAGGGTTGTCAAAAAAATTCTATTCTCAACGATGAAACATTTGTTGATGATTCAATGTTGACAATGTTTTTCGATTTTTCTCTCTCTCCATCCATCAACAGTCAACATACGGGTGTAACAAGACTCTTAACCGTCAACCAGGCATAATGTACTCCAAATTACGTAACTTCAAGCAATAAATATTGCTGGGAAACGACTTTTTTTTTGGGTGAAAAATCACTTTTTACGGTAGGACTCAATGTAACGGACTCAAAATATTGTGTTGATGGATGGATAGAATAGTACGGGGGTCGTAGAGATGTATAAAGTAAAAATCTGAAATTAAAAAAATATATTTAAAAAAAAAAAGTGAAATAGTTGGAACTTTGACTTTGAGATTTTGGGGGAGAGGTTCCCAGGTATGGTCTAGAACAAAAAATGATCGCAATGACGGGGAGAACTAGTGCCTTTCGGCTTCGGTAAGGGTCTTGTTACAGCCTTTAGATTCATTGCTCTTCAAGTCACATGTATGCTTTTCATCTCTCCTCATTTCACGTCCATACTAAGACAGACGATTTCCTTTCAACTTATCTGTAACAAGCACCACTTTTAAACTTTCTCTTTTATGCTCATTTCTACCTTTACACTCATTTCTACCTTTACACATTTTAACAAGAAAAATCTGTATTTTTCTAGGATGAACGATAAACTTATAATTCTATTAATTCTATTCTACTTTATTTAATCTGGTCATCTGATGCCATGATCTAAATAAAGTAAGCAAAGAACGGGCCTATTAGCTACTGATAAAGGTCTAGTGTGCCCTTTCTGTTTTGCTTAGCCAGTGACATCTGTTCGGTCGGTCGATTTTTTTTACGTATTTTCAATACCTACTTGGCCCATTATCACATAATTTTACCATTTATCAGCAACAGCCGGATTTTGCCCGGTTGATGGCAATAGGCTCGCCCTCTATTACATGGGACTTAAACATAACTGGCGAAATGTGAGTGTACACTATTAGGTACACCTCTGCCTAACCCTTACAGGCGTGTTTTATGTGGAAAAATATTATATTTATAGTGTTCGGTCGAAAATCTAGTTATAGTCGTCTAGTTTTTCCTTGTGCCAAACCAAGACAAGTATAGTTTATTCATTTTGAAAGTGCAGGCCCTGGTAATTTCAGTCACTATTGATTCTTATGAACTGAACCAGCAGCTGTGCATGCAATAACTCGTCGAATAATGTCACGTATGTTATAATTTTTTTTCTGATGTGAGATCTATTTTCCAGTGTAAGTAAACTAACTATATGTATACATTATTGATTAAAAACTACTAACCCCAGTCTCTTGCGCACATTACCAGCTGACAGAGTTGAGGAGGAGTATAAATGTAGTTAGTTTACTCATAGAATTTTTGTTTCAAAACTATTAAATAATCTAAAATAATAAACTAATGGCGGCGTTGCCATGTTGTATGGCAGTGGCCGCGCCAGCACAGCACAATGAGGGGATTTAGGGGCAAGCTTATTGCCATCAACCGAGTTTAGATACTGATTCCAGGTTGCTACTGGTGAATTCCTGAAAAACTTAATAACAACTTGCCCAACCTGGGAATCGAACCCAGGACCTTATCCGCAGCAGTCGCGCTTGAGACAACTAGACCAACGAAAAAAGTCAAACAGGAAGAATTAACTTCCTTGTTCGACTAAAATCACAAAAAAATGAAAAATAATATTTTCAGAAGTAGGTGACTTTTGTTTGTTTGATTTAGTTTTTTTGTCACAAACTTCTGAAAGTGAAGTTATTTTTCACTTTTTTGTGTTTTTGAAGTCGGTTTTATTTTTTGCAAAAAAGGTTTTTTCATTTTAGCTGTAACATCCTATACAAATATTTGCTAAGCATTTATTTTACACTATTAACAATATATTCCATGGTAGTAGGTTTATCCCCGAGAAAATGGAACATAACATACTGTCGAAATGTGGGTGTACTGTTCACATCTGCGTACCCCCTCAATAGGTTATGATGTTAGAGCAAATAGGTGTGGGCCTATAATTATGCTATAAACATCCAAGTGATTGCATCAATCACGACAGATTTGATGTCTGTTATTGAAGTATATGGTTCCGTTCCATATCTCGACAATATTTCTATGAGACCAACTTGAAAGTATACTCTTTCAAACAAAAAAATAATTTTCCAAATCGGTTCAGGCGTCCTCGAATAATCGGTGAACATACTTAGAAAAAAGATTCCGACGAATTGAGAACCTCTCCTCCTTTTTTGAAGTTGTTATTTAAAGTATTTAATTATCAACAATGCTCCAAGAAAATAAAACTTGTGTAAACCATATTTTGCCGTACAAATAATTCATGTGGCGAATATTTACACATGTTCAATGTTGACCGAAAGAAATGAAAAGTGCTTGTCATGTTGTGTTTCAAGTCATCATGAGAGTCAAAACTCTGGGATGGTGCTCCGTCATCATCATCTGATTCATCAGATTAGCCGATACATGTCCTCTGTTGGACATAGGGCTCCCCTAAGTGTCGCAACTTCGTTCAGTCCAGTACTTCTCGCATCTAGCTGGTTAGTTCTCGTATGAGAAACCAGGTTTATCATAATACATACTAACCTAATAATTAGCCATAATGAGCACACGTTAAAGATCCATCTGTCCAATTGTGATTTCAAAGTATCTGTGTATACTTTGTTGGAGATTCTAAATGAGCAATGCGCCACTGTCAAACATTCGATGTTGGGTTCGATTCCAGGTTTGAGGGTTTGAGGTTTTCCCATCAGGATTATTCAGAAGTAGCCTGGAGCCTGCATTAGTGCCCATCATCATTCATTCATTTCAGACGAAAGACATCCACTGCTGGACATAGGCGTCCCCCAAGTGTCGCCACGTTGACCGGTCCCGTGCGACTCGCATCCAGCGGATCCCCACAATCTTCACCAGGTCATCGATCCACCTAGTGGGAGGCCTTACAACGCAACGTCTTCCGGTACGCGGTCGCCACTCCAGAAGCCCTTTTTTACCCAACTGCCAAGGAACATAATGACTGCAACAGTCGGGACCCATTAAATAATCTAGACTAAAATCATTCTATCCAATATGGGTCCCGACTAATGCAATCAGTCAATATGTACCGTATTAGAATTAATTATTTGTTTTATTTTATATGTGTATTGATACAATAATTGTAATGTTGCAGTAATTAAATTGCTTTCTACACTTCTGGACTTAACTTGTTTTTCCTTTTTGATTCAGTTTTTATTTAAAGTTTATTTGTTTTTACGCAGTAGGGTTTTTTTATTTTATTTTTTATTACATGGGACTTCGACAGCGACGACATTTAGACTTCTTATTTCTTATAATGAAATTAATAATTTGTTATTGTTCAACATTTTACGAATTCAACACTACGGGTCTAAAGGATATTATCGACTATATACACATTTAATTAAAACAAATAATTGTAATTATTATTTTATTTACATTTTTCATTGTGTGTAATTATTTTAAATTGTATGGTCAGCAAATATAAACTCCAACTCAAAAATAACTTTAGTTCCGTAAAACATTGGTATCATCTGAAAATCGTCATTATTGAGCGAAGCGAAGCCTAGCGAAGTGTAGCTCGATTCCTCCCGACTCAATATAGTGTTATTTGACTAACAAAATGACTTCCAGATAATCATGGTCGGAAAATATCATACAGGCGGTAAAATGAGATAAAGTTAAGTTAATGAGATAAAGATAAGTTAATAAACAGCAGGACCAATTTGCATGACATTATGGACACGGGGCAATAGATGAAATCGAATCCGCCAGCCAAGCGTGGATTTTATGGCAATACCCTCCACTTTTGCGGGAAAGGCCCTCAGTATGGAATGTGACCTTCACCGTTTTCCAGTAAACATCCTGATTCACATTTCCTCCACCATGTTCCAGCATATTTCGCTGCCTCTTAATGATTCCACAATACACCAGATCTCGTAGATTGGTCTGATTACGCACTTCAGTGGGATCCCAATTGAGAATCATTTGTGCCCAAAGATTCTTAATAAGATTTCGATCGGGGCTTTTAGCAAGCCATTGATTTGGTGTAAAATTTACGTGCACATTTAGTTGTCGCGATATTTCGACAACTCTCATCTCCATTTCTTTCCAAATTACGATGAGGATTCTTTCCGCAGCGGTGAGCCGTGCAGGCATTTTATCAAATTATTGTAGATTTTGAAAATTGTTTTAAAAGATCTTGTGTCAAGTAAGTAGACAGAATAGACATCAAGCTTTTACTTTTTAAAACATTGTATCTGTGATCCATGCAGTTTTAATTTGAAACTAGCTGTTGCCCGCGACCTTCGTGCGCGTCAAATTATTATAACAAAATATTAGTTCCCTTTTTGTGTCGGAAATTGTTACCAATTTCAAGCTGTTTGCTGATATTACGAACAGATATTTCAATTTTATTTATTTGTACACACATCAAAAGTGTCTAGGGATCAACATATATTTTTGCAATAACTTTTCTCCTGATTGATATTAATTAAAATTTTCTTTAAGGATTCATCAAATAAAGTGTTTTCGTTTGTCACAGTAACGATAAACCAAGTCACCTTTGCATTAATAAAGAAATTTGCCATTTTCCTAATAAAGGGATTTTTGACATTTGAACCACTAACACAAAAGTTCGAAAAAAAGACTGAAATAACAGTTTTCTTTAAAATTTTATTGGGTAACTTAAACAATTAATAATCCGTGTTTCTACCGCGAACACTAACAACACAAGAACATCGGTTTGGCATACTCAAAATGAGTTCATCCAAATCACGCTGTGGAATGGCCGCCCATGTTCGTTGCAACAACAAAAAAAGGTCTTCTTGCGACTGGATACCCTCCATATTCGGCAGAGCTCTTCTCTGTAGCATATCCCATGCATGCTCAATCGGATTCAAGTCTGGCGACTGAGCAGGCCAGGGCAGGACATTGATGTTAGCTGCGGCGAGAGTCTGTCTTACAACTCTTGCGGTGTGCGGTCGTGCATTATCATGCATTAACTGAAATAAGGGACCGATTTGCACTTGTAGAGGAACGATGACGTCTGATACAATCGTCTCAGCATAAATTTGAGCGTTGAGGTTGCCTCTGATCCAAATCAACTCAGTTCTTCCGCCGATCCAAATACCCGCCCATACCATGATGGTTCCACCACTATAAGGATGGACTTCCTGGCAGGATTTTAATCGCTGTTGGCGTCCAGGGGTTCTCCAGTGTCGTATACGTCTTGTATCCGGTCTCATACCAAAACGAGACTCATCAGAAAAGCACACGAAACGCCATTGTTCTTCTGCCCAATTTCTGTGTTCAAGAGCCCATTGATATCGTATCCTACGATTGTGCATTGCTATAGGTGGTACCCGTAGCGGTCTTCGGGAATGAAGGTTCACTTCATGCAAGCGGTTTCTGACTGTTTGGTCGCTAATTAAGTTCCCTGAAGAGTGATGAAGCCTCACGGCTAACATCATGGCGGTTATTGTTGGAGCTCTTCGAGTTAAGATTTGAATGTATCGGTCTTGTCTCCGTGTGGTGCAGCGATACCGTCCTCCATGGCGCTCAGCCACGGTACCAGTGCTTCGGTAACGTGTCCAAAGTCGACTGATAACACTCTGACTTGTATTCAGAGCTAAAGTCACAGTACGTTGCCGGGAACCAGCTTCTATCATTCCCACGGCTCTGAGCATTTCTTCCCTGCTTAAATGACGTCGCCGCTCCATAATAACGTTGGTTTTAATCAGTAGTAGGGAAACAGTAGCACTAATAATGTCTTCAATGCGTTGTATGTTTTTATAGGGAAAATATTGACAGCTGATTTTCATCTTTTACTCGAATTTGATTCACAGTTCCTGATTCAAATTATGAAATGCACCAAAAAGGATCCATATAAATTTATAAAATCATAAATTTATTACAAAGCCACATCTCAATCTCAAGAAATCCACATAAAAATGCTTGATCCCTAGACACTTTTGATGTGTGTATTTATAAAGAACTTTTAGTAAATGTCAATTTGAGTGTTATAGAAGAGTTGCAATACGACCGAATTAAGAATTATTAACCCGGAAAACTTATGACTACATTGAAAATGACAAACATTTATGTATCCCTTTCGAACAGTGATAATTTTTCTCAGTTTAATGGGCAGTTAAGTGTGTTGCTGTTTGTACAATCGTCTTCATAACTTATGGATTTAGCTGTTACAATACTGAATGCCAGTTATTTCCAGATTTTCTTTATACGTATTTTGCTATCAAGGATTCTGGCGTCGTAAACAGAAGATATTTGGACTTTCAAGCTATGTAGTTGGATACAACATATCATGCATGGGAAGGTATTTCACATGAACCAAAGATACATAAAGGTAAAGTTTCTTCGCGCCTCGGAAAGAATGTAAAGCCGTTGGTCCCGGCTGTCTTTTTTAAATCTTTGACAGTCGTTACTGGTAGTCACTGGTCCGAAAGTCTGACAACCAGTCTTACCAAGGGGTCTTGTATTACCCAGTACTACCTGGGTTGTGGAGGTCAGATAGGCTTCGCTCCATGTAAAATACTAGTATTCAGCTTCATTCGGTTAGACTGGAAGCCGATCCCAACACAGTTAGGAAAATACTATGCATGGTTTACGAATTTATGTCGGTTATTAAAAATTGCCTGTTAAGAGCTATTGCGTGAAAACCGTATTTATTAGGGTAGCCGAATGGCAAAAAACGGAACCCTTATAGATTCGCCATTTCTGTCTGTCTGTCCGTGTTTGTCACAACCACTTTATTCCGAAACTATTGGGACTACACAGTTGGAACTTAGTAGGTAGATGTATTCTGTAACTTTGACTAATCATTACATTTTATTCAAACCAATTTTGGTTGATAGTATTTTTTTGAGATATGGGACTTTTTCATCAAAGTGCAGCAGTAACTTTATTTTTCAATAACATACTATGAAAAACCAATTTAGTTTTGCTGTTGAACGTACCTACAACATAGATATGAATGAGCCTTCAAAATATTTTTAATATACTGTTTGCTGCCACGGAACCCTATGTGTGTGTGAGTACGACTTGCACTTTGCCGGTTTTTTATTCGTTGAGGGTGAGGCACAGGTAAATAGGCAAATTAAATAATTCAATATACCATCCAAAAAGTTTATTAGTAAAATGTAATAGTGCGCAATTAATTAGTATCGTTATTTTTTAAGTTGTAACAAACAAACCAATAATCTATTTATTTGTCAGGAAACCCTTTTATTTAACAGAAAGACTTTGACTTAAGGATAATTATCATTATAGCATCATACAGACCTAATTTTTGTTTTTTATTTTTGAGTTATCAGTTTTTTTATGTATTTTCAAGCGCTAATTTTAAAAACAAAATACAAATCAAATTTTAAATTGAAAGTGCAAAGATTAAGGTGCAAGGGCGCTCATATGAAGTTGATATGGTTCACTGTTGGTAATCATTAGTAAAATTGTAACAAGAAAATCTAAAATGTGAGAATAATAATAATAATAAATGTTTAATAAATGTTTATTGTGTCTCAAAAGTTACATGCTATACATGAGTTGAGACAACCTCAGTAAGTAATTAAAAATACTTGTGTTGAGGTTGACTCGCTACTTCCCTTATTTAATACAATATTGAGACTAAATTACTAGAAAAGAATACAAAACAAAATAAAACAAAACAAAACCCAGCCAAGAAGCAAAGCTGGCAAAAATATGTGATTCTTATAATTTCTATGAACTTATTCTAGGCATGCGTGTTTGTGTGTTCGCGTGTGTGTTCGTGTGGGTGGGTGGGTGTATGTGTGTGTGTGTGTGTGTGCGTGTGTGTGGGTGATAGTGTGTGCTTGTTGCTGAGTGTATAATTATGTACGTGTCAAATTAGCGAATTCGTTCTAGAATGAGAACGGCGTTAGTTTCGATTTTGACCACGCGCCAAAAGATCATTGTCCAGATATAAATGATCTTCTCAGTAGAATTTGAAGTCTTCTGTATTGGTGTTGATTGCCATGCAAATTTTCTCAGTCGTGCTTGGTCCATCTGAAAAAGGTACATATTTTAAACCTTATTATATTATTTAGCTCCACAAATGGCCGTCAATCAATAAATTCTTGAATTGAATATTTAAAAAGGTTGCAATTCGTCATCTGTCTAGCCTATTCCCAACTATGTTGCGGTCGGCTTCCAGTCTAACCGGACGCAGCTGAATACCAGTATTTTACATGGAGCGACTGCCTATCTGACCTCCACAACCCAGTTAGTACTGGGTAATATGATACCCCTTGGTAAGAATGGTTATCAGACTTTCTGGACGACTGACTACATGTTACGACTGTCAAAGATCTACAATTGACAGCCGGGAGCAACAGCTTAACGTGCTTTGCGAGGCACGGAGGAAACTTGAACACTTGTTGCAATTGAAAGCAAATAAGTGATCTACCAGATGTTTCTAATAATATTGGAAAACCTGGAAACCTCATAAGACAGTGGTATTGGTACTCATCACTATGAGTAACTTACCTACCTATTTAACCTTTCTAATGTGAACAAAAAGGTTAGCTTAACAAAATCGTCAAATTGTAACTAAACCTCGTGTCTACATGTACATAAAAAGCACATACGTTTGTAAGATTGTGTTTTCAGGGATAATTTTATTTTGGTAATTAATAAATTAAATTATACTGTACTGTGCTAATGATCACGACCAAAACATTTGACTTCAAATGTAGCAAGGCTCTCACCAATTTCAAACCACTTTGTAGTGGGAATCCCAGCCTCCTGTCTTGCTTGAACTATAGCTTCCCTGATGGCAAACGCTATGACCACTGGCGCACATGTTGCTGGCTCTCCAGTTGCTGTGCATTTAAAGTACTCTTGTTAATTTTGGAAAACGGTTTAAAATCTTTATTTTAAATAGGTACGCCAAGTACCTGTGTACATCTGCCTAGCCTTATTCCAAACTATGTTGGGGTCGGCTTCCAGTCTAACCGGATGCAGCTGAATACCAGTATTTTACATGGAGCGACTGCCTATCTGACCTCCACAACCCAGTTAGTACTGGGTAATACGATACCCCTTGGTAAGACTGGTTGTCAGATTTTTCAGGTCACTGAGTACCTATAACGACTGTCAAAGATCTACAGATGACAGCCGGGACCAACAGCTTAACGTGCTTTCCGAAGCACGGAGGAAACTCGGTATGTAACGGGCGGTCACCCATCCCCAGACCAACCTAGGCAAGTACGGCTTAACCTGCAGATCGACCCGAGCGGCTGTTATTATTTTGCCACGAGCTCCTCCTCCTACCTGTGTACATACATTATATATTAAACCTTGTATATGTTACAATTCAAAAGTAGGTGCCAATTACTGGTACACACCATAATCTTAAGCTAAAGCATCGTACGATTATGATTAACGAACTCTTTAAGCCGATCATGATATTTATAATATTGCGAGTAAGACTCGGGCAGTAAGACCTGAGACATCCACCAACTGCAACATTCACAGCACTGGGCTCGTGTGCTCGATAACCACTTTCTTCCTCTCACAGAGAGGAGACCTGGGCCCCAGCAGTGGGATCATTACAGGCACGCAGCTTGGTCATTATCCCAGTTGTATTTATTTTTTCTTATTTCACCCTTACCTTTAGATCCAAGAACAATTTCATTGCCGAGGGAGTCCTTCTTAAAATATACCCTAAAGTCCTGGGGAATATCTCTTGCTTCAGGAATATGATACTGCCAAGTTCTGTCTGTGAGCATTGCACCGGACTTGTCGTAGGTAAGCTTCTCACTAGTCCAGTACCCTTGACCCATAATAAAACCACCTTCTACCTGAGTATAACATAACACACTTAATGGTGAGATTTGAGAATGAAATTACAAAATGAATAAGAAAAAAATGTCATATACAATCAGTACAACTATTGCCAGGGTTGTATCCTCTACAATATATCATTAATTGTAATACCTTAGCAAATAGAGATTTAAAAAAAAAAGTGACCTCCCAACCCGATATGGGATTAAGACCTATCAGAATAATTAACTTTCCAACTTTGAATAACTAATCAAACTTACTTGTCCGACATCGACCTCTGGGCTGATACTTAAACCAACGTCTTGCAACATGTCCACTCTCAACACTTCAGATTCTCCAGTCAGCACATCTATTTCAACTTCACATAAAGCCATACCATAGACATTGTAGACCTGCACATCTTGAAGTCTTGAGAACCCATGAGCCTGAAGATCCATATCGGCATTAAATGCTGCTTTAATCAGCTCTTCCCAAGTTGGATTAGTCAATGTCGCTCTTATAGGTTCTAATCTGGCGTTTAATTCATCACAACATCTCCTCAATCCAAACATAATGCTTGTTGTTGTAATACTTCCACCAGATGGATACCCGTTTGGAGCAATCATTGTGTTATTACCTTTGATCTGAATTTTTTCTAAAGGTATTTTTAGAAAATAAGCGGCTAATTGAGCTGCTTTAGTGTTTATGCCTTGTCCCATTTCAACACCAGCGTGAGTGATGGCAACAGTGCCATCTCCATGGAAGACTGATAGATTGACATCCAACTGTTGTGCACCAAGAGGCGCCCACCTTACAAATGACCACCTCAGTCCTCGTTTTTTCCATCTATTTTGTGTGTTGAAAGTATCTACTGCGGCTTTTCTGATGTTATATTCACCACTTTCCTTCAAAGTGTCCACCATATCCGACATTGTGCTGGATACGGTTGCGTCAAGATTTGCTAGACGTACAGCTACTGGGTCCAGAGATAATTCATAAGAAATTCGTTCCATTATGTGTTCCATATTAGCTACATTTTCTAAAGTTCCTGAAATAAAAAATAATATCAGTAGTTAGAAGTTCGGCTAAGGGGTCGTTCACAATAGCCAACAAAACTTAATTCAAACTGAACTTACCTGGTGACCTACACCAACTATTTTTAGGTGTATCAGTAACCGTATTGAACGCTTTGAAATTGATTTTAGTAGCATCATAGCAATTGTTATACGCGTCAACTCCAAGAAGGATTAAAGTTTCATTCACTTTATAGCCATTATCCGTGTAAAGTGATGAGTTTAGGCTTTGAATCACTCCTGATTGATTCACTGCAATCTGAAAAAATGTGGTTTTATCAAAATACCATGTTACTCCATGCTTCTTTAATATATCCCACACTCTTATGATTCTATGTTTTATTGATTCCATTGTAAAATTCACGCAATTTGTGCCTTCACTGGGAACATTAATGGAACAATTTTTTCTCAAATATCATCACTGCCGTACGAAAAAAAACTAGTTGTAATCACCCAAAAAAGACTAACACTTAAAAGAAATACAGTACCTCATAATCCACAGAACAAGGCAATCTTTTGCCAACTGCTCTCATGTTCGTAGTCAAGGGCTGAATGAACCTGCATGGTCGGTTTAGCTTCTGTACGACAAGACTACAAGCGACGGCAGACTGGGTACTGCGGGATACCTTTAGACCGAGTCCACCACCGATACGACGGACGTAACAATCGATCCTAAAGTTACACAAAATGGTATAGACTTCCAAATATTTTAGTTTACACAAGATGCAACGACTATAAATAATTTACTACTAAAATTGTAAGAGCAACCACACGATAGCAGACAACTCATTGCTTAAGGTATTTTTTTGTTAAAACCAAGCCAAGTTGTCTAATGTAATGCTAGCTGGCTCAAGTAGTATTGTAAAAACGTTACGTACTTATTTTTATCCATAGCCAATGCCCTTGATATCATAAGCTGTGTTGCATCAAGCCATTGCGTTGACGAATGCACTTCTATTCCTTCTTCCGTAGGTTTCGCTACACAGATTAGGGTCTCCATAGTAAAATGATACTGCCCGTAAAAAGTGTTGTTTCCAGTAAACGTCTTGTATACCTCTGTGCCAGGATTTGTAGCATCTAGTGCCGTAAAAAGCGTATTCCTAGCGGTATCTGTTTTAGCTTCTTTGATGTCTATAACAGGTTTTCTAATATTTTTGTACGTTACTTTGACTAATTTGGTAGCTCTGTCAGCAATATGTTGTGTTTCAGCAACAATAATGCCGATGGGCTGATGGTAGTATTTTACGTTGCCATCGCATAACACTTCTTCGTCAGCTACATTAAATGAAAAGTCAGCTGGTGTAAAAGAATTTAAGCCTGGAATGTCTTTTGCTGTGTAGAACGCTATAACACCGGGGTAGGCCTGAAATTAAACAAAAATACTTTGAAGTCTGATAGTATAACGCAACGCATAATCAGTCTATATGTATAGTTTCCACTGCTGGCTGACGTTGGACCAATGGTAGATGTTGGTTTTTTTCTTGTTGTAGGTACATGAAAATTTTACAAACATTACAACGAATTTAAGAAAATATTTTTGACGAGTGATAGTGTTTGAATATACCCCAGAAATAAATATTATTTATAATAGGGTGGTTATGAACGTCAAATCATGATGTTTTTTTCTATACCAATAGGTAATTACTTCAATTGCAAGAAATACCAGAAAACTTTGATTTTCTGCTTGAATTCAAATAATCAAATGTTTACTTCTTAAAACAAAGGAAGACTTACCAATGCATTACTGGAATCAATCTTGGTTATAACTCCCAAAGCTACTGTGCTGAGCACGAATGCACCGAATACTTCGTGAGGTAAACTGGGAATATCGTCAGTGTACTGAGCTTCACCTGCGCATTGGATCTTGGGAGACAAAATAATATTATTTTAAGCACTAATCTAAGTCTTCTCTTAGTTATACAGGTATTTTCTTACTTATGTCAAATAGAGGCGTTTGAATATTTTTGTAACGAGCCTGGCTCATCTAATTAACATCATATGTTTTTTTCAAAATTGTCCATGTTACTACTGTATTAATTATTAGCTGTCATCAGTACAAATTTGTGTTGTATGAGATAAATTCTAAACCGTCACATTTCTGCTAAATAAGCTATCAAAAGAAAATGCCAGCACCTGCACCACCCTTTCATTAATTTACAAGAAATGTAAATGAATGAAAATCATCCAATGCAAATAGTACCCTTGATTCTGTTACACTTGGGGATAAAAAGTTAGTGATAATAGGAATTTAAAAAACGAAAACACATTTCCCATTTTCATCTGCGTTACATAATACGCTTAAACGCGGAATAAAACGAGTCATTTAATATTTTTTAATCGTTTATTTTAATGTAATAAGTACGAATTTTAATATGTATTCGGTTTAAATACACACAGTTTTTTTTTTTACACATGGTGGAATTTTTCAACGCCACGTGGAGGGAAAGTACTCTAAATACTGGAAATAGAAAATTTTACTCAAAGGACACAACTCTTTATTTTTAAAAAGAAATAAATCTGCATTCGAAGTATAACGAAAATTCGCTTGCTACACTCGGAAATCAATACGGCTAAACTCCAAACAAATAAAACCTGTACTTTTAGGGCATCAATGGATAGGGTCAATCATAAGGATCAAAACTTTCTAACAAACACGATAAATTAAATTAAAGGAAATGTGTGTGTGTGTTATGGAGCGCAGTGTCGTGTTGGGTACATGGTCGGTAAGCTTGACGCCTAGGATACTGCGCTCCATTGCACGTTGGCAAACCTTGAACTTGGACTTTTGCATGTTTGTCATAGACCAAGTCTGGGATCTATAATTTTATTATTTATTTATTATTTATATGTAAAAATGGGAAAAATGCACATGTCCATGATTTTTTTTGTTTCTAAGAAAGATTTCCTTTCATTTGCTCTTTCGTGGACCAGTAGCTCTTCCAGGCATGTTCGGTTTGTCTTATAACTTCCTTATCTTGTCTGGACTGGAAAGAGACTAACTGGCCCAAGTAGCATGTATGCATGGACATACTGCAATTCTTCACCATTCCCTCGGATCTTGTATTTGGTGGTGTTTGGCATCAGTTTGGTCTTCGACATGTCCATCGCGACTTCAACCTCAAGGCTTGCATCACTAAGCTGGTTTAACATAAGCTACAGTTCTAACGCCGTGGAAGAGAATACGAAAAGCAATAACTTTACTTACCAAAGATTCAATTTTAGCGATAGGTTGGTTCAAAGGCCATAGCTCAGGATCAGTGGTGTAGATCTGTCTAGCATCCGAGACTGGTCTAGAACCATGTAGATAGATAGTTCCAGACTCAAAGCGCGGGTTTCTGATATTTTGTGGACATATCGTAAGAAGACCCTGTAATAGGAACACAGAAAAAGAAAAGAGAATATGAAAAACTTAAAAAACGCAATCAAACATAATTGGGTTAAATTGTCGTTTTTGTTGAGCGTTCAACAAAAATGGTCGATAAGAGACCGACGCGACGTCGAGTCAGACGGGTAGTGATGGACGCAATGCTCTCATACACGGAAGTATTTCCATAGAAACCAGAAGTGTCCTTGCAGTCCGTTGTGATTATATTTATTGACTACTAGCGACCCGCCCCTGATTCACACGGTGCCATCTATCGGGTATCTATCAAAATTTCCTTTCAAAGTTCATCAAAGTTTCGGAGATTAGCGTTCACGAAAATTGTGGCTCATAAATTAAGAAGATGAACTGTCACATCTGTGAAGTTTTTGAACCCACGATCAATAGTGATCAGAAATAAAGTTAAAATCTTACCTTGTAGAACAATGCCTTAGCAACATATCGTCTGTATTCTACTGAAGCTTCCGGTGGATTATCATCAACGATCATCTCTCCATTTAACACCCGCAGAGCTCCTTGCAAAGTTTCATTAGTGAACAAAGGTTTTCCTTTTAGATAAGCCTCAGTTGCCAACGCCCTTATGAACCTAGGAGAAAGACCTCCGCACACGATTCTTGCTCTCTTGACAACGTTATTTGTATTAAGCTTGTATAGACAACCTATGTTGACTATGGCGTGGGCGCTTTGGGCTCTTGGCATTAGCTGAAAGAGGAAATAAAAATATTGTAACATTTTGATTTGTAGTTGAGTCGTTGTTTTTTATTCCTTTCATTCAACCATTCGTAAGTGTAACAATCTTCTAATAATCTGAATGTGTCTACTTACTTTGTAAGAAAAAAACTTATACTCGTCGCTTAGTGGCGGCAGCATCACATTCAAAATTACTTTTCCCGACATATTTATTTTTAAGAACTCCTCCATCGTTACTATTTGTGATTTCCTATGTAAATCAACTGTAAAACATAATTTTGATAACAATATTAACAAAAAAAAACACAGTTACACCAGAAATTGTCGTTTTAAAATTTTTTTTACTCACCAATAGTAAGCTGAGCATCTACAGTAGTCAACAGTAGGAATATATCAGATGGAAAAGATCGATCCTGGTGCTTGATCATCAAATTACCAGCAATAGTACCTACCTGGAATTAGAAAAGAAACATTTTTAAGAAACTTCGGAATTACTATTTTCAATTGAATGTTGGTGACATATAATCAAATCAGAGCAAGCAACAAGGACTCAGGTAATGAGTCGTAATCCACCTCGTGGGTCTAGTGCGGATTGGTGGATGTCACATGTCTTCAAATTCTTGGTTATAGGACATACGGATTTCCCTACGACGACATAATTCTTCACTGTTTTGAGAGCAGCGGTAACAAAAATGTACACAAAGTAAGGTCTTAAAAACTACATATTCTTCATTAGCAATAAAGGTACTTACATTTCTAACAGGTATATGAGCTATCAAATCCACATGAGAATAAATCTTCGACAAATAGCCAAAGTATTCACGTTTAGATCCACTCTTCAGGATGTCTAAAAATTCCGAGAGAGTGGTTCCAGCACCAATTTCGAGGTTCTGGTCGTATGTAACAGATTTCAGCTCTTTAATAAAGCTGATATCGATCAGAATGCATGGATATTCATCAATTGGGATTGCTCCTGTAATAACATGAGAATTAAGCTACTGATAAACTTTAGGATAATCCGTTTCCTGCCCAAACCGTGTCTCAATTAATACACGTCTTAGTTTTTCAAACCCCTTTACTAAGCTCCCCAACTAAGTGAACCTCTGATATTCAAAATGTAGCTGGGACAGACAAGATGTGGAAAGCGGGGGAATTGATGTTATGGGAGAGGCCTCAGTCTAACTTTGAACTGCCGTAGGCTTAGTTGATTGGCTATCCATCACAATATAGACCTGTGATGAAACTCTTATAGCAGTGCTATTTTTTTATTTTTAAATAAACTTTGCCCCACACTTGAAATGTCTCTTGTATTGTGGGTGCATTTACAATCATTTAAACTCACATACACAAACAGTCACATCCAGAACCTATAAAGGTTCTGGATCTGACTGTTTGTGTATGTGAGTTTTTTGTGAGTTGCCCGCACGGAACAAATATTGCATGGCTTATGCCATGCAATATTTGTTCCGGCATCGAAGTAGCAGTGAACTAGCTTATGTAACTATCAAAAAGAATAATAATTTACCTTTAGCAGTATTTCCGGCTACTAGCATATAGGAGCTGACACCATTATCACGTAGTATATTGAAAACATCTTGAAGCACTTTAGGCTGGAACCATTTTTTACCATCCTTCAGTATAATTTTCTTCACTTGGTCTTTCTCTAAGCCATCTTCACGAACGACGCACCAATCATCATCTTCATTATCGTATGCAGTCTTGTTGCATGACTTTCCAGATTTGCAACAGATTTGCATGTCTTCTAAATCCATAATTCTTTGTTCTTTTGGAGCGTCTTTGGCGAATCTTTTGAAGGCTTCAAGGATTGGTCTGTAGCCAGTACAGCGGCAGACGTTGCTGCCAAATGACTGTTCTACTTCCAACATTGTGAGGTCTTTTTTGCTTTCCAGGAGACTAAAATTATAAAATGTTGGTATTTTTTAGATTCGCAATGATGCTATAACCGCGCGTAACGCTCCGTCATTCCAATAAAACCCCTTTCTTAGCTCAATGATCTCCTTTATATAAAAATATCTAGCCATAGATATACCCCATATCTAGTATTTGAGGAGTATTTTACGAGTGAGTAAGAATAAGTTTTAACCCAGCAGTACCTTTTTTCTGTCATTAAAGTTTTCCTTTAAAATAGTATTTAAAACGTTGTCCGTTCAAGATTGTTTTGCACACATACCCATGCATAGCCATGACCCATCCAGAAGTGCAGTATCCACACTGAGATCCATGGTGTTCCGCCAATGTCTTCTGTAGCTTGTGGTATCCTATCTTCCTGTTTCCCAGACCTTCAATCGTCCTGATGTCCCAGCCATCGCAAGACGTGATGGACACCAAACACTGTTATAAATTTATTTGATTTGTCATAAATTACATGAGGGTTATGAGTATACCCTCTAGATGGTTCCGTCACCGATCAACAACGTAGCGAGCCATGCCAGCGTCAACAATCGTCGGCTAGAATATTTTGCCGATACGCTCCGTTCATGGGAACGGTCTAGTTAGGATTGTTGATATGCTCTAGTGAACATAGTGGTCCTAGTCATATTTCTTGCAACGCCAGATATTACGTTCATAGCACGGTCCATGCTACGGTGTAGTTGGCAGACTACTTTAATGTTATGTTTTTACTGGTGTTTAAATTATTGAGCCATTTTTTTTAAGTTAACAGTTTATCTATTGTCATAGATTTTATACAACTTTATTTCTGTTGGCTTTAGACATAAGGAGCCAAGAGGAATTGTTAGTCAAAATCTTACTAATTTTGGACAAGGCTGACAAATACTCACAGCATTAACAGCAACATGAGAAGCTCCTAAGCTCTTGGAAGCTGTGACCATGCAGGCTCCGCAGCCACCCTCGCGACACATGTACTTGGTACCACGCAGTTCGAGGTAGTTGCGGAGGTAGTCCAGCAACATCGTATCTGAGCTTACATCGCTGCCAACTGACGAAGAGACAGACATTACCTAGTAAGTCTCTATAGTGTACTTGTCTTAGGGATCATTCCTACTAGTTCTACTACACAGTTCTACGGTAGGACTAATGGGACTTTTTTTCCCACTAGTCCTACGATTCAAGGTGGTACAAAATCATAAAACTAGTGGGAGCAAAAAGTCAAAAAGTGTTTTAACACACAGTTTACGCTAGAACTAATGGGATTTTTTGTTCCCACTAGGCCTATGTTTAGATATGTTCCAGAATAGTAAAACTAGAGAGTATTACTTTGGTTCCAAGTAGTTCTAAGCAATCAAATGTATTACCATAAATGGTGGTTCTACGCAATCAAATGTATTGCCTTAAATGGTTTTTCTACGCAATCAAATGTATGTGCTAGTAAATGTATATTGGTAACAATAAAAAGTTATTAATCGAAGCGTTATTTCCAATGACATTATGGCAAATACAAGTATGGTATATCAAATTGTTGCATTTTTAATTATGGCGAACATTAGTAAACCCCCGCACCCCGACCGACGAATAGTCACTACAAAATTCACAAAAAAACGCCATCACCTGCTAGACAATAGTGCGTAGCCGTGCCCTGGGACTTTCTTTGTCAGTTGATAAGAAATATTGGGATTGAGTTAAAAACATGTAATTCTACCATTAGGTGGCTAATAAGATGAAAAATATCTTAAAGTAATAAAAACGGTAGGTAATAAGGGGTCTTATTGAGAGATTTTACGATTATTGGTAAAAAAAAACAGTTTTTCTGCCAAAAAAACATGATTATTTTCAATTGAGTTTAACCGGCAACTGGGTCTCGAGTTGGCACTGCACAAGTCCGAGGCCATGTGTTTTCATGGGCCTCGGAATGCGTCACCGCCGCCGGGATCCTTACTGACGGTAGGAGGGGTTTCCATCGGCGTCGAGTCGACGTTGAAGTACTTAAGACTCGTCCTCGACAGCTGGTGAAACTTCGTGCAGCACTTCTGACGTTTGGAAAACCCCAAACTGGAACGGGCTTGGGCTGTCTCAGGCGGCTCCTGCCCAACCTGGGCGGCCCAAACGCCTCCTGCCGGAGGCTCTACGCGGGGATCGTGCGGTCCATGGCCCTTTTGGGGCCCCGGTGTGGGCGTGTTCCTTGAGGCGGCGAGCCACCCACTACCTGAACGAACGTGCCCCAAAAAGTGGTAGCCGTAAGGCTAGTCTGTGGTTACCACACGATCTCCCGCGAGGCGGCGAGCCTCCTTGCCGGATTGCCGCCATGGGATCTAGAGGCGAAAGTCCTCGCGCGCCTGCACGAATGGCGCGCGGATGCTCTACGCCGGGGGGAAACTCCGCTGCTGCGGCAAATTGTCGCTCAGCGGACAGACTTCCGGAGTGATCTCTTGGCGACATGGAGAGAGCGACTGTCGCAACCCCGTGCACGGCACGCCATAATAGTGGCGATAAGTCTCCTCTTTGAGGAGTGGCTTGAGAGGCGCCACGGCATCCTCACCTTCCGCCTGACGCAGGTCCTCACCGGACACGGTTGTTTCGGGAGGTACCTGCACCGGATCGGGCGGGAGGAAACGCCCGGGTGTTACCACTGTGAGGATCGACCGGAGGACACGGTGGAGGTCTGCCCCGCGTGGGCGGAGCACCGCCGTGTCCTCGTAGCAGCGATCGGCGGCGGCGACTCTTCGCTTCAGGCCTTGGTTCAATCCATGGTCCGGAGCGAGACGGAATGGGACGCCGTCACCACCTTCTGCGAAGCAGTCATGCTAACAATGGAGGCGGCGGAACGTAAAAGGGAGAGAACCTCACGTCCCAGCCGCCACGGGAGACGCCGCGACGTGGGCCACGCGGTGGCTCCCGGCCACCATAGGCGCGGGCCTGTGGACGATGAGCTATGGGCTAGCTCGCCGTCCATCCGTCTTATGACGACGGGAGGGGTTATTTGATGATTTCACATCGGTAAAAAAAAAAAAAAAAAAAAAAAGGCCGTGTTGACGGCGCATTCGTATTCCACGCGCGCGTCATAGAAATGTCCGCAAAAGAAAGGGGTCCGCAAGGGCCGATGCCTGCCGGGGCTGCGGGACTGTTCGAAAGAGATACCGTGGCCCCGGAACACAAAGGGCGATGAAGGAACATGGATGGGTTTTAGTCAGTAAAAGTCTAACACTCCCTCCTGCTCCACCCAGAGCGGGAGGAGTCATATGATGATGCAAATGCGAAAAAAAAAACGTAGTTTTTTCCACAATATTTTAGGGATGTCTAATTACTTCCAATCAGTATGGAGTTTAATTCATTGCGATAGATCATTTAGTTGAAAAGTTGTGTCACCGTTTGTTTTACACTCGGTCAAGGTAGCGAACAATTTTTTTTTTTAATTCTGTAAAAAATGTAAAAATGTATTTATATTTTTTTATATTATTTCCGTCGATAAAATTAACTTTAGATTCCCTCATTCGATATGTACACATTATAATGACTCACACTGTATTGAAGTTTCCCTTATGCCTGATAATAGAGATACCATTTATGCGTAGATACATTTAATTGCATAGAACCACCATTTAGGGTAATACATTTGATTGCTTAGAACTACTTGGAACCAAAGTTACACTCTCTAGTTCTACTATCCTGGAACATATCTAAACGTAGGACTAGTGAACCTCTAAACAAGTAATAATAGTAGTAGTTACTAATAATAGTCGTAGTTTGTGTGTAATAGTTAGTAATAAGATTGCTCAAACTGCTTCACCATACGGAGAAACCTATTGAGGTTTTGTCATGTTTCCGTTAATATTTTATTTTTTTCCTTTGTTTAAAAATTAAAAACTTTTTATTGTTACCAATATAGAGATAAAACTATCATATATTTATTTGATTTTGTAGAAAAACCATTTATGGCAATACATTTGATTGCGTAGAACCACTATTTATGGTAAAACATTTGATTGCTTACAACTACTTGGAACCAAAGTTACACTCTCTAGTTTTACTATTCTGGAACATATCTAAACGTAGGACTAGTGAGAACAAAAATTCCCTGTAGTTATACATAAACTGTGTGATAGAACAGGTAGAACTAATGGGAATTTTGATCCCACTAGTTTACATTTTTGTAACACCTTATATCGTAGGACTAGTGGGAACAAAAATTCCCAATAGTTCTACCGTAAATTGTGTAATAAAAACAGTAGGACTAATGGGAATTTTTGTTCCCACTAGTTCTATGATTTTGTGCCACCTTGAAACGTAGGACTAGTGGGAAAAATATTCCCATTAGTCCTATCGTAGAACTGTGTAGTAGAACAAGTGGGAATGATCCGGCTTAGGGACTGAAACTTTTGTTTCCGAAATGACTTAATATCACGCCTCTTTTACCCGAAGAGTTAAGCACAGGTGAAATAGTACCCCCAGATTTTGAAAGTAATGTTCTAAGTCCTATTTAATAGAGGGCAATCTTATTACTATCTATTGGGCATAAATCCAAATTCGTGGCTACTAAGAAATCCCTGATGAAAAACCCCATTATCACTTTGCCCGACCTAGAAATCGAACCCAAGGCCTTATGCTTGGCAGTCGCGACCACTATTATAACAACGAAGCAGTCATGGCAAAATAGTGAATAAATTGTAATATAAAAAAAAATGTCAAAACCACGCACCAGCCATTATGAAAAGAAGAAAAAACAATTAAATAAACTGTAACAACACCCTGTGAGGTGTTGTTACAGGTGATTTTAGAGTTCCTTCTTTCCAAATGAAAGTCCAGAACGTAGTCCGTATTCACGAAATATATGGTCAAATTATTACATAAAATAGTGGTCGATTATTATTTGAATAGCCCTACTTTTGGACTTCGCCACAGTCGGGTAAAAAGGGGTTTGGCCTGCCTAACATTCACATTTTTTTTTTCAAAGTGGCTGTCACCTATTTTACTTGTAGTAATCGATAGCTGGTATCAATCCCAACAAGTATTGCATATCTTATTCAATACTTGTTAAATCTTCTGAAGCGTCACGTTTCCGTGATATAAGCCACCAAATTTACAATCTTCGCCATTAGTACTAAGTTGATTGATTTTCTCAGCCACTATTCTACACCTGTATTCATCAATAGATGGCATCAATACAAACAAGTATTGTTTGTACGAGAAAAGATCTTCTAAATCGTCACGTTTCCTAGAGCCATCAAAGCTATACAACCTTCGGCATCAGTACAACATTGATAGGCTTTTATTCCAGAAATGTGACGCTTTAGAAGACTTCGTCTCGTGCAATACTTGTTTATATTGATACCAGCTATTGATTATTACAGGTATAATGAGTGGCCGCTATATTAAAAAAGAAAATGGCGCAAGTTAGGCAGGCCATGCTTGGTACAAAAACCTACCAACCTCTTTCTAACATTTTACATTATTTTCGGAAATCACTGTTTATTTTTCATTTGGAATAGTTTTATTCTTTCTCTTACCCGTATGTTTGACTCCGTTAACTTTAAATTTGATGAGGTCCATGGCTGTAGGTATAGTGGTAAATTCTGTGATAAAATTCGACTGGTATACTTATCAGTTTAGATGATACTTATATGCCTTCTCTTCTTCATAAAGGCAACCAGTTGTTTTTTTTATTTACTTAAATAAGTTATACATTTACACAGGTGACATTTATTTATTTTCAAATGGTTGTCCGTATTCTAAACGTAACAAATCGTTTTAAGATTTCTAATAAAGACTGTAACAAGACCCTCAACGAAGCCGAAAGGCACTTGTTCTCTCCGTCATTGCGATCATTTTTTTGTTCTAGATCCTACCCGGGAACCTTCTATCACGGAGATATTGGGGGTCAAAGTTACAACGTTTTCACAAGTTTATTTTGTTTAAATACACCTTTTTAATGTAAGATTTTAACTTAAAACACCTCCACGACCCCTATACTATTGAATTCATCCATCAGCACAATGTTTCGAGTCCATTACATTGAGTCCTACCGTAAATCGTGAATTTTCACCCCAAAAAAAAAGTCATTTCCCGGCAATAATTTTTCCGTAAAGTTACTTAGTTTGATGTACATAATGCCTATATACTAGTTATAACCGAATGCACTGCGTTAGAGGAGCAAAACTATAAAATTAATTAATTAATTTAAGTACCTTACATACCTCGTTATGATACGGAACCGAACCCATTATCCGAATTTTACTTGGCCGATTTGTCTGCTGTTCCATCAATCAATCTTGATACCCAAATCTGGTGTCTGCGCCATTGGGCAGATCTCCACTGAGATGGGCCGCCGTGACCAAAAAACGGTCAGAAGGACTACATTAATTTCTTATAATTGAGCGGACTCATACGGATTGAATTAGATAATGCTTTTTTATTGGCTACATTTTTAAATTAGATTATCGCATTTTTTTTATTGGCTCTTTGCATTTCTTATACTCCTGCACATGCCCATCGCCTTCGTACAAGCGAGAAGCAATGTGCGACGCCAGGATGACCTATCATGGGTCTTGGCGTTCCAATCATCAATGTCTATTATGGCTAACTGTCGACCGCGCTGAGTTTAGACTGTGTTCAAGGAGATATTAAGGTACATGACGAGGATATTAAGGTATTGTTCACCCTTCCCATAAGGCATACTGCTATTTTTTCTGACGCAGTGCGCGTCCCTCTTCTCGAAACGGCCAATTTTCAAAATCGTTCCCAATATTTCGCTTAACCCGCGTAAACGTAATTAGAATATTTTTGGGTCAATAAAACAACTTTTCTTTCTATTCATATTCTTTACGTTATTTCAACTGAAGGTTTTTTTAATCTTTTAATTTTTCTATATACATCAAAATGCTAACCCTAGCCCATTTTTAAGACCTAATTGTTTACATTTCAACATCATGATCAAAATATTTTCCACAAATTGATTGTTATGTATGTATGTATTATCTTTGGGGAAAAATAAAGATTTGGCCACGAGCTACATGTTTCACAGTGTGTTTAATAGCGGGCTCGTTTCTGAACTCCCAGAGAGTTCCTTGGACAGCCAATATACTGAAAAATCTGTCAAAATCTGACGCCGCAGGTGGCTTGGGAGCGGCGCGCGGAGCGAAATCCGCGAGTGAGTGTCTTAATACATTTTTTGCGTTAACATATAATGTCAGTGGAGCGGGAGCGCGGAACCCACTGCGGTACGAGCGGTCGTTCGAAGGAACATGACTTTTTCGACAGAGGATTTAATTAGTGCCGTGTTGGTACGCCCGCTAAGACAGTCCAACGCATACCTGGATTTACGGCGACGAGTCTAAAAAGATAGAAGTAAAAATAAATCTTAATTCCAATGATACTATTAAATTGGACTACTATTGGAAATGGTATACTATCACATCACCATGCGCCCATCGTCGACAAGCTGCCACGAGCTCTTTGCTCCTGGCAGCACTCGGAGTCGCTCGGAATCTTTTGCTCTGCGTCCAAGAACCGTGTTTCGCCGCACCTCTACAACAGCGTTGGAAAAAAAAAATGAATTTCCGAACACCGCTCAGGTTTGCGTTGAGACTGAACCGTGTAGTTTGTGGCCAAGAGTGAAAATTAAATCGTGTAAAACTTGTTCAAATAATTTTTAAACGGCATATGTTTATGTTAATACACGTGACACCAGTAAATTAGACCGAATGGAATGAAAAGTGCTTGTCATACTGTGAGCGTGGGCTAATTTTGTCGTCAAGCTAAAGGCATTTCCCGCAAGTTCCGGACTTGCAACATTTAATCCTATAATTTATATTATAGACCATCATGGACCAAGACACAGACTTCGCACGCTGTTGCATGAACTGCTGTATACAGGATGATTGGTAATTGGGTGCATTCCTTGAAATGGGTGATACTAGACGTTATTTGAAATAACCCGATAACTTGGGTTGCTCCAGACTAGGTTGTTTTTGAGATATCGACATTTAAGGTTTTTTCATCATGTAGGGATATAATAGGATATGCACAGTATCCCTTTTTTTTATCGATGGGAAATCATCAAATAACCCCTCCCGCTCTGGGCTGAGCAGGAGGGAGTGTCAGACATTTACTGACTAAAACCCATCCATGTTCCTTCCTTTGCTCTTTGTGTTCCAGAGCCGCGGTATCTCTTTCGAACAGTCCCGCAACCCTGGCAGGCGTCGGTCCTTACGGACCCCTTCCTGTTTGCTGACTCTCTTTGAGGCGCGCGTGGAACACGAACGCGCCGTCGACACGGCCTGTCGTCATAAGACGGACCGACGGCAAGCTAGCTCATAGCTCACCGTCCACAGGCCCGCGAGCACAGTACCCCTTTTTTTTTTTTTTTTTTTTTTTTATCGATGGGAAATCATCAAATGACCCCTCCCGCTCTGGGCTGAGCAGGAGGGAGTGTCAGACTTGTACTGACTAAAACCCATCCATGTTCCTTCCTTTGCCCTTTGTGTTCCAGGGCCGCGGTATCTCTTTCGAACAGTCCCGCAACCCTGGCAGAGCACAGTACCCCTTGACTGGTACTTTAAACCATCAAACTGGATATGGTCTATGGATGGTCTGAAACCCTTAATACCCTACATCTGCCATAATATTTATCTTCAGAATTTATGTGGTGTAGATGTAGGGTATTAAGGGTTTCAGACCATCCATAGACCATATCCAGTTTGATGGTTTAAAGTACCAGTCAAGGGGTACTGTGCTCGCGGGCCTGTGGACGGTGAGCTATGAGCTAGCTCGCCGTCCGTCCGTCTTATGACGACAGGCCGTGTCGACGGCGCGTTCGTGTTCCACGCGCGCCTCAAAGAGAGTCAGCAAACAGGAAGGGGTCCGTAAGGACCGACGCCTGCCAGGGTTGCGGGACTGTTCGAAAGAGATACCGCGGCCCTGGAACACAAAGAGCAAAGGAAGGAACATGGATGGGTTTTTAGTCAGTAAATGTCTGACACTCCCTCCTGCTCAGCCCAGAGCAGGAGGAGTTATTTGATGATTTCAAATCCGAAAAAAAAAAAAATATACAGACTAGACTTAAAAAAGCTAGACGCATTGCAGTCAGTAAAGAACTAACCAAAGCAAATAAATCTTCAAAAATGATATGGCAGGTTGAAAATAGACATAGGAACACAAAATTAAAACGCGAAAGTAATAGAAACATACTTCTTAAGGTTAATAATACAATTATATCAGATCCCTAGCAAATAGTAGACATCTTCTCGAACACGTTTGACGGTGCAGGGACTGTTGACGACACTAACTCTTTTGATCAAGCTATAAAAACTTTACGAGATGGCGTAAAAAGAGTAGATCAAGAAATGACTTGCGATTTAGTCACTGCCTCCGAAATAAAAAAACCGGTCAATTATATGGCTACGAAGAAATCTGCTGGACATGATGAAATACACTATACAGACTGTCAAAGATCACATTGACATACTGGCAGGACCTCTGACACATCCTATAAACACATGTATAGATATGAATATATTCCCTGAACAACTAAAATAGCACGAGTCTTACCACTTTACAAAAAAAGTTGCAAATTAGATCCTAATAATTATAGGCCGATTTCTTTGTTACCAGTAATCTCTAAATTTTTTGAGAAAATACTCAAAATAAGACTTCTAAAACATCTCCATCGCAATAAAATACATAATCACAGACAATTCGGCTATCAGAAAAATGTGGGAACAAATGACGCAATTAATACATTAATGGAGCAAGTAGTTGACAGAATTAATGACAAATTGAAAGTCGTAGGGTTATTCCTCGATCTTAGTTCCGCTTTTGACACGGTTAATCACAATTTACTATTGGAAAAAATGGAATATTATGGAGTAAGAGGACCGGTCTTAGGTCTATTTAGGTCTTATTTAGACAATCGAAAGCAATGTGTGGAAATTAAAGTGGATGAAGATAATAGTCATAAAGTTTTCAAATCGGGACTTAAACTAATAAGACAAGGAGTTCCACAAGGTTCAATGTTAGGACCAATTTTTTTCATTTTATAATGATTTAATTAGCTATATGCTGGAACTAAGTGATTCTGAACTGTGCTTTTTGCTGACGATACGAATGCTATTATAGCCGCTAAAGATGTTGATATTCTCGGTGTAAAGTAAATAATGCTCTTGCTCTCTTTCATTATTGGTTTACCAACAATAATCTCAAATTGAATGCCAGTAAAACAAATGCCATGTTATTTATGACGACGTCGAGAAACAAAGATAAAAATAGACATAGTATTGAATGAAAATACAATAACATTGGTAGACAGCGTAAAATTCTTAGGTATTCACATTGACGTAAGCCTAAACTGGAAAAAAAGAATTGACAGCTATAGAAAGCTCAATTAGCTCAGCTTGCTATGCCCTAAGAAGTCTTCGAGATGTGATCGCTATTGAGCAACAGGTATGCTCACAAAGGTATTCCAAAAAAAAAAAATGCCAGAAAACCTTCCAAACAAACCTTCATTTTCTTCAATTTATTTTTAATAAACCTTGTAAGAATAATTCGTCGGTTTGCATGTAACATGCAAAATTTCATGTTTTCAGTTGCAGCTGTGCATTGGATGTCAATGCGTGAATGAATTGATGTTTTTTTTGCTGAGTAATGTTAGCACTTGTAACATTTTGTCATTATGCGTAAAGGAGGAGCTCGTAGCTAAATAATAATAACCACTCGGGTCGATCTTCAGGTTAAACCACGCTTGCCTAGGTTGGTCCGTGGATGGATGACCACCCATTACATACCAAGTTTTCTCCGTGCCTCGCACGGTAAGCTGCTGGTCCCCGCTGTTATTTGAAGATCAGGAGGTAGTCAATGGTCCGAAAGTCTGACAACCAGTCTAACCAAACGGGTTTCATATTACCTAATACAAATTGGCTTGTGGTAGTCGGATAAGAAGTCGCTCCATGTAAAATACTGGTATTCAGCTGCATCCGATTAGACTGAAAGCCAACCCCAGCATAGTTGGGAAAAAACTGGGCAGATGATGAGGCATAATAAGACAATAGCGATGGTTAATGGTGACGTGTCACTAGTAAAATTTGTCGTCCAGCGTCTGGCAACATTTTGCTTGCAGGGTGAGATGACTTGTCATTTCACTAGTTATGATAATGTATTTTACTTTACTTCCTTTAGAACTATATATAATTGCACAACTAGGTATTGTAATGTGGTGCAGTGTTTCAGTACCTATTATACCTATTCCGAGGTTATTTACTGCACGATCTGTCTTTTGCATAAGAATGAAGAGTTTTATTTTCTTAGTATTTATTTTGCTTTGTTGTAGGTACACACTGAATCAATCCCTCCTATTTGTACAAAATTACAATGGTAGTACCGAAGACACTGACGGTCGAACAGTGGTCGACCGTCCGCGTCAGTGCCTTCGGTTGTATCTACTAATAGCCATGGCGACATGGCGTGATGTTTTGAACGGAGTGCGGACGCGGCGTCGGAGATAGCCACTGACAGAAATACTTTAGTACATTATCTTTCAGTATCCGTGTCTGTAACCGGTCCATGCGGTCAAACCTATACAGCGTGTAACAAAAAGGGTTTAATCATATGGAAGAGTGTGTTACGGACCATCAAACTGAACAACTTTCTTTATGGGACCATCATCGAAATCGTAAAAAAATAATCAGCTGTCTCATACATTTGGGTCGAGTAGGTATTGAAATTTTGTATAGGACAGCTGATTATTTTTTTACGATTTCGATGGTGGTCCGATAGAGAAAGTTGTCCAGTATTCCATATGATTATACCCTTTCTGTTACACGTTGTATAGCGGACTAGCTGCGGACTTTGACAGATAATTTAATACCTACATTATCGGTCAAGTCCGGTATCCTCAATCCGGTCCGGCTATCCAGTTCGCTAGATTTGTCCGCACCTTGCCTGATAGAAAGAAAAAAAAGCTATTGCAAAAGCGTCTCTATAATAAATTGATTCCTAAAAAACACCAATACCTTAGACTTATTACTCGTTAGTGTAGGAATATGAAGAACAGGGTGTAAACTTCTTCATCTCCCACAGAAAAGGAAGGATCCTCCGACCAGACGAGTGTTACGTCTGGTGGGGTGTATGATCCCTTGCTAGACCATACATTACTTTAGATGATGGGTGAATGGAATGAAAGAAAGTAAAGTACTGAAACACTACTGAATTGTCCCAAAGGTACTAAAAGTAAAATGAGCTTAATGTACTGATGGTGTGGAAGTGAAGTGAGTGACGCGGCCCTTGTTGGCTGTAACGAGAACGCCTGGCTGACTTGATAGCTCAACGCGAACTGAACTAATTATTATGAGTTGCATGAATGTGGCGTAAACTGCTGAATTGCAGCATGTGCGGTTACACCGTACATGGGGTTTCCTATATTATGGTCTTAAATCGCAGATAACTTTAATAGCGCGATTCAGAAATTTGATCTTAGTTCTTCCATTGTGTCATAGCTGTAGAACTTATGTAGCTACATTCTAAAAGTATTCCAAACTTGGCCGGCTATAGTATAATAGCTAGTTTTCCACATTTACAGAGGTCACTGATGAAGTGATGATCAAAACGAGAGGATAACATATGCACGGACCGTTAGCCGCGCATGGCAGGCTTTTCTAAACCCCCTCAATAACCAGTTCTCCACCGTCCTTATCGTATATATAGAAATGAATTTCTAATCATATAGATAAGCCGTGAGCCCGATAAAAATACCCATCAGCAGAAATGACGGTTTAAAGGATGATTTTAACCACTTTATGGGATGATTTTCCATCCGAAACAAAGGGATGATTTTTGGAAAATCTTTAAATATTCTGTTCTGCTCTGTTGTTATTGGAACTACTCGTATTGTGCAAAGATCGCTGGGTTTTTGTAGGTATAAGCTATGTGTGTTCTGTATCGGAATTTAAGATCTTTTTCTAGTATGGAAGGTGGAAGGGACACCAATACCACAACGGTTACCACGAATTCAGTACATCGTTCTGAACCACGTATACAGGGTTAGTTTCCAAACACCAGCCAAATTCTCAGATATAATGCAGTACATCATTCTGAGCCCCCCCACATAGATATTTTTCTTCGGTTATTAAAAAAAAAACAGCTGTTTCCTACAAAAGTGCAATACCACATGCTCAAAATGTATGAAACAGCTGTTTTTTTTTTTAAATAACCGATGAAAAAATTCTATGTGGGGGGGCTCAGAATGTCGTACTGCATCATATCTGAGAATTTGGCTGGTCTTTGGAAACTAACCCTGTATATTTTTCATCCAATGAAACTGAATACGTGGAGTGTTCAGAATGTTGTAGGTACTGAATCCCTGGAAACTATTTTAACGTCGTTGTCCATTCCTCCCCGTATATAATATGTAAGTAAAGTATACATAATCTCATTCAAATGATTATGTATTTAAGAGTAGAGAAAGACCAAAGAAACGATGGATGCTGTAAAGAAGGCTATGGCAAGAAAGGAGGTGTCTGATGAGATGACGAGTATTAGAGAAGTACTATGGAAAAAGAAGACATGCTGCACCGACCCCAAATGAATTGGGAAAAGGGCAATAGAATGATGATGACATTCAAATGATTCTATTCAAACACACTAGAGTTACGTATTAAAATTGTCTTTATTATATCAAGTACGCATAAAATGCGCTACATTCATACAGCGGACATCTGCTAATCAGATCTCAGCTTGACTTTCACTTTTACTATGCAAAGTGTATGCTTCGCTACTTATACATAAGACTTACTTTCCTTTGAAAACCGGAAATTGTCTTCACCACCCAAATGTTTTTGGTCAAATAAATGCTAATATAATAATTTAACATTATATTAAACAATATTATTGTACGTGAATAATTTTTTGTTTAGAAAAATCTTACGAGTTTTTTTTTATGAAAACATACGGTCCGAATCTCAGAGCGTTTACGTTAGCTTAAGTTATCTTATCGCTGTTTTTATTTGCAGAGATTTGTTTTATAAACAAAAATGAACTTTATAATTATTATCATCATTTTTTTTTTTTTTGTATAGATATAATTTATGTTTAAGTCAAACTATTACTGACATGCCCATCATCATCAGCTTACAGCAGTCCAGTGCCGGACGTAGGCCTCCTTAATCGCACGCCACTTAACTCAACTCTCGACAGCTCTCATCCAGTTGCTACCAGCCATCCTGCGAAGATCGTCGGTCCACCGAGCCTGAGGGCGTCCCACCTTACGCTTGCTGATTCGCAGTCTCCACTCAAGAACACGTCTACCCCAACGGTCATCGATTCTACAGCGAATATGGCCGGCCAATGCCACTTCAGCTTACTTATTCTGCGAGTTGCCCATCAGGAATATTACTCAGAAACAGCCCAAAGACTGGATTTACATTAGGTACATGTGGAAATACTTTCAGACGACTCTGCCTAAGCTTATGAATACTCATATAACAGATAGTTACATCTTTATATAGGGAAAAACAAATATTGTGTTAATGATAACACTGCGTCAAAATTTGTCCATTTCAATGTAGTTTTGTTTGTTTATGTATTATTTACCACAAGAGTCTATAATTAGTAACATGTGACCAGAAGGTCAGAAGTTTTTTTTAAATTATTATTCTAAATATTCTTGCGTTTGGCCGCAACTTGTCTGATGTGAAACGATGATGCGGCCAAGGTGGAGCACGCTTGTTTAGAAGAAACCGATTCACTCAACTTTGAATAAATTCAGATTATAATGATCAGGGAACAGAGAAGCTGGCAGTGAATTTCACAGAGCGGCGATTCGCACAATAAATGTAAAAAAAGACAATCTTTTGGGTAAAATGATAAGATTAACAAGCAAAACAAAATTAAGTATCTTTAACAAAAAACAAAAGTACGCACGACGGCCAATCTCGCATTGTATAGCAAATGTATACAAAACGAGACCAAGTTATATTGGAAATGTACAGCTTCATGTGCCACCGTGTGTACACTTCATTTTCATCAACTCCACGAATAATGTACAGACGCCAGCACTTCAAGCTACCCGAAACTGTCAAATTTTACCAATCAACCTCGAACCTAATGCTTCAGAGATAAAATTGAAAATCTATTACTTAAAGAAATGTGACATATTGACGCGCAACTTGATGCGCAATTCTACCCTACTTATAAGCGGAAAACAATATTTACAATCAAAATAATAATCGTAGATAGTTGCACAGATCACGTTTCATTTACAACTTTGCACGAAGCGGTTTTATACTTACCCAAACCGCTGTACGCGGTCGAAAAATCACGGCGTATGTTTCCACGCGCTGGTTAACAGTACTCCTTGCTCGAAGATTACGTCGGACATAGTGTCAGTCAGTTTGTTGCATGTACCCGTAAGATACAGTCATGGACCGCATCAAGTTTAAGGTCAACGGATATCAGTGCTCAGGTTAGACTTATTTTTATTTTTGTTTTTTCTGATTGAAGTGTGCGAGTTTAGTTTAAGTGTTACTATAGGAAAGGAATAGATGGATTTTTTCGTCTATTTTTATGTGATTGTTTCTAGGATTACATAGATCGCTTGCAATTTACTAGTAAAGATGAAAAGTAAATAATTTTATTCTCACTTTTTTATTTTAGACTAACTGTTGCCCGCGACCTTCATTCGCGTGAAATTATAATAAAAATATGCTTTTCTTTTTTAATCGGATTTTATAAACAATTTCAAGGGTCCTATTTGTTTTGCTCAGAACCCTAATTACTTTTCTTAAATAAACGTAGCTTATGCTAGACCTTATAACATCAGCTATCTGCCAGTAAAAGTCCTGTCAAAATCAGCCCAGCCGTTTCGGAGATTAGCCGGAACAAACAGATTCTTTTTTTAAGTTTTTTTTTGTTTTTAAGCCGTATATATTTTCATAATTATGCATTCAGTAAAAGTTGTTATTTCGATATTTTAAACAGACACTTGAGTTTTATTTATTTGTATGTATAGAGTATAGATGTATGGATTGTATAGATGCGCCCAAAGGATTAAAACTATGTATAGGTATTTTACTTTATAATAATATGGAATAAACTAGAAGTCCTCGATAAATAAATAAAGTAGCTATTAAAACTATATTTAGCTTTCTTCATATACATTTTAAACCCGTTTTCTTGCTAAGTACTTGGCTTCTGATCGATCTGGCCTGTTATTTTCCAGCACCGAAAGAATCTGCAATATATTTTATGTACTGTCGTAAATCTTGACTAATGTGATAGATTAATATGTCGACAGGCTCTATCTACAAAATTATGGTTTACGGTGATCTATGTCAATCCAACTCAGTCGTCTTTTCTAAATCGTAAGATCGTTGTGGATGGGTATCCCATTACATGCCGAGTTTCCTCCGTGCCTCGGAAAGAACGTTATGCCGTCAGTCACAGCTGCCAATTGTAAATATTTGACGGTCGTTACAGGTAGTCAGTGGCCTGAAAGTCTGGCAACCAGTCTTACCAAGGCGTTTTGAAGGTCAGATAGGCAGCCACTCCATGTAAAATACTGGTTTTCACTTACATGGGGTTGGACTGCTGACCCCAACATAGTTGGGAAAAGGCTAGGCAGATGATGTTATATGTCTGCTCGAATGTCTAGCCTCTCAAGGGCTAAGGTCGCTGTAGACCAAAGATTGTCTTAGGGAGGAAGGAATAGGTACTAAACTATTTCGGAATGAATTTGACAGATCGAAGCGTGAGTTTACGGTTAGTTTTATTCTGTGTCCACAGTTTAGTTGTGTCTGTCTGTTTCTGTGGCAAGCACGTGTGTTTACCTAAGTAAACACACGTGCTTGCCACAGAACACCAATATATCTAACAATATGTCTAAACATATTGTTCCCGTCTTTATCTTGAACCTTGATACTTGTGCTACGGTGATTGGAATATTTCTGAGCAAAATTTCCGGCTAAATGAAGTTTATAGATCGTTCTCAATACGTGTTTTGACTAGATCTCTTTTGTCTACTGACAGTTTAACAGTTGTACATGTATATTGCTTTGCCAAAGGTTGCGCTAAGTAAAGTTTATAGATTTTGGGTTTCGAGCTTAGTAGCTCTTTCCTTATGTAATGGATAAGGATTAATAAGAATATCATAGATCGTTCATGGATAGTATGACGTCAGACGTGCATGTTTCGTGATTGTCCGCATAAAACCACTTATCTCATTAACGTGCAATTCAATATTTTTTCAGAACCATTTGTGATGATTATTACCGACTACATACAGGATGTGACAGGACCTTTCACGAAGCCGTCAACGAAACATTCTGTACATCAAACTAAGTAACTTTACGCAAAAATTATTGCTGGGAAACGACTTTTTCTTTAGGGGTGAAAAATGACGATTTACGGTAGGACTCAATATATCGCACTCAAAACATTGTGCTGATGGATGGATGGAATAGTACGGGAGTGGAGGTGTTCAAATTAAAAATCTTACATTAACACGTATTTAAAAAAAATACTTGTAACAAAGATTAAACTTTGACTCCCATAATCTCCGTAACTAGAAGGTTCCCAGGTATGGTCTAGAACAAAACAAATATCATAATGACTGGGAGAACAAGTGCATTTCGGCTTTAAGGGTCTTGTTACACCTTTATGTTGGGGTCGGCTTATACCTAATGTCTTGAATATCTATGAAAGTCTGGTTTCCACAGTTTGGTCCACTCGCACACACACTTAAATTTCCGGTACGCCATAAATTAGTTATCAATGTGAAATTGTTACCACAGATTGATGTGTGGTTGAGGATAGCGGTGGCTCTGTGGTAACGACACCGACTTAGGTCAGTGGGTTCAAACCTCGGTAGGCGCATTACTTTGTATGACTTATTTCATCACCAATGGTATAGAACGGTGAAAGAAAACATCTCGAGGAAACCGGCATATTGCAGAACTCAAAAATTCGATGACATGTGACATCTACACTAGCTTGCATTGGACCCATGTGGTAGATTGCAGCCTCAGACCAAATAAAAAACCAATACATAGCGCTGTCAACAGTGACGTGAAGCCGGTTTCGTAAACATGATGTGTTTAGATAGAGCGTCGTTTAGTTGTAGTTTGATGTAAATAAGTGCGTGTGAGCACGTATGGAAAGAGCGAGGTAGTTTTGCGGTAGTTTTGCGCATGCTTCACTGTATTGTTCACAGCGCTATGTTTTGGTTCTTTATTTGGTCTGACATACACTGTCACGGAGTGAAAGCCTGTGTCTCGGCAGTGGGAACATTAAAAGCTGCTTATGCTATGCTATGTGCGTTTGATTGATTGCGGCTATCATGTAGCTCGTGCCGTTTCACGGGTAAAAAATAATAAGCTAGCCACCATGTCACGCCTCGCCCAGGTTACGCCACTGCACCAGATCTTACGCCTACCGCATACTTTCTAGAATGTACACGACTTAACACGACTAACTTAATGTGAAGTAATGTGCTTGTGCCTGCCTATTTCTAATAGGTAACTACTAACTGTTCTATATTTTCACTAAGGGAAGCTTTAAAAAAACTCAAAAGAGTCACACGTTGAATCCGCATTGAGCCAGGGGTAAAATGTCAGAAAAGAATAATATTATATTACTACTGGTCTACTAGTCGTTAATATTAGGTCAGGGGCCTTAGTCTGCTATTGCAATAGTGTCAGAATGGTCTATAATTGATTTAATAAGGCCCCGCGCAGACGAATTACCCTTTGTACGCACGTCAAACGAGTTTCGAACGCGCTTCAATACGCCGTGGGCTAGGGGTCTTATTAAATCAATTATAGACCATTCTGATACTATTGCAATAGCAGACTAAGGCCCCTGGTCACCCGCATTTTGTCAGTTGTGTTTAAGTATGACGTACATTAGCCGCACGCCCCCTATGCGAGCCAATGACATTGCTCCAATAAAATTAGAAATAGAAAGATCATTTTAAATTATCTAGGTTGGTAATATGCAAGTTGAGATGTTGTGTCGACTTTGATTGCCGTTGGTCTAGTGATCGCTACAGGCGAGTATGAAGTCCTGGGTTCGATTCCCCGGTCGGGCACAGTGTTATTGGATATTTACATCGGGAATTTCTCAGTAGTAGCCAAGGAGTCTGGTTTTGTGCCTGGTTGATGGCAATAGGCTCGGTTCTTATTATATGGAACTTAAACTTAACTGCCGAAATGTAGAGGTGCTATTAGATACATCTCTGCCTTACCCTTCGCGGATTACAAGCGAGATGTTTTATGTTATGCATATATTTTTGCATAGATGCTGTTATGCCTCATTATTAACTTTTCTGGAAGTTTTTAAGACAATACAAATATAGTAGGTACCTAATTACGTATTTAGATGTGCAAATTTTAATGCTTAAGATTTCGTCGTAAGTATATCTATTATTTTTGGTTATTTTTACACACAAATGTGTGTGTTTTTATAAAAATAGTAAACTGGTTTTCTTTAAAAGCCCAGGTTTATTCATTGTGTTATAGGAATTATAAAATTAATCTTGAATAACAATAAATTATAACATGTATGTATTATTTAGTATGCGCCTAATGTTTCAAACCAGATTATTCAAAGATATAATTATGTTGAACTGTATATTATAAAAACAGAATTGCCCGCGTTTTCTGTATTTTATGAAAGCTATTACATTTTACGTAAGAAATCTCTTTATATAATTAAGTTTGAGGTTGAAACGTTGTCTCGGTGTTTAGCTAATATCGATGTTTTGATAATTATGTGGAGCAAAATAGGCTTTCTGATTTAAATTAATTTTAAGAATGTTAGATAAAATTGCCTCTAAATTAAGCATCGCCAAATACTTCGACTGTTACAAACAACCTCTTCTTTTAATATTAAAAATGATAATGAAAACCAAGAAAGCAGAAATTGGAACAGGAAAAATTACTCGAAATATTTGTAGAAACCGCAAATTACAGATTTCATTGTAAAATACTTGGAAATAACATTTAAAGGTTAAGCAACATAAAGGCTCGAAAGTCATTACCGGCTAAATATAAAGTTACTTAATACAATGTCAGCAGACAGTAATTATATAGAAAATGGATAAATAAAAAATCTAGTAGAACAATGGTGACAATACCATGGTAATAATTACTTTGTCGTATTATGTAGAAATCACAAGGTTTCTCTTGAAGGGCATTTAGTTCAATGATTAGCTTTAATGTAAGTGGCAGAAGATCAACGGCCATAGTCTATTTTATGGGATACTTGCTTTTGCCCACGACTTCACCCGCGTGGTTGTCGGAAATTATACCACAAAAAAAGTTAACCCGGGATAAAAATCATAGTGGGTGTTAAATACCCATAACGAAGCCAAATGGGACGACCCCGTTTTTGTGATCACATTTTTCGTTCTAAATCAAACCGGGGATCCTTCTAGTTACGGAGATATTGGGGTCAAAGTTCCTACTTTTTCTGACCTTTTTTTTAATATTATTTTTTTAAGTTATAGATGTAGTTGAAATACCTCCCTGACCCGTACTATTTAATACATCCATCAGCACCATGTTTTGATCGCGTTACAATGAGCCCTACCGTAAAACAGATGTTTCGGTTTGTTCCCACCAGTTCTTCTAAACAGTTCTACGCTAGAACAAATGGTTTTTTTTCCATTGGTCCTTCAATTTAGGGTGGTACAAAATTGTAGAACTAGTGGGACCAAGAATTTCCATTTTAGTTCTAAGGGTTTTATAACACAATTCTACTTGGGGCTTTTGTACTCATAGTACTACGTTTTGGCGTAACTAGGTCTTACATTTGCAGTGTGTGAATGTAAATTGTAATGTTAATTTATCCCGCTTTGGGGTTGCTAGTAGTATATTACCACCTCAAGGGAAGGGTCCGTTTACACTCTGTATGTCCTAAATCCTAACCAAAGTCATATTTTACCTGCGTGCGACATCATAATAATTCGTTCAGCGAAAAGTTTCGGTAACTGACAGACAGAAAGTTACTTTTGCATTATACATATTAGGATATTATTTGCAAAATACTGTTTCATTGTTTTCATGATTGCTGGCAAGGTGAATAAGTACGATGATGATGATGTATTAACAATTTGTAAAAAAAAAACATATTAATCATTCTTCGGTGGACCGTACCTATACAGCGTGTAACATAAAGGGTATAATCATATGGAAGCCTGTGGTACGGACCATCAAATTGAACAACTTTCTCTATGGGACCACCATCGAAATCGTAAAAAAATAATCAGCTGTCCCATACATTTGGGTTGAGTAGGTATTGAAATTTTGACAGCTGATTATTTTTATACGATTTCAATGGTGGTCCCATAGAGAAAGTGGTTCAGTTTGATGGTCTGTACCACAGTATTCCATATGATTATACCCTTTCTGTTACACGCTGTATATCAGATTAGCAGTTGCCCGCGGCTTCGCTCGCGTTTTGGTCGGAAATGATCCCACGGGTACGTTGTAAATATAACCTATGGCACTCGGGGATAATGTAACTTCCTATTAATGAAATAATTTTCAAAATCGGATTAGTAGATCCAGAGATTACCCCCTACATATAAACTTACAAACAAATTTTACCTCTTTACAATATTAGCATAGATATAGATGTAGGCAAAGAGTATTAAGGAGAATTTTTATGGAGTATTCCGCCGCCATCTTGTTTTTATATGCTTTTATTTAACTTGCCATGTTAGTTAGTTAGTGTTACTGCATTAATTCATAGCATATTTACTTCAGATGTATTATATGATTATTAGAGTCTAGAGTACTAATAAGCAAATAACACTTATTATGGACTAAAATAGTTGTTATCTAATAAAATTATGATGGTTATTTCATACGAGAAAGTAGGAATGTAACAGTACGCAAAGGTAAATAAAGTAATGTTATGGTGTAATTAATGATAGCGCAATGTACACTGGAAGGTAGGTACAGATGTACAAATCCACTCATTAAATGAATAGTCAACAAGTTTCAAATAAAACTGATAAAACCACACAATAATAGTTTGGGTATCAAATAAGTCCGTCAAAATAAAAACAGAAGTTATTGTTCTATTATGTCATAGTCAAAACTGTTTATGTACTGTTGCCTATATAAAACACATTATCTAAAGTGATTGTAGATAGTTATAAATAGGGCTTAGTTCGTTCGTAAAAAATAGATTTATGAACGAAAAGACATCAGACAAAACTTCTTTTGACCTATTCATAGCTTTGTCAGTGAAAAATAAACAAAAATCGTGTAAAACTTTAGTTACGCATCGTTGATGAGAAACTTATAAAAAAATAAACAATAGGATGAAATATAATATGAAATAAAATTTTAAGTACGTACTTACTTCAAATAATTGCCCTTATCATTAAGTATAATTATTATGTTGTTTGTTTTCAAATAAGTGGCGGAAAATTTAGGTTCTGATATCTTATCATGATGGATCACTTCAGCATTAAATCCGTGATGTTACTGTTAATTTGTAGTAACGTAAGCTCTTGGGCCAATAAAACCTTCATTCATATAAATAAATAAAAAACACACAAAAAAAAAACATTTTTACTATTAAACATTTTTTTAATAATAAACTGCTTATAGGACATATATAACAGATCCTTCACTTTCTCAAATAAGTAAAAAGCTACACATAGATTAAAATTCTAAGCCAATTACTGACAAAAACTCCAGATTAGACAGAAAAAAAACCTACTTGAAAGTTACCATGCAGGAAATCAGTGTCAAATTCAACTATTGGTCAATCCAAATGAACGAGTCATACCTACGTAATAAATAAAAAACAAAAGCTAAACTAACATAGAGCAACGAGTTAAGATATAACTGGTTTCTAAGTGTAACAGTTTTTATAACTTTCTAAGAGCAGCAAGTGCAGTTAGAATTATGATCAGGCTTTAAATTAAGATAGAAGCAGTTTTTTCAAAGACGCAAAAAAAAATAGTATTAGAAAGAAATATATGTTCTTTCACCGTTAAAAACTGTATTAAAAAGTTGCCTAACGGTTAACCAACTTAATATAAATAAATAAAAAGACTTTCATTGCATGCATTGAACGTTTGTAGCTAGCGCTAAATACTCTCTGAAGGGACAGTGTCGAGGTTATCAGACGAAATATCATAGAAAAAATCTGATTCCTCACAAACATTAAATTTTTCTGACACATTTCCTCTTTTTTTAACCGACTTCCTTTAAAAAAGAGGAGGTTCTCAAACCAGCTGTTTTTTTTAAATATTTTTTACCTCTTTTATCTCCGTCATTAGAATAGAATAGAATAATTTATTTCAATCGGCACAGAATCATAAAATTCAACCCATTGTAATAATAATACACAAAAACAAAAAACAATAAAAAAAGACACAAACAAGTAAATTAATAGTACCAACATTATAAATACATCACCACAGGTACTTACCTAACACTAAATATTTTGATTGCTCAGCAAATGAACCATACAGCAATGGTTGAGGTACTGGCAATCAAACCTCTGCGCGAATACTTTCAGGATGCCGCTGGAGCTGGCCCGAACCCAGCGCACCAGGGATGTGCACCGCTTTCGCATAGTCGTATAGAAACAGTCTACTTGCGACTTGGCGAACATCCCTGATGCGCTACAAAACTGGGCCAGCCTCATTAGCATCCTAAACGCATTATTATATTGCACACGCAGGGAATTGTGCTGTGCGCGCGTGTATGAGACCCATAAGCTGCTCGTGTAGAAAATTGTGCAATATGCTTTGAACAAAGTCGTCTTCACTTCATTGGTACAACGAGAAAACCTGCGAGCCAACATATTCGCCCTCACAGAGAATGCCCGGCGCTCCCTCTCAATGTCTGCATCATCCTTCAAGTCATAGGACAACACATGACCAAGAGATTCAAAATGTTCCACTCTTTTAAGTGGTGTTCCATATACTTTTATGGCAGGTATCGTTGGCTGGCTTTTTCCTCTGGCCTGAAAGACCATGCATTCACTCTTCTCGACGTTATAAACCAGGCCATGGCTGTGAGCGTACTTTTTACATATACCCAACAGTCTAGAGAGTCCACAAACAGAAGCACTCAGCAGCACCAGGTCGTCCGTGTAACTGATATTTTTGAGACACACATCGTCAATGTGGCAACCGACACGAGTGCCGCTCAGCTCCTCTATGAGCGCGTTGACGTACAGGTTGAAGAGCTTGGGCGAGGTTAGTCCCCCTTGCTTCACCCCACACTGCAACCTGTACGTCTCAGAATAAGCATTCGACCATCGAACGACATTGACCTGATTATGATACCAAAATTGAAAGATCCTGTTGAGTTCAGTTGGCTGGGATATTTCTTTCAATTTCCACCATAAGATATCATAACTAACCAGATCAAAAGCCCTCGATAGATCGAGGAAAGCCTAAGCTGACGTTTGCCGTTCCGTATATACTTGACAGTTTGCTTCACAAACAAGATGGCTGTCTCAGTGGAGAGTCTCGGCCTGAAACAGAACTGGTTGTCACTGATGTTCAGGTATTTATCCAGTTGACTATTGAGCAAACTATCAAGCACTTTCGCTACCGTAGTGGCAAGTGAAATCGGCCTGTAGTTGGATTTAAACCGATCATTGATGAACCGATATGAAAAAAAAAACTTTTTTTTGTGTGAAAGGATATGCATTCCGTTTGATCCCATAGAAATTTCATCAAAACCTATTTAGTAATTTGTTTTTTTTTTTCCTTTATAACGCATTTTTATTCTTCTTGTTCTATGTGTTATGTATGTGTTCTATTTGTCAAAGCAAATCCGCACCGATTTAAAGGATTAGATGAAGTTGTCTCACGTAACAGGCGCGACAACAGTAAGATATGCTCTCATACTGCGAGAACATCACTAATGCGCAAAAGTGTTTTTTGTATGGCTCCTGCGATATATAATAAATTGCTTGAAAGTTGGAGAGAACTTCCCTTGTCGCGTTTCAGGAACATATTGAGACATTTTTTAGCTTATAAAGCGTATTATAATGTATTCGATTTTTTGAACGAAAAGGACTTTTCTATTCAGACTTCTAAAAAAAATAAAAAATGTAGTGAAAAATAATGATTTAATAATGTTGTTTGTTTTTTTTTCTCTCAATGATATTATTTGACTGCATGATAAAGAATATATACTGACATAATAATATACTTTAGTTGCACTGTTATATCTTGACATTTATTTCTCATTTATTTTGTAAATTTGTAATTAAATTTAAAATTACTGTATTATTGCTATACCTACAACATTTGTACGCCACTATTGGCAAAACATGGATGCTCACAACATATTGTTATTATCTTGCATGTCTGATTTGACAGTTCATGTATACGCATGTTTTACAAGTAAATGATCTTTCTTTCTTTCTTTCTTAGGTTGTCGACATGATAGTTCGTTATTAACTTCTAGTTAAAATTTAAAAAATTGTTTTGTGACAAGAATTTGTGTGGTAACTAAAAAGCAACTACAACTGAAAAGGGTAAAATATTAAAACTTTCTGCGAAAAAAATCGACTTCCAAAAAGACTATAAAAAAAGTCTAAAATCACTTTACTTTCGACAGTCGGTGGCAAAAAAGTCAATTAAACAAACTAAGTCACCGACTTACGAATTTAATAATCGATGAAAAATTTCTACGTGGGGGGGGCTCACAATGATGTACTGGATACGTGGTAACCGTTTTCGCGTCGGTGTCTCTTCCTCCCCATATAGAGTCCACTACACTAGAACTACACGAGCGGGCAATAACCAGTTGGCTTTTGCAACGAGTGTAAGTACAGTCGCCAGCGCACCAAGTTACTACAAACTGTAAAATTGTCTCATTCGATTTTGAACTTAACATTCAACATTTTATGGTTTAAATCTGCAATAATTTGGAGAAATTTGACAGTTTGTAGTTACTTGATGTGCTGGCGACTGTACTTGTATTACATGTATTTGGTGTTAGACAAACGTGAGATTAGCTGGGCATATTGCCAGGATGCAGGAAAATAAACTATCCAACGAACAGTCACATGGAACGATGTACAGTCCGGTTAAGCAGTGACAACCTTCTAGACTCGTAGAACTGCGAGTGGTCATATCAAAAAAAATATTAAACGCTGACATAGAAATAAAATACTTGTATAAAATTTCCTCTGACATGAACCTTATGCAACGAGAATAAGGATTACTTTACTGCAAAATTAGAGGTTAATATATAACGATGACAGGACAAGTACTTAGATGGTAAAGGAGGCCTTAAGTCATTATAACCAAGGTGATTTAGATAGATGATTTAGTTAGACATGCGCTATGGGAAAAAATCTATACAAGTTAAAACAGTTTATTTATGTATGTGTATGTGTGTGTGTTTTTTTTTTGTGTGTGTGTATGTTTGTGTTTGTGTATGTGTTTGTTTTGTGTGTGTTTATTTTATATAAGTGAATATTATGTTATTTTATTTTTTGTGTTAATGTATTGTGTGTCCGTAGTTGTGACCGTGACGTCACAGTGGGCCCTATCAGAATACCAGCGCTGCGGTATTTGTTATTCATATATCGCAGCATCATGCTGAGATAGGAGCCTTTTTGGCCTCGCACAGGTCTTTTTTTATTATTTAGTTTTAGATTCTTTTTTTATTGTTATTTTTTGTTGTTCCTGTGCTTGTCCCAAATAAATATTTTTCTTTCTTTCTTAAAAAATATCCACGAAACTTATAATCAGTTTCTGGTTATACATAACCAGTATCTATTCTTGTAATAAAATATCACCCTTAATATTAGCACCCTGATAATTTAACGTTTATTTACTATTTATTTAATAAAGTAAGGGAAATATTATATAGACAGAAAGTCGAACTTGATGCCTTTTTTTACGGATGGTAAATCATCAAATGACCCCTCCCACTTTGCGCGGATTGGAAGAGTGTCAGACTTGTATCTACTGACTAAAACCCATCCATGTTCCTTCTTTTGCCCTATGTGTTCCAGAGCTGCGATATCTCTTTCGAACAGTCCCGCAACCCTGGCAGGCATCGGTCCTTTCGGACCCCGTCCCGTTTGCTGACATCTCTTTGAGGCGCGCGTTAAACACAAACGCGCCGTCGACACGGCCTGTCGTCATAAGACGGACGGACTGCGAGCTAGCCCATAGCTCACCGTCCATAGACCCGCGAACTTGATCCCTTAGGCGTTCTCTAATGTAATTTTTGCGCTGTAAAGCTTACATCCAAACTAGTTTAACTTCATTTCGAAAACGACATGATCAAACAGCACTCCCTCGCCCGCCGTCACTTGTTTCTGGTCAAAATCGAATCTTGGATCACAAGCAAAATATGCTACCAGCGACTTTAAAAATAAACTAAACTATGACTTACGTACCAAGATAATATAAGACCTCGGTGGTCTTTTAACGCCGTATGCGACTGCTGAGCTTAAGGTGTTAAATGTGCATTTATACTATTAGTGGTATATCTCTGTCTAAACTTAATATTAAAAGACTTCTGGACAAATAAAAAAACCAGCCAAGTGTGAGTCGGGCTCATGCACTAAGGGAGTACCATGATCTAAAAAAAACCTGTTTCTTGTATGGGAGCCCCCTTTAAATATTTATTTTATTCTGTTTTTAGTATTTACTGTTATAGCGGCAACAGATATACATAATCTGTGAAAATGACAACTGTCTAGCTGTCACGGTTCATTTGATACAGCCTGGTGACAGACAGCCAGACAGACGGACGGACGGACATTGGAGTCTTAGTAATAGGTGCTTTTTTACCCCTTGGGTATAGAACCCTAAAAATGAAATAAAATATATTTGGATCCAAATATCTATCCATTTAATGACTATAACTTTTATCGATACAAAATATATTTAATGACCCGTCCGTTGCACGGAAGTACCGAACACACTCCAATTTACCTACTCATGACGTCAGAGGTCACACCGTATCAAATAATCGCAATTCCAATGAAATCCTTAACTGCCTTTAAAACTGGGTCTAAAAATGTCATCGCGTGACCGAAATTTCACTTTTGGACGTGTTGAAAACCTGATCGGAATGAATGCAAGTGACGTAGATATACATTCATATATACATAATTATGTAGATAGGTATATTTGTGGCAACGAGAAACTGTTATAAATGGAGCAAGATGACTGAATACGGTATTGCTATGCAAAATTATTTTTATTAATACAGTAGGTTAATTTCCTGAAAATAAAGCATTTTGTACGTAATTTTGCTGAGTAGTTTTGGCGGTTTTAGACTACTAAGTCATAGTTTCATTACTATGTTTTTTTTTGCTCCAATTTATTTGGTTTAGAAAGCATTGAAATAATCTAATTAATGCCAGTTTTTAAACAAGAACCGTAGTTTTTAAAACCAAAATTACAAACCACGAAACACACGTACACATAAATTTAATATTTAAATTAAGTATAAAAAGCAAAACTACTTTACTCAAGTAAAATAAAGGCTAATTCATAGTTTACCGTCACAACTTTTAATTTGTAGATATAAAATTTTTAAAAATGATTTCGTTTCTGTATTTTATAGTAGGCAGATCCGTATTTATACTAGGTAGGTAAAATGCTCACAAAAAAGTATATCTAGGTACTTCATTAATATTGGACATCTAGACCGGCGATGACGTCAGAAATACCTACATCTAATTAAAATTCTTAATTTGACACTAATAAGATCAGCCAGGTACCAATGGCGCAGTGGCTAAGCGATTGGCCGCTGCATACTCGCGCTGCTCGCCGCGCCCCGGTTTGACTGCCAACTATATTTTTTTTTGATTATTTCTGGTCATTATAAAAGGCTCTGTAACCTCTGAGTTTATTTTGGTGTCAAACACAGATCTTATCTAGTTATATATATTTTTTTTTTGTATTTTGTATTGGTAGGTAGTGCTGGTGAAAGTCAATTTACAGAATTACAACATAAAAAACATAATTGATATTAGATAAATAATATTTGAATAATCATCAATCTCTTCCTGTTTTTGCATGACTGTCTTTCTGAAATCTTAGAGTGAGACAAAATATTAACAAAAAACCCAATTAGTGTTTTTGCTCTATCACTTGATAATTTCTCGTAGGCAATCGCCTAAGAGAAATTATTAAGTTAATTTTTTTCCACTGGTAAGGTATAACAAAAAAACCGAGTGCCAGATGTATCATACTTGAAAAAATAACAGCAGTCATTTTTGAAGCAAAATAAAAACGTTTTGGAAACCAATTAATCGTAGTTACGTGTGAAGGATGATATGGCTAGAAAGGAGAAGACTGGTAATATGACGAGTAATAGAGAAGTATGGAAGAAGAAGACATGCTGCGTCGACCCCAAATAAACTGGGATAAGGGCAGGAGAATGATGATGACAGATTAAAGGGGAGGCCTATTACCCAACAGTGTGTGATTCCGGTCTGAAATGATGATGATGATGACGTATCGTTTATCCTCGTCATTGTTTGAACTCACATTGGTGGTTACAAAACGACCAGGTCTAGATGTGGTAGATAATTCCGACCTTAAAAGTAGTAGTAATAGTAGCAATTATTGTGAGGTCAACTATGGTTACAAAGCACATACATTTAAAGATACATTGAAAAATAATTAATCAGCTTCATTATTATTCTATCGAGGCTAATAATAGCTATTGGTAGTTTTATTACATAATAAAATACATAAAAACTGGGTTGTCTAGTAATAAAATAACTGTACTTTTATAAAGCATCTGGTCAGTTGAAGATGCTATTAGATAATAAAAAGTTAACATGTAGACTGCAACTCTTTGTATAAAAAAAAACGCTTGATTATTTTTATGATCGAATAGAAAGGAGGTTTTTTACCATGACGGCTTTCTTGTTTTTTTTTTATAAAGATTTTGTCAATGACTTACAAAAGGTACAAACAAAAATTAGAGTAGCACAACGAAACCTGCGTCGATTGTATGTATGCGATCTGCAGATTTTTCTTCGTCGTTCCCTTGCGACGTGACCCTAAGTTATGCGGTCTTTTGCAGTAAGGACCTTTCTGTCACATGTTGACGTGCTGCCAACAGTCTTCTTGACCATGTCAGACCATCTGTATGCTATGCTGTATCTTCTTTCTCTTACTCAGTTGGCAGCGATGTGAGCTCAGACGTGACGATGCTGGACTACCTCCGCAACTACCTCCAGCTGCGTGGCACCAAGTACATGTGTCGCGAGGGTGGCTGCGGAGCCTGCATAGTCACAGCCTCCAAGTGCCTGGGAGCTCCTCATGTTGCCATTAATGCTGTGAGTATATGCTTACTCCAAAATAACATAATTTTGAGAAATAGAAGCTGAAAATTTTCTTTGGGACAACTGATTATATCTACGCAATTACGATGATGGTCCCATGGAGAAAGTTATTCAGTATGATGGTCTATACTATATCCTTGAAAATTACCACCTTTTTCTGATACATGCTGTATAGAGTGTGCAGCCCTCCACAGACTGATGAATTCAGTATATCATATTAGGAAGATCGGTACAAGAAATAATTTCAGGAATGTTAAGGGAACATTGGATTCCCTTGAACATGTTTCTGTCTCTCTCTTACTCCTGTAGTTTTACAGTTGTGCGACACTGACAGGTAATATTTTCATTCTAGGTAATTTTTGTACATAATAATATCAGATTTTAACTGGGCAGGAAATCTAGAATAATGTCTATCCGATTGCCTCCTGTGGCTACTTGATCTTTGCACGAAACAGGTATATAAATATGTTTTAGACCCTCGGAGGGTCTTGACAAGTAACAATAATGCTTTCAAAGTTTCCTATTGCTATCGACTTTTGACAGGGTTGATAATAAACTATTCGGCAGCTAAGCAAAGCAATTTATTTTCGATTTTTTCATCCTCGTAAATAAATCAATAATTTAGTTAAAGTTTAAAAAAAATTCAAGCAGGATGAGCGGACCAATTGTCGATAAGAACATTAATAATAATGTAACAGACCTAGTGTAAAGCATAAGAGACATGAAAATTGCATGATAATCAGTCTAGCGACGGATGAAAATTCAAAATCTACCGATTATGATCCACTTCTCTGATATTGACACTATCATCATTCTATTATCAACATTCTCCTAGCCTTATACCAACTTATTTGTGGTCGGCGCAGCATGTCTTCTTCTTCCATACTTCTCTATTACTCGTCATTTCAGCAGTCACTTCCTTTCTAGTCATATCATCCTTCACACAGTCCATCCATCGTTTCTTTGGTCTTCCTCTACTCTTATAGCTATCTACATTCATACTCAACATTTTCCTCAATACATTCTCCTCATTCCTCCGCATCAATGTCCATACCACGATAACCGATTACCACACAATTTTTCAGTCATCTCAGCCACATGCAAATACCGTTCAATCATCCCTTTTGTGGCCCAACATTCTGATCCATACAAGACAGCAGGTCTAACCATGGTTTTATAAATCTTCCCCTTGAGTTTAAGGGGAATGCGGGAGTCGCATATTGTTCCCGTGACTTGCCGCCATTTCATCCATCCAGCGTTAATTCTGTGCTTACTCACACTCCGATCTATTTCGCCATCGCATTGCACGAGTGAACCGAGATACCGAAAGTTGGAGCAGACTGGAAGGAGTGCGCCATCTAGCGCTATGGCTGCAGAACTGGAGAGACCGCCGAAATCGCAGAACATGTATTCAGTCTTACTTCTGCTGATTTTCAAGCCAACATTCTCCAGTTTCTGTTGCCATTTCTCCAATCTCCTCTGGATCTCAGGTCCCTCTTCACCGACAAAAACAATGTCGTCGGCAAACAGCATGCACCAGAGTGCCTCTTCCTGTATGTCCGACGTCAGAGCGTCCATGATCAACAAGAAGAGGTAAGGACTTAAAGCCGACCCTTGATGCAAGCTTACAGCCACACTGAACTCGTCGGTATTGCCAGCAGCTGACCGGACGTAGGTATAAGATTGACTGTACTCTTATTAACTCTACATACTTCCTAGGTATACCTTTCTCTTTCAAGGCCCACCACAACACATCCCGACACACTAATTAGCATGATATTTAAAGATCCAATTTTTTGCATGTTTTAATCAAACCAAATACAAAATATGAAATTCAAAAGAACAAGTACACGTCACTCTCGTTTCTCGCGACTCTTGTGTCAATAATAATTATCATCGCAGCTGTAAGATTTTGCTATAAGTTTACAATTACCGTTGTTTCCCATCAATCAACTAACAGTATGACAACTGAATGGTAAAATCCGGGAAAAAAATACCATGTTGGATAGATATCCTGATCGTTTCTTGTAAATAGGTGGATAGACACTTATAAATGATCAGTTTAATCCAACAGTGTTTGGTGTCTATCACTTCATGCGATGGCTGGGACATCAGGACGATCGAGGGTCTTGGAAACAGGAAGATAGGATACCACAAGCTGCAGAGAACATTGGCAGAACACCATGGATCTCAGTGTGGATACTGCACCACTGGATGGGTCATGGCTATGCATGGGTAACTAAGACAACGCATTCTTGACAGATAAAGGATTTCACTACAATATTTTTCTTATATTCAAAGCTGTAGTAGCTCCCTCCATTTCATGGCCCCTCTTTCCTCTTCATCTATGTTAGAGGAATCAGATAATACCCAAAAACCCTTTAAATAAAATTGAAGCCACCTCTTTAAACCGTTACTAACACCGAAAAATTTCTGTAATTTTGCAGTATTCTTGAAAGCAAAAAGAGCGTCACAATGTTGGAAGTAGAACAGGCATTTGGCAGCAATCTCTGCCGCTGTACCGGCTACAGACCAATCCTTGAAGCCTTCAAAAGATTCGCCAAAGACGCTCCAAAAGAACAAAGAATCCTGGATATAGAAGACCTGCAAATTTGTAAAAAGTCAGGAAAGCCATGCAACAAGTCTGCTTGTGATGATGAAGATGATTGGTGTGTGGTCGGCGATGAAGATTTACATGATGATCAAGTAAAAAGAATTGCTTTGAAAGATGGCAGAATATGGTTCAAACCTAGAGTACTTCAAGATGTTTTTAATATATTGTTTCATGAAGGTGTTAGTTCGTATATGCTGGTTGCGGGAAATACTGCAAAAGGTAAATATTAACTTTCTATGCATAATGCTTATTTCGTGTCTTCTCTCCAACTTGGTTACCTTGTTTGGAATATTACGATGCCATCAAATGTCAGATTCTATCTGGATTCCAGTATGAGGAAGTGTTAAAACTAATAAGTATGGTGACACCTTGAAATTCTCCTCGAATTCTTCCTTTAATAATCGAATGCTTAAAATTGAATACCCGTGTTCAATAACACTGAGCGGGACCTAAGTTATTAGCCTTAATATTATTGCACTGCTGGAATTTCAATTCTCGGCCTTAACGTAATCTTTGAAAATCCAACGTACTGCTTTTATTTAGGTTTCGCTAAGTAACTGTGAAAACGGACCTAAATCGTTCCGAGTGAACTGCATTGTTGTTAAATTAAGGTTAATCCATATTCCCTGTAAATTACAGGTGCAGTCCCAATTGATGACTACCCTCATATCCTGATTGACGTCAGCGCACTTCACGAGCTGAAGACGGTAACATACGATCAGAACCTGGTAGTTGGTGCAGGAATAACTCTGTCAGATTTCCTTGAGATCCTGAAGGAGGCGTCTACACATGAATACTTTGGATATCTGTCGAAGATTCATTTCCATGTTGATTTGGTAGCTCATATACCAGTAAGAAATGTAAGTATTTCTTTAGTTGATAAAGACAAACATGTTGTGAAAGTCAGGAAGTTAAGTATAGGAAGACGAAAAACGATGGATGGACTAGAACTAATGTGAATGATGACTGGCTAGAAAGGAGATGACTACTGAGATAAAGACTGATGGAGAAGTATGGAAGAGGACAGCAAGCTGCGCCCATTCAAAAATGGATGGATACGAGTAGGAGGATGATGTTTACAACAAATTACAAATCCTACTTTCTTTAACGTTTCTCAACAGTACCGCTGAAACTCTAATTAAGGACTCCTCTAATGAAAGCTTTTGTCTAATTTCAGGTAGGTACAATTGCTGGTAACTTGATGATCAAGCACCAAAATCCATCTTTTCCTTCTGATATATTCCTACTGCTAACGACTGTTGGCGCTCAGTTAACTATTGGTAAGTAAAGAATTTTTCTTCTTCCACTTATTTAGTTCTTTTTTTTCGACTGGATTATCAGGAAATGCATTAAGATATTGCTACAAGTATGCAGCAGTTTCATGATAACTTTTATAACTGTTTTTTTGTTAATGATTATCATGTTTCGTTTTATAGTTGACATCAATAGGACAATACAAACAGTACCAATGGAGAACTTCCTGGGAACAAACATGACAGGAAAGGTGATTCTGAATGTGTTGCTGCCACCGCTGAGCAATGAACATAAATTCTTTTCTTACAAGGTAATCTAATCATACATAGATTATCATGCTAATAAGAAGATAGTATTATCGGAGAAAGTTAAACTAAATAACGACAAAATAGTAACTAAGTTTTTTATTCACAATTTATTCCTAAAAAAAATTTGAATTCTGAAAAACTCTTGGCTTGATTTGGCAAAAACACACTCACCTTTCGACAGATATGTCTTATGTGACAAAGAGCGAGCATATTGCCATCAAACGGGCTCAAATCCAAACTCCGGACAGCTATCAACAAATGATTTAAAATACAATAGCTTTTTACGACGTAGGTATGGAACCCACGACAGAAACCCACAAAAGAAAAATAACACAAATATTTTTCCTCTTTCAGCTAATGCCAAGATCACAAAGCGCCCACGCCATAGTCAACATAGGTTGTCTGTACCAACTTCATGCAACTAACGTAGTTAAAAGAGCAAGAATCGTATACGGAGGACTCTCTCCCAGGTTCATAAGAGCGGCAGCAACTGAGACCTTTCTTAGAGGAAAGCCTTTGTTCACTAATGAAACTTTACAAGGAGCTCTGCAGGTGTTAGATGGAGAGATGATCGTTGATGATAATCCACCCGAAGCTTCGGTGGCTTATAGACGATATGTTGCTAAGGCATTGTTGTTCAAGGTGAGTTCTTTGTTTTATTTCTCATGACTTTTGTTTATAGGAAACGACCTTCTGGTGGACTTTGACAAAATAATAGCTCATTATCATGTTGAATCATTGCTAATCTTGATAGAGCGACCGTGGTTACTAATGGATGATGGTTGTTCGGTTTGTGGATTTAGCTGATATTGAAGTTTACCCTAAACAAACATAATTACTACACACCATATTCGGCTTTCATTTAGTTGGTGCTCATCAGTAAAATTCGTTAGTCATATATCATATTCCATCGCTGAAACAAATTCGAGTCGGCTCGTCACAATTTGTCCTAAGCTGGTCTTTTATCGGATGATAAGACCGAACAAGGGCAAAGCACTTCTCCTTCTTAAAAGAATCCCGGGATTCTTTACAACTGAGAAGATATTTTTTTTCTAAATTCGCTTAAAAATTAAAAATGTTCGCAGTACACAATACATATTGTATGGCTTCTATTGTAGATTTTTTTGTTTGATTTTTGAATCTATCCTGAAAATCGAGAAACATCTCGAATTCCGTAATTACTTCGTACTGAAATGCGAAGATGCACTAACAACATATGCAATTAAACTTTCTTGTTTTTATTTTCGTTGAATTTCCTGTCTAGACTGAGTGGTTTTAAAACTAAGATAGTTTTACTAAATAGCTTTTGTTTGGTTCTATTGTTGTAATTGGAATTTATATTATTATAACTTCAATTATAATAAAACCTAGAATCTTGTAAATATTAAAAAAAATGATATATTGAATTACTGTTAAACATTGTTAATATTAAATTGGTCCATACAGTCATATTGTATTAAAAAAATAATTAAAAAGTTAAGTCATCGTAGAAATAAGATAAACTATTCATCTATACATTTAAACATACAAATGAATAAAATTGAAGTGTCTGTGAGCTTTTTACTGAAATTATATTAAAGTATAATATAATACGTAAAACAAAAAGTTTTTTGTTTTGTCTGGTCTGTCTGTCTATCTTTCTGTCTGTTTGTTCCGGCTAATCTCCGGAACGGCTGAACCGATTTTGACGGGACTTTTACTGGCAGATAGCTGATGTTATCAGATCTAACATAGGCTACTTTTATTTTAGAAACAAATAATAGGTTTCCGTGCAAAAAATTAACCCTTGAAATTGGTAACAAAATTCGACTCAAAAAGAGAAGTAATTTAAAAAAAAAAATCTCACTAGCGAAGGTCGCAGGCAACAGTTAGTAAAGACATATTTTAATGTTTTTAAAGGCGATAATTATAGCCTACGTAACAAAATAAATCCCGATTTGTAAACAAATAGAACGAGTTGGATTAATAAAGACCTTGAAAAATGAAATCAAATTTAACTGGGAAATCTTACGCAAAGTTGAGTAATCGTTAGGAAAAATAGGCACCTCTTCAAATCTAATATTGAGCTAAAAGAAAACTATAATCGTCGGAACAGAAATAGACTAATACTACCCATCACAAACTTAAAGGTTATTGGGAAAAGCCCATACTCAAGACTAGGTAACATAATTAATTAGCTACCTGAAAGATTAAAATCAAATGATTAAATTTTCTCTAAACAGTTGAAATCTTTGTTAATAAAGAAAGGCTAGGAAATTGAGGAATTTAAAACTGACAAATTGTGAATCAATCGATCTTGTAATATATTAACTTGACGCAAATGTGAAATTATAATTGATACTACGTTTCCTATGCCTATGAATAAAATGAATGAACAAATTTATAATTATGATTTATTCTAAAATAAAATACATATAATAAATGATTGATAAATGTTTAGCATAATTAATAAAATAAATTGTAATAATACGAATTAAGATTAGATTATGTAATTGAATAATTTGATAGATATAATTTGCAGTGCCCTTACAGGGTGCATGTCTTAATACTGTGTGTAAATTTTAATGCATGCCTACTAACAAGTGTTTTACATGTTAGCAAATAAATAAATACGTTGGGCCATTTTTGCTAAACAATTGCAAGTTTGTCAATTAAATCATTATACTTAGTTCAAGTGATTTTTGCTCTAGTAGTTCTTTTAAGAATGTTACACAATTAATACAGTTATTGAACAGTTAGTGCAGCAGTAAAGACATCCAATCGTTAAGAAAGACTAAAACGACAAGACTAGTTTCTTCGTTGCTCTTTGAAAACGCTTCCTTAGCTGTCGATATTGCGGACTGTTGCCAATTTAATAGAGTAATTAGTGCCTCGCTTACATGATTGTGCCAAGTACAGTCAGTGGCGAATCAGTGCCAAGACGGAAAACTCGGCCAAGTGTTTTATGCTCTGCCTGACTAGACACGTATATAAGTTTTTAAACTGTCATGGTCACTAACATTATCATTAACACTAGAAACTGGTCGTCAATAGAACGCCACATATTCCTAGACTGGTGAGAGAAGCTATTGCAATTACCAAACATGGGAACTTCGATTGGGAGGATGGGTTTCAACTGTCGAGAGCCTGGAATCCAGTGGTTCAGCTTTAAAAACAAAAAAAAAAAACCGTAAAAGTGCCGATAAAAATTCGCGAGCGGACATAGTGAGTTTCGTGTGTTGGGAACAGAATCGGGTTGCGAGTGACAGTGGTAGCGGTACTGAGTACAAAAAACGAACAAGAAAGAGGGTAGATCAATTTGTGTGCTCTTAAGGATGCGTTCTCAAATCCGACAAAAATAAGCTATTTTTCGGTAGAGTTTGCGATGAAATGGAACTAAATCAAACAAAACTAACCATTGCCACAAATAGATTTCTTCTTGATCTCCAAATAATGGACAATTTTTGGTTTGAAATTTTGGTATTTGATATCGTAAAAACGATTTTCCATTACCTCTTCACACAAAATTGCCGATTTGGGGCTTCATTCAGGATCATTTTTCTGCTATTAGACACATAATTTTGTTTCTTAAAAAATACCCTAGTTAGGCAGATATAATGTTTTCAAAATCATGGACAAAATATTCATAAAAATGTTATAAATATAAAGTCAGAAAAAAAAAATGAACCGTCTAATTTTGCACGTAATTTGCTCTTTCGCATGAACCTTAACAAGTGGTTTAAAGGGTTATTTTATTTTGTCACTGTCTGGAGTATTGCATAAAAAGTTTTAAAGATAAAGCGTTAGTCCGCGCTCGGCCGCCGTTGTGAGTGAACTTGCTAAAGTATCAAAATCAGTTTAGTTACTCATTATTCCCGCAGTTTACCTTGCGTATGCGTGTGTGTGTGAGCCGTGTCCGTGTAGTGATGCGATTCGATACCTAACTGTTTTGAGAACGCGTCCTTAAACACCCGCAATAACTTCAGTTTATCCGTGATCATGATGCTTGCAACAGCGCCAAAATATCAGAAACTTGAAATGAACAGTATACATACATGGATGTGGACGAATTTTTTGACGCCCTGTAACCCTTGTGATACTTGTACATATTTTTATTACTATTATAGATTTGTAATTTGTAAATAACCAGATCTTAAATAAAATTCAGCCTTGGGTCATACAGTAAACATGGTAAATATCCCGTTTCTAGTGTTAACGATAGACACGTATAATCAAGACATTACATAAAAACTAGTCAAATGCCTTCGAAATGATACCCTTAGAAAGCCAGTAAATACATTTTATTGGTGTCTTAATTAGATTCTTCGAAACGTTTAATTTGTATGCATCTACAATGTTTAAGTATGTTTATATTTCGTTTATTTCTATTCCAGGGTCTTCTAACACTCTGTCCACCAAACATAAGGAACCCACGCTTTGAATCCGGTACCATCCACCTGCATGCTTCCCGACCAGTCTCGGATGCAAGACAGATCTTCACCACTGATCCTAAGATGTGGCCTTTAAACCAACCTATTGCTAAAGTAGAAGCTTTGGTAAGTAATGTTTTGACAATAGTGAACTGTACGATGTTGATGGCAGTATTTCTTATGAAGATGTTTTGTAAGATGAACATTCAATTGGTAACTGCCCTATTCAAATCTGTAATGATCATTCTATCAACGTTTTCTTTCTCGCCAGATCCAATGTGCAGGGGAAGCTCAGTATACTGACGATATCCCCAGTTTACCCCACGAAGTGTTTGGTGCCTTTGTCCTCAGCACAGTAGCCTTAGGGATTATTACTAAGATTGATCCCAGTGCTGCATTGGTAAGTACAACCAAAATTTTTCAAAAAGTAATTATATTTCAAATCAGTCAATCAATTAACCCATTGCCTTCTGCTGCAGGAAATAGAAATAGGCTTTTTCAAAGTTGTGTCACAAAATCTACTCCTCTCGCCTTTTGCATTCACACAGTTCCTATCGCTATTCTTTGGGACGTCCCATGCTACATTCGTATATAATTGTAAGTTAGATAAAATTTTACGTAGGTTTGTACTTATTTTCGCTATTATTTTTTAATTTTCAGGCATTCCCTGGTGTAATAGCCTTCTACACTGCAAAAGACATACCAGGATTAAATTCGTTCACGCCAGCAGACTCTTTACTATACCAAACTAACGAAGAAGTGTTATGCAATGGAACCGTTAAACACTACCATCAGCCCATCGGCATCATAGTTGCAGAAACCCGATATATTGCTGACAGAGCTACAAAACTAGTCAAAGTTACATACAGCAATGTTAGAAAACCTGTTACAGACATCAAACAAGCTAAAGCAGATACAACTAGAAATACTATGTTCTTAACAATAGATGCTACAAATCCTGGCACAGATGTATACAAGACGATTACTGGAAGTACCACATTGTATGGACAATATCATTTTACTATGGAGACTCTGCTCTGTGTAGCTAAGCCTACGGAAGAAGGACTAGAAGTGCATACGGCTACGCAATGGCTTGATGGAGCACATGTAATGATATCAAGGGCATTGAATATGGATGAGAATAAGTACGTGCTACAGTGTTTTTAAATAAGATTACTGATAAGCTATGCTATAATGAAAACAAGCTCACAAATAACAATACCTTATTTATTTACCAACAAATAATGTTTTAAATGCCATCCATAAATTCACGAGCAATGAGTTTACCACAGTGGTCATAGTTGCGTACGGTTGCTCTAGTGATTCCAGCAGCAAATTATTTATTCTTGTGAAGGCAATCAATAAGTAGGTCCCAGTTCATTTCTTGTAGAAAGAAATGAACTGGGACCTACTTATTGATTGCCTTCATTATTCTTCTAGGATAGATTGTTACGTTCGTCGTATTGGTGGTGGATACGGCATGAAGATATCCCGCAGCATTCAGTCAGCAGTCGCCTGCAGTCTTGTCGTGCAAAAGTTGAACCGTCCGTGTAGGTTCATTCAACCCTTGACCACAAACTTCAGAGCAGTTGGCAAAAGATTGCCTTGTGTCAATGATTATGAGGTATATCTTAATATATTTAGAATGAGTTCTATTAAAGTTTTCTTGAAAAATGACTTCTGTATGGTACACCAGATGATTTTTTTATATGCATCAGTAATTTGTATCCGTAATAATACTAAGCATTTTCCAGATCACGGTAAACAGAGCAGGAGTGATCCAACGCTTAAACTCAACACTTTACGAAGACAATGGTTATATTATCAATGAAACATTGACTGCTCTTGGTGCTGACGTGTACAACAACTGCTACGATGCCACGAAAATCAATTTCAAAGCTTTTGACACGGTAACTGATACAGCTAAAAATACTTGGTGTAGATCACCTGGTGAGTCTAGGTCTAATGACTATATTTTTATGTCTTGTTAAATGATTTTCTTCACACTTTTAGACTAACTCGTATTTTTTTTTCTCGATTCAGGTTCATTGGAAGCAATAGCATGCGCTGAACACATAATGGAACGAATTTCCTATGAACTATCTCTAGACCCAGTTGCTGTCCGACTAGCTAATCTAGACAGAACAAAATTCGACGAAATGACAGGTATGGTAGATACTCTTAAAGCAAATGCTGAATACACCACAAGAAGAGCTGCAGTAGATTCTTTCAATACACAAAATAGATGGAAGAAACGAGGAATGAGATGGGCGTTTGCCAGATGGTCTCCTGTTGGCGCTCAACGTTTCGATGTGAACTTGTCGGTCTTCCACGGAGATGGCACTGTCGTCATCACGCACGCTGGTGTCGAAATGGGACAAGGCATAAACACTAAAGCAGTACAAGTAGCCGCTTTCTTCTTAAAAATACCGATAGAAAAGATTCAGGTCAAAGGCAACAATACAATTATCGCTCCTAACAGTTTTATTTCTGGAGGAAGTTTAACGACTCAGAGCATTATTTTTGGTTTGAGGAGATGTTGTGATGAATTAAATGCTAGATTAGAACCCATAAGGACTACTTTGACTAATCCTACTTGGGAACAGCTGATTAAAGCTGCGTATGATGCCAATGTGGATCTTCAGGCCCATGGGTTCTCTAGTATTGCAGATGCACAGGTATATAATGTGTATGGCATGGCGTTATGTGAAGTTGAAGTAGATGTGCTGACTGGAGAATCTGAAGTACTGAGAGTTGATATGTTGCAAGATGTGGGTATGAGTATCAGCCCCGAAGTGGATGTTGGACAAGTAAGTGATAAATATAATAAAATGTATCTATATCTATATTCAGAATCACAAAACATAACATATGAATCTACATGAATCATAATCATGATCATTATCATGTAGACATAATAATGTTAGTTGTAGTTGTAGTAGTCTGGTTTAAGGTGAATTTGAAGGATACTTATTTTTACAAACAAATTAGCCCTAAGCCCTAGCTTCACTCATTTGCTCTTGATATTCAAAAATTTTAATTTATTTTAGGTTGAAGGCTCCTTTATCATGGGCCTTGGGTACTGGACTTGCGAGAAACTTATCTACGCAGAAAATGGTGCAATCCTAACAGACAGAACCTGGGAGTATCACATACCTGAAGCGAGGGACATTCCTCAGGACTTCAGGATTTATTTCAAGAAGAACTCTTTTAGCAATGATCTTATACTTGGATCCAAAGGTAAAGATGAGATACTAAAAGGTACTCTTGACACTCACAAAATAAACATCTTGCAGACTTTTAAAAAAATCTGATGACTTTCTCCAAAACTTAAGGTTAGTCTTCGAAGACCGTTTTCCTGCAGCTATAATAGTTTAGGTACCTGCCGTTACTGCCACATCTGAAAATTCTGCCCTTTAAGATGGCATGGGGTTTTGACTCTTAGATCCCTCGACGTGTACCATACCTGAACCCGGAATGTTTGAGGATGATGTCCTGTGATATCTTACACTTACAGTTATTGAATCAACTTGGACTGCTTTATTAGTATTTTAATATTGAAATAATTCTAACGTTTTAGCAAAATGGAGAAGTTAAGATATCTGTAATTAGCGCTAGAGAGAGTTTATTTTGTTGTACACCAAAATTTATACTCTTCTAAAATATTCTGAAATTTATTAATACAATGTCGGCCAAGATACTACATTACTTTTTAATTTCCAGCAACCGGAGAGCCAGCAACATGTGCTACAGTAGCCGTAGCATTTGCAATCAGAGAAGCCATTGTTCAAGCTAGACAGGAATCAGGGATCCCCACCACACAATGGTTCAATATTGGTAAGTACAGTGAGAACTTGCGTAGCTTGAAGCACTCTTCGACTATATGGGATTAACAACCTTATAAGGGGGCTGGAACAGACTGAACGTGGTAGATGAACAACCAGCGGTTGTCGTGAAGCCTAGCAGCTTAGTCAACTGCTAAGAGCGACAATGCTCTTTTATGATTAATTTATAACAAATGTACACATGACGTTTTTTGACATGTGTACATTTCTTCTTTGAACAATCTATTAAAGAGATCAAAATTTCACTTTTCAGACGGACCCAGCACTACCGAAAACATTTGTTTGGCAATCAACACCAATACAAGACACTTCACGTTTTATTGAAGTTATACATTTATAAAGATACCAGAAAATTCATGTACCTACACAATCAGAATTGCAGTGTTAAATTAATGAATAAAGAATGTGTGAAGATGAAGAAATTCACTATCGGTGGTAACAAAACCAGTAAATGCTGGTCTCTTATTTTATAGAAACTCGCACTACGCTAGACCAGCTTAAACTCATGAAGCCTGCAGTATATCGTTGAGGCAATACTCAATAAATCATTTCGCGTTAAGAGAAAACTATCTTAAAGAAATACTTCTACAGTAGTGCCTGTGTTTAGAAGTAACCTGTTTTGTTTGAATTCTGCCAAGTGTTTACATATTAGTGCTCGTAACTGTACATATAATTACTGACGAGATCAATAACTTCAAAGTGACAGACAGATAGTCTAATGAAGACATTTGTCTTTCTTGTACTAAAATAAAAATAATTGCACTAATTACCTTCTCGATGGCAATTAAGATCGGAAAATGTAGCATTGTGTAAAAATAAAATTCAAGAATTCATTGGAACTTGTTACAGGAGGCTAAGAAAATGTTAGGTATTGATATTTGATTGCTTCGTTGGTGTAGTGGTCACAGGCGCGACTGCTGAGCATGAGGTCCTGGGTTCGATTCCTAGGTCGGGCAAAATGTTATTGGGTTTTTCTATTAAGAATTTCTCAGTAGCAGCCACGGAGTCAGGATTCGTGCCCCGTTGATGGCAATGGGCTCGCCCCCTACTACATGGGACTTAAACATAATTGGCGAAAAGTGGGTATAATGTTAATATCCGTGGCTGGCGTGAACACATTGACATGTCGACTTCCATGTTTTTTTTTTATTGTAAGCCAATTACATCCTGCGCATTAGGAACTTATATGAAAAAAATTGACAACTCCAAATATACATAATTTTTGGAGCAATCGACTTTGGTAATATGCTGACATCTCGCATTTTAACGTGTCTAACTTAACAAAACCTCATGTCCAATTTACAATTCACATGTTTTTGTGATCGAACATTGATATTTTGTTATATCAACTTATACTCAGTGCCCAAAATAATATTCGTTATTTGATATCTCAACATATCCACTTAAAAGTTTTCTCTAGGTACTAATTTTAAATTGACAACTTGAACTATCAAGCTATTGACAGCCGAGGTCTTGTTGATTAAATCTAGATAAATTGAGATATCAAGTTAGTTATGGCCAACCGAAGTATTTCTGTTTAATTGCGATATGTTGAGATGTCCAGTTACGGCCAACGAAGTTCTGAACCCTAACGATTGAAAGAAATGAGATTTTAACTTTAATTATGGAGACCGCAAGTACTAGTGAAGAAAGGACTAATAATAATACAAAAAAAAGGAAGATCAAGAGTGGAGAGAAATGCAAGCAAAACACGAAGAAATACAGGAAAAAGTTATATAACGGAAAAAGGTAAAATAGTTCCTGACAGATAACCGAAAGAGTTGAGTTCATGTAGACTAAAATGTGCTGAAGGAATTACAACGGCTGAACAGACGCATTGTTTTGAAAATTATTGGCAACTTGGAGATAGAGATAGAAGGGCAGCATTTGTGTCTAAGTCAGTAATGATTTTACCGAAAAAAAATCAAAAAAACGGGCAGCAGGACATTAAATAGAGATTGCTACTGTAAATACATGCTAGAGATTTCTAATGCGGAGAAACCGGCCTGTAAAGAGTGTTTTTGTAAAATACTAGGAGAGACCAAGGGATTTGTTAATAATAACATTAACAAATCCCTTGGTCTCTATAGAAAAAAAGAAATTGTCTCCTAACGAAATCATGGATGTGGATCAGAGAGGTCGTCAACCTCCCAAAAATAAGAAGACTATCGAAGACATTTCGCTTGTCAACCACCACATTTTGAGCTTTCCAAGTTACGAGAGTCACTACTGTAGAAATTCAACTGTTAAGAAATATCTAGCTGCTGACCTTTCAATTGCTAAAATGTACAGAGAGTATAAAAACACTTCTTCAAACCCTGTCTCGTTAAAATTAAATGGCAAATGCTTTCACGACCTCAATCTGTCGTTTAAGCAACCATCGAAAGACACATGCAACACGTGCGATGTGTTGAACGCTAAAATTAAAGTTGCAGATGAAGACCGCAAAATTAATTTAACAGCTGAATTAGCTGAACACCAACATCAAGCTGATAAAGCTTATGCTGAAAAACGTGTGTATAAAGAGAATGTCAAAGCAGATTCGTCTGTTAGGGCATTTGCATTTGACCTCCAGCAGTGCTTGCCGACACCATATTTAAAAACATCTGTCTCGTTTTACAAACGACAGCTTTGGTCTTTTAATTTAACAGTGCATGATTTAGCAACTAATGAGGCTACCTGCTACATGTGGGACGAGACAATAGGAGCACGAGGAGCAAACCAAATTGCCTCATGTTTATGGCACTTCTGCAACAGTTTGCCATCGGAAGTCAAAGAACTGATTTTTTATTCGGATACTTGTGGTGGCCAAAACAAAAACAATGTCGTGGCAATGATCTTCATGTTTTTGCTACATAATCATCCAACGGTGCAAAAGATAAACCACAAATTCCTCCTCAGTGGGCACACACATATGGAGTGTCCATGCAATTATAGAAAAAACTAAAAAGAGGACACAGATGAGGATCAATCATTTATATGATTGGGTGCAGCTGGTGAGGACTTGCAAAGTTCAGAAACCATTCAAGGTCGTGGTGATGACTGTAAGTGATTTCTTGGATTTTGCTGAATTAAAATCCAAGAAAGGACCCTTTTCTGTAAAAAAGCTGGACGATTCTGGAGACAAATTTCTGTGGCAACCAATTAAATGGCTGCAATATGATAAAAACAGCGTAGGAAAAATTAATTACAAGAAAAGCCTGGATCGCGAACCCCCTTTCAAATCAGTAAATTTTCGGAAAAGAGGAAAAACCACCTAAGATATCTTTAAGTTGAACCAAATCTCCAAGGAAGCTTTGCCAATCAGTGCAGAGAAAAAAAAGGATTTGATGGACATGATTGACCTGATTGACGACTCGTTCAAAGAGTTTTATATTAATATAAAAAATGTCTCTGCATCTACTGATCCAGATTTGGACGAGGACAATCCAGATGAAGAGGATTCTGAGGTCTAATAAAAATATATGAATGGTAATGTCGTCTAAATGGGAGTGATTAATGGGTTTTCGACGAGGTTATGGAGTCAATTTTTTAGTTATTTGTGTTAGTAACATACTTGTATCTGTATGACGTTGTTTATAGTCCCATAAAATAATTTTCTATTTTATGTTTTTTTTTTATTGCAAAAACGATACGAAACTGGTAGGTTCGTGGTGTTTCAATTAATTATATTTATTTTATTTTTATTTCACATTGCTTGATATGAGTGAGTAGTAGGTACCTATTTCAGCAAATCAAATATTTTTTTGTTTGTCATCTGTTTGCTATCCAATTAAAATAATGTGTTTGTCATTAAAATAACATTGTTTACCTAATAACACTACCCACTCAGAAGGTGAATAAGTTGATAACTGTTGGTGAACAAGTTGACAACTTGGTGAATAAGTTGATAACTCGTTGGTGAACGACTTGACAAGTCTATTATAATGCAATCTATGGGGAATTTCATTTATTTATTGTCATAATTTAAAAGATGGCATAAAATAACCTCTAAAACATCTAAAACACTTATGTTAAACCAATTTACCGATTTACCAGATGACGTCAAAACTTTAAAATGGCCGCCCTGACAATTTACAATTTTAGACATGTCAACATATTCATGCCAGCCACGGATATAATGTGTCTGCCTAACCCTTTGGCTATTCTGATGCGTGATGCTATGTTATGTGATGTTATGTTATGATATTTTTGAATAAAAAGCGCTGTTTTTTTGTACGTAGTTCTATTTAAGTTAGTCAGTACTAGTTTTACTAAATAATTTGATATGGTTTTCAAGATCAAGAAATCATTTTCTAGTTTTTAAACCTAAACCAATAATAGCATGCCTTCTAATGTAAAATAAAGAGGAATACCCAAAAACGTTACCGACTTTTTTTTTTCAAAGACTTATTTTTATTAATTACTTTTTTCTCAAAAGTTTAAGGAAAATGGCTACAATTATAATCAGCGCACTTTAAAATGGACGTTTATACGACGCAAGAGAACCCAAAAAAATGGAAAAAAAATCTAACTAATTGTAGAAAATGTTTTCCAACTCGAAAAGTAACAGTTAATGTAGTCAGTTAATTACTTTTTAGTTTGAAATAGGCTCTGAATATTAATTAAATTGCTTTCATTGTTGTGTGTTACGGGCTTTAAGTGATATTGGGGTCTATTTTTGACTTATAAATGATGATGATTAGTGATGGCTATATTTAATAACGCACTACCCCAAGCCTTAAGCAGAGGTCCAACCGGTCCAAAGGTTCAGCGAAAAACTATAAAAAATTGCGAACGTGGCTCTGGACAACGAAGCAATTCCGATGTCTGCAGTTGGTCCGCAAGCTGTCCGATCCGATTCGACCGAACCTTGAGACGTACGTTATCAATCAAAATTGGTATCAGTCATTCTAATAGCCATTAAAATTGTCTGTTCTTCCGCTATGTACGCTAGCACGACTAGAGATCCACATCGGTTCAGCTATCCAGGCAATAGGCGTCAATTTTTCCACTCAATACTCCTGACTTCTCTCTAAATCGGCTCTACGATGAAGGACTGTGAGCGTCAATACGAGTACATTACATGGATTGGATGCACTCCGAGATTGGATAGGCGTTTGGATGTTTGTAGTAACATGTTGCTGTAACGCTTAGGTATATATACTGATGTTTTCGATTTTTGGTATGGAATTCAAAATATTTTACGGACATACCTAAACTGACTCCTGTTTCCCTTGGGGCTAGGCAGACACAACACCTGCTAGTATCGCTACCACACTCCTTCTCATAAACTTCTGTGTAGGCTTTCTTAACTTTAAGGGTCGACTTCCAGCCTAACATTGAGCGACCGTCTATCTGACATCTACAACCCAGCTTCGTCCACGTTCATATTATACAGGGTTATTTGTCACACCAACAACCTCGTAGGAGTAGATTACTAACATCATAAACGACAACATTTGTTCAAGGACATTTTCGAAAACAGGCAAAAAAAAAAGGACTATTCACACAAAGTCGATCAGCTGTTCGAACATATAATTATATGGAGAGTTGTTTCTTTTTTCTTCTGTTTTCGGAAAAGTCGTACCACAAATGTTGTTTATGATGTTAGTAATCTATACCTTCGAGGTTGTTGGTGCTTTACAAATAACCCTGTTTAACAAAATATTAGTCGTTTCCAGTGGAGAGGATCAGACTAGAAACTCCACGGTTAGAGTGGATGTAGTTTCATAGACTGATAATGATAAACCTTCTAATGTGTTAGTCTCTGTAAAACTGTAGGAAAAAAAACATTACACCTTATTTTACACCTTGTTTGCGTAGGTACCAATGAAGATATTGGAAGTACGTTGAACTTTATTTTTTAGTATTCATGACGTTATTCAGAGCCATTACCTGTCAACAAGCACGTATTATCTGTCTACACACACGTACCTATCGAAACTGTATTTTATTTTATATTAAGTAAACCTAAATTAAGGGTTATCTCAAAATAATTCAGTTACAACTGAAACCAATAAAATGCTAGAATACATAACATACATACATAATCAGCCTATAAACGTTAGTTCCCACTGCTGGGATACACGGCCTCCTCTCTATGAGAGGGAATGGGCAATTCCACCAACTCACGATGTTTTCCTTCACCGTTTTGAAAGCAGAGGTGATGAAATAAATTACCTACACAAAGTAATGCGCCTGCCTGGGTTCGAACCCACGACTTACTGTTCGTAAGTCGGGGCCGCCACCACTGGGCTACCGCTGCTCTCAAATGCTAGAATAAAATAAATAAATAATAAATACTTTAATTACATTTTTTTTCTAGTTGGAAAAACGTAACACTAAAAAACTGGCCAAGTGCGACTCGTACTCACACGCACATAGGGTTCCGTAGCACCAAACAATATAATAAAATATTTTGAAGGCATTCGTTCTTAAGTTGTATTGTTTTACATTCATCAACAAAACTAAATTTGTTTTTCATAGAATGTTAATGAAAAACAAAGTTGTTGCTGCAGTTTGATGAAAAAGTCCCATATCTCAAAAAATAAACATCAAATCTTATTCAAACCAATTTTGGTGAAAGTTTTTTTTTACGTTTTATTATCCTGTATTTTTTTCAGAATTTTCCTCCTCTTACTTTAGAAATTAGATAAAATTAATTAAATCACACACATTTTACCACTTTGGAAGTATCTATCTTTCAAACGATTGACTTTGAGAGAAAATGGTTTTAGAAACCTCAATGTCATGTTTAAAGACCTATCTATAGACACCCCGCACGTATAGGATTGATGAAAACAATATGTTTTAGTTTCAGTTCCATGTATAGCCCGCTTCGCCGCCCTAACGCGCGGACGAGCGGTGTCCTAAGAGACTCGCATAATTGAGAATGACCGAATTGCGTACAAAAACGTTCAAATTATTCCAACGTGTGAATGAATATTATTCGTGTTCAGTTCATCAAGTAGGTTTTTTATCGAAAGAAAGATACCAACGGATGATATTATCTCAAACAAGGAGGAAAACATGCATATCGATACCAAATTGGATTGGGTAAGATCACGAAAGTAATCCAGCGAAAACCAAGCAGTTTTGATTCTTATAAATGTGTCGTTGGCAATCTAAATTGTGTTGGCCCAGAATTGAGCTAATACATAGTTTGGTGATTTCGGTAGCGTCCATCAGTTTCTGTAGTGAACAAACAACGGGACACGCAGGACCCGATATTAAGTGCCCCATCTTTAGTGGAAAAAACATCACATTTATTCTCAAGAGCAGAGTCATTAATGAATCTTCACCAGAGCAGGTTTCCCTTGCTGCGACCAACCTGGGTCGGGAGTCTATTTAAGTGTTCCAGGTCAGCCATGGCAATGTCCAGGTGGGAGATATTCAGCAGGTGGATCGAATGGGTTAGGTAAGAACTACCTCGCCATAGCTTGTCGTGATTTAGCATCACTTATCCATTATCCAAACATGTTATAATTCAATTGCCGATTTTTATTGTATTTGCGTGCTGAAATAAAAATCCATTGACACAAGCTTTTATCCGCGCCTTTTCCCACGTATAGGTCGGAAATTATCCTTCGGGAATGTATTACTATCCCAGTAGGGATATAATATACAGTATCCTTTGTCTAAACCCTGGTTACGGTGAGCTGTGTGCTGTCATCGAAGTCATAAAGATGTGAAAATAAAATGAAACCTTTTTATCATCATTGTAATGCCCTTATTCCAATTGGTGTCGGCGCAGCATGTCTTCTTCTTTCATACTTCTCTTTTTCTTATTATCCCAGCAGTCATCTCCTTTCTAGCCATATCACACTGTCCATTTATCGATTCTTTGGTCTTCCTCTACTCTTATCTACATTTATACTCAAAATTATCCTCACTACATTTTCCTCAATCCTCCGCATCATACGTCATGTTACGATAAACGATTACCACACAAATTATAAGTCACCGGCGCCACTCCCAGGGTTCCTCTTATGTAATCATTCCTTATTTTATCCATTCGCGTTACAAAACACAATATACTCCTTAGCACTCTCATCTCAGTCATATGTAATTGCCTTTCATTAACCCCTTTCGTGGCGCTGCATTCTGATAAAATAAAATCTTTATTTGTGAAAGAATTTTGACAGATCGATGGACAGGTAGTGTTACTTAACTTAATAACATGAGTATTATTAAGGGATGATAAGGCGTTTTGAAACGCTGCGTTTTGTAGAGTGCTGAAAGGTGTCAAAGTCAAAAAAAAATAAAAGTTATTCATTTAAAGCTGATTGTCAGCAATAAAACTATCAGCACTAACAGTCCCCTCCCTAGTCAAGAGATAAGCCAGTAAAACGCCCGCCTTTCGTCAGTTCTCAGTGTGTCAGCTGGGAAGAAGTGGCGGAACAAATTAATCCCCAGCAATTTTTGTAACAGGCTCCTGGGCGGGTTACTATGACGTCTTAAAGCAGTTGTAATTCCAGTGTGGAAAGGAGACAGAGCTATACAGATCGTCTAGCGCCATCTCTTTCCCACGCTGGCATTACAATAATTGCTTTAAGACGTCATGGTAGGCCACCTGTACGTGTTGTTAATTGATCACGATTATCAAAACTGTTGAGTTTGCTGTTATCAGGTTTAATTATTATGTAAACTTGTAACGCTGATCACTGCGGAAGTACCGATGTAATGCTACTTAATAAACGTAGATTAAACGTTTCCCACTTTCATTCAGTTGACTTAGTAATTGTATTGTTTTGAAAACTAATAACAGTTTTAGTGCTGACTTATTCATTATAGTAAGTGTCTTTCAGAACGTAAAACCGCTATTTTTCGTATAATATTATGTAATTTGAGTTTATTGGTTGGTTGTTTTTGGTTATTCTATTAGTCTGCGTAATTTATAACAGCATTTGTTTTTTGTGTTATAATTTATTCAACTAATAACATGATCTGCGACGCAATAACTAGAACCTTCCACAGGCGTCAGGTGCGCGCAGGTACGCTGTTTGCAATACCCTCCTGCTGAATCAACTCCGCCTGCGCTCACCCATCCACTGCATGGTTGACTTATACAATAAAACTTTTGTAAACATTGACAGCTTCAATAGCCCAATAGGAAAATTCAAAGGTCTTATCTTCAAAACTCTTGAAAATTAATACATATTACAATACAATAGTGATTTATTTCTCTCAAAAAGGTACAATTTTGGAACATAGTATGTAGGTTACAGGCAGATTCAAACCTTTGTGAGAGCTGGAGTCTATATTGAGTTCGAGACCTGTACGACAGATCTCCAGGCTCACACCCTTAAAATTACGATATTAAATTGCACTTACGTACTACAACATTGTAAAAGCTCCAAGTAATGAGAGGAAAAGAGAATAAAATACAAAACAAAGAGTGAGGGGTTATGAGTGTCTATGGAGAGTGTTGTGTGCCCGTGAGTCCCCACGCCCAGCGCCCGCGTAGGGCACTGGGCGTAAGCACCTACTTGCCCGAGAGTGTGTGTGTGTCTGTGTGTGGTTAACAAGGTGAAACGCGATCCAAGATAATTTTGATTAGGTGAATAGTTCCGGTAGACATATTATATTACGAGTATACAGGGCTAGTTTCCAAGGACCAGCCAAATTCTCATATATGACGCAGTGCGACATTCTGAGCCCCACATAGAAATTTTTCATAGGTTATTAAGAAAAAACAGCTGTTCCATACATTTTGACCGTGTAGGTATTGCACTTTTGTAGGAAACAGCTGATTTTTTTTTTAATAACTGAAGAAAAATTTCTATGTGGGGCTCAGAATGATGTACTGCATTATATCTGAGACTGTGGCTGGTCTTTGGAAACTAACCCTGTATAGATGTAATCTTAAAATGATTGTTTTAAATCTGTCGGTTGTATACTTTTTATTTGCCATCTTTCGTTTATTTTATTATTTTTTACATTTTTTTTTCACCCCTGGCGATTTTTTTTTTGTTTTTTATATTCTTATGATAACCCCTGGACAGTGTTGAAGGTTACATTATTAGTAAAATGCAAATATTGTGATACTAGTTTTAAGTTTTCAATAATGTAACTGTTTGCTGTTCCTCCTATAAATAAAATAAAAATCTAAGTCATAAAACTAAAACAATCACCCTATTTTTTTGTTCACCTTCACAGTACATTAACACCTGATATAAAAACACTTCCGAACAGTCACGAACGCAATGCCAAGCCGTGTGTTTCAAAGCTTTCAATGTTTACTGCAGTAGTTTGAGTGCATCTCTGCATCACTCCTCTATTAGCAGTCAATGAGTGAGGACTTAGTGCGATCATGGACAGAGTCAGTTTTAAAATTAATGATGTTGATTATTCGGGTAAGTGGTTTAAAACTTATAAATTATTTGGACTGCAAGAGTATCAAAAAAATTGCAAATTGTGTGTGGAAATCCATGTCTATACAGGGTGTAACAAGACCCTTCACGAAGCCGTCAACCAAGCATTATGTACATCAAACTAAGTAACTTTACGCAAAAATTATTGCTGGGAAACGGCATTTTTTTTTGGGGTGAAATATCACGTTTTACGGTGGGACTCAATGTAACGCACTCAAAACATTGTGCTGGTGGATGGATTGAGTAGTACGGCAGTCGTGAAGGTGTTTAAAGTAAAAATCTTACATTAAAAGCATGTGTGTAGAAAAAAACTTGGGAAAAAATTTGAACTTTGACCCCCAATATCTCCGTAACTAGAAGGTTCCCAGGTATGATCTAGAACAAACACACAACAGTTTAATATCAAATACACGACACGCCATAACTCAAATAAAGACTAAAACAGATCCTTCAGGAATCCGTCAAGCAAGCATTCTATACATAAAACTAAGCAACACTGCGCTACTTTATTTTTTGGTATGAAAATTCATGATTTACGGTAGCGATTCTCAACATCGTGCCGATGGATGAATTGTTTAGAACGGGGTCGTGGAGGTATTTAGAAAAGAATAGATTTTATCTTTATTCGAGTATGCAAGGCACAAAAACTGTTAAACGACGCACAAACAAAAAAAAAACATAACAAATAACGATGGATCACTGCTGCGACAACCCATTAGTAATTGCACAACAGTGACCCACATAGACACAGTCTGAGCGACTAGCATTATTGCTTAAATTTAAAGTAAAGTTATAAAATTTAATACTTGTGGAAAAGAAATTGTATGGAAATGTAACTTTGATTTTCAATACCTCCATAAATAGAAGGTTCCCAGATAAGGTCCAGTACAAAAGTAATATCTCAATGGCGGGAAGAACAAGTTCCTTTCAGCTTCGATATGGTTGTTTTTACACCCTTCATGAACAAGTACTTCATTAGCATAATTAGGCCTCTAACATTCCCACCTGCTAGGACACAGGGCTCTTCTCTGTGGGGAGGGCCATAGTCTCAAACGTGGGCCCAGTGCGATAGTTGATTTCTTAGCACATATTGATAATTTTATAACAAAATGAATCCATAGACTTTTTTCCTATCCTGTTCTGTCCCTCTCCCGGGCAACGACCTTCATCTAGTCCTTCCATATAGTGTTGGTAACTTAATATTAAAATAACTTATTATCTAGTGTTAATATAGTTACGCTACGAACAAACTGTGTAACAATTTCAGTTAAAACTATCTACAGCTCTCAGGATGCTGTTGAGACTATCTCTCACGCTACTGATTAGTCGTTTTCTTTCAGTATACATAATTATAGTTGTAAAAGTTCATCAATTATTTTATATTTTTTACCCTCCGGTTTATTTGACTTAATTAACAAAAAACATCTCAATTGTTACGCGTATGCATAATAATTCATTTGCGCAAGTACCGGTTTTTGAAAACAGACCAAAATGTATTAAGTATTATATTTTACTTTAGGTATTCATAGCATAAAATGTTTTATAAACTCGTACAACATCTTATTATACGCTGATGACATGAAAATTCTTAAAGCAGTATGCAACTTAACTGACACTAGCTTCTGAGCGCGGCTTCCTCCGCGTGGTACCCGGATAAAAAGGTGCCAATTTCCATTCGGAATAATGTTGAATAAACCGACAGGAAACTAGAAAACTCGTTCATATATTTAAAAATCTTAGGCTTGGTGCGAGTTGGAAACTGGTTAAAACTGTGTACGAATCGTTTTGCCAATCAATCTTATCGTATGGTATTTCCATCTGGGGTGGCTCGTATAAAACGAATATCCTAAACGTTGAAACAGCTCAACGACTTCTGCAGAAACTTGCTCTCTTCAAACCGCGCTTATACGCTACATCAACACTCTCTAACGAAGCAAAGGTTTTAAAAATATATTCATAAATTAGAAAAAAGCCTCTACCCTATATTTTAAAAGTTTTTGACATAGGTATCTAAACTACAAGACAAAGCAACTAAACACACCGTTACAAAACATACCTTTCCTTCCGATTGAAAATAGACGCCATATTAATGAGATCATTTTTCTTTTAAATATTGCCAAAAGTTCTATTGATTGTTTGCAATTTCTCTCTAGAATATCACTCCTGACTCATCAAGTAGCCTTCAGGCAGCGGCCATTACTTTACGTACCAGTAGCAACAACAAATTACAGGCGACATACCTTCTTTTCGCGTAGCTCAGCAAGTTTTAATAGTCCACCTTTACACTTAGAGATCACTATTCGGATCAAGGACCAAGCACCCTACGACGAGCCATAAATAAAGAATACTTGTGTTTTAGCTTTTTATCTTTGTTTAGCACAATAATTATTATTAGGTTCTCATATAATTTTATGACACGCACTTAGCCACCACTGTACTTCTCTTCGCTACTACGTAGCTGGTGCAGCGGTGAGGCTCACATATTTTGATCGAACGAACGTATGATCTTTATTATTTTAAGTTTGTTTTTATATTATTGTGTACCTGTAGCACATATCAAATAAACTTTTTTTTTTTTCTTTCTACAAACTTGTGTCACGTTCCAGTTGGATGTGAGGTGAGCTCCAGTGTGACGCTCTTGGACTACATTCGAGAATATCTAGAGTTACGAGGTACCAAGTACATGTGCCGCCAGGCAGGCTGTGGCGCCTGTGTGGTCACTGCGCGACGGCCCCCTAGTTTACCATATGCTGTTAATGCGGTAACTATCTAAAAAGTTAATTACTCGTATAACCTTAGTTGGTTGATAAAATATTATTTTAAGAATAGCCTTTAGAAGAATCTTACTATTTGAGTCTTGACTATGTGATTAAAAAAAGACGTGTTATGGTGAATGCACACGTATAAACATTAGGCACTGCATGGAATCAGCATTGCATCAACTCGAGCCGTTCAGGATTCGACTTGTCGACGCGACGAGTCGATGAGACCGAGTTCCTAATTATATTATTTATACTATATAAAGCTCGATTACCACTCACTCACTCACTGACATAATTGTTCTCCCCGATGGTGGAGGGGGAGGTGGGTATATTTTGACAGATTCGTAAACAAATAACTCTCGCGAGTGCGGGAAAAGTCCCAAACCACCCATTTTTGCCCTCCTCGCCCCCCCCTTCCCTATCGTATCTCGGAAACAAAGAGACCCGTGTTCTGTTTTTTTTTACGGATTCGTATAGAGGAGGCTCGGAAAAGTAAAAATCTATTTTCAAAACTCCCCCTCTTTACCCCTCCCCCATCGTATCTCGGAAACTAGGACACGTAGCAGCTTTTAGATTTTTCGCTATTCTTTATTATTGAGGATGTTGATATTCGTATACCCTCCCCTCCCCTCCCCAACCTCACCTAAAACTGAAAGGGCTGTAACTTCGTAACGGTTAGAGATAGCCTTAGCGAACCGGCGACCTCCGTAGCGTAATGAAGGTTGAGTGTGTCAAGCGTTCCCCGGATTATGTTTGACATTTTTACTAAATGTAGGGTTTTTAAAAGTGAAAGATCTACCACCACAAGCACGCGAGGTGGGAGGCGCTTGCACCTCGCGCAACGCCCGAATACTAGTTTACTATAATCTTGCTTTGGATAACTGAAAATAAGCTAAGTAAGAGACATTCACCCTTGACTTTAATTTTAAGCAAATTAATGAAGATCTACAAAACATTCTTGCCTTCGACTCATTAAATACAATGTCTATCAACGTCACTATTCAAGTTCTTGTTGTAGTGTATCCTGCCAATTACCGCTTGCCATGGCTTAGAAATCACCACTATTGAAGCAGTAGGCAATAGAAGGAAAGGATACCACCCATTGCAGACCACTCTGGCTGAACAAAATGGTTCTCAGTGTGGGTACTGTTCTCCAGGATGGGTTATGGCTATGTACAGGTATGAAACCATCAAAATTTTAATAAAACTTATTCTTTCTGTAACCTTAACCAATAACACGTAGAGAAGCACAATTTCTGAAGAATGTTTTATTGTTCAAAATCAAGAAAACGCTGACACTAGGCTTGTCTTATTTGAAAAACCTAAAGGCACTACAGCTCGCTATCTCTTATTTTGGCACATCTCGTTTTTTCAAGAATGGAAGCCACTAGATTTTCATCATTAATTATACAGACATGCCCAATATGTTTCAGCCTCCTCCAAAGTAAAAGAGACTTATCCATGTTAGAAATAGAACAGTCATTTGGAAGCAATATATGCAGATGTACAGGTTACAGACCAATTCTAGAAGCATTCAAGAAATTCGCTAAAGACGCACCTAAAACCATTGAAATACCTGACATCGAAGACTTGAAAATTTGCAATAAAAATGACAAATCGTGCAATAGAGATTGTGAAGATGATGACTGGTGTGTCCTTTCTATGAATGATCTTAGTATTAACAATGGTATTCTTAAAATTAATCTTAAAGATGGCAAAACTTGGTACAAGGCTAATAGAGTTGCGGATGTATTCACAGTACTGAGGACTGAGGGATATAATTCATATAAATTGATTTGTGGGAATACTGCTAAAGGTATGGGTTTTGTTGATACTGATTTAGAAAGAAAACAAGGTATTATGAACAAATTAACAGTCACTAGAAATTCGTACAAAATGATTAGTACTTGGTTAAACGCAAGCATAAGGCCGAACGGCGCAGCGTGGGAGGACTCCTTCGAGGTGAACCAATGAGCTGAGGAATGCCGCGGGAATCCTCTGGATGCGAGAAGTACAACACCAGTCGACAGTGCGGTGGCGCCAGTTTGGGAGAGGCCTATGTCCAGCAGTAATAGTCATCCAGTTGATAATAATAGTGATGATGAAACACTAAAAAATATAGTAACCATATTTTGTTCCAGGAGTCTATCCAGAAGATGAAGTCATAGATAATGCCCGCGTACTCATAGATGTAAGCCAAGCTGAAGACTTGATTGGTTACATTATAGACCAAAACCTGGTCATAGGTGGAGAAACAACTCTGACCAAATTTCTTGGGATATTGCAGACAATTTCTGAACAGGAATATTTTGGATATTTGAAGATATTGTATGATCACATTTTACTGGTGGCTCATATACCTGTAAGAAATGTAAGTATTTTTGTTTCTAAGTAAGTAATCAGAACAGGAAAAAATAAACCTTTTGTCTATTTGTAGCCCTAATTTAACTGCTCAACGAATATGCTGTGAAATTGGATAATTCAAAAGGAAAAAATCTAATTACGAGGAAAAAATCTAATTACGATAGTTTCTTTTTATCTAAGAAAACGATTTACAGTTGCTAAGTCATTTTTGTTTTCTTCTCAGTGTTTAAAAACAACTTATTCTTTTAGGTAGGCTCAATAGCTGGAAACTTGATGATTAAACACAGACACAATGAGTTCCAATCAGATTTATTTCTGTTGTTCGAAACAGTTGGAGCACAACTGACTATAAGTAAGTTAAAATTTTCCCATCTTTCATCCTTGAAGAGCTCGTGGTTAAATAATTACTGCTTCTTTGGTCGGTCTTTAGGTTAAACCGTCGTTGCCTACGTTGGTCCGTGGATGGGTGACTGCCCATTACATACCGAGTTTTCTCCGTGCCTCGGAAAGCACAGTAAGCCCGTTGGTCCCGGCTGTCATTTGTAGATCTGTGTCAGTTGGCACAGATAGTCAGTGGCCCTAAAGTCTGCCAACCAGTCTTACCAAAGGGTATTGTACTATCCAGTACTAACTGAGTTGTGGAGGTCAGATAGGCAGTCGCTCCGTGTAACATACTATTCAGCTGCATCTGCTTAGACTAAAAACAAAGTTGGGAAAAGACTAGCACATAATAACATAATATAATTTAGTGACACTACCTAGAAAGGCATCATTAGAAAAGTAATCACGACAGCTACGAGTATCAACGAGACGATTTCATTCATCAAAGTTATTGTTATTATTTTTTGTTCATCTAGAGGCACTATTGCATCATTATTTCTTAGTAGCAAAAAGACGGAATCTGGATTATTGCGTTAATATTTTTTGCTGAAATTGTAAATGGCATGTGAGCTTTTGAAAGTGAGAGTGTCTAGACCAAGGTCTAGACAAATTAGTTTCTATTCGAAACGCAATCAGCATGTCTGGCTGCACTTTTGATTGTTTCTTTTGCACAATAAACCTCATTGCACACGTATAAGCGCTAAACTGAATCGGCATCACCGCACCTCAATTTTATAAACTGGCAATATAATCTATGAATCGAAGATTCTCAACTTGAAGTAAACTTTGCTCGAATTTACATAAAGTGCGTTTGGGCTAGGCCCACGGATGCATTTTTTACACATGCGCATTGACCTTAATAATACTCGAAGTTCAATCGGTAGCAGACATTAAATAAATCTATTTTTCAGTGTCGTCAACAGGCCTGACTCAAATAGTAACGATGCAGCAATTTCTCACACTTGACATGAAAGCAAAGGTGATTTTGAATGTGATGTTGCCACCTCTAGACGAACAGTACAAGCTTGTTACTTTCAAGGTACGATTATCTAATCCATTCGATTGACAATGCTACCATCTACGGAAGCATTTAGCGATTGAGTGGCTTTGCTGCTACGATTTGGGGTTAGGCATCGTTTCGGAATTGTACCTTAACTCATTTAAATTCGCCGTATCCCAGTAGTTCCGTGGAACTGGCATTCTGTTTATACAAGATAAAATTAGTCTCATATGTTCCGATACAGGCATCATCGCAATGGAGTTGACCGCAATATTAGCAATATACGAGTATTAACAGATCTAAGTATATTAATACAAAAACGTTACTTAGAATGCCTTTATTTTTCATTTTCTACCTCTACTTATGAGAACTGCGGACGATTCTTCTCCAAGAAGTGTAGTACAGTAACTTCTCCACTGAGAAGTGTGCAAAAAAAAAACTAAAAGCGTATTTTTGCAGATAATGCCGCGATCCCAAAACGCACACGCTATAGTGCACTCAGGTTTCTTATACAAGTTAGCTCCAGACAATTTTGTTCTACAAACAAGAATAGTCATCGGTGGTCTTTCACCGTCTTTCATCAGAGCTTCAGCCACTGAACGGTTCTTAGTCGGAAAACCATTGTTCAGGAATGAGACCTTGCAAGCTGCTGTAAAGATATTGAGGGCTGAATTAGTGGTTACTGAAGATCCACCTGAACCATCTGTTGATTATAGGAGGCAATTGGCTTTGGGGCTATTTTATAAGGTAAGGACAAAACCTCAAATGTTTTGTCGATACTTTTATCGCAAGCATCTTACAATCTATTATAATCCCTGTTTTAATCCTTTTTATTCCCATTAGCGACTATCAACTTTATCGTAAATGCGTAAATTAAATTAATTACAAAATGTTGTTTAAAACCTCTCAAATGTGTAAAACCTGTAGCGGATTTTCAGTTTCCAAAGACTTCCACTTCGTCCGCGACTACGTCTGCAAATCATGTAATAGCTCGGCTAAAATGCATGATATAAATATTATTTTTAGCTTTAGCACCCACGAATAATGTAGCTTTCTGCCCCTGAAAGAATTTTTAGAATTATATCATTGGTTGCGGAGATTACCCCCTACATACAAACTTACAAAGTATACCTCTTTATAGTATTATACTATATAGAGACTAAAAGCGATTTTGTCGTCCTAAAATTTTTTTTCTTCCTTTACCTGCAACATTTCCAAGACAGACTTTTTGATCAAGAGCATCTCAAATATTACAGGGCCTGCTAACATTATGTCCGGATTCGTTAGTTCATCCCCGCTACAAATCGGGAGCAATCAAACTGCACGAAACAAGACCTGTATCTGATGGTCGACAGATATTTGACACTAAGCCAACGTTATGGCCTATCAACCAGCCTATTCCGAAGATTGAAGGTTTGGTAAGTACTTGCGAGTATTATGTAAAGAGGCAAAACCGATAGTGAATCACTATTGATAATTTGGTTAATAATGGTAATAACTCACACCACAATCTATTTATTATGTTACGATTAGGCCATGAACTACGGAAAAGTAAACAATTTACCGCGACGTGCATGACTCATGTCCCGACGATACTCACGACAAGCGACGCAAGCGCGTGTTGTCACATCGCCTAAAGACGTGAACGGGGCTATATAGGAACTATGATTTAAAGAGACCCCATAGCTTGGTTCAGTTAATTTTTGTATAATATTTTTCTGTCTCCAATAAGAATGAAGAATGTTCATATTTTTTTCAGGTACAATGTGCAGGTGAAGCGCTGTATACCGATGATATTCCTACATTTCCTAGAGAAGTCTACGGAGCATTTGTTCTAAGCACCGTTGCGAAGGGTCGCATTGTATCGATAGATCCTTCGCATGCTCTTGTAAGTACGGATTAATTTATAAAATCAGGCCTCGTTACTCGAGTGATCGTAAGCGAGACTGCTCAATCAATCAATTATTTGCAATGAATGTAGGTTACATTGAAATACAGGTGGAGTGGAAAGGAGTGAGCCATGTAAATTCTGCCTGGAAATAGGCACGCAAATTTAAACAATAAAATAAAATTGTTATGAGTCTATCGAAAATGAAGTTATAAAGCATAAGCATGCTGCAGCATGCTGCATGCTGTGCTGAGCATGCGGTCCTGGGTTCGATTCCCGATTCCTGTCTAGCAAAGTATTATTGGCTCTCTCCATCAGAAATGACTCGGTAGCAGCCACAGTCTGGATTTGTGCCCGATTGATTGCAATAGGCTCGTCCCCTGTTACATGGGACTTAAACACGCTAGTCATAGCGTAATGTGGATGTACTATTAGGTACATCTCTGCCTAAACCTTTGGGTATAACAGGCGTGATGTTATGTTGTGTCTGGCACATTAATACCCGTTTTCAGTAACCTTACGTGTCTCTTGAATATTATTGCTCTGTAGGATTTACTAGTCTCAGCTTTGTCTGAGCCGGGCTTTGAAAATCCAGCAGTGATCTTTTTTTGTCGTTTGGTGTACATTAAAATTGGCTTCTTTTATAACCCACATTGTTTTTTTTATTAACTTTGCCCCTTACTCGGTATTTCTTCTGCATCGTGGATGCGTTTACAAACATTTAAACTCACAAACACGGCCCGCCAGACCCGGATCAACTAACTGTAGGCCATACAAATATTTATTCTGTGCGGGAATCAAACTCGCGACACGCAGCGCCTGTCAATCGCTCAGCCACTGCGCCAACCGTGACGTCATTAATGTTGTTTTAAAAATAAAACTTTGGCACTTTTTCTCCTAATTTCAGAGCTGCATTGGAGTAATAGCATTTTATTCAGCAAAAGACATCCCTGGTTTAAACTCCTTCACACCAGCGGACGACCCAGTCTATTCAAGAAACGAAGAAGTCTTCTGCAGCGGTCAAGTTAAATACTACAACCAACCACTAGGCTTAATAGTTGCTGACACACAGGATACTGCAGACAAAGCAGTTCATCTGGTCATAGTACAATACACAAACATTGAAATTCCAGTAACTGATATTAAAAAAGCAAAGAAAGATCCTACAAGGAATACTCTGTTTCGAGAAATTAAAGCAACTGCTAGAGGACAGGATGTAGCAAAAGTTATTAAAGGGGAGAATACAATTAGGGGGCAGTATCATTTCTCTATAGAGACGTTGGTTAGTGTGACCAAGCCGACAGAAGAGGGGTTGGCAGTCTATGCGACGGCGCAGTGGACTGGGGCGATGCAGGTGATGATATCACGAGCATTGAAGTTGGATCAGAGCAAGTAAATAATTATTGAATATTACTTTGAAAGATCAAAGAAAAATGAATGGATTGTGTGAAATATGATAATATCCAGTTATTAGAGATGTATGAAGGAAAAATAGACCATAAATAAATTGGGATTGGGGGCAGAAGGATGATAGACTTTTAAATCCCTAGAACCCAAAACAATGGACTTTTCCAAGACTACGTGGACTAACCGTATACCTAATATCTGTTTCAGAATCGATGTTCACGTTCGTCGTCTTGGTGGGTCATACGGCATTAAGATATCACGCACAATACAAACTGCGGTGGCCTCTAGTCTGGTTGCCATGAAACTGAACCGTCCCTGCAGGATCATACAAAGAATGGAGACAAATACAAGGGCTATGGGTAAGAGGTTCCCGTGTTCTACTGATTTTGAGGTAATTGTTTGACATCAGTCTCCTTACTTGTTAAGTTCTATTTTCAAGGGTGCTTATTTCGTGGTTTGGTCAAATGCTAACAAAAAATATTTTGGTCTCCCAGAAATAATGTTTATTGATTCACAATATTACGGTATGCATGCCTCCTAAAGCATGTGAAACCGTTGATCCCAGCTATCAATTCAAACAAATTCCAAAAAGTCTAAGACTTGCGCTTTCGGTCAAAACGTGCCACCGTGGTACCCAAAAACTAGAGTCAGCCTAAAGGCTAGTCTATTTTAGTCTTATAGACTTTACTCTATCTGTTAAACTCCAATATACTAAAATCTAACTCTAACGTATTACAGAAACTTGCAAATGGCAAAAGCTTGGCTAGTGATAAAACTCTCTACGGTATCAATGCCATGTTCTTTTACAGGTAGGCGTCAACAAATCAGGCATTTTTCAATACATAAACTACAATTTGTACGAAGATAATGGCTACGCCGTCAACGAGAATTTATCCCAGTTCGGTGTCAACGTGTATAATAACTGCTATAATACTACAACTTGGAACTATAAGTGTATAAATACCTTAACTGATACTGCTAAGAACACTTGGTTTCGGTCACCAGGTAATCTATAAAACTCAAGTTATTACAGTGAAAGAGAGTGACGATTCTTACCGACGAGGACTTGACTTGAGCCGATTACGGTTCAGCTTAGGTCAAGTGGCATAGTTACTTTGTATGAACCAAAACGAGGCGAATCATGTTTTTTTCAGCCTTTCTGGTTTGACCAGCTTCAGCCAGTATGTAGTAAGTGTAGTTTTTCCCTAAGTTAATCAAGTTTTGTGCCAACAAATTGACTCCTTACATCTTATTGCAATACTTCCAGGAACCCTAGAAAACATAGCAATGGCTGAACTGATGATGGAACAAATATCATACGAACTATCAGTAGACCCAATACAGTTGCGCTTAGAAAACCTAGACCCTCAACACAACGACCTGAAGGAAATGTTACAGACTATAGTAACTACATCTGACTACGCAACCAGAAGAATCGCTGTAAACAAATTCAATGCAGAAAACAGGTGGAAGAAACGAGGACTCAGAGTCGTATTCCTTAGATGGCAACACATTTACGCAAGATATTTCGACGCAAACCTGGCAGTATACCAAGCTGACGGTACAGTAGCCATAAGTCATGGGGGAGTCGAAATAGGACAAGGCATAAATACCAAAGCAGCTCAAATAGCTGCTTCCATGCTAAACATTCCAATAGAAAAAGTTATAATCAAAGAAAACAATACAATTTCATCTCCTAATGCTGCTGTAACAGGGGGAAGTCTTACAACTCAGAACATAATGATTGCTGTAGAAAAGTGCTGTGAAGAGCTACTTGCAAGATTAGAACCGGTTAGAAGACAATTGAACAACCCATCTTGGGAACAGCTAATTCAGAAAAGTTTTGAAATGTATATAGATCTTCAAGCTCATGGGTTTGCTGGTCAGGATGATATGCAGAATTATGAGATTTATGGTGTAACTGTGACTGAAGTTGAAGTGGATGTACTGACTGGAGAATCGGAGATATTGAGAGTCGATGTACTTCAAGATGCGGGGCAGAGTGTGAACCCTGAACTTGATGTTGGTCAGGTAAGCTTTGATTTATCAAAGTATAGTGCCTATTAGGTTTATTTGGGTCAGACTATACTGCTTCCAACAAAAGCACTTGCTGCTCCACAACGCCCCGAAGCCACGCTACGCTCAATTTTGTAGCTAGAAAATAAATAAACCACACAACTAAAGTAGGTAACCTTTTCATGCACATCCTATCTTCTGGACGGTTAACGACGACTGCGACAAAATTGAACAATTTCCAAATTCTTCTACGAGATTCCGTTTCATACATACATCTCTCAGTATTCTGTAAATAACGTTAACTACAGCTGAAATCGTTTGTCTGAACTGAAGCTACCGTTGACACGTTTTCATTTACAGGTTGAAGGTGCCTTCGTCATGGGTCTCGGTTACTGGACCTGTGAAAACTTAGTGTACGACTCCAACACAGGAGAACTGTTAACCGATCGCACTTGGAACTACTATGTACCGCAAGCGAGAGACATACCACAAGATTTCCGGATCTATTTGAGGAAGAAATCTTATTCTACTAAAGCTATATTTGGATCGAAAGGTAAGGCAATCGTCGATGGAATTTTACTTTTAGCCAACCTGAAAAAGAAGTTTTGTATGATAGTATAGTAACGTCAAGGAAATAAAATGTTAAGCAATTTGATTATCAAACTCAAAAAGCACAGTGACGCATGGTTCTTTCGGCGCGTGATCGTAATCAGACCTAACGCTGTTCTCTTGTGTTTCCAATACAATATTTGATTTCACAAATGTGCCTGAAATTATTATACAAGCACGAAAAAGACCACGCTGCACTGTTAATTTAAATCTCACCTGTCGTTCTTTGACGGTTGTCTTAAATAACCATAACACGGCAAATTATCATAAGTTATCAATTTGCTTAGCAATTTATTTCCACGACTGTAGCAACACAACCATTTATTCATTTTCCAGCATGCAGCGAGCCACCTACTTGCATGTCAGTGTCGATACCTATAGCAATGAGAGAAGCCATGGTATCAGCTAGACAAGAATCAGGTCTACCCAGCACCAAGTGGTTTAACGTTGGTAAGGACTTCAATTTAAAGTTATGTTATGGAAGAAATAAATCAAAATTTATTACGTTTTTTGCAATTTGCAGGTCTGCAGGGTTATTGCGTATCTCTGTTGACAGTTCATAGTGATTATCACTTGGCGAGTTTTGATATACAATGACCGTTCTTGTTGGTTTCAACTGATGCTACCCGTGCAGAACTGTCATTGTATACCAAAACTCGCCAATAATGATCACTATAAATTGTCAACTGAGATACGCAATAGCCCTGCAGGTTGTATATTTTATTCAACCTAAAAAATACGGCAAATTGCAAAAAAACGCTAGAACATTTGAATTTCACGGGCTACCCTTTTTTTTCGGATAGGAAATCGTCAAATCTCCCCCTCCCGCTCTGGACGGAGTCAAAGGGAGTGTCAGACTTGTGCTGACTAAAACCCATCCATGTATCTTCTTAGCCCTTTGTGTTCCAAGGCCACGGTATGTCTTTCGAACAGTCCCAGTTCGTTTCAGCAGGCATCGGCCCTTGCCTTGACCCCTTCCGGTTTGCTGAAATCTCTTTGAGGTGCGCGTGGAACACGAACGCGCCGTCGACACGGCCTGTCGTTATAAGACGGACGGACGGCGAGCTAGCCTATTACTCACCTTCTACAAGCCCACGCCTACGGTGGCCCCAACACCCAGGGCGTCTACCGCAGCGGGTGGGACATGAACCTCTCCCTTTCACGTTCCGCCACCTCCTTCACTAGCAAGACTGCTTCGCAGAAGGAGGTGACGGCTTCCCATTCCCTCTCGCTCTGAACCATGAATTGATTGTCGTCGCCGCCAATCGCCGCTACGACGACAGGGCGGAGCTCCGCCCAAGCGGAACAGACCTCCACGGTGTGCTCCACCGTGTCCGATTCTGTGCAAGTACCTCCCGAAACAGTCGTGTCCGGTGAGGATCTCCGTCAGGCGGAAGGTGAGAGCACCGTGGAGCCTCTCCAGCCGTTCCTCAAAGCAGGGACTTATCGCCAGTATTTGGCGTGCCCTGCATGGAGTTGCAACAGTCGCTTTCTCCATGTTGCCATGAGATCACGCCGGAGGTCTGTCCGCTGAGCCTAGATTTGCTGCGGCAGCGGGGTTTCCCCCCGGTCGCGGGCTACCCTGACGCTTTCACCTTAATCTGTTTGTTCACTTTGTGTGTTTACCACACCGCTAAATACACTCGGTTCCAAAAATAACGGGTCAGTCACATAAACCTGAATATCTCCCGAACTACGTATGCCATTCTAATAAAACGAAGACTGTTCAATTGAGAATTTAATTATACAGATAAAAAATAAAATAAAACTTAGTTGCACCCACAATATTAATCTCTAAATTAAAAAAAACTAAAGTAGTCATATTTTTCTTAAAATTACATTTTTTTATGATTGTTTTTTTTGCTGTTTTTCATCAATTTCTTCATTTAATACTTTGTATTGCCTCCACGAGCTCTTCTGACAGCTTCCAGGCGATTAGGCATGCTGTACACCAAATTTCGGAGCCGATGTTGAGGAATACCTTCCCATTCCTCCACCAGTGCTTGTTTGAGCTCGGGAAGCGTGATTGGTGGGGGGTTTCGACCTTTCACGCATCTCTGAAGCTCGTCCCAGGCGTGCTCGATGGGGTTTAAGTCCGGGCTTCGCGCTGGCCACTGCATGAGTTCGATACCGACCTCTTCAAGGTAGTCATGTACAATTCTGGCGGTATGGGGACGCGCATTATCATGCATTAATATGCCATGCCGGTCCATCCTGGCCATGAAAGGACCTACATGTTCATTGAGGATCTCTTCCACGTACCTCTCTGCATTTAGAGTTCCATTTTGAATGAGTACCAGCTCGGTGCGGGCCTCAGCAGAAATCCCAGCCCAAACTTGTACGGAGCCTCCACCGTACGCCACTTTTTCCTCCACACACGCTTGATGGAAGCGCTCCCCTGGTTTTCTGTACACCAACTGCCTACCATCATGCTTATAAAGCATGAATTTAGACTCGTCCGTGAACATTACCCTAGACCAATCGTCTAGTGTCGTTTTGATTTCGAGCATTGTAGCCACCAGTTGTCTGTCTTCCCTGGCCGTTGTGCATCTTGGTCTGCCATTTCCTGGTCTTCTAAGGTGTGATCCGGTCTCTTGGTACCGCTGGACTACCCGCTGAACAGTCGACAAAGATCAATCACGCTTCCCGAGCTCAAACAAGCACTGGTGGAGGAATGGGAAGGTATTCCTCAGCACCGGCTCCGAAATTTGGTGTACAGCATGCCTAATCGCCTGGAAGCTGTCACAAGAGCTCGTGGAGGCAATACAAAGTATTAAATGAAGAAAGTGATGAAAAACAGCAAAAAACAATCATAAAAAAATCGTATAATTAAATTCTCAATTGAACAGTCTTCGTTTCATTAGGATGGCATACGTAGTTCGGGAGATATTCGGGTTTATGTGACTGACCCGTTATTTTTGGAACCGAGTGTAGTTCGTGTAAGTAGTGTGTACCTACCATATTTTTAATACCTAAGTAAATAACATAATTGGATAAACGGGGGTATATTTTTTACTTCTGTTTGCGGTAGGGTAAGCAGAGGTGTTACACACACTGTCATTTTTAAGGTCTTGTTTCAAATTACGTTAAGGCTTTTTGCTTTGGCTGGAATATTGTCACGGTACGCAATAGAAAGAAAACACATATTAAAATTGTTTGCCTTTGAACTTCTAATACTATGAAGAACTGTGTTTAGTTTCTATTTCAATATAATATACAAATAAATAAAATTGAAGTGTCTGTTCGTAATTTCAAAATAACAATGTTTTACTGAATGCGAATCAAAGTATATACGGTACTTATAACAAAAAAAGATTTTCTTTAAATGTTTGTCTGTCGGTCTGACTGTCTGTCTGTTTGTTTGTTCCGGCTAATTTTGGAAACGGCGGGACCGATTTTGATGGGACTTTTACTGGCATGAGTAAGAGTAGGCTACTTTTATTTTATAACAAGAATTTGTGTGGTATACTAACACATCTACCACAAAAAAACCAGACTACTAAAAAATCACGCTCTAATTAAATTCGGGGTTTACAAGGTAAAATCGACTCCTCCTATTATTGAAGTCGGTTAAAATGTAGCCTATGTTACCCGGGCCGTAATAACGAATCGATTGGCACCTTATTCATCAAAATCGGATGAATAGTTTAGGCGCTTTGATGGAACATACGTAAATACAAACATATACATACATAGACTGCTAAAATCATAACCCTTCCTTTTGGCTTCGCCGTAGTCGGGTAAAATGGATTAGGATCTTAACTGTTATTTATATGTATATATATGTTTGGGTACCTATTTGAAAACTTTATTTTTAATGTGTGATTTATTTTGCAGACGGTCCGTATACAACTGGGCAAATATGTTTGGCTTGTGAAACTAAGACTGAAGACTTTAAATATAATTAACTGTAAAAAAATGATTTATTTTGCGATGATGACAATTATGACGTTATTTAAAATTTGTAATTCAAATAAAAGAGGCATTTACACAAGCGTTTTCTTTTATTTTCTCAGCCATTCATGTAACCTCAACTTTACACTTCTGCGTTCAAAATATTTCTTGTATGTACAAAATTTGCAGCCTTCTTTAAAATATTTTTTTAAAACTACGCATCTTGCGATTAGAGAGTTGAAGCGATGGTAAAATATATTTCCATCCGAGACAATGACGAAGGGGCTCGATATATTGCATATATTGCATCGGGAAATTGCGCGCCATTTCCCATTTTAGTAAGACTTCCTCCCACTGCCCGGGATGTAGACTTTTGCAAGGTAGTAGGTACATTTAACAGACTACTTTAAATATGTAACAATAAATAAAAGTTAGATTACGATAAGAAACGATGGATGGACTGTTTAAAGGATGATATAGCAAGACAGGAGGTGTTTGATGAGATGACGAGTATGTAAGAGTATGTAAGAAGACATGCTGCGCCTACACCAAATGGTTTGGGGTAAGGGCAAGAGAATGATGAAATAAAAGTGTACCTCGTTGGTCTTGTAACAAGCGCTTCTGCTGAACCTGAGGTTCTAGGTTCGATTCCCGGATTGGGCAGTGTTATTGGGTACCTACACTCGCTTATAAAAGTTTACGTATTTAATAATGGGCGAGCTTATTGCCATCAATGTGTACAAATACAGACTTCAGGCTGCTAGAATTCTCGATGAAAAATGTGCATTTTGCCTGGAAATCGAATCCAGGTTCTACTGATCAAATATAAGTTAGCCATTAATTACTTTACTACTGAAGTCAAACAAAAATATTACGGAAAACAACGTTTATTAAAATGTAAAATAATCTAGTCTAAAACCTAAAATTTGCATAAACGAACACACTACACGACTATAATTACGGGTCTATAATTAATTATACACATCGTTATTCTTCCTTTCGGCTGGCTTCTCAAAACGAGGGAGTTTTATTTGCACAGCTTCTATTTTCTTTTGTACTTCATCTAACTCTTTCAACTGCCGCTCTCTTTCTTCTCTTTTTGATCTGTATCTGTTATCAGCATTAGATAGTTCTTTGTTCATTCCATTATCTGGGATTTCCTCTTTTAGCGTTGCATCGGGTGAAGTATTCTGAAAGAATTCTCTGCTATTGTGGATTGAACTCCTGGGATGTTTCTTGGGTCTCTCATGTCCTTCGGTTGTTACGAAGATCTTCTTGCAAGCTGGACACAGCCTCTGTTCGTAAGATCGTTTAATCTTATACGGTATCATTGTGTAGTCACTCATCTTGTTGAAATCAGGGATCCTGGCCACTTCCTTCTTTGAATTGTTGAAAAAGAAAAGCTTCCTCTTTTTGGTTTTCTTTGGTTTCAGCGGCTCTGATTTGTTATGGGAAAAAAACGGGAACTTTATAGCTTTCAGGGAGCTGAAACATTGAAATGGCTTTTATTTATTATCGTCTTTAAAAAGAAGAATCGTAATTCGTGTGTATTTGATTTTATGTAAGTACATATGTTTCCGTGTTCCTCTTCGATATTTAAAAGCACCGATTCGGTTGAACTCTTTTTTATTGAAGGGTATTCCCTCGAGTTTATCCCGTTTAAAGGTCAGTCAGTATTTCGAGACGTTTCATTTTTTCTTAGTTCAAATCCAAACTAGAGGCACTTGTTTTGTAAACAATTTCAGCCACAGTAAGATTAATTCCGATTTTTAGGGTTCTGTACATCAAAAAAAAAACGGAACTCCTTATAGGATCAGTCGCGTGTCTGTCTGTCCATCTGTCATAGCCAATTTACTCCGAAACTAGTCGACTGATTGAGTTGAATTTTGGTACACGTTTGTAAATCGGTGACCCAAAGATGGACGTTTAACGTAAATTAATTTAAACATGGGGGCCTCTTTTTTGGAGTAAATTAGAGAATGAAAAAAAAGTTTTGCAAACTATAGGTATTGTATTACACATCAAATGAAGGTTTTTTTTAAATAATTTTAAGATAAATAGTTTCTAAGTTATTTAAGAAAATTCACCCCCCCCCCCTTAACTCCAGGGCCGAAAAAAATACAAAAAATCGTTATTTTTCTTTAAATTACAGGAATATCTATTTAGTTACTAGCGTTGCCATACAACGTGGCAACGCCGCGCCGCCAGTCTCTTGGGTACATTAGCAGTTGACAGCGTTGAGGAGGAGTTTTTTGACGCCATTTTTTAACACTAGTTTGTTGTTAAGTTAGTTACTTTATGTTATTTTAATTTATAAATATATTATGTAATATCTAGCTAATAATAAAGACTTGACCAAAACCTACTTTTGAATAAACATTTCACAAATTGTATATTTATTTTAGTTTGAAGCATCCAGGGGCTTAAAATTGTATTAAAAAATAACTACGCAGTGTATTGTTTCGAGGCTAAGCATCCGCCATATTTTGTTGCCAAATGATATCAGTATAATATAATTTCTATTTTTAATGGGATAAAAATAATTATTGTAGGCATGAAACATAAAAATCTAAATGAAGTTATTTTTTTACAAACCATTGATAGAACATTTTTGCTAGATTTTTTTAAAGAAATTAGTAAAGTGATACGAAATTGATTAGTGGTCGCTTAGTTTGTAAGTATTTTAAAGCCCCTGGCTGGAGGCCTTAGATTTATTTTTAAGGCATCCACAAGATTTGCCCGGTTAAGCAGTAGCCAGCCCCAGAGGCTGAACTGCGAGAGGCGAAAAAAAAATTGGCGTTTCCGTGCGCGATTGGTTAAGAAATCATGTTGTTGACGATTACGCATTTTGACACTAATTCTATTGATTGCAACTCTCACCATTTCTTCTCTTGATTATGAACTCCGTTCTGATTGATCAACAAATCATCCTTGTAAATGTTTCTGTATTTTTCATTTCCATACTTTCCACCATTAATTTCTTCCATTGGGTTATAACCAAAGTGTTTTGCGTTCATCAAATCCTTGGAGAGAGGTGGGCTCATGTTCAGTTCTGGAAGGTTGTCACTCATACTCATGTAGTCTGGAGTCTTTTCCATCTTGCTGTTACTGTCGTCAGGTTTCAGCATAGATTCAAGATCGAAAGGTTTTGGAGACCATCGTCTGGAATATTAAAAAAATATGAATTTATAGTAACGTAATTGAAGGTAGTAAAATAAGACCTTAATGCAAGTAGAAGCAGTGGTAGTCTAATGATAACAGCCCCAACTTACAAGTTATAGGTAGTGGGTTCGAACCCAGGCACGTGCGTTGAGTAGTATATGTCATCACCACTGCCTCTGAAAACGAGGAAATAAAATATCGTAAGGAACCAGTAGTCCCACAAGAAAAAAAAGTGCAAGACACGTGACGTCTACCAATCCGCAGTGGGCCCACGTGGATGAGTACAGCCCCTTCCCTCTTACAGCGTGGTGGCCTGAGTCGCAACAATGGGACCATCATACGGATACGGCTGATTATGTAAATGGGACCAAATAAAAAACAAAACTTACCGTTTATTACTCCTATGTCTCATAAACACTTCTTCTGCTTCCAAGTTATCTTCTTCAGGCTGTATGAAGCTTGCCACATCAAATTCAACTGGACTTCTGTCATAATCCTCTTCTTGACGTACAGGACTCCTCCGTACATTAGGCCTTCTCACCCTTCTTACTTTTTCTCTTCTCAAATTTTTTCTTACATTGTGTATCTTGCGTTCAGCATCTTCGTCTACATAGCTATAACAAAACGATAATTCGATACATAATAGCAAACTTAGTAAATAAGGAAATCGTAACATTGTTTTCTGACATGACCATTGTCCGTGACAGTGACACTTAGATTGTCAACTCTTTTTTTGTTTTATTGTATAGCCAGTTTTGATTGTTTTATTTTTCGAGGACAAAGTTATTGAGTCTCTTTAGTAAATTTAAAAGTAAAAATGCGTAGGTTTCAATCCAAAGTTTACAAGAGTCTACGAGAGGAGAGACTACATGACTTAGGTAAAAAGTGAGTGGTGTGGGGATGTGTCACAGGTTAGTCAATCGCCTGCTCATGGAACACAATTCCATTCCAGCACCGCACAGCTTGCTCAGGCACCGTCTCAGTTAAACGGTAATCCTGTGGCCTTTTCTCTCTCTCTTCTTCAACCTTTGGCCACCCAATTAGAGATAGCAATCCGGCATCATTTCCAATCCAGCCGGATCCGGCATCATTTCCAATCCAGCCGGATCCGGCCCGATTTCCATCAGTCCGGCCACATCCGACCCGGATTGATCAAATCGGGATATTTTTTCCTTTTCATTTCAAAATGGATTATAAATAAGTTAGTCGAGTAAATGTGTTTATATATATTTCATGTTAAAACTTTAAATTGTATTTAACTATACAGCGTGTAACAGAAAGGGTATAATCATATGGAATACTGTGGTACGGACCATCAAACTGAACAACTTTCTCTAAGGGACCACCATCGAAATCGTAAAAAAATAATCAGCTGTCCTATACAAATTTCAATACCTACTCGACCCAAATGTATGGGACAGCTGATTATTTTTTTACGATTTCGATGGTGGTCCCATAGAGAAAGTTGTTCAGTTTGATGGTCCGTACCACAGTATTCCATATGATTATACCCTTTCTGTTACATGTTGTATAGTATGTAACAAAAACCCTGTTGTTCCAAGTAGGGACGTTTTCAGAATCGATATCCGATGGTAATTACGTAAGTCAATTAAAAAAATATTCAAGAAAAAAAAAGCAAAATAAATATTTTAATATTAATATTTGAAAAGTAACACTGATTGCTCAACTCTGCAAATATAGGTAGTCTTACAAATAGAAACACACAATGATTTTTTAAAAAGATTTTAATGGCCTCCGGCCAAACAAATTACAATTTAAATAAAAATGGCAAACAAAATGAAATATTTAAAATAACGACAATCGCTAGTAGTTCGGGCAGAGCTTCTGCACTCTGTGATGACCGATGAGAAAATGGACGAGCGCTGCCAGGCACCTTCCTTTTATAGCCCGTCGCGGTGTTGCTATTCTTGATTGAATTTTTCTTCCAATACGGCTTCTCCTGACGGGGCTGCGTGCTCGAAGCCCTCAGCAGGAATTCGAGGATGGTCCAGCAACACCCTCCGCGTCCAACGGCTGTTCGGTGTCATCATCATCAGTCTCTGTGAAGATACACACACATTCTAAGAAACATACTTATTTACATCATGTATCAACAGTTGGTCTAGATTCATATAATGCATAAAAGCGTCAGATTATGTACCAATTAGCCAAACAAGCCAACATGAGCAGTAATAAACGCTACACACTTGCGTTTCAAAACACATAGGTTTTACACAGGTCTGTTCCCACGCAACCGAATACCCCGCACATACTCTCGTGCGCACAGGATTTACATCAGTCTCTAGTAGGTCACCCCAGATACCTAATAAGGGCTGGATTTACACAGGTCTGTTGTCGGTTGCGCCACCGACTCACCCCAGAAACCACCAGTGTCAGGGTCAACCCAATACCAGGCGCACAGGATTTACACGGGTCTCTTCCACTGAACACAACACATAACGTAGCCAAAATTAACAAACATGGGCTTGTTTAGTACATAATCTAGCTCAGGAATAGGGAAAAGACTAGTAGGTATATAAGCTTAGCAAAGCAAACATAACAGCAAACGTACAACAAGTACCTTCAAAAAATGCAGCACAAGTTTCGGGTGTCCATTCACCCTTCCATAACACCATGTATGCAGCAGCTGCCTGACTAGTCTTTCCATAAGCTCCGGCTAACAATTGGACCTCATACCTATCGTTAGGGAGGAGCGGCCTCTCATACCGCTATCCAGCTTTCCGGTGCTTTGAGAGCTCTTAATCACATAGACTAAATCATTAACTTGAAACTTTTTAGGCGATTTCCTATTTTTATTTACATAAGAATCTTGTTTGTCTTTGTTTTCGCGAATAAGTCCTTCTGCACGTTGCCGTCTTATCTCGCGAATCGCATCACGGTTTGGATTCGAACCTTCACACGTTATATCTTTAATTAGAGAGTTAATTAAAGGTGTAGTGGAATCAGTGCCAATAAGGAGATTTAACGATGAATATTGAGTAGTCCTATGTTTAGTAACGTTCAGAACCAATTGCAGTTTCCATAATATTTTGGACCAATCATTTTCGTTATAATTTACTTCTACTCTTATCATGTTTAAAACTGTACGACAATAACGTTCCACTTGTCCGTTTTCCTGATGCATTTCAGGGGTAATAAAATGCACTTCGATTCCATAATTGGAAATCCACTTAATAAACTCATGGTTATCGAACATACGACTTCTATCGCACACTAGTCTTTTAAAAGTACCAAACAGTGAAATTATTTGGGTCATAACGCGTTTCGACTCGCTACAATCTTGTCTTGGTAAGGCATAAAGTAAACAATATTTAGTATACGCGTCAATTACGATAAGTACATGTTTATGACCATCACTTTCTCTCAGTGGTCCAAGTACATCCGCATGAATTGTATCAAATGGTACCGGAGCCTTTTCCCAAGAAGATATTGGTTGCAAAGGTGCGCGAGGAACTTGTTTATGTGAAATGCACACTACGCAGTGCGCGACATATTTCCTGACAAATTGCCTAAGACCGGGGAACCAAAAGTGTCGCAGGATCAGATCAGTAGTTTTGTCTACACCAATGTGTTCATGCTCGTCATGGAAAACGCGTAGTAAACTTAAGCGAAATGCCTTTGGTACATAACACAAGAATCGCGCTTGCTCACCCGTGACGTCATACTTATAGTACAAGAGGTTATCACGTTTTACATAACGCGTGTTATCTAATTGACCGTTATTTAATTTTTCAAGTAACGTTAATGTCTCCTCGTCACCTGCCTGTGCCACTTGAGCCCAATTTTTTGGTTTTTGAACAACATTAATAATATTGACCGGATTCCTACTCAAATAGTCTACATGCGACATAAGTGCGCCTTTACGGTATTCTAGCGAGAAATCAAAATCCTGCATATACATCCACCATCTTGCAACTCTGGGTTGGAGATCCTTCTTACGTTGTGTCATTTTTAATGCATTACAATCTGTGATTATTTTAAAAGATTTACCAATTAAATATTGCCTAAAATGTTGTAATGATTTTACTACCGCGAGGGTCTCTAGCTCATAGCTGTGGTATTTTGATTCCGCACCAGCGGTCAACTTGCTAAAATAACCTACAACCCGCCTACGGCCGTCTTTGTTTACTTGCATAAGGATTCCGCCGTAACCAATAGAACTGGCATCTGTATGCAGCTCAGTTGTCAATTCAGGATCGAATATAGCTAAAATTGGTTCATTGGTTAAATAAGAAATGATGTCTTGACGTGCATTTTCGTGTTCATTATTCCAATTAAAAATTACGCCTTTTCTAGTTAGGGCGGCGATTTGTGCAGTCTTAATCGCGTAATTAGGAATATATCTTCGGAAGTATCCTGCGAGGCCAAGAAATTGGCGGACCTGTTTGACATTACTCGGTTGCTGTGATTTAACCAATGCATCAATTTTATAATTGCTCGGCCTAACCTGACCATCTTTTATAACCCTACCTAGGTGTTCTATTTCGTTAGTGAGAAAAGTACATTTCTTTAGATTTATTGAAAAACCTGCTTCAGTTAGCGTTTTTATAACCGAATCTAATAAAACGAGGTTTTCGTCAATCCCGTCTGTCAGTATTAACACGTCATCGATGTAGACCATGACCTTTCCAGCACCCATGAAGGATTTAAGCGTTTTAGAGATAGTTTTCTGATAGAAAATCGGCGCGTTTGCTAAACCGTAAGGTACCTTGCAATATTCATACTGGGCTTCTGGTGTAACGAATGCAGTCTTATGAATAGACTCTTCAGCAACTCTAAGTTGATGGAAGCCGGAAACCATGTCTAGAGAGCTGAACCAGCGAGCATTACCTAACCTATCTATATAGTCGTTGATTAAAGGGAGTGGATGTCTAGTTTTGACTGTTATTCGATTCAGTGCACGATAGTCCACGACCATTCTATCAGAACCATCCTTCTTTTTTACTAGTAGGATCGGACTAGCGTACTCAGAATCGGACTCGCGAATAATTCCTTTATCGAGTAAATCCTTTACTATAGTGCGAACTTTTAATTTTTCATCATGCGATAATTTGTAGGGTCTGTAGTACACGGGCACATCAGTTGTTAACTTGATATGCATCTCACTATCTTTCACTGTTGTGGTCGCGGTACCACTTAAAAAGATTTCAGAATACTTGGTTAGGATCTCTAGTAACCGTTCCCTATCACTTCCAGATACCGACGTATTAATTTGATCGGACAAAGAAATCGTGTTTACTTGCATAGCATCGTTTACGGTCACTTCACTACGAACTATACGTTGGCAATCACCAGTCCTAACGTAGGTAATACCTTTCCTATTCAGTACGTCTGTACCGATTAGAACGGGTACATTCAAACTATTGCCATCTACAACACAAAAATCTATTTCTATTGTGATATCGCAAAACTCAACGGGTAATGTCACAAATGATTCCGATTTAATTTCCGTACCGCCTAAGCCGCGTAATGACTGATTAGTAGGCTTTAATTGACACGGGAAATGTTTAACCATATTTTTCGACATTAACGAAACGCATGAACCACTATCAATTAATACGTCTAACGGTACTCCCATTATGACTGCAGAAATTACATCACGATTTTTACAACTACCCGTAATTTCGCGACAAAAATTGACACCGTTATTATTTCGAGATTTTGCGCGTTCCTTAGCAAAACAAGTATCTTCGGCGTGACCTACTTTTTTGCAAAATGTACACTTCAACGGATCGCCACGAGATGTCGTTGGTAACGCGACTGTTTTATCGTCACTAGTAGTATTTGACCGTTTGTTACAATTAACACTCTTATGACCAAATTTATTGCACTGGAAACATTTTATTGATTTTGAATCTCTAGAATCATAATGACGTTTGCGATTTGAGTTATTACTGTTGGAAGATTTATCAGATCGATTACTATTAGAAAACACTTTCTTAGTATGACTGTTAGAAGGTTTAACAAAGCTCGATAAAAACTCCACTATGGAATCGGGTGATAATTTAGCGTTGGTAGCCATAGCGCGGATTTGTGGATCTGCAATTCCACGAATAATAATAGCAGTAAGCAGCTCGCTACTTAGACCTTTAACTATGCGTAATTTTAAAAGCGATTTACGAGCGTACTCAGCGTATGTGGAGTATTTATCGGACTCTGTCCGCATTACATCATAAAGAATGTTCGCGACATCGACAGAACGTGGGCACAGCGCTTTTAATTCCAATTTGAAATTGGACCACGTGCGAATATTGCTTGTCCATTGACTAAGCCAGGTGCGAGATTCGCCCTTGAGACAATGTCCGATGCGAGCAAGGCATTCTATGTCGTCCCAACAGTTTGAAATACGGGCTCTCTCTACTTCATTACACCACGTGTCGAAGTCATGAACACTCGGATCAAAATCAGAGACAAAATATCGGTTGGATCTGACCTGAGCACAGCTGATAGCGGTCAAAAGACGCTCTGCAGCGTTTGTCACCACGTCTTCAGACTGCGTTGATCCCATGTTGCTAGTGTGTGGAGTCGGTGGCGGCGTCCCCATTTGCGCGGGCACGAGCTCGCACAGCGGTGTAGGCGCCCCAAGCTCCGATGGCGATTGAGTCGTGTTGGGCAGCTCAGCGGCGCGGCTAGGGCCAGCGCTGGTCGTTGCAGTGGCTTGCGTCTCCACAGACGCACGGGGCTTGTCCTCCAACACGCGCAGCCTCCTCAGGATCTCTTCCATCGGATTGGGCGAAGGAGTTCGCCCACGGCGTTTTCGTTTGCTACCTTGATCGTTGGAAGTCATCGCGCATACAAAAACTCCGCCCGAATATTAAATAACCAAGCCACGTGGAGGAATACTAAGTTTTCCTTTATAAAACCAGAAATATAGGCCGTTCAGCGGCTTTTCAGCCTCCGAATCCCACTTCTGATCTTACAAATAGAAACACACAATGATTTTTTAAAAAGATTTTAATGGCCTCCGGCCAAACAAATTACAATTTAAATAAAAATGGCAAACAAAATGAAATATTTAAAATAACGACAATCGCTAGTAGTTCGGGCAGAGCTTCTGCACTCTGTGATGACCGATGAGAAAATGGACGAGCGCTGCCAGGCACCTTCCTTTTATAGCCCGTCGCGGTGTTGCTATTCTTGATTGAATTTTTCTTCCAATAGTAGGTTATCAAAAAGGCGCCGCCGCGCCGCGCCGCGCCGCTGTCGCCGCCCGCAGCGCCGCGCCGCTGTCGCCGCCCGCAGCGCCGCACACTACCATACCACTAACTAAGGTCATGAACTCGTCGCGTGTCGATCATATCACTCAGCTGTTTAACTGATAACTTTTAAAATATTCCTCATTTGAATAAGACATTTTGAAAAAAAGGTACACACACAGAATTCACTCACAAAATCACAATAATTTGGTTCTTTTTCCAATTTTGTCAACGTAGATCAACGACACATCCGTAAGTAAGTTGCGCAGACGATTGAAGGGCAGTGAGGGGGATAATTGGCTAGTGGCGGTCGTACAAAGGGTGCACGTGCCATAAAACGCGGCGGCGGCGGCGCAGGCGGCATGCTTTGTGTTTTAGCGCCAACCTGTCTAGCTATCGCGAATCAAAGGCGCCGGCGGCGCGGGCGGCGGCTAATGTTTATCAACCGTAGGCTAGATCGATTATCGGCGGCGGCGACCTCTCGCTTCCGGCCTTGGTTCAATCCATGGTCCGGAGCGAGACGGAATGGGACGCCGTTGCCTCCTTCTGCGAAGCAGTCATGCTAGCGAAGGAGGTGGCGGAACGTGAGAGGGAGAGAACCTCACGTCCCAGCCGCCGCGGGAGACGCACCGGGCATCGGGGGCCACGTGGTGGACCCCGGCCACCGTAGGCGCGGGCCTGTGGACGGTGAGCTATGGGCTAGCTCGCCGTCCGTCCGTCTTATGACGACAGGCCGTGTCGACGGCGCGTTCGTGTTCCACGCGCGCCTCAAAGAGAGTCAGCAAACAGGAAGGGGTCCTAAAGGACCGATGCCTGCCAGGGTTGCGGGACTGTTCGAAAGAGATACCGCGGCCCTGGAACACAAAGGGCAAAGGAAGGAACATTGATGGGTTTTAGTCAGTAAAAGTCTGACACTCCCTCCTGCTCAGCCCAGAGCGGGAGGGGTTATTTGATGATTTCCCATCGTTAAAAAAAAAAAAAAAAGGCTAGATCGTAAGTTCAGATGTTAAAAACATTTTGTAACAACACATAAACTGTCACTTAGGGGATATCTTCCGTGATTGTCTATTATTTTGTAACAATGTATCGAATTTCAAAACTATCTGATTATGGACAATATTCGACCACCATTTGTTTTTTTTTTAATTATAACTTCATTAATGGTAAGCCTACCGAAAAGGCTCTTTTAGCTTCTTCACTTGTTGGATTAAAGTCAGCATATAATCATGAATAGCAGACCAGTTCTCCTTGAACTCCTACTTTCAAATACAATCATTTCTTTTTGTAGTACTTTATCAAAAGCTGTCTCTTATAAGTATGTATGGTATAAGACGTCTTTCTCTACTCCTCGACTATGTTTTTGTTAGAGTTTTCATCTCGAATAAGTCTTTCTAAGATTTTTTTCATTACTAGTCGCATGACTTTTTTCTTTGGCAAAATGTATCATGAACTCGGTTTGTATCTTTATGATATTTCTTTGGATGCTGTAAATATGCAGGGTGTAACAAGACCCTTAACGAAGCCGTCAAACAAGTATTAGGTTCATCAAACTAAGTAACTTTACGCAATAAATATTGCTGGGAAACGACTTTTTTTTTTTGAGTGAAAAATCACGTGCTGATGGATGGATTGAATAGTACGAGAGTCGTGGAGGTGTTTTAAGTAAAAATCTTAAATTAGAAACGAGTGTTTTAAAAAAAACTTGTGAAAAAGTTGGAACTTTGACCCCCAATATCTCCGTAACTAGTTTTCCAGGTATCGTCTAGAACAAAAAAATAATCGCAATAATGGGAAAGACAAGTGCCTTTCGGCTTCGTGAAGGCTTGTTACACCCTTCATTATTTTTCCTGTAACTACAATGCGGCGTTCTTTAATCCTTGCACTTATAAATACTTCAGATAATTCAGTACTTAACGCCGTGCCATGAATGAGAAACTTCTCTGTAAATGTTATTCAGCAGTTACATATAACAACACAGTCATAACGTTAACATGGTTGAATCTCTTCTGCATAGAGCCTCTACAGCCACAAACCAGCGTCGAACGACTCGTACGCACACGCAACACGTATTTAAAGTACCAACTCATGCAACAACGCGATTGTATTGCCAAAAATGCTATCATGTATTAGTAACGGGTCTGGTAAACGTTAAATGACGCCGTATCCACCATTGCAATCCCTACACCCAATGCTGAGTGTAGGTCTCTTCCAAATCTCTCCACTTTTGTGTGTATACAGTTTCTCCCGGCCACTTTAATGAGATCATCTGTTAATCTAGTCGGTTGTCTTCCCACATTAATCCGCCCCGTCCGTGGTCTCCTCTTCATTACTTTCTTCCTTCATCTTCCATCCAGTCAACTGCATATAATAAATTGTCCGCCCACTTCCACTTTCTTTTTGTTATCGCTTCTGCTATGTCCGCTACGCCTTAAATGTGCGCTTAGCACAAACAAACCAAACCAAGAAACCACCTGACCTGACCAAAACAACCAACCCGACGGACCTTAAGAACCAAAACAAGAAATTTTGGTTGACGGAAATCAAATTGACACTAAAACATATCATATACTCGTATATTCACAGGGAAAAATCTTCCAAGGCGTTAGTCCCATAATTTATGATACCCGTTTGTCCACGCCACTGTAGGAAAAGGGTTTTAGAAGCTCAGGATTTATCGTGGAACGTTTGTAGGTAGGCAGTTTATGGGGGCACCGTATGGTGTCATTTTGATTGGTTATAATGTGAAATGTGCCACTTATCCCTTTTGATCCCAACAATGTATCAAACATTTTAAATAATTTTATTCAACCTTCAAGTCTTCAGCTCGCCGTCCGTCCGTCTTATGACGACAGGCCGTGTCGACGGCGCGTTCGTGTTCCACGCGCGCCTCAAAGAGATGTCAGCAAACAGGAAGAGGTCCGAAAGTACCGATGCCTGCCAGGGTTGCGGGACTGTTCGAAAGAGATACCGCGGCCCTGGAACACAAAGGGCAAAGGAAGGAACATGGATGGATTTTAGTCAGTAAAAGTCTGGCACTCCCTCCTGCTCAGCCCAGAGCGGGAGGGGTTATTTGATGATTTCCCATCGATAAAAAAGGCATTGTTTGTAGTTTGTGCATCACGCTACCAATCCGTGAAATAGAGCTGGTAACTATTTTAAGATTAGGCAGAGCTGAATCCTTAACTACACGGTAATGTAATAGCGGGTCACGGCATGCCTATTGCTATCAGCCGGTCACAAATCCCGTCTCAGAGCTGGTACTGAGAAACTCCTGGTGTAAAAACTCTTTAACCGACTCGGCAATCATATCCAGGACGTCAAGTCCAGTAGAAGTTTCTTCTTTGCGTGCCGATGAAAATCTAAATAGAATCGGACAAAAACTTAGCTAACCTTATTGACGATATGTCTTACTTATAAAACCCCAAAACAATAATACCATCATATCACTAAATCCAGCGAAGCAGTTCCACACATCTGCTTACTGTATCGTCTTGGAGCAATCAAGTAAGCGAATTAAGTGGTTATGTCCAATAATAAGATCTCGCAGTGAACACGTCACATGGATACGCCCTGCTGTTAATGAGATTCCGAGCTTTGTTTGATCTTACGAGACGAGGACGATACGATTTGATGAATTCTGAGGTGTATTCGCTGGTTTGTTTTTCTGTCATGCAGTAACAAGGCAATGGATCAATGTGATGTTTCGCTTGGAGTTAATCTAACAAAACAGGCATGTCTTAGAACCAAAAAATCTAAGACATGTGACATTTACAAAATAACTTACTACTTATGACTTAATTATGTAGGATTACTGCCCAATCAAATTCACAGTGAAATGGCCTGTAGTTCGGCAATGGGAACGTATAAGCTAATAACGCAATCCATAATGGAATCTACTTATGTTATATGCTTAGGATGTACTTATGTAAATAAGCTAACTAATCATCATTATACAAAGCAACGGAGGTCTTCATCTTCATAAGTCTGATCTTGGTCAGCGGTTGGTGAACCAGCTTGTGGCGCACAAGGTGGACCGAAGATCTAAACGTGTCGCAGGAATTAGCTCGATGCGAGAAGCATAAGCCTGCATCCAACTGTGAACGTTAATCGACTGAATGATGATGGTTTTGGGGTATGAAGAACGGGGTCTAAAGTTCTTCATCCCCCATAGAATAGGGAGGATCCTCCGACCAGACGATTATTGTGCCTGGTGGGCTACTGCCCGACAGTTGTTGTCGGATTCTTCTATATAGTCTTGAGTCGCGGATATGATGTTAGTTCTTCATTTGTGCCATAGATGGCGTTGTAGTACTGTTTATCGAATGTTGTTGTAGTACTTTTAGTAGTGCCGATACATTGGTGATAGTGAAGTATGATTTTTTAATAATTGTAATAATATTAATTGCATGATAATAATGACATAAATATATGTACTTAAATAATTTGCACGCTTGCTTGCAGGCAGAATACAATGAGCTATAGGACATAAGATCTTCCTTTGTAATTTGCATGTATTTTCTTGCAAAGAAACTTTTTTGATTTGATTTGATATGATTGTTATTATTATTCGTCAGTTATAAGACGGAATATAAATTCAATTTCTCCAAAAAATCGTATTCTCTAAAAGTCCTCGCAGTTATTAGACGGGAGTAGACCAATTAGAAGAGCCAACTGTTCTAAGACATGAGCTTTTGTCTAATAATATGAAAGTGTAATGTACTAAGGGACACGAGGGTCTGGCTGTAATCCCACTGACTTTCAATAACGGGCCGTAATGAACTGCCTCAGTGTTGATGGTTTCTAATGAGATTTTCTGTATTGTGGGCTGAGTGATGAGTTGTTTTGTGACAATAAGTTAAGCTGTTGAGTAAGGTTTAGAAGTAAAGCAATAATATGTAAAGAAATGGTTTAGTGAACTAGTGCGTCTGTGATTTTGTTAGAACTCCATAAAATCTTTTACACGGTGTAGATCGACGTACAAACTGTTCCCATGAACTTAGCACATAGATTCAGCACCGTATTTTTGTTGTAGGGTATTAAATTATAGAAATCAGCTAATTTATGCAAAATTGCAATACTTGCACGGTCTAAAATATATCCGGTACTGGGTTCTCAATTGGGTTCAAATATTTTCTGATGACTTATTAGTTACTTTGAAGACCCATTCTAAAGGTGAGACGTCCCGTGTTGGATAACCAAGGAAAATCTTGGATGGAACGTTTCGAAAACAAATAAAATCATGAACATGGGCGCTTTAACACATTTTAGTCAAAAATCCTTAACATTCTACAACTTACCACTTCTTTATCCTAACATTACAAACATCTTCATTGAAAGTCGTGATTGTTTCACAAAAATCCGTGAGCTCATCACCGTCTATGTAATATGGTAATGAAAGCGTTCGCGAGGCGTACGCTAGCACCCATATAATATGAATTCATTATGTTCTCTTTAATTAAATTATCTTACTAATTGCTTCATATACTTGTAGGCAATTGTAAGGAAGAAAGAGTGAGTTTTGAGCTTAGATTTTTGTATTTGTTAGTGTTTTTGACACGCATTTTGATAGGTACGTAGTGTACGTACGGCTTGACTTTTTTCTTAAACGCTTAATTACAACAAACTATGATGGGTATAGCTTATTGTATAGTTGACCTTCGCTTAGCTTTACTAATGTGACTTCCACTTCAGGAAAATGGACTAAATCAGCTAAACAAGGATCATATAAATACACAATCTTAATATTTCGATACAATTACGACCATTACGACCGTCAAAATCAAGCACTGTAGTTTCAACTTTAGTGAAGTTTAGAATTCACTCTAATCCCGGAAGGTTTAGGCAGAGGTACATTTCAGTAGGCCAGTTAGGTTTAAGTCTCATGTAATAGGGGGCGTGCGTGGAAAAACAGAATAGCACTTTGCCCGACCCGGGAATCGAACGACCAACGAACGTACTCTTCATCGTTATATTAGAAACGTAATAGAAGGAGACGAGGTCAGCAGGCCTAGCCAAGTTACAAACGTTTCGTATCGATTCTCTTTCTACAACAATTGTTACAATTGCAAACAATTGTTAACGCCTCGGCGCAAGCGATTGTAGAAAACGCTAACTTGGTAGCCAACTTGACACGACTGAGTCGATCGCTCGTTCTACAATGAACTTCGACAAAACCTATACTTTAGTCTATGGTGAGCGTTCCAACAAACGTCAAACTAACGTCAAGGTCACAGTTGTGTACTTAGTGCGCGAGCTCACGTTTTGTTTTGGATTGATACGAAAGGAATAATTGTCTAACGTGTTAAAAAAGTAAGCGAAATAAGGTGTGAGTTCTACTTATAATTAGTTGATTATAATATATCAAGTGCGGAATGTAATTTTAAACATTACTGTCACTCAAAATAATATGATATCGTGCATTTGAATGAAAGATACCTTAAATGAACAACTTTTATATGATGGAATCTAGATCTCGAGCAAGCCCGGAACAGTTCGCAGCTTTATTAGAATTCATGGAATGGTACGTAAGTTAGTTTTTTCGTAATCTTCCTTTGTTAAAATCTATCATACTTGAGCACTTGAAAGTTAGAAACGTAAAACTAATACTATTAGTTATGACACAATCAAAACAATGGTGTTTGACCCTCTACTTATCAATAGACCCTTTGTTTCTCTGAAATGATAAATACAGTCCAAAATTATGGTAAATAAACAAAACACTTCTCGGTCTCAACACGGCTGGCTCATATAGGCGCCATTTTTTCATCGTTTTCTCTTGGGTCTCGGCGATCGCTCGGCTGGCGTTCATAAACTTCGACATCGTTTCGTTAGCGCTTGTCAAAACTGTGACTTGGCTACGATTTATATGAGATGTAGCGTTCAACGTTGTAGAAAGGATCACATTTCATTCTATCATTTCGAACGATGTAAACTTGTCTACGAATTTTCTATTCGTTTGTTTAAACCACGTGACTTTACGATAAGATGACGTCATCCCCATACATTTGATTAGTTTTCTATTAGCGTTAACGATTGTAGATTGTCAACTTGGCTAAGCCTGCAGGAGTCCACATAGAACTAGCTTTAAAATCACCCCAAGCGAGGCAAAGTTTCAGAAAGACCAAAATTTTTAAATGGCAAGCTGCGCTGAATTTGTTCAGCAGTTTTCACATGAAACCTGAACTAACAAATGAAAAATCTAGAAAATATAGGGAGGTATTTATTCAGACTCAAAAAGTTTTCAACATTCCTTTTTTTGTGAAAAATATCTACTGTGTGAATGCAAAAGGTGAGATCTTAAAATAGAATAGAGGATCTCACAAGTATGTATTTTTCAAACAATTCAGCTTAAGGAAATATTTTTAAGGGCCGATTTTACAATCGTCAGATAAACTAGCAATATTCTTGATTTTTCAATGGTCAGGTAGTAATTAACTGTCGAATAAAGCCTCTAACGGAGGAATGAAGTTACCTGCTACTGTAAGGGCCAGTTAGGGTTTTATCTCACCAATAAGTATGACGTTTTTATGTTTGACAGTTTCATTCGTTTTGTGCGTTTTGTTAAAGTGGCATAGGGTCGGTGATTTGTTATGATGGATGTGTTTGAAACATTTGATGACTTAGACATCCAGGAAGAACGTGAAATCCTTAATTATTCAACCACCTGAGAAAGAAACCGACTTTTACGAAAGAGGCTTGATAATTTTAACACCCCATGTGTTAAAATTATCAGGCCACAGACACACACATATACAGACTACAATGAATTGTTAGGCACATTTCATTTGATTAAATATGGGGACATCTTTACATAAGTAAATAAATGTGCCTAACAATTGTTTTCAATGATGAATTATCATCTGCGTAGCCTTTTCCCAACTGTGTTGGGGTCGGCTTCCAGTCTAACTGGATGCAGCTGAATACCAGTATTCAACATGGAGCGACTGCCTATCTGACCTCAACAACCCAGTTAGTACTACGTAATACGATACCCCTTGGTAAGACTGGTTGTCAGACTTTTTGGGCCACTGACTACCTGTAACGACTGTCAAAGATCTACAATTGACAGCCGGGACCAACGGCTTATGGTGCTTTCTGAGGCGCAGAGGAAACTCGGTATGTAATGGGCGGTCACCCATCCACAGACCAACCTAGGCAAGCGCGGCTTAACCTAAAGATCGACCTGAGCGGTTGTTATTATTTTGCAAGGAGCTTGTTTTCAATGATGAAATCAGATCATAATCATCTTACAATTGGGGATTTTTGTGTTTAGGTTTTTTGGAGAGCTACATTATTGTTACATAAATATGATAGAAATTTTATTTTTAAATCTCTACCCAAAAATTAAATAAATGTACATAATAATTTTGACTCCAGACATTAATTTAACAAATGAATATTACCTATTTAAAACGTTAAGCTTTTATAATTGCTACATATAATTATGATTCAACATAACACCTTTTTGGCTGAAATTCACAAGGCCGTAGTATTAAAGATTTAACAAACCGTTATGTTATTTTATATACGAATTTAATTATACTCGTGCTGAAAACTACACATTATTTCAGATACTTTAACCAAGAAAATACACACATCAAAAGTGTCTAGGGATCAACATATATTTTTGCAATAACTTTTCTCCTGATTGATATTAATTAAAATTTTCTTTAAGGATTCATCAAATAAAGTGTTTTCGTTTGTCACAGTAACGATAAACCAAGTCACCTTTGCATTAATAAAGAAATTTGCCATTTTCCTAATAAAGGGATTTTTGACATTTGAACCACTAACACAAATGTTCGAAAAAAAGACTGAAATAACAGTTTTCTTTAAAATTTTATTGGGTAACTTAAACAATTAATAATCCGTGTTTCTACCGCGAACACTAACAACACAAGAACATCGGTTTGGCATACTCAAAATGAGTTCATCCAAATCACGCTGTGGAATGGCCGCCCGTGTTCGTTGCAACAACAAAAAAAGGTCTTCTTGCGACTGGATACCCTCCATATTCGGCAGAGCTCTTCTCTGTAGCATATCCCATGCATGCTCAATCGGATTCAAGTCTGGCGACTGAGCAGGCCAGGGCAGGACATTGATGTTAGCTGCGGCGAGAGTCTGTCTTACAACTCTTGCGGTGTGCGGTCGTGCATTATCATGCATTAACTGAAATAAGGGACCGATTTGCACTTGTAGAGGAACGATGACGTCTGATACAATCGTCTCAGCATAAATTTGAGCGTTGAGGTTGCCTCTGATCCAAATCAACTCAGTTCTTCCGCCGATCCAAATACCCGCCCATACCATGATGGTTCCACCACTATAAGGATGGACTTCCTGGCAGGATTTTAATCGCTGTTGGCGTCCAGGGGTTCTCCAGTGTCGTATACGTCTTGTATCCGGTCTCATACCAAAACGAGACTCATCAGAAAATCACACGAAACGCCATTGTTCTTCTGCCCAATTTCTGTGTTCAAGAGCCCATTGATATCGTATCCTACGATTGTGCATTGCTATAGGTGGTACCCGTAGCGGTCTTCGGGAATGAAGGTTCACTTCATGCAAGCGGTTTCTGACTGTTTGGTCGCTAATTAAGTTCCCTGAAGAGTGATGAAGCCTCACGGCTAACATCATGGCGGTTATTGTTGGAGCTCTTCGAGTTAAGATTTGAATGTATCGGTCTTGTCTCCGTGTGGTGCAGCGATACCGTCCTCCATGGCGCTCAGCCACGGTACCAGTGCTTCGGTAACGTGTCCAAAGTCGACTGATAACACTCTGACTTGTATTCAGAGCTAAAGCCACAGTACGTTGCCGGGAACCAGCTTCTATCATTCCCACGGCTCTGAGCATTTCTTCCCTGCTTAAATGACGTCGCCGCTCCATAATAACGTTGGTTTTAATCAGTAGTAGGGAAACAGTAGCACTAATAATGTCTTCAATGCGTTGTATGTTTTTATAGGGAAAATATTGACAGCTGATTTTCATCTTTTACTCGAATTTGATTCACAGTTCCTGATTCAAATTATGAAATGCACCAAAAAGGATCCATATAAATTTATAAAATCATAAATTTATTACAAAGCCACATCTCAATCTCAAGAAATCCACATAAAAATGCTTGATCCCTAGACACTTTTGATGTGTGTAGTTTCACCTCAAAAAAAAAACAATACTTCAGCCAATTCAGCATCAAAATTACCAACATAATACCACAAAGAACGCTCTCATTGCAAACGCTTTGACAGCTCAGGCAAATATTAAACAAAGGTTTAGTTTGAAAAGGGTGACTCAATAAATAGAGTCTGACAGTACGCCCCAATTGTGATGAATTTATATAGCTTAAGGGAGGATGGTTTTATGGTAGATGGAGGGTTAGAAAATATGAATCTGGAAGGATTTTCTTGAAAGGGACAAACATAATTTCGATTTAATGAGGTCAAGGTCAAAGTAAATAAACAGATAACATTTAAAAACGATAGGTATATTTTAGTACAGATGCCAGCACATCAAACTGCTACAACCTGTCAAATTTCTTTAATAGATTTTCAACTTTATTGCTAAAGCGTTAGGTTCATGGTTGATTAGGAAAATTTGATGTGCCGTCTATACCATTTTAAATAGAATTACATTACTCAATATAGATATTTGACAGCCGCTACAAGTGGTCAGTGGCCCAAAAATCTGACAACCAGTTTTACCAACGGGTATCATCGTATTACCTAGTACTAACTGTGTTGTGGAGGTCAGATAGGCAGACGCTCCGTGTAAAATTCTAGTTTTCAGCTGCCTCTGGTTAGACTGGAAGCCGACCCTAACATAGTTGGGAAAAGCCTAGGCAGACGATGATGATGATGACTATTCAATGTAACTGTCTCGTTAGTCTAGTAGCCGCATGTTTCCTGGTTGGCCTCGTTGTGTGTGTGTTTGTGTGTCTGTCATCTATTCCCAGTTAGGAATGAAGGGTTCTACGTCACAACTCATGGGTTTACCATCAGCAATTCTTCTGTAGCAATCCGAAGTTAGGAGCCTTACCCTGTTAATGGTAATAGGCTTGCCCCATTACATCGAACTTAAACATAATTGGCAACATGTGAGAGTATATTTTTGGGGACACCTCTACCTAACCTTTAGTGGATTAAAGGCGTTATGCTAGCTAGCTCTAGCAAAACATCACAGGTGTAGTAGCAGTTCTTGTACTTTTTTTTTATTTTAAATGCAATATTACTATTCAGCACATAATGTAGGCAACACTAAAATTAGCTTTTATGAAAATGCAAATTGAAGAAGATATTATCTGCGCGTAAGGGTACTTCTATCTTGTCTATGCAATACTATTCTATTTCTAAGCATTAAGATAAGTCCTTTCTGATTAAATTACCCCTTACCTATGCAAATAAGTAATAGTTTTAGATGGACTCTTTGCATTAAAATGAAGTTTATTGTGGTCTAGTTGAATACAACGTGTTTTTGAATGTATATAAGTATACCGATTGAGAATTTCTTGTTATAAAGGACCACAGTATAAATATAATCCTCCTGACCGTTTTGGGTAAAGGCGGCCCATCTCACCGGAGAATAAGCATTGACTTAAGAACAGAACCAGGGGAATTTTGATCTACAACAAAATTTCAATCCCGAACTGCTACTGCCAAAATTCCTAATTGAAAAACCCAATAACACTTTTTCAGGCCTGGCAGTTCCATAATAAGCAATATCCAGTTAATAGTGACTGTTATACAATATCCAGTTAATAGTGACTGTTATACAATATCCAGTTAATAGTGACTGTTATACAATATCCAGTTAATAGTGACTGTTATACAATATCCAGTTAATAGTGACTGTTATACAATATCCAGTTAATAGTGACTGTTATACAATATCCAGTTAATAGTGACTGTTATACAATATCCAGTTAATAGTGACACTAGAATTAGCAATCACATCGTTATGTCAACGAATCGGTTATCATATTTGTTCTTGTTGTCCATAGTCTTGGTGTAGTTCCTTAGTTGCCTATTATATCTCACAAGGGAGATCAGCTGAGTTGGGGCTGTCACAATGTTTAATTCAATTTTCATTTTTTTTTTCTTTTAATATAACATTGCCCCACACCGGGAATTTCTACTGTATCGTGGGTGCGTTTACAGACATTTAAACTCACATACACATACAGCCAGACCCGGAACTACTACCTGTAAATCATATTGTTCCGTGCCGGGATCGAACCCGTGACACTCAGAGCAGCAGCCAATCGCTCAGCCACTGCGCCAACCGTGCCGTCTAATCTTATTGAAATAAGAGTGTGAAGCTCGTAGCAAAATAATAACTGCCGTGCGGTACCTGTCAACCTTTTTTGCTGGCGTCGCCCCGTGCCTTACAAAGCATGTTGAGCAGTTGATCCGACGTTCTGTCATTAGTAGATTTTTGACAGTCTTTCCAGGTAGCCAAAGGCCTGAAAGTCTGACAACTTGACTTGAAAAGGGGGTATTGTGTTAATAATAATAATTCATTTATTAGTTCAAGTAACAAAGACTCATTAAAACACACAGAATTCAATAGATACATGATACATTAAACACACACAATATATTACACATTCCAATACAGTACAACACAAAACAATAACCACACAAAACATATATTGATATTGACAGCCGACGACTGTATGTGACGTGCAAGTCAGCAGCAGCAGATGTAAGGACAGTCGAGCCAATCAGCACGCTGTTGGAGCTGCTGCGAACCCTGCGTACCAGGGACGCGCTCCGCTTACGCATCGTTGCATAGAAGCAGTCGACGCTAGCGACAGTGAACATCCCCGAGGCACTACAATGTCGCGGCAGCCCCATCAGCGCTCTAAATGCATTGTTATATAGGACGCGGAGGGCTTCGTATGCTTAGGGCTTCGTTAAACAAAAATATGTTGTGGATGTCTTCAGCTGTGTCTAGTTATGCTGGTAGCCATCGTCAGCATAGTCGGGTAATGGCTAGGTAGGATAATGTTGTAATGGTTGGACAAAACACTTAATGGAATTAAAAATAATCCTTTCCCAAAAAAAGATGTCTCTCGATCCACCATCTAATCTCTGCTTGCTCTAAAGTGGTAGAAAACTTATAAACGAAAGAAAAATAAATAACACAAACACTTTATTCTCAACCCGTATCAATGCCAAGGACTATAAATAAAGTTTTCCTAAAAACACAAACATAAAAAACAAACAATTCACATTTATCGCCTAAAGCCTTGTGCTCACTAGGCGACTTACTTCCAGCAACAGTGCAACATCCCGCAATATCGCAAAGCATTTATTTCCTCTATCTGTTTTGGATTTACTTAACATTACGAAGCGACCTCACTTATCAGCTTGAACCGGTAGAAAGAGCGTTGATAATGGCGTTCATATCACTGTAGCCGCGACCATGAAGTTAGATTCGCCAAACTAAATGAATGCGACAGTCGAATCTTAGCGCGATGATTGGTTTGGTTAAAACATAGACGTTCCTAGCAGCCCTATCAGAGATTGTTTGAGCTGAGGCTGGCGCTGAGAGTACCAAACCAACAGACTTCGGACAAAATTTCTTGCAAAACATCAAAAGTAATCTACAACAGTTTGTTCCTGTATTTTTCAGGGAAGTTCTTGACAGTAAAAACACCCAGAGATTCGTCGCACAGTGAATACCAGGCCTTATATCAAGAGCAGGACCTGAATATCTACACCGAATGCCGAATGGTAGTGGAAATAACTTCAATACACTCAGTAACAATAGAAAAGTACTTCTGTTGCGCAAAATAAATCAAGTTGGCAAAAGTTTGATCAAAGCAATAAGGTCGAGAATGGTTTGTAAAAAAATCACATTCAAAAGTTTGAGTGTTGAGATATTAGGCTCGGGACACAAAGGAAATAAATGATCAGGGCAGGTATAATATCTGAGAATAGGGATGGAAAAATAATAAAATGAAAAAATGGTGTGTCTCGTTAAAACATTGTTCGATATCGTTCATGGATGCCCTGATACTGTCTCCATTTAACCTTCATGCCTCTTCATCACAGATCAATCAGTTTCCATGACTTAAATAAACATAAGCAAATTATAACGTTGTAGCTAGGACATAGGCATATGGACCATGATCCACCATGCTGGCTCAGTACTTTTTGGTGAATGTCATACGTCTTTCGATTTTGTTTTTTATTTTCAGACATGCCGATTTACGCGCTATTATTTCTTTCACCTTTCACCAGCATTCGTTATTCGAGGCCTCTGGGAAGTTACTCTGCTCTGAATACTTAAACGCCTGAATGTTATGTTGTAGCATTTATTTCGCAGTGAAAATTGTTTTTTTTTTATCAGGAGTCAACACAACAAAAGCTACACCATCATTTTGTTTAAAAAGTTAGATATGTTAAATGCCGTATTTTAGATCTAAATGAGATTACACATTAGCATTTTGAACTCACTGAGTGATGGATCAGCTAGTTTTAACCATGCAAAATGATTGATGGTTCTAATGACGGTGCGCTGGCTGATTTTCACTTTGGCATAGATAAATCAATTGATATGAAATACGAGGTGAGCTTTAACTAATGAAGGATGAGCTTAGTTATGTTTGTAAAGTCATGAGCGTACAATATCCTGGTATCAAAGGCATGGCCTTTAAAATAAATAGGGCTAGCAAAGTGTCACCATCGGTACGTTTGCTATGTTCATTCTAACAGGCGTTTTTCAGACAAATTCAACTTCAACTTCTGATCGAAGATTGCACCGATTATAAGTGCCAATAACCTTTGAATTGGCTATATCTATAAGTTGTAGAAATCAGAGCTATTTTGACAAGGCAACTGTGACAGCTGATAAAATAAAATCAAAATCAGTTTACTGATCAAAAGAAATAAAACAGTTGTGTCGTATAATATAATCAGTGAGCCACAATCTAAGCATCGATCGCTTATATCTATGTGTGTGGCTCGGGATTGCGAATTTTACAAATTAAAAAAAATACATAGAATTGAATTGAATTAAATTGAATCAGTTGGTTTTAGTTCATATTTTTTTACTTATAATGACATTTTATCATTTAAAGTGCCTAACACACGATCAAGAAAGAATCAATGAATGACATAAAGGTACCTACTATTAAAATAATCTAAGTAAGACTGAAACTAATTCTACTTATAAATCGTAAGAGTGTAGTCTTCCACATTACAGCCTTATCAATATCTACAATAAAAACACTCAAGACAAAAATACGGTTCAATACAAAACCACTATTCACTTAATGTTCGCAGAATGTAACAAAACCGTGAATTCTTCACGAATTCGTACACTTTGCTCCATTGTACTCTAAAGTACTCGAGTTACTCTTTAAATCTAATTTGGAAAGGCTTTTCGTGTCAAAACTCGACTGTATTTACACCAGGTAGGTAACTCAAATACTAAGTAGCGGATTGAGTTCGTCGGATTTTCTACCACTTGTAGATTGAAAGTGAGTTTTTCGTGAGAATAAAGGAACCGTTTTTTTGGCTATCTTGATTACCTCTGGACTTTTAGAGGTATGAAGAACAAGGCGTCAAGGTCTTCGTCCTCCTTTGATATGTCCTCAGACCGGACAGGTGTTGCGTATGTAGGCTACTACTCGTCTGTTGCTGTCCAGTTTCAATTTACGTCGTTGTAGATGCCACACTGGTGGTCTCTCTAAGTACTACAGGGTGGGCGGTCGCGGGTTTCAGGTCAGACAAAATTAATTATTCAATTAGGAATTGAAAAGGTGGTATAATTATGGTCTATAGGCAAAATTCTCGACATTTTACACCTGAATTAGAAGACTTTAGGCTATTCCTTCCAATTTATAGCAGTTTTTTAAAATATAGAAACAGCTAGTTAACTAATACGCAAAATTAATTTTTCTTTCTCATTTTCTCCATTTTTTTTTTTAAATAATTAGCCAAATGTTTGTTACTAAACCTTCCCGTGGTCTTTTTGGTCTGAAATATATATATATTTTTTTAATATTAATGTGATTCAAAGAGAATTTAGGAACAAAAAGTCTCTGTGGACTGAAATGTCACCGGCAAACTGGCAACCATCCCACTTTTTTTTTTCGGATGGGAAATCATCAAATAACCCCTCCCGCTCTGGGTCGAGCAGGAGAGACTATCAGTCTTTTACTGACTAAAACCCATCCATGTGCCTTCCTTTACCCTTTGTGTTCCAGGGCCCGTATCTCTTTCGAACAGTCCCGCAATCCTGGCAGGCAACGGTCCTTTCGGACCCCTTCCTGTTTGCTGACTCTCTTTGAGGCGGCAACCATCCTCTTGAACAACAAAACGTGCTAAAAGCACACACAAAATTCTCGAATCAAAAACCAATTTTAAAACTAGCAACAGATGGTAAGGATTTTTGTTTTAAGACAAGAGTGCGTCTTTTTGAACTACAACTCAAATAATAGCGTGCACTCATTTTGCCATTACACTTTCAGATCGGCTCCGAGACGAACTGAACTAAACTGTAGACTTCAACTTTGTACCTATATTATCAGACTTGGCAAGTGGAGAAATTAATGCAACAAAACTTATGCATTTATCTGAAAATCGCATGATTTCGGAGTGAAATTCAATTTAAGAAGAAGTGCATAACCAAATACATAGTAATTGAACTTTTTCACCATTAACTGGTTTCTTGAAAAATAAAATCTCTTAGCTCAAAATAATAACAGAGGTCGAACTTTCGATTAGCCGTGCTTGCCTAGGTTGGTTCGTGGATGGGTGACCACCCATTACTTAGAGAATTTCCTGCGTACCTCGGAAAGCACGTTAAGCCTTTGATCCCGGCTGTCATTTGTAAATCTTGGCAGTCGTTACCAGGTAGTCAGTGGCCCGAAAGTCTGACAACAGTCTAACCGAGGGGTATCATAATACCTAGTACTGACTGGGTCGTGAAGGTCAGATAGGTAGTCGCCCCATGTAAAATACTGGTATTCAGCTGCATCCGGTTAGACTGGAAGCCGACCCCAACATGGTTAAGAAAAAGCAGGCAGATAATTAATGAACTGCTTTCTTGAAAAATTATCACTCATCATTATTTTCCTGCCGTGTTTCTTGGGATCCCTTCATAAGCCTAAAAAAGAAAAAATGTATGAGATTTGCTTTTCAGTTTAACTTGAAACCAAACGGTGATGCCTGATAAAATTTTTAGTTTCTATTCTCTCTATTTTAAAATTAATCTGTAACCCATAAAAGAAGTACTCGTATCTGCCTCAGCAGCCCTTGACTTTCAAATCTTGTCTGTAGCCAATTCCTTCAGATTAGTTTGAATGCGTTTTCAGTACCATACATTTTTGTTACCGTCCCACCAGCTCCTTAGCAGTTCCCATTGCCACTTTGGCTGGCCAACTTTTCCTAAAGCTATATCTTGCTCTGCTAAAGTTTAGCAATACACCTTAAATCTTGCTTTGTACACATGGTTTTGTGCTTGCATTGGCACAAAAGTTTATACAAAATCGATCTAATTTAAAACTACAGGCGCTCCGATATTCTATGAGTATCTGCTAGCTACTGGTATGTATTGTACTGAACTCAGTGCTCTAATTTCCCAACGGGCACATTCGATTTGTCGAACTACTGTCAATGCCAAATTCTCCAAGTCAATATTTACGAAATAGATTCCGATATTGTATCGATAGCTAATAGGCCCGGACTCCCGGTTTAGGTTAAATAGCCTTGTTTTGTGGTGTGTTAGTGTGATTTATGTGAGAACTGTGACATAATGAGTTGTTTCAAAAAATTATTTTAATTATTTATCTATTTCCGTATCGTGTTCATAATTTTGGCCTGTGCAGTGTAAGCCTGACAGCTGCTGGACTTTTGAAGATTGCTGATGCACATATGTATATGTATAAGATCGTGTGCAAGTTGCGACACATTCTTTAAGCTGTGTGTACTTGTTACCTAATTTGGTAAAACTTCCATGGCTACCATAGATACGAAAGTAGAAGAATTGTTGTGAGAATATACCCAAAATAATCCATTGACCTCTTTTGCAGAAACCTCGTTATGTCGGTAATGCGGGTTGCAGACTGAAAATTAAGCTATGGCGAAGCTAAACTAAGCCAGTATAGCTAAGTTATAGATATAGTGTGTAGTTATATAGTTTTAATAAGGTTTTTAAAATGTTTATTATAGTTTGATTATTTTGTGTATTTATCTATGGGCCTCAGATGCCTGTTAATAAAGTGATTATGATTGTAGCTAAGTTAACGAAATATGTCCCGTGCACACCAAGAACTAAACGAAAGTTGAGTTAGTGTTGTTAGGTTCAATATTGGCGGACGTATCGCTCGTCATGAATATAATCGATGAAGAAAGTTCTGATGATACTACACATAAGAAAAGAAGGATTACTCACTTATTATTAAATATTATCTAACTATAAGACATTACTCACCCTGGATATGTTTACATTCAATATCTGCAAAAAATTGGAGAGTTATGGAAACTTTATTTTACGAGTTAGATAATGAACATTTTCAGTTCGGTAGGTATAAACGACACAAGACATTGGACGGCAATGGCGAAGGCAGTGCGAAGCGGTGCCAGTGAAAGGGTGGAAGGGCGTATCTTAGAACGTGTAGCTGCAAAATAATGCTACACAGCTAACTTTAGGTTCACATCTTTTAGTTAGCTCACATAATTTAGCTGGCATACTTTGCATACATGTGAGCTGAGCTAAGATAATATTAAGAGCTCTTCAGAGGAGACAAAAAAATCACTTGCCTACTATACAGAAGTAATTTTATTGACACATATAACATTGATGCGAAAATGAAGGTTGTGTTTCCTTGAATTGTAATCTTGGACATCACTTGCTTGATAAGGTAGGTCCCTAAATACAATTTATTACAACTACCCTCACATAAACCACACATTCTTCGTACTTCTTCTTCAACTCCACAAGTTCCCCAATAACTTGCATCCAAATTAAATGAAAGCGGCTGCAATGTGAATATTATGCAGACGCGCATGCTAAACGCGATAGTTTGCCGAACTTGAGAGCCGCCTAAAGTTTGTGTGGCGCCATCTATTGGCGGTGCGCGGTTATTGAATTAATATGTAAACTGAAGTTGCTGTTACTTTGATTACGTGTTATTTTGATTGGAAGTATGTATCCATATTTTTAAGCCTATAAGTTGATAAGAAAAAATTAAAGACTCTAAATTATGCCTGTTAAGTATAATAATAGCCAGTGTCCTTTGCATCGTGTAAATAAGAGACCACAATATTTTCTATACCTACATTTGTTATGCTTGCGGTCATTATGTAATATCGGTTTTTTTTTTGATGGTACTAGAAAAACAACAGTGCTTCTAAAATTAATACTTCTGACAGCTACAGCCCAACATCGGCTAGAGCCATAGACTATAATAGTCTCTAACTTAAACTTTTCTCAAGGCCGTTAGTATCTAGAATGAAATCGAAACAACTGAGGTGTAAATAACGTGTCCTATACAAGCTCACATAGTAGGTGATACTGCGAAAGTTGTGAACTAGGCGAGGTTTCGGCTAACTTTTAAGATAAAGTTTTTGTTGCAGCGTCATCTATCGGTGGATGCGATTATTAATTAATAAGTTATTTAGTTCTACGGGTGGTGGTGTAATGCTACGTCTTCTAATACAGGATGTAACAAGACCCTTCACGAAGCCGTCAACCAAGCATTCTGTTCATCAAACTAAGTAACTTTACGCAAAAAATATTGTTGGGAAACGACTTTTTTTTTTTGGGGTGAAAGGTCACGTTTTATGGTAAGACTCAATGTAACACACTCAAAACATTATGCTGATGGATGGATTGAATAGTACAGGGATCGTGAAGTTGTTTACAGTAAAAATCTTACGTTAAAAACATGTATTTAAAAAAAAAAACTTGTGAAAAAGTTGGAACTTTGAGCCCCAATATCTCCGTAACTAGAAGGTTTCCAGGTATGGTCTAGAACAAAAAAAATATCGCAATGACGGGGAGAACAAGTGCCTTTCGGCTTTATTTAGTGTCTTGTTACACCCTTTAGAGGTTTTCCAAAAAAGTTTGGGTCGGCTTCCAGTCTTACCAGATGCACCTAAATACCAGTATTTTACATGAAGCAACCTTCACAAACCAGTTACTGGATACCACGGTCCCCTTGTTAAAACTTATGGGTTTTAGGCTACCCATAACACCTGACAAATATCTAAAAATGATAGCCGTATAAATATTTTCAGTCCTCGATAAGCTAGAAGTTCCTACATCATAGTCATATAAGTATTCAGTTTTATATTATTCCGTAATTTAAGACTGGGCCCTGTAAAACCCCTTGATCCAAGCCCAACCTTTTCGAGCAATAAAAAAAAATCTTTGTGATAATAATTATCACCAAGATTTTACCTTCGCTGTGCTGCTCGTGCTCATCCATCATTCTTAAAATCCGTAATGGTAGGCCGTTGGTAGCCGAGTAGATACTTGCATGACATGATTTACAAGATAATGGATATTGGTGAAAATGGACTCTTATGGACGTCATGAGCGATGGTGTGCCAAGTTAAATTAATGTCGGTCGGGGTGCGAACAGAGAATAGTACATTTTGATATGGGGAAACTTTGTTATTGCATTCAAGCGCGGAATTAACACCCGAGCTGCAGGCGAGGGTGTTATGGAGTCGAGAACTGCAATAAAAAATCCCCACGCGTATCAAACGACGGTTTTCAATACACTTTCGAAGAAATAAAATATTAGAACGGAAAGTATTTTTGTCAGGAATTATTAGGAATCTATGATTTAATTTGCTTTTTTTCCGCGCTTTGCTTTCGCCAGGTTGAAGAAGATGCAAAGGTATGATGCTGTATACAGCCTACAATGAAAAAAAGAAAATTCATTTTTTTTTAATTTAGAACACATTAAGATGTTAATTTGTTCATAAAAATAAATATTTGTTTTAAATAATCATTTTTATCTATGATATTCTATTTATAAACACAATTTCAATACTCGAAAAATACGTAATCCGTAAAGACGCATATCTCTTTGCCGGGATTAAAAAAAAACAATCACCGCCGACTATAGATATAGTCATTGAACCCTTTTATAGTCCGGTTAAGCAGCATCAACCTCCGAGAGTTGTTGCGCTGCGAGAGGTCCCTTCTAAAAAAAAAAAGACTTATCTGTGCAAATTTTTATTTCCGCACGTGTGCGGAAAAATATTAAAAATCGCACGCGTGTGAAATACATTACATGTTGAACCTAATCGTAGTGCGATTAGAACCAGTTTTCGAGAAAGTGTCTTGAAAAATGAATTCCATGTGATGATTTCTTAAAATTAGTGTGCGGTAAATATCGTAGTCTTACCGCTTGGCCGTGAGCAAACGATACGCGTGATGCGACAGAAAAAATACAAAATATAAAAAATGGGTTAGCTTCGAGCATGCTACAAGTCAACTTGCGAAGCGACGGATACACACACGAAGAAAACAAGAGATGAGTGCTCGTGTCGCTTGGTGCAAGTTGCATTGTCCGAGGATGTGTGAACGAGGCGCCATAGTTAAAATAATTTAAAAATAATACCTAATATAGAGAAGCTTCAAATGAATGATGGCAAGTAGCTCACGTGCTGGTGAAGAGAAAATGATACTTTTTCCTTCAGCCATAATAGTTGCTATTATATTGCAGAGGTGCAGGCCTCTAGGTTTATAGGCACTATGTTAGTGACAGTGTAGATACCTGAATAATTTTATCTTCGTATTTGAAACTCTAACCTCTCATAAACATATGCTCTACCTAAGAATCATTTACCAAAGCGGCACAGTAAAGGGTGTGAACACTTAATGCTAAGTATACGTTGAAGCAACTAATCGGCACAATTACCACACCCTTTGTGGGTAGTCGTAAATATTAGTTGAACTATATAATTATGGACATAAATGCTCAAATTAATAGCTATTTATAATCTGTAATTATATAGGAATGGTAGACAATGTTCTGTTTTCAATTTCCCTGATGGCTTCTTTTGGAAAATCTCAGTCTCAAATAATTTCTTCTTCTTTCCATTTCGGGACTTAGTTTTAAAATCTGTCTATGATGAATTATCAACATTTTCTTAGTTAAATCGAGGGTGAGCACTAGGAAAGCAATTTTGTAAATTTGTTTCCACTCCACTCAAACTTTCTCTCTCACTTTAAAGGGGATGAAAGTTTGTAAGAAAGGTCGTCAGTTTGGCTGGTGGGAAATCCCAGCGGACACACGGACAAAACTTAATCCATGAATCTTAAGCGCAACACACACAGGGAGCGGGGTGGGTGCGGATCGGGTCGAAAGTACGGCGGGTGTAATTTCAGGCATTTCTATGGACGACAACAGACAGACAGCTCGAACCCTAGCTGGAGACCTTATACTCAAGGAACACCCACAGGATAGCCCGGTTAAGCAGACGATAACCTCCTAGGTTGGCCTACGAGACCCCATTCACAAACGTGGCGGACTCGACCTGACCTGCACCCGCTTTGGTTGGGCTTTATCATATACAACATCTCAACTTAACCTCTTAGAAGGTTGGAAGCAGTTCAGCCATCGCAAGTCATAGACAGACTTGACAGCATTTTTTGATGTTTTCTGCTTTTCGTCTAGTTATTTATCTTGAAAATATTCAATCACAACCATTGTAAGATCGTCAAATAAAGAAATATCACAGAATACGATCACGACTCAGTTTGAAGGCACTACGCTATTATATATTGTGCTCTCAACAATGCATCAGAATTCAATAGGAAGGCGTCAAATATTGAATTTACAATGAGACCTATAGAAAGGGCCGAATTTATTAAATAACCTACTTTTTCAGGCTTTTGGATACCGGAGTTTATAAGTTTAGGGGTTTTTGAAGGTTTCTAACTATGGGTTTTAGTCTGGTGGTGTCACCTATTAACCACTTTTACCTTAGCTTAAACCAGCTGTAGAGTGAGTTACATACCCGCAAATGTTTCTGAAAATACCTCTCCATTCTTTGAGGATTTGAGTACTAAACCAAGTCGCAACTTAAGGGTTTTTATCTCGCTGATTTGGTAAGGAACCCTAAAAATATGGCTTATTGTACTTCCCCTGAAAATGCACAAAGATACTCTTGAAAAGAGCTAGCCATACTTGGGCTGTCAACTTACAGTGCCAAACTCGTTTAGTACCTTATCTTTTCCAAGGCTACATAAGGTCAGTTATGATGTATTTTTTATCTTCATTAACACGTCCAAAGACACGGTGGCCGTATAAGATAATAGTCAATTATGTGATAATAATGGTAATAAAAAAACCAGTTTGTAATAATAGCTAAGTAGATGTTGTAAATTGATTGAGTCAACTGCTTCAGAATAAAGATGGAATAGTTAGATTTAATTTTATGCTGAACGTGGGAAAATAGCTGATTGAAATATTGGTTTATAATAATCTGTACTAATATTAAAAAGAAGTAAAGTTTGTAAGGTTGTAGAGGGTAACCTGTGGATCTACTGAACCGATTTTGAAAATTCTTTCACTAATAGGAAGCTACATAATCCCCGAGTGCCATAGGCTATATTTACAACGTGCCCGTGGGATAATTTCCGACCAAAACGCGAGCGAAGCCGCGGGCAACAGAATAGAATAGAATAAACATTTATTAGCTAATGGACAACAGCAACACAATAGAGCAGCACATACATATACATATTACTAACAAACAGCTTAACAATTAATTAAAACAGCTCAACTGCGCTGAGCATGCCCATAACGAAAGGGTCACCTACTCAGCATATGCTGGGTGTAAAACACTCAGCACTGGTTTTCAGTAGGCCCCCCACAGTGACACACGGGTGGGTAGTAAATAAATAACGTTATTCTATTAAATGGGCATTTCATTTTTTTTAACAACTAGTTATGAATAACTTTAGCATAATACAACAACGCGTATGTAATCAGCGAAGGGTTATGCAGAGGTGTCCCTTCGTTACACACACATTTCAACCTATTTTCATCAACCGAGCCTGACTCCAAGCTGACTGAGAAGTTCCTGATCCCAGAAAACCCAGAATCACTTTGTTTGACCTGGAAATCGATCCCAGATCGGAAATCGAACCACATGCTCCGCAGTATGGCTTGCTACCACTAGACCAATGCAGCATTTAACAATTTCCTTTGTATTCAAATGTCAAAGTGTACTAGAGCAAAACATTGAAATGTTAGGACCTCCGACCTATGATTAAGGCTCACAGATTGATACTTATCGACACTACTTACTAACGTAACTTATACTTACCTGTAAGACGTGGTTGAGGCGTACTTAGTATGAGTAATAGGAAGTAAGGTGGAGCGGGTAGTTATCGGCCGAGTGTGAAATGATGAGGTCACGATCTGGTAGCTATAGGGATCGATTAAGTGTGATTTTAAAATAGAGCTTGTTATGTTTAAAATGGTGGTTGGAACAGACTAGAAATGGAAGACAAAGGGCAAGATGATCTGGCGCAGCTTGAAAGCAACCTAAGTCAGTTGATTGTGTTATACTGAGTTGATGGATGTAAAGTTTACAGGATATGACATTATACCACAAATAAAGGCTCTTCTAGATATGTATCTTTATACATAATCTAGAAGAGCCTTTGTTTGTGAAACTTCTTTAAGTTTAACGATTATGATTGCAGATGGCAGACCCCAGAGACAGCGGCAATCGGCGGCGGCGACCTCTCGGGTCCGGCCTTGGTTCAATCCATGGTCCGGAGCGAGAGCGAATGGGACGCCGTCACCTCCTTCTGCGAAGCAGTCATGCTAGCGAAGGAGGTGGCGGGTCGTGAGAGGGAGAGAGCCTCACGTCTCAGCCGCCGCGGGAGACGCACCGGGCGTCGGGGGCCCCGGCCACCGTATTGCGGGCCTGTGGACGGTGAGCTATGGGCTAGCTCGCCGTCCGTCCATCTTATGACGACAGGCCGTGTCGACGGCGCGTTCGTGTTCCACGCGCGCCTCAAAGAGAGTCAGCAAACAGGAAAGGGTCCGAAAGGACCGATGCCTGCCAGGGTTGCGGGACTGTTCGAAAGAGATACCGCGGCCCTGGAACACAAAGGGCAAAGGAAGGAACATGGATGGGTTGTAGTCAGTAAAAGTCTGACACTCCCTCCTGCTCAGCCCAGAGCGGGAGGGGTTATTTGATGATTTACCATCCGAAAAAAAAAAAAAAGATCCCAGAGACTAGAATACATACGGAGAATCAAAGTTCTTCTTGTAAATTAACATCTTCATCTTCGTGTTACTTCCAACGAAAACTTTGACCTGGTGGCTAAAGGCAGATTGCTGAAGAATGTCGCCGAGGATTGATTAATCGACGAAGATGCCTTGTGCCACCGTAGACAAAAACCGCTTCACATTATCACTATCACGAAGAAAGAGGAATAATTCGAGAATCTAGACTTCTGAAAATTGTTAATTAATATTTACAAAGTAGTCAAAACTTTAGAATAAACAGGAAGTTCTCCGAACATTTTGGTAAATATTTTAATTTTGTACTTCTAATTAAATTGTTAGGCCGAAGAACACTGAACACTTACCTACAAGTAAATACAAACGGTAGGCGTAGCACGAACGCGCGGAATAAACTTTACCAAAATACGAATTCGTTAAAAAATACTTTTTGGCATATTCTATTTTCTCTCCTTTGAGCCACGAGCCGACGTATCTTGTGACGGTGACTGGGCAAAATTGCTTACAGCCAGTCACTACTCACCGCGACGTAATTTGCGCTATGATGGTTCTTGTGACTGCCAAAAGTGGTGTCGCTTGACGCTATGGTCGCATCCCCCAAAATTATGAATGGAAAGTCAATTCGAATGATTTACGAATTGAAAATATTCGATTCGCACATAATAACCACTTATTTTTCTATTGGATAAATACGTTACGCGTTAACTTCGCGCGTTTGTGCGGAGCCCTCGGTTTAAAATTGAGCCAAACGTGAACAATGAAAGTGAAGGTCTCTCCAGTCTTTGTTTCAATTAATTACAAATTTTCCACCTCATTCTTACTAAAAAATAATCAATCCTATTAAGGAGAAACAATTAAGACGAGAATAACTTGTAATTTGGAAATGAAAGCAGGAAATGTTTGGATTATTTTGTTCTTTCGTGATTTTGGTAAAAGTCTTTATAGGTGGTTAAATATTTAGCTAATTAAATATCTTCCATCATCACATTCATCAGCGTTCTCCTTATTCCAAGTCTTGTATGTCCACACTTCTGTATTAGTCATCATCTCAGGTAGTCACCTCCTGTATAGCCATATAATGCTTATCTACTTAAGTGGCGAGTTAATAGGCTTCTTTTGGGTTAGCTCGCTCCATCGTCAACCTCGTCTCTGTCCTCAGGTCTAGGTTGGAGTCAAGAGTAGGCCCATTTATTATTTAAAAAAAATATGATCATTAAATTCGCACGTTCCTGTACCATACTTTTACTCACGATCTGCCTAGACTTTTCCTAACTTTGTTAGGGTCGGCTTCCAGTCTAACCGGATGCAGCTGAATACTAGTATTTTACATGGAGCGACAGCCTATCTGACCTCCACAACCCAGTTAGTAATGGGTAATATGATACCCCTTGGTAAGAATGGTTATCAGACTTTTTGGGCGACTGACTAAATGTTACGACTGTCAAAGATCTACAATTGACAGCCGGGACCAACGGCTTAACGTGCCAACCTAGGCAAGTGCGGCTTAACCTGGAGATTGACCCGACCGGCTGTTATTATTTAGCCACGAGCTGTAAGAAAAACTAAGAAAGAAAGAAAAAATATTTATTAATTTATCGCAGGGACATGACGTGCCGTGTCACGTGGACACGTGTTGCGGAGGAATGAGGATAATGTATTGAGGGAAATGCTGAGGATGAATGTGGATAGCTGTAAGAGCAGAGGAAGACCAAAGAAACGATGGATGGGCTGTGTGAAGAATGATATGGCTAGAAAGGAGGTGACTGCTGAGATGGCGAGTAATAGAGAAGTATGGAAGAAGAATACATGCTGCGCCGACCACAAATAAGTTGGGATAAGGGCAGGAGAATGATGATAGACATGACGTGCCGTGCATCACACAAAATGACTAAAAAATAACAATAAACATTAAACGCTTTACCAAATACTAGCTGTTGCCCGCGGCTTCGCTCGCGTTTTTGTCGGAAATTATCCCACGGGCACTTTGTAAATATAGCCTATGGCACTCGGGGATAAAGTAGTGAAAGAATTTTCAAAATCGGGTCATTAGATCCAGATATTACCCCCTACATACAAACTTACATACCTCTTTATAATATTAGTTTAGATGTCAGGAATCAATAGGTCGGAAAAAAAAGTTAACAGCTTTCGTGACTGCGACAAGCAGGTGCAACCACTCAGCATGATGCTGTACTAAACTCTTACTGCCATTTTTATTCATGCCCAATCATAGTCATCCCATAACCAAATCCATTCACTTTAGAGTCCTTTGCAATGAAAGTATCAAAAAAGGCGTTATAATAATAATCCTTATTTCCTGACCTGCAGACCACATCAAAAAGATACCTATCTGCATCTATTTTGTAACAAATTAATGCCTTCGGCCAGTCCTTGATATGAACAAAAGTAAATCACGTTCTAATAAAATAATAACTCAGATAGGTACACAGACTAGGAAATGCCATAATTATGATTTGGTAATTTTTTTATGTCAATATCGAGAACACAGAATCGCCTTTTTTTTCGGGATGGTAAATCATCAAATAACTCCTCCCGCTCTAGGCTGAGCAGGAGGGAGTGTCAGACTTTTACTGACTAAAACCCATCCATGTTCTTTCTTTTGCCCTTTGTGTTCCAGGGCTGCGGTATCTCTTTCGAACAGTCCCGCAACCCTGGCAGGCAACACAGAATCGCCTCACACAGATATTGTATGCCTCTTTCGGGCATTAGTCTCTCACAAAAGTTTATATTAGTACTTGCTGTTCACCAAACCATTTGTGATCTCTAATATTATAAAGAGGTAAAGTTAAGAGTTTGTGAGGTTGTAGGGGGTAATCTCTGGATCTACTGAAACCGATTTTGAAAATTCTTTCACTAATATGAAGCTACATAATCCCCGAGTGCCATAGGCTATATTTACAATGTGCCCGTGGGATAATTACCGACCAAAACGCGAGCGAAGCCGCGGGCAACAGCTAGTGAGAAATAAACATATTATTTACTAGCTGTTGCCCGCGGCTTCGCTCGCGTTTTGGTCGGTAATTATCCCACGGGCACCTTAAATATTTATTTTATTCTGTTTTTAGTGTTTTTTGTTATAGCGCCAACAGAAAAACATCATCTGTGATAATTTTAACCGTCTAGCTATCACGGTTCACAAGATACAGCCTGGTGACAGACAGACACTCAATTTTAACCCCTTCGGTACGAAACCCTAAAAATCACAAATTCAAAATATCTGCTGACATCTTTGATATACTGCATCACTTTGAATCTAGGTATGCAAGAAACGCAGCCGTTTCGAGATACTTAAAAATACCTCTAGGCTATAATGTTGGGCGTTATCATTGACCTTGATTCGGTTTTTGATTAAATCTACAATCAAATAATTCGGACCAGGAAATAAAACAGTTTCACATCACGATTCCGAACAAAAAAATGAATAATTTATGTAATAGGACGTCCTGCATTATCTGGATGTTTAAAGGGCATCTATTCGAAGTTGCAGAAACTGAAAGTTATTTCTCACTTATGGTTAATTCACATGGTACTTAAACATAAATGGCCATATGGGAGTGTTGAACCTTTTAAAGATTAAAGGCGTGGTGGGTGTAATTTCTATTTCGATCAAAATAAATATTCCAATATGTGCAATCTTTTTTTAATGATGAGAAAGGAGAAGAAATAAAGATAATACATTTATTTGGCACATGCCACAAGTGCATACAGTATAAAAAAAAAAAAAAAAGAAAACCAAAAGTAAAAAAATAAAAAAAAAAATGTGACACTGTGTGCCTCACTCACGGCCGCTCCAAATAGGCCCAGTTGTCCGGCGACAACTAGTGCCCGACGCTGGTTTTCAACTAGAGCTGGATTAGTCTGATCCATCTTCAACATACATTTTATTGTTATTCCAAATGAAACAGCTATTTGTACTGTTCAATATTTTTCTTTCTATTCGTGCACTCATAATAAATTATACATACTCGTATTACATCAATTCGCCACTGTAAAGTAATGAAATTACACACCTATCAATAAAAACACTCAATAAACCAAATGAATAAAAAAACCCAACGAATACCAATTACTCACAAATGCCCCAACAATTCAGAATGCTCTAAATGAATATGAATGTAAAACAAACTACAATAAACGCAAAATAAAACTAACCGAAAGCATTCCGCAAAACAATGCGTTACGCTATTTCGGGTTTTTGATACCAATTTGCACTAACATCCGGTTTTATTCATACCAGGATATATTTCACAATGCTTGAACTATTTTAAACTAAAATTTTGCGTTTGATTGTACACATTGACGGCTTAGCAGGAAGGTAAGGCAACGAGTCCGGTATTGAAGTAGCAATGTATGGTCGTGACAGAAAATGTGAGGTAAACTCGCTAATCCAGAAATCAGAGTTAAACTATATATGAATGAGACTTCCCGTTTGTTATTTCTGTTGAATTATACAAGTTGCTGGGAAAGCATATAGCTGCATTTATTATTTAGAAATTAACAATTTCTCTTTTATCATTTTCAATGCCTGAGGATGGGCCATCATTAGAAGTTGGTTCATCATTTGATTCATCATCATGTAATTCAGTTTTTAAATATTACCTACTCACATAATTAACGAAATCGCCAGTTAGATTAACGTGAAATAATATTAATTTAAATTGCGATGTTTCAGTCCAACTGCGGTGTGAAAATCAAAAACTATCATTATAATAATACACAATTAGTGTCTGCTCTATTATTATATTCTTTAATTATTATTTAAAAACTTAGCTCTGTCATTGCTGCCACGCAGTCGGGTAAAAATAGAATTCTCTTGCCGTACCTTTGACAGCCAATGAAACCTTGCACCAAAATGTAATCTCACATCTAGAAACCAATGTATCTGCTGATAGATATCTATTAATAAGGGAGAAAATATTACATTTTACCGAAATCCACTGAATCCGTTGTACTGATGTCGTGGCTTAAATAAATCCGAGCCATACAATCCAACAGAGAGATATCCATAATCCATAGAGAGATATCGAACACAATTAGAAAAAAAAAAAACATATTTTGTATTACATTTTTATTGATACTATTTATTTTTATTATACCAGATTTTGTGAGTAAAATGCTGAGGGGATTTCTGGGATTTGTGAGGGTATTCTTATTTAATTGCTCGGTATGTCTAAAATAATGAGTAATTCCGGAAAAATTGCTCGGAAATAAAGGCTTTCTTAATAGTAATTTCTTAATAGTTTTTTTCTTACGGTTTTAATGACGCAGTGATACTTTGACAATAATATTTTTGCAGCAGAACACACACCGTCACCATTTTTTTTTGAGAACGAAATCTTGGACACATTGATCATGTGAAAAATTGCTAATAACTTAATTAATACACGATTGAAGAAATTGTAAAACACAGACACCCTTATATAGAGTTTACAAAAATACGACTTAGTTGGTCTATTTTCGAAACATTATTTTGTCTGAACAAAATTTTTGAACGAACGCTGTTTTTATACTCTTGTTTTGGGTCCCTAAAATGTGTTATTCATAATACCTAGTATTTTTTTGCATAACACAATAGAAATAATAATAAAATACAAAAATAATTATGCCACAGCGGCGAACGGGTTAACTAAAATACGTGCAAAGTTGAACCCGTAGCTCGATAGATGGCGTTGACGTCGAATTAGATCTCGCTATGGTTTCGTTACATCGGAAACATGACTACCGCGGGCTCACGCTGTTCAAATTGCCATCAGGAGGGTCTTAACTGACTCGACTGAACAGCGAATGATGAGTAAGGAAATGATCTTGGTGATTAAAATCCGCTCGCTCTTATCTCAACTATCGCAGAGATTCGAGTCGAATAACTGACGCTGTTTTTGGCCACTTTTTTAAACTATATAAGCCAATTAGCCACTCACTGGTACTCACTACCCACTCCCAGTACTTAGGCTCAGGCTCGCGGGCCCGTATTACATACTTTTACTTCGTGAGGTGGGCCACAATTTTAATAGATCACAGACACTGGGTTTTCTTGGTGTGATTGGTTTCATTTCGTGATCATTTTGAATATTATCATTGAAGTAGCAAAATCGCTCTGAATTAGAATTCGGTACATTTCAATCTTAGTTCGTTGTTTCGCCACTAAGCTAAAAAAAATACGTGAACTTGAACAGCACAAGAAGCACAAACGCCATACTGCACAATAGTGCACAAATACCTACACATTAACCAAAAAAAAAAAACGGCCAATGAATCAATCAATTCAATATAAAATTGCTGCTAAAATTACTACAATAATTTCAACTGTTTATAGTGCGCCTTTCATATTCTTATCTATTTGTTTTTTTTTAGTAAGCCTTATTGAATTCGGAATAAAGGCCACCTTGATAACAAAGTATCTAATACCGTCAATATGTAATTAACATTAAAGTAATACTTTACATAACGAGGCTATTACGCGATAAATTACCTACCTACCTTGATGTTCTAATTGTTTATTGAAATATGATTTCATTTGAAGTCAAAGATAAACCATATTATAGCCTACAAGGTGGACCGACGACCGGGATTCCACTGGGTACTCCCACAGGACCGGTCATGGTGGCGACATAACGGGCAGGCCTTTGTTCCCCAAAGGTCATCTTTCAGTAGAGGTGCATTTTATGTTCAAAACTTTTCATATTTTTTAGCGAACGTGTTATAAAGGTGAATCAGAGCATCGTGTGCAGTGAAGCGGAACGGCGGCCTTCAACTGTTTATTGTCAAGTTCACTGGCAAACTATTTTGTTTCGCTTTATGCAATACGATGCATAATAGTTATTGAGTAGGTATTGCGAGTTGTTTGTAGTTCTTGGATAAAAGATCTCCCCTTCTTCTATCTAAATATGTAACAGAGTAAGTAATTTGTGATGGGATGGTCAATAGCATCATCTTCTTCTTCTCGAATGTTGATGGTATATCTAAACTGAGTCGGCCCCTAATTCTTGAATACTATTCATATTCATAGGGCTCATCAGTTCTGTGTGCGAAGGCAGCAGCATTCAAATGTGCATTAGATCCTTTGTTGACGCCAGGCTTATTAGCAGATATGTGAAAATATATAATTAATAATGTTCTCATGATAGCCTGTTGCTAAGGACTGTTGCAGATAGCTGTCTTACTTATTTTCGGATTAAAAAAAAATCTGTTTGTTTAAAGATGGCACCGGCCAAATTAATTTTAAAGAACGATGACATTAGTGATGTTATGGTGTAATGGGACGCATATAGCTGGTGTAGTAAGAGTTTCTACAACGTAGTTGGACCGCTAGCCTCCTTACACGCCAAATAACCATAGTAATATCCCATAATAACTCCAATTACTTGACAATTTCATCAAGGTCATGTCAAAAAACGTCAATTTCAGTTCGCGATCGCTAAATCTTTCCACCTCTACCTTTAAATAAAAACCTTCGGTTACGCATCAGCAACCAAGGTTGCCACAATGGACGATTATCTAGTCCTTCCTTATCACGTCAAAATATGAATGTAATCAGACAACGCACGTAACTATTATCAATGGCGAAGGTAATTTAGTTAGGTTGCGTGATCTAGTAGACAAGTATGAAGATCGTGAAAATTTTTTGGTGGTTACTGATGCTGTGGACTCAGGTCATTATTAATCTTGGATCGTTTCACAATGCTCTATTTCTTTAGAATGAGTTTTCTAGTCCTCTGTTGGCGAAGTGGAGAAAATAGTGTTTGGGGCAGCATCACAATTTTCACTAAACACTCGAACATGCCGCCTACCTTCTTGGATGTCCACAAATCATTCTGTCCTTATCCATCGGGTCCTTACATTAATAGCCATCTGAGTATAATTAAACTAAATTATCAATGCTTTAAGTTGGTGTCCGGCTGTAGTGGTTCTTTATTTCTTAATTGACTGTTACCACTATAAAAGAAGTGTTCCAAATGAATGAATAAATAAACAATATGTTTATTTTCTCATCACTAACGTTACAGAGAACAGGAATTATTTAGACTAATACGCAGGTTCATCATCATCATTTCAGCCCGTTGTTGTTCACTGCTGAACATAGGCCTCCCCAATCGATTTCCAACGTGTCCGGTCCAATGCCACCTGCATCCAGCGACTCCCTGCAGCTTTAGCACGGTCGTTGGTCCATCTGGCAGGTGGCCGTCCAAGCTGCGCTTTCCAATGCGTGCGTCTCCACTCCAGTATCTGTTTGCCCCATCGACCGTCCGATCTTCGCGCTATGTGGCCTGCCCATTGCCACTTCAGCTTGCTTATCCGCTGGGCTATGTTGACAATATTGGTTCGTCTACGGATGTCCTCATTTCTGATTCTATAACGTAGAGAAACGTCGAGCATAGCCCTCTCCATAGCCCGCTGAGCGACTTTGAACTTCTGTATAAGACCTATTGTTAGAGACTACGTTTCAGATCCGTAGTCATCACTGGTAACACACATTGGTTATAAACTAGGGTTTATACTGGAGTGGAGACCACGCATTGGAAAGCGCAGCTTGGACGGCCCCCTGCCAGATGACGCCAGATACGATGCCAGAGACGATGTAGTGCCTCAAAAGTAGGCTTTTGAGGCACTGAGGTATTTTGGACGAGAAGACATCGCGTAGTTTCCCAATACGCAGGATAAGGACGCGTTCTCAAATCCGGCAAAAATAAGCTACTTTTCGGTAGAGTTTGCGATGAAATGGAACTAAATCAAACAAAACTAACAATTGCCACAAATAGATTACTTCTTGATCTCCAAATAATGGATTTTGGTTTGAAATTTTGGTATTTGATATCTTAAAAACGATTTCCAAAATTGCCGATTTGGGGCTTCATTCAGGATCATTTTTCTATTAGATACATAATTTTGTTTCTTAAAAGATAATATATAATGTTTTCAAAATCACGGACAAAATATTAATGAAAATGTTAGAAATAATGTCAGAAAAAAATAAAAACGAACCGTCTAATTTTGCACGTAATTTGCTCTTACGCATGAACCGTAACGTGTGGTATTAAGGGTTATTTTATTTTGTCACTGTCTGGAGTATTGCTTAAAAAGTTCTAAAGACAAAGCGTTAGTAGCGCTCGGCCTGAGTGAACTTGCTAAAGTATGAAAATCAGTTTAGTTACCTACTCATTATTCCCGCAGTTTACCTTGCGTTTGTGTGTGTGTGTGAGCCGTGTCAGTGTAGTGATGCGATTCGATACCTATCTGTTTTGAGAACGCGTCCATAACATTAACTAAATAATTTCATATTACAGAGACTGTAATTGAGGATAGATTGTGTGAGGCGTGACACCACACATGCAAAACACATGTACATAAATGTGTTACATGAAATAAAAAGGAGTAAAGGATAGCTTTACGGTTGACAGGGAAGAATGAAAGAAAGAAACGTGTTGCGCTGACCCCAATTAAGTAACATAGGACAAGGGCAGATGTATGTAGATGATAATGACAGAGAATATTGCAATTTGTTACAGAATGTCCCAAGTCCCAACTATTACTACGTACAAGTTACAGATACGCGTGAAAACTATCCGTTTGTGTCGAACAAATACACTCTGTGACTTGTTTAGCCGACCTACATCAGCTTTTGTGGAACACAAAGCTGTTTTGTTTTACTAGTTAAGAGTAAACTTCAATACTTTAGTCAATTGGCTAATTTATTTAACTCCATACCTATTATAACATTAGTGGCTTACATGGGGTATTAAATGAGGGGCATTAGTTGCTACCAAAAGGGAGAATGGTAACTGTTTGCAGGTAAGCTGCCAGACAGATTTTTCAAACCTGTAGAAGTTAAATAAACTGGCAGAATATTATTTCCTTTATCTACAATTGGAATGGTTTAATTTTTTAATTTTATTGTAACTTCTCGACTGTCGATCTACGCAAGTGCGAAATGTGTTTTGTAAACGCATGTTGTACAATAGAGAAGTAATACATTTTCGAACTGCAAATCGGATTTTTCACACGATGCAACTATCGTGTACGTAACCTTAGTATCTGAAATGCTCCCAAAATCATCCTGCAATACCATTGTTAGTACATTTAAGTACGCATAAAAAATAGTTGCAGATGTCAGCAACTAAATAGGTAACTATTTTGAAACCAACGTCGAGAACGACATTCTCATAGGTATATCAAAAAGTAAATCTTTTCCTTGTCTCATAGATTTTCCCAGGCCCTTCTGTCTAATGACCAGAAGTAATAATCACGGTAAATAATCGTCACCTTCGGTGTTACAAGTGTGACACTAAAGACAAAGCACCAACCAGTGACACAGTGACTCACTATAAAGTAGGGCGTGAGTTAAACGAGTGAGGTGAGGTGTGCGTATATTGAGGTGTAACATACAGAGTACTAGGTTTTATTTATCTGTTACTCAATACGTTACCATGATTATAAAAGATCTTCTTAGCCTTATAAGTTTTTTAACTGTCATGGTTAACTGACGTTAAAATACCGGGAACTCATAACAAACAGTAAACTTGGTAAATATCTCGTGTTTAATGTTAATGATAATCTTCTTGGCGTGTCGATAATAATTTAAATTGAGTCAGCCCATTTGGTGACGAGTTTGGCACTTTCAGTAGCGTCCATCAGCTCCTGTAATGTGCAAACAACAGGACAGGCACGGATTATAAGGACTGTTCGCTATTTTCCAAATTTCAATGTATATTTTCTGTGCATTTACTGGCTAAAATCATAATAAATCTGCAATCCATTTAAATAATCGTTTATGCTAATAATATCACTTTTGAGGCCAATCAAACTACAAGTCACTTTCGTAACATTACTTTTTACATAGCAAACACAATATTACAAGCTGGGTGTAACAAGCCTCTTAACGAAGCCGTCAACCAAGCATTATGTACATCAAACTAAGTAACTTTACGCAAAAATTATTGCTGGGAAGCTACTTTTTTTGGGGGTGAAAAATCATGTTTTACGGTAGGACTCAATGTACCGCACTCAAAACATTGTGCTGATGGATATATTGAATAGTACGGGGTCTTGGAGGTGTTTCAAGTAAAACTCTTACGTTAAACATAGGTATCAAAAAAAAAAACTTGTAAAAAGTTGGAACTTTGACCCCCAATATCTCCGTAACCTACTAGGTTCCCAGAAATGGTCTAGAACAAAAAAAAATATCGCAATGGCTGGGAGACCATGTGCCTTTCGGCTTCGTTAAAGGGTCTTATTACACCCTTTAAAAGTGGTATGATGGAGTTAATTAAATCTAGTACTAATCTAGTAAAAAAATATATACTTTTCCCTTCCCCTTTGACTTTGCTGTATTCGGGTAAGTCATGTAAATATGTAAGTAACCTGTCGCTTGGTTACATGTAGTAAAAGTATCATGAAAACGAAAAAAAATATTTCTAGCTTTTCCAAGGTGAAAAGAACCCTATGCAAATAATAAGCCCGTTTATGATTTATCGTTGGCGATATCGTAAAATAAATCTTAGAGACCGGAGTGCCCATAGACGAAGGCTTTTACTGCGATAAGCTTTAGGTAAAGGGATTGAAATATCGATATAGTTATTGTGTGTGTTGGAAATATGTTTTTAAACGAATCATGAAGTTTTCATGACAATGTTAACAAATCTATTTAACAGTGGTCATACCTTTTTAGTGAAACTTCTTTTTATAACAAAAAAGCGAGTGCCGACGTCCTTGAAGCGCAAACTCATCGATATGTGTAACCTGCCCGTCCTAACATAAGGCGCTCAGATCTGGTCCTCACCGAATCGCAAAAGTACCGCCTTGGAGTCTGCCAAAGAGCAATGGAGCGCAGCATTCTGGGTGTACACACGGCTACACATCAAGCTATACATTTCCAGTTTATGCTGATCTCGCATTGTATAGGATTTCCTTAAAAAGCGAGGTCAGCTTATACTGGAAATGTATAGCTTGATGTGTAGCCGTGTGTACATAGAGCAGATAAAATACGAAACACTACGCTGCGCTGAAAAACTGGAATTGCAGACGTACGCAAAAAGACTGCCAGGTTTAAATGTTTTTGTAATGATTGGGCGGGTGGTGACAGCTTCATACTTATCGACCGCTGGGCAAAGGTTTCTTCACGATGGATGCCTGTGGATGGACGGCGCCGCCGAGGCCGGCCTAAATAATTGGCGAGATGATCTAGACGCGCATCACGAAGGCTGGTTCGATGTGGCGCAGCAGAAGAGTAACCGGAAGGATATGGGGGAGTCCTTTGCCCAGCTTTTGCTGTACGGACATTCAAGGCTGCTAAAAAAAAACGCATAATTTGGCCAAAATATAACATTTACACTCATTTTATAAAGATAAAAGATTGGCATTTTTGTAACGAATAAACTCAAAAACTACTTTCAAAACTACTTACTACCTTCAAAAATTATTTCCCCATTAGAATGCTACATTATCATTGAGTAAGAGAGGCTATATTAGATTTATTTTTTAATGTCCACCCTTGCGAAGCCGGGACGGACCGCTAGTTATTATACAGCGTGTACCAGAAAGGTGTGGTCATATTTCAAGGTGTGGTTCTAACCATCATACTGAGCAACTTTCTCTATGGGACCACAATGAAAATGAAAAAAACAAATAGCTTATAAAAAATTTGCCCCATACATTTGGGTCGAGTACGTATGTGCACGTACGTACGTGGTTCTGTATAATCAAACATAATGATATTAAGTACTCACATAATTGACACGTCTCTCTTCTTTTTTAGAGGAAGTGGGCCGTAAGTAATCTACCACGCGGGCCCAATGCGGTGTGGTGGATGTCTTCCATGTCTTCGATTTTTTCTCACCCAAGATCAAACAACTAACCAAATAATGAATGATAAATTATTATGATACTGACAATAACACGATAGTCTTAACCTTTACAATTTAAAAGATCGTTACACCATAATATATAGCCACCTTAACTGTTACACCACAACACAACGCACGTATCATACTTAGTTATTTATGTGTGAAACATACTCGTAATAGTTATCGTGATTCATATTACATTTTATGGCCCAGCAGTTTGTGGTTCTGGGTGTATTTGTCTAAGAAATTGTGCAGGAATATTAATATGTTCTGTGAATGATATTCATATTCTGCAGGGCGGTGTCTGTACAACATTCTCCGAAGGGTTAAATAGAGGTATACCTTATTAGGTACACCTCAATGTCCAATGTACAATGTCCAATGCCCACACCCACATTTCGGCAGTTATGTCGAAATTCCATGTAATAGGGGGCGAGCCTATTGCCATCAACTGGGCACAAATCCAGACTCCGTGACGGCCACTGAGAAATTCCTAATGGAAAAACCCAATAACACTTTTCCCGACCTGGGAATTGAACCCAGGACCTTAGGCTCAGCAGTCGCGCTTGCGTCGACTAGACGAACTAATGAGGCAGTCGAGGATTGATGTATTTATGATAATTTTTATTGATGTCAGAATCAGGAGGAGGACACCGGTAGATGTAAAGTAAGAAGCTCTCGGACCATGACGTCTTAAAGCAGGAGTAATTCCAGTGTGGGAAAGAGACAGAGCTAATAAAGTCGTCTAGCGCCATCTCTTTCCCACACTGGAATTACTCCTGCTTTAAGACGTCATGGTACGTCACCAGATGGAGTAGGGTGGCCGGTAGCAACGGGATGACACTTGCACAGTTGAAAGAGAAAACACATGTTTGAAGAGACCTAGCAATTGGTTGACGACGTTGTTACCATCGTGGGTTAATCCTGCATGAGGCTGGGACAGGAATGTGGAGATTGGCCAAGAGAAGCCAATGGTACCCAATCAAAATCAAAGCATTTATGTCAAGAAGGCCAGTTACAGGCACTTATGAATTGTCGAAACAAAGATAACAATTAAATGTAGCTACAGTCTCAGTCACAAGGCATAAAAACTGTGAAAGTACTGTAGTTGCCCATTCGAAATGAGAAGAACGGGCAAGAAATTTCATGGACACTCTTTTAAATCAGCATATTGTTACAAAACCTTGGTTACATCATCCATGTTGAGATGGTATACTATGTGAGAACGATGTAGCAAGATGTGCACATTAAAAGTGTCCACAGTAAAAACAAAAAAGACAATTCAAAAACTAAAAATAATTAATTCAAATAAACCGTGGCATCTAGGAGATGACCAGTCACACTGACAGCGCCCGTTCACGAACATGACGCATAGATCAGCACCATTCAACTCAACCATTTTGAAGGGAACTAAATGATCCGACACATGCGCCACCATCAGCGAGACATTTGAGTGAGCATGATAGCAATAGTGGCTGAAGTTAGTCTCTGGATGATAATGATGGTAGCTGAAGATTATCCTCGTACCTTCAGGACTTCACCCGCTACGAATTATTAGCAATCCTCTTAGAGGTGTACAGAAGAAACCACTTTCCTTCAGGGCCGTCGGTCTGTTCGCCAACCAACTAAACATGGTAAAGACATACATAGTTCACATCGTTACTATTTCCACTAAAATGACACAAAGGCTTTGTTCCTAGCTATTGCTGATGGCCACTGCTTACCCTTGACATAGTTGCGGTGAAGATTCGATTTTAGCACGGCTTTGGGTATTTCTGGTACCTATTAATTGGCGATAATTGATGATAATTTCCGGTGGGAGCTTGGTTGGGTTGAATAAAGGCGTTGCATGTAGAGCCCCGTCTTACGAGTGTAGGTAGCGAGTTCGAGGCTATGCACTTTACTTTGTGCAACTTATTTGATCACCACTTTTCTCAAAGTGGCAAGGGCCGAGACTGGGCCTTGCCATTTTGCCAAATATTTTTTCTTTTATGCTCTTAAAGTTGTGGTTCATGAGGAGGCCTATGAACCACAACTTTAAGAACATAAAAAATATATATTTTGTTTCGTATTCTGTTCACGCAAGCCTCCTCCAATGAGCAGAAATGGGCCATGATCTACCTGCGGGTGCAGTTACATATTGCTGGAATCAAATTGTTTCTGCACATTGATGAGTAAAAAAATCGGCCAAGTGCGAGTCGGACTTGCGCACGAAGGGTTCTAAAAAATACACGTTTGTTATATGGGAGCCGTCCATAAATATTTATTTTACTCTTTTTTTAGTATTTGTTATTATAGCAGTAAAGAACGCTGTGAAAATTCACAGTGTCAAGTCACATTTCTGATTCAATTCCCAATAATAATGGCTGTCGCGCCCTGATATAACTTGCGTTGCTCGCGTTTTATTAAAAAACAGTTTTGCCTGGATTAGAACCCACTCACTACTACCTATGTTACCTCTAAGAAACCACTGCTCACACGTTCATGCATTCTGCATGTGCAATCCTTATCGATGTAATGTTTCCTTTCTAATAGCTAGCTTCTAGAATTAAGTTCGTGAATAAATTTGTCGGTTAATAATAATTGGTCTAGTAGAGGATATGAGCAAGACTCCGGCCGTGAGATTTTGTACTGACTGACAACATGTTTATTGGAAAGGAAAAGTGTTTGATTAGCAGTAACATTAGGCCCATTTGCACAGCGAATTTAGCGTTAAAAGTATCTGCTTTTTGTAAATTGTCCTCACTTAGATCCAGCCTGTCCCTTTGCTGCCCTCCCCAGCGCCCGGGGGTGGCCTTAGCGCGCTTTCGCTTAGTTTATAAGTTGTATCGTCCTGGGTGGACGGCTTACACTTAAGGCATCCACAACATACAAGCAGAAGCCAGCCTCATAGGTCCACCTGCGAGAAGACATGTCGAAAAAAATATGTTAATTGTTTGTTGACTGGGTTAGAATGATGTTGAAATAAATACGTCTAGCGCTACACGTATTTAGTGATTTTTGAGGCAACTGGGCTTAAAATTGTGAGCAAAAACACATGGTAGTTATATGATAATTAATAAAATAATAATTAATCTTGATAAAAATTCTTGACTGTTACGAGAAAATTGATGGTTCTTTGACCCCTAATTTTATAATGGCGTGTAAAAATTGGTCCATGACTTTTTTTTGGTCAAAAAACTCAACTATTCAATTTTAATTGTTATAATTACAGTTTTCCGACCTACGATGTTATGTGATATCTTTTTTGATAAAGTCATCATTAATCTTTTTTTTTTCTTCGTTTCGTGTTACTTTGTCATAGTCAAAGGGTTTTTTTTCAATTTCCAAGGCCTTACGTATCATGGAAGGGCTTGAAGAGGTACTTACTTAATGAGATAATTTAAAGATGTTATCTTAATTATTTGCCTACAAAATTAAGTATAATTAATACTAGAAGTTACTAAATAATTATCAAATATGCAGATTATCTGTATCCGATCTTATTTTAATAAACACCTCTGTCCGGGGACTAACATTTTTATTATTAATTTTAGTTTTTTAAATATCTACCTAGTGTAGTTTATTTATTATTTTGATCTTCATCGTTAGAATTCTAATATATCAACGTGATTTCGAAGTTATTTTCATCCCGAGTTATAACCCATTCGACAGTCTTGTTAGGAACTTTTCGACAAATTATCCCAACAAGGTTAACAAAAACTAGTAACTTTGCTAGATAAGTTCTTCGTCGAAGCAATACCAACTTATTGAAAGTTTATCAGCTGAGGACCTCAAAAATCAGGCATGCGGTTTTTTCAGATTTTTTCAGAAGTTCTACCGTTAGCTAAACCGTCATCAAACCAAAAATAACTACTACTCAAATTATTCTCTTATTTCTACCTTGTTTCCTCACCTCAAAAAACGTACATTATCAATTATCATAAATTACAATTTTATCTAACGTTCATATTATTGCGATAGTGTTAATTAATTAACTCTTTATATAAAATTTACAACTGTATTATATACTACAGTGAACTGCCTTGAGTTAATTAGATATAAAGCATATTAATATACTTATCTGTCTATAATAAAATGTTTGGTGCAATCTCGTAAACGTATCAAGTACGAGCAATTGCACACGCATTTTGAGATCATTAGACCTCCAAATAATTTTGGGGTACATATACTATTCCTTTTTACAGACGGTTGTAACTTCTCATTTAAAAAATAATTTAACCTTATAAAAAAACATAGAGTTAAAAATATCAGAGCAACGTATTTCAATGCGTCTGGCGCGTCCAAACGAGGAGGAACGTCCGTTTCAGCTTATGATTTTACTATTGAAAAACCCAACAACTCTCACAATGGCTCAAACAAACATGAGATTAAAAAATGAAAACATTATAATTTTGACCAAAAAAAATTGTATGAAATTATAAAAATAAACCTAAATACAGATAAACAATCAATCGTAGTCGGAGTCAATGTAATACTCCGCGTCGCTGTCTGAAGATTGGCAGCATTGGCACATTGAATGGTAATGCTAATTTGCTAAAAAACCAAACTAAATTCTAAGCTCTAAAATCACTGATTATGTGATCACTCATACTCTCGAGTTACACTATGAGTATAATAAGACTTATTACTTGACTTATCTTTCTTGACTTATATTTACTTTTTTTTTATTTCGACCATAACTTGGAATGGAAAAGCAAGATTGTTTCAAAATCAGATTAGCTTGGGAGTTGTTGACTCATCTACTACGAGCACTGTTTTGTAATTTGGGCAAAACCTCGTAAACCACTTAAGATGTGCCTTACCTACGATTGGTTGTGTGGTGGATTGGTTTTTTTTCGCAATACGTTGGTTAACAATCTAATGTACCGTAACTTTGCCAAAACAGCTATCTATGCTTTGTGACAAAAATCGTTTGTACTTTTCTAAATAGTAAATACTTCCAAGGAGTAGTCTTTTTGGCGCTAAACTTAATCAATCGGAGATAAAATTTCCAACTAAAAGAACAAAATTAAGTGATCTAGACTTGGAAGACTCAGAGCTCAAACAAATAAGTACACGCATGTTCTATTATTTGAAATAGCAGCCAAGTCGATAGCATTAGCCTTAATGTTTTGAGTCTTGCCCTTGCACCGTTAGTTAACAATGAATCATTGAAATTGGAGCAGATGGATCCTTCAAGAAACTCTGCAAATTGCGAAACGCTGACTTATTTTACAACCTATAGTTTTTGAATAAAAATCTACATCTCCATAGCTAAAAGATAAAAAAAGTTTTTAAAAAAGTAGGAAAGCCTCGATCTTTTGAGAGACACGAGTGTCTCTCAAAAGATCTGGATGATATACTGACTGCATCGGTGAACGCAGTTCGCGTAGCGTAATGCGTTCCGGAAACTGATGGGGCTGTCATGGCGTTGCAGTGCGTCAGGGATGTTCGCGGCGGCGCGTGTAGAGTTTTTTTACACAATTATGCGAAAGCGCGCAGCATCGATGGTGGCTCGCGTCATTTCCAGCCCTAACAGGGTTTTGGAGATGATTGCTGGCAGAGTGGACTGTCCTTATGTGGTTCATTGCTGTCGGTTACATATGTCACCGTATCGTGTTGTTTACTAACACTTAGTTTTAAGGATTATGTTACTAACCCTATATGAGCCTCCGCTTGAATTAAAGATTTTGAATTTGTAGCTATATTTTATGGGCCAGACATATTTGAACCTTCTGCCATCGGTACGCTAAGAAGATGAAGGATGATGTCATTTTCCTAAATTATAGAGGTACCAGGACCAGGATGAAGAGATCCTCATACAGGGAGGAGGGTATGGTGCGCTACTGCCCGATGGTTGTTGTCGGGTTGTTAACTGCTGCTGATAACTCGCTCTGTATGACCTTCCCGTACACATCAGCTCAGCTCAATTTACTTTTGCATAGCTTGATTGGTCGTCGTGCATACGATGTACGATCTTGCGTGACGTCTGATATGATGCGTACTTCGTATGGCGTTGTAGAGTCCGCCACAAAGGAATTTTATGATTTATCTGAGGAAGCGCACCCTTATCTCGCTTGGTTAATTTGCATTTGGAATAGAGAAATAACCACAATCAGGACTGAGATAAATATTGCTCAAAGAAATATTTCTTTTTCTTCGTGTAGATGATTTCCATAGTTATTAAATTAAATTTGTTTCGACTAGAACTCAGCCATATCAACGGCGTTGGAAGTGGCTTCAAATAGGTCACAAGGTCTGGTAGTTGCATAAAGAGCAGGTCAGGAGGTGGGTCATGGTTTGGGATGAGACTCCACAGTCGTTTTATCGGAATACCTTAAAAGAAACACTTAAAACCCTAAAGAGCACAAACAAAATAATATTAATTCCATTTCCCTACTCCGATTCCACTAACGATAACGTTGAGGATTCGGGAGTTAAAAATGTACTCGTAGCTTATCGTATGTAGATCGCGCCGCGAGTGAGCCGCGATCGAATACAAAGCGCACTGTTAAAATACTTACTCTACTAGATGCACTACTACGAAAACTCAAGAGCTATTCAAATGTGAATCATGTTTAAAATAATGTTTATCTAAAAGTTTAGCTTAGCGTCGTTAGTCTAGGGTCGCAAGTGTGACTGCTGAGCATGAAGTCTTAGGTTTGGATCCCAGGTCAGGCAGTGTTCGTGGGTTATTCTGTCAGGAGTTTCTCAGTAGTCTGGATTTGTGCCCAATTGATGATAATAGGCTCACCCCCACATGGGTCATAAACATAATTGGTGTTCTTTTTTTATGGGTTTTATCTCTGCACGCTGCAATGGGTTTTTTTGCCTCGTCTCAGGGAGTGATCGGTGGGTTTGGTTTTGGGAATTCCTCTTTAAAAGTAGACAGTTATTTTCAGGGCAAGTACTTTATAGCGATGATCGTGATCATGATTCGTCCGTCATTGTAACTCCCAGAAAGAGACGGGCAGAAAAAAAAAAACACCTGGTTTTGTTTGGTCATTATACCTACCTCCTTCTTCATTGTTGCCCAACCACCTAACTACCAGTTTTACACTAATTATTCGGTTATAGATATTACACAATCAATTCTTCAATCAAATCCGACAAATCGTAATCATCGCAACAAATAGTACGTGCAGGTGTATCGGGGATACGATCGTAGTAGATCGTAGTATCGCATCGCGAAACTCGCCGAATGCGATATATCAGCGGCTTAACGTGCCTTTTGTACAGTCGTGTGCATTACGGAAGGAATGCTTTGCTAATGGGACTTAATTACTTTTGTTACTATTTGTACTTTTCGTAAAGATAGTTTTTTTTTTCTACGTGAGTATGAACAGTCCAGGAATGTAAAGCGTCGTCAATAAGGTCCACTGTCAGTGTTATGAAAGCAAAAATACCAGTTATTGTTCAACCAAACCGGTACGGACAAACTGCGGACCGCTTGCGAACATGAGACACTGACAGATCTTCAGTTAAGGTTCGATGAAACTGGAAAGAATTGCGGATTAGTTAAACTGCGGAAATATTTGAAAGGTGGTGTCAGTGTCCGGAACTGCTATAACCAAACCTTTATCCGGGAAAGTTTGTTTGAAAAGTTTTTAACCTTTGCGTTCTAGTATATTTCGTCGAATACCACGCGAAGTGGCGAATGATGTCATGTGAGATAACGAAGAAACGATTAAAATTATGGCAAGGTATCGCATTGCTTTTATAAATTACAGACATTTTGGTGTTTATTAAATTAACATTGCATCAGGTTGAGACAGTCAGTTGGCAGTTGGTGCTGAATTTGGATAATTAATTAAAGTATAATATCAGTGACATTATGAGGGTGATCTTTACGAAGCTACTGAACGAGTTCTTAAAAGGTTGGATTGGTTGAGTTACAATGTAAGGTTTTGGGTGGGAATCAACCAGTTATCCCACCTGATGAGAAATGTCCATTGCATTATGGAAAATGAAATTAAAACGGGACGGGGACTGATATGTTTAAAATTTGGTAGGTAAACACAAGAATTTGTGACAAATCAAAACAGAAATACTTTTACGGAAGACTAGCTCGCTTGTCCGCGGATTCGCCCGCGTGGAGTTCGTTATTTGTTTCAAGAAATCATTCTACCGGGATAAAAAGTAGTATTTGTGTTAATTCAGGTTAGAAAATATACAGAGTGAATCACACAACTTTGTGCTAATTTCAAATGTTTAAACTTGAAAAATTCACTCTGTAATCTGTTTATGTGCTAAATTATATCTAAATCTGTTCAGTAGTTTTTGCATGCAAAAATAACAAACATCCATTCATTTATCCTCACAAACTTTCACATTTATGAATAGTAGACTTTACTAGAAGACTTGTTTTAATTTTTTATTTTTCGTTGGAAAATAATACACAGTTTATCATAAAACTTACATCACCTATCCTACCTATTTTCCCTCACATTATTTTTTCTTCGTGCCGATAGGATCCTCCTACAAAATCTCCGATGCATCGACGGCTCACGTTGTAAATCAGAGGATTACCTGCAACTTGCGCTTGTGAGAGTTTAATCAAAAAACGATTATAGCTTAGTTTACCGCCTCTTTTATGAGGATTTGTTGGTGGAATTAGTTTGCTGAGTAGGTTTTTTTTTCAGCACGTGCAACTAAAAAATTGGTAATGTATTATTAGCTATTTGTGTTTACGTTAAGTGTAATACAAGGTGGAGAATTACCACAAATCTTCCTTTTTTTCCAACTGGGTTAGACCCGGGCTGTAGGTGTCAAGCTTGTATGTAATATGGAAGGGACAACGCATAAAAAGTAGACAGTTACCACGAATTCGTAAGTATCTGTATCTCATCGTTCCGAACCCATAGAATTTTTTCATTGGTCATTTAAAAAAATCTGCCGTTTCCTACAAAAGTGCAATACCTACACGGTCTATAATTATGGAACAGTTGTTTTTTGGGTTCCGTATCTCAATCGGCAAAACGGAACCCTTATAGGGTCACTTTGTTGTTCGTCTGTCTGTCTGTCAAGACCCTTTTTCTCAGGAATGCGTGGCGGTATCAAGCTGAAATTAATACCAAATACTCAAGTCTGCTACCCCTTGGAGCAATAAAAAAATCAAAATGTAAGTCAACGCGATCAAAAAATATTATTATTGTTTATGTCGCATATTATGCGATTTCACAAGGGAATCAAAACCCGGGTACACTTCCCTTTGACCTTTAATCATGAAATTTGGCAAAAAGCAAGGCACAAAAAAATCAAAAAAAAAAAATAGTTAAAAATTAATGGGGTTATTTCCCTTTGACCAAGAATCATGACATTTGGCAAAAAGCAAGACATGACAAATAAAGGAAAAATCCCAAAAAATAAAAATAGTAAGAAATTAAAGGGTAATACCCAAAGGGTCCCAATACATACATAGTTGACGACAATTAAGATTTTTTTTTTAGATAAAGGTTCGGAACCCTTCGTGCGCCACTTGGCCGGTTATTTTTAACCTTAACCGATGAAAAATTTATATTTAGAGGGGTTCAGAATCATGTACTGAATTCGTGGTAAGTGTTTGTGCGCCGATGTCCCTTAAATCCTTTATACAAGCTTGACACCTGCAGCCCGGATTAGAAGATTGGAATGAAGAAAGATTTGTGGTACTTCAGAGCATGTTTGTCTCTATGTCTGTAGCAACGTAGCTCCCAAACAGATGATATCATTGCCATGCTGTCCTTAATTACAGAAAGCTGGTTAGATTAACACAATTACTTGCTACGGTTGGAAAAAATCCATACCTACATGAAATTTGATTCAAATTGGGGTAGTGATTCCTTACAGCAGGTTTAATTTCACATTATTTGTTTTTGTTTTTTTAATATTTTTGCCCCGAGTGTGAATCAAAGAAACTGTCGAGTTGACGCAACTGTCGAATTCACACAACTGTCCAATCAGCGAAACGGACTAATTAACGAAACTGTCGAATTAAATAAACTGACGAGTGAGGGAAATGACCAGTGTTACGCGGACTCCATACTTCAGTCATTTTAAGTCCATCAACCTTTAAGAAACCCACTTATGATTATGATAACAAAGTTCAAATTGCACATTAAGTAAGTTTCAAGTTCATATAAGACCACGTATGGCAAGAATAAGGTTTCTAGATTACCTCAGTAGTGGGCGAGGTACCATAATTTAAAGATGGAAGCTAGATTAAGCGCTGATGAATTGTGTTGACAATTTACAACATGGCAACATTTTACTATGGCTAACAGAAGTGTAATCCACAGAGCATCATATATGTATATACCCGTAATATATTTACCTATTTCTAATTTAAATTTTATCTTTAGCATCTTGACAAAAAATGTAGCTAGTAAAATGTTATAATAAGCCAGAGAGGTGATCTGTAACTCAGGACCTTCCTACTTCAGACACCTTTTTCTATATAAGATTGTGCCACAAAACAGTGCCTGTAATTTTTGATGTCGAGAAAAATTAAGATTTATGATTATGATTATATGATGACGATAATCAAAGATCGAGGAGAGGTGTGCCTTAAAAGAAATGAAAAATATATTAAAGCCACTAAGGTTGACATATGTGATTACAGACATTATTACAAATATTTGGAACTACCACCCAAAATCATTGACAAGATATTATGCTGAAACAAGGTGCCTGTATGACCAGATATACCAACGTGACCGAAACTAAAGGAGTAGAGTCGAGAGTAAAGTAGAGTAGAGTAGGCGGCGGCGACCTCTCGCGTCCGGCCCTGATTCAATCCATGGTCCGGAGCGAGACGGAATGGGACGCCGTCACCTCCTTCTGCGAAGCAGTCATGCTAGCGAAGGAGGTGGCGGGACGTGAGAGGGAGAGAACCTCACGTCCCAGCCGCCGCGGGAGACGCACCGGGCGTCGGGGGCCACGTGGTGGCCCCCGGCCACCGTAGACGCGGGCCTGTGGACGGTGAGCTATGGGCTAGCTCGCCGTCCGTCCGTCTTATGACGACAGGCCGTGTCGACGGCGCGTTCGTGTTCCACGCGCGCCTCAAAGAGAGTCAGCAAACAGGAAGGGGTCCGTAAGGGCCGACGCCTGCCAGGGTTAAGACTGTTCGAAAGAGATACCGCGGCCCTGGAACACAAAGGGCAAAGGAAGGAACATGGATGGGTTTTAGTCAGTACAAGTCTGACACTCCCTCCTGCTCAGCCCAGAGCGGGAGGGGTCATTTGATGATTTCCCATCGATAAAAAAAAAAAAAAAAAAAAAAAGTAGAGTAGAGTAGGACTCCCTTTTCCGCACTTAGAGTCTCATTCGGTCCGTTGTGCGTAGGTGTCCTGGCTAAAGCCAGCCTAGCTCCGCCCAGAAACACAGAAGTTTCCTGGGAACAGGCTTCGCGGAGCGACTTCACCGTTCCGAGGATTTGTTTGCGATGGATAGCCACGGCCTCGCATTCCAGGATGAGGTGGGCGGCTGATTCTTCGGCGTCATTCAGCCCATGTAGAGTGGGCTGTCCGTGGCGCCTATGTTAAAGAGATGTTTGTTTAGGGGGCAATGGCCCGTTATTGTCCCTATTATTATTCTGAGGTTATTTCTACTCAGGCTGAGCTTATTTCTATGTAGACTTAGCATCGCCATTTTTGACTGCCTGCAGTCTGTAGACCGTGACCATTTGTTGTTAAGAAGTTCAGTTGATCTCTGGTGAATCCAAAAATAAAGGAGTATTTATGAATAGTTGCAGAAGACTTTCTGTGGATTCTGGTAAAAGGCATGAGTATGTTGTAGGTATTGAAACACGGACCTCATTCAAATAATACAAAACGTCAAACTTAATTCGCCATTAGAATAATTTTCCCGACTGTACGCATTCCTAAAGCTTTCCAAATTATCAGGTCTCTAAACCGCAGATCAATTCGCATCAAAACGGGTCGGACTGTACCGTTTTTGTACCCGTCACCTGTGAATAAATGGGCCCGTTTTTTATGGTTACATCCTTGCCATATATCTCTGTGATGTAATAAAGAGATTTGAACGAATTATACATGGAAGCTTTGAGCGTGAATTTGTATGAGAGAGTTTTATACTTGAAATATTTTTCTTTTTTAGAAATACGGCGTTCGATTACAGTTTTGTAATACCAAAAGATTAATGGTATCCTTGAGTATGGTAGAAACAACCGATTTGTTTATCAACTTGTAACGCGTAGTAGTACGGTAGTCCGGCTGATGTGATGTCGACAGGTGACAATTAATTTTCTTATTAAAAGATACGCTCCCCTGGAATTTAACATCAGTACAAATACCGAAATTCCACACAATCTTTCATCCTCTATTTTACTTCTTTAAGCTATTCATTTTAAGTAGAAGATGCTGACTTGACGTGATTTTGTGCCAGGTTGATGGCAATAGGCTCGCCTGCTATTGCTTGGGACTTTAACATATCTGGCGAAATGTGGGTGTAGTGGTATGTACACCTCTGCCTTACGGGCGTGATGATATGTTATGAATTTGAAATAACAGTTTCAAGTTCATGTTTTGAGCCTTCTAAAACGAGCTCATGTAGAAACACAGCGGCCTCAAGTAACAAAAAAAACCGGGCAAGTGCGAGTCGGACTCGCGCGCGAAGTGTTCCGTACCATTATCTAAAAAAATATCTTAATCGGCGTCAACTATGTATGTAGGATGGGGACACCCTTTAATTTTTTACTCTTTTTATTTTTTTAGAATTTTTCTTTTATTTCTGCTGTAAGGCCTTGCTTTTTGCCAAATTTCATGATTCTAGGTCAAAGGGAAGAACATTATAGGTTTTGATTCCCTTGTGAAATCGCATAAAATGCGACATAAACAGTCATATCTTTTGATCGCGTTGACACAAGTTTGATTTTTCATTGCTCCTAGGGGTAGCAGACTTGAGTATTTGGTATTAATTTCAGCTTGATACCGCCACGCATTCCTGAGAAAAAGGGTCTTGACAGACAGACAGACAACAAAGTGTTATATGTATAATAAGGATATAATAATATAATAAGGGAATAAGGGTTCCATTTTACCGATTGAGGTACGAAACCCTAATAATAACAACAGCACCTTCTGCCGCTAAACAAAGTTTCACTCAGAACCTTGCAACAGTTGAAAACGCACAAAAACAAACATGTAACGTACTTGGTCGTAATTGGAGCGACCTCAGAGAGGACGAAGCGATACTTTTTTGTGGGAAAACCTTTAACAATAAGCTATGGACAGATGCGCTGTCGTCGCTGCTAATTAAATTTTTCTTTCAACAATGGTGTGTTTTAGAATTATATCGTAATTATCTGGGAAAGATTTTGAATGCATGTGTGACATTGTCGCGGTGTGTCGTTACATCGGCGGCCGTGGTATGTCGAACGCCGCCGTGTTCGTTGACTTAAGTGACGACTAGTCTTTGTTGGGAACTAGATACTAGATCGGTATAGACCGGGCTTTTCCGTTTGTGTGCCTAAGACATTTTTTAAAGGCTGAATAGCATTTAGATCTTATTTGCAATTCTCATCTGTTCAACTTTTATTTTGATTATGAAAAAATAAAGAAAAAGTATGTATTTAGTCCGCAAAGGAGAAAGCAAAAAAAAAAAATTTTTTTTCAATAAAACAAAATTACATAAAAAAAAACGATAGAAAAAAACGAAATTGGTTCAGTACGAGGCCTAAGGCCTTACCTCACAGTGCAGTAACATTAAAAAAAAATGGTTATTGGCGTGTATGTGATGGATTTGTTTACCATTAAAATTAATGGGGAAGCTGTTTTTCGGAATGAAATTAAAAGCATTTATTACAATTGATAGAACTTATAAAATAACTTTATTAATTTACTGTTAAATAAGTCATACTCATAAGATATAACTTACAGCATATATGCAAGTCAATATCGAACCTTGTATCAGAGACGTATTTATCGAAATATTATATACCGACAGAGAGTCCCTAAACTTTCTTTCTATATTTATTTTCATTTATTGGTCCCAGGGTAACGTTTCAAAAAGTTAGTCCTACAGTAACGCAATCTGAATTTAGTAAAACATTTTGATTTGATTCTAGATTCGATGCGTGAACCAAATCTCAGGAGGGAATAAAAAATCGGTTAGTCTCAGCTGAACGCTCAGAGTAGTTTATGAACTATATAAATATTACTGTGTTCATTAATCTTTGAGCCCTCTCACATTTCACGAGGGATTTGTGACTTTTGACAGTAATTTAAATGCACAGATAATTTAAAATTGGTAGTTTTAATTCGACACTGGAAAGCTCTTTTTTCTTTTCTTTTTTATTGCACTTCTTTTTTTCTTTTTAAAATTGAGTCCAGTGTAATTTTTAGTACCTAATACCAAACTCTGAACATTGCAATGCTCGTTTTAGGCTAAAGTCTATATCTGCCAACATTGTGTAACCAACGGCAGAGGCGATGATTTTATTAGTTTATTTATATCGTAATTATATCACATGATGATGATAAATGGCCAAAAAAACAACTTTTCTTATATCGTCTGAGCACATTACTCTCATGCGTCGGAAAGCAAGTTAAGACGTTGGTGCCGGCTGTCATTGACAGCCGTTATGAGTCGTCAGACACTCAGAAGCCCAAAACTCTGACAACCAGTTACTTTTTGATAGAATAGCTAGAGGAGCTCGTGGCAAAATAATAACAGCCGCTCAGGTCGATCTTTAGGTTAAGCCGCGCTTGCCTAGGTTGGTCTGTGGATGGGTGACCGCCCATTACATACCGAGGTTTCTCTGTGCCTCGTAAAGCACGTTAAGCCGTTGGTCCCGGCTGTCATCTGTAGCTCTTTGACAGTCGTTACAGGTAGTCAGTGACCCAAAAAGTCTGACAACCAGTCTCACCAAGGGGTATTGTATTATCCAGTACCAACTGGGTTGTAGAGGTCAGATAGGCAGTCGTTCCATGTAAAATACTGGTATTCAGCTGCATTCAGTTAGACTGGAAGCCGACCATAACATAGTTGGGAAAAGGCTAGGCAGATGAGATGATGATATTCGCGATCCATGCCTGAGGATGGACGACGCCGCCGAGACAGGCTTAGAAACAGGTGGCGAGATGATCTGGACGCGCAACACGAAGGCTGGTTCGAGGTGGTGCAGGAGAAGAGTACCTGAGAGGATAATTATGGCGGAGGCCTTTGCCTAGCAGTGCGACATATACTGCTACAAAAAAAAAAAACAAAACTGGAATGAAAAGAGGATTTAATGCGCTTGAAAGGATTACAAGTACATTTTTAGCGTAGTTTTACTATGGAGGTCAGATAGGTAGTCGCTCCATGTAAAATACTGGTACCTACAGGGTGTAACAAGACCCTTAACGATGCCGTCAACCAAGCATTATGCCCATCAAACTAAGTAACTTTATGCAAAAATTATTGCTGGGAAACGATTTTTTGGGGTGTAAAATCACATTTTATGGTAGGACTCAATGTAACGCACTCAAAACATTGTGCTGATGGATGGATTGAATAGTACCGGGTCGTGGAGGTGTTTACAGAAAAAAACTTACGTTAAAAACCAGGATTTAAAAAAAAATGTGAAAAAGTTGTAACTTTGACCCGCAATATCTCCGTAACTGGAAGGTTCCCAAGTATGGTCTAGAACAAAAAAATGACCGCAATGACGGGGAGAACAACAAGAACTTTTCGGCTTCGTTAAGGGTCTTGTTACACCCTTTATAGCTGCATCCAGAAATACTGGAAGCAGTGGATGCTGACCCCAATATACATAGTTGGGAAAAGCCTAAATACATGATAACTACAGCCTGCTTCATGAATGATAAGTTATTTTTCAATACACTTTCTCGAAAACTGGTTCTAATCGCACTACGATTAGGTTCAACATGCAATGTATTTCACACGCGTGCGATTTTTAATATTTTTCCGCACACGTGCGGAAATAAAAATTTCCACAGATAAGTAAGGGTTCAATGACTATATCTATAGTCGGCGGTAATTGGTTTTTTTTAATCCCGGCAAAGACATAGTGCGTCTTTACGGATTAAATATTTTTCGAGTATTTAAATTGTGTTTATAAATAGAATATCATAGATAAACATGATTATTTAAAACTATATTTTTTTTTATGAACAAATTAACATCTTATTGTGTTCTAAATAAAAAAAAATATATATTTAAATTTTCTTTTTTTTATAGTAGGCTGTATACGGCATCATACCTTTGCATCTTCTTCAACCTGGCGAAAGTAAAGCGCGGCAAAAAAGCAAATTAAATCATAGTTTCATATTAATTCCTGACAAAAATACTTTCCGTTCTAATATTTTATTTCTTCGAAAGTGTATTGAAAAACGTCGTTTGATACGCGTGGGGCTTTGTTATTGCAATTCTCGGCTCCATAACACCCTCGCTTGCAGATCGGGTGTTAATTCCGCGCTCGAATGCAATAACAAAGTTTCCACACTTAAATCAAAATGTACTATTATTACATTTGTTACACATTTTTACAAACTTGCTCCAGTTATGCGCATGACCTTGTAAACGAAATTATTGTTCTAAATAGCTCCTTGAAAAAATTACGAGTAATATGTTCGAACATTAAATATTATAATAAGTAGTAATTTTGCTACGAATTTCTTAATAATAGCACTGGAACTGAGCAATAACACTATCTAAAAACGTCAACTTACAATGGCAATACAATGAAAAACAAATTTAGTTTTTTCTGTTGAATGTTAAACAATACAACATATGAATGAGCCTTCAAAATATTTTGAATATACAGAGTGTAACAGGACCCTTCACGAAGCCGTCAGCCAAGCATTATGTACATCGAAGTAAGTAACTTTACGCAAAAATTATTGCTGGGAAACGACTTTTTTTTGGGGGTGAAAATTCACGTTTTACCGCACAACTCAATGTAACGCACTCAAAACACTTTGCTGATGGATACATTGAATAGTATGGAGTTCGTGGACGTGGTGTAAAAATCTAACATTAAAACATGTATTAAAAAAAAAACTTGTGAAAAAGTAACTAGAAGGTTAAGGTATGGTCTAGCTAGAACAAAAAAATGATCACAATGACGGAGAGAACAAGTACCTTTCGGCTTCGTTAAGGGTCTTGCTACACCCTTTATTGTATGGTGCTACGGAACCCTGTGCGCTTGTGTACGACTCGCACTTGGCTGGTTTTTTAATAGGTTTTTCAAAAGGTAGATGTTCAATTTCTCAATGTTGTCAACGACACATAACTTGCCATGTTGCATAGTAAAATACTGTGTAGCTTAGTTTACAAACATTTTAACTTCCTAGTAAATGACCCAAATGTGTCAATGGAACATTCAAATAAATCTTTAAAAAAAAACAAAGGAAACGGATATCGCCCAACATGTTAATTGCACTAAAAATACTGTGTTATGACATTACTAAAGTACTTAGCTGTTTAATGGTTACTTTTATTATTTTTAAACTACATTTTGTAGTAATTTTGCTGAGTAATGAACTTGAAAGGCGATTTCGTTGCATAAGGAACTCGCAGTTGAATTATCATATAATTACCATGTTTACTGATGGTTTTGAGTTCCCGATATTCCGTATCCCGTTTCTACTGTTAATGATAATATTAGGGACCATGACAGTTTAAAAACTTATATCGTAGTTGAATGTTTACTTAGAAAATAACATAATATTCACACACGGGTGTGAATATTATGTTATTTTCTAAGTAAACATTACGGATTACGGGATTACGGAATCCCGAATGAAGCAGTGGTTACATACCATCTATGGTACATAACCATTTCACCGGTTTTGTTTTTAAAGTCTCATGTAACGGGACGGGCCCATTTGTCATCAATCCTTCACAAGTAGTTCAGATTTCTGGATCATCATTGGCCTAGCCTTTTCCCAACTATGTTGTGGACAGCTTCCAGTCTAACCGGTATAGTATATATGCTATACTAACACTTATCATACCATATACCATTTATCATCCTTTTTTATTGGTTTGTTTATTTATATTCAGCGAATCGATCTAAATACGATTCGTTTTCATTGAATTTGCTGAAAGAAAATATTATATATTTCATAATGTTCAATGTTGTGAGATGTACGTCAGATTTGCCAAACTGTCAGTTACTTTTTCTTTCTGTCAAAGAGTTTCTTACTAGCTTAGTCTATGATGAATACTTTTTGGTTTATCCAATTTAAATTATATTTACCTGTCAATGTTTAGCTGAAATATTGTATTGTACAGGACTTGTCTACTTTTATCTTTTCATTTTTAATAGGATCAAGTAGATTTGCTACACCGGATGCAGCTGAACACTAGTATCCTACAAGTAGCGACTGCCTATCTGACATACAGAAGCCTGTTAGTACTGGTTAGTACGATACCCCTTAATGAGACTGGTTGCCAGACTTACGGGCCACAGACTAACTGTAACGACTGTCAAAGATCTACTTTTCGGGGCACAGAGGAATCTCGGTATACGTGCTGGTCACCCATCACCCATCCACGGGCCAACCTAGGCAAGCGCGGCTTAACCTGAAGATCGACAAGAGTTCAGATTCCGAGATGGTAGTGAGAAAATTATACGGTGTCAATTTACCCAAATTGTTGGTTATATTTAGCTTTCGTGATTGATTCGGAGATGACTCTTTACAACAACGACCACTTGCGCAGAATGATAAACTACTCATAATTTTACTTCAAGACCAACTTACAATTACTTACTCGAAATTCTTTATTGTTTTATGCAAAATCTTCTTAAACTCCTTATTTATTACAACTTCTGTTTAACAAAACTTGTAGTGGTCTTTTTTAATTTTATTGACAACAGGTTCGTCGTATCACGGGAGGCAAAATTATAGTGCATTTTAAAACCAATCAAATAAGATTGATGAACTAATTTCAATTCACTATACACCGTGTTCTTCACGTTATCCATAAACTTTGGCAAACGCTTCTGTAGCTTATGCAAATCAATTAGAACACAGAGAGTAGTACTTAAAAAGGCTTCGTTACAAAGATATTTGTAATCTGATTTAATGAAATTTAATTGAGCTATGCAGTATGAAAGGGTCTTAATTTGGCCTATGTTGCCGCTTAGTGCAAATCTATCAATACTATTTGCATCTCTTTTGCACGAACGAGAGGAACCCGAGAGATAGCGAAGAAGAACGATCACTTTTGATAACGGATCTATCAAAGAGATTCAACTAGTCTCCATGGATACATAAGTTGTTATTTGTCATGCATGATTTTAACTGTCAGATTTGTTGTTTATTGTAATTTACTATTGGGTTTCCGATTAATTTAATTAATTATTTTGATTACAACATTCACTATACCGTACTAGTATTCGGCGCAACGCCAAGCTGATATTATTCACTTCGCCTACGGTTTCTGTGACGGAAATGCTACAGCGGCTGTACGAGAGTACCCCGGCGCGGTCCTGATATACGAACATTTACTAACATACACAGGAGATTTTGTGAGATCGGAATTAGACCACGCCGCCCTAGACGAGCAATCAATTTGAGCGTCGCTCAAGAAAACAGAATAATGGACCTTATTATTCATGATCCTAATCTCGACGAGACACTGTAGGAGAATCGGTGGGTGTATCCCATAGGCGAGTGTGGAAACTGGAAACGATATGGTTTGCATGCCTACCACTACAGAAAATCCCAAGGCATACTACCACCTGATCACTTCTGTTGTCACTTCTCTGTCTTGATCAATAAAAATCTTGTTCAGTGGTTTTTTTTTTGTGAATAGTTGTGCATTTGATTTGTTTACCAATCTTATTTGTATTATGGTGAAGTATACAACACGACAAATTTTAATGTACAGTCAAGGTGTGTAAAGATGATAGAGGCTACGACAATGCCATTGAGTACAGTTGCTGCTAGCATGTGTGAGGAGCATCGTATAGTGAATATACTTCATACTTCGTAATAATGTTGTATATTTTTGCCTAGTCCATGGAGGAATTACACTGGTTCCCTACTTGATTTCGAAAGTTGATGATTCACATATTCACATGGTCGTTTCCCGAATTTGATTGCCTGGAATTCGTCAAACGGCCAAGTGTAAATGAACGCGCCCGTCTTCATACTCGTCCAGCATCATTGTAGTTTGTTTTTTCGCAATTGTAAGCTTGTATGTATTCCATTGCGATGACTAGTGTCATTGCGCCATTAATAAGCCGACCAAAATCATAAGACAATGTGATGGGTTATGCAAGTGCGGGCTCCGTAGGCTAAATACCTAGACAGTTCTTAATTTCTAGATACATGTAATAAAATAAAAGGTTTATTGGATTGAATAATAATGAAAATAGTATTGAATGACATGACGGCTGACTATTTGTCTATCCTACAGTGTTTTAGGGATCTTTTGACGCTCCACTGAGGTTGATAGGAGAGCGCTGTTTAAATTTCTGAAATGTATTGAAAAAATAAGATGGTGGCGTTAGTTCTGATTTTCACCACGCGATAAGTATGGTTATAAATTGTAATTCTAGCCAAATCCACTTAAAAAAATATATTTTGTGATTACCTTTTATCTTAATTTGACCTATCTTTTGAGAGTGTATTTTGAGATTTTTACGAATGTACCCGAGTTCTAAGGGTGGTCCCCAGATTGCGTGGTGAGCTGCCCTTCTATTTTTTATTCAATAGTTTTGTGGTTGAATATTTGTTACTAAAGCCGAAACGGCGGAATGGGTTAGGATAATTGTGGTAGCCTACTTCTCTTCCCGTCGTCGTAGGTCCTGCGTTGCTCTAAGTCTACACTAAAAAATAAGGACTACAGAAACTTTCTATGAAGGCTGCATATCGTGGGTAGAGGTTATCATGATTTGGTTATGGAATTTTATTTTTTTATGTCACAATTCGAAATACGTACCTACCTGCTTGGTAACCTTATATTTTCTCTTTAAGTAGGACGTTTCATTGACAGTGCTACTAATCTGAAGTCTGAGGGAAATAAAGATTAAACGCACTCAAAAAAGGAACGAGATAAAAAACCAAAGAAACTTAGTTTTGACAAGTTTCAGCCCGCCAAATCTTATGTACGAAAATACGACGTTGCCAATACGGATAAAGAGGCATGCATATCGGGTGGTTTACGTCAAGGTATTTAGTTTGTATGAAAATGAACAAAAAATTAAAAATAGGAATTCATTAAAGGGTCAATAATGAAAAATGCTTATTTCCATGGTCTGAACATCTGGTCGAAGTTTATGTATATCGTCCGGAACACGGTGTATACTTATGTTTTTGTCCAGGAAGATAGATCTGATAATAACCTAATAGTTAAATAAAAAAACATCAAAATCAAAATATATTATTTCACTTAGTCATAAATGGGCACTTATAAAACGTCGAGAAAAGGTGTACGGTGCCGGCCCGTCGTTTCCTATGGAAAAGAAGAGGCAAGAAAATCCATGGTTACTCTTTTCAAATCATTTTGTGTTACAATATTATCATGTTACAGCAGGGGTACAGCATAGGCCCGGCAATAGTCGTTAACCACTACACAAAAAACGTAAAACCAGATTAAAAAGTTAACAAGCATCTTAAAAAGTGACACATTTTGATAAACGCCACATAATCATCAGTCTAGACACCTACAGCGGCTACTCCATTGCAGGACAACTTTGTTTCATTGACTGGTGACCTATAACATCACCTCAAATAAGAAATGTCACACGACATTGCAAGATACACACACGCAGAGCGATTTCGTGACAAAAATGTACGAAAACTGGTGCGAAGATCTGTGGTGTAATCTTGTATTTTGTTGTGCATGTGCAACAATAATAATGACGCAGACCAACCGTATGTGGGTTTTTACGAGTAACCTCTCCTACAGCTGTTGCAGTAACAGTCTAAGTGATTCCAAATCCTGTATATTATTGCCTTTTTGATCGAGTTTTGCCTGTGACTACTTCATTAGTCTAATGGTTTCAAACGTGACTGCTGAGCATGGGGCCCTGGGTTCGATTCCCGGGTCGGGCAGTGTTATTGGGTTTTTGCCATCGGGAATTTCTCGTTAACAGCATCGGAGTCTGATTTGTGCCTGATTGATGTCAATAAACTTGCCCAAAAAACAGCGAAATGTGGGTGTACTATTACGTAAGCCTCTGCCTAGCCCTTCGGGGATTACAGGCGTAATGTTATGTTTAATGTTGCTTGTAGTACATTTTAAAAAAGAGTGGTGAAGTAGGTCTTCATCATGATCTTTGGTAGCCTTGCTCCACCCACTCCTGAAAATAGACATCTTCTCTTTTGTGTCATGTTCCCATGGCCTGCGCGAGTTAACCAGGGGGCCTAAAATGACCGCTCTTAGACTATTTTAGACTCCAGGTCCTGGCTCTTACTCGCGGTCTTCTGTAGGTGTAGCTTTTAATAATAACAGACACGGAGACGTAGGATTTTATTAGTAAGTTGGTATTTATAAGGTCCTATTAAAATAGATGGACAAATTTTAACACAGCGTTCAGTACGTCTAACCAAAGCTATCCAAGCAAAAAAAACACTGATTAAAGCGTTTTTATTTTGACCTAATAGATGTGTTTATTCTAGAGTCCCGCCGGCAATTTATTAAAAAATAAATAAAATAAAAAATAAATATCGCTGGACATTACACACAGCGCCATCTAGGTGCCACACTAAGCAACGAGGCTTGTGTCGTGGACACCAGATAGTTGATACTACTACATAGATACTTTTTTGTTTGTAAATACATACTTATTATACATATAAACATCCATGACTCGGAAACAAATGTCCATGCTCATCACACAAACATTTGCTCCTACCGGGATTCGAACCCGGGACCCTAAGAACGTAAGGCAGCCTCGCAACCGCTGCGCCATTCGGGTCGTCATATTATTTTAGATCAAAATAAAATCATTTTAATAAGTGTTATTTTTGCTTGGATATCATTGGTTAGACGTAATGAACGCTGTGTTAAATTTTTTCCACCTATTTTAATGGGACCTTATATACATATTTATAAGGATGAATACTCAATTATAAAGCCTTGCTCCATACAATAAGCGATGCGTTACTAAAAAAACAATACCTATACCACATAATTCACACCAGATCATACCACGTTCCGAACAAGTGAGCAAGTGAAAAATTTGGCAACGCACCGCCAAGTATGACCCAAAAACTACTCTACATACTTCACATGTAATTTTATTGGTAATACGTCTCTATGTAGCAATGAAAATAGTTTAATTTCGAAATAATTACTCGGAATTTGCAGTAGCGGACATCCCGTTGAGCAGATCCCTTAGGAAATTGATAATGGTCTACAATATGAATAAAATTCAGTAAGAAAACAACATTGTACACTACTATTTTCTATTAAAACTCGATCGTACCGGTACGGACAGATTTCGGACCAGCTGCGGACATTGACAACTTTAGTTACTAAAGTTCGAAGTCAATGAGTCTATGTTAACTGGGCTGATAACTTCTTGTTACAATGTAAACTTAATTCAAGACAAGAATTTGTGGGATATTTCAACTAAAAGCCTGGGTTAAAATAAAAATAAAAAACCCGGATTTCAGAAAACACTAAAAAATCTACAGATTTTTCTGGAAGTCTGTTATTAAAAAAAAAAAATTTTAGTCGTATTCCAATTACCATAGATATACCATAGATTCGACAGTGAAACCCAGGTTTGAGCCTAATCCTAATTTAACCTTCAATAAAAGGGCACAAGTACCTACTTTCCACGTAACATAATTATGTACTAGATTTTTTTAAGACTTTTTAGGGTTCCGTACAGCAATCGGCAAAATGAAACCCTTATAGGATCACACTGTTGTCCGTCTGTCTGTCTGTCAAGACCCTTTTTCTGACAAATGCGTGGTGGTATATCAAGCTGAAATTAATAAAAATACTCAAGTCTGCTACCCCTTGGAGCTATGAAAAAATCAAACTTGTAAGTCAACGCGATCAAAAGAATTGACTGTCTATGTATATTTTACAAGGGAATCAAAACCTATAGGGTACTTCCCTTTGACCTAGAATCATGAAATTTGGCAAAAAGCAAGGCCTTACAGAACAATTAAAGGAAAAATTCCAAAAAAATAAAATTAAGTTGAAAATTAAAGGGTATCCCGGTCCCCATACATACATAGTTGACGCGAATTAAGATATATTTTATTTTTTAGATAATAGTACGGAACCCTTCGTGCGCGAGTTCAACTCGCACTTGGCTGGTTTTTTTTATTAAACGAACCACAATTTTCTTTCAGCACTTATATTGCATAATCATACAGGGTATAATGGTCCAATGAAACCCTAAAACTACCAATATAGAACCAGCTGAGACAATTGCAAAATGTACCAATCAGCTAGATCGAGTTACGAAACTGAAATCATCCCATGTACGCAGAAATTGACGCACTAAAGTTTTACTTGTACGTCGTCGTAGTCTAGTCTTGTATACAGGTTGATTTTCTTTCGCAAAATTTAAACGTAATGAATTTAAAAATAATATATATTTTTTAAACACTAAAGCACTAAAAGTCCTCAGCAGAGAGTAGAACAAGCCAAGGCTAACAATGATGATGAAACCAAACTTTACAGATATCGTGATTGTTAGTTTTTCTGAAGTTAAAGACATAAATATTTATTTGTCCCACACAGGACAAAACTAAATGATTAAATCATCAATAAAACAAAATTATGTAAAAAGTTAACAAAAGAAAAAAAAAAAATAAGACGTTCCTAGATTAAACTAAATGGGGAAGGCAAGTCAAAGCTGATTGTAGATAGGGACTAACCAATGAGGTCAAGCTATTTTGAACTATAAAATGACATTGACAGATCTTCAACCAATGACTTTGCTTAGCACAAGCTATGCTAGCGCCATTCGATTTACGGTTGCCTTCCCCATTAGTACTGAGCGCGGCCAAAAGGCCCAATCTCAGTATAGTGCACATTAAAAAAAAAATACAAATGTCTGTCAAAAATGTCAAAAGTCTAATTAACTTCTCATACGGATTTAATCCTATGGGGTGGTATTAGTATTCTACTCTTTGCCATGGGGTTCTTGAACTTGATAATAGAATACAGTATTGTGTCATCGATAGTTTACTTCCTTGGTTTTGCGGTTACAGTTTTCACTTATGCGTTCATCCGAGTGTGCTTTGATTATAGAATAAATTACTTGCCCTAGAAACAGAGCTCGGAGGGACGTCACGGCAACTTTAAAAGCATAAAATAATTAGAATGAAAATGATCATGGCTCTAAAGGTAAATCTTGTTTTAATTCAAAATTTGAGAACCATTATAAGCATACGATTCTTTAATCTGTCCGTGTCTAATGTCCATAACGGGTGGGTCCTTCGTTTACTTAATATTAGGTCCATTATAATTACCATTCTCTGCCTAGCCTTTTTCCAAATATGTTGGGGTCGGCTTCCAGTCTTACCGGATGAAACTGAATACCAGTATTTTACATGGAGTATCTGCCTATCTGATTTTGACCTCCATAACCCAGTTAGTGCTGGGTAATACGATACCCCTTGTTTTGAGACTGGTTGTCAGACTTTCGGGCCACTGACTACTTTACGGCTTATTGTGGTTTCCTAGGTACGGAGGACACTTGGTATGTAATGTGTGGTCACCCATCCATGGACCAACCTAGGCAAGCGCGGCTTAACCTAAAGATCGAGGTCCACACCTAATAAGTCAAATAATAAGCCAAAACATAATAATCAGCTTTGAATACAGACACCCTGTAAACACATACGTACAATGCATTCATTGTTTTAATTACAAAACCGTAGATGCAATTAGCCGATACAGACCAGAATTATAGAAGTTGTGTTGCAAATGTTACGTCAACGTTGATTCATCTCAGTTAGACTCTCCATACTGGAGTTATTGAGAAAGCTGGAGGATGGGCGGGGCCACGGGTTGTGCGTGACCTCTTTACAATTGAAAATGATTAATTATAATGTACTTGTAACTAGCAGGCGGGAGGTGCGGCATCCTTCATCTAATCCAAAACTACATATTTTGTACAACTTTTAATGTCATGGATTTCCGCAAAGTAACGCCTGATGCAAAAAGATATGTATAGGTGAGTCTAAACGGGCGATATTAGTAATATAGTTGCCGGCAACATTGACAGCAAATTACAGTAGATACAGTACAAATTACAGACAGTATTTTGAGTGTGGCCCGGCCAAATTATTGTTATGGCCGGTACATTATTATGTGTTGCCGGCTAGGGTGCAACACGGTAGGAAATATTGTAGCCACATATTACAGTTAAAGTATTGCCCGTTTAGTATCACCATAAGGTGTCAACTCGATTCCTTCGGGCTTCCCTTTGAAAAATGGCACAGTCAGTATTTTAGAGACAAATAGTAAAATCACATTAAAGATATATACTCCGGCTTACCTCCTTCGTAAGGTGCGATATCAGAAATCAAGAAGAGAAAATATATCGTTTTGTTGAAAGATGGTCATGTTACATTTGCAGGAAAAAGAACAATTGAAAAATGCCCAAAAATACAAGCCTGGTAAAAGAATGCAAAGATAACATCGAATTCATTCAAGAACTGAGGTCAATCTCGTTACATTACTTATGCAAGTACGTAGTCAAGGTCTCTGAAAAAATATAATGAAAGCATACATAGTTTCTTTTGTTACTCCGTAGATGTTCAGAAAAAAAACAGATAGAAAACGATACTCGTACCGTAAAATAGACAAGATATAAGAGAAAAGTGAAAAGCTGAGTCTGTCAATGCTACAAACAGAGAACAGTGGGATCGGCCCCGACTCACAGACTATAGGTCGTGGATTTGATTCTTGGCTGGCACTTTGTGTATTTTATTCCATCACCAGTGCTTTTAACGGTCGGTGGACTATAACATTGTGAGGATGTCCTACGAACAAAAAATTCGAACACAAGTGACAGCCACCGCGTGGTGGATGACACGCCACAATACAGTCTGAATATACTACACTTATGCTATGCTATACCTTGGGGTACCGTATTACCCAGTAAGTACTAACTGGGTTGTGGAGGTCCGATAAACAGTCGGTCCATGTAAAATACTGGTATTCAGCTCGATCCGGTAAGACTGGAAGTCGACTCCAATAAATTTGGGAAAAGGCAGACAGATAATGATGCTATGCTATACCTACTGCGACAAGTAGAAGTTGGTACTTCTGCATAACCTCGGTAACTAAACCATATTGTAAATTCCAGCTTATAATATGCCGCTAAGTTTGACAGGGTTAGTTTAAACTCACGACTACTTGGATCGTTGGACTCTAGTTACCGATTTAGCCTTTAGGCTATTATTGCTTGAAATGACAGGCAGTTACCCTACACTATATTACTAGTTGGATTTAATTGACATATCTACTACATTATATATAACATCACGCATATATTATAAGAATGATTAGGTAGAGGCGGTACAACATTACACCAGTCTCATACAAAGTTGAAGACCCCATTGATTCATTGATCATTAAGCATTATTGGCCTATAATTAGGGTTCCGTATCCAAGGGCTAAAAACAGCGCCCTATTACTAAGACACCACTGTCCGTCTGTCTGGCTGTCTGTCACCAGGCTGTATCTCATGAACCTTGATAGCTAGACAATTGAAATATGTACACACAGATGATGTGTTTATTTTGCCGCTATAACAACAAATGCTAAAAACAGAATAAAATAAACATTTAAGGAATAAAAAAAAAAATTTTATTTTTTGATGATGGTACGGAACCCTTCGTGCGCGTGTCAGACCTACACTTGGCCGGGTTTTTCTCACTGCCGGCACAAAGATCTCATATTGAGAGGGAATGGGCTGGAATCCACTACGCGGTACCAGTGCGATTTGCATATTACATCTTTTTTTTTTCGTCAGCCACTAATATTCCACTAATGGGCAAAAGTTCTCCCATCTTTTTCCAGAAACTCTTTTGGTGCGCCACTACGAACTACACATCTTGCATGTCCAGGTCATCTAGCTTCCTCTTTCTGGGTCGACTATAGCGTCGACGTCCATGTTTTGGCACCCATCGCCAGGAGTCCAAAAACCACGAGGACATATAAATTCAACCCCCAAACTTAAAAATTCCTGATGCATTTACAACTAACAAAACTTTAGCACCCGACTTTGTTTTCGAACCAAAGACTCCATAGACAATGCTAACCAAAGAGATAGACAAACAACTATACATAGTAAGTGTACAATATAATTGTCCGTTATTTGTCAAGCTCATAACTTAATACTTAGTACACAATGTTTAGTAATTACTAGCTTATTGGCTGTAGACAGATGACTGCTAATTAAGAATGTGAAGGGTCTCAATTTTGAATGCCTGCTATTAATTCAATCTAATGTGGGTAAATATTTGGGTGTCGTTATTCAATCATGTCATTGACAGCACAGATTTGAATTTAATTTATCTCACAGTCATAATTCAAGCCCACGAAACCATAAAAAGTAAATCTTGTTCTTGTAAATTATTGCCTTCTGTTTAAGAATCTCCATAAACCTCTTGGTCTATAAGTGGGGTTTCTTTGAACCCTCAAAAATAAAATCATCGATACAATTACGTAACGTGTTCGTGTGTCTACAACAATAGTCACACCTACAAAACAAAACAACTTTGCTTAGTAAGCAATCAAGAAATTATTAATCTATCGCTGAAGACAGAACATTTCTTCTTATTCTTTAACACGTAACATATCCCCTGTACTTCCTGAAGAGTAACTCTTTCGAGACAGAGAATATATAGATTTACATGCAAATTTCATTTGTTATGTTGAAGACTCACGTAATAGAGGCGAGCCTGGGTACCATCTAGAGACAAAGTACTCGACAAGATGAATTATACGAACCCAAACTCGATGGGGTTATGTCGTGTCGTTTTGTAACGGAGTTCCTATGACCACCTTCCAGCTCCACCATCAGACCCTGGTGACCATTTAGGACTAAAGTACTTGTCAAGCCGAATCAAACGAGTCCAAATTCGACGGCGTTGCGTCGTTTTATTACGGAGTTCCTATGGCAACCCTCCATCTCCATCATCAGATCAGCTCCATGTCATCATAATATTGCATTGACTCGCGATATACACATGCGTGCAAAATTTCAGTTCAATCAGAAGTCGGAAAGTGTGTCAAATTTAACTAGCAAGTATCACGCGACGTCGCGTGATGTACATCAAAGCGCCTGCACGCGACGTCGCGTGATGTGACAATGAACGTGAGGAAAACAACCAAATTCCTATACCGATTTTGAAGAAATTTTGGACCAATTTTGGGACCAATCGGGAAGCAGACGAAAAAATAACTTTTCAGATCGGTTTACAAATGACGGAGTTACGAGGTAACAAATATAAAAAAAAAATACATCCGAATTGAGAACCTCCTCCTTTTTGAAAAATTCGGTTAAAAAACCGGCATGTCCTAGAACCAAAAATTCGAAGACATGTGACATCTACCAACCCGCACTGGGCCCGTGTGGTGGATTATAGCCCATACCCTCTCATAGAGAGGAGGCCGAGTTTCCCTGCTGTGGGAACATTATAGGCTGATTATGCGTTATTTGGAAACACCCGGGCACAAATTCAAACTTCGGAATGTTAAATTAAACTGAAAACTGTTAAATTCCAGGTGAAAAACCCAATAACACTTTGCCCGACCCGGGAATCGAACCCAGGGCTTGCGATCACTAGACACACGAGGTTCACTTAATTACGCAGTTGATATCAAGACTTCTCCATTAGACCCAGTATGACGTGAATGATTAAAGAGTTCACATACCTGCAACTTTAATAAGCTTGGCGATCAATCACCATATTAAAAACAAATTGACATGCTGTGAAATGAATTAGAACGTACACCTTGAAAACTTGGAATTACCCATTGTGGACATATCCTGTCTTCAGCATCAATTGGTTTAGCCTTTCCAAGGTCATTGTGAGGAATTGCTTTCTTGTTGCATCAGTCGTTGGAAAGAATCAATCCTTGGAGGCTGTTAAGCAAACTGTTTCGTTTTGAACAAAATTCACAGACCCAATTATTTCGAAAATTTGTCTGCTTGAAGGCGAAAATAATACATAAGAATTAACTGTCAATGCCAGCTTTTGATCTTGTTTCGGCCCCGTTGTTTCGGCTGGAAATCATTTCAAAGGAACGTTCCAACTGTCCTAATAAAAATATCGTAGGTCCTATGGCCGGTCACGGTTTATCCAAGGGCCCAAGTTCCAAATCCATTCAAGCGAGAAAAGGTACTAAACCGACTTACTTCAACAAAACTCATCCATGCAGTAATGGGATTTTCTATTTAAGTTTGACACTAAAATAAAGTGCTAGTGCTTCTACCTGGCGGTCAATTTTACCACATGTTACTAATTCGTCCAAATACAACAGAAAAAGATCAATGCTTGGTCCCTGCAACCTCATCTTCGTCATCATTCAAGCAAGTATAACTTCTAAACAAAAGACTATTAAGTTTAAAGTGCCTGATTCACCTTCGCCAATACGAAGTGTTTCATAATTCTTCACCCCTACGTATCGTATCCTTGGTAGTAGAAAAAATGGTAAATAATTGAAGTACATGGTCGTACTTGGTCCGACTCAGTGCGGTATATAAGCGGCCTGCGCGGGAGTCGGTCATCAGTCGTTGCAGTGTTAACTTCTAGCCAACATGAAATTCTTGGTAAGGGAGTCTTTTTCTATTATTTTGGGGGGCTTATTGTGGTAAATAAAGTGTTATTTAATAATTATGTGAAAAAAAATAATCAAAATTGTGCGCCAATAATAAATAATTAAAAAGAGATTATATATAAATAATAATATTATTATAACAATTCTTCAAAAATAATTGTTATTATGTGGAATTTATAAAAAAAAACAATCTTTTAAGTATGTTAGTTTCAACTAAAAATATTAGAATTTGAATGAAAAGCTCTTTCATAATATACTATTTTTACATAATATTCTTAACTAATTACAGCAGCTTTTATGTCAAACTCTTAATTAATTTCTGTGCAAAAAAAGTCTTAAACTTTCTTGCATGAATTTAATAAAGTTAACCCAAACAAGCACATTATTAGAAAATACGCTATTTTTAGATTCTTGCACTTACTACTTCTGCTTTTCACTTATGAAACTTACACTATCGCACAGTATACATTACGAAATAGATTCAAATATTTTAATCAGTTGGAAATCTATTATGTTAACTTGTCACTCACTTACTAGCCACACAATCATCACTTACTTTAGTGGCATGTCTGTACATAATATCATTAACTTACATTATAACAAGCTACCTTATTTCAAACTCCAATTCACCTCAAGCCTCTAGCGTATCCAACACAACCACAATTTGCTATAGAATACTGCAGTTTGCCATAGGATATTGCACACCTTACCCCGCCTGCCCTAGATCACTCATAGCAAATTATACCTTACTTCAGTACATACGAAATGATTCATACGATTGTTGATATTTAGCGTTGCAACAACTCGTAGGGTATTACTTGTAATTATTGGTGCTGATATTTCGTATTGATAGTTGATTTAGCTTCGGGGTTTTGTTTTTCAAGGAAAATATCTTTATTAATATAAGTTTACCAACAGCTTCTGTGTACAACATATCTTATGTATAGGTTTTACAGTCTTAGACTTACATAGTTGGCAATTATTGGTGAATCAGCATTCGCAAAAATAAGTGAAAACAAACAAATTAAGTTGTTAGTTAGTACTTAGTGAAAATTGGTTTGAAATATAGATGTTTTTTTAACATTGAGTAATTTTAGTGATTCGCTTTAATTTTTGATTTGGTTCTTCTAACCTCATGGGGAATTCGTTTTGCAACTTATTCTCCCCAATTAAAACATTAGAAAATGGCGAAGGGCTGGCATTTTGGGAGACAGTCTTGTATAATTTTTAACGTTCCAAAAAGCCTTTACATTTTGATTTCCGTTTAAAACTTTTGCTATTAAAATTTTACACTGTATCTGCTGCTTTATGTTAAGTTACTTTGACACAATTTCACTCCAAATTCTATTGAGTATTACTAATTTTCCTTGTGATGTGGACCAAAATGATCAACATGGACGGCTATTGTACACGTAGACTAAACCTAACATATTTTCTAACCTTTCAAATTTAGCTTAATTTACTTGCCCTAGACCACAATAGTTCAATAAGTAGATTTTGTACCCACAACCTTTCGATCGCCAATTGACGCCTTCACCTTTGGCCAAATGCAATGTAAATAAGAGCACATTATGTAGTAAAGGTTGGTCTAGATCTCGTAGATTATAATGTAGTCGTTTCACTGCTTGAGTATATAGCTTCTTGGTTATCTATGCTTAACTACTGAATGATTGACTAGTAATCTTACTGCATGACTAGATAGATTTTTGATTTTCAGAATTGCAATTCTTTCTTTTTCGTGTTGTTTAATGCCTAACCTGGTGTCAGAGTTTTTAAGCCGCTCATGGGCATCTGACTTAGCTTTACATGACGTCGAGTATTTCTCGACGGCATGTATAGTTAAGTCAACTAATTCTCTCAGGCATGCTGATTTTCTCATGATGTTTTCCTTCACCGAAGCAAGTGATAATTATACAATTCGCACATGAATCCGAAAAATCAGAGGAGCTTGTCAGGTTCGAACTCGAGACCTATGACTTGGCAGTCCGAAGGTCGCACCACTAGGCTATCACTGCTCCTGTGAATTGTACTGTGATGTATTGTAACCGACTGCTTTGTATCTTAGTTTCACATCAATATTAAGTAATTTCCATGACTCGCACCTTTTCGATTTTGTTAATAGTAATTTTGGTTATTGAGATCAGAGTCGCAGTTTTCATTTTAATACCTACTAAACTTTTTTTTTTTTTTTTTAAGTCGCAGATAGAGTACCTAGTTTAATTGTTCGTCATTAAAATTAACAAACATAGCAACAAACATATTAACGTAACATAGCAACAAGATGACGTCGGTAAGAAGCTGAAACATCTAACATTTATTTTATTAGATTAACAAATTATTCCACGTATCAACGAAAAAACTCTTAATAAACTTGATTATGGAGTAAGTAAACGTGGTGTTAATGATAATCAGAATAATTATAACTTAGCTACAAAGGGGTGTGGCCAGACATCATTACTCAAACATAATGATACTTTGATAACGATCGGATTCAGTCGGTTATTGTTTCCTTTTCTGTTTAATTTTTGTCGGCATGGCTTTTGCATTAGCAGTACCAAATTGTTTTATCGAGGACAAAAAAAAGTTCGAATAATAACTGTTTTAGCTATTTTTATGGTTTATAAAAATAGCTAAAACAGTTATTTGCAACAAGAAAGAAAGAAACAGTTTTTATTTGTCTCGAACAGGACAAAACAAAAATGGTCAATTAACAATAAAACAAAATTATACAGCGTGTACATTTGGGTCGAGTAGGTATTGAAATTTTGTATAGGACAGCTGATTATTTTTTTACGATTTCGATGCTGGTCCCATAGAGAAAGTTGTTCAGTTTGATGGTCCGTACCACAGTGTTCCATATGATTATACCCTTTTTGTTACACGCTGTATAAAAAAGTTTAAAAAAAATAAGACAAATGAAATTGGTGCTGTACGAGGTATCTCAGCATGGTACTGTAACATTTAAAAAAAAGTCAGAGTGATAAAATAAGAATAAGATAGTTAAGATATCAGTAATAACTTCTACTGGTGGTATTTCTTCTAAGTTCCCAATAAATATTCTTGAAGTAGGAATACGTGTGTTTCAGAAGGCCGAATACATTAATACTAACTTTATTATTCATTGTTAATTTGTAGGTATACTTTTATATTATATTTATCCACTAATTATAATTTTACTATTTCCGTTCACAAATTGCTTTTAAAATGCAAATTTTTGGCGGCGGCCGAAAATTTTAATTTGGCTTCCCGAATCAATTAGGTGCGGAGTTAATTAACGAATTGTGGACGACAAAATATCTATTTCCGGCCTGAATCAAAAGAGCAAAGAAGTGACTAGAATTCATTTAGTATATTTTTTTTATCATTTGCCGACTTTTTGCTAATCTTGATGAATGTCAAGTCAGTCAAAATGTAATTACATAGGTAGGTTTTTGGGGTAAAAATTTTAGGCAGGGTTTGGTGTTATGCCAGTAAAAATTCAATAAACTTGGTCTTCAACATAGAAACGTGAACAATCATTGTTGAAAAATCATGATGGAAGCATTTTATGTAACCAAGGGCTGATATTATCACGATGAAAAACAAAAGACTAACTTATCATGTGACGTATAATGACGTTTACATTCAGTCATGATTCAAGTGCGAGAGAGACATGCAACTGACTGCATCCATCCCTTTTTTCGGGCTTGAATCACAATATGGCTAACAAACAAAAAATATTTTAATCGTAATCGTAAAGATATTCAATAACTAGAGTTTATAATCATTACAATAGGCTCCATAACCTACCTCACGCAGAACACCCGCCTTGCTTACCCAACCCGATCATTATCGCGATAATACGACAAAGGCAACCCGATAATAGTACACTTATGTCTCCACGACAAACGAAGTTTCGTAATTTAGGATTTCCGCCAAAGACAAAAGGATTGTATGTGGATTGCCTGAATGTAAATGCACAGTTAGAACTGCAAGGGATTTCGACTCAACTCGAACCATACTGTAACGCATACTTAGGATGAATTTCATGAATGAAGATGAACTCGATAAGCAAATCTAAACTTTATTCAAGAGCTGTTAGTATCATAATTCCTATGAAATGTTAACACTGGTAGCTGTAACTGTACGGACTCAGTACATCGCGTTTTGGAGTCCATTCAGCTTCATTTGTAAAATTCGCTCTTAAAGGCTTCGTATCGGCATCGCTTCGGATAGTAAAAAAATGAGCTGACCCCGTGCAATAATTATAAGTATGCGCCGACCCTTATGTTTAATTTACAGATGCATGCGATAAGTTTGATATTCTAAAAGGCAATTCATTTTAGCCCTAAGATGTACGTTAACTTGAAAGGGTTAAGAGTTGTTTTAAGTTTGATGATGATCGTAAAAGGTTCTATGACTAGTTTGTTCTTTTTGTTATAGGAGGTATCTTTCCCTAAACAATAATGACGTCAAAACTTCGCTTCAATTTTGAAATGTTATGATAAAAATATGATTGACGCAAAAATAAAAATCTTTTTATGGTGGCTTTACACTCTTGACCGAGAGCCCTCACGGCGTTTCGCAAGAAACTATCATGGGACCTGTAGCAAGTGAATACCGAGGCTAGACGGGCGCTAATATGTACGTACACTCATGCATTCCCTGCTTCGGAGTGTCTCGGCAAGAGTGTTCAGTAGAATCCCATTCACAAGTCACAATTTATAAAAAGACTAGCGACCCGCCCCGGCTTCGCAAGGGTGCAATATTATACATACAAACCTTCCTCTTGAATTACTATCTATTTAATAAAAATCACATCTAATTCCGTTGCGTAGTTTTAAAGATCTAAGCATACATAGGGACAGACAGCGGGAAGCGACTTTGTTTTAAACTATGTGTGATTTTAGTTGACCGAATGGTTGACTCGGTATTCACTGTTTTACAGTTATAAAGAGTACTATATTAACCCAAGTCTTCTAACTAATTTCTAACCCCAAAAAATAATGCTCCACGCTCTGTAGATGTCAGCCTCTAAAAGCAGCCTTATTCACATAAACAAAACAATAAAAAATATTTTTTATCCACCTTCAGATTGTCCTCGCCGTAGCGATGGTGGCGGTCTCCGCTGAGGAAGCCGCCAAGAAGACGGAGAAGCGAGGCCTCTCCGGCCTTGGGTATGGAGGCGTTGGGTACAGCGGCCTCGGATACGACGGAGGACTTGGATACGGCGGTGGCGGATACGGTGGTCTTGGATATGGTGGATATGGCGGATACGGTAAGTGTCATTGACAATTTTGAATGTCATGTTGAAAGGATACTAAAACATTGAGAAAAACGAAGAATATATTTTAATCGTTACTAAAACAAACACAACATCGTCAAAATAGAATAATGTTGTACTAAGTGAAGCAATATATAAAAAAGAGTTAGTAAAGAAGCAAATATAAAACAGAAATAGTCGGCAGTTGCACTTCGTGACTGTGACAAAAAGGTGTCTTTCAGTCAGCATGATGCTGTGGTATTATTAATTGGAGACCGAAGCGCAGCTTTGACTCTCAGTGGTCATCCAATAAATCATTGTGTTCCGAACTCCTGAATTTGAATGAATGGATTTTGCACCAAACACTATTTCTAATATAATTGCCCGCTCATTGATTGTGCATTGTGGTCTAGCCAAATCGACGCTTGACTAGTTTTTTCGGACAAAAGCGCGGTCAATAGCCTGGTTTTTCCTGTTAGACCCAGACAGAACTAGAACTCCTTATACAAGCCTCATTACACAGCCTAGCAACCCTCTCTAGGTCATACATAAAGTGATTATTTCTTTATGTTACATCTCGCCTGTAGTTCCCGAAAGATAAGGCAGAGATCAAATGTACCTATATCTGTATTACATCTGTTATGTTTATGTCACATGTGTAACACAGGGGCGAACCTATTGCCATCAGTATACATCCAGACTCCAGGCAACTTCTTAGAATTTTTTGCAATGATATATAAGTTTCTGCTGATGGAAAATCTCAACATTTTATTTCCACATACTTCCTTACTCTCAAACTCCACTTGACTGCTCACGTCTAAGCCTAGAAATTCCTAATACCAAGGATTTAGTGGAAATTTCAAACAATCGACCGCAGCCAAGTTGTCTGCTCAAGTTTAAATTGGCCAAGAGCCTGGGAGACGTGACGTGGGCCCCAAGTGCTTGGCTCTGGTTGCTGAAGAACGTTTTATTAATGTTGTAAGGAGACTTTTTGGGGACAGTGGATGAAGCAGACATTCCAATTTTATTGTCTTTAAGAGAGAGATTTTTTGCTCAGAATAGGTGGCTGTTATACCTAATGCTCAATAGCCAAAAAATTGACGATTCAAGTTTCCGCAATTGTTGAAAATGAATCCCAATCACATTTTGGGAAAGCTTCCGCGTCTAAATTCCCCAGATAACATATTTAAAAGACATTTTAAACCGTATTACCACGCCTTTAGAGGCTATAACAGAAAAATAAAATAAAAACCAATGGATCGATTAGTTCCTCATTAGAAATGTCTATAAATTTTAAAGCGTAAAGCGCTGAACAATTGGCGAACTCAATTAACGGCCCTTAGACGACCTATAAACCAGCGCAACAGCGCTATAGTTCCTAAGAGATTAATAGTAGGAATAAGTGCTCTTTTTAGAACTCATTATCTGTTTTGCAAAAGGATTTCGCACCGTATCCTGACTGGTTTAAAGTTGATATTGCCATGGGGTTGTTAAAAGTGCTAAAGCAAATTGTTCTATCCGTGACTAATTCAATCTTATCTTGACGTAATTGCAATGTATTTTGTAGGAACTTATTTAGGAAATTAACTCGTAAGTATCTACATGATTCTTTAAGTTAAGGACAAATACCTAACCGTTGAGTAGGAATAATTGCCTACGCCTAACATTAAGCTGTTTCAATTTACTTAAACTTATTGCATTTTACTTGCTTCCTTGGTATATAATTTTCAAAGGATTGATTATTTTTAAACCAGGCTAATGCTCATAGGCGTAGTCGTCTCACTGTAAACCAGCAAAGTAGGATAAACTTAAAATCAGTAAGCATGAGGTTTTTGGTTCGATTCCCAGACAGTTTATAGTGTCTTTGCGTAACTCCTATATAAATTGCACGAGACTTAAACATAACTGCCGAAATTTGGTTGTAATATAGGGACAGCTCTGCTCATCCTTCGGGAAAAAACCGGCATGATGATATAAAGTTCTGCTGAAAAAGAGTGTAAAATCGGTTCTGCAATCCGTTTTTTTGATAACGCACGAACAATTCTTATTATAAAAAAAAACATCAGTTAGAAATCAATCACTCTATATCCGGGCAAGGATATTACTAAATGTTTTTATCAAAGACTAATTTTTTTGTGAACAAAATTGTCAATGATTTCAATGATAAGGCCACAGATTTACAATTAGGCAAAAAAACTATCGGAACTTATAAATCGTTTATTTATAATTATCTTGTACGCATGACTGGCGACTGTGATTGTATGAATCGGTTAGTTTTTGTTATACTCATTCAGTTGAAAATCGTCACAAAAATGACTTGATAAAAAATCTTTCACAGGGCTGTAGTTTTTGTAAGTCACTGAAATATTGATATTCGGGCACACCTAATTTACATAACACCTCCCAAATCATTTATAAGAAGGAAAAGGTTAGAATATAGTGGCTACATTATAAAGGATTTGCTCTATGGCAACATGTCTAAACCAAAGCAAGTCCTAAGTAACTTATATAGGATATTGGCCTTATACTTTCCATCAACCACTTTCATACTATGAGGACAAACAACATCTCAAATTGATTTCATCAGAATAACCACTCCAGGAGACAATCTCTAATACCTTCCTCTATCTTCAACCTAATTCCAAATATTTTACACATAGACAACCCTTTGATAGCTCAAATTAAATTATCCTCCTCAATTTGTTCTAAAATGTAATCTCAAAACATGAAAAACTTTAAGCACATCCAATAACAAGCTTCATCTTCACGTCCACTGTCACATTAGATCCTGAACCAACTCCTGAATGCACATAAATTGCTCCTGACTCCGCCTCACTATATCAAACCACTGCAGATGTGATTTGCAAACTGTCTAACATAATATTACGTTCGTTTTGCCTCAGAATATTCTAGTACCTGAGTGTGGTCCCATGGGATGCTTGCGGGTTCGGTGAGGATGTGGTTTGTAATGTGTTGATGTTTTGGGGGTTAGAGTTTAATATGACAGTGATTTATTTTAGTTTTATTTTCTACAGCCAAAAAAAAGTCTGGTCTTAGCAAAAATCCACGTTCTTGTCACTCACATCCTAATGCTATTATTTTAATTTTGACACTAATTTAACGATATTAATTGCGTTTTGTACATGTTGTCGAGTAGTAGATTATTTCTTATACCCATTCTGGCGGATTGTCATAGAAAAAAAATGTTAAGCAATTGGAGTGCTGTTTTAAAGTGGCTCATAATATGTTAAATATTATATTTTAATTTTTACATTCTCACAGATTCTCACATTAAAAGTTATGAATGTAACAGTTTCAAAGCAATGTTTTTTGTTTTTCATAAAACATAATAATTTACATAGGTTAATGTATTATAATACAAATTAAACAAAAAAAAACATTATTTATAGTAACTTCAAACAAAAATCTCTTAGTAGCTGTAGGTACAGGAAAATAAAATTTTTCGAGATTCATTTCCTCTTGTTAAAACTTGCCTCCACGATAAAAATTGCTAGATTTACATAAACACACCAGCAATTAACTAAAAATTATCATCTAATTGATCCTCTATCAGCCCCACCTCAATAAAACCAACTTGAGACAAAGAATATGTCCACAAATTGTCATAGCCATTGTTAGTTTCCAATGTCACAAGTGTGTGAGAAACTCAAGTCCTTGGCATACTGTAGTACTACTACCGAACGTAAACGTGTAATTTTGCGTTTACGTTACTGACCGTAACGTAAGGGGTTGGGCAAGGTAATTAGAAGATGGTGTTTTGTTTTTGTTCTCATTTGTGGTGACAATGTTGTGTTGCGGTAATTGCTTTGGTTAAAATGGAGTACAGAAACTTTTTATAATAAGATCTTAGTTGATGATAATAGATTTACTTTAGCAAATGTATTTTATTCAGAAGTCTAGCGTAATACTTATTAAGCCAAATTCCTCTGGAAACATTATTCTATTTTTGATTATTTAATTAACGCTTTTGACTGGATCGTTGGTCTCGTGGCCACTACTGCTGAGCTGGTCCTGTCTTGGACTCCCAGGTCAAGAAAAGTGTTATTGACTTTTCCAGATAGAAATTGTTGTCACCATGATCTCTCCTCAATTTTGTACCATTGTTCCGAGAGCCTCAACAAGGTTTAGCCCGCTATGTTATGTGTTCTCATACTAAATTATCTCTTCCTTTGTCCTCAGCCGGACCTGTAGCCGTCAGTAAGGTCGCGTACACCACCGCGCACGGCGGCGGATACGGAGGATACGGAGGATATGGCGGATACGGCGGATACGGTGGATACAGCGGCCTCGGTGGATACAGCGGTCTTAGCGGCTATGGAGGCGGTCTTGGTAAGTTTGGAGTGTTTTCGGGGATTTTCGGATCCACAATCGTACATAGATGATAATACAAATTATGCTGTCACCCAAAAAGATGCAGAAAACAACTAATTTTAGCGAAGGGTATCGTGTTGTTTAGTAACAGGGATATGAAGTTTAGATATGCAGTCACTCCTGGTATTCAGCTGCATCTGTTCCAGTTAGACTGGAAGCTGGCTTCAACATAGTTGGTAAAATGAAGGCAAAATGGTGCAGCTAAATAATGTCAAAAGTAATAATTTACATTCATTATTATTATTTGATTACGGTCAGTTTTGATTCAGGATTTTATCAAACATACATTAGGTTACAAAATGCGTTAGGGCGCGTTCCCATTATGTCGTGACGACAGATTGTCGTGTCGTTTTAAGCGTCGTGGCTTGTGTATTTAAATGGAGGTGTTCACATATAGGACGACACAATTAACTGTCGCCCATGACTTTTCCATAATAATATCCAACGATAAATAAATCGTCACGACATAGTGGGAACGCGCCCTTAGACATTACATCAGAAAGATAAAGAAAACCAACAAAATTGTTTCATTAATTATCTAAAAGCCTAACCCTAAAGCCGTGAGAACACGAATCGAGTGTAAAATTGTTTGCAAATAATGCTGATTTTTATCTCTAGTACAATGCCAGTATTGTTCTTGACAACAATAATATCTATTGATAGCTGCTATCTATAACATGTTTTTAGTTAGCCGTTTGTTCTTAGTTTACAACGTGAGACTTAGTTCCGCAAGAGAATACATAACTTTGTTCTTGAAGAGCAATGTATTGTTAATAGCTTGTTTTCTTATTAGCGGTTCCAAGTAAGTTTCTGTTGGGGTTAGCGTTTGGTCTGTAAAATGAGTAAGATTTGTGAAATCTGTTTATAGCTTTATAATGATGAGATTATTATTAGGGCACTTATTTCCTTACCACTACCAAAACAGTAAAGGAAAACATTGTAAGGAAACCGGAATAACCTGGATCTTAAACTTTTCAAGTATCAACCTGCATTGTGCCCGCTTGATCGATTACGGCCTGTAGACCAGTGGAAACCGGTTAGGCTGATAATGCTAATCTTGTCAAATTTAATTTTATACCTTATGTTAAACGTCAGTGAATTCTAGAAAACTATACTAACATAATTATTTTTCTCCATAGGCTACGGTCATGGCGGTTATTACAGCGCCCCTGCAGTCAGCTACTCCAACCAGGTCGGCTACGGAGGATACGGTGGATACGGCGGACACGGGCTCGGCGGATACGGCGGCCACGGTCTCGGCGGCGGATACGGCGGTCTCGGCGGATACTACGGACATCACTAAACTGACCTCGCATTCCAAATTGTGTTCAAATTTTTGATTTTATAATTCCACTTATATTTTTTAAATACTCGAAGCAATGGACTTTGGGATTTTAAATTTGTATAATTAACCATTTTTAATCTGTGATCCATGTTGGAATGTTTTTGTGATATTTAAATATGATTGATGTTTGGGGATATAAAACCCATAGTCTATTGATTGATATACAAAGTGGTAATCTAATACTTGCCACTTCTTTTATACAACGAACTATTTGTATTGCCTGAGAGTCTTTGTAAATAATATATCTAAATAAAATACTTGTAAAAATCAACTTACTGCTTTTATTTGTCTAAAAAACAGAGAATTAGACATACTATCAATTAGGTTAGACCCACGAACCAAGAAACCACTTGTAGTATATTTTTCATCGAAATAGTGCTTGAACACCAAATATTATGGATGTTATAATAAAATAATTTGTTATTTTTGTACTGAAAAGCAGTTATTTTCGCACCTACTTTTAAATCTTTGTCCGTTTATAATACCTTGTCTACATTCAGTGGAAAATTCCTGGTAATTCTCCATGATAATTTCCTTCGACATAATTTCTAATTCCGGAACAAAAGTTGCCCCATGAAACTAAAGAAATTAATTTTCTACACGAGTAATAAGGAAAGAGAAAAAATATAACCAGCAGGTTCTTTTTCCTTTGGTGTTCATTTTATTGGAAAGGTAACACGAAACTTGGACCAAGTAACAGTGTTTTATAAAAAAAGCGATTGCTTTTAGAAAAAAGTAATTAATCGAGCTCCTTTTAATGCGTCTCTTTCGTTATTGTTGGGATCCAATGAGTTTTAAAGGCTTTCAATTGTAACGTTTCAATATAGATGCTATTATGTTTTGAACGTTTCTTATGTATCTGGGTAGTTGTCATGGTTATTGTGAAGTATGTTTGGGTTTATTTAGTCACGCAAATTAAATTGTGTGGTCGTCTTTTGTTTAGGGTTGCTTACCTCATTAACGAAACCCTCATGGGATCACTTTGTTGTCAGTCTGTCCGTCAGTAAAATAATGATATGCAGGGGGTAACAAGACCCTTAACGAAGCCTTCAAGCGAGCATTATGTACATCAAATTAAGTAACTTTACGCAAAAATTATTGCTGGAAAACGACTTTTTTTTTGGGGTGCAAAATCACGTAGCACACATCACATCACATCACATCAATAGTACGGGGGTCGTGGAGGTATTTACAGTAAAAATCTTACATTCAAAAAAAGAATTAAAAAAAAAAACTGGTGAAAAAGTTGGAACTTTGACCCCCAACATCTCCGTAACTAGAAGGTTCCCAGGTATGATCTAGAACAATTAAAAGATCGCAATGAGAGCCTTACGGCTTTGTTCAGGGTCTTGTAACACCCTTTATGAATTTCAAGGTCAGCTGTAAAATGCCTCAACATCCATAAAGTAAACCGAAATGTCACATGATCACATCACAATTCCCACAACATTCTGAACTTAAGCGGTGAAGCCTTAAAACTCCCACATTAATACATATTGTCAACGGTATTACCATACATGAATTATTAAAAGATGCAGAAATATGTTTGGCGAAAAATATGTTTTATTCAATAAGGGTTGGATGCTAAATGGGGTGCGGGTAGGCAGCGACGCTTTATAACAGTTTTTAAACTTTGATTGGTGTAAGTTTTTTGAGGTCTCCCACAGGGTTTTGTGTTAAGTGATAGGCGATAGCGGGCAGCGATTTTCAGGTAGGTACACTTAAACATAATTGTTGTGTCTGTGATGGTGAGCTAGGAAATTGGTGCTACTACTATATAATTAGTCATTCCTAAGTACTAATGCTGTAACATGAATATACTGAGTGGTACAAATCATGACGTCATACCCCATATCCGAAAATACCCCATGTTTGTTTGTTCCACTATTCTTGATAGTTTTCGAGTTACAGTTTCTTTAAAATTGTATAGCAACTGCTGTAAGACGCGTTTTCAAATTATTTTACGTTAACTAGAAGCATTTTCAAATGTCATCAGTATGTAAAGAGTAACAAAAAGCCGAGTAAAAATAAAAAATAAACTTTTTTGAAATCGGTGCATGACTTTTCGTTTGATATGAGAAATATTTTAAGAGGTATCGGGAAAGTGGTTATCTTGTAGATAAAGAATGTTCATTCTTACCTCCTCGAACCAAGTAAAAATTAGGATCCTAAAAAGATTTAACCAAAATTCATTTTTTTAATCAACCAATTTAGGCATTTGGTTACCCAAAATGTTATTGTTTCCTTACAAAAATATTTTTACATTTTTTTATCTCACCGTAAAATCTGCCTACCCCATGGAACCTTTTATATACGAAAATGTCGTGAATAAAGGATAAACCTGTATAATACAAGCCACAGGAACATGCGATTAGCATCAGACTCACAAAGCGAAAAATCACCACTATACGGGCGATAGCGCCTACGAAAAAATAATAAGCAAACGTGCGGAATTGCAGGATCCCTCGTACTTTTCAGTGCGGCGCGTACAGTAAGGGTTTCTTCATATGGTGTTTGTTTTAGGCACACCTCGTACCTAATAATACACCTACATTTCGCCAGCTATGTTTATGTCCCTCCTTTTTTTTTTTTTTTTTTTTTTTTTGTTGTCGCTGGGAAAAAAATGCATTACGCATACCCTCTCATCGGGGGATGAGAGGGGTATGTGGGACTCCCCGGGCGGACCCGGTATACCCACTAAAACGACCCAGCGGCTTCCCGCTTCGTCCGAGTGGCGGGGAACTGGGAAACCGGCATAGCCTTTGCGTCCAGTCCTCCGCCGACGATTGCCTTTCATGGCGGACCCCTCACGCCCTCATGGGTGTGGGAGGTCGGGAATGACAGACGAAGGTGACGGGTGCAATGCGGGCGAAGGCACCCCCGTGCCTGTCGCCCGCCCGTCACCATGAAGAGGGAGAGGACGGCGCCTTCTCCGACCCCTTCGTCTGCGGAGCGGTGCAGCGAGAGGATCGTCCTCCCGCGCGCGCTCCGCCTCCTCCTTTTGCGACATTACGTCCTCGCAAAAGGAGGCGACTGCTGACCAGGCCTCCTCGCTCCCCAGCATGGCGTCGACCACGCCGGGAAGCGAGAGGTCCAGTCCGACCACCGCGGTCAGACCGCGGCGCAGCTCGGACCAAGCCGGGCACACCTCGAGGGTGTGCTGCGCCGTGTCCACCGGCGCGCCGCAGTCGTGGCACGCCGGGGTCTCCTCCCTCCCGATCCGGTGCAGGTGCGATCCGAAACAGCCATGCCCGGACAACACCTGCACCAGACGGAAAGAGAGGAAACCGTGGGACCGCTCGAGCCAGCCCTGCAGGACCGGACCGAGCGCGTCCAACGTCCGGCGGCCAAAGGCGGCGTTGGCGAGATCCTCCGACCAATGGAGGACGATGGCGTCCCTCGCCTCTCGCCGCACGGCCTCCCGCTCTTCGCCCATGGGGCGCTCCCCGAGCGCCTTCCGGCGCGCCGTCCATTCGTACACTCTGGCGAGCACCCAAGCCTCCAACTCCCAAGGAGGGGTGCCGGCCAGAGCGCACGCCGCCGAGAAGCCCACTGAGCGGTAGGCCCTCGCCACCCGCTGTGCAATGGCCCGCTGGGGCCTGCGGATGGCGGTCGCATTCTCCCTCCTATGGAGGGAGTCCGCCCAGATGGGGGCCCCGTATAGGGCCATGCTCCGCAAGATGCCGGCATAGAGGCGCCGGCATTTCGCCTTGGGCCCCCCCAGGTTCGGGAGGAGCCACGAGAGGGCGTCCGCGGCCTTCAACAGGCGCGTCGACAGCCCGCTGAAATGCGGGCCGAAGCGCCACCTGTCGTCCAGCACCAGGCCCAGATACTTCATCTGGGGCTGGACCCCTATCCTGACGCCTTCCACGACTATGTGGGCGTCGGGAGGGCAGCGCTGCCGAGGCCCGCGAAAGAACACGGCCTCCGTCTTGTGCAGCGCCACCTTCAATCCCAGGCGGCGGATTCTCTCTGCAACCAAGGATCCGCCAGCCGAGGCCAGACAGGCCGCGTCTCTAAAGTTCCTCCCCCGGGCAGTGAGGAGAGTGTTATCCGCGTAGCAGATGATACTCGTGCCCGGGAGGAGGGCTCCCCGCAACAGCCAATCGAATCCGATGTTCCACAAGGGGGGCCCCAGCACCGACCCCTGCGGAACACCGGACTCTGCGCCGTACCGCCTCACCGTGGCCGTCTTGTCTACGAGGAGGACCTCTCGGTCCTCCAAGTAGCTGGCCAGGAGGTCCCGAAGATATTGGGGCACTCCGTGATACCGGAGCGCTTCCAATATCGTCGAGTGGGGGACGGAGTTGAAGGCGTTGGCAATGTCGAATGACACCGCCAGCACTCCGTCCCCCGCATCCACCGCCTCCTTCACGTGGCCCTTGAGTAGGGCCAGCGCGTCGATCGTCGAACGCCCACGACGGAAACCAAATTGGGCGTCCGACAGATCCGGCCCTACCACCCGCAAGTGGCTTTCCAGCCTCCCGGCAACAATCCCCTCGAACAGTTTACCGACCTCATCGAGCAGAACGATGGGCCGGTATGCCGAGGGGGAGTCCACCGGGCGTCCCTCCTTCCGGAGGAGGCACAACTGCCCCTCCTTCCACAGTTTCGGGAACCTCCCAGCCGTAAGGCACGCGCTGAAGAGGTCCCGAAACCTGTCCATTCTCCATTACCATCCATTACTCCATTTGGGTGGCAGCGATCGCCACCACCCGCGCGGGGACGCCGTCTGGCCCGGGGGCCGTCTTTTTTGCGCGGAGGCTAAGTACCCCCGCGTAGAACTCCGCCGCCGTCACCGGGGGAACCTCCTCCTCCGGCGAAGCCGCCCCTTGCGGAGGAACCATCGTTGGTGGGGTGAAGTCGGTCCTGCGCGGAAACAGGGACCGGACCACCCCATCCAGCAACGCTGGCTCGAGGGTCTCCGACAGTGGGGGACCATAAGGGCGGAGCTGGTTCCGCGCCGCCTTGTATGGTCTCCCATAAGGATCCCTGTCGAGACCCTCCAGCATCTCGGCCCTTGCCGAGTCTTGCGCAGCGCCCATTGCAGACTTGAGGGCCGCCGTAGCCTCTCGGTAAGAGGCGTACAAGCGGTCCTCTTCTGCCCGGACTCGGTTTTGGGCGCTGCGCCGTCGACTCCGCGCGTAGGCCCTTCTGGCCGCCACGCAGGTGGCCCGGAGTCCCGCCAGCTCCTCCGTCCACCAGTAGACAGCACGACGGGGAGGCGGACGGCGAGACCGAGGCATGCTGGAGTTGCACACCTCGGTCAAGGACCCCCTGAGCCGGACCGCTGCGGCGTCCACGTCCGGGACCTCCTCGACAGGGGGAGGCGACAGCCAGTCCTGGAGAAAGGCGGCCTCCTTGGCTGCCTCCCGGTCCAGGCGGGTGAGTGCCCACCGCGGGAAGGGAGATTGCCCAGCGCGGGCCGTCCCCCCTCTCTGCTGTGTGGAGATGTCGAACCGCACATAACGGTGGTCCGACAAGGTCTCCACCAGCTCCACCCGCCAGTTGACGACGCGGGCGGCAAGCGCGGGGGTGGCAAACGAGACGTCCACCACCGACCCGCCCTGTTGCCGCACACACGTGTGGACCGCCCCCCTGTTGAGGAGGGACACACCACACGAGGCCGCCCAAAACTCGACGGCCCGTCCCCGGACATTGCAACCGGCTGCCGGGTTGCCCCAGGCCGCCGACTTGGCGTTCAAGTCGCCGAGCACCACGACCTGGCGTGGCGCCGCCCTCCCTACGACAGCAGTGAGGATCTCTAGGAAATCCTCAAAGTCCGAGAGAGGGCGGTTTGGGGAGAAATACACCCCCACCATCGCCATCTCTCCCCACGCGGCGGCCACGTATCCCGGTCCCCTCTCTAAGAGCGAGAGGGGAGGGGAGTCTGTGGAAGACCGCGCCACCAACGCCACCGAGCCGTCCCGGTCGCCCAGCCAACGGCCAGGGACCGAGTAAGGCTGGGCGACCACCGCCAAGTCCACCAACCACTCAGCCATGGTCTGCATCAGCAGATCCTGGGCTGTCCTGCAGTGGTTGGTGTTCGTCTGAAGGATGCGATGTTCGACCCTATCCATCAGTCGGACATCGCACCCTCCTCCACAGCCGCCGCAGGAACGGCGGTGTCTACAGCAGCGGCAGGCCCGGTCGGCGCCTGCGCTTTGCCACGCTTAGGGGGAGGATTGCACTTCCTCCCCTTCATTACGTGGCCTGCCCGGCGGCCACTGGCGGCACACACCGCGCAGTGCGGCGTGGCGGCCTTGTCCCTCCTAACCCAACCCAGCCAACCTATTGCCATCAAGCGGGCGCAAATCCAGATTCCAAGGCTGCTACTGAGAAATTCCTGCTGGAAAAACACAATAACACTTTGCCCGATCTAGGAACCGAACCCAAGACGTCATGTTAAGCAGTCGCGCTTGCGACCACTAAACCAAAGAGGCAGTCGGTAGTTTTAAGTAGGTAGCATCACTAATATTTACCAGACATACCTACAAGTACTCCGTAATCTGACTGTATCTAAAAATCAATTAAATTAATAACTAATGTAGAAACAAAAAGAAAACTCATAACCAGGATAAGTGATTGCAAACCAAGAACTCAGAAGAGAAGGATTTATTAAAAAACTCGTCGTATTGTGAACAAATCCCTAACACAGAGCGTATGAGATTTTTAAAATTAAAATTGTATGCCATTTCTACCGAAATGTTCTTTTTCCTCATAAGACCGTTCTTTTGCAGCAATGTATATCGTTGATAAAAAGTTCTGAAATATGCAATTATCTGGTTGAAATTATTAAAGGGAAGTTCTACTGAAATTCCTGTTGTTATTGCTATTTTTTATACCTAGAGTTTATTTTTATTGACCGTAGCTGCTGTACATAGACAGATATTGCTTCCGAAAGACGCTCTATTTCCAACATGGTCAGGTCTGGTTTGCTTTGTAGTACACTGTGAACATTTGGCTGCATATTATCATGTAAGTTATTAGAGCTAACAAAATTATTATTATTAGTATCATTAGCAAAACCTTAACTTTAGATACATAGGAACCTTGCTTGTATTTACTGCCCTGCACCCTAGAAATTAAATTGTAGATCTTTGGCAGTCGCTACAGGTAGTCAGTGGCTCGAAGGTCTGCTCGTACCAAGGGGTATCGTATTACCCAGTACTAACTGGGTTGTGGAGTGGTAAACTGGTATTCGGCTGAATCCGGTTAGACCAGAAGCCGACCACAATTTTTACCCAGTACTTTTCTATAAAGATTTCTAGGTTCTGAAGGAATCCATTGCTTACTTTTGTGTTTAACTCCGTTGATTTTGATGCAGTTTTTATCCATGATTATTTTTGCCTTTGAACCTAAATTTGACAACTCTTACGGCAATTATATATAATTACGTATGTTAAAAAATAAACGTTTACAAAAATCTATTGGTTTTATAGTAACACAAGTAAGAAATAAATTACAATTCGGTCATATCTTTTGCATACAGTATTGTTTAAACATCATATTTAATTTTATTACGGAACTACAACTATGGAAGGCAATAAGTTCTTGATTCGGGTTTCTTTCATAGTATCTAAAAAGTCTATGCCCTGAAGGCCTTCAGTAATCATAAATCCTTATTTAACTCGACATCGGGAATTACAGGCGCTGGTTCACGTACGTTCACGTTCACGCCGTTCACGCACAATCATAAAAAGGGTGTAACAAGACCCTTAAGGAAGCCGAAAGGCACATGTCCTCCCCGTCATTGCGATTTTTTTTTTGTTCTAGACCATACCTGGGAACCTTCTAGTCACGGAGATATTGGGGGACAAATTTCACAATTTTTCATAAGTTTTTTTTTTAATACAAGTTTTTAACGTAAGATATTTACTGTAAACACCTGCAAGACCCCCGTACTATTCAATCCATCCATCAGCATAATGTTATGAGTGCGTTACACTGAGTTCTACCGTAAAACGTGATTTTTCACGCAAAAAAAAAGTCGTTTCCCAGCAATAATTTTTGCGTAAAGTTACTTAGTTTGATGTACAGAATTCTTGGATTACGGCTTCGTGAAGGGTCCTGTTACACCCTGTATAGAGAAAGGTGTCAGATGTAGGAAGGTCCTGATGTACAGTACATTCATTTATGGCTTGACCTAGCGAGTGTACAAAAAAAAATCCCTCATTTGCATCTGATATGCTGTAAATCTTATTAAAGCCCATCCCTGGTCGTCCAATCCCTGACCCAGAACGCAATGAAAATCTCGTTTCCATTAAGATTACTTTTCAGATTTGTAGTAATATTATGTTTAAATGCGTGAAATTAGTAGTGAATATCGCTGAGATTCTTTTGACAGGAAACCTTATAAAAAATAAAATATCTTTTAACTGCTTAACATGCATGTAATTAATACTGTGCCATTTATGTGGTTAAAACTATCGCTACTCACTTACTTTGAGCACAGCAGGAACGGTATTCAATATTTATAACTACTTAAGTGTTATTTTATTTTAATTTATGAATTCTAGTAACAAGTTGAATTTGCATCATTATCATAGTGGTATAAACGCGGCCTACTAGATACTGCCTTCGACAAGTACTCAGGGATGTCATTCAAGTATAGTATTAACGGGAATGCCCTCTGTCAAAGTTATGGCAGTGAATTGGGGAAAAAAATCACTTGCGTTGACAAATGTTACATATCATGCTGGACTTACAGTTAATTCTTATTTACATATTTTTTAACAATAAGGAAATTTGGTATGAAATGAGGAAACGAAAGTAATAATCATATTAATTCGATTTTAAACTTTGTAAAATATTATTTATTATTGCGAAAACCAGTAGGTAGTAAATTAGTAGCCTCAATTGAACTTAAAATCTGTGACTTTGGTTTCTGTTGACAAACCAATCATTTCCACTGTTGATGGACCGTCTGCAAACGAAAAAGAGAAATGTTAGAATATTTTATTAAAGACCACAACTTCTTATACAGCGTGTAACTGAGAGGTAATAGACATAATATGAATGGGTGCGCTACAGGCCATCAAACTAAACAACATTTTCCATGGGACCAATATGGCAATCGTGAAAAAATTATCAGCTGCCCCATACGAAATGTCATTACATCAAGCTACTAAAATCTGTCAAATTTCTTCAATAGATTTTCAACTTGATCGCTAAAACTTTAGGTTCAAGGTAGATTGGGAAAACTTGACAGTTTCAGGTAGCTTGATCTGCTGCTGGCGTCTGTACATTAAAATAGTTTAAGATATATTGAGAAATTAGTCAAAAAATGTAAACTTATTATAGTGTCTGTATTATAAAGGGTGTAACAAGACCCGTAACGAAGCGGAAAGGCACTTGTTCTCCCCATCATTACGATATTTTTTTTGTTCCAGTCTACACCTGGGAACCCCTTTTTTCCCAGGCACAGGTCACAGTTAAAACTTATTCACATTATTTTTTGAATAATTGATTTTAATGGAATATTTTTACTTTAAACACATCCACAACTTCCATACTATTCAATCCATCCATCAGCACAATGTTTTGAGTGCGTTACAGTGAGGTGAAAAATCACGTTTTACGGTAGTAAAACGTGATTTTTCACCCAAAAAAATAAGTCGTTTCCCAGCAATCATTTTTGCGTAAACTTACTAAGTTAGGTTTGATGTATATAACGCTTGGTTGACGACTTCGTGAAGGGTTTGTTTACATCGTGTATGTATTATGTCATTTTTGACGTCAGCTATTAAAGTAGGTCATTTAATATGTTTATTTACACACCTATACTAAACCAGTCTGTAGTAGGTATTCCTGATTCCAGCCGGGCTTGCGAGATCGCTTCTCTGATTGCTAGAGCCACTACCACTGACATACACATTGGAGGTTCGCCTACAGCTGAAAAACACAACATCATAACATCACGCCTGGTAATCCTCGAAGGGTAAAGCAGAGGCGTACCTAATTCATAGTACACCCACATTTCACCAGTTGTGCTTTAAGTCCCAGTGATCTTATTGCCATCAACCGGAGAAACCTGCTACTGAGAAATCCCTGATGGAAATCCCAATAACACTTTGCCCAACCCGAATCCCGGAATCGAACCCAAGACCTCATGCTTAGCAGTCACACTTGCGACCACTCACCAATGAAGCAGTGAAAAATATGTTTCAAAACTAACTGATTTAACGCCTTTGTGAGTAAAGACAAGAAGTTTAAAATATTTATTGAATCCTATGGGATAGTACAAAGAATATAATTATTATTTAATGAAACATAAGGGATAGTACACAGAATATAATTAAAATATTTAATGAAACCTATGGGATAGTACAAAGAATATAAATATTATTTAATTAAACATAAGGGATAGTACACATAATATAATTAAAATATTTAATGAAACCTATGGGATAGTCCAAGAATATAATTAAAATCCAAATGGTTCATACTCGTCGGTGGCGTAGGCCGCTGTCTAATGTATGATAATGTGAACTTTAATGTTGTACAATAGGATTTCATGCAATTTAAAAATAAAGTTAATGTCACTTACAGCGAACAAATAAAGATATTTTCGTCTGAAATGTTACTTTTAATTGACTTGTATACCTAAGTCAAAATTGATTCATTCGATAAAAGTCTTAAATTCCCTATTATATAATATTCTCTGTTCTTAGATTTACCTTTAGCTCCCTGAATGGCATCATAGCTATAAGAGTTCTTTCGAAAATAGACCCTGAAATCCTGTGGAATATCTGTGTTCATCGGAACTGAGTAGTTCCACGTTCTATTGGTCAGCAGTTCTCCAGTGTTGACATCGTAAACAAGCTTCTCACAAGTCCAATAACCAATACCCATGATGAATGCACCTTCCACCTATCGAAATATAAAGATTTTTCAATGTAGATAATGGAGTACATGTAAGAACTCAACTGATGTAGGTTCCTTAACTCGGAAGTCATCCTTCATTATCTGCCAAGCGTTTACCCAACTATGTTGAGGTCGGCTTCCAGTCTATTTAGATGCAGCTGAATACCAGTATTTTGGAGCGATTGCCTATGACTGACCTCCACAAACAAGACGTAAGACTGGGAGTGAGACTTTCGGGCCACTGATTGTCAAAGATATACAAATGACAGCCGGACCAACGGCTTGCTTGACGTACTTTCCGAAGCACGGAGGGAAGTCGGGGTGGTCACCCATCCACGGACCACCCCAGGCAAGTGCGGCTTACCCTGAAGATAGTCCTTAGTAGCTGTTATTATTTAGCTACAAGCTCCTCTGAGCACGTGCTAATTCGGTTTGGAATGATAAAACAAATATTCATTACGTTGGAACATTTTTATGTGATTATTAAACTGTTCAACTCAGTTATTAGTTATTACTAGAAATTAGAGCATTACAAACCTGTCCAACATCTATCTCTGGACTAACACTTTTGCCAACATCCTCCATGACATCCACTCTTAATATCTCTGACTCTCCAGTCAGAACATCAATTTCTACTTCAGCTAACGACACACCAAAAAGATCATAAGAATATTGTGCCACATCTGTTAATGAGACGAAAGTTTGTGATTGTAAATCTATATTAGATGCATAAGCTGCAGCTACAATTTCTTCCCAAGTTGCTTCCTGCATCTGATTTCTTATAGGCTGAAGTCTTTCCATAAGTTTTTCACAACATTTACCTACTCCTAATCCAACGTTCTGTGATCCGAGACTTCCAGCCGTTTCAACAGTATTCGGAGCCACTATAGTATTAGTAGCTTTTACCTTGATTTTTTCCATGGGAACTTTTAAATAGTAGGCACATATTTGTATGGCTTTTGTGTTCAGACCTTGCCCCATTTCGATTCCTCCATGAGTGATAACTACTGTTCCATCGCCTCGGTAGATAGAAATGATAACATTAAGGGTTCCTACGGGATCTGGTGTCCATCTTAAGAGGGAAAATCTCAACCCTCGTTTCTTCCATCGATTTTCTTTGTTAAAATTATTAACTGCTGATCTTCTTTCGTCATATTTTGAGTTTATTTTTATATTGTCTAACATTTCTTCTATAGCTATCGATCTCTCCCTGTCTAGATTGTTTAAACGGACTTGGATAGGATCTAGATCTAATTCGTAGGCAATTTGCTCCATTAGTTGTTCGGCTTGACCAACGCTGTCTAGGGAACCTAACAAAATGATATACTTTAAAACTTTACAACACTCCCAACAATTGAAGTAAAATAAAAATTTGAAATATAATGTTTAATGCAAAGATCGTCATTCACTGGACGTTTGAGGGAAGGTATCGCCGTAGAAGTCGACTGCAACGAAGTGGTGAATATTTATATGCTTGTTTATGGTTGCGAGGCAAACATGGCCAGATGTCACACATGATAGAGAGATTTGGAAGGAGAAAGGGAAGATGTTTGCTCAGAAATAGACCACCCGTTATACCACTGCCTGGCAACCTCTGGACCTCCCTCATTAGCGAATGAAACTCAGGGAGAACTGGACCCTTCCGGTTCTCCCTGAGTTTTGCCTTCTACGGCCAATCAATCCGGAAGAAGTCGGAATCGTCACACAGAGGGTGTCAGAAGACGGTCGTCGTCACCGAAGCAAGCTCATTTAGGTTTAATTAAAATCTCACCAGGTGCTCTTAACCAATCGTTTTTAGGAGTATCAGTGATTGCATTGTAACAATTGAATTGCCATCTTGATATGTCATAGCAGTTGCTGTATGAGTTCATGACTAAAAAGCCGAATTGCAAATTAACTTCATGTCCATTGTCTTGATATAAATTATAGTTCAAATACTGTATAGTACCGCTACTATTGACACCAACCTGAAAAAAACCGATTATGTACAGACACTTTTCAAATGTACTCGTAACGAGTACATTTGAAAAGCACCCCCGGAAAGCACCCCCCGGTCCGACACTGTCACTTATGCAAAAAATGCAAAAATGAGTTAAATATCTAAAAATGATCCTAAAGCACCCCTTTACTTGGTGCGATAACGTTACTTTTGTAGTACGCATAGTTTCCGAATGAGGGCGTGAGTGTCATTGCCGTTTTGGCGCGAATCACGCGTCGCTGGGAGCAACATCGTTTTATTGGTTAGTAGTGCGCGGTCCCCCCGCCAGTGCAAGTGCGTCTTGGAGCTACACTGTTACTAAGGTAATTGTGACATAATATTTTTTTGATTCTGGAGCAAATAGTGACCTAAGATACAGTTGTGACATTATTTCTCCAATATTTAAGTATCTTTAAATGTTTAGTTTTGTGCTACAATGGCCTTTGTTGATAAATGACTTTGTTTCTCCAATGCTTGCGTTTTAAAATAAATGTGCTGCATAATTCACAAAAATCACCTGGTCTCAAACTAAGGCTTTTCTTTGTAGTACGAGAGCCATTGTGACAAGTAGGTCATAATAATATTGCTTGTAATAGTGTCGTTTATTTATTTATTGCAGCTAGAATTAGTTTTGTGTTTATAGCTATGGTAATTGTAGGAACAATTTATTTATTTTGATATTTTTTATTTATTTTCAGTTGTTTCTGGAATTAAATAAGATGCTGTCTCGGGGAAAAAAAATGGTATTACTGACACATCTAACATCATCCGTTGAAAGAAATGAACCCATCGAATCTTCAGTTCCACCTTCTGAAATCGATCAAGATGGCAGTAACTCTGTTTTACCAACTGTAAACTTCCCAACTAGTAATGCTGTTATTAACGTCGAAAATTCAATAGAAAACCAAGAACCTGGATGTCCAACCGGTGACTTCTCTGGTACCGATTCAGGTGACGATTTCAAGCCTTCATCTAGTTCGTCTTCATCCTCAAATAGTTCCTCCAGTTCAAGTAGTTCAAGTAGTTCATCTAGTGATAGTAGCTCTGAGATTGAGGCTGTTGATGACCAAGAACCAACATCATCACCAAAGAAAAAGGGTAGAAAACGTACTCGTAATCCTAATAGCTGGAAAAAAAAATAAGGAATTCCGGTAATGAATATCGATCAATTAAAACTGGCAAAACAGTTCAGGCTAGGAAAATTGGTCCCTCTTGTTCCGATAAGTGTCGGCTGGCTTGTTCATCTAATTTTACCCAAGAAAAAAGAATTCAAATTTTCAATTCTTATTGGGAGCTAGGCAGCATAGAAAGACACCGTGATTTTTTGAATTCCTGCATAAGACCACTCGAAATTGCAAGCCGGCGTATTAACACGAATCGTCGGTACCCGAGACAAGGTAACTCTGCATTTTATTTACTCAATGATGGTCGGTCAGTCCGGGTTTGCGAATCATTTTTAATCAACACCTTGGGTATTTCGCCAAGAACTATACGAACTGTCATTGATGCTAAAAAACTCAATGACGGTATCATTCCCGAAGACCAACGAGGCAAACACGGGAAGCATTGCAAATTGGACAATTAAATGATAAAAGCCGTCAAAGATCACATTGAATCTATTCCGAAAGTAGAAAGCCATTATCTGAGGGCAAACACAAGTAGGCTTTTTATTGACGGTGGCTTGACCATCGCGGAATTACACAGAAACTATCAGGAAGTACAGCAACAAAATAATAAGCCAGCTGTTAATTACGACGCCTATCAGCGCATTTTTAATCATGATTTTAATATTGGCTTTTTTAGGCCGAAGAAAGACCTTTGTGACCAATGCGTTGCATACGAAAATGCACCAGAACAAGAAAAAGTTAAATTATACGATAGTTACAAGGTTCACCAAGAAGAAAAGAGCTTGAGTAGGATTGAAAGAGATAGAGACATGAAAGAATGTCAAGATTCTCAAAGCACAAAGATCGTATGTACCTACGACTTACAAGCTGTCTTGCCATGCCCTTTAAGAAATTCATCAGCTTTTTTTTATAAATCAAGGCTAAATTGCTACAATTTTACTATTTCCAATGCAAAATATAAAGAAACTACATGCAATTTTTAGCATGAAGGCTTAGGCAACAGGGGATCTATAGAAATTGGATCTTGTGTGTACTCATATTTGTTAGAAGTTGCTAATATAAGTATCCTGGCTGTGACATAATTTTTATTCAGACAATTGCTGCGGGCAGCAAAAAAACAGATTCGTATTTGCAATGTACCATTTCGCAGTTACAAAATTAAACATAACTTCCATACAACATAACTTTTTAATACGTGGGCACACACAGAACAAAGGCGACACTGCGCATTCAGTGATCGAAAAAGCCATCACTAGAGCCAAAAAATCTGGGCCCATCTATATTCCTGAACAATACATATCCATAATACGAGGAGCGAAGAAGACAGGGAAACCATTTTTGGTGAGAGAAATGAACTACAGTGATTTCGTCGATCTTAAGGCTTTGACAGATAACATAAACTTTAACATGAGCAAAAATATTAACGGGGATACAATTAAAATTGGCGAGATTATGGGTATTAAGTTTATTAAAAATTGCGCCAATTATCAATATCGAACAACCTATAAGACTGAAAACTGGGAGGAGGCCAAAGCTATATTAGAACCAAATAGAAATAACTTACGTCGAGCTCGAGGCAATGTTACAAACATTAACGAGGTCGTTTTGAAACCAGCATATACCTCGAAAATTCCTATTACAGAACGCAAGAAGCGCGACCTTTTGAGTTTGGTAGAGACAAACATAGTACCAAGATACTATGAAAAGTTTTTTAGAGATCTCATTTAATTTTATTAAACTATTAAATATTATACGTATTGAAAACGAATTCAATATTTTGTTATTTTGCAAATTTATGTTTAATTGATCTAATTGTTTTGAAGAATTGATTAAGTGATTCCTAAACTACACTGATAAGAATTATTAAAGATATAGGTGATTAACTCGCTGTGATGTCATAAGTCTGATTAAACTTAGAATTCAGATAGTAACTAGGATTAGGAGCATTGGTTCTGAACCCAAAGATATTTTTAATTTTAATTGTAAGTAAATATTAGTTATCCGACTCTAAGATAAAAAGTGTATACGTACTTACGTAAAATTCTCTTTTAGTTCTAATAAGATTGTTAATTGAAAGACTTTCTTACACTATTTACTTTTCACTGCTTGATTTTTTTATTATTTTTGTACTACACTTATGTAGAAATGTTATGAAGTACAAAGTTTCTTATGTTTATTTGAAGAGTTTTGACTTATTTTATTTTTTTCGTTAATAACAGTGCTTGTTTATGATTAAAGTAAAACTTAGTAAACAATTTGTTCTTGTTTTCTTTTTAACTCATTGTGACATAACTACAGTTATAATTTTTCGTTAGAGCCACAACGTCACTTCTGAGGGGGTTGGAAGGCTTAAATAATGGTATAGTATATTTTTTACAATATAAAGTGTTTAATATTTATCCAAAAGTAAAGATAAAGGTTAACGTTGTAGTATAAGCTGTTCATCTCATCTACATATTCTTAAGTCATTGTTTTGTGAGGTGTCAAAGTTTTAAACGCTTCTCCTAAAAACTACATTTTTGCATAAGTGACAGTGTCGCACCGGGGGTGCGGTATGCCCTCTATCATCTACAACTATTCACGCCCGTCACGTGGTAATCAATTAATCATGGCTATGTTATTTTTAGATTCAAAATCAATCAACTCAGCCAGACTTATATGTTCAGCACCCTACAGCTGGACATAGGTACCTATATTCCAAGCTGCACCACAATACATGTTAAAGTCCCGTCTAATCCAGCCCGATCTGATGATTTGAGGACATTGGTCCATCTATCTAGGAGACATAAATAAAACACAAATAATTAATCTCAATCTAAAATACACAATTAACACACAAAGATCATACTTTTCTTTCATACACCTACTTATACAGAAACACGAACAGGTACCCACACACACAGCGCGATAAAATAAATTAAATTAACTTAAAAATAAATTTTATTTTTGATGTTTTTTTTCATATTTTTTCGCACTTTTAATTTCTTTCTTTGTATTTTATTTTAATTTGTTGTTACTTCTTCTTAATTTTTTTTTAGCACATATGTTTTGTCTATTCCTATGTTGACATTAGTTTCTAAGCCAAATTATATGGGAGTGGGCGCTGACTCTTGACATACAGGATACGCCTAGTTCAGGAGTCAGAGGCTCCAAATAAGTTTCTGTTTTATTATGTCAATAAAGAATTTGATTTGATTTTGATTTGATTTGATTTGAGACATCCCACGCTTCGTCGGCTCCACTCCATGACCGGACAGGAGTTTCTTAGAATCATTATTTATTTATAATAAAGTATATATATTATGTTGACTGAACTTTACTTCAAAATTAGTAGTACTCGGGAGTTTCTTTCCAACTGCTCTCGTAGTGGTAGTTAAGGGTTGAATCAATCTGCATGGCCTGTTCAATTTTTGGACTACAAGACCACAGGCAACTGCTGATTGTATGTTCCGGCTTATTTTCATGCCGTAAGAACCGCCGACGCGTCGAACGTATACGTCAATGCTGTAATAGTATATTAATGTGTCCATTATAATTCAGAAAATCTTAAATAAGACCTGGTTGAGAGCTGCGCAGACCAGAAGCCTAGCAAAAAAGAGATAGCTTAAATTCGCCAGTGGGGTGTAACAAGGCAGTCAATAATGATACTGACGATTTTTTTTTATTTTTATGTTTTTTTTTTATTTTTATTAAGAGGAACAGCAAACAGTTACATTATGAAAACTTAAAACTAGTGTAACAATATTTGCATTTTGCCAATAATGTAACCCCACAAGACTGTTCACGGGGTATCATAATATTATTAAAAAACAATAACCTAGCGGTTATTGGGCTGGAGTAAAAAAAAAAAAGATTAAAAAAAAGGAAGATGACAGATAAAAAGTATACAACCAGGACAGACCTTAAAACAATAATTTGAAGATTACATCTATATAATTAGCCCACCGGTATCAGGAACAGGGTCCAAGCTACCGGCGGTCAGGGCTCCAGAGAGAGGAACCTCCTAACAATACGAGCCGTGTCCAGGAGTACCGCTTTCTGAATCAGTCCCTTGATCCAGCTGCCTAACGAGAGCCTCCTTAGGTATTCATCGAGGCTCTTGGCAATTAAGCCATGGGCTGATACGACTATATATCGGCACAATGATCGCTGAGTCCACATCCCACATGTCGACAACCTCGCGAGCCAAGTCAAGATACTTGATTTGCTTATCTTTCTCGGCTTTCACGAGGTTCCCATCATGCGGGACCGTTATGTCAATAATCATTGCGCGCCGTTCTGATCGATCCACCACCATTATATAATTAGTAATAATTATTGAGAGTTTTAAAGATAAGACCTTTGAATTTATGAATTACTTACCAATTTTGGTCCATATTTAAGGCTCTCGACATCACTAACTGCACGCCATCTATCCAATGAGAAGCCGCGTAAACCTTCATCCCCTCCTCGGTTGGATGTATAACACTAACAATATTCTCCAGTGGAAAATGATACTGACTGTACATCGTATTACCACCTTTAATCACTTTAGTGACATCTGTGCCCTTATCAGTAGCATCCACCGATTCATAAAATGTTACTCTGTTAGGGTCTGTAATAGCTTTTTTGACGTCCAGTACTGGTTTAGTCATATTCGCATATACAACTTTAACCATTTTTGCTGCTTTTTCGGCGATACTTTGAGTGTCTGCGACGATGATACCGTAAGGCTGGTTAAAATACTTGACTTTACCACTGCAAAATACTTCTTCATCTACAAGAAATCTTTCACCATCAGTTGGTGTGAATGAATTGTTACCTGGTATGTCTTTTGCAGCGTAAAATGCAATCACACCAGATTGGTCCTGAGGAAAAATAGGAAACAATTTCAGTTCCACTTAAAAAGAAAGGATATTAATAATTATGAAAAAATTTTTTTTTTTTTACCAAAGCTTTTGTTGGGTTAATAGACACTATATTCCCAGTTCCTACAGTAGTAAGTGCAAACGCTGCAAATACTTCATATGGCTGTGCAGGCAAATCATCTGAATAAAACGCTTCTCCTGAACATTGAATCTGTAATCATAAAGATATTTTTATAATTCGAGTCTTTTTTGCTGTTGTCTGTGTTAAAATTCCTGAAAGTCTTTCAAGACTCTTATCATGGGGTATCGTAGCACTGGGGTTGAAATCCAGATAGCCAGTCAGTCTATAACATACGTTCAGCATCCAGTTACACTGGAAGCAGAGCCCTAAGGAGAAAGGGAATTGAGAAAGGGATAGGCAAATGATGATGATGTTAAAATAATGTTTCCAGTAAATATGTCTAATTCTCTTACCAAAGCTTCAACTTTCTGCACTGGCTGGTTCAAAGGATATGTTGAGGGATCTGTCTCGTAATACTGGCTTCCTCTCGAGAGTGGTCGTGTTTCGTGAAGTTTAATAGATCCAGTTTTATAGCGAGAATTGAGTATATTTTCAGGACATAATGACAGTAGACCCTGAAAAAATATCACCATCGTGTGATCAAAATGCAGAAGCATGAAATCAGAAATCATTATTAATCCATCAGGCCCGCTGACAACACACCTCACTAAACACGATTAACGGCTAATAAAATATTAAAAACACCAGTACGTCTGTGTCATCTCAAACTGGTTGATAGAAACGGAACAATGTTATCAGACGTTTAGCCCTAAACACGTTTCGCAATTTGTGCAAGAGGGCCTTACTTTATTCAATGCCAATTTAATGCAGAACTTATAAAAATATAGTAGTGTTAACAATTTGTGTAGGTACCTTATAAAACAAACCAAGAGCCAATCTACGTCTAAACTCAACACTAGGTTCTGGTGGGTCATCTATTACTACCAATTCATCTCCCAAGATTTCTAAAGCTGATTGCAGAATATCATTTTTGAACAGTTCTTTTCCAATTAAGTAATCTTCTGTTTTGTATGCTCTGGTGAATGACGGAGAAAGACCTCCGAAGACTATCCTTGAGGACAGGATTGTATTGTTTGCGGACAGGTGGTATAAAAAGCCTGCGTTGACAATCGCGTGAGCCGTTGTACTTCTTGGCATCACCTGAAATAATTATAATTATGTAGAGTTTACATTCAAAAGAAGACATAAAAAGAACGGGTATACACAATGTAGGTAGACATATCTTAAATGCACACTATCACACCACGGACATCTTCTCTTTTATAAGAAAAGGACTCAAGCCATAACTTTAAATGACTAAGGCATCTCAGCACAATCAGTCAATTAACGTGGTGTGTTCATGGAGTTTTTTGACCATACTTCTCCATGAGACCTACACTTTGGAGTGGGCAACTATAGTCCATTCACAGTTATTATGCCTGTGGCTGGGCTGTAGGTAGCTTATTTTCTACTGTGCAAAAGTGGTCTATTTAAAATAGATGCTTTGGGTCATATCCACTGCTCAGAAATAGGCCTCCTCTTTGTGAGCGGGAGTTGGGTTATATTCTACCACCCACGCCATAGTGCGGATGGGTGGACGTTACGTCTCTTCAAAATATCTTCAAATTCTTGGCTAGCTTCCTCTAGCGTTTTGAGAGCATTAGTGATGAAATACAATAGTGCCTGTCTAAGTTGGAACCCGTGTGTTCGACTTATGGCGTCGTATTGAACCACCACACTTAAATTAGGGCATTTACCACTGCACCTTCAACTCCTACTCCTGACCAAAGCACTCGAAGAAACTCTAAATTAACTTTTTAATTGTTAACACACGTCATGTTTTAAATAAAAAGTTACCTTAAAAGTCTCTATTCGGTGTTCATTGCTCAAAGGAGGCAGCATTACATTCAGGATGACTACTCCCCTCATGTTGGTTGTCAGAAACTCTTGCATCGTCACAATTTTCTTTTTCATATTGTAGCCGACTGAAATCATAAAAGTTACTGAGAAACAGTTCTAAGGAATATTGGATAGCATAACACAATTCTAGTTTACCTTGAGAGTCCGGGTGAGCTATTATTCAAAATTAAATATATATATAAATTAATTTTTAGGAGGAATAGTAATAATTTTTAATTGTTTAAAAATTATTATTATTTCTCCATGAGTTTCGTGATCCTTAATCATAAATTACATTATTATTACGTCAACCAGTGACACTGGACAGTAATGAAAATACATCGTTTATTTTACTGCACATACCTAAAGTTAGCTGAGCCCCAACAGTTTCCAGAAGGAGAAAAACGTCTGAAGAAAAGGAATTGTGCGTATGTTTTATCATCAAATTCCCAGCTATAGTTCCAACCTGAAAAGTAATAAGCATCAACTAAATGTTATGCAAAATATTATGCACGGTAAGCGGTGCTGCATGCACGTTCATCACATTACCAAGTCCTGTGCTGGCGCATCCAGCGGACTCAGCCTTTACCAGATCATCGGTCTACCTTGTGAGAAGCCGGACGTGGTCGCCACTCTAGAATATTTTGGCCCATCGGTTATCTGTTCTACTTATACAGTAATTTCTCAAATGTAGACAATACTGTAGGGGCGTGTAGTACCTACTCAACACAAGTTTTTTGATGGAACCGAAAAACTTAAGCTGCCCATACATTATTGGTCGCGTAACTCGAAAAAATTTAGGCAACAGCAGATTTTTTATCATATTTCATAGTAAGTCCCATAGTGAAAGTTGCTTATAATGAGTAGGTAGGTACTTCACTTCCTTAAAGAATTGTCCACTCTTCTTTCTATTACTTTTACCAATCATTATTTTCTTGAAATGGCAAAAGTAATATTTAAAGCAAAATAATTCCTAGCCTTGTAGTTTACAAAGAAGTATTAAGTCAGAAAGTGCATAGAACAACGATATCAAACACTTGACAATGGCAGTTCCACGTAGTAGCTATAGTGTTAGCACTTGGCACTCGCAGTGACAGTTAACAAGAGAAAGCACTTTAATTGGGATCACATTCATGACTCTATTCAAATAACAGGACAAACATTTTTAATAGTAAACATCACGAGTTAATATAGAGGACAATAGTTGCTTCAGTCACAAAACAGAAGACAGGAGAATATTGATGTTATATGAAAATTATCATAAATAGGTATTATTTTATGTCTTGGGCGAAATATTATTTGAAGAGGGGTCATGTCATGAATTACACATTTTTAAAATTAAATTAAATTAATGTGTCTGTTTGTAACTATTAAACTAACAGCATTTTGCTGAATGCTTACGAAAATATATAGGGCACTTATAACAAAAACACATTTTTTCAGTTTTTGTCGGTCTGTATCTCCGAAACGGCTGGACCGATTTTACCGCGACTTTTACTGGCAAATATCTAATGCTATAGGTGCTATAGGTGATATCTAATATATAGGTCTAACTTATGTTACTTTTATGTTAACAAGATAAGTAAGGTTCCGTGCAAAAAAAAGAAACCCATTGAAACCCCTTGAAATTGGTAGCAAAATTCGATTCAAAAAGGGAAGTAATACTTTTTATAATAATTTCACGCAAACGAAGGTCGTGGGCAACAGCTATAAATAATAAGAGCCGCAGGGATTGATTGATCTTCAAGGTAAAGCAATTTTCACGAACCGACCTCGATTTGTTGGTAGGTGATAAATCCTCTTATACCACATCGATCCCAGCCGCTACCAAAAATTACGCTGTTTTTCCTGGCTTGTCATACTTAGATATTTCCCAACACAAAATGAAATACATAACAAATGACAATCGAAAGTCTGACATTACCTGTCTGACTTACCAAGGGGCATTGTATAATAACCGGGTTGTGGAGGATCCACTCATTAGTATGGGCATAAAATGGATCAAAAGCACGTAGTGGTGGGATGACGCGACCTACGTACCGGTCTACCCACACCACAGCGTCCTTTCTACAGAGCCCTGATGGTGACAATTCGGAGCCAGGACGACAGTCAGTGTCAGTGGCGGAGTTGAGACCTCTTGAAACTGTACGAAATTCATTGTACACCGTGTTATTGTGTTAAGTTGTAATCTCAAGTAATTCGTTAGTTTTCGTAGCATGAAACCCATCGTCTGCCCACATGATGTAGAAGCCTAGTTGAATAATCCTGATATTTCCGACATACTGATATTCACCTGCAGGGTTCGACTGCAAGCCAAATAAAATATTACTTACATTTCTAACAGGAATATGAGCAACTTTCTTTAGATGATTATAAAACTTTATCAAATATCCAAAATACTCTTGCTCTGATATACTTTCGAATATTTCTAAAAGGTCAGTCAAGTTTGTAGCAGCACCGATGATTAAATTCTGGTCCATTTTGCATCCTTTAAGCTCAGTGACCGCATTTATATCAATGAGGATTCTAGGATATTCGTCTATTGGATAGGCTCCTGAAAAAAATTGTCAGTTTTAAAATTGTTATAAAGAGTGAAATTTTTACCATTGAAACCTAATTATTATGCTATTACTATTTAAACAAATGGTCGTCTTTGCCCAAATATCAATATTTTCTTGTTTATTCAATTGTGTAAGAGAACACTAAAATCCATAAAATTGGTATTAATAATTATTATGTTAAAAAGTATTTTACATGTGAATATTATTATAATTTGCTTTATCATTAATACTGAAAACGGGATATTTACCATGTTCACTATTAGTTTTGAGTTCCCGATATTACGCTGCTGTTGCAAGCACCGTGACCACGGATAAACTGAAGTTATTGTGGGTGAGTGTTTATGAGCAGACAAATCGGTCAATCAGTTTCAGTGTTAATGCTAATGTTAGTGACCATGACAGTTTAAAAACTTATTTATATTAATATGTATTAAATAATGCTTGAATAGATTTATTTCAAATTCCAATCAATATATTTACATTATTTACAAACTACAAATCTGTAATCTATAGTAGTAATAAAAATATGTACAAGTATCAAAAGGGTTACAGGGCGTCAAAAAATTCGTCCACATCGCTGTCAACAGTAAAAGTGCCCAGAAGGCTGGCAGCATTGCCACGTTGGCAATGCTGATTCTTTGGCCAAAAAATAGGCCCGCCCTCTGGTCACGTGAAGAGTCGACCAACCGCTTGGCGATTTCCCGAAATACTAGGTGGGCACTCGGACCCCATGGCCCTAGTGTTTCAACCCCCAAACGGCTCAAACACGTAACTACCAATTAAATTATTGTATGTATATATTTATATGTATTTATTTAAATTAGTATGTTTTTCTTACCTTTAGCTGTATTTCCACCGACCAACATATACGAGTCGTCTCCTTTCTCCTGAAGTATTTCAAATATGTTTTTGATTTGATCGACTCTAAACCAAAATTTACCATCGTTCAATTTAACTTGCACTGTACACAAATCAAAAACATCTTCTTCTTCAACCATACACCAGTCATTTTCATCACAATTACTTTTATCAGAACTTTTACATGAATTCTCGCAAATATGCAAATCTTCGATATCCCTTAAAGGCGTATCTGGACTGTCTACGGCAAATTTCTTAAAACCATCCATGATTGGTCTATATCCTGTACACCGGCAGACGTTGCTTCCTAAAGACTGCTCTATTTCCAGCATGGTAACATCTGGTTTGCTTTGTAGTAAACTGAAAATTTCAAGGAAACTTTGATGAACTTGTCAATATAAGCCTATTAGTACAAGATGAGCTGTTTTAGGGAAACACTAATACTATGGCTAATTTTGTCGCCAAGCAACGGTGAAGGTAAGACCAGGCAAATAGGTTTAATGAAGCATTTCCCTTAGTAGTACACAGAATGAAGACAAAGTCCGTCTATCAGCCAAAACGATGTTGGAAAACTCATGGAGGTTGTGGTGTTGATATTTATTGTAAAACAACGAAACGCTTCAATACTGATAGCCACTTGTCTAGGCCCTGTGGTCAGTATAAACTTTAATAGTCGTAGAGTATTTCAGGGATGTACTAATACTATTCATACTACCAATCACCGTTTCTATTTCTAGCACCAACCTTAACCTTATTGTTAGCCCTGGGTTAACAGCCACATCGCACAAGCTGAATGGGCAATCATTGATGAGACGGTATTTGCCATCATAAGCGGTAATCTCAGCGGCTTTAGGTTTAAAGATAGTTATTCTGGAGGAAAGCATGTTGGCGACTTCTACCTGTACATAGACATGATCCATCCAGGAGTACAGTACCCGCACTGGGTACCATTATGCTTCGCCAGAGTGGTCTGCAGCGGGTGGTAGCCTTTCTTCCTGTTGCCCACCGCCTCTATTGTGGTGATCTCCAGCCCGTGACATGCTGCCACTGACATCATACACTGCAATAAAGTAATTGTTTTGGTCATGATTGTTTGATTTGACCCACGGATAGACCTAAACGATGGTCGTAAGAGATGCCACACATGACAAGCGACCTTGAATCATAAGTATTTCTGACAATGAACTTTGATAAATCGATATGCACCGCACCAGATCCATATAAATGGTATCCCGTTCCGACGCGTTTTTGTTATGACACTTATAAGTGTGTTTCATAAAAGAATGTCGACGGTTAAAGATGAGTAGATGCTGACCCGTTGCAGTGCTGATACGTTTGTTTTGGAATTTTGCTTGAACGATAGTTTGAGATGATTATAATTTTTGACCTTACCGAGTTGATGGCATAAGGTACACCATGAGGCTTCTTTGCGGAGACCACACACGCGCCGCAGCCGGCTTCTCGGCACATGTACTTGGTACCTCGCAGCTCCAGCCATCCTCGCAGGTAGTCCACCAGTGTCAGGTCTGAACTCACTTCACTGCCAACTGGTGACAACAAAAAAAAATACACGGTGTCAAAGACATCGCCTCGCAAATTTTAAAATCTAGTGAATATAAGCGCGACTGCTGAGCATGAGGTCCTGCGTTCGATTCCCGGTTCGGGCAAAGTGATATTAGGTTTTCCATCAGCAATTTTTCAATAGCCGCCACGGAGGGTGGATTTGTGCTCGGTTGGTGGCAATAGGCACGGCCCCCTATTACATGGGACTTAAACATAACTGGTGAAATGTGAGTGTATTGTTAGGTACACCTCTGCCTAACCCTTCGGGTATTAGAAAGCGTGATGAACAAGACCAACAGTAGACCCAACAGTAACGCCGAAACATAAAACAATTTTAAAATCTAGTCAACACTGCAGACAATGTTCTCGTCTTGTAAAGTGGGTTAACAAGGAGAAGTCATAATGACGTGCAGCGTTGCATTTACATCGATCGACGAATTGGGTAAAATGCAAATCAACTTTTAATCACAACTATTACGTATTTTTTTGTGTTTGTGGATATCTCTGAATATAATTATGTGTCAGCGAGGTGTTAGATATCAAATGAATAGTAAACTAACTTTAGAGTAATTTATATTCACATTACATTTCTTCAAATCTTTCATATGATCTTTTAGTTCACCAGGGAATTAAGTCCGACCACTTGAAAGAAAATAGTAATTACGTTTTGAGAAATAGACATGCTGGCCGGGTGCCATGCACTTAATGTACACAATAATGATAATCTTCACTTAGCGTGACAGCCAATGGCTTAATTGCCAAGAGCTTCGACATACACCTGAGGAGACTCGTGTTGGACAGCTGGATCAAGGGAAGGGCTTGATTCAGAAAGTGGTACTTCGGAACACGGCTATTATTGTTAGGAGGTTCCGCTCTCTGGAGCCGTGACCGCTGGTAGCCTGGATTGTTCCTGATACCGGTGGACTGATATTATTTTTATATTTATAAATATTTCGAACAATGTTTTAAGCTTTCACGGTTTGTAACTAAACTTACACTGTCACTTCGAGTTCATTTATTTTATTTATTTATTTGCCTAACAACAAGAATACAAAACCCGCAAAAATTGTCATCATGGCGCTTGCAATAGCGTCGAAATATAGGGAGCTCACAATTGTTGAAAGTCACTGAAGATATCCCAGATATGGCAGTGGAAGTTTAAATGTTTATATTTACAAACAAAAAAAAAAAAACAATATGTGTGTTAGAAGAAGAATTAACGAAAAATTATCACTCACTCGTGTGTTTAACTCCATTAACTTTGAAACAGATTTTATCCATGTTTTCTTCCTCTTTCAAGTGGTACTTAAGTTGAGGATTTTCTGAAGTTACTTATTATTTCAGAAACTGAAAATTGCAAACGTAAAGTTGTAGAAACCAAATAAAACTGACACCAGTTAACCGAGTTTATAGTATTAATGATGTAGCATCTTATTCAGTTTTACTATATATGCAAATAATTGGTATTTTTTGAGTTCCGGTAATTATCACCGCTATGGGACTAAAGGTCGGTCCAAAAGTGGTACCGTTATAATTTTCTAGCAAAAGTACTTTTTCAAGAAATTTACTTTAATTATTTTTATTAATAAATTATTAACCAAAGATTTTCTTGTATTTTGAAACTTTTTAATTGAGTTTTTTATTCTAAAGAATTGAAACAGTTCTTCACACCAGTCTATATACCCGTCCATTATCATTTCTATCAATTAGTAATTCATTTATGTACATATTTTTAACTTTTTTTTATTAGGGTTCCTTACGGCCAATAAATTGTCACATGAGGAAACAATTTAGGCGTGTCCTTGTTTGGGGGTTTGGCTGTATCTTGAAGTAACATTTACTCTCTATTTCATTCAAGACAATCCACTTTTCACACAATCAAAAAGAAAAAATAATGTTCACCTTCCAAGTTAAGTTTGTCCTTCAATCCGGAATATGAAATTAATTAGCCGTGTCACCTAAATGAAGCCGCGGGATGCTGGGCACAGCTTTGATACGGAACCCCTGGGTCACGAGGCCTACCCACGTTTTTTTTTTTTCATGCATTTTCTGAAGGAATGGTTAGTAATTAATAGTGTTATCATATGAGCTCAATATAAGCTGCTATCGCTCCCTTTGACGTATGTAGGTACCACAGTCACCCTGATTAGATACATAACTATGTAACGAACTCATAAACTTTATCTTATCGTTTTGCTTACGTATTTCACTTTTTCACCTCATATATATAAAAAGGTTTTACATATTTCGCTGACTTCATTCAGTATGCAATAAAATTAAAAAAAAAACCCAATACAGTGTAGGTACTCTTAATTTAGGGAGTTACAAATTTTACAAAAAACTTAAGAAAAATCGGCCAAGTGTGTGTCGGACTCGTGCTTGTAGAGTTCCGTACCATCGATCGTAGTAAACCCTACCCTTATTATTCGTTGAATATAGCGGCAACAGGAATACATTCTGTGATAATTTAATTTGTCTCTACCTATTATGGATTATGAGGTACAGCCTGTTGACAGACAGACGGACGGGTACGGACAGCGGTAGCTTAGTAATAGGCTCCCGTCGGTTACTCATTTATTGTATACAACACCCATTTTATCAATTTAAATATCCAGTCGAATTTCATTATCACATCATCAAAGGCTATGGCAGCAATTCTATTACAGTTCCCCGAAGGGTTAGGTAGAGGTGTACTTACTAGTGCACCCACACAAGCCTCAAATAATCTAGCCTATTACCATCAACCGGGCACAAATCCAGAATTAACGGCAGCTGCTACTGAGAATTCTCAAATGGAAAAGTCCAATAACACTTTGCCCGACTTGGAAATGAAACCTAGGACCTCACGCTCAGCAGTCGCGCTTGTTTGATCTCACCCCAAAAGAAGAGGCCTGTGTCTCAGGGCCTAAGCTTATGTTCAACTTAAAATCACTCATCCAAAGTTAGCAAGCAGAAAATCATGTTAACAACTAACTAAACGAAATGATTTTTACATCAAAGGCAAGAGATACCCCATTAAAACTTTTGTAAAATCCGAATATTACACTAATTAGGGAACTCCGAACGGAAACCCAGTAAATAAATTAAGAAGATTAGGCTCGTAATTAATATTTTTTGTTCCTTGCCCCTGTAATGGTGTAAGCGATCATTTCACTTAAAGGGCTTAAGTTTCTTAATTTTGTTTATGGTATTGGATGGCCAGTATTTAGTTTTTGTTTATTTTTATGGTATCAATTACAACTCCAAAGGCTTTGCTATTTACCATTTAATGTCTTTGGAGATCAACAAATCTTACGTAACTACGTGCCCCTTTTTTCGGATCGGACAGCGTGAAATGACTCCTCTCTCTCTCTCTGGGTGGAGTGGAAGGGAGTGTCAGACTTGTACTGACTAAAACCCATCCATGTTCCTTATTTTGCCTTTTGTGTTCCAGGGCCACAGTATCTCTTTCGAACAGTCCCGCAACCCTGGCAGGCATCGGTCCTTTCGGACCCCTTCCCGTTTAAAAAAGGTCCCGGTTAAAGAAAGAAAAGAAAGAAAAAATATTTATTTGTCGCAGGGAGGGGGTTTGCTGACATCTCTTTGAGGAGCGCGTGTTACACGAGCGCGCCGTCGACACGGCCTGTCGTCATAAGACGGACGGACGGCGGGCAAGAACTAGGTGCCCTAAGTTTCCTAATTAAAGGGGTCGACCTGATCGTCGTCGGTACATCATAGGACCATTTATTTTTTTCGGCAAACCCGAACAAGTTGAGGCGCTGACAAACTGGGTCCTTCCAGTTTTCTGAGCAAATGAGTGAAATATAACGCGACGATGGTGTACTCGCGGGATCGATTCCTTTGGTTAGGACGCGGGGCAAGAACTAAAACACGTCTTGCTTTCTGAAGAAATAGCAAGTTGCTGTTGTAAGCAAAAACAAAGTTAAGAAGTACGATCCTTAATGAGATGATGAGATGATTCAGTAGCCAAAAACTTCAGGAAAATATTGATACCCAGCCAAACGGCTTTTTCAAGTGTCCTTAACTGCTGCTTATAATATGTATTAAAAAAAAAAAGTCATAAAACCTCTTTTCATTTACCGCCATCTACCGAAAACCAGCTGCATTTTACACAAAACGATTAACTCGTCGCCTTCCGTAAAACCACACGGTTGAACTAGTTCCGAAATCCTGTTTCCGAAAAGGCAAACTAGATGGCAGTAGTGTAGCGTTACTTTCACAAAAGTTTTCTCGTGGACTCACAACCGTGAGAAACTGTCGTATTACAGCAAAGTTTACACTAGATGGCGATACTTGTGCCGGGTACATGAAAATCTTCACGCTTACGGAAAGAAAATTGAGTACTAATAGTACTAGTATACCTAGGTACTAGTAATAGAGTTGTATGTTTTTACCGCTTCTAAAACTGCAGCGGCACTGGACCCCACGACACAGGGTCCAGGGAATGTGTAATAATCTAGCGATCTTATTGATCATTGTCTTCTGTTACTAGCTTTTTAATTATTGTACCTTGTTATGCGAACTGAATTTTATTATATTATTAATACCGCTCCAATTAATGTGTTATACCCCAGCGATTTCACTGGATTTTATGTAACTTTTTTCATTTGTCTTTACCTCAGTAGATAATATATCATAATAATTATCACACGTTTTACTGAGTGTGAGTGGCTCGTGACAAGGTGAGAGCAACTCAGAAATTATAGCAAAAGTATCAGCTGTTCCGTACAGGTGTAGGCCGTGTAGGTATTATTATTATCACTAGAAACGGGATATTTATCATGCAGGTAGGGGGGCAGGGGGTGGGTTCGCGTAGGTATTGCACCTTTGTAGGAAACAGCTGTTTTTTCACTTTCTTTTTACTTTCTTCAAAAAAGGGGAAGTTCTCAATTCGGCAGTTTTTTTTTATGTTTGTTACCTGATAAATCCGTCATTTATGAACCGATTTGAAAACTTCTTTTTTTATGTGAAAGGGTGTACTTCCCGTTTAGTTCCATAGAAACTTCATCAAAATCGGTTCGGTAATTTGTTTTTCTTTTTCTTGTAGGTAGGTAATGTAGGTATATGTTTGTTGTGTAGATGACCTGATGGTTCCTTAATAACTGTTAGTTACAATGTAAAAATCTGTTTCGTGATAAGAATTTGTATTCTGAAAATAGAAATATTTAATCGGTACTTAATTTAAAATAAAAAAAAACTTTCCACGTAAAAACCCGACTTCCAAAAATCCACTAAAAAAAGTCTGAAATAACTTTACTTTCGGAAGTCGGTGGCAAAAAGTCAATGAAACAAACATAGTCACCGACTTCCGAAAGTAAAGTTATCAAGTAAGTGTCTTTTTGGAAGTCGGTTGTTTTCGCAGAAAGTTTTTTATTTTAAATTAAGTACCGATAAAGTATTTCTATGTAAGGGGGTTCAGAATGATGTACTGAATATTTCGTAACCTTTTGTGCGTCGGTGTCCCTTCTTGTATACAAAAATAAACCTCTGTAGCAGGCGGCCTAAACAGTGGCCGTTTTTCTTTTAGGTTCGAAACCTCAAAAAAACATTGTTAAAACACCTGTCTACGCTCTGTTAAATTCTTTAGCGAATGAGTGACGCATAGCTTGGGATAGCTATTTTAAGGTGAAGCCAGACGAGCGTAATTTTTTGAGTCGGGAGTCGCGTAATTTCAGTTTCTTGCAAAAAACACTCCCAGAAAATTTTCTAATTAAATACGCTATGGTTTTTAACACAACACAACGGTTTTTCACACTTGATTAAAGGATCTTTGTTCATAATTTTTGTTCTTGGACAAAATAATACTGAAATTACACGACAACAACTCAAAAAATTACGATTGTCTGGCCTCAGCCTAAACCTTAAAATATTTATGGCTCAAGCAGATAACGTAGGACAAGGCTACCGCGGATGGTGGCGTAGGATTGCGTCCATTTGCGACATACCGCAGACCGCAGGCAAGCTTGTTTGGTATTGTTCACGCGCGATAAAAGCCATTTTTTTTTTGGATTTAGAAGAAAATATGTGAAATACTTTTCTAGAAAATAATATTTGTAAAAGTCTTAAAGACCAGCCTGTACGAAGCATATGAACCTCAGAGAGGAGCCTGTGCCTCATCACACGCAGCGTGTGTTATAGGTGGATTATGCTAATCTGAAAGATTATCATAAAGTTACCAGTAAGTAGTCAGAATTCAGAAAGATACTGGTGCGGATTCCCTTGGTCACAAACTAAACTAAATTTAAGTTGAGTGCATCTTTTTCTTTCTATTTCATTATGAAAAGGACCGAAGATAAATATTAGTTTAGTCCTGTCAAATTAGTCGGCACCTGACGTAATTTGATGTAATTTTAGTGGTAAACTTTTTAATCGCGTCTAAACTTGTAATAAGCGCTGATTAAATTGACAGGACTAAGCTAAAATGTATCTTCTGTCCTTTTCTTAATGAAATAGAAAGAAAAAGATGCACTGAACTTAAATTTGGTTTAGTTTGTAACCAAGGGAATCGGCACCACTATCTAATTTGGATGCTATAACTCATTATTTTGGTCAAACAAGAAGATGATAATATTTATAAATGAAAATAAATAAATAGGTAGTTACCTGAGAGCACAGACAGCGGCAACTGCTTAAATAGCGTTTCATAGCTTTACGTTTCATAGTTTTTTTCTCAACATGATTGACTGAGCTTCTCGGTCACCTCAAGATGTAAACGGACCGTTCACGAAGCCGTCAAACCAAGCACACAAACAAACAAACACATCAAACCAAACACATCAAACACACACAAAACAAAACACGCACATCAAACTTAGTGAGTCTGCGCAAAAAATATTTTAAATAATCACATTGTATGGTAGAACTCAATGTGATGCACTCAAAACATTGTCCTAATGGATGCACAGAGTGGTACAGGGGTCATAGATGTATTTAAAGTAAAGTTAAAACTTTTAAGAAAAGTGGAACTTTGACCTTGAATTTCTTCGTAAGTAGAAAGTTTCTAGGTACGGTTCAGAACAAAACAAAAATAGCAATGATAGCCTTTAGGCTTCGTGAAGTGATATAGCGTTTCATATTCTACATCGACTCTCAACATGATTGAAATCAGCTTCTCGGTCACATAAATCAATCCAATACTTTTTAGACTTTTCCAGCATACCCTCTGAGTAAAATGATTACAGAATAATATTATATTAAAGACACAGAAGACTATTAAACTATCTAAGTAGGATACTGTAATAAAGACCAACATCATAAAAGCTACTTTCATTACATTTTTAAAATAAATATTTGATTACCAGCAATACAGGATGAAAAGGGTTTAATAATGCAAGTGTAGGTTGCCTCCGATATTCCACGAGCCGGGACTGTCCCGGTAATGTATTCATCGAAGTTCTATGAACCTACAGATGTTGGCAACGGGTAATTGGTTTGAATCCCGTTCAAGTTCGGTTTGCTAATTATTTAGTAGGCGTATCTGTGTATAGCGTTCTTAAGTTATGTAATATGTAGTTTAGGAATTTTGATATGTATGTTATAGTAGCGATCAAGTTTGAGTTAGAATCCTAGACAGAATTATATGTGACTTGATTAATTGTCTATTTAGTGCCATTTTCTTTCCAACTAATGTGTCACAGTGGGAAACAGAGGTTGGTACACTCAGGCCCTCATTCAGTACAAACTATCAAATCGGGATACTGCCTCGTTCAACGAGTGCTCGCAAGCACTATGCTGCACCTGGAGAAATATGAGCATACTATTAGGTACACGGTACACCTCTGCCTAATACTTCGGGAATTACAGGCGTACTGATATAAAATAATGATGTCATGAAACAGTGATGACGGCAATAGGCTCGCCCTCTAGTACATGGGAATTAAACATAACTGAAGAAATTAAACTTTCGAGGATTGCTGACGTGATGTATGTTATGTATAACGATATACAAATCTTCTGTTTGCATGTCAATAATTTGTAACATAAGTGAGCCGTAGCCTAATCAAATAATCAAGGTCAAGTAATTACTACTCAGGCGGGAAGGTTACAGGTAAATTCGTAAGTAGAACCCTTGCTAGGCTTTACCTCCATAAAGGTCCATAATTGCGACCTCCATTCCAACTTCCGTGTTTTGAACGTTGAGTTAAACTAATTTGCTGTTCAAGAAATAATGAATGTTTTCACTATTGCGGCTCGAACTTAAGGTTAAGTCGATGCTTGCCTAGGTTGATCCGTAGATGTGTGACTGCCCATTACATACCAAGTTTCCTCCGTGTCTCGGAAAGCACGTTAAGCCGTTGGTCCTGGCTGTCATTTGTAGTTATTTGACAGTCGTTACAGGTAGTCAACAAAGTCTGACAACCGGTCTTACCAAGTTTTATCGCATTGCCCAGTACTAACTGGGTTGTGGAGGTCAGATAGGCAGTCGCTCCATGTAAAATACTGGTATTCAGCTGCAACCGGTTAGACTGGAAGCCGACCCCTGCATAGTTGGAAAATGGCAAGGCTGATGATGCTAATGCTAAGTGATACCTTAATGAATACTTTTTTTAATTATTAAATTGGCCTACTCTTGATCTCCATCTTGTCTTGAGGACAGAGATGAGGTCGACGATGGAAAAAGCAACCTCAAAAGAAGCCACAAATAGATTGGAGTCATATAAACTCGTGAACACCGACGCAGGCAGGGAATCCCTTGGCTGTGCTCGTTTTAAAATATATGTAGCAAACGACGAGTGACGTTTTGACGTTCGTACTGGTGGCATCGCTGTCTGATTTTGTACGGAAATAAATAAAAAAATACGTCGATACGGTCTCTTAAGTTTTTAATAAAGTGTACAGTTACATAATACATAATATTTAGTGTGTGGAGGTCCTGTGATTGCTCCTCAAGTGCATAATTCCTATGTGAATTAATACAAAATATTCCGTGTCATTATTAATTACCCACAATTTTTTGGAAATTATTCTGACACGAGCAACTGTCAACGTCTGGTGGATTGTAACCTGTTAGCCTCTGCTTTGACAACGTCAATCTGACAGCGTTCTCAGACTTTGTTTGTCAACAGAAGACATTGACCTTGGAGAATGACGGTGAACTGTGGTGCATGCGGGAAGTTTGTGTCAGCAAAAGACACAGCAAGGTGCACTAAGTGTAGCGTCGCTTATCACAGAGTGTGCGTCGTCCTTCCAACAAGGGGTCCCTTACCCGCCAGTTGGCAGTGCCCTGAATGCCGGAAAAATGTCCGTAGGGACAATAAGGCCGACACACCTGTACGTGGCCTTGTGGGAGACACACAGAAAGAAGAGCTCGGGTCCATGTCGGTGGCAACATCACCAGCGGGGACGCCGGGGACCGTGACCCAGACGACGCCTTCATCAGGTGCTGCATCGCTGTCGCCTGTTGCGATGGGCGTGGAGAGCGAAAATTTGGGGCCGCTACCGGAGTTCTCGCAGGTTATAGGTGCCGCATCGCCGTCGCCTGTTGCGATGGGCGTGGAGAGCGAAACTTTGAAGCCGCTTCCTCAGTTCTCGCAGGATATAGGTGCCGCTCTTAATTTGGTAGTGGAGGAACTACGCACCTTGCGGCAGGAGGTCCTGGAGCTCAGAAGGGACGTAGCGGAGATGAAGGCGTCCAACGACTCGAGTCACACCCGTATGGCAGACATAGAGTCCAGGTTGGAGGTGCTGGAAAAACAGCAAATTGTTGGATGCGCTCCGTCAGCTCCTTCAAGTGCGCTGGAGAGCGTGGTGCAACAGCTCAGGCGGGAGCTAAATGACAGGGATCAGGAACTGATGGCAAATGACATTATGATAGCAAACGTGCCTGAAATCCAAGGGGAAAATCCAACTCATCTGCTGCAGCTAATTGCCACAAAGCTGGGGGTCACATTGGATGAGCGTGACATCGTGAGTGCAGAGCGGGTTGGCGGTCGACATATCAAGGCGGCAAGCCCTACAGCCTCGGCAGAGCGGCGACCTCGCGCTATTATGGTGTGCCTCGCACGGCGTGACCAGCGTGACGCTGTGCTGAACGCTGCCCGTGTGCGGCGAGGTGCCACAACAGAGAACCTAGGGCTCGCTGGGAAACCTGTACGTTTCTTTGTCAATGAAAGGCTGACCAAGGTGAACCAGCAGATATTTCGCCAAACAAGGGTTGCTGCGGGGATTCACGGATGGCGCTTCGTATGGACGAAGCGGGGTCGCATCTTGGTCCGGAGTAAGCCTGGAGACGCCACTTACAGGATTACATCTGAGGAAGATATTCATAAGATTATTGGGCCATATGCAGACGCTAATTAATAAACGTTTGTTTGTTGTCACTCTGTTTATTGCACCTTTAAATGGGTATTGTATTGATTATTGGATTGCATACATGGAACCTGCGCGTCGTATCTGTCGGGATCGGGGGAGGCGGGAATATGAGAGTGAGTACTGCAAAGACACAAGAAACATGGACATAGTTATATACATATTTATTTACTTTATCAAGACACAAAAAACAACCTTTTTTATAAGTTCTACTATAAGAGCCAATTTAAAGATATCTAAAATTATTAACTTACCACAACAATTAAGACTACACATACCATCACATATATACAAAGCATTTAAGCACCGCATTTATTTAAAAATTATATATATACATAAGTTCTATCACACTAGAATTAATACTACACATAATAAATATACAGCTTTTACAATCTACACGCACACGCTAAGTCAAAATTAATGAAGATTGGTTTATTCAATGCGGGCTCACTAGCAACTAACCAGGATGAGTTTATAGTAGCTATGTTACGGCACTCGGTAGACATAATGGCAATCAACGAAACGTGGCTCAGACCTGGGGAGGATGGACGGGCTCCTAAGGTTCCCGGATACAGGCTAAAACACGTGCCGCGTCCTGCGAATATACGTGGGGGGCGGGGCGGAGGTGTGGCGTTTTACATTAAAACTGGAGTTAGGGTGCGCGTACGGCCGCACTCAGAACATTCTGATGTAGAGCAGATGTGGCTAAACCTAAATATCAATGGTAAAAAGTTATTGATAGGCACTGCATATAGGCCACCATGGTTTGATTTGGCAAAATTTTTGGATGGTATAACTGACAGTATTAGCGCATTAGCACCTTATGATCATTTGGTGGTATTGGGGGATTTCAATGTCAATTTACTGGATATCAATAGTACAAAAACGAAGGATCTGATGGATTTTCTAAATTACGCTGATCTGGTCCAGGTTGTACAATCACCAACCCACTTTGTAGGAGATAGTAGTACTCTTATTGATGTGATCTGTACTGACATAGGGGTTCGTAATGTGCTGGTTAGTCATATTAGTGAACTTGGCCATCACTCATTTATTGTATGTGATACTGTAATTAAGAAAGTGAAGAGCAAACCTAGGTTAGTTGTATATCGGCCTCTAAGGGATATATTGGAGGATTACTATGCGGTGGATCTGGTATCAATGCCATGGTCGGAAGTCTGCTCACTGCCGGACGTGCATTGCATGGTAGAATACTTCAATGTTCTTATCACCCAATTATTTGACTTGCATGCACCTGTAAAAGGTAAAATATTTAGAGACCGTCCCACACCGTGGCTAACAGACAATATTAAATTAATGATAAAGCTTAGAGATGAGGCAAAGGAAAACTATCGCAAGAACAAGCAAGATACTGCAAAACAATATTATTTGGATCTAAAAAAACAAGCTTCTGCGGCACTGATACAGGAAAGGAAGGTCTACTTTGAAAGGCATATTAATGGTCAAATAAAAAACCCCAAGAAACTTTGGCAAAATCTCAAGTCAGATGTGTTTGCAGACCATCATGAAGGTACTCTCCCCGGTCATTTAAACAACCCAGATGAGATAAACAAGGCTTTTCTCAATGTACCTGGACAGAGCACAGTGTCCCCATCCCAGCTATCATATTTCAGTTGCAACAAATATGGAGATGCTCAATTTAAGCTGAAGAATGTTACCGAGGAGGAAATAGCGAAAATTATGAAAGGCTTGGGGTCCAACGCTAAAGGGATTGATGATTTGAGTCTGGATATGATCATGCTCACATTGCCAACCACCCTCCAGGTCATCACTACAATAGTAAATAAATCAATAGATTCAAGCACTTTTCCTAACTCATGGAAGTGTGCTATTGTGCGTCCGCTACCTAAAATTAGTAACCCAATAAGTTTCAAAGACCTACGCCCGGTTAGCATTCTGCCTTGTTTGTCCAAGGTCTTAGAGAGGGTGGTTTACAATCAAATGCTGGCTCATCTGGAAACTAACAGTATGCTCCCTGACCTTCAGTCTGGCTTTAGGAAAGGCCGTGGGACGGCTACAGCTCTCTCTGATGTAGTAGGAAATATATTGGAGGCAAGGGATAGGGGGGAGGGAACAATCCTTGCTCTTCTGGATTTCTCACGGGCCTTTGATGCAATAAATACAACTCTATTGCTTTCTAAGTTGGCCTACTATGGATTCACAGGGGAAACAATAGAGTGGTTTGCTAGCTACCTGCAAAATAGAACTCAGCTCGTTGAGGTTCAGAGGGAGGATGGATCAAAAATATCATCACCACCTCGTCAGGTGCCGCGTGGTGTGCCTCAAGGTTCAATTTTGGGCCCCCCGCTCTATATCCTTTACAGTGCCGATATAATAAACTCATTCCATCATTGCAGATATCACATGTATGCCGATGATATTCAATTATATATATCGTTCAAGCCAACAGACACAACAGAGGCAGTACGAAAAATCAATGGGGATCTGGAGAGAGTGGTAGAATGGTCTGAAAGCAACTCACTAGTTTTAAACCCGTTAAAGTCAAAGTTTATGATTTTGGGGAGTACGAAAATGATCAGCGCAATACTGTCAGCTAAGCCACAAGTCATTATCAGGGGCGATAAAATCGACAGAGTAGAAACTGCTTGCAATCTTGGTCTAACTATGGATCCTCAACTACGTTTTGAGAAGCATATTAGTAACTCCATGAGGAATTGTTTTTATAGATTAAAGTTACTGTACTCCATTAGAGAATACCTGAGTGTTGAACTACGCAAGCAACTAGTAGACAGTCTTATTTTGTCTAGACTTAATTACTGTGACACCGTGTACGGACCATGTCTGTTAGAAAGAACCAATAAATTAATTCAACGAATACAAAATGCATGTACACGGTTTTGTGTTAATATCCCTCGTAGAAGTCATGTCACTCCTTTTAATAACGAAAATAATATTTTGAAAATGGCTGCTAGGAGAAGGTTGCATCTGGCTAGTCTGCTTTTTGGAGTGGTCACTACACAGAAACCACACTACCTTTTTGATAAACTAAGTTGGAGACAGAGTAAATACGAGCCGCGTTATTCCACCCAACCGCTTTGTAATCCGCAACACAGAACTGCAGCATTCAGGGGTTGCTTCAAATTCGCCGCCACACACTGTTGGAATGACCTTCCACCACCAGTGAGAGTCCTGAAATCAAAAAGGTGTTTTTTAAATATTTTAAAGAAAAGATTCATGAAAATGCAGCAATCTGATGGTGGGTAAATCTTATTGCACCAGTGCACTTGGAGCTTACCTCAACGTCATGGCCTAAGGGCAATTGGAGAAGGTCACCAACAGAGTAGGGCGCGCTCACGGTTGATGCATTGCGCCTTTCAATGGATTAATCCATGGCAAATGCGTTTACTTCGTGTGTTTGAACAAGCGACGCCATATCATAAACCAAAATGCATATGGCCGCCACGCCCATCCTTCATTCCTGGAATTGTGTATTGTCCATTGTTGAAAATTTATTTTCATGCTGTGATCAGTGCCTGGAGATTAAATGGATATTTAATTTCAGATTTTAATAATTAGTTAATGTTAGTTGTTGAGCATCTTTCAATCTTAGCTTTGTGTTGGTTTTTGTATGTTGGCATAACATAAAGCATGTATTTTTATTTTGTTTCAAAATATTCTGTACACTTGCAAATATGATATTCGTGTTACAACTCACAATCATTATGTGTATATATTTATTTTCCAAATATACATACATTTAATATTAGTACTTACCATTATTCTTATTAGTGTATAAATAATGACTGAAACACCATAGCACACACCATGGCGGCGTCAATATGTCACTCTTTTGGTCTTTGCTGAAAATCAGCGCTGAGGACTTACGGTCCGTCCGAAGCCACAGCATTTAGCTGAGCATCGACCATTTTTGCACGGATGGGACGCGCAGTTTCATTTATGTTTCACATAGTTATCTTGCCTTCATATTTATTGTAACGTTTTAAGTTTAGTTTTGTACATGTACTGATGTGATGTGAATGTTTTTGTTTTGGGATCTCCTTATGTCAACGTTGTGTCAAAATGTCGCGTCGAAAGTGCTTGTCTATGGTGTCACCAAAGCCAAAGACATGCACTTTCTAGGGTTCTCTATGGTGTGACCATAGGGGATCTCAAGACAGAATCGTAGATGTAGAATAGTATTCTCTGCGAAGGTAATATTAGATTTCATTTTATTTGTTTTTTGCTTTGATGTTCTTTTTCAATTTTTTTATGGTTATGTTTTATTATTGCGCGTTTCTAGTCGGTGCAAAATAAATGATTTTTCTTTCTTTCTTTCTTTCTAGCAAAACTCTTCGTGCAAATATTGTGTGAAATATCCACAAGGTATGGGTGTTATGTTGCAGTACGTCTGGACTTAAGATGGAATAAGGCAAATGGTGGAATGAGCCCGTAATACGTATTTCAATAAGTATTCCACTATTCGAATTACTAGCCACGATCCACTACATTACTTTCATTATTTTAGAAGGCCTAGCTTTGCGTTGAAAATTCTCTCTACGTCAATAGATTGATTCGCATTATTTTCAGTAGATAGGTACCTTAGTAGTTACACATCTATAATTTTTGTAATTTTAAAAACATAAAATATTTTGAAACATAAAATATCTTTAAGATTTTTATTCATTTTGGGAATAATTTTATCATTATTGAGGTAACTGAAGACTTCACCAATGGAAATTCACGCGATCATCCAAACCGCTTACACGGTTACAGCGGTTGAACGCGTTCAAGAGAAACGTGAAGAGCGAACGCAGTAATATTTTATAATGCATGTGCATGGCAAATATAAAACAGTGTTATGATCTGAAGATCTACTCAAGAAGCTGTTACAGGTCTCAGTGAAACTGCACCGATAAAGTTTAGTGGCGTGCATTGCAAATTTGCAACATTGCACCGCTGGCAGAAAAGCGTTCGTTATTTTGCCAATGTTGCCAATCTGGAGAGGTGCCAACATTTGTTCTCAGGCAGGTATCAAATTGAATATGTTAGCATAATTTTTGTAAATTATGATTAGGTCAACATTTTTGCTTTTCTTGGTGACAAATATATGCTGATGATTATATTTACTGGAAAATGCATGTTACTTTAATAAATTAACTGTCTCTTATTTTCACACCTATTTATCTACCCCTACTGAACATACTTACAATCAAAAGTCATGTAGTCTAGATTGAAATCTAGACTGAGAATCTAAATTATATAAGGTAGACCTTCAGAACACACACTCTTCACCCCTCCTCAGTGTGTCAGCTGCTGTTTAGCAATTAAAAAGTTGACTAAAGGCGAGTGTCCTGCTGGTGTACAGAACATGGTCACATTACTATCGTTCCCACACTATATTGCGCTCTTAATTATTAGTGACAGCAGACAATAACATAATTTATAACTATGACAATATTTATTGATGTCACAACCGCCGTTGGCAGGGACGATAAGTCATGTGCATTTGTAATTATGTGAAAACTAAATGTTGGTTTATCGTATTATTATAATCGTTCACGAACGAACTATTTCGCACCTGAAGATGGAATCAAAATTGAAAGTAGAATCTATGAAAATTTTGGTCATTAGATAAATGCAAACATATTATTGGTCAAATTAATACAAAGGAGTAGGTCACCCATCATCATGATCTTCACCTGTCTTCACCATGATGATGATGATGTTGTTTTCACCAACGCAAAGTTGCACCTAACTGAATGCCCAACTCCTGTTTTCACCAACACTAAGTGCTACCTAACTCGATGCCTAAAGCCCGTTTTCACCAAGGCAAAGTTACACCTAACTGAATGCCTAATTGCTGTTTTCACCAACACTAAGTGTTACCTAACTGAATGCCTAATGCCCGTTTTCACCAACAGTAAGTGGCACCTAACAGAACGCCTAGTGCCTGTTTTCACCAACACTAAGTGACACCTAACACGATGCCTAAAGCCCGTCTTCACCAACGCAAAGTTATACCTAACTGAATGCCTAGTGTCTGTTTTCACCAACACTAAGTGACACCTAACTCGACCCCTAAAGCCCATTTTCACCAACACTAAGTCTTACCTAACTCCATGCCCAACTCCTGTTTTCACCAACTCTAAGTGTTACCTAACTGAATGCCTAATGCCCGTTTTCACCAACAGTAATGACACCTAACTCGATGCCTAAAGCCCGTTTATGGATGGGTTAAGGCCAATTTCCTCGTTACTGTGTCGACCTCATCCAGCATCTACCTGCTCATGATTGCAACAACGTCTTCTGCCCGTCTCACTGCTAGATGTCTAACATGTATCTTTCCAGTCCTTGGATGCCAGTCCATCGACCTATCACAAACATACAGCTGGATTTCTAAAACAAAGGGTTTCCGTATTCATTTTTTTTTTCTGAAATGTATCATTGTCTTTTCACAATGAAAGGATACAATAGAAATATATTTCTGTACAATTTGTTACACATCCCGCGGTTTCTATGAAACGGTCAGTTTTATTACTGGCCACTATTCGGAAAGTAATAACATACATTAGTCGTAATACAAAGGGTTATAGGTCCCGTATTCATGAATGTGTTTCAAATTACTGATCTTTTCCTCACAAAAGGAACAATCAACATTGTAAATCTTCTTCAGTTCCTAAGAGACTCGGAGATGAAAGTGTCGTAAACCTACTAGTCAAATTACAGCTCTCGTATTTTCAATCCAGCCACAGTGCAACGAGTTTCTATGAAATCCCTATTTGTAGATATGCAAATGAATTCAATTGCCCGTCCCCCATAAATGTCACCAGGAAACTAGCCTATAACTGTCGTACACCGTCCACACTAACAATATGAATTTGAACATCACCTTATCTGTCTTTTTGTTATACATTCAGGGAAAAATCAGCTGTTCCTTATAAAAGTGCAATACTTGCACAGTTAAAATGTATGCAACAGTAGAGATTTTTTTTTAAATTACTGATGAGAAATTTGTATGTTGTTCAGAATGATTTACATAATAGAGGGTTAAGACCCTTAACGAAGCCAAATTCATGTTCTCCTCGTCATTGCGATCATTTTTTTTGTTCTAGACCATATCGTTCACCCTGGAACCTTCTAGTTGCGGAGATATTGGGGGTCAAAATTCCAACTTTTTCACAATTCTTTTTTTAAACATGTTTTTAACGTAAAATCTATTGTAAACACCACCGCAACCCCCGTACTATTCAATCCATTCATCACCACAATTTTTTAAGTGCGTTACATTGAGTCCGTGCGTTAAAACGTGATTTTAGACCCCAAAAAAAATTCGTTTCCAGCAATATTTTTTGCGCTAAGTTATTGTTTGATGTACATAATATAATGCTTTGTCGATAGCTGCGTTAAGGGTTACACCCTTTATAATGTAGGAACCGTTTGCATTGGTGTCACTTCTTTACTGTATTTTGACGCTTGACTGAACATATTTCGTTGTTGTATTTTATTGTTGTTGTGTATAACGTGGTAGTAAGAAAGTTTCTAACACGCGGGCGCATCCATGGGCTAAAGCTACTATAGCCGTATTCGTAGAAATCGTAAAATTTAACACTGCAAAAATTTAAACAACGTTTCATAGAATTACTTGTGGACAAATGTTATTATTCTGTGCAGGATTTCTTCAATGATATTTTTTGTAATAAATATTTGCATGCAATGGCATGCAAATATTTATGAAGTGTTTTTTTTTTTTTTTTAATGATTAAGGCAGAATGTAGATGGATTCTATTACATATATTCTACGCTCTTTAGAGCGTACTGTACATCACTGTACTCATGCAGTCTGTGGGCTCACTACTACTAATAATAAAAGATTACACTACTAATAAAAGTTACAGCGTCATCCGCGTCCAGTACAATAACGCGTTCAGGGCGGTGATGGGGCTACCTCGTTACTGCAGTGCATCGGGTATGTCCGCGGAGGCTCGCACTGACTGCTTCCACGCGACCATGCGTAAGCGCGCCGCGTCATTGGTGCACAGAGCACGGGTTAGCCCCAACATCGTACTAGGTATGATTGCGGGGACTGGACTGCCCCTTCATCCGACATTGTTCCGACAGACATATTGCTGTGCCAGTTTCGGAGAAGGTATAATAAGGTATAGTAAGCCTTACTATACCTTATTATACCTTCTCCGAAACTGGCATACGACCTTCTATACCTTACTTAGTAAGGAGTAAGTGTATATAGAAGGTATATACAGCGTGTAACAGAAAGGGTATAATCATATGGAATACTGTGGTACGGACCATCAAAGTGAACAACTTTCTCTACGGGACCACCATCGAAATCGTAAAAAATAATCAGCTGTCCTGTACAAAATTTCAATACCTACTCGACCCAAATGTATGGGACAGCTGATTATTTTTTTGCGATTTTGATGGTGGTCCCATAGAGAAAGTTGTTCAGTTTGATGGTCCGTACCACAGTATTCCATAATGATTATACCCTTTCTGTTACACGCTGTATATAGAAGGTATAGTAAGGTAATTTTATTTTTATTGTTTGCCGATGTTTTAAATTTGATTTGATTATTATTTATTATTCGATTTATTTTGATTTAATTTGTTTGTGGTTTTAGTTGATTCAAATTTTATTTAGTCTGATTTTATTGTATTTTATTTGGTTTTATTTTGATTCTACGTAATTTTATCTACTCTGTAATGATGTTGATGTCTATTAATTTGTGTGTGGCAATGGGTGTTATGGACTCGAAATAAATGAATTTATTTATATATTATTTAAGAACTTATTTTTACGTATCTACATTCTAAGCAAATAAAGACCTATTCTATTCTATGCAAATGAATTCTACTGTCCATTTCCCGTAACTGTCATCAGGAAACTGGCCTATTTCTGCCACGGGCTATAGCTGAAACTGTCATGACGATTTCCTCCATTTCACCCTCAACATGCAGGGCTAAAGTTAGCCGCACGCGCGTGTAACTGAGACAATCGTATCAGGGAACAATTATATCTGTGTAACGCAATTTGTCGCACAAGTGAGCTAAACCTATTAGTGCGCTCTGAGGCTATGCCCGGATAACGCTGTGGTGGCATGGATTGTGTTTCAGTGTGTTATTTTTATGTACACTATGCGTAAAAAGTGGTTTAAATTAGATGAACGAAAGAAGAAGAAGACACCCAGCTAGTTACAGTTCAACCAAAAGGGGTATATGCGCTTCGGTAATCTTCGTGTTTTACAATTGAACCAAAAGGGGTATCCGCTTCGGTTTTACTTTCTGTTGTTTCTGCATAAGGTAAAAAGTCAGGGAAACTGCTTAAGGTACCTGTCACGGTGGCTGTAACACTCTCAATAAGAGATGAGTTATCTGCTACTCTCGGTAGTGTCATGAGGCAGCGAACTCGTTTAACTGATGTTGGCATTGACATCGTCTCCAAAAAAGGGCTGCAGATGGGGGTATGATAATTACCGTTGCTGGCGCCGATTCTTCTACTACTGCGGACAGTTCTCAGTTCTCACCGAGTTTGATGTGATGATTTCACGTCTACCCAAAAGAACTGAGGCGAAGATCTTGGATCTCGATGACGCTGTCACGCCTGAGGAAGTTGCAGCTGCTATTGCCGAAGTGAGTGGTTGTTCGTCCGATGACGTTGAAGTAGGGGAACTCCGTCGTCCACCTGCTTCTTTTGGGTTGTAGATCCCGCATTGGCACTCCTTCTGTTGCTCTCACGGTGTCAAAAAAACCTTTCTTCTACTTTCTATTCTAGTGTATAGCAAACCCAAAAATGCCATTACACAGTAAACCATAATTGAAGTCACTTTACCTTCAACATGCAGGACCAAAGTACGCTGCACGCGCGTATAACTGAGACAATCGTGTTATGGAACAATTACATCAGTGTAACGCGATTTGTCGTACAAGTGAGCTAACAGTATTAGTGCGCTCTGAGGCTACGAGACAGTGGGGGCATTGGTTTGCAGTACATTGTTTCAACTTACAGAAAGATTTAAATCAAGAAAGACTCAATTTTTTCCTAGCCTGAACTCTCCCATTTCTAGGCAAAGAAATGAAATTCCTTCTTTTTTTCTCGGTGTTGCGCCTCTTCTTACCAATAAACGAGAAAACGATCCAAAGCGTCCCGCCATATTCTCCCTGCCATATGCGCCGCGACGCCATCGAACTGTCTTAGGACTCCAATTGCCTAGCTGGCTATAGACAAAATGATTAGATAAAATAACGTAAAATCACAGACGTAATCCCGGAAGGTTAAGGCAGAGGTGTACTACTACGTATATAATAGCACACCCGCATTCCTCTAGATAATAGGGGGCGAGCCTATTGCCATTAACCGGCTACGTATCCAGCTGGCTGCCGTTGTGTAATTCTTTACATCGAATTCTTTCCCGGGCACGCAATCTCAAGAAAAGCGCTCCCTGATAAAATGTTAATTACGAAAAAAGATAAAATAGGACCGGCAGACCAGCGACCACTTTGATGAAACTACATTTTTTGGAAAATTTAGAATTCTCAGAAGATAAAATGATGCGATTTTCATAAAAACGTTATTGTGATGTGGTACTATATAAATATCACAGTTTTATTGAATTTTATTAACTTCAATATTGGTGATAGCTAGTCAAGGTTAGCTCAACAACATAAGCAGCAAAAATATTAAAAATAGCCTAACCCTAAATGTAAAAATTGTCGAACTCCGCTAGTCTGATCTTGGCCTAAGGTCTGCATAAATCGCTTTCTATTTTAATGTCAAACGTTACACGTGTTTGACATTTCCATTTTTCTGATTTAAGTTGATCGCATGCTATTAATCCCTTACCAGATAATTCATTTAACGCTTACTTGTATGAAAATGAGATTCACGCATTGTGGAAGTACTCTGCTTATATGTGACTTAGAATTAAGAATTGTAACAAGATGACGTAATCTGAGATCGATTTACATGTAATTAATGTGAATTTTATTATGGTACATTAGAGTAGGAACTAGTAATAGCCTATGGCATTAACTGCCTCTGTACCTTGTGCTTAGTGCGAAGTGTTAATAAATAATTGAATTGTTTAGTCAACACCTTTTAAGGCGTGCTGCAGCCTCTTCAGATCGGTTTGCTACAGCCAGGCGGCAAAACATGCATTCGATTTCAAGTCGAATCAGGCCTAACAAAATATGTGTTTAGCACCCCTTCAATATGATCTACTTGGAACATGTTGGCCAATGGCTATTTCGATAATAGCATTCAAACTGCGTGCATTCATCTATAATGCAATCATACTTTTATCAATAAAAATCAATCAATCAGTAATCAGTGTATCAATCAGCATCAAATCAAGGTGTAAGGTCCCTAAACATACAATTATGTTTGCATTTATCAGCCAGTAAAATTTTGTTTACGTTGCTCATAAAATCTACTAAGAAAAAAAAAACTCTTAAAGCCCAAATTAATGTGAAACCTAGCTAAGACAAAAAATCTGACAAGATTTACCTACTTCTGTCTAAATACAATCTTTGCCTACCATAATTGGCAAATACGCAGAATACTGTCTACTTTGCTCGGGACCGTAATTGTTGACTTTCAACCTAAACAATATTTTCGAATAAAATCTCGGACTTTTTGTCATGGTGGAGAGGTTTAAAAAGCTCTCTTTTGGTCTATGAGAATTTAATAGAAAGAAAGAAAAATATTTATTTGGGACAAACACAGGAACAACAAAAATAACAATAAAAAAATTATCTAAAACTAAATAATAAAAAAAGACCTGTGCGAGGCCAAAAAGGCTCCAGGCTGATAGGACAAAAAACGCTGATAGAACTCGTTTTTCAAAGTATGTTTACGATGAATGAATTTGAAGAAAAGAACATGCAGGTTTACCAACGTTTTGAAGAATGTAATATCTTGAAGTATTTTATGGACACTAACATGATAGGTTACGTTTCGATCCTGATGATAAGGAGGGAACTGAAAGTTATGGTTTTCCTACTCCTCCGCTATACTTTTCTGATTCATTTCGTTGCGGGAATCAAGACAGTTAAATTGTTTCTCTGGGACTTCGTCGAGCTTCATTGTGTCGGCGCTTTTCTGGTGGTCGCCACTGTTGATTGATTCTGGCTTTCAGGAGTTAAAGTGGTTTGGGAATAGTGTGACGGGATTGTCCCAAAAAAATATTATCAGAGACACAGGCAGATCAACAATAACAACATCCATTTATTTTCAGGCTACTTTGGTCCATAGATATATACCTTACAGACTAACATACATATCATATAAAATACAAATAATGTTACTAAATAGAAACGTTTAACTATGTTAGTAACACTTCACTTGTGCACTATGATCAGATATCATGCAGTTCTTTGAGCGACCATGAGCATACATATTTACTACACTGCATACCCCATGAAAAAACACTTAAGCAGTAGCGAATACAACAAATAAAACAAATGTTATGAAGGTTCTACTCTCTATTAGAAGGTACAAGAAACTCAAAAACGTTTGTACCCTTAGATCGGGCCAACGTTATACCGTTCTAGAATATTCTTTCCACCTCAACTAACAACTACACTCGTTCGACCCTCACGAAAAAAAACTTATTCGTTCCTCAAGAATCTTTAACATGCCCAATTACCTTCCCACTTCTCAGTAAACTAAATTCACTTACAATAGCCCTTCAACAGAAATACTCTTTCTGAAACCTTCATACGTTATTCAAAAACCCTTTTTCCTTCAACATATTCCATCTGAATATATTCTCAGAAAGGTTGGCTTGCCAATCTTGGCACAGTAAATTTATTCCTCCACAGAATGCATCATTTGGCGTGCCACCTGAATGAATTGACCTCGCGATCGCCCACAAATAGGAAGTAATCTGAAGATCTTTCAGCACAAAGGAATTTTCAGTTTCAGTAGTAAAAAGGGCTCTTTGAAAGCACTTCGTGTGACACTCTGATCTAATTGTGGTCCTCAGCAGATGGAAAGATGGCTTTTCTGTTTCATTTCTTGCTACAAGATTGGAGAAGAAAAGATTTGAAGTGGTGCTTTGTCTTTTCTTGGGCTTTTGATTAAAAATGTTATTGAAATTTGTGTTTATGTAGTTTCAAAGTGCAGTTAATATTAATGAGGTGTAATTTAACGTTTCCAGGTATCCACTCTTCAGACACAGTTCCTTGCAAATTCCATATCAGAAAGTATCATCGATAAATCAAACTAAAAATAAAACCGTTAGAAAAGTTCTGATTGACTTAACTTTTAACTTATACCGACCTTAAAAAGTTGTTATATATACACGATCAACGCTCGTTATGTAATGTCTTTAATTAAATTCTTGAAAAACAATAGTAGTCACAAACAGTGAAAAGCGCGCACAATTTGAAATTGTGCGCACTTTTCCTACGCACGTTTTTGAGACGGTGAATGTGTATCTTGGGTTTTTTGATAAATCAATGCCTACTACAAATTTCAAAGCAAAAGGTACCCTATAATATGGGACTAAAGGGATTATCAAAGGCCAGCGTTCGTGCGCGCTGTCGAGCGGTATAGCGTATCTCACGTCACATTAGCTTGTATGAAATCCACCGCCCCACCGCGTGGACGAGCGGTGCTCACCGCCTGTCGGCGCGGCGCATTGCCCGTGCATAAGTCTAGATTTGTGTACCTTTAATAACTTGACCACTTTTTACTCGGGACTTAAATATAAATGACGAAAATGTAGATGTTAACCCAACTCTTTAAGGATTTTAAGTTGCTGTTATGTTATACTAGCTGACCCGCGCAACTTCGTCTGCGTGCGTGCGTAAATAAAAGAAAGAGAGGTTAGAGAGAGTGTGCGTCAACCTTAAAAGTTAGACATATGGCCATTGCGGATATTTTTTTAGAGCTTTTAAGAGGGACAATTCCGACATACATGATAATTGCGTAACTTTAATCGTTCACGCACAACGGAAGCTCTCAAAAGGAGTAAATCCCTATTATATACCATTACCGATGGATAATCATCAAATGACCCCTCCCGCTCTGGACGGAGCGGAAGGGAGTGTCAGACTTGTACTGACTAAAATCCATACACGTTTCTTCTTTTGCCCTTTGCGTTCCAGGGCCTCGGTATCTCTTTCGAACAGTCCCGCAACCCTGGCAGGCCTCGCTCCTCTCGGATCCCTTCCCGTTTGCTGACATCTCTTTGAGGCGCGTGTGGAACACGAACGCGCCGTCACCACGGCCTGTCGTCATAAGACGGACGGATGGCGAGCTAGCCCATTACTTACCGTCCACAGGCCCGCGACCCTCGTCAGCCTTACGTCATAATCTTTAAGACACTCGATGACAATCATATACCAGCTAGAACGAAAGTTCTCATCAAAGTTCTTGAAATGAGCCGAGACACGATAAAACTGCTGTAAACTGTTGCGGACCTCTTATAACTGCCTTCCGTCTCCATCGTCAGATCTTTGATGGTAGACATACTCCAGGCAGGAATAAAGTTCTCATCAAGATGCATGAAATCAGTCGAAACACGATTTAGCTGCTGTAAACTCTTGAGGACCTCTTGCAACTACCTTCCGTCTCCATCGTCAGACATTCGATGACAGTCATTCTCCAGCTAGGCCTAAAGTTCTCATCTAGGTGCATGAAATGAGCCCAGTCACGATATAGATGCTGTAAACTCTTAAGGACCTCTTGCAACTGCTTTCCTTCTCCATCGTCAGACATTCAATGAAAGTCATACTCAGTTAGGTTTAAAGTTTTTATCAAAGTGCATGAAATGAGCCCAAACACGATTTAGCTGCTGTAAACCCTTGCGGACCTCTTGCAACTGCCTTCCGTCTCCATCGTCAGACTTTTGATGAAAATCATTCTCCAGGCATCGTAAAGCGATCGAACACACACTCTACAGGGATATAGCGTCATGTAGACTAATCTAGAATACTTTTTGCTATCAGAACTTTTTTGTAGCTGGTCAACCGATTTAAAAGTTATCTTGTGAGCACATTTTCATTAATTAGTACCATTTTGGTGCAATAGATGTCGTTGCATGTATCTTACACAATGATGGTAAGTTCTTCTTGAACACTTTAAATTCATAAATCTTTTGATAGAGAGCACTGATTACAATGAAACAAAAACTAAAACCTTCTCTAAGTTCCGCACAATATTTGTGCATTGAATCTAATCACATTGGTTTTCCCAACAACATGAACGCCCGCCTCGCAGCGCGCGCGGGTCATTATTTTGATGCGGAGTTATTTTAAAACTGTGATATCTCCTAAGATATTCATCTAAATTGAATGATGTAAAGAGCAATTTTGGTCACAATTGAACGCTAAAGATGACTAACATATTTATTTTGATAAGGATTAATACTATGTCGGTAAAAATACCTTTGCAAATAAAGCACTATTTTTGACCAAATTTTAAAATTATAAAAATGGTTATTGTTAGTCAACCTTAAAAGATAGGCATGTGCTGTCGCGGACTTTTTTTTAGACATTTTTAAGAGGAATAATTCCCTCATACATTATTTTTGTGCAACTTTAACCGTTTAAACAGCGCACGCAACGGAAGATCTCAAAGATGATAAATTTTCCCCGTTTTTGCATCATTTTTCATTGATGCTCAGCTCCTATTGATTGTAGCGTGATGATATATAGCCTATAGCCTTCCTCGATATATAAGCTATTCAACACTAAAAGAATTTTTCAATTCGAACCAGTAGATCCTCAGTTTAGCGCGTTCAAACAAACAAACAAACAAACAAACAAACAAACAAACAAACAAACAAACAAACAAACAAACAAACTCTTCAGCTTTATAATATTGGTATAGATTACAAACTGGCTAACATTTGCATCACAGGACAGCCGTACCTATAAGCCTTGTTTTAATTAAGACAAGAACAGTTCAATGTTTCAATGTGAATTTTGCTCGGAGCCACTTGCTCGGAGTGCTCTCTTTACTCCATTTTTGGTGGCTTCTACCACAAATAGTTTTCCTCATTGTCATTACTACAATTTTCCGAGTTTGTCGCGTGCGTTACTTTTTATGACACCGGCGCCACTTTAGTGCCGCGATCACGTACCGGACGGCTTCTGTGGTACTTTTAGTGTTCGTACTATAGTGGTTAGAGAAAGGTTTATTTGGTGGCGTTGTTCAGATTTATGAGTCAGGAAAGGATAGCAGGGTGTGTGTTGAGAAGAGGCGACAGTTGGGCAAGACATTGTGGGAGGTATAGGATATTGAGGATTTGATGGACTTACTGTCCAGTAAGTACAATTTGTTTTCAGTAAACTAACTCGAAAACTATCAACATATTCATGGGGTATTTTCGGATACTCCTGGGCATGAGGAAACCAATTTGTTTTTTGATGACCCTATTTGACGTGAATTTTGTAGGCTACCCTGGCACTTTCATATAATAAAGAGCCTTAAAATAACTTAAATATACGATACATCAAACATTTACCTAGTTTCCAACAAAACTACGTTTTATCGAAGAAAATCCAAACTTCTAGTAAAATTTTCACTTCAACAATTTATTCTTTTGAAGTTTTCTCCAACATTTTATGTGCGAGTAAGTCGTGGATTCGAACCCAGGCAGGCGCATTACTTTGTGTGATAACGGTGAAGGAATACATTGTGAGGAAACCGGCATGTCCGAGAAACAAAAAAAAACCGAAGACATGTGTGTGACATCTACGAACCCGCACTGGGCCCGCGTGGTGGACTCTAGCCCATTCTCTCTCGTATAGAGAAGGCCGTGTGTCCCAGCATTTTCCCATTGGGTTTGGAATAAGTAAAGAAAATCACTTGCTTCATTACATACACTTTTTGCTCTTTTTGCTTCTTAGACATTTGTATATTGCTGGTCCTTGCCTTTCTGAAGAAGACCAATAAGGTCAGTGCAATAAGCACGGTGGACACTTTTTTTTATTTTTCTTATGTGTTATCATGACTCCTCCCGCTCTGGGCGGAGCAGGAGGGAGTGTCAGACTTTTACTAATTAAAACCCATCCATGTTCCTTCATCGCCCTTTTTTGTTGGACACCCTTCATTCATACTCTCAACATGACCAAAATCTAGGCATATTCCTTTAAATTATTTTTTTACCACGTCAAGATAACACCACACTTAGGTACTTCGCAATGAATGCATTTCCACAGCACTAGTTTTAATTTCGTATCTCTTTTGCCACACACAACATTCACTTCCATACTTAAACGTAGGCTTCAGCATATTATTTACAAAACTTTTTAAAGAAAAACAGGTAAATGTATTTCACCGATTTTGCACAAAAAGATTTCCGATAACCTGACACCTGTCAGAAACAATTGAAAATAAAAAAAGAACTCGTTATGGAAACTTTGATGGACTGAAAAAATATTGTACTGAAATTTTAAACATTCAGGGACCAATAATAGGGAATTGGTTCAATAACATTCCGTATGATTTATAATGCGAATAGTCAATAACTGTAGAATATAATAGTAGAGCCCTGTAATGTATTGTATTCATGAAATCGAGAGGGAATACTAAATTGTATTGAAAGAGACATACATTATTATTATAATAGAGAACTCGGAATGTAGAATATGAATTTTATCTACATACATATTTTATGATACAATAGAAGAACATCTATAACGCTGTGCAAACAGAAAACAATCATAAGTCTAGGAATCGGTATCTGACCCATCGTTGTATAAATAGGATTATAGCTAACATTTAACCTACTGATTTTTAACCGAGTTCTAACAATGTTTACATTGATTTCTTCTTGTCTTACTGGGCCGATATACGATAGAGGAAGCCGACGCGGTCCCATGTTATTTTTTAACTTTGCTCGAGTGTGTGGGCTTCCCTAATACACGTCCATGTTGATGATGTTTAATAAAATTAATCACTTGTAGTGACAAAGAAAAAATAATACACGACGAGATTTTTTGTAGGATACCACAACTACTCGTTAGCAACCACACACATGGGCACGCGTTGTAAACGTGCGCCCACTAGGCTCTGGCCTAATGTGGCTACCCTATGACGGGTCCCGTTTTGACGGGCCAAGGTATGGCCTTCGCGGCCAGGGGCAACGCCTCGTGAGGTCGCGCCACCTAAAAGTGGCGACGATTTTTTTAAAGAATGTTTTTGTTCTTGTCACTAAAGTGTGGCCTATCGTTATGCAAAATCCGAAGTTTTAAGGAACAGCATTCAGATGGGTGATTTCGGTTATCGTTATTTCCGTTTATTTGGGTTAACGTTCTTTAGGGACTCAGAACTATAATTTTTGGATACTTACTTAAGGTACTGGTGCTTTTTCTTACTCTTCCTTTGTTCTTCTGATTATGTTAATGATATTTCTTTGCAAGATCCAGGATATTAGTTTCAATCGATTCATCAATACCCGTCGAGCTTCATTAACTCGGCACTTTTCTAGTGGTCGCCTCTGTTGATTCTAGGTTTCAGGAGTTACATAAACTGCAGTGTAGCGCGATTGTCCAATTAAAAAAAAAACAAGTTTGAAATCTGAATCTAGCAGTAAAACCTAGTAAATGTTGATGATAGAACTATTGCATTATTACCATTTTACATAATCTCGAATAAAATACGCTTGTGATTTTCGACTGAAACAACTTAACATTACCTTGATTGATAGAACTTTACAGTTGTACTTCTAGTACTTTAGGTTCTCCTAGAACAAGACGTGACCTGGGTTTATGGGACACTTTAGTGTTCATATAACTTCTAAGTATATTGTTACTTAGAAGAAAGATGGCTTTGAGTAGGTATTCTTTATTGAATAATGGGATGACTCGGTTTCTTGAAGGTTCCAAAGGCGACGGCTGAGGGCAATCTGTGGAGGCGTTGCGGTTGATAATAACCTCAGTAGACAATGCTGCTCCGATTTTCCATCATTGACAATAACGGTCGCAATTCGATCGCAGCGGCAGGCGGCCATTTTTTTTTTGTTATTTTAATGCACGTCATGTCTTTGTGACAAATAAATGACGGCACGGTTTGCGCCGCGGCTGAGCGACTAGCTGCTGCGCTGCTTGTCGCCAGTTCGATCCCAGCACGGAACAAACATATGTATGGTCTACAGGTAGTTGTTCCGGATCTAGCTGTTTGTGTATGTGAGTTTAAAGAAGAAAGCCCATTTTCCCTAAATCTTTGGGCCTACCTGTTACAGTCACGAAATTGGTGTAATTTTTAACCGACTTTCTTCAAAAAGGAGGAGGTTCTCATTTCGGATGTTTTTTTTTTTGTTTTTTTTTTTGTTTGTTACATCATAACTCTGTTATTTTAAACCAATCTAAAAAAATCTTTTTTCATCTGAAAGGATATGCTTTCCGATTGGTCCCATAGAAATTTCATCAAAATCGGTTTAGGAATTTGGTTGTTTTCCTCACGTTAATTGTCACATCACGCGACGTCGCGTGATATTTGCTATAGTTAAATTTGACACACTTCCCGATTCCTGATTGAGCTGAAATTTTGCACGCATGTGTTTATCGCGAGACAATGCAATATTATGATGACATGGAGCTGATCTGATGATGGAGCTGGAAGGTGGCCATAGCAACTCTGTAATAAAACGACGCAACGCCGTCGAATTTGGACTCCTTTGATTCTTCTTGACAAGTACTTTAGTCCTAAATGGTAACCAGGGTCTGATGATGGAGCTGGAAGGTGGCCATAGGAACTCCGTTATAAAACGACATAACCCCATCGAGTTTGGGTTCATATAATTCATCTTATCGAGTACTTTGTCTATAGATGGTACCGAGGGTCTGGTGATGGAGCTGGAAGGTGGTCACAGACAGTCCGTAATAAAAATGACACAATTCCATCGAGTTTGGGCTCGTATGATTCGTCTTGACGAGTACTTTAACTAACTTCTAGTTACAATGTAGAAATTAAGTCTTGACAAGAATTTGTGTGTTATACTACAACTAAAAAGGGTAAAATAAAAAAACTTTCTGCGAAAACAAAACCGACTTCAAAAAGAAAACACAAAAAAAGTCTAAAATAACTTGACTTTCGGAAGTCGGTGGCAAAAAAGATACAAACAAAGACACCGACTTCCGAAAATCAAGTTATTTTAGACTTTTTTAGTGTTTTTTTTTTAAGTCAGTTTTGTTTTTTAGAGAAATACACCAGGTATAATCTGACTTAATTTCAATTAAATTGGCAATTGCATTTCTGAGATTTTTCATTTGAATTAATAGCAACGAGTATGTTAGGTTAGAAAATGCATTAAGTGACAAGCAACGATACGATTAAATCAAAGATAATTCTTATTTAGCTGGTTTGTAATGAAAAACTAGTTACAGGCATTTCGTTTTACATGTGATTACACCGAAACCTCATTTTTTTGTAGTATCTACCTAGATCATGCTATCAACAATGGGACTGTGCAACAATGTCAAACGTTAATTACCTGTAAACATATTTTTATTAATTATTCTTATGACATTGTTTTTGTAGCCAGACTATTACAAAACTAAACAGACAGTAAATGTACATAACTAGCGCCCTAAGTGCTAGACATATACCAACTAGGACTGAAAATAAAAGGAACTCATTTTTAATTTCATTTATTTTATTATATACAATATAAGGTCTATCTGTTCATACACGAAATCTCTTAAGGGGTCATTGTACTATTATGAACAACTTTTACTGTGGGACCCACACCGAAATAGCGAAAAAAAAAACAGCTGTTCAGTAAATTTTGACGAGTTAATGCGATCATATTGTATGAACAGCTGATTTTTTTTCGCGATTTCGATGTTGGTCCCATAGTAAAAGTTGTTCATAATGAAGAGTACAAGGAACCCCTTAAGGGATTTCGTGTATGAATCCCCTTTATAGTGTGCAGAACACTCTACTGTACTTACGGTATTATTACTGTAGTATCGTAAGATTGCTTGCCTTCCAGTAGATCTGTCTACTAAAATGTAAATAAAATAAATATTTTTGCTTATATGCCTTGATTGTATTTTTCCTCTTAGTAACTAAGACCCTTCTGTTAGAAGAAAACAGCTCTCTTTGGGTCATTATCAATCACAGAAAATACGAATATCGCAACAGAACACATTCACCGGCGCAAGCACAGCAAAGCGAATGACATGACGTTTGAGGTTATGTTTGACAAATGATGACACAATGTCTTGTTATCCTTACTACACTAGTGGGTTTATGTAAATGCAATAAAATGCATTTTTCTCAGTTTTGCAATTGTGTATTGTTTTTTTTTTAATCTGACACAATGTCTTTATATCCATTCTAAACTAGTGAAAGTTGTAAGTAAATGTAATAATGCATTTTTCTCAGTTTTGCAATTGTGAATTGGATTTTTTTTTTCGTGTTTTGGTTTTGTGATAAAATGACGATTATTTTGTAATACAACAGCTGACTGTAACGCGTAGGCCCAAAAGTGGGCATTCTCCGTTTGTACGAGGAATTCGTAGTGTGGGGCAACGTTTTTTTCTATTTATGGCATTTTCATGAGTTACTTAGACACTAGACATAGTATCATTTGGGGGATTAGGGTGGTTTTGACGCTACGGTTTGCGGACCTTCGGAAGTGTGCCTTTACTAGTAAGTAAGGTGCAGTAACTTTTTTTACTGACTAACTTGCTCCTGTCGTACCTAATTGGAATATTATTAGTTACTTAGCACAGTTGTAGATTGACTGCCTAGAGTGCAATATCAAGTACCATTAACTTATCATTACATCACGCATGTAATTTCCGAAGGGTGTTCACTGTTTAACACCCATGCCATAGGTGGCGACCCTATTTGCCATCAACCTGGCACAAATCCAAATTCCATGCCTGCTACTTTAGAAATTCCTGATGGAAAAAGGCAATTATCCTTCAATCGGACCCAAAACCCAACAAGACCAACGAAGCACTTTTTATAAAATAAAAGGAATTTTCTTTGAAATAGTTTCGATCTTTAAGAGGGCCCTTCCCGGCCCGTCTATCGTCAACGCGAGCATGGTCAAAAATCTTGTTGTTTCATCCAGAGCCACAGCGGCGATTTTCTTTCAACTCCCCCGTCTTACCCCGCCTCGACCCCGCACAACTCGTCTCCCGCGCACCTCATACCGCCTAACGCGATGACATTGAACGAAAAATACGTTCGAAAATTTCTTAAATTTGTTCCAGGAAATACGTGTTTTTGCATAAGTCTTACAAGTGTGTGAAATAAATATTTGTCATTAAGAATCTCCATTACAGTTGCAAGGTTTCTATCGAGATGTTTTCTTTATTTTTACGGTTTATGAGTACATTATGAACGGCCAAAGTTCAGGTAAAAAATGTGCAAAACCGCAAATTTTGGACGCTTTTACTGAATTTGTTTCTACTTTTTTTATTTTTTGCAACCATAGAAACCTAGATATAGTGCACAACTTACATATTAGTTTAAAAAAATCAACGATAGATGTGTAACATCGGCATAATCACGTACGAGCGTTTGTATGAAAAGTATGACGGGTTGGCCGCTCTTAAAATGGTTTTCCAGACTATCATTCGACAAAAAAAAACAGCTACATAAAGCGTATAAAACGAGCATGTCTTTGAATATTTTACGTCAACACCTACTAAACTGTCTGAAACCTAACAGTACAAAAAATATAAAAGTACGTAAAGTGTTTTTTACAAACAGTGTCTTATTTAAGTGGGGACAGAGTTGCAGTTTAAAGCGATGTATTTTTATAAATAACAAACAGTTTTGGACGATGTCCTTTATTTTGGGGTGACCAAGCTGTAGTACAAAATGGATTTTATAGGTAAAACCTCCATACCTCTACTGTACTATCTAATGCACCCATCTGCACAATTTTTGAATGCCTTACATTGAGCGCTACCGTAAACCGTGATTTTTAGACCAAAAAAATTAAAGTAGTTTCACAGAAATATTTTTTGCTCGATGTTACTTAATTTGATGTAGACAAAGTTGGTCCACGGCTTTGTTATGGATGCTTTCACACCCAGTTTAGAAAAGTAAAACCACGTATTGCCAGTTACGCTTAAACTACATGTAGGTACCTAATAGGGGCGAGCCAAATACCTATGCCTAATAAACCTTCACACCTAAAATAAAGCTGTACCAAAATACTCCTAAACGACCACCTATTAATTTCAAATAACCGATCATTATTTACGACTCCAACACGAACCAATAATTTACCCAAATATATGGCGGCTCACATTATCTTTCTACAATAAACCATACTCATAATATAAATATGAAAATAATTCTGTCTGTCTGTTACCTTAACATGCCTTAGCCTTGCTTGCTACGACATACACGTTCGACATTCAGCGACCCGCGTCTTACGATAGAGTGCCTGTGGGGAAAACCAACCACGCAATACGCAAGTCGCATCGACTCGGGTTGGGACATAGGATACTTTTTATCCCGATAGAACATTCCCGTAGGATAGCAAGTCTTACGGGTGAAGCCGCGGGAATCGCGGCAAATAATTAGTGCATAATACAGGGTGTAACAAGACCCTTCACGAAGCCGTCAACCAAGCATTATGGACATCAACTAAGTAACTTTACGCAAAAATTGTTGCTGGGAAACGACTTTTTTTTTTGGGGTGAAAAATCACATTTTACGGTAGATCTCAATGTAACGCACTGAAAATATTGTGCTGATGGAAGGATTGAATAGTACCTGGGTCGTAGAGGTGTTTAAAGTAAAAATATTACATTAAAAACATGTATTAAAAAAAAACTTTAGAAAAAGATGGAAATTTGATCCCCCATATCTCCGTAACTAGAAGAAGATATGGTATATATATATTCGTAATAGAAGGTATGGTACCTTCTATTAAGAATTAGTAGGTATGGTCTAGACGACAAAAATTATCGCAATGACGGGGAGAACAAGTGTATTTCGGCATCGTTAAGGGTCTTGTTACACCCTTTATATTTGAATAAATTGTACGTGCGGTGTGCGTGTGATCGATTTATATCGTTCAGATCTATGTCAGTGATTTAATAATTAATGAATTGGGTATTATGTACAGAAGGCATATACATTACATGATTTTCAGAACAGATTTTCGGTTCGTTTATTATAAGGAATTACATTAACTTGGAAGATTTATTCCCCTAGTTGATTAGAAGGGCGAATGGCAAATGCCAGTAACGTTTTTGGTTCCTTCGGTAACGATTCCACGAAAAAGTCCTTTTATTAATTGGAAACAATATCACAGTACTCACTTACCCTCCCGTCTGTACATAAAAGAAGTTGATTTTAGAAATAATTATCTTGTACTAATATCAAATACGAGTTTCCTTTTAGTAGCATTGAGCACGATAATCTTTCAAATGTGTTTCTTGAAGATTGCGTACCCGAAGGGTAACCAACAGGATCTTATTACTAAGCCTCCGCTGTCCGTCCTTGCATCCGTCTGGCCGTCCGTCTCTCTGTCAGCGGGCTGTATCTCATGATCCGTAATAGGTACACCATTCAAATTATCACAGAAAGTGTATTTCTGTTGCTGCTATAACAACAAATAAATTAAAGGGGGTTCCTTCCCTTTACTGCGATCAGTAGAGGAACCCCGTAACATCGGGTACGGAACCCTTCATGCGTGAGTCTAACTCGCCAATAAACCAGCTAAGTGGTTTTTTTCTGGCTAAGCCAAAACTATTCATGTTGGCACGCTAATCTACGTATTTAAGTTTTTTTGTTAATGGCCGCTTAGATTTACAAAGTGCTGCCTCGTTATTTAGTAATCTCAAACGCTATTGCTTCTATTCTCGAGCTTTTTGAATTGAAATTCCCCTTGTCGTCTAAATTAAAATAAACACCCTGTGTAACAAGTATACTTCTGACAAACCCTTTGGGAATTTAAGGTATCATCGTATGGTATGATTATATGATATGGTATGATGTATCATTACTGAACAAAAATTTTTATTCATTCATTCATAACCTTTTATTCATTATCCTTTGTATTGCATCCTGTTATTAGTAAAAGGAAGTCAAAGCAAAAAAAATCTCATCACTTCTTGTACAGGTTTTCAATATCGAGATTTTGTCTCCGGAACCAATGAAACTCCTTTGATTTCACACTTCATTGATATTTTGAGGAACTTATTCGAGTATTCTATTGAACTTGTTCATTCAAAGCATTTTGAACATACCTCTATAGCTTTGAAAATGAAATGCTGCTTTCCGTATCCGTTAATGGTTTCTTATTGCAGATTTTAATATACCTACAACGTTTTTGCAAAATTATTTAACACAAACATTTTAAACACCCATCCTTATTTGTTACAAAATAAGACGTTTACACGTGGATTCAACTGTATTTTATAAAGATGATAATCATGATTACGATTTGCACCAGTATCAACATCGTCACCAGGGCTTGTCTATTCCCAAAAAAAAATTATTGGTTGTCAGCTTTAAACCTAACCGGATAACTGGATGTATATGATTATATTTTGCATGGAGCGGCAGCATGCTTATCTGACAATCCAATTACTGGATCATACGATACCTCCCGGTAAGACAGCATAAAAACAGATTTCTACGTGCTTCTGACTATCCATGATGACTGTCTAAGATCTACATTAATGACAGCCAGGACCTACGGCTTAATGTGGTTACCACTGCACGGCTCTGAATGCTATGGATGGTCATCCATCCATGGAGAGACCCTGGCAAGCGTAGCTTAACCTTTGTTCATCCCTGTGATTATTTAGCCTTGATCCCCTTTAACCGATTCACAACACCATGATAACGGTTACTACAACGAATGTGTTTATTGAAAATAATGCTGTATTCCGAAGTATAAATAAAATGTTTTACACACATCATTTATTTCAGCAGAAAACTGAAGCCATTCATATTAATTAAATCCAACTTTACAGTTTATTACGGTCTTCACTGGGATAGCAATTATTAATGCACTGAGGATTTTATTATTCATTTAAAAAAGCTTATCGTCAAATAATTTATGTTGATGTTATTTTTCCGAAGAAACGATGAACGGGCTGTATAAAAGATGACATGGCTGGAAAAAGGGGTGACTTTTAAATAACAAAATGAGGACTAATAGAGAAGTATGGAATAAGAAGTCATGCTGCGCCGACCACAAACAAAATTGGGATAACAGCAATAGAATGATGATATTTTTACAACGAACACATTGTGGATAACGCAGTTTCATTATAATAAAACGGGGAAAAAGTTTTTTCATGAGTAATTTGATTGTAAAACTTTGTTAAACAAAAATTGTGGACAGTCCACATTTTCTGCATAACTCATGGTCACCATAGTAAGCTCGTTCAAAATCGACATTCCATTCATGAATGCAATGTATGCAAACTTTATATTGTATAGTGACGAACTTGTGCTCATGTTCAGTAGTTCAACATCGGTCTAGGACATTTATTAGAAAAGTTGGTGGAAGAAACGAAATAGAGACTGCTTTGTCCGCAATTTTGCGGACTTCTGATAACCAGAGCCTCTACAAGGGAGCGAAAAAAAAGTAAGCATAAGATCATGAACGGTAAAAAAGAATATAGGAGAAAACAGTTGAGGGGTGAGTTGTATTCGCTTTCAAAGCATTTGAAACTAAAACAAATTTCAACAGCATTGACTGTCAACTTTTTGGTAGCTTAAAAATCAGTCTAATGCCTACAGCAGGAATAGGGATGAGAATATTGAGATAGATGTGTGGAGTTAGAAGAATGGATAATTAAGGAATGAGTATATTAGAGGAAGTTTGAAAGTGGCGCCTGTTACAGAAAAATTGAATGGGAGTGGTGTGTCTTGGTATCGACATATAATGAGGAGGAATGAAACGCATGTTGAGAGTCATGGATATAAATGTTGACGAATGCAGAGGGAGAAGGAAGCCAAAGAAAAGATGCCACTTTCAATACATTTGTGCCAACCATGACAGGAGTCTGCGCTCATCGCATAACCGAGTTCTGCAATGTCCCTCTCACCGCACTGACTTCATTCATCGATCATTCTTCGTTCAGTCTATTTCTCTGTGGAATGCGCTTCCCCAGGAAATCAGGATGGCAACCAATCGTCTATCTTTTAAAATTAAAGTTCGCGAGTACATTCGGAAAAAGCTGGCAGTTTCGTCACAACGTTAATGTTTTCTCCATTGTTTGTCTTTTTATTTTAGTTTATTTGTGTAAATGTCTATTTACACATGTATGTATTTTTTGAGATATATGTATAGTATTTTGATATATTTTATAGTATTTTATATATCCTTGTAATTTATTCATAGGTACACCTACCAATGTTTGTCTCTGCATCACCCAAAGGTTGACTGGTAGAAAATGCCTATAGCATTAAGTCCGCCTCTGTACTATGTGCTTGAAGTGTTAAATAAATAAATAAAGAAAAGATGGATTGTGTGAGGAACGATATTAAAGAGAAAGGAGTAAGTAAGTAGTTTTTATTTTGCAAATATGGGTACAGTACATGGTGATACACAGATAAAAGGTTCAGCCATATTTTACCAATAGGCATGCAAAAGTTATAATTTGACGCTAAAACAATAAAGATAATCAACACACACACACTGAATAGTATTAAATCACAACTTATCCAGAACACAATTTACATTATTAAGATATAAAAACATTTTTTCTTCAAAATTATTTCTCGCTAAGGAATTCGCTGACACTGTAATATGCTTTATGCGTTAAAAATCAAAATCAAACCAATCAATCAATTTCAAGTAGGCCAGTTACAGGCACTTTTGAATTGTCGAAACAAAGATAACAATTAAATGTAGCTACAGTCCCAGTCACAAGGCATAAAAACTGTGAAAGTACTGTAGTTGCCCATAATTCCCTATCGTAGATCTCTATGGAGAACAACGGGCAAGAAACTCCATGGACACTCTTTTAAATCAGCATGTTGTTACAAAACCTTGGTTACATCATTCATGTTGAGATGGTACACTATGTGAGAACGATGTAGCAAGATGTGCACATTAAAAGTGTCCACAGTAAAAACAAAAAAGACAATTTAAAAAAATAAAAATAATTAATTAAAATAAGCCGTGGTAACTAAGAGATGACCAGTCACGAACATGACGCATAGATCAGCACCATTCAACTCAACCATTTTGAAGGGAACTAAACTAGAAAGCTTCGGAGCCTGCTTTTAAATAATGATAGCGGCAGTTCTTTCTATTGCTTAGGTAATTTATTATAAATGACTGAAGCCATGCAGTAGACACTCTTGCGCATTAGTGCCGTTTTGGCGGGATGGGAACATATTAGGTAAATGATGCCATGCCGTCTGACAGCGGAGAATGGAAAAAGAAAACGTGTTGCGCCGACCCCAAGTAGAATGGGACAAGGGTGGGAAGATGATGTTATCGCTGATGACATGATACATGGACAAGCATTACCTATTGTATTAGATTTCAGTAAGCTTGTGGGTCCTGAAATTCAATACGATAACTTTTGTGAACTTGAGTTGTAAAGTCGGTCTTAAAGTTATTGAAATTATTTACTAATCAAGTCCTTGCCAGGAGTTTAACAGAACCATTAAAGGTGTAACAACAACTTAACAATCATAATGCGGCGGAAAATTTATAAGTACTTCATAAAGTTCAGAGTTTTGAACGACTTGTCCAAGTTACTTCAAGTAGATATTAAGTTATCAACAATGTTGTTTCGGCTAATCATTGTTTGTTCAAGTTCACTTCTATCGTACTTGAGGAACCCTTCACTCTTGGGGAAGACATATTTAGAAATTTGGACACACTTATGCTTCCCTGACATGATATCTAAAGTTACACACGTGGGTAATATTGGTACAGTACCTGAATCTACATGAGTTGGTGACCAAACAAAGCAAACGCGGCTTAACATAAAGATCGACCCGAGCAGTTATTATATAGCCATGAGCCCCTCTAACTAAATTGATTTGAATACACAGACCGTAGTCTGACAACCAGTCTTACCAAGGGGTATCGTATTACCCAGTACTAACTGGGTTGTGGAGGTCAGATAGGCAGTTGCTTCATGTAAAATACTAGTATTCAGCTGCATCAGGTTAGGTTAGGAAGTGGAAGCCCCCAACATGTTTGGGAAAGGGCTAGGCAGATAATGATATTCGCGAAAGTTTTTTTAGTTTAAAGTTGTTATAAAAATTTAAATTGATTTAAAAACCATACTATATTTTTCTTACTAACTGTACTTTTTGACACGCAAATTTATACTGATGACGAATAGGGAACATCAAAATTAAATAAAAATTCATTTGTTTTCTTATGAAGACGAATCGGGACTTCTTGTATGGAAAAAAATTTGGTGACCAGTCGGAACAGTGACGAGTCGGGTTTATGCCATCCGTAAGTGTTAAAATGGTTGATTCTTTTGTTTTCAATGTAGATTTAAGTATAATTATTCTAAGTTACACTGTCTTAAGTTCTTGTTCTTCCATTTAGGTTATTAATATTTCGAAATTGGTAATTGTTTGTTAGTACTTATTTTATTTTATTATTTTATTTATTCAGGACAATAAACAGCAAGGAAACTCCGAGCATAGCCCTCTCCATTGCTCTTTGGGTGACTTTAAGCCTTCGAATGAGGCACATTGTGAGCGACCACGTTGTTGGAACAGAGGAATGATAATACAAAACATTAACAATATTGCAGCCCACTACATTATCCGCATACTAACAAAAGAAAATATGATAATGAGTGCCACTAGATAAGCAATAAATAATTACATCACATTCATTAAAAATAATTTTAGAAATATCAATTAGCAATTGTTAAATAATTAAATAAACGAAGTATAAATTACATCATGCAAAATAGAAATTCCAATTGATTTGATTGCTAGGCAACAGAGCAATAATTAACACAAAAAAACAAATAAATAATAAAATCTAGACTAGCTTGCATTCCTAATAACATTATTGGTTAATAATAATTTTCATAACATTAGAATTAAATTTGGATTTTGAACATATAAAAATATCAATATTAACAAAATTATAATTATAAGATTCAACCATTCGACGGATAGGGCAGCGCAAACCAGAATTAGTTCGTACCAACACGTGTACTACGTACATTAACAGTGCGTGGGAGTACATAACATAGTTTGCTCGTGAGATCGATACAATCGAAATTACCATGTACTATATACCATACAGTACAGAAGCCTCTAGATACTTACGTCTAGATTCTAGGTTAACCTGCCCATATTTATCTAGTAATTGTGAGTACGACAAATACGTTTTATGGCATCTATAATGCAAGGCTCGTCGAAACTTACGCTGGACTTTTTCAATCTCGTCTATGTATGCATGTAGTACGTAAGGAATTGTATGCTAGTATGTAAGTAATTGAGTTATTTAATTTTAAATGTGTCTCTGATTTCGACACAACGAACTCCATTATTATTTGTGTGTTCTTGTAGCGAACTGACCATCTTAGCATAACATCCTATTGTAATGAAACCTAAATTTACGAATGAATGTATTTGATTTGATTTGAATCAATAATGCTAACCTGTGCGCTCACTTAGCAAAAACATAAGAAAGAAAGAAAGAAAGAAAAAATGTTTATTTGTCGCAGGGACATGACGTGCGTACAAGAAATAAATTAACAATAATCATTCAATACATAACAAATATTATAAATACACAGGACATATAGGTACAAAGAAAAATAAATACAAAATTAATAGCTTGCACGTCGTGACCGCGACCGCAGGTTACCACTCAGCATGATGCTGTGCTATGGGGGGCCCACAGCACAGCGCTGGTTTTCAGTGGTCACCCGTGACAAAACGTACGGAAGCCAAGACAGCATAAATATTGAATTACATTAAATAAGATAAAAGAAACAATACCTACTCGAATTATAATATAAAGAACTATAGGAAATATAATAAACACTAAGTGATAATAAGTATGTGCGCAGGCTAAACAAAACAAACATGAATATAGTGAAAAGTGTTTTTTTTTTAAGCTATAAGCATAAAATCATCGACAAAGTCAAATACAAAGACATATCTACCATTCCAAATCCAAAAATTATATACCTACCCTTATGTTTCGTGCACACTTCCAACTTCAACTTCTGCTAGAACATTTTCCAACAAATATTTTAGTCACCTTCCTTTTTAGGAATTGCAAGCTTCGACGTGACGTGCAATGTGAGAAATATGTATTTTACGAGTATATTTTCTAAAATAGATTCAGGAATCCTGTACCTGGTGGAGTATCGGCAGTGCTTTCCATTTAAAGCATTGAATATTTGAAGTTCTTTTCAATATTTCATGCTGGGTTTTTAAACACCCGTTTACAATTTTATGTGGAAATGTTGCATTTGTTTTTGTAGGAGTTGGCTTATTATTAATGCTGTTGTTTTCTTTTCACGTGCTTAATAGCTGTGATATTAAGATGTCTTTTTTGAAAAGGGCTGAGGTTTTCTTTTGTAATTGTTCAGTTGTTTCACAAGTTAGAATGTCAGCTATGACTTTCACAGAGACGTTTGTAGATAATATTCAAATACTAAGAATTGCTTGATGTAAACGCAACATAGGCCGTCCAATCCTAGGAGTTTTTTTTTGTAAATACTATACCAATAAGTACAAGTAGTCATCATCATATCAGTTGGAATCACCCACTGTTAAGTGTAGGCCTCCCCTTTCATCTGCCATTCTTCTCTGGTCTATGCCTTCCTTCTCAGTTATCTATGATCTTGACGATACCGTCAACCCTAAACGCTTTTGGAAGGCACTGGCCATAGGCCCAACCTTGGCCTACTCCGTCGGCCACGTCATCTTGTACAAGTAGTATACAATTACAAAACTTCAGTATTGCAATCCCACTTTCTACACGAGACGAAACAAGATGTGAAGTTTTCCCATCATGACAAAGTTAAGTCGAACAAGGAAATGTATCAGCATGCAAGCCGGGACTGTGTTAGAAGAGTTGTAACACAAGCAATCAGGAAATACTGTATGAAGTGAGATGAGACCGATTATAAAGTAGGTTGATGTGACAATTTTAATGTTGAATGAAAGTAGTTACTTTGCCTCACAAAACAGAAAAACCATTTTTTTATTTATAACATTTTAACTGAAAATTAGTTGTCTGTTGGGAGTCAAACGACGCGGTTTTTCGCTTAAAATACTTTGAATTTTTACGTATTACATAGACAGTAAAGGATGGGCATTCTTGGGGTCTGGTTTATTTTGATGATGTTAAAATAGTACGAACAGTTTTTTTAATTATTTAGTAACACCTACGTACAGCCCATGTGTAACACTTTGATCTTGTGATTACCTGACCTACTATATTAGCCTCGCATTAAAAAAAATCTCATTATGCGGCTTTTCATCAAAATCTGTTTATCAGACCTGTCATACCTTAATACCTACTAAACAGTCAGACAATCATAGACAGTCACAGTCTAAAAAATTGAATCTTAAACCTTGTTTTTTTACAATGTAGTATCCTCACACGATCACGAGATATCTCCATTTATATCCTCCGCCTCGATATTTATTCGAGTCCTACTTAGTTTGCAACGTTAAAGTAAAGTTCCAAACAGATTCACACAGTACTGTGTCAATATTCTTTGGTGCAACATGTATGAGTAGCTTTTGGTAGGAAATCGTAGCTATCGCGGGAAGTTATCTTAAGTCTACATAACTTAAGCCGGATTTACATTGGTCAAGTGTTTAGTGAAGTAGATAAGGACAGCGTGTAAACCGATCAGACAGTAGCGAGTCAACTTGGCTTGCAAGCTGTCTTGCAACAGATCCAAATAGTACCGTTTTGTATTTTTTTGTGGCAAGTGCATACCTCGCGCGAATGCACCACTTGACTCGGCACTTGACTAGTATAAACAGTCAAACTTAGTGCATAGTGACCAGCAAAAGGAAGGGCCGGGTGTCATGTTGTTGTTGCTTGTTGTTGTTGTTGCATTGTTGCTTGTTCAGTTCGACAGAGAAATGTCACTTGACTCGCCCTTAATTTGATTACAAAAATGTTTAATTTTATTATCATATTCACTGTGGCAACACTGTCAGAATATGAATTATTATTGTAAACGTATTTTTTAAAACTAATACTAAAATGTAATATCAATTGGCACATAGAATATATTTTTACTTTGACAAAACTTTGAAATAACGATTATGAACTTACGACATCCATGCATCATCGTTATTTCTAGGTGGGGTAAACATCACTTGATTTTGTAAGCTCTATTGAAGAGTCAGTCGTTGCTCGATCGTCAAACAGTGCAGTAGTGCGAATTAAAAGTGTAAGCAAGCAAAAGGTGTTTTTCTTTATACTGTCTAGGTGCTCGCCAGTCGCCTCGGTACTTATAGTTGCTACTAATCCGGGATCAACGGCTTAACGTGATTTTTGAGGCACGGAGGAAACTCGCTATGTTATGAGTAGTCACCCATCCACAGACCAACCTAGGCAAGCTCGGCCTAACCTGAAGATTGATCCGAGCGGCTGTTAATCTAAAGCCGTGAGCTATACCAAAACTACTTATGATTGCTAGATAAGTACCACATAAGTATTTAAATTACTCGCGGGCCTGTGGACGGTGAGCTATGGGCTAGCTCGCCGTCCGTCCGTCTTATGACGACAGGCCGTCGCGTCGTGTCGACGGCGTGTTCGTGTTCCACGCGCGCCTCAAAGAGAGTCAGCAAACAGGAAGGGGTCCGTAAGGACCGACGCCTGCCAGGGTTGCGGGACTGTTCGAAAGAGATACCGCGGCCTTGGGACACAAAGGGCAAAGGAAGGAACATGGATGAGTTTTAGTCAGTAAAAGTCTGACACGCCCTCCTGCTCAGCCCAGAGCGGGACGGGTTATTTGATGATTTACCATCGGTAAAAAAAAAAAGTATTTAAATTACTGGGAAACTTATAACGGATAGTTGCGAAAGAGGCTGCATTAGCCGTTCTTGTAACTAAAAACTATAGTTAAACAAACAGATTTTCGAACGAAACACAATACAGATAGATACAGATTTTAATCTAAACTACTTACAAACATTTTAGTTAACCTACACACAATCTAACACTTAAATCTAACCCGACTATTACCCAAATAGGGTTTTTGAAGTAATAAAGTAACAACCATACCTACCTGTTGTGACATCACTATTTAGTATGTAATAGTATGTACACCACTAGTAATTATCTATGATTGTCTATACTTCCGGTAGGCTACTCCGGTCACTGCCATAACTGATCCCGTCTGTGTCTGCTGTGTCTGCTGTATTTAATGTAACGTGTCTCCTGTACAAGTAAATATATCAAGTGTACCTAACGGTATGTTTTATTCAACTAACCAACATAACACTACCCATTAAAGTTTTGAGTGTAAGGCAACGACAATTTCGTCTATGGACTATAAGTGGTACGATTCGCGGTCAGGTCATAACTTTGGTGGGTAGACAGGTGAACTATCAAGTTTACAATAAACTTGATGTTGGGTATCTTGAAAGATAATTTTGTACTAACCCGAATTTAAGGGATTTCTCAACATAACATAGCACATAACATAACATCACACCTGTTATGTTTAAGTCCCATTTAATAGGCAGCGAGCTTATTGCCATTAACCAGGCGCAAATCCAGAGTCTGTGGCTGCTACTGAGAAATTCCTGATGGAAAAATCCAATGACACTTTGCCCGACCCAGGAATTGAACTCAGGACCTCATGCTCAGCAGTCGTGCTTGCGACCACTAGAACAACGAGGCAGTCTTCGAGGGATTACTCAGGTTTTGCTAAAACCTTTTTGAAAACTATTCTTTGCTTACTAAGTTTCTGATGTGCACGCCCCTCTACTAGAACCTCAGAATACAGAAAGAACCAGAAGTCAAGTTCAACTGTAATTGCAAGCCGCACGCTGTGTCCTAATACAAAACTAGCGTCGCCCGCCCGCCTCACTCCCCACCCGCGTAATGTGGCTAGCTCAGACATGATTAAATATTTATTAATAATTAATTATTTATTAGACACCGGTAAAACACGTTACGCGATACGACGTTCCGAGAGTAACTTATCGGCTTCGTGTCAAACTACTCTTTAAATGAGTAGTTTTTGTCGCTAAGCGCGCCTAATACTGATATCTGCTCCTGGTTCGTTCTTTATTCTGAGACTAGAACTTATTTCTTTATCGTGTGGTTAGTACCTAACCTGGTGTCAGAGTTTTCAGGCCGCCCATGGGCTTCTGACTTGGCTTTACATGCCGTCAAGAAATATCTCTCAGGCATGCTGGTTTCCTCACGATGTTTCCTTTCACCGGAGCAAGTGTTATTTGTACAATACGCACATGCATCCGAAAAGTCAGAGGTGCGTGCCTTGGGATCGAACTCGAGACCTATGACTTGGCAATCCGACGGTCACACCACTACGCTATCACTGCTATCTGCTACTGGAACTAATACAGCTTGTTTTTATTTGACCTTAAATGACCTGTTGAAGCCTAATTGAAATAAAAAATAGTTAAAGTTTTCTTCTAAATCTCACAAACTTCTTTTGGCACACATTATGTCCAAAACTTTTTCACTAACTCCACAATTACACTCATAACTTCAAAAGTTCTTGAACTAAATCCTATTTCAATATCTTACCTGAATTTCAGCCTTAACGTTTTCAAGATAAGTTCCCTCCGGAACATTTTTGCAGTTATATTAAAATTTGACGGCTCCTAAAAGGGTCGCCAGGAAAATGTGGGGACTTTTGTATAAAGTGACCTATTTAAAATATGTTTAGAGGATGTTAAAGGGTAGTCTCCGCGTAACCGCTGAAGGTAGGGGTCATTGACACCACATCACACAGAATCTTGACAACATTTTAAGGTTAATGTAGGCTTGAGTATTTTAAAACATTTACGGGTAACTGCGTAAAAAAACAAACTGTGAACAGCGGCGTGCAGCGATCCGTCTTCGGATTTGTTGGACAATGAGTTGACTTCATTTCAACGACTTACAATACAATATTACATTTAAGCTAACCACAATAAATAAATTAGGATTATTACAACTTTAAAAATAAGAAAATCGGGGTAGTTAAACAAAAAAGCAACAATTTAAATAAAATCTATATGGACAGACTGTTTTACCTTGCAAAAAAATAAATAATAGACATTAACAATAATAATTCTCATGATCTCAGATTGATGATTGATTCAAAAGATAGTAAATAAAACCAGGAAAAGGAAAAATGTTACAACAATTTTCTGTGTCTTAATATTGTTTAATAAAAAATACCTAATCTAGAAAATAATTTACTTTCATAACCTACATCTTGTCTGGCGAATCTGCCTTAGCATCCGATGGAAGCAATAAAGCTGCTAATATCCCACCTGTAATAGAAAAATGGGGGTTCAGATCTATTTTCATCTGTTATCTTTTGTATTACGTCTTGTGTGATTCAAGATTGAAGGAGTACCTACTTTCACTTATTATGTAGTGTTATATTAATAACAAATTATTGATTAGTGGCAATTCTGTCTGTTTGTTCTTCTTTGCAAATGGATACAAAAAAAATGTCTGTCGCAAAATAGAAAAACCGCAGCAGCAAAGCCGCTATCGCTATAATCGATCGCAGCGACCATGGGACATGACTAGTTTCTATACGCTATAGTTTTATGGCTTTGCCGCTGCACACGCCAACGCTCGTCCGCGCGGTCGCGTGGTGAAGCGGATCTCATGTTGCATTGACTTGTATGAAATACGTTGATGCCTAAAGCCTGCCATAGACGATAGGTTGGTATTAGGTATGTTATGATAGATTGAACGTGTGTAGGAGAAAATTCTACAGTTATCCTTGGTATGGACTTCGGTTTTGCATGCACATTTAAAACTGTCAGTCATAACCTAGCGTGTATGGCTAGTGTCTACCTTAACTCACGTACACTGCCCGACCGCGCGGACAATTGGTGTTCACCACCTCTCTGGGTGGCGCACCGCAAATACATTCGTTCCGCCGCCACCGCACGACCGGTCAGTCGACGGTAACGTACGAGAATCGTCGCAGTAGCCTTTGGAATTGTAACTACTCGTGTTTTTCAAACGTAGCATTTTTGTAACCAGAAAGTTTACCAACAGAAATTGCGTTTTTTTTTTTTTTAATTTCTGTCTTCTCCCTCAGCAGTTAAAATCTTTTATGTACAGGAGTGATACTTACTGAACACAAACACGCCCCAGCAGTAGAAAGTGACTCGGCAGTAATTAATTACGGTTGCACCGATGATGTTCACTCCGCTGAGACACACGAACCTCGCGAACATCATGCCGATACCGGTAGCTAAACCCCTGATGGACAAACAAGTAGCTGTGAGTTTAACAGTATCATCGAATGGAACAGGGAGGAGTGGTGGACCGTCGGTGTGTGAGCGGACGTGACTTACCGCCGCCAGATTGATATCCACGAATTCACGGATGGAAAGCGGCAGATAAAAACGTATTTTTGATCCGTTGGTGTAATTGCTGTTTATTGTCCAAGTGTGTGGTTCAATAAATAAATAATAATTAAAATAACCCATAGCAATTAGAAATAGCATAGGGTTGTGGAGGTCAGATAGCAAGGACTTATTGTCGGGCCTATGCTGTCCCCCCATACTTAAGTACTAATGCTGTAACATGATAATATTGTAACACCAAATGATTTGAAAAGAGTAACCATGGTGTTTCCTGCCGGTTCTTCTCCATAGGAAACGACTAACCCGAACCGTGAACCTTTTTGTCGACGTTTTTTATGTGCCCATCGAGGCCTATGTGAAATAAAAATATTTTGATTTGATTGATTTGATACGCAGTCGTTCTATGTAAAATACTGGTATTCAGCTGCATCTGATTAGACTGGAAGCCGACCCTAACATAGTTGGGAAAAGGCGGCTATGGTGATGAATTAGACACAGCCTATCCAATCACAATGCATACTCAGTATTCGACTATTCTCATCTTGCTGCAGCCATTCATCCTTCTAAATTTGTCGCTTCAACTAGTAGACTCATCAAAAATTAAGAAATGGTTTGATGAAGAGAAATGTTGAAATAGTTTCAAATGAGCTTATCACATTCAACAATCTCATGCAGACAACTTAAATCCTTGACCAGCCAAAAGATAAGAAAACAGTTCCCAGACACTCTCTCAAGCCAGATAAAAGTTTTGCAAATTGTAAGTTCTATTTTTAAGTAATTTTGATAGGTTGGCAAGTTACCAACTGCCCTTATCTTAGTCTTGAGCTATCCTAAAGCTGACGCTTACAACTTATTGCAAGATAAATCTGCAATGAAATGGTTTGTTTTTGGCGCTTCGACTAAATAAATTAATTACTAACTTTTTTGGCTATGTGATCTAAAGCGAGTGTTCATCTTCAGAGACTAGATAATCTAAATAATGATGTGCAATTGTTACTGCGTCAGTCAGTTCTCGTACAAGCGCTTAGATCTTCAACATTACTAATAAAACATAGATTCTTTATTTCATATTGAAGAAAGTCTTCCATTCAACTACAGTCTTTTCTGTCGTCAGAAATAGCATTTTTATGATCTTGTTTGTAGGATATGGGTCTCTAAAGGCACATCAGAAATTTCTTTTTGTGACGGCAATGTACCTAAAATGTCCCTCTAATTGATGCAGGCGGTGAGCACTTGGTAAAAGTTGGCTAAACTGATTATTACTATTCAATAACACAAGCTAAGCGGGGTCAGGCAACGACAATAAAGACAAACATTTACCACTCACCTACAAGAAGTAGGAAACAGATCAACGTAATAAGATCCAACAGTCCCGATACAGATGCCAGTCAGCTGAATGGCAATAAAGATCACCATACTAGCAGCAGGCTGTCGCACTAGATCCACCAAGATGCAGCACACTCCCGAGATGATGAAAGTGCATATCATGAGGGTCTTCCTCCAGTTGGCGACGATAATGGTGACAGTGTTGATGAATGTGAAGAAGAGGCTGAAGACTAAGCCGGAATAGATGGTGTTCATCGGGTCCGTGTCTATACAGGTATTCTGGAAGTATTAATTGAAATATTGACAGCATGCTTATGCATAACCAGCTTATAATTATTATCCCATTTCTGAGAATAAGCCTCTCTGCGGATTCATTGCGGCTTGATTGCGACATAGTTTTTTTTATTACAAGGCATTTCTATAAAGTTGCAAGTTAAACTTGTATGAAGACTGTGCCTCACAGGATAGAAAAGTGTAAAATATTTGAGCATTTGTGTGTGCAAGTTTAAATAGATTAAACTTGCACCCACAAATGCTCAAATACTCGTGCCATTTGCAACAATCTACCTTTCAAAAGTACCGTTTTGATGGCCTTTCTGAAATAAATGGCTTGTATTTGACCAAGCTGTCTTGTGCTAAGGTAACAGTTATATTAATTGGAATTTTTTTTTAGATTCTCTCAATGTGTATATTGCGGTAGTAGTTTCGAAATCAAAAGGTGAAATTCCTGGCACCACAAGCCAGACAGAAAATAATTTAGCAAAAAAGGAACTGTAAGATAAATTAAGTTGTTTTTTTTGTGGTATTGTGTTGGTGGGATTCTATGTTTACTTAATTTTAATGTTTTACCAATATCTAAAATAAATATGAGTATTATTCTACTAAATTCTACTTACATTCAATTGAACAGGAGTGATGTTAGCGACGATTTTCTCGCAGAAACTGGTGTCTTCTGAGACAGTTGTGAAGAAAGAGTTCACCATCGTCGGGAACCACATGAAAAAGACGTTGTTGCTGAAATTAACATAATTAAGGTCAAAATTAGTCAAAGGCAAATGGGATTAGATAAATATTATTGTTTGGTCCTTGCAGATGTTATAGTATTAGCTACTAACGAAGGCCGATGATATACTGATGATGAATGACCAATGCCAATGGCTAATACTGAAAGAAATCTATTTAGTAAACGTACAAGAGTTAATAGAATAAAAATAAAATAAAGTGATTACAAGATTTATCTATGATCAATACAATACAATTGCAACCTGTTCGTACAATTGTATTAAATGTATAAATAAAAACTTCAACACAAAAGCATTCGAAATACTGTAACGTCCAATACTACTAAATTATTACAGATTGTTAAATCTCATTGCCAACAGCGTGTCGGTAATTTCAATTCAATTCTGTATTGTTTGCTCTTCAAACAGACACAATGAGCACTTTTAGTCTCAATTTTGTATCGATATTATGCTAAAAGGGGGAATAAATTGTTTACAGTATCTAAACGGTACTTAGCATAAGTTTTATCTTGAGTCGATGACTTCAAAATTGCCGTCAGAGTGATTGAAAAGTCAATGGTACCTGTTGAAAATTGCGAATTTAATATTCGTTTCTGAAGTAGGATTCAGCGATGAAGCAATTTGATTAGCGTTAATTAAATTAATAGAACTATTCGTTGAATAAAATGGTGTTGTCCAATTGGTAATCTACTTAGTTTGTATCCTATTTGATTGGTTCCCTTCAAGCCATCTTGTTTATTGCATAATGAAAAGATCTCGGAACGAACGAAATATTATGAAAGATGATGCTGCTTAGTTTAAGATATTAATAGCCATCTTTTATCATCATTATCAATGTCCTAACTGTGAAAAATTGCCCTTTATCTTTTTATAAATAATTAAAATAAATCTTTAATTTTTATTCATGTTATTATATCATAAATCATCATCATAAATCATATTTATTTCTGTAAATTGGCTTTACAAAATACTTTTAAACGTCGATTTTAAAACTACGTAACGTTAACTACGTTTTACGTGTTTCGTACCTGACTACTCTGAGAAGAAACGTCCGAAACAAACTCAGAGGTCACTGTCTCTTTTAAAGTCCAGACATTGGTCAAGTCATATGAGGAACATGCAGATCAATGTCTGAGATGGTATTTTGAAGAAATATCCACACATATTTGAGTGGACCTGTCCAGTCAGTGCAAGCATTTGTCAGTGATCGTGTAGCTCGACTCATAACTCAAGGATTAGAGATTGCTTTTTTTTAAATTACCTACACCAAATGTGGGCGGTGTTTCGTACCTGATTACTCTGAGAAGAAATAGCCGAAACAAACTCTTACGTCACTGTCTCTTTTATAGTCTAGAAATATACTTGTCGCAAGACCTTGATGCTTATTACATCCACATTTTTTATTCTATGCAATCGAGCCTATTGCCATGCCAAGCAGCCACAAATCAATACTCCGAGCTGCCACAGACAAAATCCTCATGCATAAATCCAATAACAACTTGCTTAATAAAGAAAACATAAATACTTACGTACCGCAGCAGATTGAAAACAAAAGAAATAGTTGAAACGACCTCCAGAGTAGTGGTGGTTTAATTATCGGCACTGTTTGTTTCACCACCGAATCCCAGAAAGATATGGTCTTGTCAGGTTTGTCTACTTTCACTAAAGACTTTACCTGGAAAAAATTGAAATAATATTTGTGAATATAATTATAATACTTTGTAGAAATTTAACGCAGTTTAGACAATCGCTTTCACAATGATCTAAGAAATGACTTCGGCAATAGATATGAACAACTAGTATGTTATACGTGTGCTAAGGATCGTCTATGAGATCGTTTGTTAAAAGCAAACGGTCTCATAAATGATCTGCACTATTGCGTCAAATAGATTAGTTGGAAAATAATAAAAAAGATCAACTTGGAGGAAAAACATTTTTGGTATCTTTAGAACTTTTTCTTGCGTTTGTCTAATATTTATATATCGATGACATCATCTAAACAATAGATATTTATATCTGGATAACATCATAATTGCATTATGTCATCTGCTTACTAGATACTTACAGGATAAACACTGCCTTTTCCATGATTCATCTGATACCTAGCCGCCAAGACTTCCAATGCTTTGTCCGTCTCTCCCATATTAGCCAAGAACTTGGGACTCTCGTACAGTAAGCACATCAACAGAGAGCCTACTCCGAGTGGAACTGACATAAGCAGCGTCATCAATCTCCAAGGTCTGTACGTCAGCAGTGGAGTGGGGATCTTGAAGTCTAGTGGCAGGAGGAAGTAGGCTAGACCTGTAATGAGTGAAATATTATTTACCATGTTTGAAAAAATACAAATGTTGGTCGTCTGAAAATATTTCTGTCTATTAAACGTTACAGGGGGTTACTATGATACGGTACGAGATGGCGCTAGACGACCTGTATAGCTCTGTCTCTTTCCCACACTTGAATTACTCCGGCTTTAAGATGTCATGGTAGGCCACCTGATCTCTTCTTTATTCTAGGGCTTCTCTACTCAGGTTTATTTTTGACCATAACACTTGGAAATACTATGACCTTACTTCCCGCTTTATTCAACTTGGAAACAAAAAGCACAGAAGCTAAATTCTGAGCTACTGCACTATTAGGGGGCCTAAAATATTCTGAGCTCCTGCACTACTAAGGGGCCTAAAACAACCGCTTTAGCAGACTCATAATAGAATAATATAATGAATTACGTAACAATTCGTAGAATGTAAATTCGTGAAAATACATAATATTAACAGCGCCTGTGACCATTTTAACGTTATTCATATTACATTACTAACTTATGCTCGCAGCTTCGCTCGCGTTAATTTAGAATTTGATAATCAATTCGGGTTGTGCTCTGATACTGATAAAATAATTCAATGATGATTTGAAAGACACGTGGCGTCATCTATAATCATTAGGACGTTAGTATTGTTTTCCTCGGGAACAGTACTTTCTTAGGGATGAAAGGTATAGAATATATCCGTTTCTGGACACCTGACAATGTATATGCAAATTTTCAGGATGATCGGTGCAGTCTGTGGTTTAAAAAGGTAACAAACAAACTTACTTTCGCATTTATAATATTAGATAGATAAAATAGGATTAGGTTGAAGCAGAATCATAATGATTCTGCTATAGCGGCCATTTTAGGTCCCCTGTACTCAATACTTTTTGCTGGCATGTAGAAGCAATACTTTCACCAATCCAATACACTTCAGCATCAATTCCATCAACAACCCTAACCATTCCTTGCAAGAGCTATGAATAAGAGTAAACCCAGACATTTGTCTGGAGTAGAGGTCTGGGATCTATTTAGATCAAAATGCAAAACAACTGTAATTCCTTACCGAAGCCAACGAAGTCCGAGGCTAGACTGGACACGTTCTGTGCGAACACGTATCTGTTCCTACGTCCCCTGGGCGTGCACTCCCCCAGGAATGTGATCGTTAGAGTTATTGATGCGGTTGAACTGAAAACACGTGAAGAAAATGTTAGATTTATAGTGCAATCATATGTTGTTCAAAACATTTTTTGTCGTTTTCCATTTGCATTCGGTGAAATCAGACCATAAGAGAATTTGTTCCTGGTTCAAAATATTTAAATACCATTGTTTGATTGGGATGGAACCTTATTAGTAAAAATACCAGCTGGACATTAAAAAGTATAATTTCATAATCTTCTTCTTCACAAATAAAATCAATTATAAAATTCTCCTGTCACAATGTTAGTTACCATACTTCACCGAAACGGCTTGACCGATTTTTCTAAAATTTTATATGCATATTCAGTAGGTCTGAGACTCGGACACCTATTTTTCATAAAAAAAATTATCCCAGGGGGGATAATTTTCGACCAAAAACGCGAGCGCTACGGGCAACAGCTAGTAATATATAATATATAGTTTAATTATAAATCCGCACTGGGCACGTGTGGCGGATCACTGCCTTGTCTATCTATACATAGAGGACGCCTGTTGATCTTTACAACTAATTAAGCTTTCCAACATATTTTTTTTATAACAGGTAAAAATAAAAACTTACAAACTAGTAGCCAAGAACTTCAGCACCAGCATCATGTAGAAGCTGGTAGAAAAGCTGGTGAGACTAGAGAGCATGAAGCCAACAGAAGAAGAGATGAGAAGAGCTTTCTTTCGACCATACTTGTCAGCGGAGTAACCCCAGGGTAAGGCGAACATGAAAGCTGAAACACAAAGTATTAAAAATCAAGAAGATTACATTTACTTTATCATCATGCACCAAGCCAAATTCACAACCATGAAGGGCCGACCCCGACTTCCAGTCCAACCGAAAGCCACGATAAATAAAGGGTGTAACAACGTTTTTAATGTAAGATTTCTACTTTAAACACCTCCACGACCCCAGTACTATTCAATCCATCCATCAGCACAATGTTTTGAGTGCGTAACATTGAGTCCTTCCGTAAAACGTGATTATACCTACACAGCAAAAAACTTTTTTGCAAACAATTAAACCGACTTCAAAATAACAAAAAAGTAAAAAATAACTTTAGCTTCAGAAGTCGGTGACTTTTGCTAGTTTGATTGTTTTTTGTCAACGACTTCTGAAGCTAAAGTTATTTTTTACTTTTTTGTTATTTTGAAGTCGGTTTAATTTTTTGTAAAAAAAAAAAATATTTTTCACTTTTTTGTGCTTTACATGTGCTGCTAAATACACGTATTTAAAAAAAAAGTTGTGAAAAGTTGGAAGTTTGACCCCTCCCAATATCTCCGTAACTAGAAGGTTACCTACCAAGTATGGTCTAGAACAAAAAAATGATCGCAATGATGGGGAAAACAAGTTCCTTTCGGCTTCGTTAGTGGACTTGTTACACATAGTGGTATTTTTTTTTTTTTTTTAAATATTTTTTTTGCATAGGTACTTGAATGTTGGTGCCTCCCATTGCTGAGTAGAGGCCGCAAACCTTTATGACATTCTTGCCTGGTCCTTGGGAGTCTCAACTAAATCTGGGTATGTTCTGGTTGGAGACTCGCGCAGTAAATGTAAATGGGAAAATGGTTTACAGTTTTACGAATTACAAATTTATCAAAATTACCTGCAAAAGACACGGAAGTCAGCATGCCACTTTCTTTCAAGCTCAGCTGTAGGTCACAGCTGGCAGCCGGCACGACTATGCTGTAGCCGAGCATGTCCATGATGGCTCCCAGGTGGATGGTGCAGCAGGTGCAGAGTAAGAGCAGGTCGTACCAGCCATGGCCTGGAAACGTATAAAAAATTGAAATAATAGTGTCATGTACAGTCAAGTACTGCTATTTTAATTTAGGTATATGGTTGACGCATTTATACAACCATTTTGTACGACTAACAAACAATAACATGTTTAAATATAAGTAGGTAGTAAAGCGATTTAATTTAAGTAGAAAGTAGACAGTTTAAGTTCCACTTTGCGAGAGGGAATGGGTCGTAACTCAACATACGTCACAAGTCATCGAACTTTTGTTTCTAGGACATGCCGGTTTCGTCACGAAGTATTCTTTTATCATTTTTTAAAGCGGAGATGTTCATACCGAGAAACCTTGCCTGGGTCCACCCTCGGTCTACTTACACGTAAATCTGGGGTCATTACTACAGAGCCACTATATTGCTCTAAACTAGTTCTACCTTCGAAATGTCAAATGCTAAAGTCAAGACCTTATTGCTAAGATTTATAGTCACAACTATAATCTAGATAATATTGTTTACGTTGAAACTAGTATTGAAAGTATTAGAAAGTTGTTATTTATAAAATGTAAAACTTTATAAATTCATCTTCAAGTTTCGAATTAGATTATTCGCGAATTTTAAAGTTCACCAGTTGAATTTAAAATTAAATAAGATACTAATATTATGTTTTTTTACACAAGTTTTGTGCAAGATATGCTAGCCAAGGTGGCTCCGTTGACAATCCATTACACTGTGTGACTCCATCACGTCCCAAAAGATCTGCACCTACCACTGTTTGTTTACTACATCACGTAAAGGTTGACTGTTAGAAAATATTAAATCTCCCACAGATTCCACTAGCCCAACCGCGCTGAGTAAACGAAACATAAATTCTAAAATTAAAAGTACCTACTCGTTTCCCACTTTTTATTTTATTTTTATTTATTTATTCGCGAATATAAACAGTTACACATTAAAATCGAATACTAGTTATAAATATACAAGAGTTAAAAATGTATAACCTGCGACATTTTCCACAACATATTAAAAGTTATATCTAGCAGTGCGCTATTCTAAGCTGTTAAATCAGACAAGTAGTTAATTAATAGTAAACATAAACATAAACAGGCATGCAAAAATAGAGAAAGAGAGTAAATACTAAACTAACTATTATAATCAAAGAAAAAAATAAAAATTTAGGAGTCTTATCTATAAAACAATTTTTGTTTTATAGATAAGAGACTCTGTAACCATTCTTGCTACTTCACATACCCATCTCATTTTTTATTTAAATTTTTGATTCGTAATTCGTGTTTTTTTTTTTTTAATTTGCCTGTATCCATTGAGTAGCCCGTGGCAAAATAATAACAGCTACCCGGGTCGATCTTTAGGTTAAGCCGTGCATGCCTAGGTTGGTTTGTAGATGGTGGTGACAACCCATTACATAGCGAATTTCTTCCGTGCCTCGGGAAGCACGTTAAGGCTTTGGTCGAGGCTGTCATCTTTGATCTTTGACAGTCGTTACTGGTAGTCAGTGGCCCAAAAAGTCTGACAAGCAGTCTTACCAAGGGGTTTCGTATTACCCAGTACTAACTGGGTTGTGGAGGTCAGATAGGCAGTCGCTCCCAGTAAAATACTGGTATTCTGCTGCATCCGGTTAGACTGGAAGCCGACCCCAACATAGATGGGAACAGCCAGGTTAGGTGATGATGTACCACTCCTGAGCAAAGGCCTCGTCCAATTCCTTCCGCCATCTTCCAGAGAAAATGGCGGGACGTCTTGGATGGCTTCCTCACGAATTGGCGAGAAGAAGCACACCATCGTTTTTATTATTTTGTGTTTTTGATAATTATTTTGCTTGGGCCTCTGTTTACAATGAGTACGTAGTTTTGTATCAATTGTCATTGTTATCTAAAGTTTCATTCACAATTAAAAACAAAATGGATCAAGGCAAACTATTCATTTACTACGTACCTAATTTATTCCGTGCCGTGCACATAACATTGCATCGTGCCAAGTAGATCACGTTATAAAAATAACGTTTAACAATTTGAGGGTAACAAACTCGAGAATTTCCTCACACGGATAGATTTTTGAAGTATTCGCAAGGCGATGTTTCTAATTTTTCCACTTGATTTGGATCCTAGAATGTTCATTAAGATAGATTTCTTTTCAACACAATTATTTCAACCAGGAAAATGGATTAACAGATTGTCTCAGTAAATTTTGTCAATAAAATAATCATATAAATCACAAATGAAAGCAAATTGACTATTGTCTCATGGAAGACGCAAATAGACAAATGTATCTAACTTCCAATCAACACTTCCTATACTTTTGACGCTCAGCGGACAGACTTCCGGCGTGATCTCATGGCGACATGGAGAGAGCGACTGTCGCAACCCCGTGCAGGGCACGCCACTATAATGGCGGTAAGTCCCCTCTTTGAGGAGTGGCTGGAGAGGCGCCACGGCGCCCTCACCTTCCGCCTGACGCAGGTCCTCACCGGACATGGTTGTTTCGGGAGGTTCCTGCACCTAATCGGGCGGGAGGAAACGCCCGGGTGTCACCACTGCGAGGATCGACCGGAGGACACGGTGGAGCACACTGTGCAGGTCTGCTCCGCTTGGGCGGAGCAACGCCGTGTCCTCGTAGCGGCGATCGGCGGCGGCGACCTCTCGCGTCCGGCCCTGGTTCAATCCATGGTCCGGAGCGAGACGGAATGGGACGCCGTCACCTCCTTCTGCGAAGCAGTCATGCTAGCGAAGGAGGTGGCGGGACGTGAGAGGGAGAGAACCTCACGTCCCAGCCGCCGCGGGAGACGCACCGGGCGTCGGGGGCCACGTGGTGGCCCCCGGCCACCGTAGACGCGGGCCTGTGGACGGTGAGCTATGGGCTAGCTCGCCGTCCGTCCGTCTTATGACGACAGGCCGTGTCGACGGCGCGTTCGTGTTCCACGCGCGCCTCAAAGAGAGTCAGCAAACAGGAAGGGGTCCGAAAGGGCCGACGCCTGCCAGGGTTGCGGGACTGTTCGAAAGAGATACCGCGGCCCTGGAACACAAAGGGCAAAGGAAGGAACATGGATGGGTTTTAGTCAGTACAAGTCTGACACTCCCTCCTACTCAGCCCAGAGCGGGAGGGGTCATTTGATGATTTCCCATCGATAAAAAAAAAAAAAAAAAAACACTTCCTATACTTTATCTATGTTAAATTACCATGATCATTTTTTTAAAGAGGTAGTCTCTAGTTTTGGTATAATAAAATTTATAATCTGATCTGATCAACTTTTGTTTTCAACACAAATTCGCGCGGCGCTCAATGGTTTCCATTTAAAAAATCACACACACAATACCGCGTACACAATCACAAAATATTTCTACAACTCGTATCACTCACATAAAACTCACCGGTCAAAACAAGAGCCTCCTCAATATGCACCATATCATTTTCACTCTTAGTTATTATTATTATCACTTTTTTGGACTCCTTTGCCAAATGGCATTAACGGAACCCTTATCGCCCTGTCCGTATGTCTTTCTGTATGTCCGTCCGTATGTCATAGCTATTTTACTCTAAGACTGTTGGCACCACACAATCGATAAATTTGAGAGCAAGTAAACCGCTACACAAAAATAATGCAAGATTACGAATAAAAAAACTTTCTGCAAAAGAAAACCGACTTCCATAAAGGCATTAAAAAGTCTAAAATAACTTTACTTTCGGAAGTCGGTGACTTTGTTTTTGTTTCTTTGACTTTTTGCCACCGACTTCCGAAAGTAAATTGAAAATAATTTGCACACAAATTCTTGTCACGAAACATGAAACAACATTGTAACTATCAGTTATTAACGAACCATCATTGTTATGTACATAACCCAAGAAGAAGAAAAATACATATTTAAAAGCCCCTATCAATTTCGCGGTCTAAAAACAGAAAATACTACTTTTTTCAGTGCAAATTTCTCAATAACGATAAGGTATCTGGCAATTTTTTTAATGCAAAGTTATATATCACCTATATACAGCGTGACATTTTAATGGTTGTTTTCCCGCAGCGAAATGGTTTTGCCTTTGTAATACAATCGTTTAATAAACAATTAAAATATTAGAAACAAAAAATGGCAGATTAACCATTGTGAAAAACAAAACTCGAAACCGACCACGAACCAATAGTTATACCTCCTGATTGCGCTGAGCGCCGCCGCCGACCGGCCGCGCGGCCGTTGACCCACGTGCTTTTCAATCAGCTGATAAGTTGATAACTTATTCTTATTAACAATAAGCTTTACCCAACAAGTTATTCAAATTTTCCCTTTATACTTTTACGGGCTTAGGACCGTCATAAATACCTACGTTTTTAGCTGCAATTTACTGAACACGAAATTAAATAAAAACAAGTTTATCGTTTAAGAAAAATAATTTTCTGAATTAGATACCTAAAAAAGTATTTGTGGCGTATTTATAAAATTTGATTCAACTTATTTACAATAATTTTAATTAACTAAACTACTTTTAAATGTTCACTATTTACAAAAGTACGAGTAGGTAGGTACTTACACTTCCCGGTAACGGAGTAACTGTTCGAAGTGCAAGCCACTGCGTTGTATAACAATCGAGCACGTTTTAATTGGTTGTATTTCAATTTTAGTAAGGTGCTAAGGTGTCTCTGTCACTTCTTACGATATTAAAAGCGTCCACTATCGCAGTTATTAACGCGTCGCGAGTTTCGTGTTCCTCACGATACACTAGGCGCTTGAGCTCCGACCAGCGACCACAAATAAAAGTCCAAAAAGTCCGGAATAATGATTTGTAACATTTCAGGTAGGTTCCACTTGTCCTGTCACGAAATGCGGCCCAATGAGGTGGCCAATAATTACCGGGCCCACACATTAAACACATAAAACGCACTTGATGCGCACACTCGCGAATAACATGTGGGTTATTCAAAGCCCAAAAATGTTCGTTACGCTGGTTGAGTCCAACTCGCGTAAAAGTTGCTTCATTCGTCCACAAAATGTTCGTATTTTGATTGTCCATCAACCAACCATCAAGGTTCATAACCCCACGAAGACGGAGCGACTCCAAGTGTTGCGGCTCCGCGTAAAGTCGCCGGGCCAGTTGCACCATAGCGACGTTCTCCAAATTGCAATAACTGTAATGGCGATCCATTGCACGATAAGATAACACGTGCTGCGCGTACGACAATCGCGGAAAAACTAAGTAATAAGTATTACATAATACAATAATAATACAATAGGTAGCCAGCGCGCGGCATCGTCGTTTGTAATTGATGCGCGCAGGCTAGTTTATGTCGTATCGCTACACGCGAGAGCTTATTTTGCTTTGAACATTTATAAATCGGTCTTTCCTTTGTCGGCATCGCGGCTGTGTTTTGTATTGTTGCGTGAAAACTAGTTTATGCCGTATCACCACGAACGAGAGCTTATTTTACTTTGAACATTTATGCATCGTGTCTTTCGGCGGCGGGCGGCGCGTACTATTCGAATAGTACCTACAAGGTACGTCTAGTGTTACTATTGATTCTCAGGTTTTCGAGTTGATGAATATTTTTTTAATTATTTTAAAACAAAAACATATTTATTTTTTTACTTTTACTCTATGCTTCGAAAGTACTCCTTATGGCAAGTTGTTCTGCCGCGGGAAAACAACCATTAAAATTTCAGGCTGTATATAGTAAGTGTACGAATTATAATTTTGATAACCACTCAACATAAATTAGGAAAAATAAAAATCAAACATACGTTTTTACGAAAGCACGAAACACCAGGTTTTTCAATAGCTTTTTCGGCTAACTGGTAATGAATTATAATTTGAAAAAAAATCGTACTTACTGGGCATATAGTTAATTAGTAAGTCTACGATTTTTTATTTTAAAATAAACTTAATTAGTGCTTTAAAAAAAATGTGATTCACACCGAAAAAACCCGATAAAATAATGCGCAAAACCGTCGTCTACTCGTAAGAATATGTTGAAAATATCAATAAATATGAAATATTATAAAACTTAAGGTATTTACAAAATACAAAAATACAAAATAGTTTATTGGATTAATTAGACATTACACTACATGTTAATGTGTTTGGAGCCCTCATTTAAGCAAACAATGCCTGTATTAGAAGGCCCCGCTCTTTCAACATCATTGTCGTACACTTATATTAACACGAGTTGGTGTTATTAATAGTGTACTGTGACCTTATGGGTAAATATGCAATGTAAGTACCTAAGTACATATTTAGCTTAAACATACTAATCTTAAGAAATATATAGCAAGGTTGTAATTTAAATAATCAACAAAAAAAAAAAAAAAAAAATTAAAAGTAAATTAAAAATAAAGTAAATTATTAACACTAAAATAAAATTTATAAAACTTATTTCCAGTCAGTGCAAGTGATGTAAAGTGTGGTGTGATAAATAGTGCAGTGTTATGTGTGGTATGTGGTTTGGCGTGCTATGTGGTGTGATGTGTGGTGTGTGGTGTGGTGCGAGGAATGTTGTGGGGTGTGTGATGTGTGGTATGGTTTGTGGTGTGGTGTGGCGTGGCGTGTGTGAGTGGTGTATGTGATGAGGTGTGTGGTGTGGTATGGTGCGTGTGATGAGGTGTGTGGTGTGGTATGGTGTGTAGTATTAAGATATGGTAGATATTGTGGTATATTTCGGCTACCCCACATGCTCCAGGAGTGCCTCGGTTTCCTCATAGGTAAGTGGTTTTATCCAATCTATTATCCTTTTTTTACAGTCGTGGTAACTTTTGTTATATACATAAATGTGTCTGTTAATTTTGTTATACAGCTGAGCAGAGCGTTTATTAAATTGTTTGCATGCAAATCTAGTTTTAGTTTGGGGAACTTGGAGAACTAAATCTTTTCTTCTTTTAGATTTTTCCTTATCATTATATGGTAGGGTTTTATGTTTTTTCAGTATGGTTTGGGTTATGTACAGTTTCCTTACAGAAAGTAAATTACTTATTTGGTATAAGTTTGTGGTGGAGAACCTTTTATTTTTAAAAAACATTATTTTTATTAATGCACGCTGCGCTCGTTCTATGTTTATAAATTTTGTTTTTGCTGTACCGCCCCAAATTGGGATACAATATGATAGTACAGACTGGGCCAGTGCCAGATATATTTCATTTAAAAGATTTCTGGGACGGTTCTTACAGCTCTCTATTTTGGTTGGAACAATGTGTCTGAGGGTTTTAAAGATCCAACTGAGTTTCCTTATCCTCCCAGCAATCTGCTCGAGTTGAGGGTACCAGGACAGTGCTTGATCTACCACAACTCCAAGATATTTAGTTTTAGACACCTTCTCAATGCCCGGGCAATTACAGCTTACAGTAGACGTGTCTCCGCATATGTGTACCTTTAAATCTAACTCTTCAATAGGCTGTGTTCGGTTACTGATACTAAAACATATGTAGTTAGTTTTATTAGTATTTAGGGAAAGTAAGTTACTCTTTAGCCATTCAGCTACCCTAGCCATTCCTGCCTCTGCTCTCATTTTAACTTCGTGCCAGGATGAACCAGAGAACACAATAGATGTATCATCTGCGTACGAGAATACTTTAGCATTTTCTATTTCCATATTACAGAGATCGTTAATGTACAGGAGAAAGAGGGTAGGCCCTAAAACACTACCTTGTGGGACGCCGTATGATATATTCACCTCGTCACTGGAGTACTGTCCTATTTTTACTCTTTGTTTCCTGTTGGAGAGGTAGCTTTTGAGTAAACTGAGTGCCTTCCCTCTTATTCCGGCTTTTTCCAGCTTGTTCACAAGGATTGGGACAGAGACGGTGTCGAAAGCTTTTTTCAGGTCTAAGAAAACAGATAGGCATCTGTTCCCTTTGTCAAGGTGCTCAGCTACAAGAGAACTTAGCGTAGTTACTGCATCTTCAGTACATACACCTTGCCTAAATCCAAACTGTGATTTAGATAAAAGATTGAATTTTTTTTAATAATTAATTAGTCTAATATTTATAATTTTTTCAAGCACTTTTGATATCGATGGTAAAACGGAAATAGGCCTGTAGTTGCTGACATCGTCACTGTCCCCACCCTTGTAAACTGGGGTTATAACGGACTGTTTTAGTGGAGCAGGGAAGACGCCCTTTTGAAAACAGAGATTAGTAAGGTGAGTTATAATGGGGATAGCTTCCTTTCTTATGTATTTCAGGAACTTAGTCGACACGTTATCCCAGCCAGGTGCACTGTCAGATTTCAGATTCATCAAAATACTATCTACTTCAGAATCGTCTGTATCTAACAGTACGAAGGTATTAAGTTGTGATCCTAATGCATTATTTTGATTATTAGGGATATAATTTAATTCAGGATAAATTTTTTGGGCAAGTTGTTTTCCAATATTAGCAAAATAAGCATTGACATAGTTTATTGACTCTTTGGGGGTTGTTTTTATGTTTAATAATTCTACGTTTTGACTTTTTAATCTATTTGAGTATGTGATGGTTTTTATATTCTTCCAAAGTAATTTGTTGTTAGATATTGATTGTGCAATTAAATTTTTTTCATATTTATTTATCTATCCAATTCAATTTTTTAAATAATTTTTTGACTACTTATTTAATTGTAATAAAATATTTAAATAATGCCATAAAAGCGGATGCGCTTGCTCGTTCCATTCAGTCGCGCCCGAGGGCTACTCGACGACGGACCTGTGTCGCTGCGACTGCCGCTCCCGACGTAAAGTACTTGCGAATCGCGCGTGATTTTGTATTACGTCTGACTAGTTTTGACACTGTGAGAATGTTTTTTTTTTGTTCTACTATGTTTGTTTGCTGTGTGGACTGGATCGGATAAGCCTGTAAAAGCCGAAAGAATTGCAAAAGACGAAGACTTCTGGCAAACAAAACGGAACCAAAATTAAAAACATTTTAAAATCGTTGATTCCAGGAAAGCTCGGACATTCGGAGCACTTCGTATTAAAGTAACGTCGAAAGGGAGGTTAAAATTTATCAATATTTATACTTCTTGTTTCGGAGACCAGACTCCTGGGACAATCTCCCACTACGTTTGACGTACGCTGACAATACTTTGCTAGTGGCGCACGTCGCCACGCACCCTGAATGCGTAGAGTATGGGTACTGGGCACAACCCACTAAGACCTCGGAGGAGAACGCTGGAACGTTGAGCGGAGGGGTAGGCAGGAATAAAAAACTATTTCTTGATATAGTTTTTCCCCTGTTCCCTAGGCTTCGGCTTTTCCTTGTTCCTTTTCTTGTTGCCTCTTCGGTGGCCGTACTGCGACTGACTACTGAGCGGACAGGGCGGTCTTTTAAACGGGCCGTGCTTACGATCGCGAGAACCGCGTAATTTGGATCGATTTTACGCGTCATTTTTACTAAAGCCGAAACGTTGGAACCCCATATTTTATTTATTTCTTCAAAAAAACACTTATGTATTATATATTATTTTACAGGTCTAACTTGCTCTATCATATAAAATAATAACATTTAACAAATCTTAATTAAATAAAAAAGTCCTTGAACTTAAACTGCAAAAATTAAGCTGAACAAATTTTCATTATACAAATTGCCTTATATTTCTTATACTAATAGAGTTATCGACATGAATTCTTTTACACATTTAGTTTTACACATAATCCTAATTTCGATAAGATATCTCTAATAATAAAAAACCTCATTTTCAACTTACGTAATTTCTATGAGATCGAATTTTCAGCCTAATTAATTCTCTTAAAACTTTATTTATTCAGTCATACGATTATTCTAATAGGAAAACTAACTGTGAAAATCCTTTATTAAGCTAATCTTAACATAAATATTGCAAATATTCAGCATAATCAGGAAACTTACATTTCAACAACAAAACGTTTATAGAAATTATACGCGCCTAATGTCGTCTTACCGCTATTTTTATAAGAAAAACCAAACTATAAATCTAACTAGAATGTAATTATCATAAGTTATTTACTCTTGTTAGAACCTTACGTTGATCTAATTGAAACTAATCAACTTAAATCGACTTGCAATAGAAAGTGCACACACCTAGGTACCGCCACTACTTGCACCCTGCTCCCTGGATAAGGCCTTGTCACCGACACTTCTTATAATAAAGAAATTAATAAGTAGGTATCTCGTTTTTCTTTCACTTGAAATGAAAAAACATTTCCTTAGTTAAAAATTAAATAAAACAGCAATAAGATGTCACACACACAGACATACGCAAGCGATAAAAATAAACAACACTAAATAGATAAAATATATTTAGTAGTTAATATATTTTTTTCACTCAACCTTTTCCTATAATATTATTTGCTTTTGTATAGTCTTAACTTTTCTATTTTAATTGGTTTTGATAAAGTATGAAACATTAAAAAAATTGCAGCTTAAATGCAAAATGATTTGCTTAAAATATATGTATATCTAATACTGTTACGGACCAAGATTGTTTGCTCCCGCTGCACTGCATGAGGCTACGCACACTACGATCGTTGGCAATATTTCGAACGCTCACACGCGCACATTTCTCCGAAATTACCTAAACTAGTACTGTGAAGAAATCGATAGGGGCTCTTAAGGATAAAAAAAACAAATTACAATCGGGAAGTATATCCTTTCACATGAAAAACTTATTTTTCAAATCGGTTCATAAATGAAGGAGTTATGACTATGAGGTAACAAACACAGAAAATACAGCCGACAATTTGGGTGTATTTTTTATGTTTGTTAACCGACTTTCTTCAAAAAGGAGGAGTTTCTCAATAGAGACTCCTGCTTTTTGAAGAAAGTCGGTTAAAAAAGGGGTGGCCTTACACACAGATAACAGAAGGCTGACTTGAGGCTGAAGACTGTATGGGGTGTCTATCGAAAGGGCTTAAAAAAAAATGATGTCGTGGCTTCTTAAATATGTACTCTTTTCTAAGTCATAGGATATTTGCTTCTAAAGCCGTGAAATTATTTCCCCCTCACTCTAATTTCTAAAGAAAGAGAAAGAAAATTCTGAAAAAATGTAGGTTTGCAGAACGTAAAAAGAACTTTCAACGAAAATTAGTTTGAATAAGATTTGATATTTAGCTTTTGAGATATGTGACTTTTTCGTTAAACTGCAGCTGTAACTTTGTTTTTCATTAACATAATAGAAAGAAAAACAAATTTACTTTCCGCGTAAAATACCTGTGACGTATGGACAGACAGTCTGACTCTATAAGGCTTTCGTTTTTTTGCCATTTGGCATCCGGAACCCTAAAAATAAATCAAACATTCCCACAGTTTTCCTGTTTCGTGGAGGTAAAACAAAAAGAAGACACATTCACAAATATCCAATATCGTATTGATACAAAGGAACAAGAACGTGGCGATTGCTTTCCAAGTATCCGGATGCAGATACATTTTGATGAATACGATAGAGTAATGTGAATCTTAACTACAATGTGGAATCTCCCACACATACGTAACATAAATTCTAAAATAAAAACTCGTTTATAACATAACATAGATTAATATTTATTTAGTTTTCAAGATTTAATTCATATCTAATTGTGTTAGTTTTAAAATGCTTTTATAGTTCGCTTGGAAATTGGTGTTTTTATTATACTATGCGTCGCACATTATTTTGATAGCGCCTCTGGATACAACGAGTACGTAGTTTAGTTTCAATTGTGAATAATCTCATCAATATTTTTCTTAAAAAACAAAATTAATCAAGACAATCCATTTATTTACTAAGTACCCAGTTTACTACGTTCCGTGCACATTACGTTGCATCGTGCCAAGTAGAATACGATATAAAAATATCTTTTTTCAATTTGAGGGTAACAAACTGATGTTCATAGGCGTGTATAGATTTTCCAGGTAGCTAAATTTTGATCGGCGAATTTTTCATCATACGTCAACAAGACATCATCGTCAAGACGTCCACTGCTGGACATAGGACTAATTAGAATCTGACCATTAGCTAAATAGACGTTCTGCTATACAGACCATCTGATAGTTGGACGTTTTGCTACATGGACATTTTGCTAATTAGACTTACTGCTCATATTTAGACGTTTCGCGCTGTTGGACATTTTGCTACTTAGACCTTCTGATAAGAAGTGATTTAATTTAGGGGATTTTTTAGTAAAATGATTTTACTATTTCAAACACTGGCATATATATTAGAATAACGCTAGTTCCTTTTGATTCCATATCAATTTACTTCAATCAGGACAATTATATCAAATACATCAGGATGGCAACCAATAGTCTATCATGTAAAATTAAAGTTCGCAAGTACATAAAACTGGCAGTTTCGTCACCAACGGTAATGTTTTCCCCATTATTTGTCTTTTTATTTTAGTATAATTTGTGTATACGTCTATTTACATTCATATATATTTATAGTATTTTATATATGCAGTTTATATTTAGGTACACCAACCACTGTTTGTCTCTGTGTCACCCAAAGGTTGACTGGTAGAAAATGCCTATGGCATTAAGTCCGCCTCTGTACTTTGTGCTTGAAGTGTTAAATAAATATAACGAATTGTCTGTGTTTGTCTATGAAATAATCCTACTTAATGTTATAAAATATGGATGTGTGTTACTCTTCACGCAAAAACTACTGACCCGATAGCACAAAGATAGTTTATAATCTAGATTAACCCTTAGCATACTTTTTATTCCGTTAGTACGATATCGGTAATCTCCTACGGAATCCCGTGGGACATTATCAAACTCCACGCGGGCGAAGGACAGAAGCTAGTCATTTATATTTCTGATGAATACGAATTGTCTAATGGAGAATAAATAAATGCATTAAACTTTCAATCAACGAACTTTGTAATAGATAAATTTTCCATGATAATAATTTTGGGTAAAAAAGCAGCTCTCAGATTATTATTGATGATTAGAGAAAATATTTTATTAAAAATATTCTTCTAATGATCAACTGTCAAAACCAAAAACCCACGTACGTGCTACTCATAACGATCTCCATTTAAAAATCGAACACCCCACAACAATACTTATTCTTAACTACTCTAATTTAAATATCTCACTATAATAACTCACCACTCAAATCAAGAGCCTCTTCAATGTCCACATTTTCCCTGTCACAGTTTGTATTAACATCACTTTTTGAAACGCGATTCACAACGAACTGTTTTTTTACCATTATCTCCTGAGGTGTTCTACGGCACAATGATGTTCTTTCCAACCTTGTTATACTAGTATTTCGACATCCTCTGATACAGCGTGTTTTAAAGTCGTTCGGTATGAATAATATTTATCATTTAGGCAAACTCGCTGTGTACCTGTATCACTTTTTGGTATAATTAAAGTCAAGGTCAAATGGTTTTAATTGAGTTCTTTTTTGTGTTATTGGTTTTGTTCCGTACGTAAATAGTTTTTGTGCTTAAAATAAATCATTGTATACAGTGATAAACTCTTCTTTTGGGGATCTAGGTTACCTGAGGAAACGTATGGTTATGACACTGCTCATTTACGAAGATGAGTGATTTTTGTGAATACCAAGACTCTGCGAGAGATGGGAGTAAATAGACCCCAAGAAGAGCTGAAGGTACATCGTTTTCAAGGAGGTGATTTTACCCGTCATATTAAACAATGTTTCCTATGAAACCCAGAGCAGATTTGCGAAAAAAATATAATTTTTCTTTACAACGGTAGACCGAGTATTTTGGTGCATGTCTGAATATTTTTTTGCTTGACTTCATAATAACAGGCGCTTAGGTCGATCGACGTAAGCGCCGCAGGTTCAGGTTCAGGTTAAGCTGCGCTTGCCTAGGTTGGTCCGTGTATCAGTGACCACCCATTAGGTACATACCAAGTTTCCTCCGTGCCTCAAACAGCACGTTAAGCCGTTGGTCCCGGCTGTCATTTGAAGATCTTTGACAGTCATTACAGTCAGTGGCATGAAAGTCTGACCACCAGTCTTACAAAGGGGTATCATATTACCCAATACCAAGGGGTATTATATTACCCAGTACCTTTGTGGACTTTGTGGTCATAAGCATTTAGACCATTTTAAGAATTTTAATTTTTTAACGTGATTCATATTATGATTCTGATAAAGCTTCCATTTTAGACCCCCAGGTGGTTGTTTAGTATGACAGGTAAAATCACTCTCTTGGCGGAAGCAGGTGACTAAATGATCAAGTGCCTGCCTGTGTAGAAATATTGTAAAACATGTTTAAAAGATTTTCATGCCCATTCTTCTCCATACAAAAATACCTTTTAGCAACGGGCAACTTGAATCAATTCTTGTAAATGTTGATATTCAGAACACGGTCGTATAATGCCCTTAATGAAATAATAAGTTTCACTTTGAATTTGAAAGGAGTGGAAAACACCTTTTGATGAAATCGGTTTTGGTTATCCACCTTAACCGAAACTAATCGACACCTAAATAACTCGACGCACTGAGAATGCCTGAAAGAGTTACTGGTCGATGAAACATTTTAATCAAGGGATCTCTTCCTCTTTCACTCAGTTCATGGACATGTGCATTCGCCCCACCCTCACCTATCGAGCGCAGACATGGTCGCTCACAAACCGGCAGAAGTCCGCACTTGGGGTCTGCCAACGAGCTATGGCGCGAAGTATACTGGGTGTCAAACTTATGGACCGCATTAGAAACTCCATACTTCGCTCCGAAACCCAAATAGCTGATGCTGGCCTTACAGCTGCTATGTTGAAGTGGAACTGGGTTGGTCATATCTGTCACATGCCGGAGGAGCAATGGGCAAAAATTACCACTCAGTGGATACCATATAGCAGGAAACGACAACACGGCAGGCCCAGAAGGAGATGGCGGGATGAGCTGGACTCTTTCTCAAAGGATTGGCCTACAATCGCACTAGATCTCGAAATGTGGAAGGAGGGGAGGGGGGCCTTAGCTCTGAAGTGGGACAATATAGGCTTATAATAATAATAATAAAAAGATAAATAAAGTATAGAGTCCTGAGGGCCTAAAATGGAAGCTTCAGCAGAATCATAATATGAATCACGTCAAAAATTTAAAATTCTTAAAATGGTCTTTAGGGGTATGACCACAAAGTCCATTTTAAGAGTTTTAAATTTTTAACGTGATTCGTATTATGATTCTGATAAAGCAGCCATTTTAGGCCCCCTGTATATCACAAGGTTAATAAAGGTCAATCAAAGAATCATTTCTGCAATTGTATGGTAAGTGTTTTGTTAGTTGCTACTTTCAATTTAATCGATACGATTATTGACAAATTTAGCACACCAACGGTGGATCTCTTTTCACCCTTAAGCCCTGAGAAATAAAGTTGAAAAATGCTCGACTGCTTGTGAGCGCGATAATACGTCAAAGATGCAAGTTTGGCTAAAAATAGACACACAAATAAGAACAAGAATAAATTTATTATACCATTGTTACAAACAAAAAAACTTAACTTAACTTAGCGCTATGAATCAACTTAATAAGTAAAATTTTAACATATTATATAGAAAGGGGAGGTCCCAAAACTAGGCTGCGCCTATATCTTGGGGGCCGGAGTTGCGTCTAGTTAAAATTAAAACTTATTAGGTATTTGTTGATGTGATTGTTTTCAAGGTAAGTAGGTAAATGAGGAATACCTTTTTACAAAAAAACTAAATGTTAATACATTAATAAAAAAGTAAAAATAATTCTAATGTTTTGATATCGTGTGAGTGTGTGTGTGTGTGCGTGTTGATATGTGTGTGTGTGTGTGCAGATGTGTGGGTTATAATTTGCAGTTATTTTATGTTTTATAGTTTAATTAACTTAAAATTTCTTCCGGCTCTTCATATGGCAGTTTGGCGAACCATTTTAATATCAATGTCAAATGTCAGCCGGGACCAACGGCTTAACGTGCTTTTTGAGGCACGGAGGAAACTCGCTATGGAACGGGCACTCACCCATCCACGGACCAACCTAGGCAAGCGCGGCTTGACTTACCGACCTGGGCGACTATACTTATTTATCCACGGAACACGGAACCCTCTAGAGGAGCCTCTAGAGAGTTCCATAGTAATTTAGGAAATACGACAGGTGTTCATAAATTATGCGTATAATAATATTACCTACTAAGTACTAGCTAGAAGTTGCTCACTAGAACTTTCAAAGTTATTTGATATTATAATTTATTATCTCATAAAATGGCAGTTTATAACATGCAATAGTTTTCGCTAATGAAAACCAATTAGTACCTAAGTTTCAAATAAGTATTAAAAACTGATTTTTCATACGATCGGTGAATTATGTTACCTTATATACAAAGATGGATGGATTGTGTGAATAATGATATGAAAGAGAAAGGAGCATATGATGCCGTGACGTGTGACAGGGGAAAACAGAAGAGGAAAACGTGTTGCGCAGACCCCAGGTAGGACCCTTCCGGACAAGGGCAGGAAGATGTTTGACGAAGAATGACCCTACAGATTCCCGGTAAAAAAAATAATATATTGCGAATTTCTATTATACAGCGTGTAACAAAAAGGGTATAATCATATGGAACACTGTGGTACGGACCATCATTATCAGATTATTTTTTTACGATTTCGATGGTGGTCCCATAGAGAAAGTTGTTCGGTTTGATGGTCCGTACCACAGTATTCCATATGATTATACCCTTTCTGTTACACGCTGTATATCTGTCACTTTCACATTTTGCTTAAAACTGTATAAGTTCTATATTTTCGACACACACACGAAATATTTTTACAGTAACTTCTGTAAGTCGTAAAGTCGCGAAATCAACGAAAAAACTGTTTTTATCTACTAAGCGTTTTTGTTTTTACGAAATTAATATAATTCTACATTTTCTTGAGACATTTTGCATAAAACCTTTACTCCCAATTCTATGAATGAGACGCGCCCGTAGTAAACTAGCGTAGTGCATGTTGAAAAATAAAGAGCCAGCATTTATTTTGTGGGTCAAGTAATTTTAAATTATTATTTTTTAATAAAATGTACTTAGATATTTTTTATTCCTTTGAAGTGGCTTCGTTATAACCGTTAGATGATTATCTGAAAATATTTCAGGTATGAATAGTTAGACCTTCTATACTGCCTCATTGGTCGATTTGTCGCAAGCGCGACTGTTGAGCATGACGTCCTGGGATCGATTCTCGGTTGGAGCAGAGTATTATTGGGTTTTTCCATCAGGAATTTCTCAGTAGCAGCCTCGGAGTCTGGATTTGTACCCGGTTGATGCAAATAGGCTCGCCCCCTATTACATAGTACACCTCTGCCTAATGAAGCCCTTATTTTTTAGTGCGTTTACTGAGTTTTCTGGCTAAATTTAAACAATCGTTTTTATACAACTATTCATTCCAGCAGCTTCTGAACTATTTTAAAACAAAAGCATATCAAAATAGTTTTCGCACGTATATACAGATAGGGCAATGATTAGCATATTGTCAATATACGGGCTGATCGGTTCATTTGCATAGTTGAGGTCGGTTATTTGTTGGCTATTATCGTTATTTATACATCTTGTGGTATTGGACAATGTATATTTAATTGGTACCTGCCTAAATTAACAATCCTAATATCCTACTAATATAATGAAGTAAGTTTGTGAGGATGGATGTTTGCTGCTCTTTCACGCAGAAACTACTCAACGGATTTAAATGAAATTTAGCACACAGATAGTATTAGTAGTGGATACTTTTTATCCCGGTAATATGATCCCGTGGCACAATTATCGAACTCCTCGCGGGTAAAGCCGCGGGCATCAGCTGTCATTTCTTTATTCAATTAATGAAAAACACACAAAAATCTACACAATACGATCAACTTATTTTTCAAAGAGGAATAAGAATTTCTCAGTAGCAGCCACTGAGTCTGAATTTGTGTCCGGCTGATGGCAATAGGCTCGCCCTCTATTATATGGGACTTAAAAATAACAGGCGAAATGTGGGTGTACTATTAGGTACCACCTCTGCCTAACCCTTCAGAGATTACAGGCGTTTTGTTATATTTTTCAAACAAACATTACTTTTTAACTACTTACTTTTAAGGCAAGTGTCCTCATTGATCTTAAAAATTGTTTTGTAAGACTTAACATTTGTAAGTAACTGTTGTCATGAGCAAAAGTTGATCAAATTCTTTGAGAAGAAATCTCGCAACATTTATGTAGACAGCTTGAGTTCCAAATAGTCAGTCCCCTTAGAAGTTTTGGCATAATGATAAAGCAACAAAAATAATTTCAAAAAATTATGGATTAGTTTCGGGAATATGTTTAAAAAAACCGGAATTAATGCTCAAGTACATTTTGAATGGGAAATGAAGAAATCAATTAAATTTAAAAAAAACAACTTGAAACGAAACAAATGTTTTTTGATGGTTAAATATTTCGAACAATGACAAAATTAAATGATTCAATATTTCGTCTTAATTTATTGACAGTCTGTTTATAGGATTTCCACAGGCACATAATCTTAACATCAAGAATTTCAGCCGAAAATCATACATTTTAGGATATGCTAGTAAGGTTTATTTACCCACTGCCTTATATCAAAGTGCTGTCAATTTGCTGTATTCCTAAAGTACATAAATAGTTAATCGTACGAGTATATTTAATACTAGTTAGGATTAGAATCTTCGTTCATTCGTTAGGTCTTCATAATTAGTTATTTGTATCACTCAGGTCTAGTCGGCATTTCAAACAGGCTAGTTATACACTACGCAAGCTTCATATTTGAAGTTAGTGTAGTTCAAAATTAACTCACTTTGGTTACACGTAATGTAGATGAAAACCGGCCGGGTTTGTCAAAGTTTTACCCTTTTATGAATTCTTAATTCGATGTCGGCTGTAGTTTCACAGTTTATTCTGTAGTAATTTTACCATATTTTAACAAAACTAGTGTGCCAAGAGGAGAAATAATGGAGTTTCTTATGAAAGGGTTTTTGGGAAAAACTACTTAAAGCCCAAGTATTTTTGTTTGATTATAAATATGCAAAATCAGCTAATAAAGTTCTCACTGCCATAGGTGGAACAGACTTCCTCTCTGCAAATAAAATCAAAATATTTTATTTCACATAGGCCTAGATGGGCACTTATAAAACCTCGACAAAAGGTGCACGGTTCGGGATGATCGTTTCCTATGGAAAAGAACCGGCAAGGAACTCCATGGTGACTCTTTTAAAATATTTGTTTTTGCAATATTATTATTTTACAGCATTAGAACTTTAGTGTGGACAGCGTAGGATTGACAATAAGTCGTTGCTTACCAACGACTTACTGTCGGGCAACGGTTTTACGTACTTTTGTGTAAATGTACCCAAAAAAAACGTAAAACAAGATTAAAAGTTAACAAGTATCTAGGAATCTAGTGTTCACACATTCATTAAAAATGCAAGCAATCGGTAAAAAAGAATCTGTATAAAAGTCGGCCCCGGGGCCGACGTGGTGCATTTAATATTTTCTATATTACTTTTCTATATTTTTTATATTTTTTTTTATTGGGGGTTGGTGACTATCTATGACCAGTTGCAAAATAACAGGCCTGTGATATTGTTTACCTCTTGTGTGCCACGTGCAATGCAGAACCGACGCGTAAACTCTGGTCATACTGAAGCGAATCCCACGCGAGATATTGGACCAAATTTGTTCGCGCCAATTGTGATAACTAGCAAGTATGGCGTTGTTCGAATTGGCGCGAATAGTCGCGTGACTGAATTAAAATGTCGCGTCCCGCATTGTGGCCAGGGTGCTTAAGTTAACGTCCATAAGTGATCGTAAACGAGGTTATAAACAACCAGAGTCTACCGCTTTTAAAGGCAGGTGGACTGTCTACTAGCTTCATGACTGAAACAGAATAAAAATACTCATCATGATCTCATAATCTGCCGTAATCCACCATACCCACTGTGGATTGGCAAACACGTCTCCGAATATAGGTTTATCTCCATAGGAAACGACCAACCAGAACCGTGCTCCTATTTCTCAGCGTTAAACAGGATGTAAAGCATCGTCGCAGAAACGATTGCCATATATATGTTATTGGCCAAACCCGATTTCAGGCCAAACTAGTTCGTCCTAGGCCAAACCGGTTTATCGTGTCTAAACCAAACAAAGCAATTACAATTGCGCCGCTCGCTAAGCTCGCTCGGCTCGCGCGTGTTTGGTCACCAACCTAACCTAACCCATTTAGTCGGGGTAAACCAATAAACCGGTTTGGCCTAGGTCAAACTAGTTTGGCCTGAAGTCGGGTTTGGCAGGTAACATATACAGTACATCATTCTGAGCCACCCCACTTCCACCCTGTATACCCATGCCTATGTGAAATAAAATGTTTTTAATTTGATTGACATTTCATCTGACAAACTCATAATCTAAACTGCTGGGCTTAGACGCTTGACATTTTGCACAAGCGTTTTTTAATTCTTATAACCAGTTTATTATCATGATGCTCTAAGGTTATAAATATACCAAAGCAACCTGAAGTTACGTCAGGTCACAGACCTTTAAATGACCTAACGCTTGTGGCAATAGTTTTATTTCATAACCCTTAATAATAACTACACGAAATTATGTTAATTTAATTTATTTAAAAACATTTTCGATGTTGTTAACATTATTATTTCAAAAAAACACATATTGATTGAGTAATAATCAATATACTTAGAAAGTATATTTACTATGTACATTATATACAGACTACAAATAGAACTAAAATAATGCTGGCAAGGGCTCGACGAATAATTGCTGGCGTGCCGTTAAATGCGACCTGCGCTCCTGTAGCAGAGCAGGCCATGGTGTCCGAGGCTGTCGACAGCTTCACCGCAGTGACACCGATGCGGAGCAACACAAGGTGCGCCTAAGCGTAGACTTGTAGCGTAATGGTGGGTGTCGGAAGGGCCTGAAGCAACTAAGCCCGACTCTCACTCTCCCACGGCCAGCAGACGGGCACGTTCCACAGTATTGATAGACGTATTTAAAAGGGTATTCCGTACAAGACTGCAGAGCGGCACGTCCCTCTGTCTCTGGGAGGACAGGTTGTTAGGCAAATCCGTATTCAAAACAAGCCATTTTCCAAGCGTTCAACGAATCGGTCAAATACGGCAACTCAAAATCAACCAGTGAGGATGACAAAATATCCCTGGTAAATTTTTCGGTACCGTAGACCGAGGAGAGAAAGGCTGGTAAACTTATACTTGAAATTTTGCGGATGCCGAGACCACCCAAGCGAATGGGGAGTGTAGCTTGCTGCACTCGACCCGCTTAGACTCAACCCGAAGAATAATACCAGATATTTTACTACCAATTCAGTAAAGTAAAGTAAAAATTTGCATAGATTGCATTACATAAAATAAGATGTAACAATAAGATGGGTGATCCTTATACAATCTACCCTATACAAGCATGCAAACATTAATGACATTGTTAAATATATTTACAATTAAATTAAATAATGTTTACCAGTTAAAAAGAAAAGCCATTTGTACAGTCAGGCAAAGTAATATTTTAATTCTAAATAACTTTTAATACATATTTTTTTAAATATTTTGTTACGATAATTTATCCCGGTAATAGTGATTTCGTTTAAAAATGTAGCTTTTTATAGATAGCCTCTACATCGCTTAACCGGTTTTTTGGATAATTTAGTAAATCATGTTTATTTTATATTTTAGAAATCAGTACCTACTTGTTAACCTTAAAATCACGTATAAATAGCTACTACTGATTCAATATAAACCACTAGCTATAAGATTGTAATGATAATTAACCATAATCTTTGATTTTTACTTCAAAGTACAAAGCGTATACGATATAAAAAAATGATAAGTACTTACTTGTTTAATTATTGATTAATTTATCCAAATATTATTTAAATTTTACACTCTGTGTGGTGGAAGCGTTAAATCGACACTTTTCTGTCTGACATCGACGTACATCGACGATTTTACGCCTATCAAAACAGAAATATCCAGGTATTATTTTTCGGGTCGAGTCTAAGCGGGTCGAGTCTAAGCGGGTCGAGTGGGCACTAACCCGGTCGTGCAGGGCCACATTAAATATTGAATTGCAGTGTTCCTTATAACTTGGTCTAGTTTTTCTTAAAGCTGTGGATGTTTCCAAAGATGAGAGGAGCGAAGGCTATACGTGAATTTTGGTCCAAAACAACAGTATCGAATAAATGTGAAGGCCGAATGAATGTTAATTTTGAAAAGTCAAAAAATATATGTTAAATAAGTAATTGAATACTAACGTATGGTCATAGAGTAGCTCGCGACTAAATGCTAACAGCCGCTCGGATCGATCTTCGAAGTTAAGCCGCGCTTGCCTAGGTTGGTACTTGGATGCGTGACCACCTATTACATACCCAGTTTCCTCCGTGCCTCGGAAAGCACGCTAAGCCGTTGGTCCCGTCTGTAATTTGTAGATCTTTGACAGTCGTTACAGGTAGTCAGTGGCCCAAAAGTCTGACAACCAGGCTTACCAAGGGTATTGTATTACCTAGTACTTACTGGGTTGTGGAAGCCAGACTGGCCGACGCTTCAAATAAAATACTGGGATTCAACTGAATCCGGTTAGACAGGAAGCCGATGGGGTCGGCTTCCTGTCTACCCGGATGCAGTTGAATAGTTGGGAAAAGGCTACGCAGATGATCTAGGGCCACATTATAAATTACCTATAACCAGAGAACTACTATGGCTGGAATACTTAGGCTCACTAATAATACGAATGTGTCTACTGTGGTATAGCCAACAAAAATAATTCATTAAAAGTCCAGTTGTTAGCCTTTTGTGTTCATACAATGTTAATTTATATTAGAGAAGTTTAAATTGCTTTTGCCGTAAAGTGGTGACATATGAGTATAGGTAAATTGTGGCAAGGTCAACATCGTAAATTCACTGTGTTAACATTTAGGACTTTGAAACTAATTTATCGTGGATGGTGTTGAACTTCTTGAGGCAGAGCGGAATCTTAAAGGTAAAACAAAGCTGGCCGACGTCAGTCTACTGATAAGTGACCATTCATTACAAAACGAGACCCGTTAGTGCCTCAAGGAGCACATTTAACTGTTGTATCCGGTTGTTATTTAAAGAACTTTGACAATCGTTACAAGTAGACAAAAACCGAAGCGTTTGACAACCAGTCTTACCAAAAACTTTCTGCGAAAACAAAACCGACTTCCAAAAACACACTAAAAAACTGTAAAATATCTTGACTTTCGGAAGTCGGTGACTTTGTTTGTATAATTGACTTTTTTGCCACCGACTTTTGAAAGTCAAGTTATTTTAGACATTTTTAGTGTTTTTTTTGAAGTCGGTTTTGTTTTCGCAGAAAGTTTTTTTATTTTACCCTTTTTAGTTGTACTATAATACCACACAAATTCTTGACATGAATTAATTTTTACATCGTAACTGGAAGTTAGATAAAGTACTCGTCAAGATGAATCGTACGAGCTTAAACTCGATGAGGTTTTGTCGTTTTATAACGGAGTTCCTATGGCCACCGTCCAGCTCCATCACCAGATCATGGGTACCATCTAGAGACAAAGTACTCGACAAGATGAATTATACGAAGCCAAACTCGATGGGGTTACGTCGTTTTATTACAGAGTTCCTATGGCCACCTTCCAGCTCCATCATCAGATCAGCTCCATGTCATCATATTATTGCATTTTCTCGCGTTATACACATGCGTGCAAAATTTCAGCTCAATCAGAAATAGGGAAGTGTGTCAAATTTAACTAGCAAGTATCAAGCGACGTCGCGTGATGTGCCAATTAACGTGAGGAAAACAACCAAATTCCTAATTCCAATTCCTAATGATGGAATCATTGCCATTTCACTAATTTCGAAGAATGTTGAGGAAAAAGCAGTTAATTTTATGTAAAGTAAACTCATCATCAAGAAAATGATAAAGTCAAAATAGTCGTCACTTTGGCTTAGCTTTGTTTACCTCATAAACATATTCCTCAAATACTCCTCCTTTCTCTTCAAAAATATTTACGTAAATATTACTGCTGGCATCTCACGCCTCATTTTGTTCTAAATGATAATTTAAACAAACCAACTTGAATTAATTTCAGGGGTCCCCAAAGGAGCTATATTGATGCAAAGTGTGTTTATTTATTTACTTACTTTTTTTTACTTAGTAAACAAATAATATGATGCACCTAGGTTTTGTGTAAATGGAGTGACTGAATTGTTATTCTTAATGAGTTTTTGATCAAATAGAATTTACGATCGCGTTTCTGACAAACAGACGACCACATTTCTTACCCAGATAGACAAGATATTGGAAATAAGTAGCCCAGACTTGTGACCGGAGGCACGAATGGAGCGAGGCCTTTTTCCAGAAGTGATACAAAAAGAAGACCAGTTTAAGATCGAAGTTATGTGTTCACGTACCGAGTGCTGCACTTCCTTGAGAAATACTGGCAATCTGGCATACATATTATAACCAAAGCTGAATTTCTGAATGTATTTAATTACGATAGATGAGCAGAGCAGACCAGGACTTTCTTTTTTTTTTTCTGGTGGGAAATCATCAAATAACTCCTCCGGCTCTGGGCTGAGCAGGAGGGGGTGTCAGACTTTTACTGACTAAAACCCATCCATGTTCCTTCTTTTGCCCTTTGTGTTCCAGGGCCGCGGTATCTCTTTCGAACAGTCCCGCAACCCTGGCAGGCATCGGTCCTTTCGGATCCCTTCCTGTTTGCTGACATCTCTTTGAGGCGTGCGTAGAACACGAACACGCCGTCGACACGGCCTGTCGTCATAAGACGGACGGACGGCGAGTTAGCCCATTACTCACCGTCCACAGGCCCGCGGCTATGGTGGCCGGGAGCCACCACGTGGCCCCCGAAGCTCAGGGCGTGTCCCGCGGCGGCTGAGACGTGAGGCTCTCTCACTCTCACGTCCCGCCAAGCAGAACAGATTTAGATTATTACTAGCTGACCCGGCAGACGTTATCCTGTCCAAATATTTTCTGGATGTCACCACCAGGGTCTAATATGCTACCGTGTTCCATACCTAAGCACTATCCAGGCAATTCCATTAGTATTTTAATTTTCAAAATAAAAGTAAAGCCATCCTCCGATGGGTGAGGAATTACAATAAAACACGTACCGCATTCTGTATACCTTGAGAAACACTGGCCTACTTCAGCGTTTTGAAGGGATTTCAATACGATCGATGGTGTGACTCCAGAACCTGGCGGTGGCAGATATATATTAATGTTATCAATCAAGCTATGTCGGCTTTCAATGTTCAATTGAGTTAAGTAAAGCGATATGTTTTGAAATTGTCGTGTGTGGCGGAATTAGTGGTAGGCGTAACGTGGTTACATTAATTTTGTAGGATGATTTAATTTATTCTGTCTCGTTTGTTTAACGAGTTGTTGTTGTATTTTAGGTAGTATTTTGATTGGGTTTAAGTAGTCCTTTTAAATGCCTAAAGGATGATTTCCACCAAACGGCTCGCATCGCATCCGATCGGAACGGATTTTACAATCTTTAAACGATATTAAATCGTGTAAACAGTATTTAAAGTCTATATTACCAAGCCGGGCAGCAGAAGGCGTCTTCCGCGACACGCGATCGTCGACCGGAAGTATGTTGCGACGCGTGATCGTCTCCGTCCGGCTGTCCTCGTATCCAATCCGAATTCGAACACGATAGGGATGAACTATTTGACTAGGCGCAGAAACGGAAATGTTTGCAAGCGACGGTACGGAGCCGATCGTATGCGTCGACATCCTGCCTGACGCGATCAGCTGTCGCCGCATTCCTTCGAATTCTTTCCGATCAGATGCAATGTGAACCGTTTGGTAGAAAGCATCCTTAAGAGTTCATCAATTAATTTTGCATGGCGGTAAGTGAAGATACTTCGATCAATGATATGTTTCGAATTCAGATCACTAACAAAACATTAAAATACTATTTATATGAATGAGCAAAAATTTTAGGTTTCGATTTTATTGTTCAACCTAATTAGTTGTCCTCGGTTGTAAATTAACAAAACAAACTACAGATAGATAATAGTGTTTTATAATACCTATTATTAATTTTAGCGAAGCTTAAACGATAAAAAGCAATTTAATTACCGTTTTATCTTCGAAACTATTAAAAACTAATTTTCTATTGGTTTAGTAATTTAGTCATTCAAATTGGTATAATAAAATATTGGGCTGGAGGTCAGATTGTGAGTTGCTCTATTTAAAATACTGGTATTCAGCCTCAACCAGTTATAGCCTACCCCAACATAGTTGTGGAAACATAGGTTGCAATAGGCCTGGCCAGTGGCCATTTGGTTCAGATGCTGCAGTAGAGAATGTCCGGGCGTTTGACTTTGTCGAAAACTCTTACGGAATTAAAATTCTCAATGCAGGCTTTCGTTAGAACCCTATTAGAGAGTCCAGAGTACACTTTTTTTTTTCGTATCGGAAGTCATCAAATAACTCCTCCCGCTCCGGGCTGAGCAGGAGGGAGTGTCAGACTTTTACTGACTAAAACCCATCCATGTTCCTTCTTTTGCCCTTTGTGTTCCAGGGCCGCGGTATCTCTTTCGAACAGTCCCGCAACCCTGGCAGGCATCGGTCCTTTCGGACCCCTTCCTATTTGCTGACTCTCTTTGAGGCGCGCGTGGAACACGAACGCGCCGTCGACACGGCCTGTCGTCATAAGACGGACGGACGGCGAGCTAGCCCATAGCTCAACGTCCACGGGCCCCGTCCAGAGTACCCTGGAGACGGATTTTAAGATCTTTCATTAACAGGAGAGATGATCGAAACTAAGATTTAAGGAATGCATGAATTATGAAAATATTACGTGAAGTGATGAAATTGGATGGATGGTCCACAATGAAAATGATTCAAGTTTGTATTTGCATAGAATTTTTGTAAGTAGGTTTCACAATATTCATAATTAAAAGGTTTTTGTTGTAATATTTTAATTGCTTTATCTCTTTATCTTGCATGTAGAGGTAAAGGTTAATTAATTCTACTAATTACCGAGAAGATGAAACGAATTTGGTACTACAAAGCGAAATGTTAAAATTAATCAAATATTTTCAATAGCATTGAAGACGGTAAAAGACTACTTTGGTACTTCATCCTATCTTATCTTTCGTACTCATTGGACCAATGTAAATTGACTGAATATTAGTTGTAGAATCAACCCAGGGGACCTGCTCACTGGGATAAAAATTATCTTACTTCTAAACCAGGTCATGATCTGTTGATGTGCGGAAATTTATTTATTTATTTAACAATTTATGTACACACTAAATACAGAAAAGAAAAAAGGAACAGAAAATAGTACAAAGGTGATGCTTATTTCTAAAGAAATCTCTTCCAGCATACCTGCGAAAGGAGAATTACCCAATTTACCCAAATTTTAAGGCGTAAAAACGTAATAGACGGACAAACCGTTTTTTTTTTTTTATTAATAAATTATATTAAATTATGGAGTATCCAGTTAATTAATAGACAAATTAAAATTCTAGAACTCGCTAAAGTAATAACTTTGTAACGTTTCATGAACAATTATGGCGCCAATCCAGTGAAACGCTCGCAACTTTACACAAGCGAGCATTCTTGCTCAAGTTGGTATTTTAAATAGAATGCAATGAACAGTGTGTTTAATTAAGTATAAATAGTATTCAGGTCAAACTAAGAAAGGAACAATAATTACCTTAGTGCCTCTCTAATGTTTTATTATGGAAGGGCCTTCTTTTACTTTTCAGGTAGACTCGTTTCATCATAGGCCTACAGCAGTCCACTGCTGGACATAGGCCTCCCCAATCGCACGCCACTCAACTGGATTCTCAGCAACTCTTATCAAGTTGCTACCAGCCACCCTGTGAAGATCGTCGCCCCACCGAGCCTGGGGGCGTCCCACCTTACGTTTGCCGATTCGCGGTCTCCACTCAAGAACACGGGTAGACTCAAACTCAAACTCAAAGCGTTTATTTCAATTACACCTTAGCAGGCACTTTTGAAAGTCAGTAAAACAAAGGCGAAGCTACAGTCACAGACACAAGACATAATAACTTGTGAAAGTACTGTAGTTGCCCATTCCAAAGCGTAGATCTCTATGGAGAAGAATGGGCAAGAAACTCCATGGACACTCTTTTCAACCAAAATATTGTTACAAGATCTTGGTTACATCATTCATGTTGAGATTATACATATATGTGAGAACGATGTAGAAAGACGTGCACATTAAGAGCGTCCAGAGTAAAAGATTATAACTATCAACAATTTAAAAACAAAGTAGTTAAAATAAACCGTGGCAGCTAAGAGATGACCAGTCCCAACTGACAGCGCCCGTTCACGAACATACGTGTTCGAACACGAATAGACGTGTTCTCAACGGTCATCGGTTCTACGGCTAATATGACCGGACCATTGCCACTTCAGTTTACTTATTCTGTAAGCTATGCCTACAACTCTGGTTCTCTGTCGGATCAAATCGTTCCGGATGCGATCCCTCAGAGAGACTCCAGACTCGTTCAGGAGAGTTTAATTAGATACTTATTCAAATTATTTTCCAAACGCTAGTTGACACAGACACTTTTATCAATCGTAAGACGGAATTGAAATATTGCTGCACAAGGATCTTTTGGGGCGCTGTCAAAATGAGAACAATCGAAACTTGATTTTTCAATAGGTACATTCCACAAAATAATAAACTCAAATGTTTACCGATAGCGCCCCTCTCAACGTCATTCCATTCGTCAGTAGTCGTCATTTTAAAATCCATACAGGATTATATTATGTCGCCGCGCAAGTGTATGCTCCTTCTTCTAAAGCATGTCCCAAATCTGATGTCCTTTGGTATGTCCCTCGTTTAACAAACATCGAATCAGATACTTAAACCAATTATAAACTATCCTAGAAATCATTTCACGTCCCAGACGAAGATCGGAGACTTTGTTAAACTTCATCTCCGATTGTACAATTGTTAGCCTACGAAGTACCACTGGCCACAAAACTTGTTACTAACTTGGACGAAGTAAAACTTAAACCTCCTTGAATCAATTGGAATAAGCTTTTGATTGGTTTTGCGCAATCCATTTTGTTAGCCTGTGTTGACATTAAGTTTTTGTTAGTCTTCTTTCGCCTTGTGTTTGGGGTTAATTTGTGAAGACTTGATCACTTTTAATATGTAACTCATGTTTGAATTTCATCAACCAGCTTTATTTATTCAGGGTTGACTCTTTTTTAATTACGAGTGTACCATTATCCAAGAAACATGATTTCTGACTGGCTTTTGTCACCCATAGTAACTTAAGTCCTTACTTTAGTATCCAGGTCTACACGCAGGATTTGACCATTTTAGCTCAAGGTACCCAAAGAGAGAGAATTGAAAAAGTGAAACTTGAACTTTTGTCCTGCAATGAGATGACTAAGGCTGTACTTCAACAACTACATACAACTGAATATCCCAAGCCTTTGAGATCGTTATCTCATTGCGTCTCATAAAGTTCACAAGACCTTATTTGTATTTCAGTTCGAGGAACCCAAAAGCCTCATTTACTTGCTATTTTATTACTCGTAATGATGACAGTTATTTTCAATAAATAGAGTTTCTGGTGCGCCCGGAGGTTTGGCACAAAAGCAAAAACTATAATTAGAGTTTCTTTTTCATGAACACAGACAAGACTATACTAAGGTCCTGTGTTAATGATCATGTAACATACTGGTATTCAGCTGCTGGTGGCAGCTGCTGCTGCTGTGGTTCAACATAGTTGAGAAGAGGCTAGGCAGATGCTAATGTGTAAGTATATGACCACAAATATATGAACGCGGACGAAGCGAACCAAGTACGTATGTAAGATATCATAGTATATATATAAGGATAGTTGGTAGCGCTTTGTAGTTTCTACAGTATATAAAACAAAGTCGCTTCCCGCTGTCTGTCTCTATGTATGCTTAGATCTTCAAAACTACGCAACGGATGTTGATGCGGTTTTTTTTAATAGATAGAGTGATTCAAGAGGAAGGCTTATATGTAAAACATTGAACCCGTGCGAAGCCGGGGCGGGTCGCTACTTTACAAATAAAATTAACCAGGGGAAATGTTACTGTTGATACTTTCATCTACCTGGATCCCACTTAACTTTATGTCTGCCCGTTACAAAGTTACCGGACGGTAGTTTGTTACCTAATGTGACAGTAAACTCTCTTACATTGTCAGTTTTATTAAACGAAATATATTTCGCGAGACATATTGCAATGACACAAAGTGTTATGGAGCTCGTATCTAATAGGGCATGTTGACTTTAGTAGACTTGATAAAAGAACGATCGTTGTTCATCATGTAAGTTTGAAAGACGACAAGCTGGTCTGTTCCGTCAAAAGGAACAATACAACTGAAAAGGACAGGAATTTAGCATAATCAGCAGATAAAGTTCACACTGCTGGGACATTGGTGTCCTTCAACGAAAGGATGGAATCCACGAGGCGACGGGAGTGCGGGTTGGTCACGTGACTTGTTTTTTTTTTAGGACATGCTGATTTTTTCACCATGTTCTCTTTTATCAATGCCATGGTATTAACTTCGTCCAGTATTAAAGTCAAATTCAAGACAGAATACTTTTCTATAAATTCTAATATGATAGTCCTTCTTATGAGAGTAGTATGAGTACATCTGTTATAATATTCCGCTTTTGACAATAAAACTACATTAATTTTCGTCGCAGTGAAGGAACCATAAAAATGCAAAGTCCATCCATTATAATGCAATTTTATGGGTGCCGGCCACCCGGTACCAAAAGTACCATCGCATCGTCGCGTTTCATCGAGGCGTATTATTTCAGAGTACCGTATTTTTAGACGCATTCTGTTTTGTTTAGTTCTACAACGCTGTAAATTCGTGGCATATCACTACATAGTATAAAACAAAGTCGCTTTCTCTGTCCCTATGTCCCTTTGTATGCTTAAATCTTTGAAACTACGCAACGGATTTTGATGCGGTTTTTTTTAATAGATAGAGTGATTCAAGAGGAAGGTTTATATGTATAACATTGACCCGTGCGAAGCCGGGGCGGGTCGCTAGTTCTGTTATAAAACGTTGTTAGATTTTTGAATGAGTACAAACAATTTTCATTTCAAATAAAGTTTTTGTGATAAAATATTATTTTATATTTTATGTCATTTTAAGCTTTTAATAATATTCCTTTCGATAGAAACAGATAACTGTGAGAGAAACACTGTGAGAGAAGTTTCATCAAAACAGTAGGTACTGAGAAAGAAAAACATGTTTTCTTCGAGTTTCCTTTTGCTATCAATGGAAATGTAAAGGTTCGATCAAAATTCTTTGACTGCAGTGTGTACTGCAGTATTTGTCAAAGTCCGGTATTTACAACTCGTCCGTATCTTTAAAACCCAAAGACAATAAAAATGTAACTGTCGATTAACACAGTAAGGCGTGTTCAGCCCATTACCTCTCTTTTTAACTGCAGCGTTTTAACTAACCCGACACGGTTAATTACTGTAATTTACTTGTACATTTTCTGTGTTCTTGACATTTTCTTTGACTTCGCCAATTAGGAAAAGTGTTTGTTGACGGCATATAATTTTATGCTTTGTTTTTATATTGCATTGTAGCGTGGCAGGTACTGCGTGAAAGCATGCGAGTTATTTTTACATAATTTGCATATTTTCATGAAGTTTTTCTTGTTTCAAGTGTTTATAAAAAATATGGAGAACATTTCTTTCATGTTGAATTAGCTAAATAAAAATAATATTTCATCGATTAAAATGGGTGACTTCAAACTGTTGAAGGAAACCTTCGTAAGGAAACAGTCATGTCCTAAACTTCGAAGGCATGTAACATGTCACATGTCTTCGAATTTTCGTATCTCACATCACTCATTCGCACAGGCCCTACGTGGTGGATTACAGCCCATAGAGCCGAGCCACAAAGAGATGACAGCAAACGGGAAGGGGTCCGAAAGGACTGATGCCTGCCAGGGTTGCGGGACGGTTCGAAAGAGATACCGCGGCCCTGGAACACAAAGAGCAAAGTGGGAAAATGGATGGGTTTCAGTCAGTACAAGTCTGACACTCCCTTCCGCTCCGCCCAGAGTGAGAGGGGTAATTTGATGATTACCCATCGATAAAAAAAAACAAGCCCTATATGTCCCAGCCGTAGCAAACCTTATAAGGCTGATTATGCTTATGCTACTTCCTCTGCCGGCCTTTTCAGTACTATCTTGGAGTATGCTTTCAATCGAACCTGAGAAAACAAATGCAGCTGAATACCGGTATTTCACATGGAGCGCCTGCCTAACTGAACCTTTGGTAAGACTGGTTGCCAGAATTTCAGGCCATTGACTACTTGTATCAACAATTGACAGCCGGGCGTGGTTTCCGAGGCACGGAGGAAACTCGGTATGTAATGTGGTGGTCACCCATCCACGGACCAACATAGGGAAGCGCGGCTTAACCTAAAGATCGACCCGAGCGGCTGTAATTATTTAGGCACGAGCTCCTAATGCCTATTGTGTTTTCGGGTATGAAATAGATATTAAAATTGGTTGATATTAAATTATTGTCGTGGCAAGTTTTCCAAAGTAAAGAAGCCTGCCTCCGATACAATATAGACCCCTTATCCTTTACCGTCATCCGCATTATCCCATAACTCATTTCCCGCAAGGTCTACTGAGTTATGGAAGGATATTGTGGTATCCTATTAGAAGATGTGCCATAAAGTACCGCATGTAAGGGGTGCTGGACAAAATGCGGCTTATTTATGATACTTCAGTTGCATGGATAGTTTGTTTCCTTTTTCAGGAGTGGACAGGCGTGTAGCTAAATGTTGTTAAAAGAAAAAAAATGAGGAAAACTTGCTTCTACTGTTGAAAACATGATGGCTGGGCGATGAATTTGTTTTTGGACAAGACAGCTTCTTAACTACCTGAGAAGTGGATCAAAATTGAACTATTCAGTTTGACAGTTAGATAGTTTCAAAAGTGATATATAAATTATACCACAATTACTTACCTACATACAATAGGGTATAAATGCAAGAAATACAAAACTTTTTTTATTTCTTAAAAATGCCTTGTATTGGACCATAAAAACTTTGTGGTACACTTGTTTAATTCTCTAATACAACACTTATTTTACAATTTTAATATTTTATTTAGCGTGTTTTTGGTGAAACCGAACGCAAACACAAAACGCATCGATTCCGGTAGTGACGTCAAAATCCATGTGTCAAAGAAACACTTTTAATTGAAAAGTACTTAAAGTTTCACTAAGATTTTACTATAATATTGTTATTGCAATTTTTGCTTAAATAAAGCACTTACATTTTAGTAAAACTAATCTACTAAGGGCAAAAAATTAGATTAAACAAGGCAGATAGAGGTAAGTGACATCAAAGTCCTGACATGAATGGCCGCCATAGACATGGACGTTTGAACTGTAGTAGAAAATTGCAGGAGTTTCATATATTTTTTGTGCGACAAGCAGTAGTTGAAATTAACTTTTAATTATTTTCTTGGGATGATAGTACTGCATGCATATTCCCTATTAGCTTTAAATCCTTATAATTAACTTTTTTAAACATGTCGGCACAATACACATATAACCAGTATGTACTCAAGAGATTAGATAAGGTTCCTATCCCCCGAGTGACCAGTATATTAATCACCACTCTGTTGCCCAAATCCAAATTCATTTAAGGTCGGCGCAGCATGTCTTCTTCTTCCATACCATTACATACTTTGACGACCCGAATGGCGCAGCGGTAGTGAGGCTGCCTTACGGTCTTAGGGTCCCAGGTTCGAATCCCGGTAGGAGCAAATGTTTGTGTTATGAGCATAGACATTTGTTTCATGGATGTTTATATGTATAATAAGCATGTATTTACAAACAAAAAGTATCTATGTTAAGTAATATCGACTATCTGGTGTCCACGACACAAGCCTCGTTGCTTAGTGTGGCACCTAGATGGCGCTGTGTGTAATGTCCAGCGATATTTATATTTATTGTCATTTATATTTATTGTCATTATCATTTATTTATTTATTTATACTTCTCTATCACTCGCCATCTCATCAGACACCTCCTTTTTTCCACATCTTTCACACAGTCCATCCGTCATTTCTGTGGTCTATCAATGTGAACACAAAAATGCCACGAAGTTTTACACAATATATTTCAATTCCCAATAAACCCTAGACTGCAGAACGAAGATATTACTATCATCGTAAGGAAACTAACACGTTTCCAATAAAATATAATGGACTCGCCCATTAGATTTTATCTCTAACCTGTGAATGTAGACGAGATCGACGCGACGTGGCGGTGAACTAGAAATAATTTCATGATAATGGACCGCTCTTGAAAACTTACTTAACTAAAAGAGAATGGATTATTAATATATTGTCCGTTTTAAAAAGTAAGGGGTACCAGCCTGCCAGGGTTGCGGGACTGTTCGAAAGAGATACCGCGGCCCTGGAACACAAAGGGCAAAGGAAGGAACATGGATGGGTTTTAGTCAGTAAAAGTCTGACACTCCCTCCTGCTCAGCCCAGAGCGGGAGGGGTTATTTGATGATTTCCCATCGGTAAAAAAAAAAAGGGGTACCAGAGAGACTTTCATTGTCTCTGGATATAGGGAGATTGGCTATCGTCTCGTCTCACAACTATGGGTATTGGGACCGACTCCCAGTCTAACAGGATGCAGCAGAAAACCAATATTTTACATGGAGCGACTGTTTATCGCCCTCCAGGGCGCAGTAACCAGTGGCGTGCAGTGCTCCCGAAGGCGGGCAGGCCAAGCAAAAAAAAAAAAACTCGCAACATCACAGCGTCGCTCTACTTAGGATGACCCTCAAATGAGAGACAACGCCATCTAGCTTAAATATAAGGAATTTCAATGGTATTCTGTCAATACAAGAACGAAGGATGTCGCTTCGTTACAAAAAAACCTAAAAAGTAAAACAGAGGGCGCTGTAAACAAAAAAAAATAGTTTAGTTTTCGTTCCGTACCCAATTTTGAGCGTCTGACTGGAATATTTGAAAAAAAAAACATTGAAAATAAGCCTGTAAAAACCAAAGTTATAAATACAAGAACTCACCACATTAATCAAGGTTCAAATCACGATTTTCTGACAATGCAAACAGAAGAAAGATTCATTTGAAATACCGAGTACGAGATGAATTTTGGGTTAATTCTCGTAATTCGGGTATCTACACATTTTCCTTTAGACACAACTTGAATCTTAACATCAAACAATCGTGAACACTTATTGTTTTTAACTTCTGACAAACACATTATCAGCGCAAACTTCACAACAGAACACCATTTTTAAGTAAATAAACAAATACAACAAATAATATTTACACTACTGTACGTTTCAAAACGAATTACAACCGTCAGATATTATAATAATCAAAACATTCAAGATCAGGAAATAAATTTTGCTTGTCACATGAAACAAATATGGCTTCTAAGAAAAATACAATTGTTATTTTGTCAATGAAAAAAACACTACCAAATATAATTGCATCACCGCATACCGTTTTAGCCGGATAATACTTTGTGGGGCAGCCAATCAGTGGCCAGCTAGCCAGCTACACTCGCAGGAGTTTACGCCCCTATTTACTATGTGTGCCGTTCGTATTTCCGTGTATATACACGAAAATACTTATCAGTGTGCTTAAATTTATCAATGGAAATTAGGCCGGCTGGGGCCTTGCCTAGACGGCCGGGAGCGAGCCAGTTACGTCATACGGCCGCGACAAGTTGCTTTAAGTATTATAACAGGCGTTTTATTTTTTTATTTTTGATTAATATAGTTATAATAAATGCATTTGTTGCGTTGTTGGTAGGAATGGTAGGGTAGGCTAGGCCTAATTGCCTCTATGGACGGCACGCCCCTGGCAGTAACTGGGTAATTCGATACCCAACTATCAAAGGTCTACAATTGACAGCCGGGTGTACGAAGGGGATGTTATATTGCACAAATGTGTGCGTTTGCAGTTGCGATTCTTTTGTTCCCATTCTCTTACACGACAGGGAAGAAATCAGACGCAGGACAAGTGATGGTATTTTTTGATCGATTCACATTTCATTGACGTGTCCACGGGCCAATCTAGGCAAGCGCGGCTGAACGTTAAGAATTACAGCCGCGCGGATCGATCTTTAGGTTGAGCTGCGCTTACCTAGGTTGGTCCGTGGATGGGTGACACAAATAATACACCGAGTTTCCTCCGTGTCTCGGAAAGCACGTTAAGCCGTTGGTCCCGGGTGGCATTTGTAGAACTTTGACAGTCGTTACAGGTAGTCAGTGGCCCGAAAGCCTGACAACCAGTCTTCAACACTGACTGGTTGAAAGTTAGACTGGAAGTCAACCCCAACACAGCTCAGAAAAGGCTAGGCAGATGATGATGACATTCCAAAGATACCAAGATTCAAGTTTTTCGAGTCTTGTGTCGTCTTTCTCTTTATAGAGCATTTAAATAACTTAAAAAAAAAACTAGTTTTTTAAAAAAAAGATGAAATTGATTGTCACGCTAAATACAAATTAGTTTCTATTAATAAATAAAAACTTTAGGTACAGAGTTATTTTAACTTCATTACTATCTATACTAATATTATAAAGAAGTAAAATTTGTTAGTAAGTTTGTATGTTTGTAAGTTTATATGTAGGGGGTAATCTCTGGATCTACTGAACCGATTTTGATAAAATTCTTTCATTAATAGGATGCTACATTATCCCCGAGTGCTATAAGCTATATTCACAACGTGCCCGTTGAATAATCAATCAAATATTGACAAGACCCTGAGTCGAGTTAAAAAATCCAAATTCACAGAAACACTGCCTTTGACAGAATTATAAGGCAAGTATCAAAACACCCCTTGCAAGCTATGGTTTTACGGCGCACCTGACCTTACGCTCCTATGCAAAACACTTTCATGTTTATTACGCCACCAGGAAACACCCCTGAATATGAGACCGTGAGGGCAAACGCTTTTGAAGTGAGTTTATTTTATGTAGAAAATATGTGCATATTTTTACACAACTAGTAAGTACCTGTAAAGGTTGAGATAAAGTGGCAGTCTAACAGCGAAAATGACGATGGTACAGTCATTAGTGGATTGGATTGATATCATCATCTGCCTAGCCTTATCCCAACTATGTTCGGGTCGGCTTCCAGTCTAACTGGATTACCGGAGGCATCTGAATACCAGTATTTTACATGGAGCGACTGCCTATATCTGACCTCCACTGTCCACAACCTAGTTAGTACTGCATGGGTAATACGATACCCCTTGGTAAGACTGGTTTCGGACTTTTGGGCCACTGACTACCTGTAACGACTGTCAAAATCTACAATCGAGAGCCGGGACCAACGGCTTAACGTGCTTTCCGAGTAAGGGAGGAAACTTGGTTAGTAATTGGTGGTCACCCATCCACGGACCGACCCGAGTAACTGTTACTATTTAGCCACGAGCTCCTCGTGTGGAATCGAGTCCTCGAGTAGATTTGATTGACATAAGGTAACGAAAACCTTACGTCAATCCTGTTGACAATCGATGTAGAAATACGAAACGCTTCGAGAGGGATTGAACACTTGCCTGCAGGCAAGGCTTGCTTGTGAAAGCAGCGGGAATCCGCTAGATGTTAAACTTTAGAAGCACCGGACCGATCGATGTGAAAAATTGATGGTGCTTGCTAATTTGTATCAAGCCCCGCTTGGCACGCTATGGAGATCAACAGTGGTAGCAAGAGCGGTCTTATACAGTACCCACCCATATTGTTGGTTGACGACCCGAATGGCGCAGCGGTAGTGAGGCTGTCTTACGTTCTTAGGGTCCCGGGTTCGAATCCCGGTAGGAGCAAATGTTTGTGTGATGAGCATGGACATTTGTTTCCGCGTCGTGGATGTTTATATGTATAATAAGTATGTATTTAGAAACAAAAAGTATCTATGTAGTAATATCAACTATCTGGTGTCCACGACAGAAGCCTCATTGCTTAGTGTGGCACCAAGATGGCGCTGTGTGTAATGTCCAGCGATATTTATATTTATTGTCAGAGACAGCTGATATCTGGCATATTCTAAAACTGAAAATTCGAAGACACACATGTGACATCAACCTGTAGTGGGCGTTAGCGATTAGCCCACTTCTTCTCACACAGAACGGAGGCCGGTGTCCCAGCAGTGGGAACTTTAAATGTGACGTTACGTAGGTACCTCTAGAAAAACAAATTATTTATCGTTGAAGAGTAATGTTGTTATTATTTTGCCTAACATATAAACGTACACGCAATGGTAAATGTCCCCTGGGATCGAACCCGGTACGTCTGCGGCTCGGTGACAGTGAAGTTTCAACGGGATATTAATTATGTAGGATGGATCGGTTTACGAGGTTACTTAGCAATAATGCAATGAACCTTTATTTTTCTGGAGAAAAAAGACAGAGAAAACCAAAAGAATTGTTGCCCAAAAAATATTTTGAGTGCTATTGCCATCTGAGTTCCCCAAATCAATTACTAGGCCCATCTCTTGGCAGTACTGGTTGTCAGACTTTTGGAGAGGTGTACCCAATAGTACAGCCACATTTCACCTGTCAATTAATTGCTAGGGACCTATTGCCATCAACCGGGCACAAATCCAGACTCTGTAACTGCGACTGAGAAATTCCTGATCGGCCCAATACCTCATTGCTCGACCCGGAGATCGAACCCAGGAACTCAAGCTTACAACCACTCGACCAACGAGGCAGATTATATTGTAACAATCCCTACAAAACCACAAACACAATAAAAGTCAAAAGAATCCGATCGCCTGCTGACAAAAAGCCAACTATTTATCTTCCTCGCAACAATTTGCCATTATTCACTTACTTTTAAAACAATAAAGACTTTCAACTAGTTGTTGCGTGTCGCGACGACGTTTATTACTAGCAACTAATATGGCTTACAAGGTCGAACCTGCCAAGGAATGCTGTGTGACACGCAATGTTCAACCTTAATGTGATCATTGTTATGTGTGATTGTGGTATGGTAGATGGGTGAGGTTGGGTTTGATTTAGAGTCTATCTAGTTAATTTCTTTTATTATTTGTTTTTTTTTCTTTGGAATTATTTGTTTTGGAGTATTTTCTTCCAGTTTAAGACCACTTCATCATAGCTGGTCCAAAGAAAAGAAGAGCGGATTAAATTATCGAAACTGACGACAGGTTTGGCGCAAAAGTGGTTGAGCAATTAGTTGGAGTTAGCGTACCACTGGTCAGTTTCCTTACTCGTCAAATCCACTAATTCACCATTTTTCTCATTAGGCAGTTTCTGAATTCGCCAATTTCCTCATTTGCCAGTTTTACTAAGTTGTCAATTTCCATATTAAGTTTGTTTCGTTTCGCAAGTTTCCTTGTTCGTCAATTAGTTTAGATTGTCAGTTTTGCTATTTCGTCATGTTCCGAACATGTTACTTTTTTTGTTTGGCGCAGAAGTGGCTGAGCAATTAGTTGCTGCGCTGTGGGTCGGGGGTTCGATTCCCGCACGGAACAAATATTTTGTATTGGTTACAGGTAGTTGTTCCGGTCTGGCTGTTTGTGTTTGTGAGTTTAAATATAAATGTAAACGCACCCACAATAAAGGAGAATTCCTAGTGTGGGGCGACGTATTTATTGACAAAAAAAAATTAGTTGTATAGCATGATCCGCCTCAAATGCCTCTAAGTCCCCACAGGCTACCTTTTCATGAGATATAGAATGTAACACTAAGCGGGCTACTTGTTATTGTGGAACTCATCAGGTTAGTGATCTTCTTCTAAGCGAGGCGATGCCATGATGTTGCAGGACTGTTCGAAAGAGATACCGCGGCCCTGGAACACAAAGGGCAAAGAAAGAAAGAAAGAAAGAAAGAAAATATATTTATTTGTCGCAGGGACATGACGTGCATTATACAAAATAATAAAAACACAAAAAAAAAAATTACAATAAACATACAAAGCATAAATTTAAAAAAAAAGACGTTTGTAGCTTGCATGTCGTGACTGCGACAAGCAGGTTACCACTCAGCATGATGCTGTGCTATGGGGGACCCACAGCACAGCGCTGGTTTTCAGTGGTGACCAAAGGAAGAAACATGGATGGGTTTTAGTCAGTAAAAGTCTGACACTCCCTCCTGCTCAGCCCAGAGCGGGAGGGGTTATTTGATGATTACAAATAAGAAAAAAAGTGTGTAAAAAGACCTATAACGAAGCCGAGGTCCGACGTGTAAAAAAAAACACAGTGTAGATGAGAATCTACACTGTGTTTTTTTTTCTGGATCATACCTGGAAAGTTTTTAGTTACTGACATATTAGTGGTCGAAGTGCCATACCACAAGGTTTTTTTTTTACTACAAGTTTTTAATTTATTTATTGAAGGAAGAACAATCAGTAGCACAATAACAATTAGTCATAATATCTTAAATAAAACATTTTACAATAATTATGCTACCCACTACGTGCTCCACAGATTACAATTTAAAGTATTTAAAACTAGCTAGTAACAACACAAATACAATACATAAACAAAGCTCATTAACTAATATCTGGATTTTTATAAATATTGTATAAATTTATAAGAAAAAATGAAAAATTGTGTTAATGTTATAACTTTTCTATAAATTCCTTCATGAACAATGCCATCATGCGTTACATTGAGTCCTACCATAAACCGTTATTTTTCACCCAAGAAAAAAAGTCATCTGCCAGCAATTCATTCAAAAGTACCTGTAATAAAGTCTCACAATACCTGTTATTTCACCAACATCCATATCCGACACCGGGAGCCAACATTGCTTCATTTTCCCAGAAACATAGCACCGTCCTTTACGAATTCCTCCACATGTAGCCCCTCCACTATAATTCAAGGCAAATGTAGATTTACGTTCATTCACGTTGGCGAGTTTCTGGTCCATGCAACAACGTCTGACCCCAATCCTTTGGAGTACGACATTCTCACATAACATGCTCCCTGTACTGTTGTTTCCTGATTACTTTACCTCAGATTTTGTTTCACAGTGACCTTTATCTCGTTGTCGTAAGGTTGATGTTAGAGGTGAAATAAAAGATAAAGGACTGTAGTGGTGCATGTTCCTTATTCGGGGGTATAAATCCTCTGTTGCCTTGACTGCACTCTGGGGGAAAGTAGATTATTCTTAGCTGAGAACAGATAAAATTTTGACGTTGTAAATCAAAGCTTTGGTTAAATATCTAACACGGTACATGGAATATTTCAAAATTCTCAAATGGTTAAAAAAATACACGTAAAAGCGTCTTTTTTTTTACCGATGGGAAATCTTCAAATAACCCCTCCCGCTCTGGGCTGAGCAGGAGGGAGTGTCAGACTTTTACTGAGTAAAACCCATCCATGTTCCTTCCTTTGCCCTTTGTGTTCCAGGGCCGCGGTATCTCTTTCGAACAGTCCCGCAACCCTGGCAGGACGTAAAAGCGTCTTAGGTCGAATTTCATCAACTGAACTCTAATTACAGAAGATACACAGCTGAAGAATTATTACAGAATTAAGCATCGTTTCATCATTTCAAGCAAATTATTACAAAAAAAAACCCTCCAAGTGCGAGTCAGACCCGTACCATGGTATTTAGGGGAGCCCCCTTTATTTTTTATAATTAGTTGTTAAAGCGTCGGCAGAAATACACAATCTGTGAAAATTTCAACTGTCTACCTACTACGGCTCATGAGATACAGCTAGTTGACAGACATACGGACGGACGGACAGCGGAGGCTTAATAATAGGATCTCGTTGGTCCTCTTCGGAAACGGAACCCTGAAAAACAAAAAACAATCTACACATCTAGATAATACAAAAAGTTACACGTTACACTTTTGGCAAAATATACGTACACATTTTAGCGCAAGAGCGGTGGACATACCTGGGTACAAACACTTTTCAGGGTTCCGACCTTTCAGATAAAATCGAACCTTTATTTATACCTAAGATCACTTTTTCTTCTATCCATAACCATTTTTCGTTCTCATCTCTTCACATGGATAAAATTCAACCTACTGTTAAACAATATATTTTAAGTTTTTGTATATCTTTACTACTATTATTTCATTATATTAATAACAAAGAATAAATAAATAAAATACACCTGTATAAAAAACATTGCCCACCCCGTGACCTTAGCTCGACGATAATATAAATCACAGGTAACCCAAGAACATGATAAGGCTAATAAATTGCGTCAGTGCACTGTGGGCCCAAATAATTTAATAAAAATACATCACTATGAATTTATTTATGAAATTAAGAAACTTCTGAAGTATGCAAATTTCATTGTAAGTAAGGGTAAAAGTATGAGTGTGAGCCATAGAGATAGGAAACGGTAGATGGTGCAAGCTTGCCGGGATCGCGAGGTTAACGCTCAAGTTTTCCGCATGAAATATTTTTTTTGTAATGAACATTACCTAATATCACGCCTGTAACTTAAGAAGGAAAGGGCTGTGGTCTACGTTTTTGTTAGCCTGAACCGTCCCACTCTTGGTGGCCTACCATGACGTCTTAAAGCAGGAGTCATTCCAGTGTGGGAAAGAGATGGCGCTAGAGGAACTGTATAGCTCTGTCTCTTTCCTACACTGGAATTACTCCTGCTTTAAGACGTCATAGTAACCCCCCTGGACAAAGCCCACTTCCATTCCTTCCTCTTCTCTCGGTATTGTGCTGCCGATGTCCAATTTCTGAGGAAGCCATGGTATACGTCTAGTACTTACCCACATTTGGTCAGATATTTTTTCGAGTCCTACGTATCAGGGGTCGAGCCTATTACCATGCTAGTCTGCTTCTAAGAATTGCCTTATAGAAAACCCACAAACATTTTGCCCGACCTGGGAATCGAATCCTTTTGACTCTCAGTAGACCACCGCAGCAGACGAGGATGCCAGTTTTTTTCGTAAGTTTTTAAATTATGATTACAACACCTTTTACTAACCGTATCCATATTACTCAACATCTATGGCCAGACTTTCGAGGCCGCACTTGAATATTTCCGAGACACTTTTTGTACGATTTTTTCAAGCTTGAATTGCAAAGATTGTTTTAAAACTTTTAATGTGTGTTATAATATTAATTACTAACGTAATGAGGAACTTTGTAAACTTGTTCTGAATGTTATATTAATAATTTAACGGTTCAGAAATTGTTTGAAACTTTATTTGCGAAAGGTTTTATTTATTTACATGTCTTTTTAACTTAAATTTTTCTGGACTAGTTTTATAACTTTTTATTTGCTGTTTTCGTGTTTTATTTGATTTCTCCATGTTGTTGGCTTATCAAAGAGGGAGATAGCAGGCACATTGAAAAGTGGTTATCAGCAAAACCATACTTATTTTTAACCGACTTTCTTCAAAAAGGAGGAGGTTCTCAATTCGGGTGTATTTTTTTTTTTTACCGCATAACTCCGTCATTTGAAGAATTCTTTTTTCATCTGAAAGCATATGCTTCCCGATTAGTCCCATAGAAATTTCATCAAAATCGGTTGAGGAATTTGGTCGTTTTCCTCACGATAATTGTCTCATCACGCGACGTCGCGTGAAGGCGCTTTGATGTACATCACGCGACGTCGCGTGATGGTGCCTCAATCTTTAAAGGTAAAAGGCAAAAGTGATTGACTGATGTATCAACGCACAGGCCAATCCCTTAAGGCTAGAAAATTTAAATTTCGCACACGTATTCCTCATAAGACGAATGCCCACTAAGGAAGGATTTTTGGGAATTCCACCACTAAAGGTAAATTAGGGGATGGAAGATGGAGTGAAAGACCGTCAGTTTTGAAGTTAGGATCTTCAAATTTTGTGTTTAGGCTGACGATTGAAAATTAATTGATAGGTGTGTCAGCGTTTTTGTTAATTCTACTCCCGAAGGGTTAAACGGGGGATGAAGGTATGTAACTATGTTTGTTCGGGTGGCAGCTAGCAGCAGATATCTTCAACCGATTGAGCTGAAATTTTGCACACACCTTTGGTTCTGGTGACAATACATTTTTATGACAGACATGCCTTAATCCTGCTGCCAGGATCGTCGTTGCCAATCAAGAGGTTGTGAAGTGGCGCCTGTACCTGCGCTGCGTGGGGCATGAAACGCCTATAAATATTGATCATGCCCAGAAATCAGCGCAACTGACGAGCGTCCTTGGGCTGTGGGAACGTCTTTATGGCCTCGACCTTGGTGTCCAGTGGCTTTGTGCCCTTCTCGGAGATATGGTAACCTAAGAAAGTTACCTCCGGGACACCGAAAACACACTTGAACGTGTTGACCAACATGCCGAAGTCCTTTAACCTATTAGAAATAATACGGAGATGCTCCTCGTGCTCTGCTTCAGACATAGAGAAAATTAAAAAATCATCTAAATAACAGTAGCAGAAGTCTAGCCCTCTGGTCATCTCGTCGCCAAAACGTTGAAAGGTCTGCCCTGCTTTGAGTCCAAACGTCATGTACGGAAATTTGTGCAAGCCGAACGGTGTGGTGATGGCGGTCTTGGGAATATCTTCTGGGCTGACAGGTAATTGGTTGTAGGCTTTCATGAGGTCGATGGTGCTGAAGATTTGGCAGCCTGCAATGCTGTGTGCAAAATCGTGAATGTGCCTAATCGGATACCTGTCAGGGACTGTTCGCGCATTGAGCATGCGATAGTCTCGGCAAGGTCGCCATCCGTTGTCCTTTTTGGGGGCGAGATGGAGTGGAGATGACCAGGGACTCTCTGAAGGTTCAGTTCCATTGGCCAGCATCAGCTGGAACTCCTGTTGAGAAATTTTTAATTTGTCCGGCGCTAGTCGCCGAAACGGAGAAGATACTGGTGGGCCTGAGGTCGTGCGGATATAGTGTACGGTGTTGTGTGTAGGTGCACGGTGTATACCCGACGGTCGGATTATGTCAGGAAACTCCCGGAGTATGTCGTGATATGTACTGTCACCAATTCTTACCTTCACCGAAAAAACAACATCAGAAGGACGAGCAGGAAAAGCAGGGGTCGCGAGTGTTGTATTAGCGTCGATTAAGCGTCTACAATCAAGTAATAGTGTGACAAAAAATCGACACCTATAATTGGCTTGGTCACATCCGCCATATGGCCTATCATGGCGCAACCCTATACTTAATTTTAAATACGCGTACCCGTAAGTATTTATCCCACTACCGTTAGCAGCACATAGTTCATAACTAGTTTTGGTTCAGCGCTCTTTCATAGCCGATCTAGGGAAAACACAGACGTCACTTACCGGTGTCGATGAGGAACTGCATCTTCATACAGTCAGTCACGAATAAGCGACCAGTGCTACGGCAGTCGCCGGTCGCCATTATCGACTGCCCGCGACTTTTCCCGCGTGGTCGCAGGGTTGTGTGTACCTCGTTGCCTTGTCGCCAAACTTATAATGGTACCAGCAGGTTGTCCATTTCCTGACATTGGAACTTGATCTTCTGGTTCCCGATCTACCCCGACTAGTACTTCTGCTGGACCTTTGTCTCGACCGGGACAGTCTGTCAACCTGCTAGGTGAGCGCCTGCACTTGTCGAGTGAGTTCAGCGATATGACAACTCATCTGTTCCATGCTGCTTCCTGATGTCGGCGCAGATGTCGCTGCTACTTGCGGGCTGGCTGGCACTACATCTTGTATGCGGTCCGCCAGCTCGGCCACTTCTTCTAGACTTGCCTTGGCCTGCGAGGCGATGATGCTCTGCGTACTGCTCGGCAGGCGGCTGGTCCTTCAGGTACGTCCGGTCCCGCTAGGTGGCGCAGATGTCGCAAGAACTGCGAGGGCTTGCGGTCACCAAGCTCCTCGTGTGTTAAGAGCTGCTGCACTTTCTTTTCCCTCGACGCGGATAACCTCTTCACAAGTTCCGCCTTCAGCCTCTCATACTTGTCTGAAGCTGCAGGAGCCGTGATTATATCCTCGACTTCCGAAGCGTATATTGGATCTAAGCTGCCAATCGCGTGGTGAAATTTCGTGGCGTCGACAGTGATGTTTGCCAGCGCAAACTGGCTCTCCAGTTGCGCAAACCACAACGCCGGTTTTTCGGGGTAAAACGGCGGTGCCCGCACCCGACACGAAACACATCATAGCCCAAGGCATCTTGAAAATTTGAAAATTTTTCGCCTCCTTCTTGCTGACTCGTAATCACGTTGGGGTCACCAGTTTGGGATTATGAATCCCAAACTGGGACGGGACGTGACGTTGGGTTTGGGACGTGAAACAGTCAATATGTTTTTTAATCTTCAATTTTCTTAAGACTTTATAATGACATGATCTTTTTATTTTTTTCTTCAAATTCAACGAAACCATAGACGTTGGAAAAAGGTTAACGCTACAAAACCTTACCTACCCAAAAAAAAACAAATATAATATATTTAACCTAAATTACAGCTTTGTTTGTTTTAACCTCTGCACGCGAGAAGATAATTAATTCGCTGCAAAGGTTTCGTGATCTGGATTGAGCATGGGTCCTTTGACCTTAACCTTCGGTAATTATACCTAAAAATAAAAACAATATATTCAAACAATAAAGAAAACAGTACAGAGGCTGATCCGCCCTGTTTGTCTACTAAGTTTTAAAATTGGAATTTTAAAGCTGTTAGAACTAAACTACGAAAACAAATCAAAGGGTGAATTTAATCGTGTTTTTTGTTTCTACAAGATAATAAAACTACAACGTTTTTATTTATTTTTAACTTTTTTACAGACATGACAAACTTCCTGGATTGTCTAACGTTAAAATCATCATCAGCGTAGTCTATTCTCAATAATTTTGGTGTCGGCTACAAGTCTTACAGGATGCAAATGATTAGCAGTTATTTACGTAGTGAGACTGCCTACCCCAACCGTTTAGGGTAATGCGATAGCCCTTGGAAAGACTGAATGATCAAAGTGATATTGAAGTCCTATATGAGAATTCCAGTAGAGTGAGCCCAGGTACCTAATTTTTATTAGAGAAGTACCTACCATCTATTAAAAGTTTATAGGTCTTAAGTAGAAAACAGCTTTTAGATCTGCAGGTGAAGGCTTTATAGTCCTTTTTCCTAAAAACTTTTTCCCAATTCCCCTTGCCAGACACAACCCCTCGAAAGCTCTAGAAAAGAACATCAATCACTAACTTAGGTATCTAGTAACATAATGAAATTACTCCCACCGACAGATTCGGTGATCAAAAGTAATTAAATAAGTATCTATTACTTAGTGAGGGGACTGTTCCCGCTTCATTTCGCATTGCTAACTAATTTACTGACAGGCTGGAGTAATCGAGAGGATCCTGGAAATTTACTGAGACGATATATCGTTTCCTTTAAGATCTGGCCAAACTGAGGTGAATCCCGTGGGATTCGGGATCAAATCTGAAAGATTGAAAATGAAAAACAGCAATAGTACTTCGAAATAAATTCTTTGAATAAGGGTGGAAACCGTATCAAAATCTTTTGCACCATTAGAAGAAAAACGCGGTCACACACGCAGAAACGCTTTGTTTTATAACAATGACATGAATTTGAGTAGAGAGAAGCAACTATTGTACTGTTAGTTTTTATTTATTTTATATCCATACTTGTCTGAAAGGAAACTGCTGCCACTGTGTCATTGTAGCAATGGAATTAATAACATTCAGAATGATCAGAATTAGGCCACGAGATCAATGAGAAGCAATCACATGTGACTGAGATGAGAATGCTCAGATGGATGTGTGGTGTTACGCAAATGGATAAAATAAGGAATGAGTAAATAAGAGGAAGTCTGAAAGTGTAGCCGGTAACTGAAAAGTTTAAAAGTTGTGTGGTAATCAGTTATCGTGATATGGACATGTGATGTAGAGGAATTAGGAAAATGTACTGAGAGAGAGACAAATTTTGAGTATGAATGTATGAGAGTAGAGGAAGACAAAAACAAGATGGATGGACTGTGAGTAACAGAGGAATGGAAGAAGAAGACATGATGTGCCAAATCAATTGGGATAAGGGAAGAATGATGAGTAAATGGTAAAGAACAGCGAAATAATTTTGTTGTAGAATAAAGTATTGGGTTATTTATTAAGGTTTTAAATGAGAATTTCTCGGACAATAAACTGGTCTATTCTTTCAGACAATACAGTTTTCCGGCTCATATTTTATGAGGAAAATTCTATCATTAATCATCATTAACTGTAAATTGTTTCAAAGCACAGTTAACTAGTCCCGGAGCGCCAGTCATTAACTATTATTGTTTGGTACGAAATTAATATTTTAGCGTTAATTGATAATGTCAAATGTGACGTTATTTATTGTTGACCTTATTTGCGTTATTATTTGAATACTAATAGTTGGTGTTTTCACGCTCGGATTCAATATTGGTTTGATGGACTCATGTTATTTATGATAATTAAATTAAGTTTTTGTGTTTACCACTGAACATTAATTAATACATGTACGGGAATAATAATATATAATATATGTTAGAGTTTCTAAGTGATGGGAAATTATGGTCAAACAAGAGGAAAATCAAGGAGGAGCTCGTGGCAGAATAATAACAGCCGCTCGGGTCGATCATTAGGTTAAGCCGTGCTTGCCTAGGTTGGTCTGTGGATGGGTGACCGCCCATTAGGTACATAGACATTCATCTGTAGATCTTTGACAGTCGTTACATTAAGTCAGTGGGCCAAAAAGTCTGACAACCAGTCTTAACAAGGGGTATCATATTACTACCTGGGTTGTGGAGGTCAGATAGGCAGTCGCTCCATGTAAACTGTATTGGTATTCAGCTGCATCCGGTTAGACTGGAAGCCGATCCCAATATAGTTGGGGAAAGGCTAGGCAGATGATGAAGAAGAAAATCTAGTGGGGAACAACAAGATACACGCAGCTATCAGCTGTCTCAACTGCCTGCCTGATAATAAATTTCACATCAACTCATGCAAACTACTTTAAACTACCTTATTTTCTATCACATTGCATCTTAACATTTTGTAATCTGTTCGCTGAATTTATTCAAATAACATTCAAAATCAAATCAAAATCAATCAAAATTCGTCAAATAACTTACGATGCAGCTTCATTTTCTAGCCAATGAAAGCTCATAATTACACTAACACAAAAACCCAAATGTATCAAACATTCCTTCTTGCTTATTGACATCATCGTGTAACTGCAAAAAACAAAACCGACTTCCAAAAAAACACTAAACAAGTTTAAAATAACTTGACTTTCGGAAGTCGGTGTCTTTGTGTATCATTGACTTTAAGCCACCGACTTCCGAAAGTCAAGTTATTTTAGTGTTTTTTTGGAAGTCGGTTTTGTTTTCGCAGAAAGTTTTATTTTTATTTTACCCTTTTTAGTTTTAGTACACAAATTCACACAAATTCTTGTCATGAAGTATAGATAGTAAAAACCACAAAAATCGGTTGCGTAGTTGAATAGGACAACGCACTCACACGGACAGATACGATAACCGAATAAAATATATTTTATAGATTCGAATACACAAGACAAGAAAGAATAACACAGGTTCTTTACCAAGTAAAGGTTAAAATTAAAAGTAAAGCTTTCAAAAGGTGTACAAAGGTCTCGCCATATTGCTGAACACCTCATAATTTATTACGATCTTTCCCCAATCTGTTAAAAGCGTCCAAATGGTATCCTTGGCCCACTTTTGCGGTGTGATCCTTCATAAATCACCCCACTTTGTAATTTAAAAAGTTCACTTTTCTGCATGTATCTTTAAAATACGATCCAACTTAATCCACAAATTTAACTACGTGATCGATGAATTACAATAAAACAAAAAAAAAAACATAATCAGAAAATTATCAAACAATAAGATAAATTAAACAGCACTCATTTATAACAAAGTGCAGTAATTATAACATCAACTCTTAATTAAATTTTGAGACACTTTTAGGTTCAATATTTAATTCTTATCAAACTAACTATAATACTTTATTAATTAAAAACTAATTAATAAAATAAATAAACTAACAACAAACTACAAAAGGGCATCGAAAAACTTCTCCTCAACGCTGTCAGCCAGTAATGTAAGCCCAAGAGACTGGAAAAAGAAAAATAGCGTACAATTATGTACAGTCACGAGCACCAATATGTAAACAATTAACATTTTTTTAAAGTGTTTTTCTCCTACTGTTCTGATTAAAATTGAAAGATGTTACGAACATAGTATTCTGGAACTCATATTTCTTTATGAAAAAGATCTTATCTCCAAGTCACAACCGTTATTTCTAACGAAAATTACTTTTACATTTATGAAAGTGTATACATATTGGTGCCCATGACTGTATGTCTAAATCTTGCAAAAAAACAGATAGTAAAAAATTGTAAATCTTTCGAATTAATAAAATGTTTTAAATTAAAAATATTTTATGGTCAGGGAAAAAATGCCCTGCGAGAGCGTTTACTGACTAATCTCATTGGTCATGTTATTCGCCTAGTTTATTATACTAGCTATGTCCAACCAGAGTAAAACGGACATGGCAGCTCTTAGCATGCTGTTAAATGTTCTGTGTAATGTATTGTTGGGTGTGTACCGAACTCGACCAGAAAAGTGTTTTCAGCAGGAGTCCTGTTATTTATTTTGTAAAACAATGTTTTAGTTTTCGGATTCATAAAAAAAAATAATATATATAAATAATTGTCTAATAATCTATATCTCTTGCTTCGATAAGGAAAAACATCGTGAGGAAACCATGCCTGAGAGATATTTCTCAATGAAGGTATGCTTCGTAAGTATGTTTCGCGTGTAAAGCCAAGTCAGGCTCATGGGTGGCATTAAAACTCTGACACTAGGTGAGGCATTAACCACATGAAAAAGAAAAGCAATAGTGCCAATATATCTCAACAATATATGTATATTTACCAAAACAATCTTACTTACGACATCTTTCAAACGCTGTTAAAGTTTCTTACAAAAAATTAAATATTTACAAAAACAAGATAATTTTCTTTTCATTTGTTATATAATGTTCCTGAGCCCAAATCAAAACAATCAGCCGTAATGTGATTGACATTCCACCTACAATCACTGAAAATACATGAACCCTGAAAACACAACACTCTTTTTTTTGTGCAGTCGTGTAAAAAAACGTAAATACAATTCCGACTATCATCACCCAACTTAGAACCTGTATATCAGTGCGCGCGTGCGTTACGAGCTTGCAACACAGCCTTCAGGCTTCAGTCGGTTTCAGGAGTCGCGAGAACAAGGCGCGCCGCCCTAGCCGCCCGCCCAAAAAGTTCGCGTGAAAACAACTGTTGTTTCAAGTTTCATGCTGTGGTTCTAAAGTGTTGTTAGTGCTCTGTTGTTGTGTTGTGAAAAGTTTCTTGGTGTAAGGTATGTATTTTAGTCGTTGTTTTTAATTTTAGAAATTTTCGATGAATTTTTCGGTGTGTTTTGAAACAATTTGTTTAATGTTTAACTTGGAAAAAGTAACTATAAAAAGTGTCTTTTTACGGATACAATATTGTTTAAAACTTACAGACGTTTTTGAGTTAATATTAAGATTATTTTTAACTTGGAAACACATTATTTATATTTACTGATATCACTCAATATTTAGAACTGAAAGGTTTACTTATCTTACTTATCCTATTTTTTTTTTAAGAACTTAATTTCTGGTCCCGCACTTGTTGAGGGACTGTTCAAAAGAGACACCGCGACCCTGGAACACAAAGGACAAAAGAAGAAACATGGATGGGTTTTAGTCAGTAAAAGTCTGACACTCCCTCCTGCTCAGCCCAGAGCGGGAGGAGTTATTTGAAGATTTACCATCCGAAAAAAAAAAAGCATTTCTAAAAATTTTAATTGAATTGAAAGCTAATTCAATCACTCTACTCATAGACGAAGTTTATTTTAAGCAGTAATTCGATTAAACTAACTAGGCCAGCTTTGAAAATATTTACATTTCAGCTGTAAGTAGTCGGCAAACGTTTGCATTTCAGGTAGTGTTTTAATTGAATTACTCTACAGTTCATTAAAAGAAATGTTAACGAAGATAATGAGATTACTTGATTTATTTCAAGATGTTTAAAGGTTCTTCTAAAATTAATCTTTACTTACCTCACAAAAAAGAAGCTGAATTAATTCATTATGAATTTTCGTTGTAAACAATCGTTATGAATTTTGAATGGTGAAGAGGCCCAATTGGTGAAGTTCGCCCAGCAGTGCTACCCATAGTAAGTTCGGTGGGCAAGGAGGGCAGGGTCAATTTCAAGAGGATGGGTAACATTTGCAAGCAAAAAAAAACTGTAATCACTGATAAATTTTCCAAGTATGATGATTACCAACTTTAATCTGCGGCTTTTCATTCAGAAATAGAAACGCATATTTTCAGAAGTGGACGTTTTGGAACAGTATGGTCATCTTTTAGGTCAGTAACTTGGTCTATCTTGTTCTACGTTCGAGTGAAGTAAGTTCCTTCGTGTTGTTAGGCCTTAGGTAATAACACTGTAATATTTTAACATTGTTATAATCAAATATTTTTGTTTCCATGGAGTTTCCTGCCGGTTCTTCTCCATAGGAAACTACCAATCCGAACCGTGCACCTATCTTTTGACGTCTCATAAGTCATTTACTCGTAGCATGCGATTAGGTAAGCATAATCAGCCTATGATATTCCCACTGCTGGGACACACGGCCTCCTCTCTATGAGAGGGAGGGAATGGGCTACAATCCACCACGCTGGCCCAGTGCGGGTTGGTTGATGTCACATGTCTTCGAATTTATAGTTCTAGGGCATGCCGGTTTCCTCACGATGTTTTTCTTCACCGTTTTTGAGAGCAGTGGTTATGAAATAAATTACACAAAGTAATGCGCCTGCTTGGGTTCGAACCCATGACTTACTGTTCGTAAGTCGGGGCCGCTACCACTGGGCCACCGCTGTTCCCCATTTACTCGTAGGTTTTTGTGAAATAAATTATTTTGGATTTAAGTATCCTTGTAAAAGGAATTAGGGTTAATTAAAATGAAAACCACATCAGATAAAACGCTTGTTCACGTCAAATAATTATTAATAGTATTAGGGACACGAAGGGTTAAAGTTTTCCGATCAGACCCTTTTAACGAGTTTTCAAAAGCTTCTAAACTTTGCACCACTTCAAAATGGTTATCGGTAAACCTGACCTTTGAGTTAACAACCACACACCCACATGTGTGTGCATTATTGATAGTTTCACTGCAGGCCAAAGGCCTTTTCTCAATAGGAAGAATACATTAAAAACACGTTGTTAAATTTGTGTTGGAAATTTTAAGTTAGACATTCTTCAACATAAGCCGTTGGTCTTGGCTGTCATTTGTAGATTTTTGACAGTGGTAGCAGGTGGCCCGAAAGTCTGACATTCAAACTTAGCAAGGGATATCGTATTACCTAGTACTAACGGGTTGTGGTCATCAGTTAGGCAGTCACTTCATGTAAAATACTGGAATTCAGCTGCATTCGGTTAGACTGGAAGCCATTCCGGCATAGTTGGGAAAAGGCTAGGCAGATGATGATTCTTCACAATGAGATAGTCAATGGTATCTTAGGATAGTTTGCTGGGAAAATATCACATTTCGAGTGGATTAGTAGTCTGTTAGTCAATTGCAATATTCATCTAACTTAATAGACAGATGGTTACGGGCGAATTTGATGCGCGAATTCTTCCCTGCTGAAACACTAGGAAGTGACACTTCGGGTGACTGTCTTATGTTTTTTTCACACTTAGAAAATACGACTACTTGTACTAATTTTAATACATGACTTGATTTTGACCATAAACTTAACAGCTCTGACAAAAACACAAACAAATTAATATAATTGCACTTGGCATTGATAAATAAAATAAATTGTAATGAATCATTTTTTTACAAATAGTTTTTTGATTTAATTACTTATTGAAACAATGAAAACTTCATTGAGTTATTTTTAAAACTGCTTTCAATTTTCTTCTTCTATTGTTTTGTCTCTTGAATAACATTTTTTCAAAGAGCTTAGATACTTTCGTTCTGAAGACACTTTTAACTTTATTATTAGTTTTCTTTGAATAATTATAAGTATGCTGATCTTGGAATGACATGATAGAATAATTAATTTAAATGCAGTAATAGGTCTCGAGTTTGAACCCAAGGCACGCACCTCTGAGTTTACGGATTCATGTGCGTATTATATGTATAATTATCACTTGCTTCGGTGAAGGAAAACATCGTGAGGAATCGCTGGTTTCCTTACAATGTTTTCCTTCACCGAAGCAAATGATAATTACACATGCATTATAAAAATCGTCGAAATATTTCTCTCAGGAATGCTGATGCCTGAGAGATCTTTTTCAACGGCATGTCAACCCAAGTCCCTCTGACTTGACTTTACATGCCGTCGAAAAATATTTCATGTCATAAAAATTCTGACACCAGGTTAGGCACTAACCACACGATAACGAAGAAAGAAGTAGGCACACTTCGATACTAAGCAACTTTGACATTGTGATGTGTATAGATAGCGGTAATATGGTATGTAGGCCAGCTGCTTGCTCTAATCGTCGTAAGCAATACTCAGGTCCTCGGTTCGATTCCCAGGTTGGGTAAAGTTATTGGGTTTTGCAATGGATTTTCTCACTTGCAGCCACGGAGTCTGGATGTGGGCCTGGTTGATGATTATAAGCTGCCCCTCTGTTACGCGACTTTAATATAACTGACAAAATGTGGGTGTCATTATAGTGTTAGGTACACCTCTGTCTAACCCTTCGGGTATTACAGGGCGTGAGATAGCAAACTTGTTTCATCACTATTAAACATAACTGAACAAAATAAGGTACTCATAATTTACTAAAACAGTAATAAGCAAATATGGCCCCACTTTACACACTGAAACATAGCAAATATTTGAAACTCTACGTCACATTTTGAACTATTTCGTACTTTTCTTTGTCATACATTTTGCTCGAGGTAATTTCAAACGTTTGCCTATGGCACAAGCATCAATTTAGGTTGCATTCTTATATAGGAAGCTCCGTATTACGAGATTTGCGAGTTTAACTTAAAACGTAACTGTGAAATACGAGTGCAGTATAGTCACACCTCTACCTAACCCTTTGGGGATATACAGGCGTGATATTAGTTACGTTATATTTACGAGTAACAACTTTAATAAAAGTGGAATTTTTTCTTCTTCGTGTCGGTGATTCTCAGGGTTATTTAATTATATTTGTTTCGACCAGGACTCAGCCACATCGATGGCGTTGATGATGGCTTTGGACAAGTGCCGTCGAACATCAGTTCGAAGGCCAATATTGCCGGTTTATTCTGGTCCAATGATCATCACACTGTTTCACCAGACATGTTCTTGAGTGGACACCGCGAACGGCAAGCGCCGTGTACGGTGGCACGGGCTAGGTGGTGCGATTATCTCAGCAGGGTAGCGACTGGATGGGATTTGTCGAGAATCGAGTGAAGTAGCGTGCGATTGAAGAGGCCTTTGTCCAGCAGTGGACTGCTGTAGACTTATGATGATTTTATGTTTACGAGAGCACGTAAACCATCTCCTTATCACAAATGTTTGTGCTTCATTCAGTGAAGAGAATAATGCAAATGGCACGAAAACACAAATATTATGCATTGTTATACTCACCCATTGTGTGCGTTGTGAACAATTCCTATTTTCTTAATATTTTTCCTTATTCTATTATCATGTTTTTCTTAGCGCTTATATAGGTATTGGTAATATTCGCGCTGCGAACAAAATATTTCCGATTCTCTTTACTTCCAACCCAGTTTCTCTAATATTTCTCTACTCATCATCCAGAGACCGACCAATCTCCACGCCGCTCCTGCGCCAGCCTCGTGTTTTACCAGCGATGGAAACAATGTCGTCTGCCCATCTTGCCACCGGAATTCCAGCACTTCCAGTCCTTGTACGGCACCAGCTATGATCACCGCTACTTGCCAGGTGGTTTCAGTATTGTACCCAATATCAAACGAAAGTAAGCAGCCTCGTTGGTCTCAGGTTGCAAGTATAACTGCTGAGGGTGAGGTCCTGGTTTTGATTCCCAGGTCGGGAGAAGTGTTATTGGGCTTTTCCATCAGGAATTTTCCAGTAGCAGCCACGAGCCTGGATTTGTGTCCAATGGATGACAATAAGCTCTACAATAGACTTACAAACATAACTGGCAAAATGTAGGTGTACTTTTAGGTACACCTATACCTAACATGCGTCTTTTTCTTTGTGTGCATGGTTAGTGCCTTCCCTGGTGTCAGAGTTTTTAGGCCACCCCATGGGCGTGATGTCATGGTAAGCTAAGTGACTAAGCAACAAACAAAGCACATATATCTACTTTAACACAGGTCAACTACTATTTAGCCTGCAACCCCCAGGGATTATAATAATATAGGTAACCCAATATTCCATTTTCCAATGCTATTCGGATACAGATGGACACGCAGTCCATTCACCCGATTTTAAGGGCCCCTTGGGATGAAACCTGATCAAAACAAAAGTGCTCCAATAAATTGCCAACACCCCGTATACGACCCCATCAGGTGATTTAAGTTGCTACTCTATTATGTTAAGCGAGACGCGGGTTTGTCAGTTGTTTCATTCTTAAGAACATTTTACTTATATTTACTATTAATTTGTGAGGATCGATGGATGGATGTTTCAAATCAAATTAACTTAACATATTTTTTTGTTGTTGTATGATCCAGTGTGAATTGGACCACGGGATCGTATTTCGAGGGTAAAAAGTATCCTGGACATAAAATTAAGAGTTCGGTAGATGTACCGAACTTCAGGTGAGCGAAGCCGCGGGTACAAGCTAGTAGCGTTTAAAGCAAGTAACGTCGGTGACTCTGACATGCTCTGAGCAATGAAGCAGTTTCGTAATGTTGATAACATTATATTTAAATATATGGAATTAAAATGAAGGGTGTAACAAGACCCCTGAACGAAGCCAGAAGGCACTTTTTCTCCCCATCATTGCGATCATCTTTTTGTACTAGACCATACCTGGGAACCTTCTAGTTACAGAGATATTGGGGGTCAAAGTTCCAACTTTTTCACAAGTTTTTTTGAAATATCAGTTTTTAATGTACTTTTTTTACTTTAAACACCTCTACAAGCCCCGTACTATTCAATCCATTCATGTTCATTCCATCACAATGTTTTAAGTGCGTTACATTGAGTCCTATCGTAAAACGTGATTTTTCGCCCCAGAAAACAAAGTCGTTTCCCAGCAATAATTTTTGCGTAAAGTTACTTAGTTTGATGTACGTAATGCTTGGTTGACGGTTTCGTGAAGGATCCTGTTACACCTGTATAGATTAAAACTCGAAAATCAGCACCTGCCTGCCTTTTCCCAATGTTGGGTCAGCATCCAGTTTAATCAGATGCAGCTGGATACCAGTTCTTTCCAAGGAGCGACTGATGCCTATCTGACCTTCCCAGATAGTACAATACTCCTTGGTAACTTCGAAGATCGCTACTACTCGTATTATTTACTTTATTTAGCCACAAGCTCCCCTGACTCGCACATGTTTGTATCACCTAATAAATAATGTCAGACTGGTAATAAACGAAAAACGTAAAAGTGATTGTATTGAAAATGGCATGTACGTGATCAAAAATAAAGCTGTTTCTATGTTAAAGCTTATTTCTTTGGGAATGAAATAAACATCTGTTTAATGGACATTTCTTGAATTAAGTCTAACGTAAAATATTTTGCGTCTATGACTTTAAAAAAGAGCTATTAATTCAAAAGCAGATCGTACTAGTTTTCTTTTCTTTTAAAAATCTTGAAAATGCATTGTCTTACTTCGAGTCGAACCTTTTTGCTGTAAGGAATGAAGATTTGAAAAGCATCTGCATTCTATTCACGGACTTTTTACCATAAATTAAATTCAGTTTTTGGTTTTCTTGCTAGTCGTCTGCATATTTATAATTCAGCTCAACTTTCAGCGTAGAAAGATCTCATGAAGTCTATATTTTTATTCAGTTTAAATGATATCTAATACTGTTCTTTGAAACTATAACTCACTCTTTAGTTTTATATGTTGACTGAGTTTATTTTTACGCATAACCTTAATTAATGAACTCTCCTTCAATCAATTGAAAATAAATATAGTTTTTGTCTGAAACTATTTTCAGACAAAACTATATTTTATCACAATAAATCGAATGTAATCTGTGGTGTCCATGAATCATACTCTGCCATCCGTCATACCGTATCTATTTACAAAATACAGAGAAAATCTTTTAATCGAAAAAGTTAAGAACACCGAACCTATTGTACTTGAAAATAAACACATTCATTTTTTTACCTATCGCCTCTAGGTACCAGCTTACCACGCGTCGTCGGTGGCAACACTGACCTTGAGTAGACCTACGAGTAGTACGGAGTTTCAGTAGATTATGAGGCCAGTTTCTGCTGGTTTACTAACTGCTGACAAGCGGCTGAACCTAATAACAGTAGTACCTGACTTTGTTTTTGATCTTCAATCTTTTGAGCTTTTACCCGCGGCTTCGTCCACGTAGAGGTCGAAAATATCCTAGTGGAACATGTACATACCAGGATTAAACTGTCCTTAATCCACCAAGGTCTTGGTCCAACTCCAAATGGGAGAGGATCGCCAACCACTAAATTAAAAAAAAAAAACCGTTTAAAGTGTCAACTTGTAAAGTTCATGGACAGGCAGATCTGCGAGGTGCATTTAAAATATTATTGCAGATTAAATGCATCAGTTCTGCACTGTAGTTCCAAAATCAAAACCCCTGTTTTAATACCTACATTTTTTGTCACAAAACCTAAACAATATCCAAAACCGATCCACCATCCCCATATTCCATCCTGTCGTTCCTAAAAACGTAATATAGCGCATCCTGCTATATTTCATGGCATTCCGCCATTGTCTGGCACCGTGATTGATGTCCACAATATTGGTTATGGTCGGGTGTACATATGAAAAATTATCAACCGAGTGGATATTAATTGTGTTACATAGGTAGGTTTCAGATACGATGGTTCAGGGACAAATATGGCAAAATTGTGGTGTTCCTTGACAATTCATGGATTTTAACTTCCGGTCCGGACTCCAATTTTTTTGTCCATGCCTTTTTTTAGTTTGTTTTGTAAGTACTTCGAAAATTATTACTAGGGGCGGTTTTAGATTAGCATTTTTTTCGTTTTTAGACGCGCGTGTACTTGTGCTTTTTGGCTCAAGCGAAACTCGTGCGAGCGTTGAGGTGCTTCGAACTCGTACAGGCGTGACAAGATTCAATAGTCACTTTTTCAGACAGCTGTCATTGTCAGAATAAGCGCGTGTACGAGCGTAAGCCGGTACGACCATAAACGCGCTCCAAAATACGCTAGTCTGAAACCGTCCCAGAAGCAAGCTATTCCAAACAAACATAAATCCTAGCCTATGTTGTGGTCGACTTTCTGTCTCACTGAATGTCAGTTTTTTACACGAAGTTACTGCATATCTAACCCCTATAACTCAGTTACAGAGTAGCACGATACCCCCTGGTAAGATTAGTTGTCAGACTCTTAGAACATACACGTAATATCTATACGTAATTTACCTACTACGGACAATATAATTGCGACCTCAGGCGAGAAAGCAATACCATATTTCAAATAAACGATAACTTACTACTTGCTACAACACTGATAGTAAATTAAACTACAAGTTAACCCTGTACAACCGTAAAAGTGAGTCATCTCGTGTTTTTCCTAAAGAAAACTTAGTCATGACACAGCTTTACTTACATAATCTATTTGATAGTTACTCACTTATTTTCTGGTATTCTTAGTATCGATAATAATTTAACATCTGCCCATTAAATGAACAGACAGATTAGTTTTTGGACAAGTCATGCAATCAAATCAAATCATAATAAAATTAATTGGAACGATATAATTTATGGCCAGCTTACCGACGATTAGTGGCAAAATAGTCACTTATCTTGTGTTAAACTGCCTTTTTTAATATATCAATGGCCTCAAAGCACATCATGTCTAGTGCAGGGATCCGTCAGACGCACGAAGAGTCGGGAATGAGTGTGAACGCACGTCATTTGCATGCCTGGACAGACCAGTGGTACCAGTTACCAGTGGTAGTGAGTAATAAGTTGAGAGCAAGGACTTTGCAATTTGACCGTCATTATTCGAATGCTGTCTTGTCACCTGCTTGTAGTCACAGAACCTAAAATTGGTGAAAACAAGATTGGTTGTGATTTTGATCCTTCTATACATGGTAAACAAAGTCACTTCTCTTTATCTGTCTGCGTGACCGCTTTGTTCTTCTAACTGCACAATAGATCATTCAGATAATACGATCGATTTTATTTTTTACGATCATTCAGAGTTAGTACCAGGATTATAACGGGTGTAAGAAGACCCTTAACTAAGCCGAAAGGCACTTGTTCTCCTTGTCATTGCGTTTTTTTATTTGTTTTAGAAGAAACCTGGGAACCTTCTAGTTACAGGTTGTAGTCATTGCGATATTTTTTTTGTTCTAGACCATACCTGGGAACCTTGTAGTTACGGAGATATTGGGGGTCAAAGTTCACAAGTTTTTTTTTTATAAAATAAGTACATGTTTTTAATGTTTAATATGAACTATACTTTAATTGGGGGTCAAAGTTCAAAAGTTTTTTTTTATAAAATAAGTACATGTTTTTAATTTATAATATGAACTATACTTTAAGCACCTCCTCGACCCCCGTAATATTCAATCCAGCCATCAGCACAATGTTATGAGTCGGTTACATTGAGTCCTACCTTAAAACGTGATTTTTAATCCCAAAAAAAAAATCGTTTCCCAGCAATAATTTTTGCGTAAAGTTACCTGGTTGACGGCTTCGTAAAGGGTGAGTTTAGACCCTGCATTATATATAATGCAAGAAAATGTGTTTTAGATACCTACAGTCCCCAATGAAGTCACAAAAAATCAGATAATACGTGACGAAAAATCTCTCTTGTTCAGAATAATGTTTTCAAACTATGATGAAAAAAGTAGACTACAGAAAACATCGATGGTATACCTATACCACTTCACTGTTCTGTGTGTATTCTGTGTTCTGTTCGAGGATGAAAGTGAATTCTGTCATCATCAAGAAGAACTTCTGTCGAGCTGTGCTGATCAAAATGGGACAGGTAAGCAAATGATCTAACAGAGGGATGGCGTCGATAATTTTCACGAACTCTTTCCACAAGAATTTCAGAACATAACGTTGTTGCTTACTTAAAAACTACGGAGGTCAAACAGCGCATGAACAGTGTTTCATTCACGGGATGAATAAATAATGTTAAGTAGCTAGCTAGCCTCGCACCAACCTTGCCGAGCTAATCTTTTCACCACAACCTAAGCTATTCTTGCAGCGGTACGACATACTTGTGTTGGTTAGTACTTGAAACCTCCAATTTGGTTGTACCTAATTGTTGGACAACAAAGCCGAGGCAAATAGTACACGTTTACACTTAGAGTCGAATAGGTCCTCATTCATCAGGCATTTACTATTGCTGGCGGTTACGGCATAGGATGGTTCAGTACAACTTAAATTTTAGCTGAGCGGCTTTACCCCACCATAATATCACGCCTGTAATTTCTGACGGGTTAGGCAGAGGTGTACCTAATACCCTAATAGTAAACCCACATTTCGCCAGTCATGTTTAAGTCCCATGTAATAAGGGGCAGGCCAATAGGCCCGCCCGTTGATGGTAATAACCATCAACGTGCTCAAATGTAGACCCCGTGGCTGCTACTGAGAATTTCCAGATGGAAAAAGCACAATAACACTTTGCCCGACCGGGAATCGAACCCAGGACCTCATGCTAAGCAGTCATCAGCAGTCTTTACCCTAAATACCTACATTAATTCAAATCCCTTTTCTGCCAAATTATGCCGATAATGAGTATTACCATTCCGAATAAGCTCGTCAGATAAGGGAGACGAAAAAATCGTCATTCATCATGACTGGACATTGTTACGACAACCACAATGACTGGTCTTGGTGTCCTATGGATTGGCAACCGCATTTAAAGTGTTTCTACAACGAATTGCAACTTAATACTAACTTTAAATTCCATAATACATGGGATTTAAAGTATATCTGGCGAATGTGGGTGTACTATTAGGTACAACTGTGCCTAACCCTTCGGGGATTTCTGGCGATGTCATGTATGTAATAATAAGAGTATAATAAGGTTGCATATTGACTTATCCATCCGATGTGATAACGAAATACCGTTGATGAAAAGTCTCTTTGTGTAAGAATGTATGTGAGCTTACCTGATTCACTGGATCCCTGCGACCTTCATGAGGTCATCCGTCTTTATGTGAAATGTCATTCATCCGTTAAGGTGACATTCTGATGTTGTTTTCGAAGTCCTGCTCATTCCCTGTAGTAAAAAGAGCGTAAAGGGTAAACACTATTGTCCTTTGCATCATCATAATAAAACTATTTCTAGTACATTGACAGTGAAATCCTTTTAAAACTTTTTTAAGGTTTAAAGTTTTTGTGGCCAATTACTGGAACGTCACATCGTTGGTATCACAGTTAAGGTTACATGAGCGGTTTAATGTTTCAGTTTTATGAAGTGTCTGTGGTTTAGAAAAAAAAACAGATTTGGGAATGATTTACACGAAAACGATGTCATTCTTGTGATATACAATTTTATTAGAACCATAATCCACCGTACATACCGTCTACAATATTTTTAGGTATTTTTTTTTATTTTTTTTTGATTATTTCTGAAATTAAAATACTTTGCCCACGTTTCATACCATGACCTTGCTTTAACGTGTCAGGTAAAACAATAGTCTTCGTCACATACTATTATATAAAAAATATATAAAATAATAGGTTATAACCGCGTAAATACGGGTACCTATAACACGCTGTTGATCAACATCGTTTATTTCAGGTATAAACCCATAATTATAACTAATTACATAAAATACATTAAAATAATCACTTTGCATTACATTTTTAAAATTAAAATATTAAACTTAAAATCAAAATTTCTATAATTAAAATACAACAAAATTAGAATCAGAATTAAAGTCAAAAATTAAAACTAAAATCAGAATTAAAATCAAAATTAAAAATCAATATACAATCACAATTAAAATTAAGCCAGGAGGAATTGATTGATTAAATGAACATACTGCACATTGTTAGTAAATCATACTTATAACTATGTTAGTATATTATTATTACATGTCAACAATACTAATTATAAATTATTAATTTCTTAAATTTACACTATTTTACATTGAAAAGGACCCCTCCAGACCCGTGAACGGTATTCCAGTGCCTTACAATCGGACAGTCAACCCTTCCCAATATGGTATTCAGAAGGCTGTTGGTTGTAGTTTCTACCTGTAACCTTTCTTATATCAAAGGCTGAAAGGATTTCGATTCGAGAAAACTGGCACGCAGTGGACCATAACCTGGGTAAGGACGTCTTCATAAGACGCTAGTACGTTGCTGTAGCCTACAGCAACGTACTAGAGCCATCAGTTACATCCTACAGTCTGCAGGATAATTACCATAATCCACGCGGGCGCAGCCGTGGAAAAAATTAGTTCAGAATATTTAATAAACTCTCAGTTAAGTTTTATCGACAGCTACAAATGTGAATAATAATTTGATTGCGTCCCCAAATATGAATACAAATATTCACACACACTTTTTATATAAATAAGCTGTATCACATAAAACTACGCAGTAGGTGCACAATATTCAACTAAATAAAAAAAGATGAAAAAATAAATTCAGTTTTCAAATTCTGTCCACGTCCGTAGCTCGGTCCACTGTGCAATATCAAATTTCACGCATCAGCTGTTGATGACGGCAGATAAATCATTTGGGGAACCATTTCGAATTGAATTTATATTGTGAGTTTGTCAAGAAGTAAGTAGGATTTTAAGATGATAGGTATTTACTTAAGTGGATCGCCAACTCAATTTAATAGTATATTTTATATCGAGACTAAACAAAGCCATAATATACCAGAGGTGGTTTTACTCCCGAGCGTGCGATAGTCCATGAAACCGAGGGTATATTAAGTTGGTGTTTAGTCTCGAGGTGCAAACTGTACTTTTTACTTTGAAGTGCGAGAAAAATAGTCAATTTAGTACATTTAATGAATATTCTTATTCCTCCAGTCCACAAAACTTTCGTAAGTTTTTAGGTAAATCTTTCGCGATTTTGGCGGCAAAAGATTATCTATTATGTCTTTTGCTCTTAGCTCGATGTCAAACTCTTCACTGTCATTGGACATTCTTAATAAATGTATGTAAAACCGAACAAATTTACACTCAACCAAAATTCTGAAATTTTCGCGGTTCGTTTTATTCTTCTAAACTAGTCACAGATAAACAATTTAAAACACGTGGCGCCACCTTTGCCGAAAACCCATGGAATTATAACTCTCAACATCTCCACAGATAATAATATTTTACTGGCTGTTTGAGTTTGTCTGTGTCACATGAAGAAAATTAAAAAACTAATTACTTTTCACTCCCTAGAGTCTAAAGTGGTCACTTTAGTCCCGCTTTGTAGGGCTATATTGGCGTACTTTTAGAGCATGAGAAGTGAAAAAAATCAATTAACGTTTAGGACTGCATTTTTTTAATTTGACAGACAAATGAAAAACAAACCTTGGATTCCTTGAAACCAAAATTGACCTACCGATAGTTCCTGTTTGGGAAATTGGTTTGAAACAGATCAACTATTCGTAGGTTATGTATTATCTCTAAAAGGTCTGGGTCATTCTAATAACGCAGTGAAATTGAACAGCTCAAAAAATATCGCCTTATCTAAGTTAAGAAAAGATCTGACGATATAGTTTAAAATTCTGTAGTATGTACACATATATATATTTGACTCAAGTTTTAAAGAATGAAAATATGTCAAACAAACCAATGCCACATTCTTTTCAGTTTCCGCTTTATTATATATCTAGTCTATATTTCCTAGATTCAAGTATTCTAGCCAGCATCGGGGCTCTTCACCGAACCACGGTCATTATAACTAGAAATATGAACCACTTTGCCTGAGAGCCAAGGCTTTTAATGCTTCATATTTTTATAAGTTAAGTGGTTTTAAGAGCTAGTTAACTATAATCTATTTTTATAAGAAGGGGATCAGGATATGCGCTGCATATTACTTACCATTATTAGTAGGATATAATAGTGTTACTGCCTCTTTGGTTTAGTGAACACCAGCTCTACTAAAACAACTCATTCACGTATTTCATTTGAAAAGACTAGAAATAAATTTATTTGCATTAAATGTAGGTACATACATGAGTTGTTACAGTAGTAATTATGTGTTCCTGGTACATTCTACCATTTGGCATGCAAAAATTGATACTTATAAACAAATATACAACTTCAAATATTGAAAACTTTCAAAACAACTCATGAAATTATCTTGCAACGAAAAATCAAAAATAAATTAAAGAAACATAACAATACATCTATGTTATAAGTGTTAAGAAATCTGATACAGAATAATAACATTTTTGTATTAAAAAGGATGAAAGATGTTTTTTTTTTTAATTCTCAAAGGTTGCTCCTGAATGATATTTGCAACTTTAGTATCAGTGATCGGAATAGGTAGAGCTAATGTGCCTAAAGTTCAAGGAACAGAAACGAAAGTTGAGTATTCCTTACGACAATTTTTTTTTTTCGGAATATTTGTTCCGAAGTACAACTAAAATTAATAAAGTAAAACAACTATCGAATTCACTTACTGTTTCTGTTTAAAGAAAAAGTGCACGATTTTTATTGTTTAAAAAATAAAGGTAATCTCCTTAACTTCGTTTGAACGCCGTAAGTAAGTGCGGAAGCTAATTTAATTTTCATACCAGCTTTAATAGTTACAACTAACAAGTTAAAAAAAAAAAACATATCAAGCCAAGGTGGTCATGTGAAGCAGATCCAATTAACGATAAAACAAGTATGGTAAACAAACATGAGACAAATATGCGTACACAACTTGAGAAAACTACAGGAGTGAATGATGCAAACACGACGACGAGGAAAAAAAATTTTGTCGTAAGGAACACTTTTCGTTTCTGTTCCTTGCTTGAACTTTAGGTACATTAGCTTTACCTATTCCGATCACTGCTTATTATATATTACAGGCGCCATACCTAAAACTCTTTTTTTTAATAAAGTTGTTTTGTGAGCACTGGTACATAACATATTGACTATGTTATTTCATGTTGAGTTAGCAGGTGTCATCCCACTGATGGTCTCTGCCCCATGAATCAAATCAAATCAAATCAAATTATTTATTTGCTAGAATATGGTACATAAGGTGTTACAGTAAATTTGTCTCAGCATATCCTGCCACAACATGGCGTGCAAATGTATTCACATTAAGCGATCTCAATTAGTCTTACTTACAAATTACAGATTCTATTGACTTGTCTTCTAGATAGTCCTTCTAGATAGCCCGAACAGTATAATATCTTTTAATTAATAAGAATTTGAAAAGTATTTTTTTAAATATTGTCAGCGGTAACTCTTGAACACTATTTTGTAAATGATTGAAAATAATAATCGACATGCAGTATACATTTTTCTTAAATAATTTTAGTTTTATTGGTGGCAGCCGAAGCCGCTCTTTATGCCGTGTTCGGCTATTTGGTCTGTCAGTGCTGGTTTCAAATAAATTGTGGTTTCGCCTAACAAAAACACATATTTCAAAAATATATAAACATGGCAAAGGTAGAATTTTACGATTTTGAAATAGTGGCTTACAGCTGTCTAAAACGTGAGCTCTACAAATTGCTCGGATACATTTTTTTTGAGCTTTAAAAACTCTTTCAAAATCTACTGAGTTACCCCATATTACAATGCCGTATCTAAGTACGGATGATACATAACCATGGTAGGCCAGCATTGCAGTGTCACAGTTTACTGTTTGCCTAATTCTTTTCAGGACATATATAAAACGATCTATTTTTACAAGAATCTTCTCTATATGTGTTTTCCAATTACAATTTTTATCGACCGTTATACCCAAGAATACACAATTATCGACAGTGGTCAAGTGAGAATCTTTATAGTGAATGTCTAGTTTATTTACGTTTGCGTTGTATGTTTGAAATTGTATTATGTTTGTTTTAGTCATATTTATTTTTAAGTTATTTTTTTTTAGCCAAATGATTGCATTATCCAGAGCTTGGACGGTTTCCTTTTCTAAGTTTTTGTTATTTTCACTCTTAATCATTATTGTAGTGTCATCAGCGAATAGTATGCAATCTTTGCCTATGGCCTCAGGAATGTCATTGATGTAAACTAGAAAGAGTAGTGGGGATACGATACCTCCCTGTGGCGTGCCATGGTTATTTAGTTTATAATCGGACCTATAGATTTTTTTTCCCCTTTGATAAGTTTTTGTTATTTCCACACATTGTACTCTTTCGGAAAGGTAACTTTTGATCCAGTCGTTGGCCTTACCCCGGATTCCATAATGCTCAAGCTTTGAGAGTAGTGTTTTATGGCAAACAAAATCAAAGGCTTTTGTCATGTCTAGGAACACACAGCCTATCTTAGATTTTTGATTCAGACTTTCAGTTATGTATTTTATTAGCGTGAAACAAGCTAAAGTAGTGGAACTGCCCTTTCTAAATCCGAATTGTTCTTTTTTAAGAATATCACAAGTTGTTAAAAAGTTCTCTATTTTAATGCACATAACTTTCTCAAATATTTTGGATAGGATTGGGATTAAGGTTATTGGGCGATAATTGCTCATGTCCGTTTTTACACCTTTCTTATAAAGAGGTTTGACAATTGACTTTTTCAAACGTGTTGGGAATACTCCTTCTGTTAGAGACAGGTTTATTATGTAGGTTAAGGGAGACACTAAACTCCTTGCACATACTTTTAACACTTCAGTGCTCAGGTCGTCATATCCAGTCGAGTTGGTGTTTCTTAGACTACAAATTATTTTATAAATGTCAGATTCATCTACTGGTGTAAGGAACATGCTTTTAGGATTTTGAGGAGTAGTTATTGTCATGTCATATTGCATATTTTTATGAGCAGTATTGGTAGTCGTTGTTAGAGATGTATAATAGTCATTAAATAAGTCACAAATTTGGTTTGGATTGTCATAAACTTTACTATTAATATTAATTGCGTCAACTTCCGAGTTACTTGTCATATTATTTGTGTTTGTTTTAATCATGTTCCACGCCGCTTTACTTCTATTTTTGGCCTTATGAATGTAGTCTAAGCTATTAATCTGCTGAGCCTTGTGTATGCATTTTTTTCAGTATTTGAGTGTAGTCGTCATATGTTTTTTTATTTTGTTTTTTGTTATGTTTGTAGAGATGGTATTTTAAATATAATGTTCGCTTTTTAATGCAGCATCTTTTTATGCCCTTGGTTAGACCTCTATTTTTCACCTGTTTACAAGTATATTTTATTTTGACTATAGGAAAGCATAGATTGTAGAAAAGGGCAATTATATCATGCAGTCTATCGAAGGCGTCATTAGTTGTTTGTGCGTCGTAAACGTCAGAAAAAGAAAGACTTGAGATGTAGTTATTAAACTTAATTATATTTTCGTCACTGAGCTCTCTTATAGTTTTAAACCAAAAGCTAGGAATGTCTTTAACTTTAAGATCAGTTTCTATGCTAACCGTTATTGACTGTGCCGATTCGTGGTCTGAAAGCGCTAGATAGTGAATATCAGATTTTGCGTCGTGTATGTTACTCACTATTAAGTCCAAACATGCGTTTTTCCTCGTAGGCAGTTTTATGTGGTTAATTAAATTATTATTACTTAGAATAGAGTATAAGTCATTTGATGTTTTATTTGTTTTCATTGTATCAATATTCCAATCGCCACAGATGATAACTTTTTTGTTACCTTTCCTACATAGTTTATTGGTAAGTAGTTCCAAATTATTTAAAAATATTGTGGCATCACGTGTAGGTGTTCTATATATGCACACTATAATTAAGTTAAATTTAATTATTTCGATGGCACAGCATTCGAATTGAAAGGGAAAGGGGGAAGGTAGATCTTTTATTTCTCTATATTGTAGGTTATTTTTCAATAATATACACGAGCCTCCCCTTCGCTGGTTAGTTCGAGAGAAGAAGGATACCAGTTTATAGTTATTAAGTCTAAGGTTTTGTTCACAACCACTTTTTATGAAGGTTTCAGTTAAACATATAATATCTACGGGACCCAGTTCCTTTTGTAAATTTGAAATGGCCACCTCTATTAATTCCTGTTTGTTCAGTACCCCAGCAATATTTTGGTGAATTATCGTGATTGTAGTGTATTTAGTTTTTTTTGCGAAAAAACTCATTTTTCGTGTCATTACCAACTTGTTTTATCTGCCCAAAGAAGGCAGTAATTTTGGTTTGTGTGGTTTTTCGCGGCGTCGTATGTGTGTTTGTTCTGTTCTGGTCAATGTGCTTATTTTTAAATCGATTAAGAAACTCAGTCTGGTATTTCTTGTAGTCAATTCTTATGTTCAACTTCAAACATAAATGTGATAGATAGTACTGGTGGTAACTTTTCATAGACCTGTCATTGCTGCTATTTATAATATAATCTTCATTGTGTATTTTTACGTATTTACAATTTTTATAATTTTGTATTAATAATTCCAGGTTGTAGTTGATTGTATTTTCGTTTAAGTAAGGATTATATTGTACGTTAGTAATAAGTACAGTATTGTTTCGTAGTTTATAAAGGACGTTACACAACTCAGTTATCAGAGAGTAAGGGTTTTTGTCATTAGATCCTATCACTAAAACTATAATATCGTCACTGGTCAATGTTTTTACGAAGTCATCATTGCAACCGTCCAGAATCTGATCACTTGTTGCATTGGGCTTGATGAAAGACGTAATTTTGTATTTGTCATTCCATTTATCTAACCTGGTATTTGTCATAGTTTTATTGAGACCGCGAGCCTGCTGGTCTCCGAAAATTACTATTCTATTATGATTGTCTTTTACTATGATGGGATCAATTTCTTTTATACTCTTCTGGAGGGATTGTTGCTGATCGATGAACTCCGTTGCGTCCGACTCCACCGCGTTCTTCTGGTGGACCGGATTTTTGTCAATCAGCCCTAATAAAGCGTAATTTTCTGAACTTTTATGTGGGGATATTGATTGAGTAGTTTGTATTCCCTCCAAACTGCATATTGAGCCGGCCATATTTCCAACTTCACTTGGGGATTGCGCTACTACGGACGTTTTAGGTTGATGAGCCGTTGTAGGAGACAGAATCAACTTGGACGGAGTAGAAAAACAGCTCGTTCTTATAATTTTCTTTTTGCGTGCCGACTTCGGTGTAGGACCCTTTGTTTCTAATATGTTCACCTTCTTATAAGTCTCTATAACTTTCTGGTATTGTCCGATATCCATTTTTAGTCGAAAATTTTCACTATTTAAGTTGTCGATCTCCATATGAGCGCTCTCTAGTTCCGTATTGAGCCTTTTGATGGTGTCCTTATAGCTCCCGATGTCGTCGCTGTCATTCAGCGAGGTATTTGGTAAGCTCCTCATAGTAGTGTCAAATAATGTGGAATTATTTCTTAGATTCATATTGAAGATATTGTCCACTGAGTTAGCCCTTGATGGTTTCCGGACAGTAATATTATCTATTTCAAAGTCCATTGTAGTGTCGTCAATAGTTGAAGAAAAAAGCGTTAATTAATTAATTTTAATCGCTTTTCTTTCACTATTCAGCGTATTTTAGGAATTTACTTTATATTCGTTGTTAAAAAAGCAAAACCAAAAGCAAAAAGTGATTCTTCTATTAGCGTGGTTTGAACGCACTGTATGTGTAACAATCGAATGTCTTTAGCGTTGTCAGAAATTGGTGAAACATCCACAAAAAGTCGTCACGGTGTCACTGAGATTCGAACCGGCACCCTATAACACTGTAGTCGAATGTCTTAACTTTGCCGCCAACTGAACACTAGTATATCATCTTGAAATAAGTTATCACAATGTTTAGCTTCGGGTGAGAGATTTGCTGGTCAATTATTGAAGTCCAAAGGTCAGGTTCGAATCGGACCAAATGTATCCGTGTTTTATTTGCACAACGGGTTTTTTTTGGAGTAATATTTAAAAATACACTCACTTGTTCCTGTTATTTCCTTGAACTTTTTTGCAGATTTCTTCAATATGGTATTTAATAGGTTGTGGTGTAATAATATTATAGAAAACTCCACTATTCAGCTGATCGATGTCACTTGATGTTGTTTTTGAGTTTTTTACACATTTAAGGCACATATGTCTTGGATAACACTTTCACTTGTTTATTGTCCTTGTTGCTTCACTTTGATGTTAGAATTATGCAGATATTTACGTGGATTTATTTTGTATCATTTAATGAATACGGAGCGGTTATTTGACAAGTGTTCACCTAGTGGCGCCATCTAGCGTCCTCAATGACTGCCAAATCCTTCGAACCAGGGCCAATGTGGACCGCTGGTACTGTCCAGCTCGTCCCGCCATCTCCTGCGAGGTCTACCGCGTCGCCTTTTGGCTGTGTCATGGCTCCAGATCGTGGTTATTTTGGCCCGTAGCTCGTTGGGCATACGGCAGACAAATGTTGAATTTTATGATCCTTTATTGATTAAAATACATTATTCTACTCTATGCTACAGCTGAGCTTGAGGTCTTCGGTTCGATTCCCACCAACACTTTGGCCGACCTGAGAATCGAACCCAGGACCTCGTACTCAGGAGCCGCCCTTGCGACAACAAGAGCAACTACATAAATCATAAGCGTAAATTAGTATTCCAGCAAGCATTTCAAGTATAAATTCGAGCTGTGTGACGTAGCCAGACATAGGCTGTGCCTAAGGCAATTATGCAGATTCTATACCTAGGCAGACGCGCCAGGCGTCCGTGTGAGCCTGATTTGATTTGCCTGAAGTCTTGGTTGTAATATGACATGTATATGGTTTGGTAGAGGACTGGTGTAATAATATTATAAAGTGAGATCACTCACCACCTAAGAGGTAATGTGCTTGCGTTTCACCATAAGAGGTATTTATTTATTTAAAATTACGTATATAACAACTTAACAGCTAAAAACGCCAATGCGATGTTACTACCACCAAAATACTACTTACATACAAAAAATACAATTAAAACTCAAATAGAAACACAACTAAAATGCCTTTAAAAATACCTACGATTAAAAAAACACATGAGATAAGATAGATGGTCATCAGATGTTGTCCACAATCGTCCATATCATGTATTTTTGTTAAACATTTCCTCTCCACTCTAAGGATTTTTCCTGAATCGTGGGTACGTTTACAAATATTTAAACTCACACACATATCAAATTCCGGTACCTGTAGGCCTTACAAATATTTGTTCCGTGCGGGAATTGAACCCGCGACACGCAGCGCAGCAGCCAATCGTTTAGCCACTGCGCCAACTGTGCCGTCAACTTTGCGTAGGGGTGGGAAGATTCATCATTCAATCCACTCCAGCTCCCCAAGGTACGCCAGCGACACCTTGGTGTTACTGACGAACTTGCGTGAAGTTATATAATTTAACCACACGTTCTTGAGAAAAAGGGTTGAAGGACCGACTGACAGACTATGAATTGATTCTATAAGGCTTTCGTTTGTTCCTTTTGAGGTACGGAATACTAAAAACAGGTTTTCCAATCTTTAATCGTATAAATTAATTGCATTTTTATATGGCACAACTGAGAGCAGCGGTGGCCCAATGGTGGCGGCCCAAGCAAGCGCATTACTTTGTGAAATTTATTTCATCACCACTGCTCTCAAAAACGGCGAAGGAAAACATCGTGAGGAAACCGGCGTGTACTAGAACCAAAAATTCGAAGACATGTGACATCTACCAACTCGCACTGGGCCCGCGTGGTGGAATAAAGCCCATTCCCTCTCATAGAGAGATGGTCGTGTGTCCCGGCAGCTGGGACATTATAGGCTGATTATGCTTTGGCACAGCGGGGTTTTTTTTAAATCACATACAAAAAAATTAAATATGACAATCCCGTACATACCGTCCATGGCAGGTATTTGTGCTGCGAAGACCGTTACTATGTATACTAAACGTAACCAAATTGATTCTCCGAGTGGATCAACGGCACGTCCACAGCGGCCATTGCTCCACTTGGAGTGAAGTTTGAGCTGCATACAATACAGAGGACGAGAGCCGCGCATGCGCGCAGACAACCCACACAATACGTTTCAACCATAGATAAATGAATACCATCTAAGATAAAGAAACAGAGAAATTAAGTAAATCTTAATGAAAAAAAATCACACACACACACATTACACACATTTTACAACTTTGGAAGTGGCTATCTTTCAAACGATTGACTTTGAGCAAAAATGGTTTTAGAAACGTCAATGTTAATTTTAAAGACCTATCTATAGACCTCCCGCACGTATAGATCTGAGGAAAAAACTATTTTTTACTTTCAGTTTCATGTATAGGGAGCCCTTAATATATGTATATATTTTTTATTTTTGTTTAAAAATCGTAAAGTGGTTTAGAGAATACATTCTACCTACTAAGTTTCAACTTTGTAGTCCAAACAGTTTCGAAATAAAGTGGCTGTGACATACACGGACAGACAGACAGACAGACAGACCGACAGACATGGCGAATCTATAAGCGTTCCGTTTTTTGCCATTCGGCTACAGAACCCTAAAAATTACATGTCATTATGTTCATACAAGCTAATCTCCGAAATCACACAACTGATTTCAATGAAATTTGTGAATGTGTATGGTTGGTTCCAGTTCGAAAGATAGGACAGTTTTGGATACGACTGGTGGCACCATGCAAAGCAGGGCCCCCGGTCAATATTACTACATAATTATTATTATAAAAACCAGCCAAGTGCGACTCGGATTCGAGTATGAAGGGCTCCTTACTATCGTAGTGGGGGAGCCCCCTTTAATTTATTTTTTGTTGATATAGCGGCAACAGAAATACACGTTCGGTGAATATTTCCGCTGTCTTCCTATTACGGATCATGAGAGACTGCCCGCTGACAGATTAGCGGACGGACTTTATATCTTTTTAATTTTGAAAAGTGTAAAAGATACGTATTAAGCTGTACTATGAACACTATATTTGCCATCAGATACACGAACTAAATGGTATTCATCGGTTCAATGCGCTTTGTGTACTTTACGTATTATCTGTTAACTGATTGGTTCGTTAGCAAATATCGCTTTGCCGTGTGTGAAGCGAGAGGCCATGAGGGATGTTACCTACTGTTACAACAGTATACAGGAAGCAGTGTAGAAAAAAACAATTCTCCAAAGAGAAGAAGGGATGAAAAACAAAAAAAAATGTTCAGTAGGTACCGACATTAAAATTATAACAATTTGTTTTTTCTGAGGTGGTTATAACGGGGTTCACAGAGTTTTGACCCTACTCTCTGAACTAAGCGGGAACCTGTATCTCAGGGGATAGTATTCAGCCATTTACATTTCGATCCATCTTAAGACATTATTGTATGTAACTGCTATACAGATAAAATATCATTAAAAAAGCGAGGCTTTGTTGGTGAGCCTAGTGCTCATTTACGGAGACGCGGAGCGTCGCGCGGCGCGTTGAGCGTTTTTTCCGTTTACGGAGATGTGGCGCGTGCAGCGGCCCGTGTTACTGCACGCCCAAACACAAACATATGGCAATGTACGATGTTGTTTACGGAGACGCGGCGCGTGGTGCGGTGCGTGAGGAGCAGCGGTGGCTGCCGCCCGCCGCGTCACCAGCCGCGGTGCACGCGGCGGCACAAGCGCTTATAGTCCGGGAGGTAGCGTTGCAAATGAAAAAGTCATAGTAAGCCGGCTGAAATTGACATAGATAGTTGATCTTACGTCTTAACTTCCGTAACCTCCCACACCCAAACCCACGCTGGTTTGGGTGTGGGAGGTTACGGAAGTTGTAAAAATATACTATCTTTTAAAAAAGTTTCAGCCGGCGTACTATGACTTAATTTTTATTTTTTTTACAACTTCCGTAACCTAACACCCAAACCCACCTCTACTTGAGCAGCTGACGGTCGGTTCTCCTATTAGTCACATAAGATCAACTATCTATGTCAATTTCAGCCGGCTTACTATGACTTTTTCATTTGCAACGCTACCTCCCGGATTATAAGCGCGTGTGCCGTCGCGGGCACTGCCGCGTTCGACGCTGCGGCCGACACAGCGGGCGCCGCCGCGGGTACCGCCCGCCGCGTTCGCCGCAGCGGGCGACGCAGCGGGCGCCGCGTGCAATACAAGCAAACGTGCGTAAAATCGCTTCTCCGTAAACGCTCTCATACATTTCCATAAGTTTGAATTTAAAGCGGGCCGCGCCGCTCTACGCACCGCGCAACGCGCCGCGTGTCCGTAAATGAGCCCTAAAGATAATGAGGTGTGGATGTGGGTATGTGTGTTATTATGAGTGGTGAATTAGAGGAACGTGTGTAAGTGAAGAGAGAGTGCGTGAGTGAGCGAGTAATGTGGGAGTGTGTGTGTATTGAAGAGAAGTAGAAAGCTAAAGAAAACCGTATATGGCTGGCTGCAGAAAATTATAGACACAAACATATTTTCGGTCAGTAGATCATAGACAATCCCGGGCAAGTATCTTCAATTCACTTACGTCATTCGAGCTTGAGGCAGAGGAACTTCAGAGATCATCAATCACGATAAGGCTCCGTCGCCGGACGCTCCTAACAACTGATAGTTACGTAGGAGCCATGATCTGAGGATAAAGGCCTGATAACCTTGTGATTGATCTCAGCGTCTAACTTCACAAGACCGTTGTTGTTTCTAATGAGCAAGTGAAACCGATACTATCACTTATATAAAAATAACTAGATATTATGCAGGTTTCATTTCAACTGTCATCTTTATCGGGAGCACATTGGTGAACTTTAACATGAAAAGTACTTAACACAAACGGATATATCAAACAGAAAACTATCACTAACTATCACACGTTTGTAAGTTTGTAAGGTTCCGTACCTCATAAGAAAAAAGGAACCCTTATAGGATCACTTTGTTATCCGTCTGTCTGTCTTTCAGAAACGCATAGAGGTATCAAGTTATATCAAATACTCGGGTCTACGGTTTCTTTCAGCTGTGAAAAAAAAAACAAACTTGTAAGTCAACGTGATCAAAAGATTTCATAAGTGAATCAAAACCTATTTCCTGTTAACCTAGAATCTAGAATTTGCCATGAAGTAATGTCTGACAGCACATGTAAAGGAACAAAATACCTACAAGTTTGTATGGAACCCTCGGTGCGCGAGTTCAACGCGCACTTGGCTGTTTTTTTTTTAATATTAACCCTACAGTAATAAACTATACACAAAAGCTATAGCTATAAAGCTATATCCAAAAGTGCAACTGTCAGATCATTCAAAAAGTTCCCTCTACAAGATACTTGGGCATAATTATTGACGAAAGTCTATCACGGCACTCACACATTGCTACTATTATGTCCACGTGTAAGGAAATTAACATAAATTTTCAAGACACTACGCCATGTAATGCCTTCACTGTTACTCAATAATAATAATAATAAACCATTTATTTCAGGTAACAAAGACCCATAGATAAATACCTTAATCTAAATATACATACTAATAACATTTTGTGTTAGTATTAGCAACTTATAAATTATGTTAGTAACACTTCACTTGCACGATGATTTGTGCAATAATGTTTATACTGCATTAGCCCAATCTGTAATTACATACTGTATACCAGTCTGGGGTGGTGCCATAAAAACTAAATTTCTTGAGCTGGAAAGAGCCCAGCGGTCTCTAATAAAAGTGATGTACTTCAAACCATATAAATACCCCACAGTCACCTTATACAGAACAAGCGGTTTGCTATCAGTAAGACAATTATACTTATTACATACGACCTTATATCTACATAAATCCATACCGTTTAATTCTGCCAGCCAGGATAGAAGACGGAGTGATATTGTGGCCCACTCCGCAATGGTTCGTTCGATTTTTGCAAGACGTCAGTGTCTAACCCAATCTGCATATATTTACAACAAAATAAACGCTAAACTACAATTTCATCCTAGCGTCTTGTATGAATGTAAGAAAGTTATAACTGAATGGCTAAAAACATTGACGTATGAGGAAACTGAGCACATTCTAGAACGAATTTGCTAATTTGACAAATACGTACATAATTATACACTCAGCAACACGCACACACTATCACACACGCACACACACACACACACACACACACATACATTCACCCACCCACACGAACACACACGCGAACACACAAACACGCATGCCTAGAATAAATTCATAGAAATTATAAGAATCACATATTTTTACCAGCTTTGCTTCTTGGCTGGGTTTTGTTTTGTTTTATTTTGTTTTGTATTCTTTTCTAGTAATTTAGTCTCAATATTGTATTAAATAAGGGAAGTAGCGAGTCAACCTCAACACAAGTATTTTTAATTACTTACTGAGGTTGTCTCAACTCATGTATAGCATGTAACTTTTGAGACACAATAAACTTTTTTTTTTAAATTATTATACACACTAGCTATCGGCAAACGATGTCAATCGTGCTTCTAACAGATTGCCTCGACTTTATTTACTCACACGACACGCGTCGATCGTATTCCATCGCGTAAATCTGTCTGCACCTTAACTGTTACAAGTTTAAAGGTAACAAGTTCAATGTATCGTAAGATAACCTTATAAAAAGGTGTATTATTTTATCATTAACCTCAGCCCAGTGAGTAACCTGTTTACCTAATGCATTAGAGGTAAGTCGTGTGTGCCTAATGGCGAATATCGCTTCAACTACGCTCGAGTACACCGCGTTCGATATTTTGTTAATACCTACTGAAAATATTTTGGAATATCGTTACAGAGTTTATCTGGTCTTATTATAGTACTTAGACAAGAATATCTATCAAACACTGTTTTAAATTTTCTCGGTCAACAACTACACATAAACTGTCACTAACGGCCTACGAGATATCTTCCGTGATTGTCTTTTATTTTGAGCTCAAAGTAAAAGACAATCACGGAAGATATCTGTAAGTGACAGTCTATGTGAAGAATATCTATGTTTTAAACGAATGTGAGAAATACAGGGTGTAACGAGACCCTTAACGAAGCCGTCAACTAAGCCGAAGTCACTTTACGCAAAAAATATTGCTGGGAAACGACTTTTTTTTTTTGGGGTGAAAAATCACGTTTTACGGTAAGACTCAATGTAACGCACTCAAAACATTGTGCTGATGATAGCATTGAATAGTACAGGGGTTGTGGAGGTGTTTAAAGAATCTTACATTAAAAACATGTATTCAAAAAAAAACTTGATAGAGAGTTGGAACTTTGATCCCCAATATCTCCGTAACTAGAAGGTTCCCAGGTATGGTATAGACCAAAAAATGATCGCAATGACGGGGAAGGCCAACATCAGTGTACGGGCAGATCTTGTTGTTGCTACGACGTAGCAATGCAGAACGTTTACAATGTGACTACGCCGTAGCACATAAATAACATCACTGTTAAACACGATTTGGAGCGTGACTGAATGCGGCGACCGACTTTAAAAGCAAATGCTACTGCCAATCGCGATAATAAGTCGCAATTGGCATATAATGAAGAAGAGAGCATTTCGCTTGACACAAATCGCGTCGCAAGTTGCATCTCCAAGGGTCGTGAATCGGACCTAATAGGTAGCAGGTACGGCGACGTGCGTATGTTTCTAAATGTGGTTTACATCTAGTCCGCCTGCCACAAATACCGCACGGGTTCTATTCCAGTTCGTTCCGGTTTTACATCCGATTTATTCTATTCCGGATGTTTACCCGGCTAATGCGTTTTGGACTTATTGAAAATTGGTTAGTAATTTTAGAACACTATTCGTTGTGTTGTTTCGTGGCGGCAGTCATTTGTAGATTTTGGGCAATTGTTAGTAGTTAGAAATTTGAAAGTATGATTGCCAGTCTTGCTAAAGGGTATCTTGTTACCCAGTAACTGCATGTGGTTGGGAAGTAAGCTAGGCAGTCGGTCCATGTAAAATACTGCTATTCAGTTGCATCCAGTTAGACTACAAGCTAACCTTAACATAGTTGGAAAAAAAGGCTAGATGAATGATGTAGAAGTTCCATTTATTGGCGAGGTAATGTCGGTTGTACGAGAAAATAATTAACGCTCAATTACTTTACTTCAAATTTTTAGACTTTTTGCCCTATTGTTTTTTAATCAAAACCTTTTCTAACATTCTCTTAATTAAATTAGCTCTAAAATTAAGTAAAGCATGATCCTACCTCTAGCAATTCTCGATTCTCAGAAACAGACTAATGAGATATTAATATTTAGCTAATTTTCCTGTTGGTAAACCTTATTAAATTTTAATTACCACGACACTGTACTAGGAATTAGAAATTCACTCGGGCACTCTGCTGGCTGGGTGAAATACGGCCCACTGATTCTCACAGAGAGGAGCTAGATCGTAGCAATGTGAATCACTACATAGTATAAAACTAAGTCGCTTCCTAATAGGGAGCTTATTGCCATCAAGACACAGATCAAGACTCCCTGGCCGTTACTGTAAAAATCCTGATTGAAAAAAACTTATGGTGTATGCTATGAATATCAATTCTCTATAAGTGTTAATTCAATTTGCAGCTGACCACAATGTACGTAGCCTACCCGAATACAACACTACCTAATAGGCCAGTAACGAGCTTATAACGTATGGTGATTTGTGAATGCACTTCGAAGCCCGCCTACACAGGAATAAACCGCACATATCCGAAATGAAGCGATCCCGATCCGCGTTTGGCATGGCACTGATGAATTGGTGATAGAATATGGGTTTAGCTTTGTTGCGCAAAGGATCAAGTGGGCTAAACTGATCCTTTTAGCAGAATCATAACAGGATATTTTTTTTTTTTAGAATAATTTATTTTTATAAAGTATTACCAAAAGTGTACATTTAGGCGCAGTAGTGTTATTTTTCATACAATTGTTAAATTAGTAACTACTTATAAATAAACTATAACTAAAATATATTCAACAATTGCAAGAAATGATAGTTCAATTCAGACCTTGCGAGCGTGTTAAATAGCAGTTAATATTATGAATTGTCACTTTGTGACCATTTTCCGAATTGTAACGTAATTTATATTATTATCCTATCATAGTCTGGATTTGTAGCCGGTTGATGGCAATAGGCTCGCCCCCTATTATATGGGACATAAACATAACTGGCAAAATGTGGGTGTCCTTGTAAAGTGTTTTTTTTTATGTAGTACCTGACCACTTATCTGAAAAAAACATCACGCAGACAGAGAACACTTTCTCCCAAAACTACAACACACTTATAATATCAATTTATCTAACAATTCCGCCAACGTAACGATAGATTGAATACGGCACATACAGCGTGCTTAATACGCACCGTCCCAGCTCAAATGGCTGTTCTCGCTGCCATCAGTTGAAACGGTTATGTTCAGCCAACGAATACATACCTACTGTTCACACCTGGATATGTAGGTACAGACAAGGGCAAAAATAAGTATACTCTACTTTTTATTTTACACTCGATGTCTCATTGCTGATGACATTGTTTGTCGTCAAATGTCTCGGTTATATCTAAGTGGTTTCCCAAAAAGAAAGTCCCAGCGTCCAGATGATTAGGTCTGTTCCACCGTTTTCGTTTTCAACCCCAAATACCTACACTGCAACTAAAGATAGTGAATTAAATCACGATTTTCGCAAAGAAAGTTGATTGAAATTATAAAAGGTTTGACATACCAAATGGCCTCATGTTTGTGAATAATTGATCACACTTCAATAATATACTATGTATAAACCAATGTTTGTTCGCTTTTTCATTTAGCGTAGTTTCAAAGTGTTTGCTCTTGACTGTACAGCAGCTACTCCTGTATGTTGTATCATAGCTGTTCAAATTGATGGGTACTTACTTTAAAACAATAGGGTAGGTGTAGTGTATAAATAAATACCGACATGCCTTACTGGTGGGGCGAGCAGTGGTGGGGGTGCGGTCAGTGAGTCGCTTCACTGACAGCACACTCTTTACTTGTCCGCCGTGCAAGTAAGACGTGCGCATTGAAACCAAACTGTGTTGTTTTATTTTACTACGTGCCTAATAGTAACCTGTACAAGTGGCGACCCTGCCAGGATACAAAATATAAGGTACGTGCCGAATAAAATAATAATAAAAACTGAGTGTTTACAAAGTAACCAAGAGGTAAATCGGTAGCAAATCAGTTGTTGTTTAGTGATGCCTTACATTATAATTTTCTAATTTGTTACTACCTATCTCTTAATTATTTTAAGCTATCCTTGGAATAATTATTATAATGGTTTTTAAGTTGTTATAATAAAACGTTAAAGGCAGTTGTTATTCCAAAACGAAACTGATTTACTTACATTGATTGGTACCTAAATATTCGTAAAATAACGAAACTTGTAGAACGTCAATGATAGATGCTGTGATTATTGGCAGAAAATAATTGGAGTGTTGTTAAGAATACTAAGCGAATTAAATACACATTTTGAACAATAAAGTGATATTGTGGGTTTAAGTAAATAATTGAAGACTATTGTTATCTAATTATGATCGTGAGGAACTTAGATGTAGATATTATGCTTGTTATACTGTGTGGCTCCTTATGATTACCAATTATTAATTTTTATTTGCGTTCTTGAGTAACCTTGGTCCTAGTGATAGACATTCCCTGTGTTCAAATTAACAGGTTTTCTTCTGTCAATAATCATAGTTAACATTGTCGTCAGAGGTAGTTTGCTTAAGCAAACGGTACCTAAATGGTCTTGATATGGATAACAGTCTAAATAGACTGGGGTAAATACCATAAGATCAAGAGGTAGTTCGATTAATTCGGAACGGTACCTAAAAAGGAAATTAATTCTTCCTTCCAGGTAGACCACAAGTATGTCGCACATACCACCTCTAGAATCTTTGGACTGTGACGGTGATCCAGCTTCAGTTGGTTTACGCTGGGAAAAGTGGAAACGTGCATTAGGATTGTACCTAACGGCCACCAATGTTACCACACCTGAGGCAAAAAGGGCTTTGCTCTTACACATGGGTGGGTTATCCCTCCAAGAAATATATTATAATATTCCTGGTGCACATGTAGAAAGTACTAGTGATAACAATGATGTATTAACTGTTGCTGTCAACAAGCTTGACGAATATTTTGCCCCTAAACAAAGCCGTGTTTATGAGCGTCACTTGTTCAGGCTCATCAAACAAGAAAGTGGGGAAAAATTTGACAAGTTTCTCGTTAGACTCAGACACCAGGGCTTCAAATGCAAATTCATGTGTGCGTTGTGGTGGCAGTCATTCAAGTGATATTAAATCTTGTCCAGCCCGAGATAAGAAGTGTCTTAAGTGTGAGTTTATTGGACATTTTCGCAAACAGTGTAGGACTAGGGCAGAAAAACGCAAAAATAATGATATCTCTTCTAAACCTACTAAGAAATCCAAAAGGAAGTCTGAAGAGGTAGATTATGTTTTTCATATTGATAATGACGACACGATTAAATGTACGCTAGGGGGTGTTGAAATTGAGATGTTAATAGACTCTGGCAGCAAATGTGTCCTTGTTGAAAATCAAGTAAAATCTCCCAACAAGAGATTTATGGCCTACGGAAGTCGTAATGCTTTAACCGTACTCGGGTCTTTTGACTCTACCATAACAATTGGTAACAATTTTTCCAAAGTCAAAGCCACATTTTTTGTTGTAAAAGATGGCACTAGAAATTTACTCGGGAAAGACACCGCCACGTGTCTTGGTGTTCTAAAAATTGGATTAGGAGTAAATGCAGTCGACGATAAGTTCCCTAAATTTAAAGATGTTCAAATTCATATCCCTATAGATAAATCAATTAAACCAGTGGCTCAACCTTGTCGAAGAGTCCCTGTCCCGCTAGAGTCTAAAATTAATAAAAAAATCCAAGAGCTTGTTGAGTTAGACGTTATAGAGCCAGTTAATAGCCCATCTGACTGGATCTCTCCATTGGTACCTGTTTTAAAAGCGGATGGCGATGTCCGCATCTGTGTAGACATGAGGAGAGCCAATCGAGCTATCATAAGGGAAAAGTATCCTTTACCCACTATGGAACAATTAATTCCAAAGTTTAGAAATGCTAAAATATTCTCCAAACTAGATTTAAAGAATTCATTTCACCAATTAGAGATAAGTGAAGACAGTAGACACATTACGACATTTATTTGTAGCCAAGGATTATTTAGGTACAAGCGTCTCATGTTTGGAATCTCATGCGCTCCCGAATATTTTCAAAAAAATTTAGAAAGGGTTCTCTTGCCTTGTACAGGAGTCGTTAATTTCATTGATGACATAGTCGTTTACGGTAGCGACGAGGCCGAACATAGTACAAGGCTCAAAAAAGTCTTACAGGTTTTAAAAGACAACAATGTTCTGCTAAATGATAAAAAATGTTCATATGGAGTAAATCAAATTGATTTTCTTGGTCATCAGTTATCTTGTAAGGGAGTTAAGCCTCTCGACAAATATGTAAAGGCAATAGAGTCGTTTCGAGAACCAACAGTCATTGAGGAAGTACAAAGCTTCTTAGGGTTAGTAAATTATGTAGGAAAATGGATCCCTAATTTAGTTACATGGACCGAACCTTTGCGCGAACTTCTAAGACTAAAACTAGGGAAAGGTGTGGATATCACCTCTTATTGGCACGATAAATACACACAGGCTTTTGATGGGTTGAAACGTGCCATGACTCAAATCAAAACTTTAGGGTACTATGATCCGCTTGACCGTACCCAAGTCTATGCCGACGCTAGTCCATTTGGTTTGGGAGCTGTGCTCGTCCAACATGGCACTAATGGTCCCCGAATAATCGCATATGGCAATAAGAGTCTAACAGACCGTGAGAAACGGTACTGTCAGACCGAGAAGGAGGCTCTTGCCTTGGTTTGGGCAGTGGAACATTTTGATATGTACCTATTTGGAAAGGATAGTTTTGAACTTGTTAGTGACCACAAGCCGTTAGAGGTGATATTCGGAACCGATTCTAAACCGTGTGCGAGAATTGAGCGTTGGGTACTGCGCCTACAATCGTACAATTTTAAAATAGTCTATAGCCCTGGCAAGAAAAATATTGCAGACTCACTGTCAAGACTTTGTTCGGATAATAAGTCTCCACAGCCTTTTGATGATGATAATTATTTGAACCTAGTTGTTGATCAATATCGTCCTATAGCAATTACTTTGCGTGAGTTAAGGCAAGCTTGTGAGGGAGATTCAGACCTGAAGTTAGTCAGGAATGGAATATACAACAATAGCTGGGACCAGAGTGTCAACATTTATAAGGTCTTTGAACAAGAACTTTGTTTTCAAGACAATTTACTGTTGCGTGGGAATAAAATAGTTATCCCGTCATGTTTGAGGTCAAGAGTTTTAGCAGCTGCTCATGAAGGCCACCCGGGCATTGTAGCCATGAAAATGAGACTACGTTCTAAAGTATGGTGGCCCAAAATTGACAGAGATGCTGAACATTGTGTTAGAGCTTGTAAGGGTTGCACTCTGGTTTCTGCTCCAAATCCTCCTAACCCCATGCGTAGAAGAGAACTGCCAATACAGCCCTGGATTGATATAGCAATAGATTATCTTGGACCCTTACCTACCGGACATTATCTTTTAGTCATTATAGACTATTATAGCAGATATAAAGAAATTAAAATTACTAAAAACATAGATTCTGCACACACCATTAGCATACTTAAAGAAGTATTTTCTCGGTTAGGCACACCCGTAAGCGTTGCCGCTGACAATGGTCGGCAGTTTGTTAGTTCAGAATTTGAAAGTTTTTGCAAAGAATTTGGTATTCAATTGTTTCATAGTATTCCCTATTGGCCTCAACAAAATGGCGTGAGAGGCAGAACCGTAGTATATTAAAACGTTTACGGATTAGCCAAAGTCAAAAATCTAATTGGCAAGATGATTTGCTCATATATCTCACTATGTATAATAGCACCCCCCATTCCGTCACAGGTAAAACTCCTGCAGAACTCTTTTTCAGACGTCAGTTTAGAGATAAACTGCCTTCCATTATGGATATAGAATTTACTGACCCTGGAGCTAGTGACAGGGATAGTGAAATGAAAAGTAAAGGAAAAGAATATGCAGATAGGAAGAGGCACGCGACGGAATCTAGTATAGATATCGGAGAAAAAGTATATGTCAAGAATACAATAAAGGAAAACAAGTTGTCCACCACATTCAAGGATACGACACATACAGTGGTAAATAAAGAAGGGAACGATGTCGAATTGGTAAATGATGATAGTGGACAACGGTTACGTAGAAATATAGTACATTTGAAGAGAGTTGAAGGAAAGTGGGAAGTTTGCACAAATGAGGACGATAAATCTTCAGGAAATAACGATACCGTCGATAACAATGTGTGTGAAGAAAATTAATAAGGTGATTGTTTTTCAGACCATTATTAAAATAATTTGATGATTGTTCTTGAAATAAATTGATTTGTAGTTGATTATACTTATACGAAATAATTCTATTTTTTCTAATTTTGTAAAAGGTAGATGTAGTGTATAAATAAATACCGACATGCCTTACTGGTGGGGCGAGCAGTGGTGGGGGTGCGGTCAGTGAGTCGCTTCACTGACAGCACACTCTTTACTTGTCCGCCGTGCAAGTAAGACGTGCGCATTGAAACCAAACTGTGTTGTTTTATTTTACTACGTGCCTAATAGTAACCTGTACAGTAGGCTAGACTGCTGAACTGTAGAAGGTACCTACATTTGTTAGGTTTTATTGGGTCAGTGAACTTGTTCAATTGTTTAGGATGGTGTGCTTGCACTTTTTACGATATACAACGTGTAAAAAATGAATTAACAATGAAGCAATGTAATGCATTCTTGGATGGTGCAATAATGAAATATATTAATGGTCCATGTATCTGACGTCGTATTGTATTGGGTTCTTTTCTCAGGAAAGACAGTGTAAACAGTTGTTTGGTCTTTGCAAAGTTAGAACAGTGTCCTTAATCACGAAGCTTAAAGAGCTTTGCTAGTTAATTCGATTTGACCTTGTAAATAACCTTATAATATTTTCAAGAGAGAACCACCAATTTTAAGAATTCTAAACCTTTTAATAATTCATTCGTTTCCTTGATAGATGAAAAAAATTTCGTTTTTATTTCTCTTCATTTTGTTCTCCAGTGAAAACAGGTGGTGTTTTCCGCAGCAGAGAACATTTTGAACGAAAAGGTCAGCTAGAAAATAGTGATAGCTAAAATAAAGAGCGGAGCAAAAATGTTTATCTAGTGCCTCTTACTTATGCAACGCCACTCAAACTTACTTTTTAAATAAAAGCTGTGGTAATTTTATTAGCTAACCAGAGGTAAATATTATCATGAGGGCCTATTGACAAGTGAAAATCCCTTTGAAAGAGTCTGCCCACTACCATCACGCCGTGTCAGGCAAGAAATATTCTTTGCATTGAAAAGTATGAGACCATGCCTACTTGAACGTTTCGTTCCGTCACCAACCAACACCGTCGCGTACCATGTATGTCATAATTTCTCAGAATTTGATCCTTATTAGTGAGACTATTGAAAAGTGTGTTTTTTTTCGAAATCAATGGGTTCGATTCCTGGCTGGGAATATTGATTTTTCAAAAATCTAATGCTTTTTTTAGATTTCATCAAAATCGGGCCCGAGACTTCTTTGAGTATTTTTCGCTATGTCTCATAGTTTCAGATTTGGATATTCACGCCCACATGGAAAATTCACGCTGTATAAAAAGACCAATCGCCGAAGTTTGGACATTTTACATAAGTACTTTTTATCCTGGTAGTACGTATCGAACTCCACGCGGACAAAGCCGCCGCCAAAACCTTGTATCAATTTATGATCAACATAGCTAGACTCACGCACTCGATAAATTCAGAGCTAACCGCACGTTCGGGCGACAAAGTGGACCTAATGCATATTTGATTAGAGTCGCCATTAGAACCTTGAATGTAGACTGGAATGTACAATTTATTTATAATCTGCTGGGCTGTTAATTAAGGTTTTGTACTAACTATTCCCGTGGCTTTGCTCACGTGGATATGTAGGTATTCTGTTTGCATTTTAAATTTTATTCCGTTACTAATTGATTTGATTTCGTTTGTTTATACCTACTTGTTTTAAATATTATATTCGTATCTCATATTTTTGTTATATACCTATGTAATTGATTTTGTTTTTTAATAATTTTTAATTTAATTGTATGTTGTGAATGTTGTGCATAGCTATGAGTGACGTATTTACGCACTTTGTAGACTTATAATCACCATATGGAACCAATATTATAAGTATGTCGTTGGTGTGCCTTACCTAATAAATAAATAAATAAAATGGGAACTTTTAATCATATTAGTTATACTGGTAAGAACATGATCGTCTACCTCTACAACATTAACTGTATTTGTTTGACGTAAATCTTTGGTTTCTTGTTATGAACGAAAGGAAATATGTCGTTGAAATTCATGTTTTTTTTTTGTGAATCCTGAGAATTGTAATTGAACAATTTTTTTATAAGCAGCTACTAAAAATAATGTCTGCGATAAAAAACATAACTTAGAAACACATTTTCTAGCGTCGATAGGACTTGAGCATGTCTTGTCGTGTCACGATAGAAAAAGTTTTAGGCACATGTGCCTGACTAATAGTCCTGTAACAGTAAAAACTCATTAAATTAAATTTGTTCTTGTGGAAACAAATTTAATTTAATAAATATGAAAATCATCGACACGAAAAAGAAGTAGGAAGATTATGCAATCCATGTTTAATAATATGAACTTGAACACCATTTTTAAAACTAATTAAATTAAGGGTTTTGAAACAATTTACATCAAATTATTGCTTCGGACGTCGGTAACCGCAGCCTGTCCGTGGGTTTGTACGATGAACCACAAATACATTGGGTTAATTGGACTAATAATTATATTATGGTCAATGTTTTTCATTATGTATTTTGAAACCGGTTTTTTATAAATGTTTGTTTAAAGATATTTTAATTTAATTAAAAGTAAGTAAAATAATGTACAAATAGTATAATGTAATTTAACAACCAAAAGCTGCATAAAACTAATAAGTAATACGCAGCTTTTGGTTAACCAAGTATGGTTATTGGGCATAAAAAAATTTGTAAAAGGAACCTAACAGACGGAACATAATAAGATGTTTATGTGATATAATATTATGTCCTATTTTGTGATATGTAAGTATCACATAGACTGGTGTGGAATATTATGATCATAAATCTAAATCTAAACTAATTTTTTAAAGAGGTAAAATTTGTTTGTAAGTTTGTATTTATGGGGTAATCTCTGGATCTACTGAATCGATTTTAAAAATTCTTTGACTAGTAGGAAGCTACACTATCCCCGAGTGCCATAGGCTATATTTACAACGTGCCCGTGGGATAATTTCCGATAAAAACGCGAGCAAAGCCGCGGGCAACAGCTAGTATAATACATATATAAACCCTTTCTTGGTAAACAAAAATTGTAATACCAACAATAAAAAAACCAATTCACATTCATGAGAAATACATTTTTCTTAGGTTGACTAAAACAAGGATAAAAATGTCGTTTACCGAATATTCAATAGACATGGTTCCCAAACGATCTCAAAAAAAAAAAAACAATTCGTTTTCTGTGATAAATCTGTTCATCTCCTGAAGAAGATGACTTTCCAATATTTTATCAAACTGAATATCCAGTTAATATTCAAAGCTTTATTTAGTGGATTTCAGGACAATCAATCACCTAGTTAGATGATTGATTTTCTGACACAAACTGAAACTAAACTTTTAGACTTAAGAAATTATTTAAGTAATTTAAATATTATTGCGTACGTAATGTTGGATGATTTGGAAGTATCAGCAATTAATTTGTTAGGTTTTAAGTTTAAATACTGTGTTTTATTCAGGAATTGAGGTTTTTGAAAAGTTTTTACTTGTTTCTGAATCAAAATAGCAGAAATAATAATCAATTAGTGTAGTTGTATTCTATCAAAGAGCTATCACTACTGAATTTCAATTAAAGTACTGGATACGAATAGCAAGATAACACAAATCTTATAATCAAAGCTTTAACGGACAAACTGACAGGGGGAGATGTTGCGATTTACAACCCATTAGATTTAAAAGTGTAAAATAACCTAACCTATTTAATTGATAGAAGCTTAACAAATTGTTAGTTTATCATCGACCATCTTTTTCCCAACTATTTAAAGGTCGGCTTCCAGTCTAATCAGATGCAGCAAAATTACATACTGCATTTTACATGGATCGACCATCTACCATAAGCCGACCCCAATATAGCTGGAAAAAAAAACAAAATTCAAAATTCTTTTATTAGCTTACACCATGAAAGGCTAGGTAGATGATGGTACTTTATACCCCGATGGGAGTAGCTGTCATTCCACATTATTATAATATAAAAGCTAGATAATTTTCTAAGGAATTCAAGTAAAAAAAATAACATAAACAAGAAAGCGTGGACGCAACCGTTCGCATCGGTTTGAACATCAGTTGAACCATTCTCTGCGGTATTATAGATCTTTCATAAAGGAACAAACAGAAATTGACATTATAATAATGTCACTGAAACCATACTATTTTTATTTCTTTATAATAACTTTCCACATTTAAGTTATATCAAAAACTTGGAAAGATCTGCCAATACATTGGTCACTGTCATTCTTCACTTACCTAAGCCCGGACATGTCAATCTCCAATGGAATTTCAACTTTACCTGCATAAATTTAAGGTTGACAATTGCACAACAAAAGACTTAGCCACAAAAGCGAAGTCTGATTCCCGTGCATCAGGCATTAACTGAAGTTCGACGAACTTAGCCGATGTTCCGGAGTTTGGGTCCTATTAGAAGTAAGCAACGTGTTTCGTACAAATGAATTTCTAAGGAATTGTTATTTTCGTCCATTAGGTATACGAGTAGTTCTACTAGACTTGGAGTAGTAGAAACAACTGAAAATGCACTTTATTTTCGTATTCAAAGCACCTAGTATTCGCAACAGTACTTGTGTTTGTACATTTATACTACTTTAGTCTTTTGTGAGTATAAACATCAAAGAGTATACTACTTTTTTATTGAATACCTATCAATAAAAACGTTCATCCCCACAGTATTTGCAATAGCTATTTTATTTCCAGTTCATGCGAGTGCTTCCACTAGCTACTAAAAGAAGATGAAGATATTTACCTGTCCGTTACTCATATCTTTTACCAACATTTTGTTCTTGCTACCATATTCTGGAACAATGTTGCTGTGTTTAAGTATTTCACGTCTCTCTTTATCTTTCTTTCTTTTGACAGTCTTCGTTTACTGTACAATTTTATACCCAGAAGTACAGCCATACAAGCTATTTGGCATAAAGGCAACTTACTTGTGAAACTACTTTTAATGAATTTTAAGTAAGTTGTATTCTTTTACACCACTTTTTATGTACGAGTATGTTAGAAACTCAAAAAGTAAATAATTCACACAATACAAAACTACTGCATTCATGGCAGTATACTGAAAAGATGAATATTTTTAGCTGTTGGTATACCAATAGCAATAGCTCACAGAACGGATGGGTAATGGGGTCTAAATCTTATGGTGTTGCGATTTCTTACCAGAATGTGCAGCGTTGGGAGGTCTCTCACAAGGCAGACCGATGACTACATGACGGCCGCAGGAATCTGCTGGCTGCGAGAAGCACAGGAATTATCAATGTGGCAAACCTTGTGAGAGCCCTGGGATAGAATAGTCGCTTAAGCAGAATCATAATTGGATAGTAGGTAATAAAAATCACGTTTATCCCCAATAAATAGAACTTAAAATAACTAAACTGTAGAAATCTGGGTGTTATGAGTACACATCTGCGTACCCCTCAGAGCATATCATGATGTTACGTCATGATGTTGTATAAACGATGAACATCCAAGCATTGCAGCAATCACGGCAGATTTGTCTTCTTTTAAAGAGTTCCATTGTATATCTCGGAAGATCAGCATCAGATCTTCACCAAATTTAAATGGGATCAAATGGCAACTATTCCGCATCAAAGTAAAGAAGAATAACGTAAATCGTAACATAAATCTCAGCGTAATCGGTGTACAAACATAAAATAAAATAAAAACAAAGCAATCGAATTGAGAAACTGCTCCTTTTTGAAGTCGGTTAAAAATTATTAAAATGGTCAGTTAATATTATGAATTGTTATTTTCTATTATGACTGCTAAAGTGGCCATTGAAGACCGTTTGAGTACAGCAGTGAATGTTTTTCAGCTGAAATGATATGAAAGAGCTTGCTCGACTATAGCACAAGTGTTACATTTTATGTCCTGTCTACGAACTCCCAGTTTTTATTCCTGCAATATTCCTTTCAGTTGTCTTCAGACACAGTTTCTTTCCAATTCTGTATCTAAAATACAGCTGTGTTCATTCCATTACCGTCTCGGAAGCAAAGACTTAAGAAAAGCCTTAAGTTTCCGCGCAATGCTAAGAGTTTTTGCTGTTTTGTTAGCGACGAGCTTCCGATACAAAAACTGTTCATTACAAGCCTAGCTTGCATAATTAGGGTTCTTTAGTTACCATCACTTTAAAAGCAAAGATTGTTCCGGTGAATTTCACAAATTATTATTATTCATTTATTTCAGATACTTACATCCATATAATTGTTAGTAACACAGAAATACTTATGACAAACTAACTAATAGTTAAATTTTGTAACTCTTTTTAAAGAGTTACCTCCCAAGAAAACTTCAGGTACATTCTCGTAGCATTTAGTTCCTGACTTAAAGACTGAGTTCAGATTTCATCGAGTTGTATTTAAGGCCATGGGCCATTGCATAAGATTCACACCTATGTAAAAGTTTTCTCAATGCGCATACCGAAGAGCTCAGTAGCACCATATCATCAGCAGCACAAATGAAACTGAACGCGTTCAAGAGCTGTAGATATATAATTACTATGAAATTTTGACACTGACAACTTTTGAACTCTTTATTATTATGAGACCTTGTAATTAGTGTACCACCGAAGCTGCAGCTTAGGCTTCGGCCATGGCCACATTATGTTAAAAAAAAAAAAACACGAGCCGAAGTTTTGGCCGAAGTCAAGGTTTCTTGACAATGCCGAAATTCAATGAACTGTTTGGAATACTATTATTCTTGCGGTACTTCGCGGCTTCGATCAGAAATCTACCTTCAGTCGGTACACTAAACCTTAAACTATATATTCAAACTTTAGACTTAGGCACAAAACTCGACCACCTACCTGATACCTTAATTAATACATTTGACCCTAGAGACAGAACTGTGTCTAGGATCAAATTAATTAACGAATGTTGTCACTGAGAACGTGTCTCCATCGGTTTTTTTTCTTTCGGTATAATTTTTATTTAACACTCCTCATGGGACATAAAAAAAAATACTTATCCTATTAATTTTTTTCCGAATTGTCTGACTATAAGACGGTGGGTCCACGGCGCGTGTTTCAAACTCAAATCACCATTGAATAGCCAGAATGTTACAGCATTAGTATTTCAATGGCAGTCCATACACTACGTACCATTAACTAGTTAGTCATTGGTTACGTCAGGTACGTAGGTACCTAACGGACTGACTAAGGATGAAGTTTCGAATTCGAAAGTCAGGCGGAATAGTACTAAAACTTACACTATAGGGAATCTTAAGGTAGTTAGTAGTATCTCAAGTTTCAGATGCAAATTATTTTGTTTTGGAATGATTCTTGTTAGTGTGACTACTACATATTATCTACCGTAACTACGGAACACCGTTTTACATCCGTGCAACAAATCCTTTTAATTACTGTTCCAATAAATTCCGGAACCGTATTGTTTGTTAAAGAGAAGATTTGTAAGTCTTTGTGAAGCTGTGCAGCTGTTAATCTGTTTGTTCGCAAGAATCGACTGAGAAAAACTACGACTGCATAATGAGAGTCTTAATCTACAGGGATCCTGGATTTTCCAGCTTTTCTGCTTTATTGACTCGCTCAGGTAAATTATTTATTTATTTATTTAAACTTCATGTACAAGAAAGAGTAAATAGGCGGACTTAATGCCACACGGCATTCTCTGTCAAATAGGACAGCATTATGATAGAGTACAAAAAAAAAATAAGAAAAATACTATTTTGCTAACATAAAATTGATATACTTACATAATAGATACAAATTATATTTTGAAGTATACGATTATCCTTCAATACTGGGCCGTATTGAAACACCTTTTTCTTGAAATGAAAAAGAAATGGCACGTTTCTTTTTTTAAGTTTTTCTGGGTAAACTGTTTCTTCAAAATTTATTGGTTTGTCGTCCAGATCGCTTAAGTTGAGTTTAGGTGTTGCAAGATATTCTATAATATTGTAAAAAAAATACTAGGCTTGCTTTATTTGACACTAGCTACATTGCCAGATCACGCAAAGTGTTATTAGGTTTTTACATCAAGCATTCTCAGCAGCAAACACGGAGTATGTGTGTCCGTTGTGCCCGGTTGATGGCAATAGGGTCACCCCCTATTACATGTGACTAATATACACCTGTGCATAACCCTTTGGGGATAACAGGCGTGATGTTTTATGATGATGTTATTTATATCTGAGATAAAAAATAGCATATATCGTGCTCCAGGTCCCAAGCTACAGCGTGAAAAAGATGACAGACAAACCGATAGAGCTAGTTTCGCATTGATATTATAACTAGCTTATGATCGCCGCTTCGCCTGCGCCTAGTTCGGTAATCTTCTTCTTTATCATGTGGTTAGTGCCTAACCTGGTGTCAGTTTTGAGGCCACCCATGGGCCTCTGACTTGGCTTTACATGCCGTCAAGAAATATCTTTCAGGCATGCAGGTTTCCTCACGATGTTTTCCTTCACCGGAGCAAGTGATAATTATACAATACGCACATGAATCCGCAAAATCAGCCTTGGATTCGAACTCGAGACCTATGACTTGGCAGTCCGACGGTCACACCACTACGCTATCACTGCTATATAATTATTTTAAATCGGTAATTATCCCACGGGATCGTCTTACCGAGATAAAATGTACCCTATATAAGGTCCCATTAAAATAGGTGGACAAATTTTAACACAGCGTTCAGTACGTCTAACCAAAGATATCCAAGCAGAAAAAAACACTGATCAAAGTGATTTTATGTTGACCTAATGGATGTGTTTGTTCTAGAGTGCCGCCGGCAATTTATTATTTTAGGTCAAAATAAAATCACTTTAATCACTGTTTTTTTTGCTTGGATATCTTTGCTTAGACGTACAGAACGCTGTGTTAAAATTTGCCCATCTATTTTAATGGGACCTTATAATTGTTAATCCAGGCTATAAAGTATTTGTGTTCCAAATTACACCCACATCCGTTCCACTGTTTTTGCGTAAAAAAGAAAAAAATATACATGCATCCTCACATTTTTCTTTCGCATTTATAATAGTACTCGGTTATGCCCGCGGCTTCCGTAATTGTCCCACGGGATCGTACTACCGGGATAAAAAATATCCTATGTGTTCCTCATAAACTGTCGCATAATTATAATATTAGTAAGAAGTATCGTTGTTGTAATCGTTATGTTCTTGTAAAAATATCATATAACTCATAGTCTGTGTTCTATTCCGATTCGTACACATTGTAGTGATTTTTTGTGAATAATTCATGATAATTGAAGCCTATTAATTGATGGTCCATGGCATTGAAACTGATGAAATTGTTGTTTGTTAATGATACGAAAACGTATAGGCAGACATTTGAAATAACTGATAACTAGATAATCAAATGAACCAATTCTTTATCTGTTGCAAAACAACACTTATTTGGATATCCTTCCTCATTTATCCGCCCTACTTTTCGTCGAAAACTTTCGATGATCGATTCTGATCGAATGTCGGAACAAAGAACATCGAACGGGGAATTATGGCGTTTTCCCTATTGGTCCTCATTAATCATAACATTAATTTGTGCGCAAGACATATTATGATATGTTACGATGTTTCTTTTAGCTCAGAGACCTTTAGGCAATGTATTGTTTCGTTGGTAATCGAGATTGTTTTATCTTCTTTAAAAGTTTCTTTGTCATTCTCATTTAGAAAGTAGTTTTATGGCAAGAATGAGCCATTTTTAGGGTTCCGTAGTCAACAAGGAACTTATAGTTTAGCCATGTCCGTCAATCTGTCTGTCCGCACTTAGCTCAAAGATTTTTAGTACTAGAAAGATTAATTTGGCATGAATATACATATTATTTATAATAAAAATCTTGAAAAGTTTTTTAGGGTATCTCCAGTACCTACCAGTAAAGTGGGGATTGTTTTTTCTCGCGTTCTCCAAAAAATATTTCGAGTTTGTTCAAATAATTTTTCAATTATCGCATTCGTTTGTGAAATATTAAGCTTTAAAGTGCTAATTTTTGTTAAACTGAAGTGTCCCTCTACCAGCTAAACGGTTGTGTTTAGGCGTGTGAAAAAAATCACAGTAGAACCTACATGTAATGAAGTTAAAAGAAAAACTATCACAGCTAAGTAGGCTTTACATGTTTACGAGTAATAGTCGACCAACTTATAAAATGTAGGTAAGTACTTGAATAACATATTTTCCTGAACATGATGTGCACAGGTTTTTCAACTGCAAATGTAAGTTTGTTTTTTTTTATTATTATAATAAAAATCATCGTTCGTAGGCAAATCCGCATATTTTGATGGGCAACTACGGAACCCTACATTGTGCGTGGACCGACACGCACTTGGCCGGTGTTTTTCTTTCATTATAAATAAATAAATGAATATCGCTTGACATTACACATCATTACAGCGCCATTTAGGTGCCACACTAAGCAACGAGGCTTGTGTCGTGGACACCAGATAGTTGATACTACTAAATAGATACTTATACTTTTTGTTTGTAAATACATACTTAATATACATATAAACATCAATGACTCGGAAACAAATGTCCATGCTCATCAAACAAACATTTGCTCCTACCGGGATTCGAACCCGGGACCCTAAGAACGTAAGGCAGCCCCACTACCGCTGCGCCATTCGGGTCGTCAAAATTATATAAAATAATAATAATATTAATTTGTTTAGAAATATTTAAATATGTAATTTATATGTATGTATATGAAGGAAAAAATAATAATATTAAAATTATAATTGTCATCCTAGCCTTTTGCAACTACCATAAGGTCAGCTTGCAGTCTAACCAATATAGAGTGACTTCTTGTACAATTGTGCAACCTCCACACCCCAGTTACTGAACTCATGGCATATCCTTTTCTATTCATAACCTTAAAACTCGCTCTAATCCCAAATCTAATGCTTTAGAATAGAACAAACATAATAGAATATAACAGAATATTCTTTATTATGTGCACCATAAAAGTCATAATTCTCTTGCCCTTATTCTAATTCAATTCAATCAGATACACCGTACAAGTAACATTTATAAAATTAAAATATTACTTTACTATATTAGCTATTCTTGCTTAATTCCGATTCCTTCCGAGTCCTTTGTATTCATTAAGGTTCGCTATAGGTATCATGTTTCCAAGACACAATGTTCACTAATTATGCACAAAGTAAAGTCAAACTGCTGAAACCGAATCCGAGAATTCAACACCGAATTTATTCAATCAGTTCTTAAGTTGCTATGGAAAACGGAAACCATTTTGCCAAAGCAATTTGGTCCATCTGTCCTGTCCGTACCGTACGAAAATTACTGAACCGATTGAGGAGAAATTTCAACGTAATCTCTCCCTTTTTACGGAAAATTTGATGCAAATGGGACTCAAGATTTGCGTCGTTCAGATGGGGGAACTTTGTTTGGAAGACAGGTAGCTTAAATGGGTTTTCTGTGGTAAGATTTATATGAGAAAATTATGGTGTTACCTTACTGTAATAAATAACTTTTCTTAGGTTGAAAAAATATCGTCGTCGTAAATATTTGAATGTCTTTGACCGTCGTACTATCAACTGTTTTGCTCGTTATACACCTATTAATAAAATTTAAGAAAACCCAAGCCTGGTAAAAAAATGTATTCTTTGTGGAAAACCACGAAAAACGGAACAATGTAAAAAAAAAACAAGACAAAATCAATTAACAATATCTAGGTACATAATTAAAACAATAACTTTAAATAACAAAAGCTACTTTCCTCAAACAAAACATAAATTAGAAGAAAAAAAAAAACTCAATTCTTAAAACGTTTTCCCTTAGCGAATAAGTTCAGACTACATAATGAGTCGTTTTTAATTAAAAGTCATGATTTTCATTAAAAATGTTACCTATCGGAAACGATTTGAATTTGCTCCTGACTCGATAATGACTATTAATATTCATGATTGGACGCGTCGATGGGTGTAGTTAGGACCTATGAATTATGATAACATAAATGGCCAAGGAAAAGAGAGGCATATACCCAGAGGTGGTGGAACTGTGGATGATGATGATAATATTGTAATAGCAAAGTAATTGAATGACTAAATAATAAAACCTGCACCGGTTGATCGAACGTAAGCATTGGTTACCAAGGTCGATCCATGGATGGCTGAACAAATTCTACGTATATAAACTTATCGGTGCCTCGATAAACACGTTAAGTCCTATTTAAGATGTTTACAGATGATGTTTATTGGCACATACACCTAGTTTAGGAGTCAGAACATTAACATTAGTGTGAGTTATAAGCCTTATATGGTCTTAGTCTGTTGGATCTTGTACTGTGGCTTTTGGTGAAATAAAGAATTTATTATAGGTTACAGATGTAATTGATAGTAATTTTACTGTAAAAGAGACTCGGCGATCTCACAGTTAAACTGCGTAAGCAGTTCAAATTCAAAATATTTATTGCTAAACACAGTACATATATGCATTTCCAGATGTCGAGTGAATGCGCAGTCCACTGTATTGTCACCAATTTAGGCATGCAAAATTCAAAATTATAGTTAGACAATTTCATAAAATCCAATTAATCGGTTATATAATTCCAAAAATAGTAATACTTTGTGCAATAATATACATTCAAATTATTAAGTAAATATTGTCATCGTTCAAATTAAAAGTAATGTCAGAATAAATAATGTCAAATTAATTAATGAATTTACCAATTTATAATTTATCATGCATTGTATTATTATAATTAAAATTAAAAATATATACTTTAATGATCATTCAAATTACATTATATAATTGCACTTAGATAGAATTAAGCTTAAATAAATCGGACACCTGACATCTCTACTTATTATTTATTTAAATTGTCTGATAAGAATTCACCAATGGAATAGTACGCTTTTTTAACCATATGGTCTGTTAACATTCTTTTGAATTTGTTAACGTCCTTCTCAAGTCTTATAGTTGAGGGTATCATATTATAAATTTTTGGAGCCATGCCCAGAAAACTTTTTGCGTATAATGCTGTTTTATGAGGCACAGCGTGAATTTTGTCCTGGTGACGTTTACTAGTCAGGGTTTCAAATAAATATAAGTGTTTTTTTACGAACATTGCTACTTCAAACGCGTATAGGGCTGGAAAAGTCATTATTCTTAGGTCAATAAAGTGTGGTCTACAACTGTCAGTAGTTTTTATTTGGCACACAGCTCTCAAACACTTTTTTTGTGCCTTAAACACTAGCTCCCTATCTGATGAATTTCCCCAGAACATTATGCCATAGCGTAATGTAGAAGACACGTATGCATGATATGCAGTCAGTACGGTTTCGCGGCTTGCTACTTTACTTAGTTTATGCAAAGCGTACTGGAACTGATTTAGTCTTTTTATTACATGTTCAATATGATTACTCCATTTCATATTCTCGTCTATATAGAGTCCCAGGAACTTTGTGTGCTTTTTTTCTTCTATCACTTTGTCAGCGTATTTTATATTAAGTTTATCTTGATTTATTCTTTGTTTAAATGACATAATATGAGTTTTATCTAAATTTACATTAAGATTGTTATTATTTAACCATGTTATTAACCTGTTTAGATTTATATCCATTTCATGGCACTGTGTCTCCCTATTTTGTGCTGTGAAAACAATTGTACTATCATCAGCGAACAAGGTCATTGGATGTTGAATAGCACTTGGCATATCGTTTATGTATACGAGGAAGAATGGCGGGCCGAGGACGCTACCCTGAGGTACACCAAAGTTCGTTTTTCTTGGTTTTGATTGGTACGTTAGTTCTAATTTTGTCTTCTGGCAAATTTTTGTTATACTCGTTATTTGATACCTATTTTTTAAATACGATTCAAATAATTTTAATACGTTGCCCCTTACTCCATATTTTTCTAATTTAGACAAAAGTATGTTAAAATCTACAAAATCAAATGCCTTGGTCATATCCATGAACAAGGCAGTCGTTGGTGTCCATCTATACATATTTGTTACCACTTTATTTACAAGGCTGTATATTGCCATATTAATATTTTTGCTTTTTCTAAAGCCGTATTGTTCTTCCGCAAATATTTGATGTTTTTCCAGAAAAGGATATAGGTTATTATAAATGACTTTTTCAAAAATTTTTGAGAAAATAGGAATTAACGCTAAAGGTCTGTAATTCTTAGGATTTTGTCTGTCATCTTTCTTATATAGGGGTTTTATTACAGATATCTTTAATTCTTTAGGGTATGTACCAGTTTTTGGGGCAATGTATCTATCGTTAAGAAAATGTTAAGTAAATAAATCATTCATTTATTTAAATATCCCGTTTCTAGTGTGAGTGATAAGTGTAATAACGTTAAATCCTGGCTGTCATTTTAAATCTTTTTTAGTCGTTATGGGTAGGGTAGTCAAAAGCACGAAAGTCTAAAAACCTGTCTTACTAAGGAGCATTGTATAACCAAGCAACTGGGTTGTGGAAGTCAGATACGCAGTCGCCGCATGTAAAGTACCTATAGGCATTCAGCTAGGCTGGAAGCTGACCCCTACATAGTCGGGAAAAGGCTATGGGCAGATGAAATGTCAGAGGAATTGGGAAACTTGGCACACTTTGCTATACCTAATTATTAATTTCTTCCGCCAATACCGAGACAGCTACCGAGATTGGTTTTGTTATAATTGCTAGGAAGTTTAGTTTGGAACAGCTGCTTTTTTAATTGGAGTGATGTAATTTTGCTTTGATTAAATATTTTATGGGCTTACTCATTTCTTTTCCAAATTTTGATATAATTTCATAGATTTTTGCAAAGTTTAGTCTTTGTGGTAAGCAGCACTAGTAGCGGCTGCGGGACTTTCATCCAAGTTTAAAACCTTGGCTTGTACCTATTCTTCACGATGTTATGGTTTTTGTACAGTCTCCTTGCTATAAGGGCTTGCCGTTTTGTTGGCCTCTAGCAGTACCACTATTTTTCCAAGGAGAAACAAAACCTCCGTTGCACTCGATACCGGCTGCGTATATTTTTCTTTTATCGATTTTCACAAAGCAAACATTACGTGTGCATTCAAAGAACTCGCATTAGTGAAGAAGAAAATGCTTGCTAATGAGCGCACAGGGTGATGTTATTTTTACAGCCGTGTAGGTAATAGAATGCTGCAGGGTATGGGTTTTCTCTTTTACGACAATTTCCCTTGTTTGACTCTGTCAAAGTACTACAATGAAAAAGGTTAATGATAATAATATAGGTAGACAGAATAAAAACAATTCACGTAGGTATGATATGGTAGGAATTCATTGACTTTGTACGTAGCGGTACACCACACACATGATTAGCCTATATAGTATCTGCTGGGACCTTCTCACTGAGAGAGCCCTGTGTTTGTTTTAATTCTCGAGGTTAAAAAAAGAAACCTAACAATATAAAATAGTTTTTATTCATTGAAATACGAAAATGATTCTATATTAAAAAAAAAAAAAACTATCCTAAAAATTGATTTAGACTTTACTCCAGTCAACAATGCCAGAGACATACAAAAAAGCTTCATTGTCTTGGGGCCAGTTTCAAAGACTACACAAAATCTCTCTTTCTGTTCCACCTCATTTCATCCTTCCCTACCTAATCGTGTCATCAAAGTTTAAAACCAAACTCGTTAATCATCATCCTAACATGATAATACAGAAGTTTGGCATAACCTCCCTCAGCGCCGTCGGCTAAATTATGAAGAGGTTACTTACCAACATTGTCAGGGATAAAAGTTTACTGAATTTGGTTAACGCCTTTGATAACTGGGAAACTTCATCCTTAGGCCCTGTTCACAACCTCAATCGCGCGATTCACTTTTCTCCTTGTGAGCCCCATTGCTCCGCAAGACGCGTCGCGCTAACTCGTGGCATGGTCTAAACTACATTTTTCAATTGTTTTTTTAAGACAGCATTAGCCTATTGGTGTGACCGTCGCACTGCCAAATCATAGGTCTCGAGTTCGAACCTAAGACAAACAATTCTGATTTTTCGGATTCATGTGCGTTTATTGTATAATATTATAACTTGTTTCGGTGGAGGTAAACATCATAAGGAAACCAGCATGCCTGAGAGATATTTCTCGACGACACGAAAAGATAAGCCAGAAGCCAATTGGCGGCATAAAAACCCTGATACAGACACATAAAATAAAAATTTGTTTGTTCCGCAGTTGCTGTCGCAAGACGTGAGTCGCTTGAACGTGTAGCTCGGGGCCGAGAAGTTATAGTCAACTGCTCACCCTTGTCAACAAATTGACATTTATAGCAACTTTATTACGTATCAGTAAGGTCTATTTTCGAGGTTCAAATTTAGTTGACTGTACTTTATATTGTGATTTTATGAACTTAGTTGTATAACCTAACCTGGCTCTTCATGATGATTGATAATTCTGGTTCATGTTGAGTTTTCGATTCAGTCGTGCTAGGCAAATAATTCAAATAGCTTAGGTACAGCCAAGAGAAACGCTTACACAAGTTTTCAAGGTAGTTTACGTAAAACAATTAATAAGCGTTTTAAAATTGATTATTGCTATAGCAGCTTTATACCAATTCAATAAAAACTTTAAATCAATTCAATTTCTGACAGACTTTGTAGACCTTAAACTACTTGACCTAGAAGCATGCTTCAGAAGAAGCAACAAGCACTACGGAATAATTTTCAAAAAAAGTTCAATATATGAAAGTTTTAATTGAAGTTTGTCATTTTTGCGAATAGGAAACCCCACTGAATGCACGGGAAGTGCTATCTATAATCTTTTATTATAGCTATCTAACAATATTCTTTCTCAAAACCATTGGGTGAACAGCCAATGCTAACTAAATGCATACCAAACTATTTTAATGTAACCGTATAAAACTACTAAAATAGACGAGAATGCATCTGTAGAAAAAGTGCCATAAAACAGATAAGTATCCATAAATTTTTAGCAGAACAAGGTTATAAGAAAGAGATGAAAACCAAACAGACATAAAAATAAACTACTTTTCTTGAATCTCATTCTCAGAGAAAGCATTTTCATGAGATGCATGTACACTATTTTATACTAGTTACTTCCGTTTTCTCATGTTTGGGGAAACTTAACAAGAATTCACAAGAATCGAGTTTATTCCGAATTTATGAGAACCAAACTGAATCAAAATTTACGACAGTGGAATTCCAAATTGAACTATCATTCAATAGCAAGTAGTATTTCGTTGGCTTGTAAAAAGGAAACATCATGTATCTTTCTGTGTATTAATGATTTTCTTGCTTAGTCAATTTAAATCTATGGTTAAGATGATATGGTTTGGTTTTTAATACTGTAGTTGGTTTACTATTTTATTAATGGGTTGTGTAAAAGTCAAACCAATCTAGATTATTGGGACACGAAAATTACTGAGATTGGTTTTAAATTTTCAAAGTATTCGGTTGTTTTGAACATAGTTTGCTAAATATTAGGCTTGCACAAGAAATGAAAACTAATGTTTTTATGTATCTAGTGTTTTATTGCGATGTGTATTAGGAAATTCAACACAATAAATAAGCTTTAAAATCCTGATCGCGTTTGCAAAAACCATAAGTACAATTATTTACATCCGTAACCACAGCTCCGTATACTCTGTAGGCCCAAATTTTTATTCAGTTTGAAAATCATCTTTTTTTTTTAACACAGACGCCAGTTTTAATGAAATCACACGCTTTTCAATTTTACATGAAAATCTCATTTTATCCAACGATATAATACATTTTTCGGGTAAAGATCAGTAACTTCAAATAAGGCAGTCTGACCATTTTCATGTAAGTAGCTATAGAAAGAGAGATGATTGAAAATGTATTTACGGCTTAAATCTTACATTTATTGAGAAAATATCGCTGAAGATTAAAGTGAATTTGAAAGATTACACATTTATTACTTTGATAGTTGCAATTTGGTTGCGATTGGATTTTCTATATAATAGTCGAATAAAAAAGGAGGGACCAAATTTATGGTACCTTTTGTTTTAATGTCTAAGTAGATTACTATAATATTGTCAGGGGTAAAATTGGATTTGTATTTAATCACATAATAACCGTTTATCCCACGTCCTAACCAAAGCGATCAGTCGCGTAAATATGTATTCTTTCATCTCATTTGTTCGAAAAACCAAAGGCGCCTCTGTCGGCGCGACCACACGAACAAAATGAACACAACGATTAGTACTATACTTAAGACACCTCCTTGCCGTCTCATTGCGATACGCAGAATATTTATTCCAATCTAAATCTCACGTTCAGGTGCTCAATTCCCGCAAACCATCGCCATTTACCACTCCGATCCAATAACTTAGCAGCATCAAAAGAAAGCAATAAATCACACTGTTCCGTGCGCACATTACCTGGCCCATATACCATCCTGATCTGGTGATTTACAGGTAGTGTATGTACCAAGGAAATTAAGTGGCAGTGGGCAGGCACATTGCTCGCAGAACGGATGACCGATGGGGCCGAAAAGTGCTACAGTGGCGACCGCGAACCGGAAGACGTTGCGTTGGAAGGCTTCCCACTAGGTCGACCGATGACTTGATGAAGGTTGCGGGGATCCGTTGGATGCGAGTCGCACAGGACCGGTCAATGTGGTGACACTTGGCGGAGGACTATGTCGACCAGTGGACGTCTTTCGGCTGAAATGATGATGATGATGATGTACCAAGTAGGTTGTGAAGATTTGTGGTAGTGAAGAAAGGTATGGTAAATAAGGTAAAACTCAGTGGTGACCCAGTCAGAACCCCCGTGGTTTACGTGCTTTAGGTCGTAGATTCAAAACCAAGGACTACCTCGTTGGTCGAGTGGTCGCAAGCGCGACTGCTGAGCTTGAGGTCCTGGGTTCGATTCTGGACTTGTGCCCAGTTGATGGCAATAGCTTCGCCCCCTATTACTTGACTTAAAACATAACTGGTGAAAAGAGATCTGGTGAAAGGTGGGTGGGTTCACCGATTCACTTCTACTTACTCTCAAAAAATAATAGACATAATGTTACGAAAATATAAATTCACGCATGTTAAGGATAGGCAGTAACACTGAACGCCACCTACAACGATCCTTAGGCGCGAATTACACAGAAACAGCGTAAGGTGAAGGCGCGGCGCAGGCATGAGGCCGCTTCAAAACGTTTTCATACAAAATGTACGTAGGCGACGACGTGTCGTGAATTACACTCAAGCGGCGCGGCGCAGGCACGCCGTTATTTTTTTAACCGACTTCCAAAAGGAGGAGGTTATCAAGTCGTCTGTTTTTTTTTATATATGTCTTCAGCAGTTTCAGTCAATATTGTAGACCGATTTTCAAAATTATTTTATTCTTTCGAAAGAATATACTTCCGAGGTGATTCTATAGTCACCATGTTAGGTTCTGATGATGGAATCCCAGAGAAATCGAGGGCAACCCTCAAATTTTATAGGCACGTATTACGCCTTTCATATTTTTTCTAAAGCTATTCAAGTATTCGCATCTAGGAGTCATCACTTCATGTTGATGAGCTGATGATGGAATGTATAATTCCTTAACGGTTAGGAGTTGGAGGATAATTATTTAGTAAAATAATAACTGTGGACCGATTTTCAAAATTCTTTTTTTCTTTCGAAAGAGTTTACTCCCGAGGTGATCCCATTGTCACCATGTCAGGATCTTGAGATGGCTATCAAGCCCGAGTCCACGTGGACCAAATTCTTTCCCATGTTTCATTGGAAAGTGAATTTTTTTGATGTCGCTAAGACAAAAACGCCTTAAGGATGTGGATGACTTAAGGAAGCTTCTCGAAGGATTTTGGACAGAGCCACACCCACGCCGGAGGGATCGGCCAATAATGAGATTGCATTATTTTGTCTCAAGGTTATTTTAAAATTTACAGTGCGCTTGAGGGCGGGGCCTGGGCGATCGTTTGAAAGGACGCATCCATCGGTTCAGGACAGACCGGAGGCGACTCTCGAGACGTCAAGGCGATTCTCTTTACGATAATCTGTATTAGTTTTAAATAGAAGCAGTGTAGCATATTTTGATTCCTATCTTTTGTTTGTAAAAAGTGTTGTTAGATTTAAATTTGTAACCTCAGTGCGACTTTCACCTAGAGTGGCTACTACGTCGAATCAATTCACGACAGTGAATCGTTCGTGAGTAAAATTCAACAAGGTCACGTGAGTTACAATAATTACCGGGGACGATACCCACGAACTCCAGTCTAAATTCTATAAGTAAATTGAATAACATCTCTATTAATATGGAACCCGATACTTCCCCAAACTTGAAGAAATTAAACATAGAGTATTTACATCCCATTTTCCGGGGTTGTTACATTGAGGCAGGTTATTTAATCGGGGTTATTATCATAATTGTCCTGATAAAGAAATGCATGGACTATAGAGACGAGAGGGAGCCGGAGGACTGAGGGTCGCGTGTGTCGCTACCCTGACTATTTGATCATTTAAAGTCTATGTAATTAGTCCCTAATGTAAATTTTATTGGACGGCTAACTGATAATTTCCGTCAAACTTTATTATGAATTCCAGCCAATAATATGACTGAGGATGTTTTGAGGAGAACGGTTGCGGGCCGTCTTTGTGTTATTGTACGTATAATCATGAATTATATTTATATATCCAATTTGTGTTTATTTTTAAGTTTGTTGGCAGAATAACGGTTTTTTCTGTTTCGATATTTGGATTTTCCGTTATTATATCAAGGCCATAGGAACCCAAATATCGGCTCTACATTCACTAATGTTGGATGTAGGGTTAATTCACACACCAGTTTCGTGATGAAGGGGCAGGGAAGCAAAGCTAAACGAGGAGTTATCTCACAGTCTGTAAATTCACGGGAGGTCATGACTGTGAACTATCATCACCCTAAACAAATAAATAACAGGGCGTGATAATACATTCCTTAGAGTATACACCACCTTAAATTACATTGGATACCCGATTTGAGTAAATAATGACTGGGCAGATCATAGTTCTGAACCAATAAAATAATAGAACTTGATCTTTCATTAATTAAAGATATACTCTAGATAGTAGTACAAGTGAATTGCGTTGAAGTGATGCACCGTACTTTATTATAATTTAAACCATGATGTTCCATTTGGACCTTTTAAAAACTACTCGCCTATCTTCCCCTGAATCAACACCGATTGTATTAAAAAAAAGATTTTAATTAACTAAACTATAAATTTGTTTTTCTTTATAGAATAAGTTCCCTATGTTTATGACGAAGGAGGAATAGGTTATATTTATTATCCTGTGTACTTGTGGCTAAATTAATCTTTCAAGATATATCATAATTGACTATATTATTCGACTCAATTAGGACAAATTTCTATTGTTTTTCCAGACCCAAATATTCTCTGAACGCTCTTATAGGTACACTTGTGCAATCCGTCTGTTAAAGACAGTAACTCAACACAGAATCTTGGCTTAAATCTCGATAAAATCAAGATAGTCCAACCTGACTAGTTCTACTATTAATTACTAGATCGAAGGAGAGAGAGGGAGATCTAGAGAGGGATAGCTTATCTTTCAGACAAACCAATCGGATATTAAAATTTCACTCTCAATCCAACTAAAGTAGGCAGTAGGATCATGTTAGGAGGCCCAGAGATACGATGTTGACAGATATAGTTCATCCGGTTAGATTCAAAGACCTCTACCACTGCAGCTATCATTCTTATATTATATCACACGAATCAGTACATACATGGGAGGCGACAGGTGCAAGTGGGAGCGTCACTCACACTCTCTTCAGACCGATCCCTGACTTGTTTGGGTGGCCACCCAGTTAAATTCCGTAGTTTGATAATATATACATAAATACAACAGATATCTGATCAGGAGGTAAAAAATATGCTTAGCACACCTATGATTATGATCGCTTCGCAGCGGGTTAGGTACATAAGGGAAAGGTCTATATACCTCCATAACTACCGTAAGGTAGGCCCTGAGCCGGGCCCTAGGAAATTAGTCCGACGCTCACTAACTTGGCTTGATCAGTGCAGATACCTAGTATCTCTACAAAGTAAAGTTCACTTGTGTTCAACTGACTAGAACACTCAACCTTAGTTGCCACTAGGATATAATGAGTCAAGTTGTCGGTAATATTTGATATAAACAATGTTTTACTTAATAAAATTGAATTAATCTAAGATAATAATCGTCCTTTCTTAATATAGTAGAGTTAATCTATCAAGGTCAAGAGACACGGTAGGTTAACTATGATCTAAGGTGAACCTAGTCAGAGGGCCAGTGGCGATATTTTGTCCGACCATGCTATGTACTAGGATAAATGTAAATGCAGACGACGATAAAGACTAATGAGGCAATAATTCACTATCTCTTAACAATGGTATCTCTCAGCTGATTCTAAATTACTCTATGCACTTGACGATATATAGACGATCACATGCCTTACACTCCACATAGAGGGTGTACCACCACAATCTGATGATGGAATCTCAGGAAACTCTCAAATTTTATTGGCACGTATTACGTGTTTCGTGTTTTTTCTAAAGTTATTCAAGTATTCGCATCCAGGAGTCATCACCTTATGTTGATGAGCTGATGATGGAAGGTATAATTCCTTTACGGTTAGGACTAAGAGGATAATTCTTTAATAAAATATTATGGGGACGTATATATGGTTGTATTCTTTTCGGTTATCTAGGTGAGCAGATTATGGAATATAAAACTCTTTAACGATTAAAAGTCAAAATCAAAGTCAGAATAATTACTCAAGTTAAATGACTCATGTTCAACTTACTACATTCCTACGATTATTTACACTAAAAACTAAAAATGGAAAAATAAAACCGACTTCAAAAACAAATGTTAAAAAATAACTTTAGCTTCAGAAGTCAGTGACTTTTGTTAGTTTGATTTTGTTTTTTTGTTAGTTTGATTTTGTTGTTTTCGTTATACTTTCCACGCCTGCGCTGCGCTGACTCCTTACGCCGTTTGTGTATAATTCGCGCCTTAAATACTTCTATCGGCTCGTCAGATATATGGAAAACACGTACGCCAGTTGCGAGTACTACAAACCTGGCCTTACTGAACCAATAAGGTCAGTGTTATATGGACTTCTAGGGCTGCCCTACTACGCTGCCAGCCACACCTGCCTTGTAAATACTTTGAGATTATGCAATGTGCCTCGTAATGAGTTTCTGCTGAAAAAAAAAACAGTTCGTAGTATCAGGCTGATTTTCAACGAGGAGTATTAAAAACAAATGATCGGGTACTTACTGACACAATGCACCCTCGATATTTCTCTATCTGACAGTGCAGCCCACATTCATTCATTCATTCCGTAAAGTTCAGCCGGCTTTCATTCATTTGCTACAGGATGAAAAGTTTCGATACGGTTTTCCGATAAAGTACGATGTCTTTCTGTATTATTTGAAGATACCTTACTTATTTATGCTGGAAATAATACGGTTTTTCTGCTTGATTTTGAATTATCATCAGCGGTTTTACCTATGAACTAAATATCAGAAATATTTAACTGGAGTAAACTGATGCTGAGATTGCATTTCTTAATTTGCTTGTAGGAATATCCGCACTGTCGCAAGCACGCCCAGTGTGGGTTGTTGGACGTGACATGTCTTCCAATCTTTGGCTCTACGACATACCAGGTGGACTACCATGACGTCATAAAGCAGTAGTAATTCTAGTGTGCGAAAGAGACCCTGGGTCTCCTCACCATATAGACCTTTACTGTTTTGAAAACAGGATGAAATTAATTTAGGTCAGGGCCGCTACCGCTGCGAGTGTAGGTAGCTTTGTGTCACTTTCTAAGCTCCTCTTTCTTAGATATTTCAAAATAATTAATTTCAAAATAATAGCAACCAATAAGTACCACAAATAAATCACCGATTAATTAAAACAATCGTACACATATGCAACTTTGACACTTCTAATTCCAGTATAAATGGAACGCGCTGCAAGTAATTCGGAAATTCGAGTAGGTACAGTCAGAAAGTTAGCGGGGAAAACCGCTTAGAGCGAGTAAAGTTGCCATGAGACAAGTTAACGCAGCGCACTCACGTAGGACGTAGATTAATTAAAATGGAAGCTTCAGGAATGAGTGTAAAATTAGATTTTTCTAGAAATTGTGGTTGAAATTTTTAGTAACACTACCAACTGTGATTAAATGCATAGTCTTTTAATACTTTCATAAAATTAATATAGCTGTACAAGGTTAAACAAACATACTTTCATTTATAATAAACTAGCCGGCCCGGCTTCGCACGGGTGAATGTTATACAAATAAATCTTCCTCTTGAATCACTCTATCTATTAAAAAAACCGCATCAAAATCCGTTGCGTAGTTTTAAAGATCATAGAAAGAGACATACATAGGGACAGACAGACAGCGGGAAGCAACTTAGTTTTATACTATGTAAGTATGTAGTGATTACAGTCACGTCTGCAACGTGCAGTTGTCAAAGGATTAGGTGATGGAGTTTGTATCAGTTACTGTACAATCCTGCCATGTTGTTTTTTAATCCATTTTACATCATCATCGCCATCTTATTTTTTCAACACATTTTACAAAGTAATTTCACTAATAAATACTATTCTGTTCTGTACGAGTAGTGTATTCTGTGAATGACATTCAACCGCCAAAAGGTCTTTGTAGCATCGTGGTCTGAGATGTCCCGGGATTCTATAAAAAATATCACGCCTGTAATCCCCGAAGTATTAGGCAGAGGTGTACCTAATAGTACACCTACACTTCACAAGTTATGTTTAGGTCCCGTGTAGTAGGTGGTGATCCTATTAATAGGGTATCTGCAAGAAATACAAAACTTTTTTTATTTCTTTAAAATGCCTTGTATTGGACCATAAAAACATTGTGGTACACTTGTTTAATTCTCTAATACAACACTTATTTTACAATTTAATATTTTATTTAGCGTGTTTTTGGTGAAACGGAACGCAAACACAAAACGCATCGGTTCCGGTAGTAACGTCACAATCCATGTGTCAAACAAACACTTTTAATTGAAAAGTACTTAAAGTTTCACTAAGATTTTACTTTATAATTGTTATTGCAATTTTTGCTTAAATAAAGCACTTACATTTTAGTAAAACTAATCTACTAAGGGCAAAAAATTAGATTTAAACAAGGCAGATAGAGGTAAGTGACATCAAAGTCCTGACATGAATAGCCGCGATAGTCATGGACGTTTGAAATGTCGTAGAAAATTGTAGGAGTTTAATTTTTTTTTGTGCGACAAGCAGTAGTTGAAATTAACTTTTAATTATTTTCTTGGGTTGATAGTACTGCATATTATTGATTTAAGTAAAAAAAAGTTACATGGATATTCCCTATTGTCGTCATCTGGTTATAGGTACAGGTAGTAGCTACTGACCAATTCCTGATGGGAAAACACACTGACACATTGCCTGGCTGCCTCTTGGATCGACTGGTCGCTAGCGTGACTGCTGAACATGAGGTCCTGGATAAGAAGGCTATCATTTGATCTGATTTATAGGTTAACATAAGTTTCCAGAGAATACTAAATTGGCTTTAAATTAAGACTAGACTCGTCTACAAGAAACTAAAACTAAGCAAAAACAACCCTAATTTAGAATTCAGAACTTTTGTTAGTAGGCACAGTCAGCATCAGAAGTGGATTAACACTACTCAAAGTTTCAAAGTAGGTTTTTAATGAAAACTTGTTAGATATTACTCGTTACTAACAAGGTATTGAAGAGGTAGATAATATTTTAAAGAAAAATCTTCTGAAACATTAAAAATATTAGCTAGAGTCCTGTACATCAAATAATTAAACTTCTGAAATGTTAAGCTACTTCTGTTGCTGACCGTATTACCGCGCTCACGATAGTCGACCACTTATGAACCTTATACTCAGGGCATAAGGATGAAAAGTGGCCGACAGTGACGTGCGCGGTATTACTTACTTTTTACTCAGTATCTTTTTTTATACGACTCCTACGGAGAACAAAAGTGAAACAAACAGTAAACAAATAAACTACATGAATAGCGTTGTTTACAATCCCCCATTAGACTCCTTGTTGGTCCTAACTCAAGGTGAAAGGGTCATGGTTGCCCGCGAAATTATTTATTTTTTTACGTTTTTTGCAATTTGCTGGTCAGTGCCAGGTTGTCGATAACTTGAGATATAATGAGTCGCGCCAGTAACACGTATGTAGTTACAGTAAAATCATCAATACAGCCCTCTAAGTTTATTTAACCCCATTGAATGAGTTTTTCATGAAATAGTTACAGAATAAAGTTAAATGAACTTTGAGGGTTTTACTAATGATTACAATACTGTAACTACATACGTGTTACTGGCACGACTTATTTTTCATCAACATACAACTTGACACTGACCTGCAAATTGCAAAAAAACGTAAGAAAATTGACTGACGTTTCCACCTTAACGAGTTATAACCAACAAGTCTCACGTACCGAATGAAACCAAATCCCGATATAATTTAATTAATTTCAAACAATAAATCAGCTTTACCGACTACACGCTGTGTCTGTAAATTATTATAAAGACGAGGAAACGTGAATAATTTTGTTTTGGTTGAGATTTTCGTAGATTTAAGCTTATTTTATATCACGCTTGTAATCCCCGAGCGGTAAGGCAGAGGTGTACCTAAAATAGTACACCCACATTTCGGCAGTTATGTTTAAGTGCCATATAATAGAGGTGACCCTATTGCCATCAACCGGGCACAAATCCAGACACCGTGCCAGGAAATAAAAGGAAAAGGCGAAGCAGATAATGATGACCATATTTCTACACTAACACGTTTTCTTGGACACTGTGATATTGTTGCCGATCAGGGGCATTGTACACGCCTAATATTAAATTAAATTGAAAAGCGAATCACCAATGACCAAACTATTCAGAGAGTACAACAAATAGACACGTTGAATTATTTAACCATGGTTAGTGGTTTTTACCTTTAACGGTTGGTTTAGTCATTCCGACCTTCTAATAGTCCGATTAGAGGTTCATCATCATCTTTTCAGCCCGTTGTTGTCCACTTCTGAACACACTCGTAGTACTTCCCAATCGATTTCCAACGTGTCCGGTCCAATGCCACCTGCATCCAGCGACTCCCTGCACATTTAACAAGGTCGTCGGTCCATCTGGCAGGTGGCCGTACCACGCTGCGCTTTCCAATGCATGGTCTCCACTCCAGTATCCGTTTGCCCCATCGGCCGTCCGATCTTCGCGCTATGTGGCCTGCCCATTGCCACTTCAGCTTGCTTATCCGCTGGGCTATGTCGACGACCTTGGTTCGTCTACGGATTTCCTCATTTCTGATTCTATCCCGTAGAGAAACGCCGAGCATAGCCCTCATTAAAGGTTAATAAAAAAATATTAGTTATTGAGTTAATATTTTTTTTTACCACTACTCGGGCTAGTGTATTTTCATGTCGTGCGTTCTGCCGCAGAAGCTATAACGCAATTCTTTTTTTTCTTCTTTCTTTTTTTTTCTCTTCACAAAACTAATATATTTTAATATTAATTAATTGCCTATACATCAAATTTACCCGCGAATATATTGGTAACGTTTTTCACACAATTTATTAAGGAGCTTATAGGGGATCGATGTTCAAGCTTTTAGTTATAATGTACCTGTAGTTTATGCGAGATTATAAGGTAAGCCATATTTTTTGTCTATTTATGTACCTTAATATGTTACAAAATCCGTACATTTATTACAAATTTTTATTTGTTTTAAAGAATGTAATAGTTTTATATTATTATACTAATATTATAAAGACGCAAAGTTTGGTAGTTTGTGAGATTGTGAGTTTATGAGGTAATCTCCGTATCTTTTTTTTTTTTTACCGATTGTAAATCATCAAATATCCCCTCCCGCTCTGGGCTGAGCAGGAGGGAGTGTCAGACTTTTACTGACTAAAACCCATCCATGTTCCCCTTCCCCTTTGCCCTTTGTGTTCCAGGGCCGCGGTATCTCTTTCGAACAGTCCCGCAACCCTGGCAGGCGTCGGTCCTTACGGACTTCTGTTTGCTGACTCTCTTTGAGGCGCGCGTGGAACACGAACGCGCCGTCGACACGGCCTGTCGTCATAAGACAGACGGACGGCGAGCTAGCCCATAGCTCACCGTCCACAGGCCCGCAATCTCTGTATATACTGAACCGATTTTGAAAATTCTTTCACTAATAGGAAACTACATTATCTCCGAGTGCCATAGGCTATATTTACAACGTGCCCGTAGGATAGTTTCCGACCAAATCGCGAGCGCAGCCGCGGGCAATAGCTAGTATTTTATAAATACTATACTATTTTTTTATAAATACATATTATTATGATGCAAAAATAGTATGTTTTTAAGTTAAAAAAATGCGAAGCTTTTGGCGCTTCTTTCACTCTTTGGGAATATAAAGAATACAAAAGAAAATCACCATGCTTAGATGTAGATACGAGTATTAGTTACGTATGTATGTATTTAGGTTGAGTTAACCACGTTTTACCCCGTTAACTTTAATTATTCCTTTATTATTCAGTACAACATCAAGTATGTAGATTGCAACTACCTAATATGCTTCAGCCATATACGTAGGCAACATATAGGAAGGTAAACGAATTCAGTACCTAAATAGAGATTTCATTCCGTGATGTATTTGTTACACCTGCCTACCTGCCCTCCACAACCCAGTTAGTACTGGGTAAAATGATACCCCTTGGTACATACAAATGTTTATGTACAGTACTGCCCATGGTGGTGGCTGTTATCATTAAGAATCATTCCAATAATGAATAACCAATACTACTAATCTCAACTACAAGCATACACCAGTCTTTGCCAACAATTCTGAACAATCCATGCTTGCCGATCTGATCAAACGCGTCGTATTTGCTCAACACTCAGCGCTTGGATTAGCTGTGCCCACATTACCCGCCTGTTCGGACATCGTTGGCAAACTACTGTAAGCCTGTTGATGATTAATTGGTACAAGTGAAACACCGGTATTTTAGATGTAATGGGACTAGTAGGTATGAATCATGAGAACGAATTAAAAATTTCGATCAAAATCAAAATATAAGGGTCGACAAAAAGGTTCGGGTTGGTCGTTTCGGAGAAGATCCGGCAAGAAACTCCATGGTTACTCTTTTAAAATGTTGTGGTTCTACAATATTATGACGTTACAGCAATGGGGGACAGCGTAAGTCCGACATTAGTCGTTGCTTAGTACACAAAAACGTAAAACCAGATGAAGAGTTAACGATAGTCATGGATGTGAATAAAAAAATGATAATGCTTAAAATGGTCGGAAACAAGACAGCCGTAGCAAGACATCTTCGTAGACGTTTGACTACGCTACGTAGCTAGACAAAAACGATCCTCTATATTGCGTAGTACCTTGGTGTTATCAATAACATAACAGCATGCCTATAATCCTCAAAAGGTCAGGCAGAGGTGTACCTAATAGTACACCTACATTTCACCAGTTATGTTAAAGTCCCATGTAATAGGGGGCGAGCCTATTACCATCAACAGGACACAAATCCAGACTCCGTGGCTGCTACTGAGAAATTCTTGATGCAAAAACCTAATGAGACTTTACCCTACTCTTACATTTATTTATTTATACCCTTTACTTTTAAAAATCTTCCAAATATTTTACTCAATCTATTCCAACAATTTAGTTATTTGACACCGGTAACTGAAGATTGTCTGTTCTTGCTTTCCAGCACAGGGCTTTCGGATACGGTTCTGCGCATGTCTCATCCAAGTAGTATCCACTGTTCTTAAAAAAGTCATCCCCCTATCTACGACACTACCTCCCTTTCGCATTGTCTTTGGCACCACTCTGTTACGTTCATAGACCATTTATCCTTTTTACTCCGAACTTACTCATTACATCTTTAATACAATGTATTCTCGATAATACACATTTCGATATTTCACTCATTACATCCTCTAGTCTTACACTCAGTCAAGTTAAACAAGATATGACCAAGGTTATGACCAACCTTCCAGCCCGTGTTCATTTTCCCAACTAATTAGGGTCAATAAATGACCTACTTTAGCCTCTTAACAAAGGTAAGGTTACCTGCTACAAAGATTGTGTGGGTACAGAAATTTATTTTGTGGGTCCATTGTCCTGCATTTTTGTGCTCAGGTCATATTGGGGTCTGGGGTAAAAAATGGGTCTATTATACTTGCTTTTTTGAGGCAAAAGAAAATTTTGTGAAAAAATAAGTTTCGCTACCGATTGAAATTAAGTTCGGTTGGAAAACATTTTGTTCGGTTTATGATCCTGATGGTTATTTTTTCTGTGGTAGATATTGCTACTTCATTTTTTATGTACTTTCGTAAACTCGTGTTTTCACATAGGGTGGGTAGAAACTATAAAAAGACCTGTTACGATTCTTTTGTACTTTTTTGCTTCGTCCTAGTTCATACAGGACATACAAGTCGTTTCAATTTACAATAAGCGTTTGCAAAACCAGAAAAATATTTAATACTGCAAAAATAAACCTTTGACATCCTGTCGTACTCAAATAATCTGATATGGTTAAGACATTCGGAACTGGGTTTCAGTCCTCTAATAAAACCGGTTTTGTCCCAGGTATTACTATGGGACCGAAACCCGGTTCCGCATGCCCTAGATATGATGCTAAAGATGCTTTAGGTTGTTGTCCGTATTTTTTTTTTTCAATTTTGAAATTTTTTTGGAACCTGGGCCTATAATTTATACATATTTATTTTTATTTATTTATTTATAATACGCAATTGATGAACTTTTATTTAGAAAAGTTTATATCAACACTATCGCGTAGAACTAACGTTTTACAAACAATCACCCACTTTTAAAAATCATTCAACTGAAACCAAATATTTGAGTAACACTTTGATTTGCATCCGTACATTGATATCTGAACGAAACCGGATGCAAACACGGGTATAGATGGAATCCAAATAAAACCAACGGCACAAAGGCAGCCGTCTGCCAGAGAGGTAGATTTTACGGATATGTATTTGCACACAGATCGCTATGTAACGCCGATCACAACCTCAGGTGGTGTGACTTGCGATTTGACTTTTGACCCGACTTGCGATACGACTTACAACACGACTTGTTCCGTGATTTACAATGCGACTTATGGTAGGAATTGGGAGACAACTTGGGACAAGACTTGCGACACGACTTGCGACATGACTTACAACACGACTTGACACCTGTCTCACGATGCGAGTTGCACAGGGACTTGGGACACAACTTGAGATATGACTTGTGGCACAACTCACGACGCGACTTGCGACAAGACTTGAGAGACGACTTGCGACACGACTTGCGCGTTGCTTCTTTAGCGTTACTACTGCACGTCGCGGTGTCTCATAGCATACAATTCATTTTCTTTGTTTTCCCCGGAGCCCTGCCGCAACACGGATGTCACTACAAGCGTGCAGTTTGTGGCGAAGCGGTAAAAAAAACTGGTTATTCCCCAACCTAGAAGATTGCGCTAACTTTGTTTCTTGAATGGACAGGCTTTTAGAATTTTGAGAGGAAAATTTGAGCTGTGGTAAGTTTTGATGCACATGACAAAAGGATGGGAATCTAGCCAACACGACGGGTCGCTGAAATTGGCTTGATACTAAAACTGGAAACGTGTTTTCTCAGCGACTTTCAACAAGATTGGTCGTTGTTAGTTTAAAAGGATACAGGTTAGATCAATTGACAAAAGATACAAATAATTTAATATCAATTGTAATTAAACTTTTTTGAGTTTTCCATCATCACTATAGTTAGAATGTCACTTTATTTAGACTAACGTTTATCTTATTTGTTTTAACAAAAAAACACGCAACAAACTCAGGTTTGAATAAACCTGGATCAGGCAGGTCGCTACCAAATATCTGAATTCCTCGTAAGCATAACTTGCAACCGTCAAATATATTTTTAGTACAGTTTACTTAACATAAGCAATTAAGCGCTTATATAATAATTATAGTATTGTATGAGCAAATGCGCCCAAATGTGCACTTTTTGTAATAGGTTCTTTTCAAATAAATGATTTATTTTTTTACATTTTCCTAATAACGCCACTTCACGTTCATATTTATTTTCCCCCTGCTCTTTTAAAATAATTAATATCAAACATAAAAAAAATAACAAACCAAAACACAAAAAAGTGAAAAATAACTTGAGCTTTAGAAGCCGGTGACATAAACAGCAAATCAATCAAACAAAGGTCAAGCTTCAGAAGCCGGTGACAAAAACACCAAATCAATCAAACAAAGGTCAAGCTTCGAAATCTGTCACAAAAACACAAAATCAATCAAAGGTCACCGACTTCGAAGCTTGACCTTTGTTTGATTGATTTGGTGCTTTTGTCACCGGCTTCTGAAGCTCAAGTTATTTTTCCCTTTTTTGTGTTTTGGTTTGTTATTTTTGTTTTCTTTTTGTTTTTTTATTATGTTTTTTTTGAAGTCGGTTTTATTTTTTTGCAAAAAAGTTCCATTTTTAGTTGTTCCCATGTCGCATTGAATTTATTTAACATTATTAAAAACGCGTCTAAATGACAACAACAGTCCTTTTCTTAAAATCGGTTAAAATTATCAATACTTCCAGTTTCTAGCACTCACTCTGTTGTCTCTAGAGAAATCAACTATCGATATCGAGAAGTCGCATTATCTATACATTATTCTAGAACAAGAAATCACCTAACTTCTTAAAGAGTTGTACCTTCCTTGAGATAATGATGACCATATGCGAATGTCTCAATAGCTTTAGAAAATATTTTTACTAACATTTACGTCGTGGCTATTGTGTGTATAAAATACTGGTATTCAGATGCATCCGGTAGGACTGGAAGCCGACCACAAAATAGATTTTCCCAATACATGTCATGGTAATGGGCTTATCCCCAATTAATGGAAATCTGGGTGTCTGTACACATCTGCGTACCCTCTCAGAGCATACAGGCGTGATGTTACGTCATGATGTTGTATAAACAATAAACGTCCAGGCGATTGCAGCAATCACGACAGATTTGCCGTCTATTTTTGAAGCGTTCCATAGTATATCTCCGAAGATCAGCATCAGATCTTCACCAAATTTAAATGAGACCACCTCAGAAGTATAATCTTTCAAATAAAAAATGAGAATTTTGAGAATCGGTCAACAAATGGGTCAAGAAACCAGGTAACTTAAAAAAAATACATACACATGAACATATAATGATATAACCTCATTTTTTGAAGTTGGTTAAAAATGGGCAACAGCAATCAAGTCGTTTTGTCAAGAAAAAGTAAGAACATAATAAAAAAAGACACTTAATTTAAGTTTTATTACTACAATTTCAAACTAACTTAATGATTTTTTCAAGTAAATTAGGCTGAAGAAGATCTGTACCATCCCGAATCGATTTAATTTATACGACTGACGATATTATTTGTCAAAATTTAAGTGATGTAATTGTAACCTAAATGAATATAAAAAGCGAACATAGTATGCAAACCTTTGGCTAAAAATCTCGTGACCCTATTCGACGGTTCTCCTTTGTTCTAAAGTGTATTTCAAACAAAGAAACACCGCGGATATGTCCCGCCCCTCGGTTCAGAATTCGTACAGAATATTCGTCCGTTCTCGTAAATTCGATCTACCTTCCTGACCGCAAAACAGGTTTTATTTGATTTTCTACCTGTCTCCAACAATCCGTGTGTATTTATATTTACATACAAAGTTATTAAATTAAGAGCAGAGCGGCCGTGACTATCATAGCTAGTTGATTGCGATTTTCAATCTCGAATTTCTCAGAATGGAGTCTGGTCTGGATTCATGCCTGGTTGATGGCAATAGGCTCGCCTCCTATTACACGGGACTTTGAACATATCATCACGTCTATAATCCTCGAAGGGTTAGGCAGAGGTGTACTATTAGTAGTACACCCACATTTCGCCAGTTATGTCTTAAGTCCCATGTAATAGAGAGCGAGCCTATTGCTATCAGCGGGAACAAGTTTCGACTCCATGGCTGCTATTGAGAAATTCACACACTTTGCTCGACCCGGGAATCGAACCCAGAACCTCATGCTCAGCAGTCGCGCTTGCGACCACTAGACCAACGAGTCCGTCACGGTTATGGGACTTTAAAATAACTGGCAATATATGGATGTAGCTACCATATACCTCTACCTTACCTTTTGGGAAAACAGACAATCATGTATATGCATAATCGGCCTATAATGTTCCCACTACTGGGACTCACGGCCTCTTCTCTATGAGACGGAATGGGCTATAATCCACCACGGTGCGGGCTGGCAGATGTGACATGTCTTAGAATTTTTGGTTGCAGGACATACCGGTTTCCTCACGATGTTTTCCTTCACCGTTTTTGAGAGCAGTGGTGATGAAATAAATTACACAAAGTAATGCGCCTGCCTGGGTTCGGACCCACGACTTACTGTTCGTAAGTCCCACTGGGCCACCGCTGCTCTCCAGACAATCATGATGATATGTTAATTAAATGAAGGTCAACTAGAACTAGAATTGTAACGTATTTTACGACCTAATTCACCAATTACCTAAACCAAACACGTTTCTAATTAAACTAAGCTCACAATAGGACAAAAACCATCTGCTTACAAATGTCAGCTTTAAAACGAAGCCATTATCATATTGTTGACATAATTCCTTTCGTATCAAAGAGAAAAGATAATCCAGAAGATGATTTAATAACTGCGCTATCTAGAAGAATGTTGAGTGTAAAAGGAATCCTATGCACGGCCATACAATACGGCTGTCGCGCTCACAACCCTCTGTGAAACACAATCCCTTTGTGGATGGGACGGGGAAGTTGAAAAATATCGCTACGGCGCTTTTATCGCTTTAAGGCGCTGCATCTGTGTGATGTAACTTTTATAAGCGTGGGATTTTTGTCTTTTGTCGGGATGCGGGTGATATAAATGATTTATTAGAGGAATGTGGTAGTGTAAATAATAATTTATTGTTCAGTTTAACTGTAGGTATTATTACGAAACTATTCGATGTTTGTGATATTGATATTCCTCTGTAACGTTATTTTAACCCAGCAATAGATTTTCCTCGATAATGTAGTTAGTTGGTTATGGGTAGGCTTTTAATAAATACAGGCTGTCGTTTTGCAGCCTGGTCAAATTCAAGGAGGATACTAATGATTCTCGACCCAAATCGATAAGAAAAAAACGTACTTTTTTATTTTTTTACGGAAATCGGCATGTGTGAATCACCCATATTTAAACGCAGCCCCTCTGTTCCTAGCCCAATAAACGCGCCGTCTCACACACAAACGCAAACGTTTATTCCACAGTATAATTATGGACAGTATGGAAACTAGAGGTAGTTTACGCTTACCGAATAACGTAAAAAGAAACCTACCCTTTTTAGTATCGATTCGGGTCGAGAATCATTAGTATAGATACCTTCTTGAATATGACCGGGATGCAAAGCAGCAGCCTGTATACAGTTAGAGATTCCCGCAGTCCAAAAAAAATATTGGGAAACATCGTCACAGTTTTCGTCCGACCATTAAAATTTCTGAAATTCTGAAAATACAATAATACGCCGAGATACTGAAGCTCGACAAATTCTGGAGAAACGATTAAAATTGCCTTGAATCCCACGACTAAACAATCTGAAAAGAACAGCCAAGGAGTATAAAAAAAACCATGATTGTTGAAAGAAAGAAAGAAAATATATTTATTTGTCGCAGGGACATGACGTGCATCATACAAAATGATAAAAACACAAAAAAAAATAACAATAAAAAAAAACATAAAAAATAACATACAAAGCATAAATTTAAAAAAAAAAAGACGTTCGTAGCTTGCACGTCGTGACTGCGACAAGCAGGTTACCACTCAGCATGATGCTGTGCTATGGGGGACCCACAGCACAGCGCTGGTTTTCAGTGGTCACCCGTGAAAAAACGTACGGAACCCAAAACAGCATAAATAAAAAAATTTTACATGAATAAGAAAATAAAATAAACAGTACTTGGGTTATAATAATAAAACAGCTACCTAGAAATATAATAAACACTACAAAAAATATACATGTGTGCAGGCTAAACAAAATGCATAAATACAGAATGAAGGCGTGTTTTTTTGTCTCGCTCCCACCACGCACGCGCGCTGCCGATCAAACGACTTCGTCATACTACGCATTTCATTTCTCCTCTGCGCCTGTTGCTACCAACCATGTTGTTGAAACTTATTCCTATGGCAAGGTGCTGTCGTATCCCATAAGTAGGTATAGCTAATACCAAACAGTCACATTTGTACCAAATTATTCTCTCCTCAGACACGTACTTACAAAGGATGGTGCGTGACAACCCTAACAAAGTTAGCAGGGCCGAAACACCGATAGTTGCGAACTTTCCATGTATTGATAGTTTTTGGCTATATTGACACTTTGTTATATTTTACCCAAAGATGTTTTGGGGCAGTACATTAGCTTAGAACAGTTTCTTATTTGATAAATTGTTGTTTCTTTTTTTGTAAGTGAGCGCAACTAGTTAACCCGGCTGGTGCCTATTCAAGTTTTGTTAAATCGAATGTGATCGCGAAGTCTGTTTGTAATTTCAAAATAACAGCTTTTTACTGAACGCATTTGAAAATATATACAACAAAAAAAAAAAAATCGTCTGTGTGTCCGTTTGTCTGCCCGTTTGTTTCGGCTAATCTCCGAAACGGCTGGACCCATTTTTACGGGACTTTGAGTGGCAGTTAGCTGATGTTATAAGAATTAACTTAAGCTACTTTTATTTTAGAAAAAGAGTTAGGTTCCATGCAAAAAAACGAAAGCCAATGAAATTGTTACAAAATCCGATTCAAGGAATTACTATTTTTTTATAATTTCACGTGTATATTGCGCGGGAAACAGCTAGTATATATTATAATAAGTAAATCGGCAGTCAGTCGGGTAAAAAGTCAAAAATGTATTGAATTTCGTAGTTGCAAGGTAGGTAGTCAGGTAGGCTCTCAGTTTTCCTTAAAACATTTGCCTTTGCCAATCGTATCTCCTATTAACTCAACACGTACAAATCCCACGTTTTACAAACCGTAAACTTTATGCTCAAGACACAACTCGGTACCTACCACATGGTTGTGTAACGTTGTAACCGCAGCCTCCTTCGAACCGCACTGTTGCCGAATTTCACGTAACACGTACCTAGGTAAGTACTTCGGTAGGTTCTGAACGTGACAGCGCTAATACTGTTAGTTCTACTTGTGTGATACCTACGTCCCATAGTTTGGGAACTTACTTAGTTGTTTTGCTTCCAATAACTTGAAGGATATAGACTGGTAAAAGGGCTTAAAGATTTATGAGGAAAATAAATATATATTATTCTTGTATTTTCTAGCAGTACAGGTACCTTTTGACGTTTTTTCTTTTTTTTTTTTGTTAACCCATATCGAAACAAAGTCGTTTTTTTCGGTTCTGTCTTAGTTACCGCTTAGAACTTTTATCTGTAGTTTTCATTACTATACAGGGTGTAAATAGACCCATCACGAAGCCGTCAACCAAGCATTCTGTACATCAAACTAAGTAACATTACGCCAAAATTATTGCTGGGAAACGACTTTTTTTTTTGGGGTTTGATATCACGTTTACGGTAAGACTTAATGTAGCTCACTCAAAACCTTGTGCTGATGGATGAATTGAATAGTTTGACCCCCAATAACTACGTATCTAGAAGGTTCCCAGGTAAGGTCTATTACATGAAAATGATCGCAATGACGGGGAGAACAAATGCCTTTCGGCTTCGTTAAGGGTCTTGTTACACCCTTTATTAGATAAATATTTATTGTTGATAACAGTACTTATACGTACAAGGTGTAAAGGGAACATTCACGAAGCCGTCCACCAAGTATACTGTACTTCAAACTATGTACAGACATGAAAATGAGAGGACGTGCAAACGTCCCGTTCTGAATGCTTCCGAATCTTCCGATGCCGTTATGGCCACCAGCTTCAACCAGCGCACACGCGAACGCTTGGAACTTTCCGCCGGTCGAGCGTGTCTCGCTCGACGTGTCCGTGTGGACATGAGTGGACTCTAATGCACAAGTACATGGACACCAAAACCTGCGACGGAAGCACGCGATCGGCACCGGTCTTATATTGGTGCTCGTGACTCTAACTGTAAAACCCTACAACATGTATTTTTTAGGGTTTGCGTGCGTGACAGCCCTTACTAAGTTTGATACATCCGATGGTCCCGAATGTACTCTCTCTCTTAAAGGCTATAATTGTAGGTTCTTCACTTAGTAAGTATTTTGTTGTGATCCTTCTGATCGTTCTTATTTTTTGTTTACATTACTTTGCGAATATACATAAATCTGTTTTACGAGTCACTAGGGGAAGATAACCAGTTATATCGATTTTAACTATCAAACCAAAAATCTCTAGTTGTTTCTTCTATGATTTAGCCTTAATTATTCTACTGAACTGAATACATTTTAGTCCTTGACGTTAGTTAAATAGAGTTAAGAATCCCTAGCTGGAGTTGTCAAATAACCTACACTGCTCTGGGGGGTACTATGACGTCTTAAAGCATGAATAATTCCAGAGTGTGAAGGAGACAGAGCTATGTAGGTCGTCTAGCGCCATCTCTTTGCCACACTTGGTAGGCCATCTGATGTCCAATTTCCGAGATTCTTCACCGTAATTTATCTATTCAGTATCTTGTTTCTGCATGAACACTCTTGTCTAAGGAAGAAATTCGCTTATACACATAATCTTAAAGATCGATTCGATTTTTTTTGAGAGATTTCTGCCGACTTCGGAAGCTAAGTATAAGAGAGACCCTCTACGTAAACTGTCTTTCACAGAAAAATCACTAAACCATTTACCGTCTGCAAAATTGGAGTATTTAGGCCTCTCAAAACTAGTCCCCAGTCGTACACTACCATTTTTTTTTATCTCCAGAACTAGGGCCCTCGAAACTTGTCTTCAGTCGAGTCCTTTAACGTTTTTTTAGCAAACTAAGGCATTTAAGCCTCTTAAAATTTGTCTCCAGACAAGTCCTGTAACATTTTTTTTTTTCTTCAAAACTTCACTAGTTTCTTCTGTAAAACCCCAATAAAGATTTCTTTCTTTCATTCATTTCTTCAGATTTTTTTCTTTCTGTAAACTATATTTTTCCATTACTTCACTATCTCAAATCTCACACGTACAATTCTGTCTCACAGCCAAGTCTCCCACATTTCTTCTAAAACATGATACTATTAAGATTAAAGTAAAGACCTAGTATCTGTAAATTTACTTGAAAAACACATTGACCTTATTGGTAACGTTCTTCAAAAGGGTCAGGTGCGTATTACTCGCAACCGGCGTGCGTGTGTGACCAGGGGCCCAAGTCTGCTATTTTTTTATAAATTCGTCATTTCAACACGATCCCATTGTCATTTTGCTAAAAGTTCGTAATCTGCTAAATCCAATGGTCGATCATTGGTCTGTATTGACGAGACCATTGGGTCTCGTCATAGAATTGTGTTGTAATGACATTGTCGTATTACCATTATTATAAAACCCGTTAGTAGAAATTATTTTCGAAAAACTACTACTAAATTTGAGCATTTATTCATGCCAGATTTCATTTAAATATATTTTTACATACTATTTATTAGTGTATTAGGCAATCTGAAGTAGTAAGAGGTTCGTAAATAGCAAAAAAAAAAAACATTAAAATGTGTAAAGCGATAAATGTGAAACTATACAAATCAACTAAAAGCAATGACTGCACAATGACGTTCCAATGATAAGTCACTGATCAAAGGAACTGCCAAAATTTTAGCAGATTACCGCATAAGTCAGTCATTCATTTGTCATTATGTACGAGATTACCATTCTATGCCATTTCTTTCAATGGAGTGTCACTGGTTGACCATTGGAAAGTCATAATGAGGCCATTATATTAGTAGACTAGCTTCTGCCCGCGACTTCGTACGCGGATCCTGTTGCTTTTGCCAGCGACAACGGGGTCGTCAAGCAAAAACGAAGATCTGAAACGTCTGATGTAGAATTCTGAGGCCCGGGGACGGGAAAACAACTGGATGAGCGAGACGATTGAAGACGTTCCAGATCTTTCATTTTCGTAAGTCCACAGGAAATGCCCATCAGACTAAACAACTTTTACTAAGACGTCATTCCTTAATATGTTATAGTGTCGCTGGGCTTTGGAGATCCACAACAGGGTTCCAGATCTCCAAATTTATTCTCACAGCAGAAAATGCTCTTCACGTGGAATAATTTTTGCTATGACACCATTTTTATACCTCTTATACTTTAGCTGTTCTGTTGCGGTTCTGCATCAGGTGTTCTAATTTCCAAAATAAATTATAGCCTATATGTTGCCCAGACTTAATACCTACACAACAAATACCTTTTCTTCCCGTTATTCTGTCAAATAAATATGACTTCGGGCTTATGTTATTTGAATGTTTAATTTCCTTTTCCATTTATCTTCGTGACACGGTAGCCTACCCGGTAACGCAGGGGAGCAGTCACTTAGATTTTAATTGATCAGGTATCTTCAAATTTAAACTATAACTATGCCTAGTAAGAGGTCAAATCTTTCCCAACATTCCAAAGGAGCTAAAAGATTGAGGATCATAAGATCCCAAGAATCTACCGAAGAGCGTCAGGAGAGACTTGATGCTGTTCGAGAACATCAGGCTGCAACTCGCTCCGTTTGTCCTCCGTCTCGCTCCGCTCGCTCGCTCCGTCCTCTTCGGATCGCGAAGCACACCTGCGTTCTCAGCGTATTTACGCATTTACATCCAGGTCTCTAGAGACCAGTGAAGAAATCATGCATTGTCTCGTGAGTCGCAGACGTTCACGGATAGATAATTGCACATTAGTTCTCAGCGTATCTACGCATCTGCTTCTAGGTCTCTAGAGATAAGTGCGGAACATGATGCGCGACTGTCCACTATGTTAAGCGTTTGCCTAGGTTGGCCCGTGGATGGGTTACCTCCCATTACATACCGAGTTTCCTCACTTCCTCACTGAACATCTGATGCAGCACCGCAACAGACCAGCTAAACTATAAGAGATACAAAAATGGTACCATAGCAAAAATTGTTCCACGTGATGAGCATTTTCTGCTAAGAGAATAAATTTGAAGATCTGGAACCCCTGAAGTGGAACTCCAAGAGCCCAGCTACACTATAACATATATAGGAATGACGTCTTAGCAAGAGTTGTTCAGCCTGATGAGCACTCTCTGCGTAAAGACTTAGTTTGATGTACAGAATGCTTGGTTGACCGCTTCGTGAAGGGTCTTTTTGTTGTAAAGGTATTAAAGCTGGGCAACAAATAGGCTATAATTTATCTTGGAAACTTGAACATCTGATGCAGTGATAGCTTTGATTTCCATATCACCTGATATGGTGCTCCAGTGTTCTTCGCGATCCGAAGAGGTTTCTACGGAGCGAGTTGCAGCCTGATGTTCTCGAACAGCATCAAGTCTCTCCTGACGCTCTTCGGTAGATTCTTGGGATCTTATGATCCTCAATCTTTTAGCTCCTTTGGAACTTTGGGAAAGATTTGACCTCTTTCTAGACATAGTTATAGTTTAATTCTGAAGATACCTGATCAATTAAAATCTAAGTGACTGCTCCCCTGCGTTACCTTACCGGGTAGGCTACCGTATCACGAAAATAAATGAAAAAGGAAATTAAACACTCAAATAACATAAGCCCGAAGGCTTATTTATTTGATAAAATAAAATAATAAATGGGAGCTTTGGCCAGTAGAGTCAAATTTTCAATGATTCATCGAATTTTCATCGAAAATCAGTCCTAAACTGTTATCGCCTTCACCGCGTGGAGGTACTCCACTACGCGTGTGCCAGATCTTCAATTTTTATACGTCAACAGAGAGTGCTCATCAGGCTGAACAACTCTTGCTAAGACGTCATTCCTATATATGTTATAGTGTAGCTGGGCTCTTGGAGTTCCACATCAGCTGTTCCAGGTCTTCAAATTTTATACGACAACAGAGAGTGCTCATCAGGCTGAACAATTCTTTCTAAGACGTCATTCCTATATATGTTATAGTGTAGCTGGACTCTTGGAGTTCCACTTCAGGTGTTCCAGATCTTCAAATTTATTCTCTTAGCAGAAAATGCTCATCACGTGGAACAATTTTTGCTATAGTACCATTTTTGTATCTCTTATAGTTTAGCTGGTCTGTTCCGGTGCTGCATCAGATGTTCAAGTTTCCAAGATAAATTATAGCCTATATGTTGCCCAGATTTAATACCTTTACAACAAAAAAAAATCATTTAAATCCGTCGAGTAGTTCCGAAGATTAGCGTGTACAAACAAACAGACATACAGACAAACAGACAGAATTTTTTTTTTGGATTCGTGCTCTATTACTGTTTCCAAACCCCCCTCAATAATTATTTTTTTAATATATTCAATGTACAGACACAGTTTTTTTACTGTTTTATTATATGTATAGATTATCAAGCTTGTTAAAATCAACAATTATGAAATCAATGATAGACCATTCTGACACTATTGCAATAGCAGACTTGAGGCCCTGATGTATGAACGTGGACGAGGCGAAAGGAGTATGTAAGGATCGCGTTGTGTGGTTTCTGCCTACCCCCATGAAAGAAAGGCATTAAGATTGTCTCGATTACACCCTATAGGCTAGTCTCATGAGTGATAACGTAGACCTTAAATAATGTGGATAAGCCTTAGGGAATCTTCCGGGTAATTTAATCTCGGCTTGTGTAATGACGCTTGAAATGGCAGGTCCATAAATAATTTGGTATGGTTTGGAAAAAGAGAGGAAATTTATGTTAAGTAACGGGAGGTATTAGATATTTATTAATTGCAGCAGCCTAGTGGTGTGACCGTCGGACTGCCAAGTCAGCTCTCAAGTTCGAACCCAAGACGCACTTCCGCGGGCCTGTGGTCGGTGAGCTATGGGCTAGCTCGCCGTCCGTCCGTCTTATGACGACAGGCCGTGTCGACGACGCGTTCGTGTTCCACGCGCGCCTCAAAGAGAATCAGCAAACAGGAAGGGGTCCGGAAGGACCGACGTCTGCCAGGGTTGCGGGACTGTTCGAAAGAGATACCGCGGCCCTGGAACACAAAGGGCAAAGGAAGGAACATGGATGGGTTTTAGTCAGTAAAAGTCTGACACTCCCTCCTGCTCAGCCCAGAGCGGGAGGGGTTATTTGATGATTTCCCATCGGTAAAAAAAAAAAGAAAAGACATGCACTTCAGATTTTTTGGATTCACGAGCGTATTGTATAATTTTCGCTTGCTTCGGTGATGGAAAACATCTTGAGGAAACAAGCATGCCTGATAGTTTTTGACGACATGTAAAGCCCATGGCCATGGGCCCATGGATGGTATAAAAATTCTGACACCAGGTTAGGTATTAACCATACGATGAAGAAAAGAAGTTAGTAATTACTTTTGCTGAAATAATGTTACGATAGGAAACCAGAGGGCCTAGAACAGTGACTTGCTTTGTTTTTTAAAACCTTTCGTTTTTCTAGACTTTCAGAGGGATCGACTTTTCTATAATCTCGTCAGATCAATGTCAACGTAAACAACGCAATTATTTAAATTGCTAAAATAAAGGACATTGGAATTGCGCATGCGTTTACTAATACAATTTGTATTCTATCATTATGTATGTTAGTTTGTAAGGTATAGTAATAATTATAACTATGGACCAAAGATGCCTGAAAATAAAATATTAAATTTACACTGTCACTAACGGGATATCTTCCGAGTTTGTCTGTTATTTTGAGCTCCCGATATTTCGACACTGTTGCGCTTGCAACAGTGTCGAAATATCGTGCCATGATCGCGGGTTGATCAAGTTTAGTTATAAACCGTGAAAGCTTAAAACAGTCTTTAAATTTATGTTGTTGTCCGCAATGATCCTTCTGAACCTATGATTTGAATTCCTAAGAGTAGTGAACAAATAGATTACGATCCTTCTCGGTATTGGAGGAAGATTTTGCCCAGTAACTGTATAGTAACGGACTAACTAAATCATAACATGACATCACGCCTGTATCTCCAAAGGGTTAGGCAGAGACGTACTTAATAGTACACATTTTGCCAGTTATGTTTAAGTCTCATGTAATAAAGGGCGAGCCTATTGCCATCAACCGGGCACAAATCCAGACTCCGTCGCTGCTACTGAAAAATTCCAGATGGAAAAAATCCAATAACACTTTGCCCGACCGGGGAATCGAACCCAGGACAACTCACCAACCGCGTAGCCTGCGTAGACCAATGGGACCACTAAAAACTAACATGATAATACAATAAAAAAGTTCCACACTTCTATTAGTGCTTGCCTATTAAGTTTAGACTACGAAACACTAATGGCCAGTGACAGTCAAAGTTTTAATTGCCGAAAATAGCAATTTGGCGAAACACATTATGTATCAAATTCAGGTGTTTCGGTGTTTCACTAAAACTTTTCAATAGGTACAGTTTAACTGGCCACAAATTGGAAATTGCAAAAGTTTTGCAATATTGTTTTGTGAAATGCGAATAAAAATAAGTACCTATATAATGTATTCATTTTTAGTTGGACAAAATGAGTTACTTTTTGTAATAAGAAAAGTTGAAATAAATTACGAGCCAATAATGTCTTATTACTTTTGAAACTGACACCGAACAATGCTACTTAGTCACAAAAGGACATTGGAATTGCGCATGCGTTTACTAATACAATTTGTATTCTATCATTATGTATGTTAGTTTGTAAGGTATAGTAATAATTATAACTATGGACCAAAGATGCCTGAAAATAAAATATTAAATTTACACTGTCACTAACGGGATATCTTCCGAGTTTGTCTGTTATTTTGAGCTCCCGATATTTCGACACTGTTGCGCTTGCAACAGTGTCGAAATATCGTGCCATGATCGCGGGTTGATCAAGTTTAGTTATAAACCGTGAAAGCTTAAAACAGTCTTTAAATTTATGTTGTTGTCCGCAATGATCCTTCTGAACCTATGATTTGAATTCCTAAGAGTAGTGAACAAATAGATTACGATCCTTCTCGGTATTGGAGGAAGATTTTGCCCAGTAACTGTATAGTAACGGACTAACTAAATCATAACATGACATCACGCCTGTATCTCCAAAGGGTTAGGCAGAGACGTACTTAATAGTACACATTTTGCCAGTTATGTTTAAGTCTCATGTAATAAAGGGCGAGCCTATTGCCATCAACCGGGCACAAATCCAGACTCCGTCGCTGCTACTGAAAAATTCCAGATGGAAAAAATCCAATAACACTTTGCCCGACCGGGGAATCGAACCCAGGACAACTCACCAACCGCGTAGCCTGCGTAGACCAATGGGACCACTAAAAACTAACATGATAATACAATAAAAAAGTTCCACACTTCTATTAGTGCTTGCCTATTAAGTTTAGACTACGAAACACTAATGGCCAGTGACAGTCAAAGTTTTAATTGCCGAAAATAGCAATTTGGCGAAACACATTATGTATCAAATTCAGGTGTTTCGGTGTTTCACTAAAACTTTTCAATAGGTACAGTTTAACTGGCCACAAATTGGAAATTGCAAAAGTTTTGCAATATTGTTTTGTGAAATGCGAATAAAAATAAGTACCTATATAATGTATTCATTTTTAGTTGGACAAAATGAGTTACTTTTTGTAATAAGAAAAGTTGAAATAAATTACGAGCCAATAATGTCTTATTACTTTTGAAACTGACACCGAACAATGCTACTTAGTCACAAAAAATATAACAATATAAGCAAGACAAGCAGACAAGAAATACCCATAACCTTATACATGTTAATAATATTGAAATGTTTTATAACGACATGTAAAAAAACTCGTATATTCGGGCCCCAGCGAAAAACTTCGTAATCTTCTTGCATTTTTTCTTCCTGGTGTCAGAGTTTTTACGACGCCCATGTGCCTCTGACTTGGCTTTACATGCCGTCAAGAAATATCTCACAGGCCTTTTCCTCACGATGTTTTCCTTCATCTTCTTGCAATAACCAACTGGTTGGTGTCGGTTAAACTGTACCATGCCAAACTTGGCAATTATATGGCAATTATATCACTTAGATATCAAATTACAGTTTTCCTAGGACATTTCTTGTCATAGCCTCAAACATCAAACTGCCAAAACATTACCCAACATTCATAAACTTGCTCTAATGGCTGTCAAACTTTTAACACATCCACATGAGATAACTTCAAAACGTTTTGTTTATTGCAGATACCAAACAAAATGTTTACAAAACTTGTTTAAAACTTTTGTCCAAAATGTTAATGTGTCTTGGAGATATTGGTGAAACATTCTTGTAAGATTTCTTGACTTAGAGTACTAAGTTTAGTCATTATTCTGGATTGAATTTGTTTTAGGAAATTAATGGTTGGGGTATGTCTGAAGTATTTAAATGAAGATCTTGTGATGTTATGCTGCCGGGATCTTCTTCTGTTTAATAGTTATGAGATACAACTGTTGAATTTGGGCCTTTTGTTGACCGCTTCAATAAAGGAAGGAACGCTTCGGCCCATTGTCGGAAGGACTAACACTAAGCAACCAATGGTGATTGCATATATTCTCACGACGGGTATCAGATCCTGGCGTTTTTTTTCATACTGAGACTGATACTGTTAGTCTCCATCATCCCACTGCTGGGAAAGGCCTCTCCTCGTGACTTCCAGTTGTTCCTGTCATGGTTTTTTTTAATCTTTATTTATTTAGGGGCTTTTGTGACCATGCCAGCCCCGTCGTGAAACATAAGGTAATAACAAGAATACTTAACAATAAAACTGCTACCAGACTATATTAATTAAAAGAATTGTAAACAAACTTGTAAATAATAACATCCACACTGCATGGATTCGATATAATTATGAGACTTTGAAAAGCACCCAGATCTAGACTGTTGGTGTTTAATACCTGGCCTTGAATTGGGCTCTGTGGCATGCATTTGGTAAGATATTCATATATCCAACACAGGCCTAGGAGAATGGTTTTTTGTTTATCCATACTGTTCCCACGAGTATGGGGGAAATAAAATGTCCATCTGGGCGTGCCCCCTGTACCCAGATAAGCCATTTGACATTTATAACCCGCCAGAGGGTCGGCTGGTACCCTGGCGGTGGAAAGCACTAGCGACTGATTGTTCAAAGAACGTTCCCGTCAGCCATACATCCCCTCGCGGTGCTCCGCCACTTGGGATTCGGGGTAACTTTTTATAGAGGTTTTCTACCTCGCGGTCCGGGCGGTTAAGCCAAGACCCTCGGTCCCTATCGAAGTCGCGAGACGTGATCCACGGCACTTCGACGGTGGGATTACGATATCGACGGTGACAGAGGAGGATCCATCGCATCCTTCTCTGTCTGCTCGGAGGCAGGGTAAGTGCACACCGAGCCCGCCCTTACTCCTCTGCTATGCCCTCTGCTTTTCAGAGGGTCACGCAGAGGAACGCACCTTTGGTCCAGAATGGACCCCACCCATGTCAGAATAATTAGCCGCGGTTGGAACATGGATGGGTTTTAGTCAGTAAAAGTCTGACACTCCCTCCTGCTCAGCCCAGAGCGGGAGGGGTTATTTGATGATTTCCCATCGGTAAAAAAAAAAAAAAAAAAAAAGGCCTAGGAGAATGATGACTCAGACTTAACTTTATAGTACCACCACCGATAAAGATCTCTCCCGCTGCTACGGGTCTTGATATTAATCTCCTGAATTAATCAGCACTTTTTTTCGTTGTTTCACTTGTAAAAACGGCGATAGAGCAGTCTGCACGCTGCCTAATTGAATTTTTAACTTTTGATAAAACTGTAGTTTGATTAAAAATTGTTCGCGAACCTGAACTGGACCCGAATTCATTTCTAAAAATAGAATTATAGAGTAATGTAATGCAGTAAGTTGATTATAATACATGACGGCGTTTATTCTGTATGTTGATTTATACCTACAACAGTTGACGACAAAATATATTATGAAGTGTACAATAAAGTTTAATAAACTAACTATGTACATTATTACAACTAAAAACGATAAAACAAACTAAAATAACTAAACTAACAAAAAATTATAAAAGGGCATCAAAGAACTCCTCCTCAACGCTGTCAGCTGGTAATATGCCCTAGAGACTAGCGGGGCATTGCAGTCGCCACGTTGTATGGCAACACTTATGCCTAGGTAAAAGCCAGCCCTCGGGTCACTGGAAGCGTCAGCTAGGCGACAGCAAATTATATGAAGTCCAAGCAACTGCAAGTTGTTGTTCCTATATCTTGTCCTATGTTCTACTAAAGTGACTGAATTAGGAATCTTCAACTTGGTTAATGAGGCTATTCTTGGTTATATCGCTATATTATTGGTTATATCGCTACTGTTGGGCCAGTGTCCCTTCAAAGGATTTTCATATCTATCAGTCTTTAATTAAGATATATTTTGCACGGTGAATCTGGCAACAACCTTTTTACATAACGTAACTCCACACCTGTAATCTCCAATGGGTTAGGCAGAGCTGTATTAATAACACACCCACATTCGGCCAGTTATGTTTAAGTCCCATGTATAGGTGGTGAGCCTTTTGCCATCAACCGGGCACAAAAACAAGCTCCGTAGCTGCTACTGAGAAATTCTTGATGGGAAAACACTTTTCCTGAGCTGGGAATCGAATCAAAGACCTTCAGCAAACGCGCTTGCGGAAAACTAGATCAACCATCCAGTTGAGACCATTTTAATAATAATAAGTTTTAATGTCATGAGCTCTCTGGCAAAGAAAAATATTTATTCAAATAAAATAAATATTGTTTTAAGACTACTTACAATAAAAGTTACATCTATACAATATTATAAAGAGGTAAAATTTGTTTGTAAGTTTGTATGTAGCGGGTAATCTCTGGATCTACTAGATTTTGAAAATTCTTTCACTAATAGGAAGCTACATTATCCCCGAGTGCCTTACGCTATATTATATAGATAGTTTCCGACCAAAACGCGAGCGAAGCCGCGGGCAACAGCTAGTTTGAAATAAAACCCCACTACCTATATTATTACTTTTTATGACAGCAAGTGCACATACTCTTTTGTTCTCAAAAGGTTACGAGTACCACACACTCCGTTTACAATGCATGTAACATAAAACTTGTTCTCATCTTACTAGCATTTTCAAGAACATATCTGCTGGAAAACATCTTTAGAAAAGTGCTCTTAGAAAATTACCTTTAGTCTCCTAAAACTACTGAGCAAAAGAGTAAAATTTCACCTGTAGTTATTTTAAACAATAGAATATTGAAAAGTTAACTCGCAGAGTCAAGAGCCAAATACTGTAAATAGGCTTGCACTGCAAATGTGTACAAATTATTGGTCAAATCTTTTTAAGTAGTTGCAGTGGAAACATTGTTAAATAAAACACACGCTTTTGAAAAATATACCAAATAGAAATCAGTAACTGCTTTGTTGGTCCAGTGGTCGCAAGCACGACTGCTGAGCAATGATGAGGTCTTGGGTTCGATTCACGGGTTGGGCAAAGTGTGTGAATTTCTCAGTACTGGCGAAATGTGAGTGTACTATTAGGTACGTAGGTCTAACTCTCCTGGGATTACGGGCGTGCTGTTATGATGATGAGAAATAAGTAAAATATACTCTAAAATTACGTTTCAATAATTCAAAAATTATAAATAGTTTTGATTGTACCCCATACAATATAGTCAGTGTATTGTAGACTACCAATATAAAACATGAATTTCAAAAACCGAAATATCCATCGTCTTTTTTGCCAACGGTCCACATATTAAACTTGCCTAACTACGCTGGACTCGCCCGTCGAGCTTCATTGGGTAATGCACCTAAATTGTAGTATTACTTCGAACGTCTGCCGCCGGAACCTCTGCTAATTAACTAGTGCTATAATTTGGAGCTGGACTAGTCAGACTTCCAGACTTCGAACTATGTGAATCGGAAGTCGGGGCTGACTTGGGAATCGGGCCACTGACTTCAACTTAGAAGCTACTAGCGACTCGCCCCGGCTTCTCACGGGTGCAATGTTTTACGTATAAACCTTGAATCATTCTATTTATTAAAAAAACCGCATCAAAATCCGTTGCGTGGTTTTAAAGATCTAAGCATACATAAGGACAGATAGCGGGAAGCGACTTTGTTTTATACTATGTATTGAAACATTGGCCATTTTTACTAATACTAACCGACACCTTTATGAATGGCATATTATTATGTTGCTCTATTCGAATTTGAAATCTCAACCTTGAGGTTACCGTTGAAAATTTAACAGAGCGTTGTTATTTAGGGAGTCATTTAAGATGTCGTCACTTTTTTGTGAAAATGGGTAGAAGATTATGTTATTGGGTCTTGAATGGTATCTAATTGGCTTTGAGCATTTTTTTGCTGAATAGCTTTTTTTTTTAGAAACGTTATCACTTCCCACTTCACTTCGTTATCCTCATTGGTCTAAGGGTCGCAGGCGCGACTGCTGAGCACGAGGTCATAGTTCGATTTCCGGGTCGGGCAAAGTGCTATTGGGTTTTTAAATCAGGAATTTCACAGTAAGAGCCACGGTGTTTGGATTTGTTCCCGGTTGATGGCAATAGGATATAATAATATGGGTGCACTATTAGGTACACCTCTGCCGAACCCTTCGGGGATTACAGGCGTGATGTTATGTCATCACTTGTTAAAATAATATTTACAAAAAAGCATCAAGCAAAAAGTATTCCATTGAATTTTTTACAGTGCATTTTTTACAGTGCATTTTTTACAGTGCATTTTTTACATTGCATTTTTTACAGTGCATTTTTTACATTGCATTTTTTTGTATTTCTAGCAAAAAGCTTCGAGTTTAATTTTTTAGTACAACTGAGTTTTTGATTAATCCAAATACATAACTTTACTCCAGAATAAATCTCCCTTTGACCACTTCTTTATATTTAAAGTATTTCGCTTTTCATCTAGCAGCTGCCATCTGGAAATCTTATACTGTAGATGTATGTATACTATGAAGGAAACCCAGACCTCTCGCAGGAGTTATGGTACATTTGACCCGATTCCACTCCCCTTATCTGTAATATTATAAATGTGTAAGAGGATGCCATCATGCATAGTAATGGTTATGAAAATATATTGTTTCGCTATTATAAATAATAATCCATACGTATTTCCATACGAACCTATACAAATGAATGAAATTTAAATTTCTGTTTCTAATTTCAAAATAACAACTTTTTACTGAATGCATATAAAAGTATATACGGTACTTTATCAAAAATAAAAATGTTGTTTTAAATCCCACACATGTAGTATTAAATATTGATCTAAACGTATTACCAACCATTCACCAATTTGTACTTCAATTCAATCACAAATGGCCATAGATTATGGAAACAAAATGAGATGCGATTATATCGCGCAGTGCTTTATTACCTACATGATGGCAGTAATGTGTTTTTGTGAGAAAACACGCGATAAATTCTTGTGTTTGGCAGTGAATATGTGAATTTGATGTTTGTATGTAATTTTATTTATTCCGACGAAAGCTAACGGTCTAATATCGCAGCAATAAATGTTTGGTACCTATTTGTGTTAATTTAATCAACACAATATAAAAAATACTTTAAATAATACTATGAACCTTGCTTGTCCACGTCCTGCAATATCGTGACGTATTCACTTGTTACAAGATTCTTATCTTCACGCATTACCAACCATACTCAATCTTAAACGGTCGCAGTTCAATCACAAATGGCCCAAATGGCCATATTACCTAGCTGACCAAAGATTATGGAAACAAATAGAGAGGAGATTATATCGCGCAACAGTTTATTGCCTACACGATGGTCGTAATGTGTTTTTGTGAGAAAATACGCGATAAATCTCCGTGTTTGGTGGTGAATATGTGAATTTGATGTTCGTGTAAGTTTTTGTTATTTATTTGGTGTCAGAAGTTAGTAAATGTTGTTGTGAATAATGTGCTGCTGGTTTTACACTATAGTCTAAGTAAAAGTTGTTAATATTATTAATGTGTCGTGTAGTTCATTTATTAAACGTAGAATCTGCTAGTTATTGTCAAAGTTACATTTAACTACAACTTTAATGGTTTTTTGGTCTTAGGTGTGGCTAAAATATTATTTTCATACCGTTCGACAAATATTTTAGGAGCATTAAGAAGTTATGCCTTTTATTTGTGACCTTTACTTTACGTTCAGGATACAGGGCATCCCACTCCATATTTATGATACTGCTGCTGCTACTTGATGACTGCTAACTCAGAATGAGGAATGGGGTTATACGAGATCTTTGCGGTTTAAAAGAAGATGTAGTGAAAAAAATTGAAAAGAGTATGTGTTACCGAATGGTAATGGATGGATAACTATTTTTTCTAGTTTAACAAAGAAAAAAACCATCGTTCAGTCAAGCAATATATTGACAAGTAAGTAAAACAAAAAGAATATCAAAAATAGACAAAAAACGTGAAAAGTAGAAATATAAAACATAAACAATATAATGAAAGCTCCAATCGACCACAGTATGCTTAGATGGTTTGGTCATGTGGAGAGGATGAGTAAAAGGTAACTAACAAAAGGTGCAATACCTTTGATTTACAAGGCAGATATGAGTAGCAACGCCAGGAGGGGACGGCCTAGAAGGACATACCTTATTGATGAGCTTCTTCAGAAAAAAAACTTTCTGGAAGTCGGTGTTTTTTAGAAAACGGTAGAAAGTTTTTTTATTTTACCCTTTTTAGTTGTAGCACACAAAATCTTGTCACGAAACAATTTTTTAAATTGTAATTAGCTGATTATGGAACCATCATGTCATCTACTTAGTTAGCCCTAGAAGAAAAAATACATATTCAAGGAAAAAAAACAAATTACTGAACCGATTTTGATGAAATTTCTATGGAACCAATCGAGAAGTATATCCTTTCGTATTAAATAAAAAAATTGAAATCGGTTCATAAATGACAGAGTTATGAGGACATGGAAACATAAAAAAATACAGCCGAATTGAAAATAAAAAATGAGGTATGTAGTACTCGCAACCCCCGTAGGAAAAAGGCGGCAGTGTGTGTATATACGCTAATTTAATAATTATGCCAGTCCCGAGAATAGTTTCAGCATTTCATCCTCATGTCACCAAATAGGCAGTAAAAATAAAACATGTCCAGTCCCTAATCCCACTCTTTGGCTATAATATCGCGTGCGAAGAGGGGGCGATCCTTTCAAGTGCCGCTATTAGGTGTCATTTCCTCATTGTATTAAAATATTGAACGACACGCTATGGTTTATGTAGTAAAGAACTTTTGGGGGACTTTGATGGTATTAGTCATTAGTTATATTCCTAAAAGGTAAGATGATTTATCTTTACGGTTAACATTGTTGTCGTTGATTAAAATTATTATCCCGTAAATGTATGTTCAGTCTCAAATATTAATCAACCCTAATGTATTTGCTGTTTCACACGAAATGAATGATGGACAGAATTGAATGTTACATCAAATTATATTCTGTTACAGTCCTACATTCAGCACATGCAAAACTAATGTAATAAAGTTATAGGTACAGTCTGCCAGAAAAATCGCTGGGCATTTTAAGTAAACAAAAGTGACGGTTCAGGTAGGTACGCTTTTTCGAAGTCAATGTCTTCTGTTTGTCAATAATTATGTATAGTCATCACAGTACAGGGTTGTGTCCATAGAAATATAAAAAACAGATCTATGGTTGTGTAGTACACCCACATTTCACCAGTTAAGTATAACTCCCATGTAATAGGGGGCGAGCCTATTGCCATCAAACGGGCACGAATCCAGACTCTGTGGCTGCTACTGAGAAATTCTTGATGGAAAAACGGAATAACAATTTGCTTGACCTGGGAATCGAACCTAGGATCTCATGCTCGGCAGTCGCGATTGCGACTACTAGACCAACGAGGCAGTCTATAAGCATTATTATTTATTTATTATTATCTCCTAGACAAATTTCATTAAGATCCTTTCAGCCGTTTAGTCGTGTTAAAGTAACAAACAAACAAATAGAGTTACTCTCGCATTTATAATATTAGTATGGATTTTTTTTTTTTTTTTGTTAATTTCTATAGGAATATTTAAAAATTTAAATCATGTGTATAAAGAGAATAATAAAATAAAATTTGTTTGTTTTGTTTGTTAATACTGCCATACTATATTTTGTAAAATATTACTAAGTTTTTAAAATAAGTTTTTTAAATTGATTTATTTTTTATTTTGGCAGTAAATAACACCCAATAACTTCTCCTCTCGTTGAAATGGGCGGTAACCCATTCCACGGACCCAGTGCGGGTTGGTAGATGTTGCGTATCTACGCATTCGCGGTTCTAAGACTTGGCGATTTCTTCACGACATTTTCCATCGCGGTTTTGTAATCGATTTTTTTTTGGCATCGCTCGAATTATAACGTAAATGTATACGTGTGAAACGTCTTTTACTGCTGACCGTACGTCAGTTTTATACGGGTGTTAGTTAAATTATCTGCAGAATTCATGAGAGCAGAGAGGCTGTGACAACGCTTTTAAATGTAACCGTGAAATGTGCGATAAATGTAACCTGTTGGAAATTCGAATATTTACCAAATTTTATGAAAAGTATGAATAACAATGGTGCAATGGATCTTTCAAATAATATTGGGATGGGAGATAAGTCAATGATCCTCTTATCGGCTTATCGATGATTTGTTTAAAGCAACAAACCAGCAATAACTACTGTAGACAACTTTTTCCACTATTGTCTGGCAGTTTGAGTACTATAAGCGACCTACCCAAATGTCCTTTCTTTGGTATTGTTCGTCGTGTCGTTGAGCTCCTTGAGTTATAAGTCGAGCTACACGATAACTGACAAATGCTTGCACTGACTGGACAGGTCCACTCAAATCTGTGTGGTTCTTTCTTCAAGAGACCATCTCAGACACTAATCTGCATAGTCCTCATGTGAGTTAACCAAGATTATGTCTGGACTTTAAAAGAGACTATGACCTCTGAGTTTGTTTCGGCTGTTTCTTCTCAGAGTAGTCAGGTACGAAACACCGGCCCCATCTAGTTTAAAAAAGAGACGTGTAAAAGTGTTTTTAAAAAACCTATTTGCAAAATAAACATCATTTATCATTTATCATTTATCATCAACCCTGTTGATAGTACCAGAAAAACAAAATGCTTTGAAAGTGATTACTAGGCCCTCTGACGTTAAGCCGCGCCGCCTATGGACATCAGCAATATAAAAGGCATCTTGAAAATATTACCAGTAGTTAAAAAAAAACTGGTAATTCTTCCGTAAAGTGATACTCCAACGTTACGCCTATAACACTGAAGATAGAAACACATCAAGCTAGGAGTCTAGGCTACTGGCGTGGAGCTTCATCATAACTGGTAAAATGTAGGTGACTGGGTGTAACTAGTAAAGGTACACTTCTGCCTCAACCTTTGGAAAATACAGGCATGGTGATATGTTGTGCGTATGCAATGTACATTTTCGTTTTACGTAAACTAGTGTTTAAACTATAACTAAACTTATTCTGTCACCTACGGGATATCTTCCGTGATTAGGTATACATTATTCTGAGCTCCTGCAGTCATCCCGTGATCATGGCGCTTGCAACAGCATCGAAATATCGGGAGCTCAGAATAATGGCTAATCACGGAAGATATCCCGTAAGCAAACGTAAACAGGACCATCAGTTAGCCACAAATACATTAAAATAAACGGTAATGGCAAACTGCATGTGCTTAAAATAAGATGTTCGCGATAAGTACAAGCTAATTTCCTCAGCCGGTTGAAGTGCGGTGGTAAAACCATTTCTACACAGCTTTAATGGTTCAGTGGTTATTTGTGTCTTTTTAAAGCAATAAAATACTTTGTTTACGGAAATAATGTTTTTTTGTTTGTTTATTTGCAAAGAAAAGATAGAAAAACTGTTTTTTTTAGCACAAGTACAACATTTATAATTATGGTTATCTAATCCGATGTGTTGTTGAAGAAATTTGCAAGAGAGGTCGATTGATCCCTGGAAACCAAAGAATATGGTAGTTGAAGATAAGGAGCTTATAATCCAAAATGCCACAGTTTTCAAAACTAAACATTCAATTCATTTTAAAACCGCGTTTAGGAAACAAAAGTGGAACCAACCAATTGATTTAATTCATTTCCATTGATTCCATCGCGAACCGAACATAATTCAATTGATTCATATTCCGAATATAAATCAGAATTGATCAGAATTAAAATTTTCAGAACGAAGAGTTTCGATTCTTGAAAAATTGGAGATCAATTTTCAAAATTAGAGCACATTACTTTTAAGAACGAATTTGAAATTACTGAAAGAAGTGATCAATGAAAATAAACGCGATCAGCCAATCTTAACTACGCTCAAGAGCTGTTAGTGCCAATATTCCTTAACAATGATGACACTGAGTCAGACCTTTAAAAGGGACATTTCACCTCTGAATTTGTTTCGGCAGTTTCTTGTCAGAGTAGTCAGGTTGGCAACACCGAACTCATCTAGTTTCTAAAAAAATCCTTTTTTATTTCTCTCTTAATTTATTATTAGGGACTTCTGTGCATATGTAGGTTATGTATGTATGCCAGTCCCATCTGATCTTATAACGTAAAATGTAATAACACAAACTTAACTACACTATAAGCAGCTCCGGAGTTAGGTGTCGACAAAATAATTATGATGGAACATACAAACATCGTACATATTTATCTTAAGCTTTCTAAGATCCTCTCTTGCAGACTGAAATCTCATAGACTCCGTCAATTAATGCTATCTTCCAGTGTGTCACACACCTCACAATTTGATGAATTAATTTTTTTCATAAAAATCAAAAAATATTTGTCTGATAAGATCTCAGTCAAAAAAAAAAAAACCTACTTGTAAAAGGTTTTATAATAACCTCATCACCATCTTCATTTCCTGACAGCATTCAAATGTGTTGATGTTTCACGATGTGTCACGTTTAGTTTCGTATCTGAAATTAACCCTAATCATTATTATCTTTAATAATTTATTGTTTGCGGCCCCTGGCGTGACCTATGACCTCAGTAAGCAATGATAACTTGACCTGACCTCGGTCATCTTGCCACAACGGCTGCGTATAATGTGGGGCAGCTTAATGCAAAGGGTACGCAGGGTTTAAATGAAATATTTCGGACAATAAGGTCAACGTTTTGCCTTCAATATTGTGTTTGTTATGAAATTGAAATCAAAACATAGAATTTAATATAGTTTTAGGAAGGAAAATCTTGAAGAAATTGTACGTAGTGTGTTGTATTGTGCCTGCAGAATCTAAGAACGAGGGTTTTATGTTAGTTTTTTCAAGATATGAAGGACTTTTGGTGACACAAGTGGGTAACAAATATAGGAGAAATTCTATTCTTAGTTTTTTCTCGGGAGTAGAAAAGAAAATCATATAAAAATCTTACTTATAAGCCTCCACTTAAGTTTCTCTCCACATAAAGTTCGTTCTAATGTTTGCAAAAACTGTACTAGAATCATTATAATTTATAGGTACTTTTAAAAACTTGACCCAGAAATCTTGAAAAAACTTACCTACCTATATAAGAAAGGGTTCTTGTGGAAAAGTATTTTTAAATTTAGAAATATATTAGAACAAAGCTAAGCGTAGATATTTCGCTTAGGATCCACTGTTCCGTTCCTTTGAGTAGCTCGTTTGTCTTTGTGTCCGTTACAGGAAGAAATCAACACAAGCCTATTTTGTTTTGGGAAAATAAATTGTGTACAACTATATTTTTTCTAGTCACTTTAATAGTGAGCGGGAAAAATCTTGTGTACACTCAGCATGTACGAATTATTACGCTGGTATTTTCATAAAAAGTTAGAAGACATGACATTTTGATAGGTATTATTTAGATACATAACCTTCCCACATAATTATTATAGGGTCTAAGACATACAATAATTATGACAGTAAAAAACTTTTCTGGCAATTGTAGATTTCTGACTCAGCCTACTACTAATACTATTAGGTTGACTGACACTATCTCCGGGCAAAACTAAGCAATTCATATTTTAAAGCATTTAGTGAGGCTCCTTTATACACTCTGAATATAACTTATCATCGCGTCTGTAATGCCTTAAGGTTAACAAAGGTTCATCTATAATGCATCCATATTTGGTCAGTTAAGTCCCACGTAAAGGGTGCAAACCTATTCCACAACTAGAGCAAAAGGCAGTCGTAACAAACCATAATATTACGCATTTAATCCCCGTAGAGATAGGTTGAGGGGTACCCTACTAAGGAAGGAGTCCGCAAGAGCCGATGCCTTCCAGGGTTGCGGGACTGTTCGAAAGAGATACCGTGGCCCCGGAACACAAAGGGCGATGAAAGAACATGGATGGGTTTTAGTCAGTAAAAGTCTGACACTCCCTCCTGCTCAGCCCAGAGCGGGAGGAGTCATTTGATGATCACCGATAAGAAAAAAAAAAAAAAAAACATTTATTTCACTATAAGAACAGTTAAAATCTTCATCTCATAACATCACGACTGTAATCCCCGAAGGGTTAGGCAGAGATGTACCTACCTAATAGTAAACCCACATTTCGCCAGTTATTTTTAAGTAATGGGGAGTGAGCCTATTGCCATCAACCTAGCACAAATCTAGACTCCGTGACTACCACTGAGAAATTCCTGATGGAAAAACCCAATAATTCTTTGCCCGATCTGAGAATCGAACCCAGGACCTCATGATCAACAGTCGCGCTTGCGAACGAGGCACTCTTCTGTTGTCAATATAATCCCTCAAACACTTCACAAGACGAAGCGATGAGTTGGATTATATTGTTGAGAGGTTACCTCAAGACCGTCTTAGTGGTCGGTTCTTATGGTATGTTTGACTCGGTGGAGGATTACATTGTTTTACAATGGTGGCGGTAGATAGATGCTTCCGTGGTTAATAATACTAAGGTCAAAAGTTATCTAGGAAACTCCGCAGTATTCAGTATGTCTACCTAAATATGATAAAACAAAAAAAAAGGATTGATGTTTCTAAAGGGCTGTTTTCTAAGACAGCTTTTTTTTTAAATATTGATACCCCTGTGAAGTTTTCACAAAAAAATTACTTACTCTAGTAACTATGAAAACGCGGTCTTTAACCTAAAAATAAACAGGTTATCAACATTTTTTTCCAAACGGAACCATTATAGATTCGTCATGTCCCTCTGTCCGTCCGTCTGTACATCACCCCAAGATGAATCTAATTACTTTTAAAACAAAATCCCGTGCACACGACATCCACATCTGTTCACCACCCTTACTGCTATTGGTCAGCACAAAGACAGTGCGGACCAACAGTAGTAAAACAAAAAATATGCTACCTTTTTACATTATCTTTTGTTTTTTAAAAAATCTCAGGCTTTGTTAATAATGATCACAGTTGTTTGACCACCCTTTTTTGACTAATAGAAATAACACAAAAAAAAAGGACAAAGAAGGAGAAAGTAGTTAACTAAGCGCTTCTATAGCGGCCGGATGCTGCAAGCAAAAATAGTCCGTAAGGTGATCTGATTCATCTTGGGGTGATTGTACATACGTCCCTATGACACATCCATTTTACACCGAGACTATTGCCACCACATAGTTGAAATTTGGTGAGCAGGTGTCTTCTATGAACCGCTACACATAAGTGATGTGAAAAATGGGGTGGCCCTCAATACATGTGTGTACATGCGTTTTTTGACACATTATGAAAAACACCACCCCAAAAAGCTTTCTAATGCAGTCGCTGTGGCCGAAATCGGCTAGATGGCATAATCATCATTATCATGAAAAAACAAAGTCGCAACTGGATTTGAGATCAGCATTTGTTAAAACAAAAAACTGCCCAGTTTTTTTGCATTTACATGTGTAGATGCCACCGTCTGCGGAGTTTCGTTACGTAATGTTATCCGTTTCATTGAAATTTAATTAAACACAGAATGATGAATAATTAAAATGCAGAAATTGCAGCTCAATTAATAAGACTTAATACCAATGCACCAGTCTACTTCTAAATTCCTTGAATTCAAGATTCTATCTACTCATCCACCATTTCTCCAAACAGCATACTGAGCGAAAATTTGGTCTTAAGCAAAACATTTCAAAGAAGTTGAGAAACAGCATTTAATCACTGGATATTTCTCGAAGATTCTAGGAATTTTGATCAAGAATTTCATTCCTTTTCCTACCTTCGAATTCGGATGTAAAAGCGACGCTTACAAATGTTATTGGGGTGAAAATTTTAAAGATCCAGAGCTGAGAGAAATGGAAGGTATTCATTACGGCGCGAATTTGAATGTTGGTACGATTTCAATTTTGGAAGCGGCTTTGATTTTGAAATGATTTTTATTTGCTTTTACTGAAATTTAAAGGCATACTACCATAACATAACATCACGCCTGTTATCCCCGAAGTGTTAGGCAGAGGTGTACCTAATAGTACACCTACATTTCGCCAGTTTTGTTTAAGTCCCATGTAATAGGGGCGAGCCTATTGCCATCAACCGGGCACAGATCCAGACTCCGTGGCTGCTACTGAGAAATACCTGATCGAAAAACCCAGTAACACTTTGCCCGATTCAGGAATCGAACCCAGACCCTCATGCTCAGCAGTCGCGCTTGCGACCACTAGACCAACGTTAACGATATTATTTTATGTTAATATGGCTGGTTTGAAAGAGATCTTAGTCCTAGTCGGATTTATTTATTGCCGTATAGTCCTATTCTTGGGTCGAAGTAAGGACAGAATAAATGGAACCTAAAAATGACGCTAATGTAAAATTAATACCGCACGAAGCAACAAGTTGGAGTAGTTCGAAACTTTGAAGACTCATAAATATCCTCCAGACAGATTTATCGCTTTATTTTGTTAAAGAAAATCTAAGTTATGACTTTCTTAGGCCGGTTCTTATGACACTTTAGGCCCTATTCGGGGGAGTCTTACTTAGTCTCAATTATTTTGGCTGAGTCGGCCAAAACAAAGTATTATTCTATTAGTCACAACTATGACGAGAAAGTCCTGGAAAGCTAATGTCAATCCTATTGAATGCACTAGCTCTTTGAACGATGAAGAATCACACCGTGAAGAAGCCGATTATGTATTTTAGAACAAAAAATACGAAGACAATGTAATACCAGGACCCGCGAAAAAAGAGAAAAAAAAGAGACGAAGCCTATCTCTTAGCCAGTGGGAAAGTTATGGGCCTATATAGACTGCATATCTGACCTCCACAACCCAGTTACTCATACAAAGTAGACCAGTAAATGGATAAACCTAAACTGTTACTTATGGGATATCTTCGGTGACTTTTGATTATTTTGAGCTTCTGATATTTCGACGCTCTTGCAAGCGCCCGCGGGTTGACTCAAGTGACAATAAAGTGACAGTATAAGTTTAGTTGAAAACCGTGAAAGCTTAAAACATTATCATTAAATGGATATCATAAATCCTACCATCAGCTATTTTTTTACAATACAATACAGGTTTTACACAAGTCCAGTTCGAAGCTCTTCCGTTTTGAAAGGAACTCGTGTAAATGACACGGCGATAAGTTTTCTCAAAGAGTTTGCTTTCAATTTTGTGCTCAAGTGACCGTGTTTTATTCTAGGAACTCGTGATTTTTCATGCCCTTTGTGTTTTCAAAATGGTTCAAGAAGGTTGAACGTGTAAGAGTTGAGACACGTAAAAAGTTTTGTCGCTTCTGGGAAAGTTACTCGTGCGTTTAGTGACAAATGTGCGACTAGTTGCTCCGTATTTCCAGTTACATTGGTACCAACCCAAACTAGTACAGTGGTATAAACAATTAGGATTTCGTGGTGGACTCAAACGTTGCGGGACGTGCCAGGACTGGAGTTCTACTTTAGAAGTCCTTTGTGATTTTATACAACGATTATAACGATATTAGGTTTTGTAATTTATTCATTGCTGGTCTAAATTAGTTAAATAACACGATAAAGAATAAAAGATTATTAGAAGTGACCGTCAACACGATCTTTCTTCAGTAAAGCATGCCTTTTTTCCATCAACTCGGTCAGCCATCATCTAGCTTCATTTTAGTCCTATCATCTTTCAAATTTACTTTTTTTTTTTTAATTTACGGCACTCTTGTAATTTCTCCTGTATCGTGGGTGCGTTTACAAACATTTAAACTCACATACACAAACAGCCAGACCCGGAACAAGTATCTGCAGGCCATACAAATATCTATGCGGAGATAGAACCACACGTACCGCAGCAACAAAATTGCTCAACCACTGCGCCAACAGTTCCGTCAAAGCTTTGGTTTCCGTTTACTCTCCATATCCCCTGCCACGCTCAGCAGTCCCGCTTGCGACCACAAGTCGTCGCTTGCGAGCAACGGGGCAGTCAGGTGTCCTCGGTTCGATTCCCGGGTCGGGCAAAAAGTTCTATTGGGTTTTCCATTAGAAATTTTAGTTTTCAGTACTAGCCCGGAGTATGAAAGTTGGCGGTATCATACCCCCGTGCCTCGGAAAGCACATTAAACCGTTGGTCCTGCGCCTGATCTCTCTCCGGTCGTGTCCCATTGCCGTCCCATCGGACTATGAGAGTGAAGGAACAGAGAATGCACCTTTGTCAGCGCACACACTTGTGCACTATAATATCTCCCGCACCGATGGTTAATCTGCGTTGAGATTGACCGCCGTGACCGAAAACGTTCATGAGGACCAGGATACATGGTGTAACAGCACCCTTTACGAAGCCGTCAACCAAGCATTCTGCATTCATCAAACTCAGTAACTTTACGCAAACATTATTGCTGCGAAACGACTTTTTTTTTTGGGGTGAAAAATCACGTTTTACGGTAGGACTCAATGTAACGCACTCAGGACATTGTGATGATGGGTGGATTGAATAGTACGGGGGTCGTGCAGGTGTTTAAAAATCTTACATTAAAACCAGGTATGGTCTAGAACAAAAAAATGATCGCAATGATGGGGAGAACAAGTGCCTTTCGGCTTCGTTAAGGGTCTTGCTACACCCTTTATATACAGGCTGTCGCTTTGCATCCTGGTCAAACTCAAGGAGGTATATATACTAATGATTCTCGACCCGAATCTATAGGGTAGTTTTTTTTTCGGAAATCGGTTAGTGTAAACCACCCGTATTAAAACGCAGCCCGTCTGTTCCTAGCCCTATAAACGCGCCGTCACACACACAAATGCAAACGTTTATACTACAGTATAATTATGAACAGTATGGAAACTAGGTGGTGGTTTGTGCTTACCGATTTCCGTAAAAAATAAAATAAAAACCTACCCTTTTTATTATTGACTAGCTGACCCGCGCAACTTCGTCTGCGTGCGTCCGTACATCAAAGAAAGAGAGGGTTAGAGAGAGTGTGCGTCAACCTTAAAAGTTAGACATATGCCAGTGTGGACATTTTTTTAGAGCTTTTTAAGAGGGACAATTCCGACATGCATGATAATTGCGTATTTTTAACCGTTCACGTACAACGGAAGCTGTCAAAAGGAATAAATCCCCGTTTTTGAAACTTTTTTCATTGATGTTCCGCTCCTCGATAAATGGGCTATCCAACACTTAACTAATTTATACCAGCACTTCCTGAAATAAGCGCGTTCAATCAACGAAACAAACAAACCCTTCAGCTTTATAATATTAGTACAGATTCAAGTAGTTAACAATTTAATTTCTCGGACATATTTGCATTAATCGCAAACATATTCTACTTTTCCAAATAAGGCCTACGTTTTTTTTACCGATGGGAAATAATCAAATGACCCCTCCCACTCTGGGCGGAGCGGAAGGGAGTGTCAGACTTGTACTGACTAAAACCCATCCATGTTCCTTCTTTTGCCCTTAGTGATCTAGGGCCGCGGTATCTCTTTCGAACAGTCCCGCAATCCAGGCCTGCCTCGGTCTTCTCGGACCCCTTCCCGTTTGCTGACATCTCTTTGAGGCGCGCGTGGAACACGAATGCGCCGTCGACACGGCCTGTCGTTATTAGACGGACGGATGGCGAGCTAGCCCATTACTCAACGTCCACAGGCCCGCGACCCTCGACAACCTTAACCGACCATACTCCAGGCAGGTCTAAAGTTCTCATCAAGGTGCATGAAATGAGCCCAAACACGTTATAGATGCTGTAAACTCTTGAGAACCTCTTGCAACTACCATTCGCCTCCATCGTCAGACATTCGATGAAAGTCATACTGAGTTAGGTTTAAAGTTTTCATCAAAGTGCATGAAATGAGCCCAATAACATTATACCTGCTGCAAACTGTTTAGGACCGCTTGCAACTGCCATTTGTCTCTATCGTTTGACCGTCGATGACAGTCATACTCCAGCAAGGCCTAAAGTTCTCATCAAGGTGCATAAAATGAGCCCAAAAACGTTATTGTTGCTGCAAACTCTTGAGGACGTCTTGCAACTGCCTTCCGTCTCCATCGTCAGACCTTCGATGACAGTCATACTTCAGCAAGGTCTAAAGTTCTCATCAAGGTGCATGAAATGAGCCCAAACACGTTATTCTTGCTGCAAACTCTTGAGGACCTCTAGCAACTGCCTTCCGTCTCCATCGTTAGAACTTCAATGACGTCATACTCCAGCTAGATCTAAAGTTCTCATCAAGGTGCAGGAAATGGGCCTAAACACGATTTCTCAATTTAAAAAAAGGATCATGCATACCGGACTTCTCTGTAAAAAGTTATGCGTGGTCAGGTTATACATAAAATAAAATAAATATAGAAACGTGGAATTGAGAAGCTCCTATTTTTGTTTCGTCGGTTAAAAAACCAAGCTTCCGACATTTTACACGGGCGAGGGTCATTCTTTCACGAAAAACACCGCGATTCAGAAAATGGAGTGAAATGAACAGCGCCACCTATCGAGCATCAAGTTAGACCGATATAATATACTACATGGAAAGCGATTGAACACACACTCTACAGGGTTATAGCGTCATGTAGACTAATCTAGAGTACTTTTGTGCCACCAGAACTTTTTTGTAAAGCCGGTCAGCCGATTTAAAAGTTATCTTGTGAGCACATTTTTATTAATTAGTACCATTTTGGTGCAATAGATGTCGTTGCATGTATCTTAGAGCTTACACAATGATCATAAGTTCTTCTTGAACACTTTAAATTCATAAATCTTTTGATAGAGAGCACTGATTATAATGAAACCAAAACTAAAACCTTCTCTAAGTTACGCACAATATTTGTGCATTGAATCTAATCACATTGGTTTTCCCGACAACATAAACGCCCCGCCTCACAGCGCGCGCGTCTTTATTTTGATGCGGAGTTATTTTAAAACTGTGATATCTCCTAAGATATTCATCTAAATTGAATAGTGTAAAGGGCAATTTTGGTCACAATTGAATTCTAAAGATGACTAACATATTTATTTCGATAAGGATTAATACTATGTCGGTAAAAATACCTTTGCAAATAAAGCATTATTTTTGACCAAATTTTAAAATTATAAAAATGGTTATTGTTAGTCAACCTTAAAAGATAGGCATGTGTTGTCGCGGACTTTTTTTTAGACATTTTTAAGAGGAATAATTGTCTCATACATTATTTTTGTGCAACTTTAACCGTTTAACCAGCGCACGCAAAGGAAGCTCTCAAAAATAATAACTTTTCCCCGTTTTTGCAACATTTTTCATTGATGCTCCGCTCCTATTGATTGTAGCGTGATGATATATAGCCTATAGCCTTCCTCGATAAATGACCTATCCAACACTAAAAGAATCTTTCAATTCGAACCAGAAGTTCCTAAGATTAGCGCGTTCAAACAAACAAACAAACAAACAAACTCTTCAGCTTTATAATATTAGTATAGATTCGGGTCGAAAATCATTAGTATAGATACCTCCTTGAATTTGACCACGTTGCAAAGCGACAACCTGTATATATCACCTCCTTTCTGTATATTGAAATAAAAAATCAGAATCAGATCTTTATTAAAGTCGTCGCAAAACTGTTAATTATACCACAGAGCACTTAAGAGTAAAACTATTGTCAAATTATCTTCAACAAAAACAAACAGTCAGTCAAGTCATTGACGTTAATAAGGCATAAAAAATTGATTCGTTCGCAATAAACTAGGTTATAAAGTTAACAAGACGACGTAATAAATCTATCTGATTTACACGAACGATTTCGTTCATAGTTACTGCTGAGTTGAAGGTTAAGTTATGTGGAAACTATTTTCGTCTAGGCAAGTTTTTGGAGTATATTGTAGTTTTTTAGCAAAAGTTTTTGGGTATCCCATGGAAAAAGAAAAATTGGCTGTAGCATCCGGATGGATGGGTAGGCACTAGACAGACATTACCAGACTGTACTGAGTACTCAAATATCCGTCGGTGGCTTTTGTCCGCTACAAATCCGCACTTTGTCCGTCCGTACTATTGCGATTTATTATTAACAAATTCTGTTTTTGCCATTTGGCTTCTTCACCCTAAAACCTGTAAATTAAAGCGAAACTATCGCTACAAACTCGTCCGAAATCTTGCTGTAACCGAAAAGCTTTAGGGCGTTTAATACTCCTCTTTCCAGAAGGCCTTGTGACTTTAGCTGATATTGTTGTTTATTTGTTACTCACTACTCTACATGTGGAGGTGTCTGCGATCATCGCAAAACCGTGTTCTTCAATGTCCCTCTCACCGCACTGACTTCATTCACCGATCATTCTTCGTAGAGTCTATTTCTCTGTGGAATGCGCTTCCCCAGGAAATCAGGATGGCAATAAATAAATACTCTTTCGGTGCCAACTTTAGCTTAGTTTGGCCTAGAACTGTTTCCTATTTGTGACGTTCCCATTTATCAGTATTTTGGCATTTAATGCACGACAGATGTTACCCTGCCTACTTCCATTTAAATTTGGCGGTGGTTTAGATGGAATAAGCCAAGATTTTTCCACCTTCCATTCGAATTTTTAAATCCATAATAACATAAACTCACGCCATTGTTGGCCTTTACAATTTTTTTTTTACGATGTTTTCCTGCCAATTGCTTTTTACACAGGTAATTACCATTCTTACTTCACAATCTCTTGTTTGATATTTACTATTATATTATATTAAATATTTAATATATATATATACACATACAAATAATTAATTAAATAATAATTTAAGCATTATGTTTCCATTTATTTAAATGTCAGTCCGCCATAGAAGGCAAGGCAATAAAAGAAAGGTTAACATAAAATAATAAGTCCTTAATTGCATAAATATTAGAGATTATCTACAGCCTATGACGACGTCTATTTCTGCTAGTAATGAAAAATATGCGGTCCGGTAATCTTCGTATATGAAACGATTCCTACAGTATTTCGGACACGTCGCAAGGAGGGAGCTTGATAGCTTGTAGAAGCTTATTGTGGCTGGTAATTTGGAAGGAAAAGGAATCGTGGTGCCACCAACCCTATGGACAGATGTGGTGAAGGAAGTCTGCGGCGGGAATTTCCAGGCATCTCTCCGCATGGCCGAAAACCGTCCAGCATGGAGAGCGTTGGTGGAGAAAGCAACGACCTCATGTGGTCACGACCCTCAGTCATGAGGAATCGAGAAAGAAGAGAAAAGAAGAGAATCTTCGTCCTTCCGAAATGGCACAACCATCGCGACACAGAGTGACTTTCAAAGAGGGGCAAATTTCTGTATAGCCGTGCTTTGTATTAATGCACAAAGTATCGTATTATAGGTAGATTTTCGTATGGAGTTTTCTCTCTGTCAAAGTATCTACCTAATTTAATTTGCCCCTTTGAACAACTAGGACCCGCCCCGGCTTCGCACAGCTGCAATACATATAAACCTTCCTCTTGAATCACTCTATATCTATTTTAAAAAAACCGCATCAAATCCGTTGCGTAGTTTTAAAGATCTAAGCGTACATAGGGACAGACAGCGGAAAGCGACTTTGTTTTAAACTATGTAGTGATAATACTCCATGTCCTACATAAAACAAAGGGTTACGAGTTACAACCAAACATTAATAACTGTAATAGATTTACAAACACGATAAGCTATTCAATGTAGTTAAGTTCAAGGTATTTGACTTAGTTTATAGTTTTGATTGTAATCTTACCACGACTACGACTTTCCGCTGGGCTTTCATGTTGGAGTCACATGAATTATTCTGTAAGGCGTTATGCGTAGGTTTAAGGTACAAGATATGGCCATTATACGTTCAGAAGATCGTATCACCGAACTTAAAACTTTGAAACCAGTAACTTTTCCCAGAAAATCCTTGAAAAAGGCTTGCTATTTCGGGACAACATTTTATAACTCATGGTGTTTTGGGAAATATTTGCAAGTTTGTTTGTCAACGGTATAATCAGTTGAAATTTTAAGCACAACCTGAGAAATATTGAGGCTAATCTACTGCACGTGGACCTAAAGTACCAATAACTACAATAGTTAATACTTGCTTATGCCCACGGCTTAGCCCGCGTGGATTTCGCTAATTGTCCCACGGGATTATACCTCTGGGATAAAAAGTCCTCTGTGTTAATCTAGGTTGAAAACTATCTGCATGCTAAATTTCATCCAAATCCGTTCAGTAGTTTTTGAGTGAAAGAGCAAAAAACATCCACACAATTAAACATCCAAACATCTTAACGAACTTTCCCATTTGCAATATTAGTAGGATCTTTCGTATCACTTGTACCAGACTAACTTACAAGTGTGAGCCTCCGAAGTAACACGGAAGGTAGCACTTATTACTTGTTAGTTTAAACAAACTATAACCTTTGTTAAGTACCTATGTGTACACATGACAAAACGGTTTTAACATCAGCTTAGATTTTTCCACTTGAACTCCACAAAGTAGCAGTAGATAGTTTTCGGCTTCTAGAATCTTATCAATTATCATACCCGTTTTTTTTTTAAATACAAGATCTGTGAAAATAAACTAGGTAACTATATTTTTTACGTTATGCAAAACATCGTAAAAAAACTCAAACTTTATTTATTTGAGATATAAAACTATTTAATCTACTATGTACATTATAAATATACAGACTGCAAATAGAACTAAAATAATGCTAAAAAGAAGACTAAAACTAAGTTCCTATGTATATACAACAACGACAATAGGACACTTATGCGTCAAAGTAAAAAAAAACTAAAAACTACCTAAACTCAAACTTAAATAAAAAACGGCCAAGTGCGAGTTGGACCTTCGCATCGAGGGTTCCGTATAAACTTGTAGGTTTTTTTTATGAAACTACATATTTACGGTTTTCAGATTTTTCCTTTTACACTTTACTTTCGCACTGTCAGGCGTGGCGTGGTGTGGTGTGTCCTTTCGTTCTGTGCATGAGATGATTCTACCCTGCAGTGAGGAAACCGGGAGGGCCCGCGTGGTGGATCACGTACCACTTCCTCTCAAAGGTTGACGATTACGTTACGCTATGCTTATGCTTGCAGTGAGTCAGAATCTGGTTACTATACCAGATTTACGCAGACAGTTCCATTGACACTGGGTGCCAAGTAAAATGCTGCTTATTGCCTGACCATATCTCTTTTGCTGATAGTACTAGATAGATTCGTGTTGTAGTGACGTGAGAAATATTCGTACCTACGTCACAACTCGGAGGAATGAGTTATTGGTGTTGTTATTGTTTAGAAACCTGTTGTCCAAATAGTTGTTATTAGAACGCATATCGCCTGTGATACAGGTTTACCCTAGTACAGGCATCGAACTTCGTTATACCTACATTATTTCTAAGATTTATGTTGTATTGTATGTATCAATTTTAACTTTGATTAAAAAAATATTATTTATTTATTATTATTTTCCTTTATTTAACTTTTATACAAATTATTTACATTTTTAAATAAATAAATATTGCTGGACATTACACACAGCGCCATCTAGGTGCCACACTATGCAACGAGGCTTGTGTCGTGGACACCAGATAGTTGATATTACTACATAGATAATTTTTGTTTGTAAATATATACTTATTATATATATAAACATCCATGACTCGGAAACAAATGTCTATGCTCATCACACAAACATTTGCTCCTACCGGGATTCGAACCCGGGACCCTAAGAACGTAAGGCAGCCTCACTACCGCTGCGCCATCCGGGTCGTCAGACAAATATGTATTTCATAAAAAAAAAAACAATATAAAAACATTTAAAAATATAAACTCAAACTCAACTCAAACTCAAAGCGTTTATTTCAATTAGACCTTCGCAGGCACTTTTGAAAGTCAGAAAAACAAAGGCGAAGCTACAGTCACAGACACAAGGCATAATAACTTGTGAAAGTACTGTAGTTGCCCATTCCAAAGCGTAGATCTCTATGGAGAAGAATGGGCAAGAAACTCCATGGACACTCATTTCAATCAAAATATTGTTACAAGATCTTGGTTACATCATTCATGTTGAGATTATACATATATGTGAGAACGATGTAGAAAGACGTGCACATTAAGAGCGTCCAGAGTAAAAGATTATAACTATCAACAATTTAAAAACAAAGTAGTTAAAATAAACCGTGGCAGCTAAGAGATGACCAGTCCCAACTGACAGCGCCCGTTCACGAACATGACGCATGCATCAGCTCCATTCAGCTCAACCATATTGAAGGGAACTAAACGACCCAACACACCCGCCACTATCAACGAGACATTTGAGTGAGCCTGACATTCTCTCAGCCACCAGGGCACATTCGAGTCAATGAAGGATAACTAAATGTAAATGGTAGCTTTACAGTACATAGTACTCACACATGTGCTATGCAGTTATATAATACTAAGAGATTGAATCTATACAATGCAATTTATTTTTACAATCTTCTGCAGCTTCCACAATAATTTCACATGAGCTTCTGATTAGTTTGCCCCTATGGTTGTGGAGCAGGACCAGCATTGAGCCAAGCATTTTTATCATCGATGTAATCCCCTAACTTATAATATGCTTGCCTACATAGTGTGCGTTTTATACAAGATTTAAATTTTGTCTCATTCAGTTGTTGAATGTGGGGGGTATTTTATTATAACATTTTAAACAGTACCCCATGAAAGATGAGTCTACTTTAGCTAGCCTGAAACCTGGCTGTACTAGTTGGTCCCTGTTTCTAGTATTATAGTGGTGTCTGTCACCTCTTTTACTAAACAAATGCAGATTTTTCCTAACGTACATGATGTTTTCATAGATGTATTGACAAGGTAATGTCATGATGTTAATTTCTTTAAACAGTTCCCTTAGAGAATCGCGCCTACGTAGATCATATATGGCTCTGATGGCTCTTTTCTGCAGAATAAATATAGACCCATTGTCTGCAGCCCGTCCCCATAGTAAAATACCGTATGACATAATACTATGAAAATAACTAAAATAGACTAGCCTCGCGGTATCTGCATCAGTAAATTGGCGGATTTTTCTAACAGTAAAGTTAATAAATATTATATTTATTTATTATTATTGCAATTTGTGATTGTTTGAGTTGGAGTTTGTATGGTGAATAATGAGTTCTTAAGTTTTAACACTGGCTTAGGCTGACATTACTTTCAAAACCAAGACCTTCATCACACCATCAAACTGAATAACTTGCCGTCATCATCATCGTCTCCCTGCCCTTGTCCCATTCTACTTGGGGTCGGCGCAACATGTTATCTTCTTCCATTCTCTCCAGTCAGACGTCACGGTATCATTTACTTCTAACTTATTAATAACTTTCTGTATGGAGACAAAAAAAATACCGGTCTCATACATTTGGGTCAAGTAGGTATTGAAGCCTTATACGGAACGGATATGGGGAAAGTTCAGTTTGATGGTCTAATCCACACTCTTAAAATTAAATATGACCACGCATTTCTGATTCACGCTGTGTGTTAAATGCGAACATGAATTTTAAACTGATGCAGACTATGCAAAGATTACTGCAACATTTACCAAGGGGAAAATGACACTAAACTCTAATAGCTAAGGCAATGGTTAAGCGTTGCCTCACTAGTTTACCGCCAAGTAATCCTCAGGGACAAACAATATACTGAACCTAAGAATAGCTGAATGGCGCCCTAGGGTATGCCTACTAATGGCGAAGGCATAGTCTATGAATTTAGAAGGTTCATGAATGTAAACATAACATGACATCACGCTCGTTTACATTGGAGGGATAAACAGTGGTGTTATGTAGTCACATTTTGATGAATCTATAGTTATAAGCTAGACTCAAATAGCTCAGGGTTGTCCTTAAAAATACGTAGTAGAAAAACACTTGGGGAACTAAATATGGGTGACGTCGCCAAGGCAGGCTTGATAAAGCTGGGATGACGACCTGGACTCGTTTTTACTGAATTGGCCGAAGAAAGTGAGGCCTGGAGGAATATGGGGAGACAAAGGCCTAGCAGGGACAACATAGATTATTACAACTGCAGTACTTACACAAGTTATTAGGCCTTGTGACTGGGACTGTAGCTTTGTTCTTTTTTTGTTTTTTTTGGACATTCAATAGCCATCATCTGCCGAGGCTTTTCCCAACTATGTTGGGGCCGGCATCCAGCCTAACCGGATGCAACTGAATACCAGTATTTTACATGGAGCGACTGCCTATATATCTGACCTCCACAACCCCGTTAGTGCTGGGTGATAACTCTTGGTAAGACTGGTTGTCCGACTTTTTAGCTTGCTTTTTTTAGGCTTAACGTTCTTTCCGAGGCACGGAGGAAACTCGGAATGTAATGGGTGGTTATCCTTGCACGGACCAACTGAGGCAAGCACGGCTTATCCTTAAGATCGACCCGAACGGCTGTTGCATTGAGTTTGAGAAAAAACGCGCACGCGGCTTCCAGGGGCCTTAGTCTGCTATTGCAATAGTGTCAGAATGGTCTATAATTGATTTAATAAGGCCCCTAGCCCACGGCGTATTGAAGCGCGTTCGAAACTCGTTTGACGTGCGTACAAAGGGTAATTCGTCTGCGCGGGGCCTTATTAAATCAATGATAGACCATTCTGACACTATTGCAATAGCAGACTAAGGCCCCAGGTCAGTGAAGCATGTCTAAGCAAATTAGTTTAAAAGTGACATTGTTTGTGCAATTGAAATAAACTCGTTAAATAATACTTAAATCCTCGTTTTAATGAAGTCCTTTAAAACCAGGATTAACATAATAATTACTTACTTCTAATAAACCTTGTAAATAAAGGATTCTGGTTAATCTTCCAAAAGTAATTTGCGAAATGCTTTTGTTAAATGAAAAAAAGTCTATTCGTGATTATGAGACAGAAAGATTACGGAAAAAGATACAAATGTCGAGAGGATAAAAATTTAAACCAAATTCGCCGTCGCAAAGGGTCTTTGGGTACAAAATGAGGATAAGGAAAACATCAAGTGTTGTGCTGAAAATGGAGTAAAAGGAAAATTAACAGCATTCGGATCCTTTGAAGGTCACCGTTAACTACGGCCAAGGGTAACATAATTATGGAACACTTTGGGAAGCTTTTCGTGAAATGTTTCTTACGAACCGAGTGCAATTTTCAACAAAAAAAAAAGGAATTTCCTAGAACTAAAATTTCGGAGACATCACATCCACTGATCCGCGCTTAAACTTAACTGGTGAAGTATGTGTTTACGTAAGCACACCTCTGTCTGACCCTTCGGGGTAACAGGTATGATGAAATGTATCCTACTACTATAGTAAATACGAAAGTTTGTGAGGATGGATGTTTGTTACTGAACGGATTTGGATGAAGAGTTTGTACGATCCCATGGGACAATGAGGGCTATCGTTTTTGAGCACACCAGGTGGCACCACTGTTGAGTAAGGTCCTGTCAATAATTCTATTTTATAATGTACAATTATCTTCATAAACAGTTCATTTTATTACGTATAACAACTAAGTGTAAACTTCAGATACATTATTTACAGTATTCTCCCTAAAATTAGCAAGCATGAAATATTTAAAAATCATTTTACGTCCCAAGTACAAACAGGATCTGTCGCTACTTAAAATCTTCAAGGCATAATTAATCAGGAATGGCTCAATCTAGACCACAATCGTGAATATTAGTAAAAATAAGCACGTAATAAAAAGCACGCAACGTGCGAACACTCTATGACATCTGAGATTTCGGTGACCTCGCGCTACACTAAATCTCTAGAGGCGAATTCATACGCGATAGCCCCCATTATTATCGAATAACACGCGGGCGAAGCCGCAGGCATAAGATAGTCTTCAATGCTTGTTAAAAATGATGTATGATCTACATAATTATAACGATCCTAAGTGTTTACGTGACTCCGGAGAAATACTACGCGTAGGGAATATTATGTTTTACGAAAGTATTTCTGTGACCTTATAATGGGTGTAAGTCGAAAGGCACTTGTGCTCCCCGTCATTGTGATCATTTTTTTATCTAGACTATGGTATGATGTAAAGAAAAGAAGATACTAATGTAAAGAAGGTTTCCGGGTATGCCCGGAAACCTTCAAGTTACGGAGATATTGGGTCAAAGGTTCAACTTTTTCACAAGTATTTTTTTTTAAATTAATGTTTTTAATGTTATAACTTTACTTCAAATAGGAGCTCGTGGCAAAATAATAACAGCCGCTCGGGTCGATCTTTAGGTTAAGCCGTGCTTGCCTAGGTTAGTCTGTAGATGGGTGACCGCCCATTACATATACGGAGTTTCCTCCGTGCCTCGGCTAGCACGTTAAGCCATTGTTCCCGGCTGTCATCTGTAGATGTTTGACAATCGTTACAGGTGTGCCCAAAACAGTGGCCCCAAAAAGTCTGACAACCAGTCTTACCAAGGGGTATCGTATTATCCAGTACTAACTGGGTTGTGGAGGTCAGTTAGGCGGTCGCTCCATGTACAATACTGGTATTCAGCTGCATCCAGTTAGAGTGGAAGTCGACCCTAACATAGTTGGGAAAAGGCTAGGCAGACGATGATGATGAACTTTACTTAAAATATCTGCAGAACCCTTGTACTATTCAACGACACTATTGGCGCAGTGACTGAGCGATTGGCTGCTGCTCTGCGTATCGCGGGTTCGATCCCCGCACGGAACAAATATTTGTATGATCTACAGGTAGTTGTTCCGGGTCTGGCTGTTTGTGTATGTGAGTTTAAATGTTTGTAAATGCACCCACGATACAGGAGAAATTCCTAGTGTGGGGCAACGTTTTTTAAATAAAATTAAGAAAATAATTCAATGCATCAGCACAATGTTTTGAGTGGGTTACATTGAGTTTTACCGTAAAAGTGATTTTTCACCCCAAAAAAAAGTCGTTTCCCTGCAATAATTTTTGCGTAGGGTTATCTAATTTGATGTACACAATGTTTGGTTGATGGTTTCGTGAAGGCTCCGTTTCCACCTTGTATTATGTTCGTTTTACTCCAATATATTTTTATTTGTCCATATTACTTACCTATTAAGACTACATCGTCCTGTCTTCTGAAATTAATTCGAACACCAAGGTCCTAAATTCTAATGAATTTAATTAAAGGTAAGGGGACACTGTCCTGAGCTAGCTCATTCTTTACTAATTATGTGAAATTTCTCTTGGGGGATCTTTCTTGTACACCTAGCATTGTATTTAGTTTAGGTAGATTCATTTGGCTAAGGTCATTGGTGTTTGGTTACGTAATGAAAAGTTGTAGCGAGCAGGACCAAGTTTGAATACGGTATTGGGTTTCTATTTTGTTCTTGTGTCGAATTGGGTCGACTCCGAAAAAGCTGTTGGAATTTTTGTTTTAGTTTCCATGAAGCTGAGTTTATTCGTTGCCCGAAATGCCATGAGAATGTTCATAATCAAACTTGAAAAACTGTTTTTTTTTTAATTCAAAGTAGAAATTTTCGTCTGTTAGTTATTTGTCATAAAACAAAATGTATCATCATTAGAGATTCGTGATTCATCTTGTACCGCATGCCCTATCACCTGCGCATCTGATGACCTACTCACTGCGTCAGTGAGCGTGGTTCGTGCGGCTGAGTTTTAGGCTAAACACATTTGAACTTTTTGCCATCGATACGCTAAGAAGAAGGGATTCTTGTGTCATTGGGGAGGACACTGGCTCCTGCAAATATAGTTTCAACGGGTTTCTCATTGGTAAAAAACGAGGAACTGTGCCCATTATATTAGCCCTCTTCATCATCATCATCATCTGCGTGGCCTCATACATAATATATTTAATTATTTATTCAAGGAGAGTTTATAAAATATCTACTTAAGAGGCCGGCGACCGATGCGTTTTTCATACAAACGTAATACCAAAATAACTTGTAAATCAAAAACATTCTTAAGGTACTGTCTCTTTATTCCGATCGAAATACAAAATATCTAGGTTCCCAATGAAATATTTTGAATGGACACTGATTTAAACAAGAGTTATGAGAAAAATAAGTTTTCTATAGAAATTTTAAATTCCTCATATCTCGTCTTTATATCATTGTCCTTTCAAAATATTTCATTGGGAACCTAGATATTTTGTATTCCAATCGGAATAAAGAGACAGTACCTTAAGAATGTTTTTGATTTACAAGTTATTTTGGTATTACGTTTGTATGAAAAACGCATCGGTCGCCGGCCTCTTAAGAAAAAAAAAAACTTTCCCGCAAAACCGTTTTCACGGTTTGTTTGTGGGAACGTTGGGGTCGGCTTCCAGTCTAATCAGATGCAGCTGAATACCAGTATTTTACATGGAGCGACTGCCTATCTGACCTCCGTAACCAAGTTAGTACTGGGTAGTACGATACCCCTTAGTACGACTGGTTGTCAGGCTTTCAGGTCACTACTGACTAACTGTAACGAATGTCAAAGATCTACAAATGACAACTGGGACCAACGTCTTTCGGGACCTGCGGATATCATGAAGGAGTTCGTCGCAAAGTTGACTGCAAAGGGTATTTTCGCCAAGGAACGTGCTTTCTAACTCGGCATGTAATGGATGGTCACCCATCCACAATTAACCTAGGCAAGCGCGGCAAAAATATTAACAATATTTGAATATAAGCCCTCTTGTGGGGCGAATATTGCATGCTCACCTTCACAAGATATGGATCTCTTGTGCAAAATTGTATGGTTATAGAGGTACCAGCGGTTTAAGCTATTCGTTGAATTTGAATGGGTTATTAATTAAACATTTTCAGAGATGATTTAATTCCTTGAAAAACCTACATTTCAATAGCATTTTTAAAGTGCTAGATCCATTTGTTCACTACATTGGATAAATCCGTCTGTGACGTGCTAAGCGCATTCCGTACAGCTAGAGCGATACATTCTGTCCGTAATGTATTGACCACTGGTCCTAATGTATTGACCACTGCTCCTAATGACCACGATGTCCTTACTTCAGCAACTAATTGATTGCCCGTACGACATCTTAACGCGAATACTGCTGCAATCTTTTAGCTTAATGTTACTGTAACTAGACTAAGAGATAATTGAAATTACAAAGAGGGGAAAATAGTGTAGTTCCTGCTAACTGGCTCAATTTTTGCTGTCCCACTGCTGGGACGCCTTTAAGCCTACCCCAATTTCTTCTAAGACGCCGTCTATCCGTAGCCGCGCTTACGCCTCTTCGTCCATGTTGACACACGTGCTGTCGTTCTCAGAGCAATTTCCAGTTATGCGCGGGGTCGGTGAGCCGTAAGCGCGGCATCCCCTATCCGTAAACGTGGCGTCGCCTATCCGTAGCCGAGTTTACGTATCGGAGCTGCTGATCCGCTTGCTTACGTTAGGTTGACGTCTGTTTGACGGCGAGGTGCAAGGCGATACGCTGCTGATCTTTCCGATTTGATATGTGTGCTGTGTCTTTTAATGTGTTTCCGAGGCACCGAGGAAACTCGGTATGTAATGGATGGTCACTCATCCGCGGACCGACCTTGGCAAGAGCAACTTAACCTTGAAGATTGAACCGTGCGGTTGTTATGATTTAGCCACGAGCTCCTCTGAATTACAAAAGTAATAATCAGAAATACAAAAGTTTTACACGGTGACATTTTGCGAATGGGACATTCTGCGTCAGATCCCTACCTTTTAACTGACATTGTACACACACATCCTGTTGTAGCTATGCGGCGCTGGAGCTCAGTCATTCGCCCGCTATCTGACACCTGTCAGCGGGAGAGTGACTGAGCTCTCGTGACACGTCACCACATCCTCTCTCGAAATTCATACCTAGTCTCAAAATAAAAAAAAAGAACCAGAAGCCGCGAAGCCAGAAGCGCGCCTAATACTGAAACAACAAAAACTACTCTTTTAAAGAGTGGTTTGACACGCAGCCGATCAGTTACTCTGTGGAAAAAGAACAATTTTGATTTTTATATCATCGTACCTCCAAAACTCTCAACGTTTACCCTAAAAATGGGCCAATAATGTCTGAGCTAGCCACATTACGCGGGTTGGAAGTGAGGCGGGCGGGCGAAAATTGTTTTGAATTAGGGTACAGCGTGCGGCTTGCAATTACAGTTGAACGAGGCTTCTGGTCATTTCTGTATTATGAGACTACAGTGCTTAAACTTTTATTTTATTTTTGACATAAACCTTATGGCAACGAGAACTCACTGACACTTTACTGCAAAATCAGATATTTACCATCTCAGTTTATTGGTAGGCCTTGTAGAAATAATCGCTTCATATCAGGCGAGTTTCAGCCAAACGCAAGCCTATGTAGTATTAAAACAAATACCTTTTCGTAGAAATTTATGATATAATAATAAATAATAATAATAAATCATTTATTGACAGATCATTCAATCCAATATGTTAGTAATACATACACATCTTAAACACTAGTGTTAGTATATAATATTTGGTACATAAAATTTTGGTAATAATTTAGGTATTAATAATGTCAAAATAATTAATAATAATAATGTCAAAATCATTAAAAATATGTCAAAATCACCATTAATCATGTCACTAACTAGGCCAACTAACTAACAACTAGGCCGGCTGGGTCTAATAACTAGGCCGTCCAACAACAAGCACGTTAGGTTGACAATATCGGCTTTGCTAGAAGCATCTGGATGAGGGTCACACGGAACCATGCGGAGTAGCAGAAGTAACGGTAGGCCTGTACCTAGTAGTGGGTGTTTCCAAGCTGAAATTATATGTTATTGACAGACATCATCACAATATAGTATGTCCATTTTAAGTGTGCATTTCAAGATGGCGTTGCTTGTCAAGAAAATTTGCATCGATATGTCAAACTTGGTACATTTATTTTAGTTCTGGGTTTTTCCGCCTGCACAGATAAGTTGCTTGAAGTGTAAGACCTTTTACCATCACACACCTATTTTTGCTTACAAATAGTTTTGCGTTCCAATGTAAAGGGCACGTATACTACAGAAATGTCAGGCTCATGTGACTTTTAAACTTTGCTTGTATACAACGCACACGCTGCAATCTGAAAGGATTGGGCCTTTGATGTTGCAGGTTGTCAAAGGCAGTGCTAACTATTTTTCGATCAGGAATGTGGTTGGATTTTTGCTAACAAATAACAAGAAAAAAGTGGGGCGGGCGTCGATTTGTGATATGTTTTTCTGTCGATCTTTAACCTGTAAGATCTATGTCTGCTTTACACTCGTTCGCATGTTTCAGCAAAAGAAAGATAAAGTATTAATTAGACCCGCAGAGGACAAAACTATAAAACAAAATTGAATAAAAAGAGAACACGAAAAACAAAAATAAGACATAAATTAAACAAAAATAGTCCTCGACGAGGCCAAAAGGCCCCATCTCAGCATGGTGTGATGTGTGTTCGGGAAAATACGTTCTTTAATCAATATGATCTGACCAAGATAAAGTCTGGACTCAAAAGGAGACTGTGACCCTGTCTGTGTGTTTGTTTGAGTGTTTCTTCTCAGTGCAGTATAGTTTTTTTTTTTTTTTTTTTTAATAAATATGAGCAACAAACAGCTAGATTATGAAATATGTATAGTTATCTGATTTGCCGTATGGACCCGTGGTTCTCAAATCAATTTGGAGAAAAAACATCGATATGTTTTTTTCCTATTTTACCATTTTTTATCAGAGATTTAACTTTGCATTAGATTTTCTCGTTGGTCTAGTGATCGCCAGGGCGACTGCTGAACAAGAGGTCCAGGGTTCGATTCCCGAGTCGGACAAAGTGTTATGGGGTTTTTAATCAGAAATTTCTCTGTAGCAGCCACAGAGTCTGGACTTGTGCCCGGTTGATGGTAATAGCTGGGACCCCCTAATACGTGGGACTTTAACATAACCGGAGAAATGTGGGTGTACTTACATTAACATATACATCTGCCCTACCCTTCGGGGATTACATGTGCGATGTAATATATATGTGTGTTGATTTGCATGAAATTTTCCAAAGAGACTGATGGCTAGTGTTTTTATCATTGAACAAATAGATCTGATAAAAAAAAAATGTTTATGAGAATTACTATTTCCTTTATTTATCTTTTTTCAAATTATTTATATTTTTAAATATTCCTTTTAAAAAACAATATAAAAACATTACAAAATGAATTATTATTATAAAAAAAGCAGCCGAAGATATCCCGCCATTGACAATATAGGAAAATGTAATTCGTTTAGATATATAATCCCGCTTGCTATTTCTGTACCCAAAAGGGTAGTGACGTTAATGTTTCTCCGACCCTCAGACATAAATCCCGCGTTTCTATCGCCGATATAAAAACAGTGATAACCCAAGTTTTGCGATAAATAAATCTTATATAAAAGAAAGCTTTTACGATAGTCCGCGATTTACGTCTAGTATCATGTGTTTAGGACACTTCTATACGCAAATAAACTATTTTGTTTGCTTTAGGGACACTAAAGTTATTATTGTTATAGGTATGTTGTGAATAATTTTATGTCTGAATAAGGTTTACTAGAAATATAGTTGTTAGGCCCAGTACTCATAAAACTGGACATTTGTGTATAGAGCTGTAAAATAAGTACTAAATAACCTCGAGATTTCATGTCAGTAGTAAAGAGGACATTTTATTCCATCTATCTCATAAACTCATATAGTCTAGTCCTCCTGGTGGCCTACCATGACGTCTTAAAGCAGGAGTAATTCCAGTGTGGGAAAGAAGTGGCGCTAGACGACCTGTATAGCTCTGTCTCTTTCCCACACTGTAATTACTCCTAAAATAAATATCGCTGGACATTACACACAGCGCCATCTAGGTGCCACACTAAGCTACGAGGCTTGTGTCGTGCACACCAGATAGTTGATAATACTACATAGATACTTTTTTGTTTGTAAATACATACTTATTATACATATAAACATCCATGACTCGGAAACAAATGTCCATGCTCATCACACAAACATTTGCTCCTACCGGGACTCGAACCCGGGACCCTAAGAATGTAAGGCAGCCTCACTACCGCTGCCCCATTCGGGTCGTCAACTCCTGCTTCATTGCTGGTGATAGTAACCCCTCCGACCGTCTTCGGTCATGGCGACCAATATCAGCGAAGACTATAACAGTTTATTGCAAACACAAACACGTTTATTTACTTATTTTACAAAATGAACTTAATCATCATCTGTCACAGATCTACAATTGATATTCGAGACGTGCTGTCCGAGGTACGGAGGAAACTCGGTTGTAATGGGTGGTCATCCATTCACGGACCAACCTAGGCAAGCGCGGCTTGACCTGAAGATCGACTCGAGCGGCTGTTATTATTTAGCCACGAGCTCCTCAACAAAAAACAAACAAACATAAAATATTTAAAAAAAATTACAAGTATCAAAAACTGAAATATTTTGATGTAAAATTACATACGTAGTGCGGTACCTACCTGCAAGTAGAAGGTGCATAGGTACTAGCGTTCCAACGCGAAGCTTACATTTCTTACAACACAATTTGTAACATAGGTACAGCTCTGATCGGAAAGCATTTCCAGCAAACAGGTGTTTCAAATATCCTGCAGTTTCTTCTAAATAGAACCGTTTTCTAGAAAACCTTTTGTTTTAAAATTGGTCGTAACGTCTTCAACACCTGTTCTAAGAAATATAGGTTTTTGTTGTACTTAGATTGGCGTACTCGTAGTACAATTTAATTTAATCTGCCGTAAATAATGTTTCAAAACTTTCATGTAATGTAAAATCCGTCTGCGAATTCTAAATCGATTGGTTATTTTTGTTGTGTTTAAATGAATTCCGATTGTAGGCCAATCCTTTGAGAAAGAGCCTAGCTCATCCCGCCAACTCCTGCCGCGTTATCGTTTCCTGATATTTGGTATCACTGAGTGGTAATTTTTGCCCATAGCTCCTCCGACATGCGGTTGATGTGACCAGCTTAGTTCCATTTCAACCTAGCAGCTGTATGGCCAACAGCCACCCAGCTATTTGGGTTTTGGAGCGTAGTATGGAGCTTCTGATGCGGTTCGCAAGTTTTTCACCCAGTATTCCTATCTCTATTTATCATAATTTATATTCTTCACCCTGTTAGTACCATAATATGTTTTATTCGTCCAAATCTTTTACCAAAACAGACGATACCCTGCCAACTTATCTACCTAAATGAAAATCTATACTAATATTATAAAGAGGTAAAAGTTTGTATGTTTGTATGTAGGGGGTAATCTCTGGATCTTCTAAACCGATTTTGAAAATTCTTACACAAATAGGAAGCTACATTATTCCCGAGTGCCATAGGCTATATTTACAAAGTGCCCGTGGAATAATTTCCGAACAAAACGCGATCGAAACCGCGGGCAACAGCTAGTGTTTAAATTAACTTAACAAATATTACTTTCAATCTTCTTCTTTCCTCTTTCACGAATCGAAGCACAACTATTTGTAGTTTTAACTATAACGTTCTATAATTTCCAAAACACGAAGACTACTAAATAGCCGAACATAATATTCATGCGTACTCGAAACTTTACATAATAACTGATACGTATTGCCGAACTTAGCAACAGTATGTACCGCAGTCACATTAAGTTAGGCAATAAGGAATATACTCTGCTCATATTTTAACTTCCTTACTGAGGCACTGTCCCATCGCAGACGATTAGCGGAAAGCGAGTAGACCTAGCAACTAGAAACCAGTTGTTTGTTATTGTGTAGCACTAACTAGTGGAGAAAGTGTGAACAGACAGCGACCCTCATGCCTGGTTAGGCACTGGAATCCGAACACATAGTTGGGAAAAGGTGTTTCCCAACTATGTGTTCGGATTCCAGTCTACCCAGATGCAACTGAATACCAGCATTTTACATGGAGCGGCTGTCTATCTGACCTCCACAATCCAGTTAGTACTGGGCAATACGATACCAGTCTCCGACCAACTATTAATATAACTATGTTAGCATTTCTTTTACTCGATGTGTATAGTCAAAGACCATTAGTCCATCAGTAGTATAACAATGTTCATATTCGTCCGCACGGTTCTATGCATATCTTTGTGTGTGTGATGTTTCAGCGCAAACAATAACACGTCATACAGTATAACTATGAGAAGACGATATTAGTTAGATGCATGTGTCAGCACTAGACAAAGATAACAAAATTACTCGTTTTCTTCTTAGTGAATTACTAGCAGCCCTTGGTTCCCTCGCGTTTGGTCGGAAATTATCTCACGGACACGTTGTAAATATAGCCTATGGCACTCGCGGATAATGTAGCTTGCTATTAGTGAAAGAATTTTCAAAATCGGTTCAGTAGATCGAGAGATTACCCTCTACATACAAACATACAAACAAATTTTACCTCTTTATAAAGAGTATTAGTATAGATTAGCGTCCGCGCTGAGCCGATTCAAAAGTAGTGCTATAATTCATTAATGTTGATACGCGTTGTTGTTATGTTGATATGACAAAATCCTAAGCGAGCTGATCTGAAGAACACGGGCTCAAGTGTGGTGGGTTCGAATACTAGTTCTCTTATTTTCTTTATCCCTACTTTTCTTAGGAGGAACCTACTTAGGTACCTTGGAGGTTTATGCCCGACTCGTCACTGTTCCAACTGGTCACCAATTTTTTTCCATACAAGAAGTCCCGATTCGTCATCTTAAGAAAACAAATGTTTTTTTATTGATATAGTTAGTAAGGCTTCGTCGTAGAGGGTGGCGTGGGGCAGCGTTAAGTGGAACTAATAGTTTAAATCTGTATAAATAGAATTCCATTTTGGAGAACATTATGAAATATCTCTAGTAACTATAAATGTTTTTGATACTGATTTGATTTTGAGAAATATTTCAACTGTGTTTCTAGATAATATTATGATTCATTATTTTTGTCTCGTTTTCAGTTTAATTTTAGGATTAAATAGGTATACGTTATCTGTCAGAGAGTAAATGATTGAGTGAAGGTAAAACTGATATTCAGTAGATGAGAATAGCTTGGTGGAAAGATTAGCCAATTATTTTAGTAATTTTGGTAGTGGAGCGTGCTGGAATGTACAGATATTACGTTTTACTCACATACGTGCGTAAAATCACGTCTTTTTCACATGAGGGAAGACATTACAGTACGTTATCTAGAAAAAAAAGAAAACATATTTATTTGGCACATGCCACAAGTGCACACAATAAACAGTTAAATAAAAAGAGATTAAATCTAAACAAAGAAAAAACAAGAGATAATTGTCTGTCACACGGCTGCGCCATATAGGCCCAGTTCAGCAAACTGCCGAGCAGCTAGTGCCCGACGCTGGTTTTCAACTGGACCTGAGATGGTGATGTGACGGATATAAATCAGTTTTGAAGGTCGTGTTACTGTTATGATGTGTGTCTGAATAGGTAATAAATGTGTGTGTAATGATAACAAATATAACTACATATTAATAATAAAAAAAATATATAAAAATCGAGCTAAGTGTGAATAATTATCTACTACGATCGTTACATGATGCTTTTGCTATGAGTCGACAACTCGACATAGACATATCGCTGCTAGCATAACATAAAATAGCATAACCAGCCTATAATGTTCCCACTGCTGGGACACACGGCCTCAGCTCTATGCGAGGGAATGGGCTATAATCCACCACGCGAGCCCAGTGCGGGTTGGTAGATGTTACATGTCTTCGAATTTTTGGTTCTAGGATAAAAATTAATATAAAAAAAAAGAGTTTTTTTTGAAAAACACTTAATTTATTAATTTACGGTGGTAGTAAAGTAAAAGTAAAATCTTTTATTCCACAATTAAAACAAAATCTTTAAGAAATATTATTGAAATCACTTCGAGCCGAACACAAAAAATATGCAACGTAGTATCTCCTACAATTTTCAGGTTTCTGAAAACCTTTTTCCAAATACTACTACGAAACTCCTTGTAAAATAAAAAAACAATCTTGTACATATACCTTGGAGAATACAATTTATCTCGAAGACAAAATTAAAGGAAAACAGAAGCTCCGTAACAAGATCTAAGATTTATATGAAATCCCAGCGGGTTGCTAAATTATTATCTTCATATTATTTGTATGTCGGAGATATGTTCTTGCGTCGCGTTTTCTAGCCTCTAAATATTTTTTATGAATAAAAGATAACAGGAATAATATTATTATACCTACCTCCTTATAACGTAACATCACGCCTGTAATTCCCGAAGGGTTAGGCAGAGGTGTACACCCACATTTCGCCAGTTATGTTTTAAGTCCCATATAATAGGGGCGAGCCTATTGCCATCTATGGCAAAAACCCAAACTCCGTCGCTGCTACTCAAAAATTCCTAACGGAAAAATTCAATGACACTTTGCCTGGCCTGGGACTCGAACCCAGGACTTCATGCTCAGCAATCACGCTTGCGACCACTTGACCAACTAATATTGTAAATCCGAAAGGTACTCAGTCTGTCTGTAGATGTTACTTAAAATTGGTACACATGAAGACCAGTACTAAGATATAGGATGCTTTCAATACCATAGTACATTTCCATTTTTTTTTTTTTTAGTTTCACGCGTGTGATTTCGCAGGTAGCAAGTAAAAAATAAAATTAAGTTAGTAAAAATTACATGTTACATTTTCGTTTTCAAAACGCATTAATTATTATATTTCATCAGTATTCTAATCTTAATGGGTTCTGAGATAAGATTGAAGCTTTTATCAAAAATTAAAAAAAAAGAAAATTCTTTAACTCTATTGGGAAAAGTCACAAAAAAGTTTAAAAGAAAACCTATATTTTATCTTGGCTCCATTCCTGTAAATGTTTCAAAATGAAAATTATTTATCAAATTTTATATTATCCAATAATAGATATTCAAACTATTATAGATATTAACTATAATAGAAAAAGTTTGAAACTGGAGGAAGAGAACAAAAGAAAATGGGAGACTTGAAAAATAAACTACTTTTACTAAGACTAACGAGTTTATATTGTACGTATAATAGCTCATAAATAAATCCATACAACTTGTATACAAGTCTATCCATGCATGTTTACTCTTCGCTTTTGCTCCAAATATTCGCTTAGCGCTGAAACTCGTGCTGAGCTAGGGAGCGCCAATCACGAACTTTGCACGAGTTTCACTAGATTTGCTCTAATGTGATCAATTCAGACGGATGCTGGTAGACTTGTATCATTTGTGTTATATTGAATGCTTGTTTAAGAATGAATAAGTAATAGTATAAATATGTTTGTCTATCTTGGGGTTGTTGTAGCTCTTGTTTGTTGCCTCTCACTCAAACTGTCCCAGACTAAAGTCAACAACAAACAAAAGATATTTTCAAGGCTGATATAAGTGGATACGTCGAGACGGTACATCCTAGAAGGACATTATAATGCCATTAAAACATAAGAAAGCATAACATTGCACCAGTAATCCCCGAAGGGCTACGCAGAGGTGGTACCTAATAGTACCACTCACATTTCGCCGGTAATGTTTAAGTCACACAGGGGCGTGCCGTCCATAGAGGCAATTAGGCCTAGCCTACCCTACCATTCCTACCAACAACGCAACAAATGCATTTATTATAACTATATTAATAAAAAATAAAAAACTCCTGTTATAATACTTATAGCAACTTGTCGCAGCCGTGTGACGTAACTGATAAATACTACGACGTTCGCTCCCGGCCGTTTAGGCAAGGCCGCAGCCGGCCTAATTTCCATTGATAAATTTACGCACACTGATCGTTATTTTCGTGTATATGAACGGCACACATAGTAAATAGGGGCGTAAACTCCTGCGAGTGTAGCTGGCTAGCTGGCCACTGATTGGCTGCCCCACAAAGTATTATCCGGCTAAAACGGTATGCAGTGATGCAATTATATTTGGTAGTGTTTTTTTATCGACAAAATAACAATTGTATTTTTCTTAGAAGCCATATTTGTTTCATGTGACTAGCAAAATTTATTTCGCGATCTTCAGTGTTTTGATTTTTATAATATCTGACGTTTGTAATTCGTTTTGAAACGTATAGTAGTGTAAATATTATTTGTTGTATTTGTTTATTAACTTAGAAATGGTGTTCTGTTGTGAAGTTTGCGCTTTTAGTGTGTATGTTAAAAGTTAAAAACAGTAAGTATTCACAATCGTTTAATGATAAGATTCAAGTAGTGTCCAAAGAAAGATGTGTAGGTACCCGAATTACGAGAATTAACCTAAAATTCATCGTCATTTCAAATTAATCTTTCTTCTGTTTGCATTGTCAGTAAATCGTGATTTGAACCTTGATTAATGCAGAGTTCTTGTATTTATAACTTTGGTTTTAATAGGCTTATTTTAAAGGTTTGTTTTTCAAATATTCCGGTCAGAAAACTCTACCTTTTTTTTGTTTACAGCGCTCTCTGTTTTATTTTTTAGAATTTTTTGTAACGGAGCGACATCCTTCGTTCTTGTATTGACAGAATTCCATTGAAATTCCTGATATTTAAGCTAGATGGCGTTGTTTCTCATAAGTGAATATATCAATAGATGTGAGTACTTTGAGGGTCATCTTAGCGTGGCTGGCCTGCCTTCCGCGGAGAACCACTGCACGCCACTGAAGTCACATGTAATAGGAAGCGAGCTATTGCCATCAACTGAGCACAAATTCAAATTCCGTGGCTGCTGCTGAGACATTCCTAATTTAAAAACCCAATAACAATTTGCCCGATCCGGAAGTCGAACCCAAGACCTCATGCTCAGCAGTCGCGATTGCGATACTAGGCCAATGAGGCATCGAAGCAATAATAATACCAGCCTATTACTGTCCCACTGATGGGCAAACTCCTATCAGCCGAGGAGCTCGTAACAAAATATTATCAGCCGCTCGGGTCGATCTTTAGGTTAAGCCGTGCTTGCCTAAGTTGGTCTGTGGATGGGTGACCGCCCATTACATACTGAGTTTCCGCCGTGCCTCGGAAAGCACGTTAAGCCGTTGGTCGCGGCGCGGCTGTCATCTGTAGATCTTTGACAGTCGTTACAGGTAGTCAGTGGTCAAAAAAGTCTGACAACCAGTCTTACCAAGGGCATCGTATTACCCAGTACTAACTGAAAGAAAGAAAGAAAAAGTATTTATTAGCCCGCACAGGACAAAACATCAAACAAAAACATGGTTACATTTACAGTAGGTACAACAAAGTTATAGAAGTAATAAACTAAACTAAACTTAAAACTAAACTAAAATTTAAAAAAAAAAATAATAACGAAATTAGTCCTGTACGAAGCCAAAAGGCCCCTATCTCAGCATGGTGCTGTAACATTTACAAAACGTCACAGCGCTGGTATTCTGATAGGGCCCAAAGTGATGCCACGGTCAGATACGGTAACTGGGTTATGGAGATCAGATAGGCAGGCGCTCCATGTAAAATAGAGGTTAGACTGGAAGCCAACCCAACATAGATGGGAAAAGGCTAGGCAGATGAGATGATGCTGGGTAAACTCCTCTTCCCATACAAAGAAAGCACAATCATTAACTGACCTTATTAGTTATGTTCCTCTGCAAAGTCGGGTGCGCAGTACTCGCAAACGGGGACGTAGCGGGTGACGTACTGTAATTTACGCCTTATCCTATGGAAAACAGGACTGAGTTTTGGTTTTACCGTCTTAAAATAATAACCTATCACATTTTTAGGGTTCCGTATCCAAGGGGTAAAAACGGAAGCCTAAGACTCCACTGTCTGTCTGTCTAGCTGTCTGTCACCAGGCTGTATCTCATGAACCGTTAGACAGTTGAAATTTTCACAGATAATGCATTTCAAAAACAGAATAAAATAAATATTTAAGGGTGGCTCCCATACCTTTTTTTTTACAAAGGGTATGGAACCCTTCGTGCGCAAGGTTTTTTTTTTTCTTCACAGTAATATTTTTCTAGAACACACATATTTTTTTGTTAGTTCAAACATAACATAAAACAAAAAATAAAAAACAAAAATATCTTCAAACAGTTTTAAGCACAATCTTGCTTTTTGCGATTACGTTTTTAAACTTCGCAATAATTTCAAAAACTTTTTGTTCGCGGCTTCATTCGTTCGAACAAAAATATGACATCAGACAAAGAATTTTCTTATGCAACGCAAAAGAAGATTTAAATAATATAAAAGAAAAATCTGCCATCCTTACGTTCTCATTATCATACGATCAATCTTCAGATTATGAATCCCGTCTAGCAGAGAAAAGAACTCGGTACAATACAGCGGGTAAATTATCTTTGCATAAATTGTGAACCGTTTTGTCTTAAGACGGCAAGGAAATGGTTTCGTAAAACGGAACGTAATTGTTTCTGCCTTTTTAGGGGCAAGTATTTATGGACGCAGCTTTTTTTTCTTGTGTTTCTTTGGGGGTAACTAAGCAGAATATTATTTAGGTAGGAGATTTTTTTGCGCCGAAATTCAAGTTTTTGTTTAGTTGTCTTGAGAATTGCTTAAGGAATGGTCAGTTTTTGAATGGGTATGTTCGGGTGTAGGTACAAACAATTAACTGATTCCTGATATCTTGAAATTGATGTTATTTAAAATGGCTAACAGCAGTTAGAAATTACTTAACAGATGTACCTAAATAGCATAACCTTGCAAACTTTTCAGCACCCCGGTCAAAAATAATTAAAAAAACCTGTCTGAATTTGGTCAGTCAGATCCGTTTGCCTACCCTACGCCGGAGGACCATGAGAGTTTCCACACGCAATCAAACTCCAAATAAAACCACGCAATATAAAAATATCGTGGCATTCTCACCCTCCTCCAGGAGAGCTGTAGGGAAATTAGCACGCTCAAGAAGCACAGACGCAATCAGCCGTCATTCCGTCCTCGCCGTCGAGGCCCGTTGCTACATCCCTTTCCATGCCCTTCCTGACCCTTGCTCAAGCCAGCCCGCGCAGCTGAGCCTGTAGATCAAAATCAGACCCTAAACAATGACACCATTCAGATCCAGCCTGTCCCTTTGCTGTCCTCCCCAAGCGACGCCCTAACCGAGGCTTATACCCCACAGGGGGTGCCCTTGGCGTGTAGTCGCTTAGTTTGTAAGTTTTTTGCCCTGACTGGAGGCCTTAGGTACACTCAAGGTACCCAGAGGTTCGTCCCGTTAAGCATTCGACAACCTCCTAGGTTGAGCTGCGAGAAGTGATTCACAAAAAAACCATTACCCTGTTACACCGGCGAAATGTTACACCCACAATTCGCCCTGCCAACCGTTTGGGGAATCCAAAACGAGATGTTAGGTTTTACAAAAAAAGTTTACGTATTCCCAAAGACAGCCTTCCATAGTCAACTCATAAACCACAATATAAACTTCAAAGATACAACGTAACCTCGACAATAAAGCCATCTGCAGCAGCAATAAAGAGACTCTAATTACCGCGCCTCATCCCAAGACATGGTAGACGCTAAAATTTTGTCAATTAATTCACAAAGAGACACTTTGCAGGTTCCGTGGGCTGTAAACTCATACTTCCAGCCGCTTAGAGTTTTTTTATTAATCTCTCTGCAGATTACTTTGGTCACTTTTAAAGAACATTGTCGGTATCAAGTTAAAGTTTTATGAAAGCTGCTTAAGATTCGTTTTGATTGTGATTCTTGACAGCTACTTTTTGTTTCTGATGAATATTATTTTGAAGCAAGATAGGTTAAAGTATCCGAACGCTTAGATGACACATGGAGAGTTGAGATAAGAGTGGATTGCCTCGTTGGTCTAGAGGTCGCAATCGCGACTGCTGAGCATGAAGTCTCGGGTTCCGTTCCCGAGTCGGGCAAATTGCTATGGAGTTTTTCCATCAGGAATTCGGAGTCTGGATTTGTGCCCGGTTGATGGCAACTAGGCATGATTGAAGTCAAGTGCAGGCCCATTTGGCATTTTCTTTTTTAAGTAGGCTCGCCCCTTTTACTTGGGACACCTCTGCCTGACCCTTCGGGAATTACAGGTTTGACGTTGTTAAGTTATAATTAAAAAATATAAGAGTCTTCTTGGGTTATCATGTTATTACATTTTAACTGAAGAATAATTATAACACACAAGAAACGAAATAACTAATTGTTCTGGTAAATCTTGGCTCCTTGCATTTTCATTCATTTCAATCTCAATGGCATCCTCAATGTGGCGAAGGAGTTTGCTAGTTATTCACATCAAGAATAGACTTGTATTCTTACCACGTTTTTCAGGTAACATCCACTAGCTTACGATCTTACTTTAAAGTTTTAATCACAAGAAAATGTTGCACAAACATGCCCTAGCACCATCAAAGGCTAATGCCCTCACAGAATTAGCTACGACAGCAAGACAAGACCTGACTGGCGTGTTTAACATCGCAAACTAAATGCAATTCCTTTGAAATAAAGTGCAGTGTTGAGCTGAAGTTAAACGATGTTGTCGATGTTTAGTATTCTGGCAATACCGCCTTTATTGGACCGTCTCGAAGTAGTGATGTACGACTTTACAGTATCGACGTACAATATGAATATCTGAGTGTCACTACTCAGATATTAAGGATCGATATAAGAGTGCACAGGTATTAGAGTAAAATCTTACACACTGTCGTAAATTGTATGATCAGTCAATTCAATAGAATACAAAAGGAGGTTACAATGGGAGTACACACGAATTCCTGAAATTTTGCCTAAGACTGATGGAGGAATTATTACTTAAATACATAAACGCCTTTTTACCATGGGGATAGGCAGAAACCACGGAACACCACCTGCTACGATCCCTACATACTCTTTTTGCCTCGTCCACGTTCATACATCTGGTCATTAATGGGATTAATAAGTACGATAATATTCTTGCATTTGTATCGTGCTTCGCAATGAACGAGAGGATTTGAAATTTGAAGAATCGGATTGAAGCCATTCGATTAGATCGCATAGTTGCGATTCGGATGGATTCAAAGTATAATGCAAGTATCGGGCATGCCTAGCTGTAAGGGAATACTTGTTCTGGGATATTGGATGCCAAGGATGGTGCTAGCTTGATTACAGAATAAGGGCTCGTCACAGAGAGGCTGGTTGCTGACGAAAACATGTCTGCAGTTTGTTAGTGTATTTAAAAGCTCTCGTTTTTGTGTTCAACATTGCTTGGTTTTTCTGTCGGTCTTCACTGTCGTTCGTAGATCATTGACAGTCGGTATGAAAGCCTGAATTTCTAAGGGGTATCGCGTTACAGGCAGGACGCACTGATTGAAGACCTTAGTCTTAAGGCTCTGTGGAATACGTGACGAGAAGAACCGTCGAAACTTCCCAAATGCAGCCCAACCCAGCTGAATTCTTCTGTTGGCCTCCCTCTCATAGGTGTTCTTACCAAATTTACCAGAGTTTGCCGAGGTAAAAATATTCTCGAACAACCTCGAGAGGACCTCCATTGACAACAATAGGCCCAGAAGCATTTCCTTTAGAAACCTTAGTAGTAGTACTTGCTACTAAAAGTTATAGTGACTTTAAGTACCTATATTTTCTACACTTACACCAAGTCACCCAGCCATTATTTTAAAAACTAAATAGTTCGTAGTAAGTACAATTTAGACCCTGAAAAATCATATGACAATTTGATAGCTTTTGCAGTGGATTTTAGATATAAAATCCACTGACAGCACTTTACCTATAGTAACCTTATTTCGTATTGTTAAAAATAACACAATACAGATTGCATAGAAATCCTAGAAATCAAGCAGTTCCCTTTTAAATACAGACAATGACAACGGTATGACATGAACATCTTAGAAATAGGCGCGAAATTCAATATCATTTTGAAGAAGGCCTGACAGGACAACTCAAGAAACGAACCAGTTTATTTCAGTTTTACACTCGATCTTACGCACTTCCAGAAAATAGAGTCTGACCAGGGGGCCTAAAATGGCTGTTTTATCAGAATCATAATATGAATCACGTTACAAATGTAAAACTCTTAAAATGGACTTTGTGGTCATAACCATAAAGACCATTTTAAGAATTTTAAATATTTTAACGTGATTCATATTATGATTCTGATAAAGCAGCCTTTTAGGCCACCAGACAGTTGCAGAATCTGTAAGCAAACCTTAGATTCGAATTTGGGCTGTCATCAATTTAGAACTCATTGAGTTCTTTCAGTCCTTTGAGGGTTCCGTAACCAATGGGACCCTATAACTAAGCCCCCGCTGTCCGTTCGTCTGTCTGTCAGCGGGCTGTATCTCATGATCCGTAATAGGTAGACAGTTGAAATTTTTACAGAATGTGTATTTCTATTGCCGCTATATCAAAAAATATTAAACTCTACCACGGCTAGCTATCACGGTTCATGAGATACAGCCAGACAGACGGATAGTGGAGTCTTAGAAATAAAGTCCTGTTTTTACCCTTTGGGTAGGGAACCCTAAAAAACATAATTATTACAGTCTTCGTCTTACAGACAAAATATTGAAATTAAAAAATAATAATAAAATAAAATTTATTTATTTATCTGAAATAATACACACAGACACAGTTTAAAAACAAGGTTTCAAAAGTACAATAAGCATAATAATATAGTTATTTATGCCCAGAAGATTTAAGTCTACAAAAAAGAAGTCTATGCATACAAAAATAAAAATGAACCCTGTCTCTTAAACTAGGAGACCTGTCTCTTATGAGACAGTGAGATATAGGTCTCCTAGTTTAAGAGACAGGGTGCAAATGCAAAGACGCTGTTTGTATTTTAGCAAGCTGCACTAAAATTCCAATTTTAATTCAACTAAAGAACCCTAAAAATTTTTCTGTAATAACACGTGAACAAGTAAATATTTCTCATCCCCCGATATCTAAATTGCTTTCAGAATCAGCCGTCTGTCTCTCTGTTTATTCGTTTCCGGAATACTTATGTAAAGATTTTGTACACAAAATTATCTGACGATAAATTAAAGATGAGAAGAAATCGACAGATTCTTCCCTTCTCCAAAAATAAATAATTTTTCAGTCGTAAATCAAATGTAATTTACATCGGACAGCAAGAAAGAGAATTCAAAATATGCCGTAAATTCCTCCCTTTAAAAAGTATTATTACTTTTATTTGATTTAGCTCTGTTCGGAATGAAAGAAATATGAAATGAGTTATCGGCTTATCTTTCGTGAGATGAAAGAATGAGGAATAGAGATAGCTTTGTGCGATTGTGAATCTTTTGTATTTTTATTTTTTTATTTTGCCCTGTTTATGTAAGTATACAAATTGGGTTTAAAATTAATTCCTCATTTTGATTGACAGTAACAGTAGTAAAATATCTAATGTAAAGATGGCTTTAACAGTTGGTATCTGATCTGCCTAATGTAAAAGAAGCCATTAAAATCTAAACTAATATTACAAAGAGGTGGGGTAAAAACAGAACCCTATTAACAAGACTCCACTGTCCGTCTGTCTAGCTGTCTGTCACCAGGTGTATCTCATGAACCGTGATAGCTAGACAGTTGAAATATTCACAGATGATGTATTTCGGTTGCCGCTGTAACAACAAATTACTAAAAACAATAAAATAAATATTTAAGGGGGATCCCATAAAACAAACGTGTTTTTTTTTAGATAATGGTACGGAACCCTTCGTGCGCGAGTCCGATTGGCACTTGACCAGTTTTTATTTTGTAAGAGGTGAGCTCTGGAAGTACTAATCTGATTGCAAAAAAACTTTCACTGGTGGAAACCCACACTACTTCCGAGAGACAAAGATTTGTGTTATGATATAGTTGACTTTACTAAGTCCAGGCATCGTTGCTGTTGTTGAAAAAACAAGAGGTGTTTTAGGTACTTATACTATTAAAAAATAGGAATCGCGCCCGTAACACGTATGGAGTTACAGAATTATTATCATTCAAATCATCAATACAACCCTCCAAGTTCATATAATCTCAAAGAGTGACTTTTTCATGAAATAGCTATTGAATGTGATTATATGAACTTGGACAGCTGTATTGATGATTTGAATGATTTTAATTCTGTAACTCCATACGTGTTACTGGCGCGATTCATATTTTCATCAACATACAATTTGACACTGACCTGCAAATTGCAATAAACTTGAGAAAATTTAAATTTCGCGGGCTACCCTTGCGCTTCCACCTTAAAGCAGGAGTAATTCCAGTGAGGGAAAGAGATGACGGTAGACGACCTGTATAGCTCTGTCTCTTCCCCACACTGGAATTACTCCTGTTTTAAGCCGTTATAACCCTCCTGATTCATTTGTTTCGGTACAAAATTGAATCTTGGATTGTAACATTACAGCCGAATGCTGGTGAGGGAGCGCCTTTCACCAAACCTTCCATTAAAAACTTGTACATCAACGCTCTTTAAAATTAAAGACAGAAAGCTCTCTGCTTAATTCCGTCACACACGTTCATACGGTATTTAGGCGCACTCCTACGCAAATGACGAGGATTTACCGCCGAACTGGAAAGGTTACGATGTGACAGACAGCTTGTGTCTCGGGTAATGGAGCGTGTGACGTTTTATGATCAAGTTTAGTATATAAGATGGATGTACCTGAGATCATTTCGGTATAAGAACTGGCATATCAACACAGTTTTACGATTACGTAATATCTCGCCTTGTAATCCCCGAAGTGTTCGGCAGAGGTGTACAAGTACACCCACATTTCGCCAGTTACTTTTTTCTCATATAATAGAAGCCGAGCCTATTGCCATCAACCGGGCACGAATACAGACTCCGTGGCTGCTACTGAGAAATTCCTGATGGAAAAATTCAATAGGTAACACTTTGCCCGACCCGGGAATCGAATCCAGGACCTCGTGCTCAGCAGTCGCGATTGCGACTAATTAGACCAAACAGGCAGCTATACAATAAATACATCTTTATCTTTGAGGTTGCGTTTTTTACTTGGATATTATAGAAGGCATATCAAATCTCAACGCAGTTGGCAACACCATAGCTAAGTAGAATAGAATAGAATAGAATAAACATTTATTCGCTAATGGACAGCAGCAACACAATAGAGCAGCACATACATATACATATACTAAAAAACAGCTTAACAATTAATTAAAACAGCTCAACTGCGCTGAGCATGCCCATAACGAAAGGGTCACCTACTCAGCATATTATGCTGGGTGTAAAACACTCAGCGCTGGTTTTCAGTAGGATGAGGTAGTGGATGAGGGTAGTAGGTAGTAAATAAATAACGTTATTCTATTAAATGGGCATTTCTAAGTGTGTAATAAATAAATAACATAAAATAAATATTTTTGTCCCAGAGTCTAACATAATTATATCACTATTAATATAACACATTAAGTCTCAATCTGGCCAATGAGGTCAACCTATTTTAAAATCTAAAATGATTTGACAGATTTTCAACCAATGATGAAGCTTGGAACCAGTTTTACTAGTGCCATTCGTGTCATAGTTACCATTCCCTGGCGCAAATGACAACGATTTACCGCCAAACTGGCATGACTACGATGTGGAAGACAATGAATGACAGCTTGCGTAATGGAGGTTAATGTGGTATGTTCAGGCGTGTCTCATGAGGACGTCAGTTTGAAGTTTAGTGAAGGATGTACTTATAAGATGACTTTGTGGCGACTTATCTAGTGATATCAGGTAGGTGTTTCATTGTAAGAGACAAAGCTCTTAAAAGTGCCGTCATAGGCTGGCGAGGCTGATGACGGCACTTTTACGAGCTTTGTCTCTTTTTAACTATGTACGGTTCCTTTCTATAATGGATGCAGCTAAATCAATGTTTTACATGGAGCGATTGCATATCTGATATCCGTAACCCAGACACCTAGTCAGCACGTTGCCTCTGATGAGACTGGTTGCCCGACTCTTGGGCTTCTGCTACTACCCGTAATGACTGTCAAAATAACATCACATCTGCCTGTAATCTCGAAAGGGTTATGCAGAGGTGTACCTAATAATACACCCACATTTAGTCAGTTACTTTTTTAAGTCCCATGCAATAAGTGGCAATGGGCAGGCCACATAGCGCGAAGATCGGCCGGACGATGGGGCTAACAGATACTGGAGTGAAGACCACGCATTGGAAAGAGCAGCGTGGGACGGCCACCTTCCAGGGGCCTTAGTCTGCTATTGCAATAGTGTCAGAATGGTCTATCATTGATTTAATAAGGCCCCGCGCAGACGAATTACCCTTTGTACGCACGTCAAACGTGTTTCGAACGCGCTTCAATACGCCGTGGGCTAGGGGCCTTATTTAATCAATTATAGACCATTCTGACACTATTGCAATAGCAGAATAAGGCCCCTGATGGACCGACAACATTGTTCAAACAGGGAGTTGCAGGGAGTCGCTGGATGCAGGTGGCATTGGACCGGACACGTTGAAAATCGATTGCGGAGGCCTATGTTCAGCAGTGGACAGCAACAGGCTAAAATGATGATGATGATGTAACAGGGGGCCTATTGCCATCAACTGGTAATCCAGAATCCATAGCTGCTACTGAGAAATCTTTGTTGGAAAATCCAATAACACTTTGCCCGGCCTGGGAATCGAACTCAGGACCTCATGCTCAGCAGCTGCGATTGAGACCACAAGATCAACGAGGCCGTCAAAGATCTTCGAATTCGCAGGGTGCATAATGGCCGAGCACCCATCTATGAACCTTCTTTACCAAGCGCTGCTTTACATTTAAGATTGACCCATGCCACTGATATGGCTCAGCCATAAGCTCCTCCGAAGTCATTCTCCCTGTCACATACATAAACCAAAGAGTCTACAAACCGATAACCCATCTGCAGCACCCGCCACAACAATTTACGAATTATGTATTTTATTAAAAACCCTCTAATAAACACTAAACATTTTACAGATGAGACAAACTCATCAGGGAATGTCGAAAAAATTTTAAACCTATTTCAGAAACTTTACTAAAGGCTGTGTCTATAAAAAAAAACTTAACGGTATATCTGCAGACGGCTTTAAATTTTGGCGTAAGTAAATCTGAAAACAACTTTATACCAAACGTTATAACTAAGCCGTTGTTTGTATGAATTTATGTTCTTTATATGGTTCTGGTACAGTGGTACCTACCTATAAACCACTACTTACCCATATTTGCACTTATCATAATATAAGTCGCTATGCTTGTAGTCTACCGATCTTGTGAAATTCCAATCAAAACATGTATCAATCATTTACCTATTGACGTTGTTTCAAACTTCAATCGTGCGTTGATGAAAACTCGTCTCAAAACATTTTCTCCCATTTTTACCCGACTTCTAAAAAAGGCGGAGGTTATGTATTTCGACCGGGAACGTCGGTAAAAGCAAAGGGAATAAAAATAAAATGAACAAGTCACCAACTTAACAACAAAAAGTTATTTTCTATTTGTTGGTGTTTTTTTGTTGTCCGTCTGTCTGTCTGTCAAGACCCATTTTCTCAGGAATGCGTGGCGGTATCAAGCTGAAATGAATACCAAAAACTCAGGTTTACTTCCCTTAGGTCCCTTGGAGCAATGAAAAAATCAAAGTTGTAATTCAACGCGATCAAAAGATATGACTCTTTATGTCGCATATTATGCGATTTCACAAGGGAATCAAAACCTTAAGGATACTTCCCTTTGACCTAGAATCATGAAATTTGGCAAAAAGCAAGGCCTTACCGCACAAACAAAAAGGTTAAATTCCACAAAATAAAAAAGTTGAAAATTAAAGGGTGTCCCCCATAAATACATAGTTGACGCCAATTAAGTTTTTTTTTAGATAATGGTACACTTGGCCGTTTTTTTTTTGTGGTTGGGAAAAGGCAAGGCAGATTAAGATGATGATGATGGTTGTTTTTGCTTAAAAGTCCATATAATAAGTAATTATTTATATTTTAATCCAACACCTAATCAGATAACAATACGTAATTCTTTAATTTTTTAACAGTTTCATTCGTCTGTTTTTCCATCACAGGACTCTTCTTTCAAGTTTAACAAATAATATTTTTTCTTGGCTAAAGTTAATTCCAATTTCGCCCTAATTCAGACAAACTCCCTTAGCCAAAGCCGTAACAAAGTAACAATCAAACAAACCGAAAACAGTCCTAAAATTATTACAAAGTCTAGTGCTCACCCAAACATTATGTAAATCTGTAAAACTTCGCAAGTAATCGCTTGTTGTTTAATTAAACCGTTAAAGTTCGGAGCGGAGCAACGTGAGCTGAGCTAAGTTATAGCTCGCTTAGCTCCGGAACCGAATGCTTTGGGCTTCAAGCTGGAAGTAGCGTGAACGAATATTTGAATCAAAACTTAGGATTCAATAAGTCTACTTGAGATTATGAAGTCCCGGCTGTCATTTGTAGATCTTATGTCGAATAATTTCACCTGGAAGATATAACCTAGATGAAATTCTTCCAAGGTGAAATAAGGACACCAAAAAATCTTCTTTGTTCACCCAGGTGATATCTTCCAGGTGAACAAAGTGGAATAAACCGTTACAGGTAGTCAGTAGCCCGAGTGTCTGACAAATTATTCAAAAATAAAATAAATAAATAAATTAATATAATAATAATTGTATTGTTGTTGTTGTGTTGTTGTTTGTTTTTTTGTATTTTTAATTATTCATTTTTTTTATTTTTTTTATTATTCTTATCGTTACGTTACAAACTTTAACATTACCAACGCTACTTTACTGTTATCAATTACTTTACTGGCTTCAATTACTTACTCAGTTTCTTTTTCCATTACAGGTACAGAATAATTCTTCCGACTAAAACATCTTCCTAATGTAAGTACTATCTACCTATGCCACACCAATTCTTCCTAATTCTCTTTGTACCTAATGAATTCTGAAGGGTCCTAAGATAGTACCTTGGTGAAATTACATTTCTTGTCAGAGTCCAATTGTTCCCTAGTTTTTTATAGTATCTGGAAGTCACGGATCTTATTTTACGTAATGTATTTCATGTAATCAGAAATGAACTCGTAATCAGAACTTCATCTTAAGCTTGTAATAAAAATAGCTCGAATTGGTGACATTCACGTACGGTTTTGTTAAGGTCTCACCCATAAAGTTTCTTCTTAAAGTCACAATTTGGACGTTCATAAGGACTTCTAACATTGGGTATAATTGAGCAGAAAAAATAAATATCTAGGTTAAAATTTACTACTTCGCGATTTTCTGCAAAAAGTTTATATACGTTGTATTCAGTATAGAGTTTATGGCATACATTATTGTGTCAATATGATTTTATTTTAATCAAAAGTAATTTATAGGTTGAATCGACTGAGATACAGTACTTTAAGAATGTCAAGTTTTTGTAAGACAGATCACCAAAATAACAAAAAAAAACCTACACGACTTCCTGGAGAGAAGATATAAGCACTAAAAAGAAAAACACAATATGATCAGTTCCAGACTTAGGTAAATGTCTACCTAGACAAGTATCACTACATAGAAAATGAGGGAGAAATAAACTACGTAAGTATTGTTCATTTGTGCTCATTTCTCTACTACGAGTACCACTACTTCTTCAACTTACCTGTATCGTTCAGTGTAATTATCTTGTTTCCCTTACCGACAATTTGAGCGTACCCTCGATTTACAAGTTCCGTAATAAAGAGGCACCTATTCTTCCATCTTGATAATGGCGACCCTTATAGGAACTTTATTAATAATGGCGAATTATAGGGAAAATACGAAGAGAGAATATACGAGTATGTGTAGGAAAATAAATTACTAGGTGGTTTATTGGTTGGTCTTGGAGGAAGTGATAAGTTCTTTTCCGTATTCATTCTGAGACACATGGAGGTTTATCTATAACCGCTGCGTAGTTCAGTTATGATTTGCGTTTGCTAAACCATACAGTTTTTGACGATTAAACGTATCTTAACTTTAAATAAACAAATCTCGCCAGTATACTCCGATACTGAGTTAATGACGCTATATATACAGGGTGTAACAAGACCCTTAACGAAGTCGTCAACCAAGCATTCTGTACATCAAAATTAAGTAACTTTACGCAAAAATTAGTGCTAAGAACGACTTTTTTTTTGGGGTGAAAAATCACGTTTTACGGTAGGACTCAATGTAACGCACACAAAACAACATATGGTCTACAACAAAAAAAATACCGCAATGACGGGGAGAGCCTTTCGGCTTCGTTAAGGATTTTGTTACAGCCTATATGTATGCAAAATCAGCTTATACAGCGTGTAACAGAAAGGGTATAATCATATGGAATACTGTTGTGCGGACCATCAAACTGAACAACTTTCTCTATGGGACTACCATGGAAATCGTAAAAAAATGATCAGCTGACCTATGCACAATTTCAATACCTACTCGACCCAAATGTATGGGACAGCTGATTATTTTTTTACGATTTCGATGGTGGTCCCATAGAGAAAGTTTTTCAGTTTGATGGTCCGTGCCACAGTATTCCATATGATTATACCCTTTCTGTTACACGCTGTATAGGGTCTATCTATTCATACACGAAATCTCTTAAGGGGTCATTGTACTCATCATTATGAACAACTTTTACTATGGGACCAACCTCGAAATCGCGAAAAAAAAATCAGCTGTTCCCTACAATATGATCGCATTATCTCGTCAAAATGTACTGAACAGCTGATTTCCCCAGCTGGTCCCATAGTAAAAGTTGTTCATAATGATGAGTACAATGACCCCTTAAGAGATTTCGTGTATGAATAGTTAGACCTTATATTATTTATGCTGCTGGGACATCCGTAGGAGGAGCCGTGATTGCTGCGTGAAGTTTACAAAAGGCCTGATCGATATACCTGGAGTAACATCAGTTTTGTTGACCCTAACATAGATTGGCGACGCTTGCCTGCCCAAACCTATTTCATGCCATAGTCAAAGCGAGCCTTGATCAGCAGAGTCAAAGGAAATATACACTCGTCTATACATGTAGGTAATACATAGAAGATTTGACGGCACGGTTGGCGCAGTGGCTGAGCGATTGGCTGCTGCGCTGCGTGTCGCGGGTTCGATCCCCGCACGGAATAAATATTTGTATGATCTATAGGTAGTTGTTCCGGGTCTGGATGTTTGTGTATGTGAGTTTAAATGTTTGTAAACGCACCCACAATACAGAGAAATTCCTAGTATGGAGAAAGGTTTTAAAAAAAAAAAGAATGTGTATAGTGACCCTCCACGAAGCCATCAATCTAGCATTTTGAACATCAAACTAAGTAACGCAAAAATTATTACTGGCAAACTACAATTATTTTTTTTGCTACATTATCACGTCTTACGGTAGTGTAGTGTTTAAGCATATACCTATTATAGTTCGACTATGTAACCTATATAATCAATGTTTATCCATAATAAAGTTAGTATCATTTCATCCGAGCTTGCGTTTGTTTCTATTCTCAATCCCAACATTATATGGCGACCCTGCCAGAGCGGTCTGCCTCGCGCATTTGATACCCTGACCGTATATGGCTAGTGATTAATAAACTGTCCCACAAAATGAAGAATCTAAAGGAACAATATAGTGAACTGACGTGTTCGGTACAGAAAAAGACAAACACGGGCACCACGCAAAGTAACACGAAAGAAGAGGTAGTGATCGCGCAAACAGCAGCCGGTAATGGCCAAAATTCAGCAAAAACAGAACAACTGCTGTATCATGCAAGTACCACCAACATAATACTTCTAGTAATTGCACTGCTCCTGGGTATAGGATGCATTTTTATGGTGTATAAAATGTACCGGCGATGTCACGCAAAATTGGTGGAGAGACAAGTGAACGACTTGGTCTTGAGAAGATATGCGAGTATACTTCGTGGTCAGCGTAAAGGGACGCAGCCGGGAGAAATCGCGTAAAGGGACGCAGCCGGGAGGAATCGCGAAAACACGCCAACCAAAGTGCATAGTGCAGTGGAAGTGCGGTTCATAATCGAAATAAGTTAAAAGTGCGAAATCTTAATACAAATTATATAAAAAGTGCGTAATCGTAAATCGAAGTACTGCGGCAGTGAAGTACGCGCGCAAAATGAACTTTAGACTTTATTTTTAAGTATAATATTATAGTGACAGTATCAGTACGTATGCAGTAATATTGGTATGTATTATTAAATAACTTGTATGTAAGATTAATCAGTAACAATAATAATTTTATGGCAGACTTCATTAAGGAATTGTATAGTGATTTATTGAAAATACGAACATATTTAATTAAAATTGGCCCCAGTAGGAGGCAAGAAAATATATGTAGTAAAAAGCTAACTGAGGCTAATATTTTGTATGAACAATACAACAATTATATAGAAGAAATAAAAAGAATAAAGGAATTTAAAAGTGTATCAGAAATTAGAGATATAGATGAATGTGGAGCTAAGTTTAATCATTTGTACTTGGAAGTTACTAATTTGTGTAAAAGTGAGCCAATAGCTTCTGCCACTATGTCTAAGTTTGATTTAAAAATAGCGCTGAGCTTATTACCAGTAATGAATGACACTGAGCTAGTTACAAAACAATTAATAGATGGTATCGAATATTACGATTCAGTATTAGAGGACGCATCGAAAAATGAGTTATTGGAGTTTGTTCTAAAAAGCCGATTATCGCAATTCGCTAAATTAAGATTAGCTAAAAAATATAGGGACGTTCCTGAATTATTAAAGGATATGAAGATACATTTGTTACCCAAAAAATCATTCACGGCTATATCTAGCAAATTACAGTCAATTAGGCAAAATGAAAAAACTATAACGGACTACGGCCAAGAACTATCGAGTTTATTTGTTGACCTCACGATTTCGAAGTCCGAAGGACATGAGGAGAGCTATGATTCATTGAAACGCGTAAATGAAAAGCTTGCATTAAAACGCTTTGCCGACGGATTGCGAAACCGTAGGTTGAGCACAATTATTGCTGCCAGAAATTATGACTGCCTAAGTGATGCAGAATGACAGGCAGCGATAGATGAAGAAACTTCATCATCAGATTATACTTCATCAAATATTATGTCGATGAGAAGGTCAAACGGACATTACAATAATTATAGAGGACTCAAAGTAATCAAAATATTGTGCTGATGGATGCCTTGAGTAGTAAACGGGTAATAGAGGTATTTAAAGTAAAGTAACCTTCAAATCTAGTATTCAAAAAAAACCTTGTGAACATGTTGGAACTTTGACCTCCAATATCTCCGGTTCAAAGGTCCAGAACAAAAAAACGCAATGACCGGGAGAACATGTGCCTTTCGGCTCCGTTTAGAAATAAAGAAAAAGTATTTATTAGTATCGAACAGGACAAAATAAAAAAGCTTGAATTAACAATAAAACAAAATATTTAAAAAACGAAACGAAAAATATTTTAAAACAAATCTCAGAATGAATAAAGAGTATTTCTGTAGGGTACACCAATTCTGTAGGTATATAAAAGTAGGTGTGAACATAAACTTAAGATTAGCTAGCCGGCTAAACTTAAGATAACCTAACCTAAGTTTAGCCGGCTAAACTTAACATAACTTAACCTATAAGTTTAGGCGGCTAATCTTAAGTGTATGTTCACACTTCACACCTACCTTTAGCCGTAACATACATGCATCCTGGATGTATGTAAACAGCGTGTTTCAGAACGGTGTGGTCATATTTACCATCCAATTGAACAACCACCTCTATGAGACCAACATTACTATGTTGGTCTCGCGAAATAAAACCAGATATCCCATACATTTTGGTCGAGTAAGTTTTAAAACTTTGTTTGCTAGCTGTGTTTATGTTGTTTTGGTAGCAGTTTTTTTTCTGCCTTTATCAAGAACATCTATGTTTCCACGGGGCCGGAATTCGGTAAAGTTGAGTTTTCGTAAAAATTGGAAATGAACTGGAAAAACTGAGCACTGTTCCAGTTACTGGCGATCACTACAAAGGTATACAAAGGTTATTCAAAAATGGGTATTCCGTTTCTGATTGCTGATGCCATTCTTTCACCAGCTTTCGAATAGTTTACTGTTGATAGCCATGTTGTATTTACTGCTCAAAACTTACCTATGCTCCATTTTTTAGAGATATTTCCACATAACATTACATAAAAAAACGTGTTCTGTCCAATTTGTTAGGCCACAAGTACCATGCACCCATATTTCGCTTTTGCATATGTAATAAGAGCGAGCTTCTTGTACGGAGTACAAATTCGGAATACTTTTAAAGAAATTCCTGATGGAAACACTCGATCTCGGTTTTCACCCAAATTGAGGATCGAACCCTGAACCTCATTCTCAAGAATAATCTTGAGAATGAGGTCCAGGGTTCGATATATAATGCCTGTGACCACTAGACCAATGATTATTTTACGGTCTTACCTAACTAGGTCTATTTTAATATTTGAGATTCCATCTTAAATCCAAAATTCCATAATACCTAGTACCTGAGGATGACGGCGACACAACTTCAGAGGCGTAACACAACAATAGATATAGGTAGGCCCATAGGTACACCTCAATCCGGCTCGGTTCTCTGAAACATAACCGCCAGGCCACGTCCTAAGCGTATCGATCCTCACACGACACCGCTCGTCCGCGCAGTCGGGCCGAGGTGGCGAAGATTTATATGGTGGTGCGCCGAGCGGATCCGCGTGATCGGGCGGATTCATACAGTACTATGCAACGTGACATCCGCTTCACCAACCGAATTGAATTAAAAATATATAAATTAAAACCAAGAAATAGCTTAGGACATGGGGTGACTTCAGGCGATGCGACTCGCATCAAACAAGCCGCGCGTGCATCATTTTTTCCTTCGCGTGAGTACCGCAATATCGCGTTGCGGAGACTCGGGTGCCCTCAGCAATTTCATACTTTTGTTTTTTTCCGCAGTCGTTAACACAAGACGCGTTTTGCGCGAACGTGTAGCTCGTGGCCGAGCGGTAAGATAAACGTAAACCACGGCAGGTGAGGTTTTGCGTCCCATTTTGAAACCGGTCCTGTCACGGAACGTAGATGTTTTTTTATGAGACTACATCTGCCCCGTGTTATTTGTGAGGGAAAAAGACTGATGATAAATTGTCTTGGTTTATTTATGTTTAGGGATTATGGAAACGGTTTTTTGGGTGAATTTCCTTGAGCGATTATCGGATTAAAATGAATCATTTTTCCTGTGGGTTTTGTATAATGGTTTTGACGTCTTCATAATGTACGAAATATAGGGACTTTTTGTGTTTTGAAGAAATGAAGAAACAAAATATTTCGCGAAGACGTAAAAAAATGAAAATAAACTGACATTTTTTATAATTATAACCTTGTATAAACACAAATACTAATATTGTAAAACACAAATATGTGCACAAATATTTGTATGGTCTATAAGTAGTTGTTCCGGATCTGACTGTACCCACGCTAAAGGAGAAATTCCTAGTGTGAGTCTGAGGCACGTTTTTTAAAAAACAAACCAATCTACATGAAAACTCAAAGGCAAAATCAACAACATCCATTTTATAGGCAGAATCGCTAAGGTCATTATACAAAATTTGATTTTTAGCCTACAACGGCATCGCTCCAATTGACCTTTTCAAAGCAAATCTTACATTTTTATTTATTTTTTCTCTCAATAATAAAACAGCTCCATAACATCATCTGACTAGCCTTTTACCAACTATGTTAGGGTCAGCTTCCATTCTAAACGGTTGCAGCTGAATACCAGTATTTTACATGGAGCGACTGCCTATCTGACTTCCGCAATCCAGTAAGAAACCCCTTGGTAAGACTGGCTGTCAGTCTTCCGGGCCACTGTCTACCTGTAACGACTGTCAAAGTTCTACAATTGACAGCCGGGACCAACAACTTAACATGCTTCCCGAAGCACGGAGGAAACTCGGTATTTCATGGGTCACCCATCCACGAGCCAACCCAGACAACTGCAGCTTAACCTGAAGATCGACCCGAGCAGCTATTATTACTGAGCCCCGAACTACTCTATATAAGATCTACTCAAGACAGTAACAAACAGTCCAGCTAAACTAAGGCTATCCAGTGCCAAAAAACAGAAAAACAAACGACCTAGCAATAAACGAATCCAACTCGAAACACCGGTTAACAAAAAAAGCCACGAGACTACAGTAGTAAACAAAAACAGTCCTAATATTGAAAGTATATCCGCAAGTCCTAACCCTAATACTAAGAAAAGTTGCAAAATATGTATTTTGAGTACAGATAACAATAATAAAATTCTGAGTATTGCCGAAAATTCCCTTAACCGATCAGAAATATATCACCATATAACACCTCACGGGAATGTAAGCGTATTGCTAAAAGGATTAAAAGACAAAGTATCAGACTTTACGTCAGAGGACTATTGCATAATCATGTTAGGTGAAGAAGACTTCAGAACAACAAAAAGCTACATTGACATTATTATACATATCAGACAAGTACTACAGGAAATCAACCATACTAACTTTATTTTATGCGCTCCAACATATAAATGTGAGAGTTACACTAATTTATACAATTCAAGAGTGGAGACATTTAATAACTTACTTTTCTTGGACATACTGACGCACGAATACGCATATCTAATAGACAGCAATAAAAATCTCACCTATGACTACAATGAGTATAACAGACGGACTGGCGCAATAAATAATACTGGAATAAAAATAATTTTTAAGGACATAAAATATAATAACCGGATGATATCGACTGACATGAGCTATAGTACGGATAATCTGTCACGTGGTGAACTTTTTCGTGACTAAACATCTGCATGTAATGCACCAGAACATAGCAGGTTTATTGAACAAGGCAGATGCGTTCACAGTTTGTCTGACTGAACTTGAAGAAAAAAATATACAAGTGGATGTAATATGCGTTACAGAACATTTTATGATGGAAGGCTACGAAAACCAGTTGAACATACCAAACTACTGCCTAGCAGCTCACTATAGTAGGAAATAAGTTAAGAGAGGTGGAACTTGTATCCTAATAAGAAATGGGCACGAGTGGAAAGAGCTATTAAAAGTCTCAAAAATGTCAATAACAGGGACATTTGAATGCTGTGCCATTGAGCTCACCAAGTACAAGACTGCATTTTTATGTGTGTACAGAATTCCAAATGCAAACAATATCAATAGTTTCTTTAATCAATTCGAAATAGTCTTAAATGAATTATCAAAGAGTGTCTATAAAAATATTGTCATAGCCGGCGATTTCAATATAGACATATTAAAAAGGAATTATCAGGCGTTGGAGTTTGAATGCCTTTTACTTAGCTTCAACCTAAAACTAGCAATAAATCAACCAACTCGAATGGAAAGTCAGACATGTATCGATAATTTTGCGCATAATTATAACAAGCGGTGTAAATCAGAGGTTTTAGAGTTTGCCCTTTCAGACCACACATCCCAGATTTTAAAATGCCCGGTAAATAAAATATGTACGATCGACAAATATGGTGTTTTAAGACGCAACTACAGCAAGGAAAATACATCTAAATTCAAATATTGTATTAGCAAAATGTATTTCTCCGAAATATATGAAACGGATGACCCGAACATTGCATACAACAAATTTCATGAAATATTCTCTTTCTTCTACAACCTCTGTTTTCCTAAGACTAGGGTTACAGTAAATGTAATAACAAAGCCAAGATAGAGAACTTTTGTGGTCCTACAGATTAAAATCAAATGAATTAAATAGAAATCGCTATAAAGAATACTCTAAGCTTTTTAGAAAAATCATGACTCTAACACAGCGTTCACAAAATAACTATAAAATCAAAACATCACACAACAAATGTAAAACTGCCTGGCAAATAATTAATAAAGGTAAATTTAATGTGCCTAAAACCTATATTTCGAAAATTAAAATCAATAATGATAAAATTACGGATGCGAAACAAATCGCTAATCAATTTAATGACTATTTTATTAATAAAATACAACCCACCCAGTCAAGTTATAAAACTACACCGCCCATCTTAAACTCCAAAGACTCGATGTTTATGGCACCCTGCACACCACAACAGGCACAGACAATTATTATGGCATTAAAAAATACAAATAGTGTGGGGTACGATGGTATATCAACCAAAATAATAAAAGCTGTAGCATCTGAAATATGCAACCATTTGTCTCACATTATAAATCTGTGTATCATAGCCGGCCCTGAGGCACTAAATATCGCGATCGTCAAACCATTATTTAAGAAAGAAGATAGAGAGCTCATGTAATTCTACAGGCCTATTTCTCTGATTCCTATCTTCTCAAAAATATTTGAGAAATTCATTCAAACGGAATTAAATGGTTACACTGAAAAAAATAATATATTATGTAATGAGCAAAAGGGATTTCGCGAAAATAAAACTATAAATATGGCGATCTATGACTTTTTATACACTGTATTGACAAAAATGGACAAAAAAACACCTGTATGTTCCATCTTCTGCGATATGACTAAAGCATTTCACTACGTAAATCATGACATTCTAATAAAAAAACTTGAAGCATATGGTATAAGAGGTAATGTTCTTAATTTAATTAAATCCTACTTAGACAATAGAAAGCAAAAGACAGAAATCACTAGAATTAATATAACGACTAAAAGGGAAGAGATATACCTATCAGAGGAACGTCAAACAACTTTTGGTGTTCCTCAAGGTAGTGTATTGGGACCTCCACTTTTTATACTGTATATTAATGACTTGCCAAAATCAGTTCCACACCCTATGACTTTATTTGCAGATGATAGCACGGTGACCATTTCTAGTAATAGCAATGACATGACCCAATATAAATTTGACATTCATAATACCTTGACATCTATAATAGAATGGTTAAACAATAATAATTTAAAGATTAATTTAGATAAAACGAAAATCATACATTTTAGCCAACGACTGACTATGGAACATCAGGACATAACTATAGATGATAAAATTGTTGAAATTGTAAATACTACTAAATTCCTTGGACTAATAATTGACAAAAGGCTTGACTGGAAATTTCAAATCGAGAACCTGTGTAAAAAAAATTGTAGTTCGGCATTTGCATTGCACTCTCTAGCTGCAGTTGTGAATGTAGATACCTTGCTTGCGGCTTACCATGGTTTAGTTGCGTCTCACCTAAGATATGGCATCATATTCTGGGGAAATTCTACAAACGCTAACACGGCATTTAAGGCCCAAAAGAGATGCATTAGATCTATGTTCGGGCTAAACACGATCGATACATGTAAGCCATATTTTAAAAGGTACAAGCTGTTGACTCTTCCTTGTCTGTATATCCTTGAAACTGCAATGTTCGTCAAAACAAACCCCAATCGATTTCCACGTTTACAGGACGTGATACCGCGTAACAGACGGGATATGACCATTCTTCGAGTCTATCCAGCAAAAACGGCACTCATGCGCTAAAGTGTCGTCTGTATGGCGCCTACTATATTTAACAAATTGCCTAAATGGTGGAAGGAGCTGAATGGTAAGGCATTCAAACGCCAATTAAAAATGTTTCTTTCGCAAAAGGCATATTATAGTATCTCCGAATTTCTTGCCGAAACTGATTTTTCTGTTTGACTGAATAATTTTATCTTTTCTTGACATTGTAATTTATATGAATTGAATGATTTACTTGACTTACTTGAATTGAATGAATTTTGACTATTATGTAATGTAACTATTTTTAATTTCTAATAAAGTATTGTAAACTATTTTGTACGCCGAATATGGCAAAACATGTTGAACCAACAATTTCTCGATCTCCATCCATATGTGCATATTCATGTATCATGTCACACATGTTTTAACAAATAAATGCATCTTTCTTTCTTTCTTTCTAAACTTCAAAATATCTCGAAATAACACTGACTTGGTTTTTAAAGCCAAAAATCAATATTTCTAATATTTAACCAAGAAAGAAGTCTTATAAAAATCTCGGAATTAAAAAGAAAAGTTTACTCGTAGTTTTTGTGATAAAAGCCTTTTTAAAGCTTCCGAAGGACGGATTCGGAGACCTTAAAATAGCAGCGAAACTCGACAACAAGAAAATTTAATGCAAAGGATTCATCCAAAAATAGATGCCTTCATTAGAAGTCATATCACGTAAATTCAGAGCTAAATTGACAAATGGCTTTTTCCATGAAGTTATTTTCGGTGATCAATAAGCCTATGAAAAGATATGTTTACTATTATTGCGGTTTATTAGCTCAGTTTGATTTAATGGCTTATCGACTACCATTACTATGCCTATCTTACTGATAAGACATCTTAATCATCTGATCTGTTGTGACGGAAAGGGTTTCCGTGGGGTTTAATAAAAAAAACCACGGAACCAGGTCAACATAAAATGTATTTCAATATAACAAAATGGGTGTGGGAAGGTTTACGGTCACTATGTTCTCTAAGCCCGCCGGAGGGATAGCACGGTACTCTCCTGGCTCAGCCGGTGTGACGATGACCGTAGCGGTGTGCCACGCTGGAGACGCCAGGTAAGGTGACGGCCGGCAGATGGTCGTGCCTGACCCGCAGATTCACGTCGCCGCCGCAGGTAAGCAGATACCCGAAGCGCAGATAACCGGATAGCCGGAACAAAAGGTGCGTCAGCCGTAATACTGAGGAATCAGCCGGAACCTTGGACCCTGGAAAATACGTCCAGCGTGTCACGGGATGGCAAACATTCATCTCCGCTGATTGTGACACCAAGGCATAAGCAAAGCGAGAAATACTCGTGCGTTAAGGAAGGTGATGTGTGGTCGTCACAATCAGTACGGAGTTTACAAGAAGGTGGTGAAAATAAAAGCACGACATGAGTTGCACATTTTGAGTGTCATGGAAAAGCATGGAATAGGTACAAAATGTCAAAAGTGCACTCAGCTGAAGGCTACAAGATAAAGCATGTGCTTGGCAAAAAGGATGAGAGGGTGGACTCATATCTTGAGTCCACGTAGCTAATGTTACACAAATATATATATATATATATGAATTTGCTGTGCTGTTCAACAACTTACCCAGTATAGGGTTACGCGCACTGAATTTAATAGGTTATGTCGATACGACCAAGTCTGCCTGCTTCCTCGAATGTTCTCGACCACGTATTAGATCACGGCAAGGAATTCGGTATAATGAATTCAGGTGAATGCGTCTTACAATCGGGAACAAAATAATCTCAAAAAGACTGGTCATCGCGATGCGGTGACATTTATACTCCTGCGTATAGATAATCCGCTAGTGCGGACAACTGAACGCGCGCACTGCGCTGGAACACAGCCGATAATTGAGACGTTTAGTAACATATTGACTTACAAGCCCTAGTAAATTTCATAATCTGTGCGTTTGTTTTGACGTTTAATCATACTATTATTGTTGAATTTTGGGCTGCATTCCGAATTACGCTGTAATCGATTTGAGCGTCCATAAACCCGTTCCGTATTACTGTGAGCGCGATATTGATGTCCCTTGAATCGTCATAGATGACGTCATGACATGCGCCATCTTGCGATTACACCGACCATGCCCCAAATAAATATCACCGTGAGCGCTGTCAAAAATGACAGTTCTGTTCACAGGTTGTGTTTTTTGTTATGGTGGAAGCGCAAGAGTTGCCCGCGAAATTTAAATTTTCTTACGATTTGCAGATCAGTGTAAAGTTGTATGTTGATGAAAATAACAATCGCGCCAGTAACACGTATGAACTTACAGAATTATAATCATTCAAATCATCAATACAACCCTCCAAGTTCATTTAACCCCTTTGAATGACTTTTTCATGAAATCGTTATTGAATGGGGTTAATTGAACTTGGAGGGTTGTATGTGCAGCAGAGTCAACCAACATATCGTCCATTTTCAAAAATAGGTCTTGCCAAAGGTTTTGTTTTGGGGTTATGTTCACTGTGAACGCGTTCACGAGCGTTCCAGATTGATGACAGCTCTCAGCTGTCATAATCGTGATACCTAAAACGGAACGCAAAATATAGATGCGAGCGCTGTGAGTGATCATTTTGTAATTCGGAATGCGGCCTTGGTTATGTTTACAAAGGTAACAAGTGGTATTAAATATAAAATTCCACTACGTTACACTGTATAAAAATGATATCATAGGCCTAGTGGCATTTAGCGAAAATTCTCTAAAAATAACGTATATTTTGATTTTTTCCTAAAGTATATATCTTTGCGACTGGTAAAGTAGTATAGATTAAAAAAACTCAGCCCACCCTGTGACATGAAAAAGTGATTTCCTTAGACGTGGCTTTAAAAAAACGTATAAACAGCGTGTAGTTTGTTCTTTCTTAGTAAGTCGTAACTCTTATCTATATAGTACTCATAAAAAGCGTTTTTATAGCTAAGAAAAAAGAGTTCTAAATTCCTTGAATGGTGGAAATAGAAGAGGAGCAGCATCATTTGAAAATGTAATGTTACTGTAACGTGTTTGCCTTGCTTTTAGAGACTATTTTCGAAATGGATCTTTAAAGCAATGTAAATAAAATGTGTGTTTAAATTAGAGCAGGTTTTTAGTCGGTCCTGTTTGATTAATAGAACTTCCATCAGTTTAATTCTAAATCACAAACCGATTCTGATATTATCAGACAAAAACGAGCATTGTTTATTATGGATATACTTAAATAGATATCATGGTAAATGCTGAGTGAGCTGGCGAAATCTGGGGGTATGTATAAGCTACCTCATAATGACTTGCAGGTCATAGAACGACAGTCTTCATGTCTATAATTAAAATAATAATATAATAATTTTAATTAGTTATTTCAAACATAATGGAGGTTTAATTTGTTGTGAATTATTGTCAAAAGTGGCAAAACAATTACGCTACTACCGAACCCTTAGAAAATATAGGCCAGTATAACGGCATCAGTAACACAATTTACAAATGGATCGTGGACTCGTCGCAATCAGCTGATTGGTCAATCTGGTTCTATATTTAAAAAAAGGTACACATTTTTTAACCTTGTTGGCGTTGTTGGCCCAAGTTTTATACTTTGCTTTTGATATGGTTAATTGACTTTTACGTCACGAACAAAATGACAATCCACTTACGTAGTCAACGTTTTACTGAAACCAATAAAATCGAATACAGGTCACATCTGTGTCAAAAATCAAAGAGCTGGACGTTCATCAATTTATAAACATTTTACACCAAACAAAATTACCTACAGACCGAACAATTAACTCGTCGAGCTGGCCAGTTATTCTTTTAATTAAAAATAAATAAAAAGGAGATGACCCAAAACGGGGTTCGTGAACAGCTGGGCTGAGCGCCAAAATACATGTTCCTTTTCAACAAGAAGTAAAAAGGCAACGCAGATTGTATCCGTTTCTATCAACGGATATGTCTGGAAAATCTAGTATTTTATAGTTGGATAAAGAAAACTGTATTGTGTGGTTTCCTGTGTTGTGAAAAGAGATTTTAAGACATTAGGCGAAAACTTAATCCTTTTGTAAATGTTTGGGCACTGACCTTTCATAGTATTGTTTTGTTTTTATTTTTCGGTACCGTAATGTACCGTATATTTTTTATTTCTAGGAAATAAAAAATGTAGGGTACCAAGGAGGCTGTAAGAAAATAGGTTAAGGATGAAAGTAACGCAATGAGAAAACGATTTTTCTTAGATGAATATGACGACTATTCCGTGAACAACTTTTTCCTGCTTAACAACTTTCAGATAAGTTTTAGTTCTAACAAATAGTTTCATTGTTTTAATTTATCGACCTTAGACTAATTGTTGGACCATTCTTGTTTGTCCGTTTACTGCTGGTTAACAAGATGTTCCTAATTGTAGTTTTGTTAACCATGGCATGACATGTTGCAATTCATTTTTTTATTTATTGATTCACTGACGAGAGTACAGAGCTTTAATCGCGAGCTAAAACGCGCGTTTCGCTTTTTTTGCAAAAAATTAAACCGTCTTCTGAAATACAAAAAACTAAAAATAACTATAGCTTCAGAAGTCGGTGACAAAAAACTAAATCAAACTAGCAAAAGTCACAGTCTCCGAGAAAGTCTCCGAGAAAGTACTCTTCCAAAAACTACCCAAATCGCTTCAAGTGTGCTTATCAAATTTGAAGAGTACTCTCTATTTCTCCAGGATTCCATCATCAGATTCTGACTTGATGATCATGGGAGCACCTGAGAAGTATACCCCATCAAACAAAAAAAAAATCCAAATCGGTTCAGCCATATTCGAGTAATCGGGGAACGTATAAAAAATAAAAAAAAGGTTCCGACGAATTGAGAACCTCCTCCTTTTTGAAGTCGGTTTAAAATGAGCATTAGGGAAAGATTTTTGCAAAACAATCCCCCAAAGGGGCTAAATAAGGGATTACTAGTTTGTGTTGCAGATCGTCCTTTCGCCACACAGCGTCTAGATCCATATAACTTGGACAAATTTCCTTCACCACTTCTTTCAACCATCTTCATATACCATCTCCGAAGCCCTTATTCGCTCGAACCCACATTTTTACCTTCTACGAGCGAATCCATTAGATGGAGTACAAAAGGCTCTTTACGTTTCCCGTAATATGGGCGCGTTCAGTTTCAAGCTCCTTATTTATTCGACACTTTCCACGTTACAGGAATTTTGAAAGAAACTGAGGAGCTGTGGTTTTCTGAGTTAATATTTTATCAATGTTAATGATAACGGGTAGTCATGGCGATAATCTGCTGGTTGAACATAAATGTAAGCTAACTTTCAATACCATGTTAAAGCTATGTCGGTTGAATTGTTGTTTCCCACAAAGAAAAAGACTAAGTTTTTAACGTACCTATCTGATGCATTGATACTTGCCTGGATTTGAACACATAACCTTGAACATGACAGGCGAGGCTTTAACCACTAGGCCATCACGACTGGTGAATACTACTAAACCAATATTCCCAGAATACTTTCTGTTGTTTACAGAAAGATTGACATAAGATTGACATTTGATTTGGACATTTTCAATATCAGTGTTCTCGGTTTAAGCATTTGTAGGTGAAAAGCTTTTTTACGGAAAAATAATTGTTTGTGTCTGAACTTAGTTTTTAGTTTGTATTTTGTATAATTCGGTCATGTTATGTAGTTTTCTAATTTATGTTATGGTATTTTGTACGGCGTCCCTTTTTTTTTGTTGTCTTTTTTGTTTCTAGTGTTGCATGTGTTTATCTGTGGAAGCTTGTAAATGGGCTTCACATTCTTATTGTTTAAGAACATTGTTTATATTAACTGTAAGTTTCCCGAATAGTATAAAATAAAATAAAGCATTCCGGGTATATAGAAAAAACCTGTGAAAATTAAATTTTTCAGAGTATTCGCAAAAATGGAATCCTTTACAGCAAGTATTATTCCACTGTATTTGGAAATACAGTGGAATAATACTTGCTTTATATTGATATAGTATAGTTATTTATAAACTGATTTGGAAAAATACAAAGCTCATAATATAACATTTAGTTCCTCCAGCCGAGCTAATTATTAACAACAATAAAATGTTGCAATTCCGTAGAATTGGTAATAAACTCCATACTCCAGATCCCTGGAGAAATCTATGAACTGTTTGAATTGAAAACATAAACAGGAATACTAAGCTAACATCCATGTTGTTACCATTATTCTGCTGCTCAATAAGGATGGGCTGTTGTGGGATAGAATTAATCCACTTATTTATCTGAAAGTCAAACCATTTCTGTCAATTAGGACATAAGAACGACAATTTTGAACGTTAATTGATTCTCGTTGTGGTGCATAAAGACTCATCTATGTTTTTATCCGCCATGTCAACACTTCAACAATGTACTAATTTATTTTATACTAGCTGTACCCCGCGGCTTCGCTCGCGTTTTGGTCGGAAATTATCCCATGGGCACGTTTTAAATATACCCTATGGCACTCGGGGATAATGTGGCTTCCAATTATTGAAAGAATTTTCAAAATCGGTTCAGGAGATCCAGAGATTTACAACCTCACAAACTCACAAACTTTACCTCTTTATAATTTATTAGTTATAGATTGGATAGTTAAAGTTAAGATTTCAGGAAATAACACCTAGGAAGCATTTATCTTTTTTTTTTTTTTTTATCGATGGGAAATCATCAAATGACCCCTCCCGCTCTGGGCTGAGCAGGAGGGAGTGTCAGACTTGTACTGACTAAAACCCATCCATGTTCCTTCCTTTGCCCTTTATATTCCAGGGCCGCGGTATCTCTTTCGAACAGTCCCGCAACCCTGGCAGGCATCGGTCCTTTCGGACCCCTTCCTGTTTGCTGACTCTCTTTGAGGCGCGCGTGGAACACAAACGCGCCGTCGACACGGCCTGTCGTCATAAGACGGACGGACGGCGAGCTAGCCCATAGCTCACCGTCCACAGGCCCGCGCCTACGGTGGCCGGAGGCCACCACGTGGCCCCCGACGCCCGGTGCGTCTCCCGCGGCGGCTGGGACGTGAGGTTCTCTCCCAGGAAGCATTTATCTGTGCGAGTGTTCTTTGAATAGTTTGTTCACTAAAAACTTTATACATCGTCATCACCAACCTAGACTTTTCCCAACTATGTTTGGGTTGGTTTCCACTCTAACCGGATTCAGCTGAATACCAGTATTGTACATGAAGCGACTGGCTATCTGACCTCCATAACCTAGCCAGTACTGGGTAATACGATACCGGTAAGACTGATTGGCAGAATTTCGGCCCACTGACTACCTGTAACGACTATCAAAGATTCGCAAATGACAGCCGCGACCAACGACCTAACGTGCTTTCTCCTCGGTAAGAAGGAATGGGTGATCCTCCATCCGGACCAACCAAGAACCCGAGTGGCTCTTATTTAGTCACGAGTAGTCTTGCCCAAATGCTAGACAAAGACGAGACCTTAGCCAGTCTTGGTCTTGCGTCAATACACCTGGTCTTCGTCTTGGTCTTGGTATTGCGCTCTCAGTCTTGGTCTTGGTCTTGCAGCAAGAGTCTCGCAAGTCTATTGCTAAATAACAAACACGTTAGTTTAGATCTTAGAACAACGTAACAGAGTAGGTACATGTTGAGCTTAAATTGACATAGGCATATTGACTCTACTCTCTCTATAACTCATTCAATTTATACCTACTGCTGAGACATCTTTAAGGTCATTTAATTTTATCCTCTTGTGCCAACCCTACCAAAATAGGTAACAATTTTGTGTTCTTCTGTCCATACTCTGTGGCGGCGAATGCGAATGGCGCTCAAACAGTGTGAAATGCTGTGATACACTTGTTGTACAGTCTTTGATACACCGCCGTCTTTGTCGGTAAATTATCAAATAAGTAGGTACGTAATACGACCGACCAACGGTTTATTCGCGGAACGTCAAATTTTCCCAATCAACCATGAACCTTAAGCGAGCCTTGAGCTTTAGCGATAAAGTTGAAAATCTGTTAAAGTTTGGCAGATTGTAGTAGCTTGATGTGCTTGGCGTCTGTACCATAACATCGGCTGGCTTAAAACTGCTACTAGTACCAGGCCAGACAGTTTTAAATTTTTCTGAATAGAAGAATAATATAAACTTTGAAACATAGCATAATGTTTACCAACCTACTAACGTTAGATCTGCACATTAGACTTATACAAGCATAATATAATACTATACGTAGATATACCTACAAGGTAATTTTTTTTTTTTTTTTTACCGATGGGAAATCATCAAATAACCCCCCCTCCCGCTCTGGGCTGAGCAGGAGGAAGTGTCAGACTTCTACTGACTAAAACCCATCCATGTTCCTTCCTTTGCCCTTTGTGTTCCAGGGCCGCGGTATCTCTTTCGAACAGTCCCGCAACCCTGGCAGGCGTCGGCCCTTACGGACCTCTTCCTGTTTGCTGACTCTCTTTTAGTGTTATGACGATACGGTTTTGATACTGGGGAACGTCTATCAAAATCGGGATTGAAACCAAATACCTACTATAACGCCCAAATCTCAGTTTGACTTAACTGCGAGACGCAAGAGTCTTGCAGGCTTAGTCTTGTTCTTGCTCAAGTCTTGCAAGGTTCAGTCTTGGTGTTGGTCTTGCTACAATAAGTCGGTTCTGTTCTTGGTCTTGGTCTTGCAAAAATGCAAGAACAAGACCAAGACCGATTTTAGGCAACACTAGTCACGAGCGCCTCTAACGCTAAAAACTTTATACATAGATACAAAAAACTAATCTACTAACTATCCGCAGATGGCCAACTCTCCCATCCCTTATCCATATCTAACCAGGAGCTCAGAACATTTGGCATGCTGTTGATCGAACGGGCACGTTGTTGGAACGTCGCTCGGCCCGGAGCTTATTGACTCAAGGAATTTTTATCTACATACTTTACCGACAAATTGTTTAGCTTCCATTACAGGTTGTAAACATTCGCTATTGGATATGCGCCTCACGGATAATCTTGAGTATTCGATTGTTTTGTGTGTAGGTGTAATTTATGATCTTCAATTTTATTGGGGGTAATAAATGTTGTTTTATTATTTGTTTTTAAGCAAATGGCTGGCAATTGATTTTCCTGAACATGATATCATCACACCTGTTATTTTTGACGGGGTAGGCAGAGGCATATAGCTTTTTGTGCACCACATTTCGCCAGTTACGTTTCAGTCGCTTGTTATGAAATACAACGGAGCGAAATGATGGACTAACCATACTTTTTTTAAGTGGTTCTTAAATATAATAAAAACACTTCAACACGTCAAAAAACCTTAAGTTTTAAAGCCTTATGGGGCCGGTGTTTTCATTCCGAGAAGAAACATCTAAAACAAACACAGAGTTCACAATCCCTTTTTAAAGTCCAGACATATAGTTTTGATAAAGACACGATGATATAATAGGGGTGAGCCTATTTACCTATTGAATTAAATATTAAAGAGTTCTAGACCCACGTTTCCTTTATTGCTACTTACAAAGTGAAGCGTCGTGTCAAGAGACCTAAAAACTTTTATATGCTTGCCATAATAATAAAATTCTGACTGTTAAATTATTTTGCCGCCTGCACCTAATTGGTTCAGATCACAAGACAGCGTGTCAAGCCAAGTTCGAAAAAGAAAACCGCGACTGTTTTAATCGCCATAAAAATACAATCCACATTACTTTCTTATAACTCTTGTCACTAATTCGGTGTCTTCACTCTGCCCTTGCAGTAAATTCTACAGTTCGTTTTCGACAACGTTCTTCAATCTTATTGAAATGATTGGAGCATGTATTCTCTGTATCCTCTATCGAACACAAACAAAAAGAAGAAAAGAATGCCGCAAAAAGTTTTTAATGTTTCCGGGCTCACGTTGGAGGAATGTGTTTCGACGTTTTTGTTGGAGCTAAGGTACTTTCGCAGTTATTTTACCTCTTTTACCAACAACAATCTTATTGTCTAAAGAATAAAGATCACTTTTATTTTGACAGTGTCACAAAGTCATAGATAAAATAACGGTGAAAGAATTGTAGATGCTTCGAAAGAATGGCTGAAATAATCGGTACGCTATAGTGAGCATCTTGGCGAAAATTGCCACTAAGGAGACAGCTGGAAGAAACTTTCGTAGTTTTAATTGTATTTCGTTACGAAAGTCAGCGTTTTCGTGTTGTTCAAACGAATACCTAGTTACTGTGGCGAGGAATACCTACTCGCTGACTTTTTTTAACGATTCTAATTGGACCTACTTAATTCTTATAAGTCTGACACGACAAAAGACGAAGATACGTGACGGTAGACTTCGTAGAAGATGCCGAGATGAGCTGAACAAAACTAACGGCCAGTGGCCCATACTAACCCTGGACTGAAAGTACTGGAATTTATGGGGAGAGACCATTGCTTAGCAGTGAGACAATGTATGCTAAGAGTAAACGTAATTCTGTGGCTCCGCACAGAAATTTTATAGGCTGTTCGGATAATGGACTAGGGGAGCGAAGTCACTGAGCCAATTTATGGACAGCAATCTACTCGAGATGCACCTTTACATATTCGATGGGATTAATTAAACTGCACATAGGCACAGGGGCTTGATTAACTGAACGCATCTGGCAATTTATATTTCCATAATGGACGGTACGGTGATGATGGTGCTCACAGCGAGCAGTCACTTAGCAAATTGGTTCCACAACAATTTGTTGCTTGCATTGCCAGATTTTGTTACGTAAACAATTTTTTTTTTGTTGAAAATTTGATTTCATTGTAAGTCGGTAACTAGTAATTTACATTATTTTAACATCATCAACATAGATAAAGTAAAGATATCTCAAAAACAATTCATCAGAACTTGATCATGGGACCACCTCAGAAGGCTATAGGTACTTATCCAAAATAAAAATCAACAGCTATACAAAAAAAAACACTCTGTGGGTAACCTCTTTTATTTTTAAGTCGACCAACAACAAATGAAAAACATTGTTAGTTAGAATAGCGACCATGAACCATGAAATCGGCCATAGATTCCTTTTATTTTACCAAGGTTGTGTCGCAAGGTTACGATTCCAAAAACCCTTGTTTGTCTGTTATTGGGATTCGATAAAACCGGGCCGAAGGTACTTAGCTACGTAAGCTAGTATTATTGGGGCAGACAAATCAGAGTCAAGGAACTTGGCGACGTTTTTCTGTACTTCATTTTGGTACCTTTTTAACAGTCAGCGAGCTTGTTAATCAATGCCTTCGCATTTTGAGAACAGGTGCTGCCTCCAAAGAGATGTTCTTACAAGCTAGTTCATTAACGCTTAAAATCTAAAGAAGTTCCACCATGGTAATCATCAGCTTGTTGCTGTCTACTTCCAGACCACCTAAGAAACCTACATGTGGAATGCAATAAAAGTATTGAGTATTGGAAATATGGCTTTAGTTAATCTTAACATTTTATCAGAATTATAACGTAAAATTAAAATAAAAACCTTATAATTTCAGCTTGATACCTCCACGCGTTTCTGAGAAAAAGGGTTTTGATAGACAGACGGACAACAAAGTGGTCCGATAAGGCCAGGTCCATTTTGGTCGACTGAGGGAACCCTAAAACGTTCTAAACACAATACTAGCTCACTGATTAGGTATTGGAAATTTCCGACTATGTCTCCTCACGATGTTTGCTTTACCGTCTTGTCTAACAGTAAGATAGAAATAAGTTATTGTATCATAAACTGTAATAATTAATGCCTAAGGCGAAAAACGTGAATACGTCGATTTAAAAATTAAAAATACTCGTTTCATAAACAGTATTTTCATAATTGTAAGAATTTATTCATATCTATGGACGAAAATGATTGTGTTTGTTGCATACAATTTATCTAAAATGCTGTAGGATAATTGTATTTTCGATCCAAAAATAGACATTTTTACTTTACAAAAAACGTCAAAAGTCTTGCTAGGACTTCTAATCACTTGGCTACGAGCTACATGTTCACGCAACACACGTCTTGTAACAGCAACTGCGGAGAAAACAAATGAAAGGAATTGCTTAGAGCATGCCACAAATCAACGCGACACGAAAAAACAATTGAACCACGCGTGAGCCGCTTGAAGCCATTCGCATTGCCCGAGGTCGGGAATAGGGCATCTCACTTACATTAAACGCTTTAAGATGACAAACAATACATTCCATCCTCCTTACATACGTACTGACACAAACAGACAGACATAGGGGCACAGCACCAACAAAGTACAGCAACGCCGTACGTACGACGAACTTCAATCCTACTGTACCGACCAACTTTTTTGTTCGTAAAGCAAAAATTCCCTTTTGTACCGTTCGCTTATGAATCCTTTTAAATGCGTGGTGGAAGGTTTTCTTTTTTTTTCGTAACGGATTATTTGTATTGTCGCTTTGCTTTCAAGTTTTTTTTTTAATAATTCGTTATATTGTACATAATGTTAGATTAATTCGTTATATTTTAAAAAGTAATCCTTGAAAACGTACCTTCATTGAAAATCCTGTTTTAATAACACGAGCTAAAACAAAAAGCACTTCCGCTTTTTGTTTTATTTTTCACAAAGAAACAAATAAATTATTCATACCAAAACAATCGTATTATTCAGCACAAATTGAAGCGACACAAAACTCAATTGGAAAACAAGATTTATTAGAAAATCTGACCACGAACACAAATACTAATCGTACTGAAAACAGATAAGAGGATTAAATAAAACATTCCGCCATTTTTTACCGAAACTCGTTTGAACAACAAACTTCGTTCATTTTGCAACGTAATGTAAAAATGTTGTCGAACATTGTTGATAAAAAAAATATTTTAATCAACTTTTTATGTTGATGGTACATTGTGTTCCGTACGCGAAACGTATGTAAGTGTTATAAATATTAAAGGAATTTCCTCTTTGTGATTTTTTTCCGTGTATGGAACAATGGAGTTTTAATATGCTTAATGTGTATGCCCCTGAATCTGTAATTTAGTTTAAACGTAGATTAAAAGTTGAGAATTGTTTGTGCTCTTGTTTACGTCCTCGCAATGAAAGATTTTTTTTTTGTTTAGCCTATTCTGTCCCACTGCTGGGCAAAGGCCTCTTGTTTTCCATTCTCTGGCCAATCATTCAGGAACGAGTCCAAATCGTCACGCCAGCGTTTCTTGGGCCTGCCTCGGTGACGACGACCGCCTTCAGGCACCCACTGTGTGGTGTTTCTGGCCCATCTGTTCTTACCCATCTTGGAAATGTGATTACAAGATATTAGGAGAATGTAGTCATTCTTGCAATGAAAAAAAAATCTAAGTCTAGTAGCATCGGAGAAACTCTAGCAGTAGTAGAAGGCTCATTTAGAGCGAATTATAATCTAACACCTCGATGATTAGTTGCTCTGACAGAGTTGACAGCTCTTGAACGCGTTTTGCAATGTTTATTTATATTTATATGGCACTTCAACGACTTACTCAGTAAAACATTCATAAATATAATTCACATACTATTTTATGTATAGTGAATTTGTCACATAGAAGAAGTGTACAGCACTCGCAAAATAATAAAAGGGCAAATAAAATACCATTACAGAATTTAAGTCACTACATCGTATAAAACAAAGTCACTTCCCGCTGACTATCCCTATGTATGCTTAGATCTTTATAATTGTGCAATGGATTTTGATGCGGTTTTTTTTATTAAATAAAGTGATTCAAAAGGAAGTTTTATATGGAGTAAATTGTACCCGCGCGAAGCCGGGGCGGGTCCCTAGTTATACAATAAAAAGTTAATTAAATAGTAAAAAATTAAAAAATTGTGTAGACTGCGTTTAGCATCTTTGTTTAAATTCGTCCTTATTGTTATAAAACTGCATGCTATTTTTTATGTGTGTGTGATCAGGCGATGATTAGGTATTATGTTTGATTTTTCTATAAATAGACCACTTTACACTATTAACCTCCAGTTTATAAGCAATTTTTTGTGTGTCAATAAAAATATCTTATTATTAATCTCGTTTATTCATTTTTATACACATTCTTTATATTTTTACATCATCATCATCATTTTTTTACGTAGAGATCTCTTCATGTAGAACTCGTTTCACTAAATTTCACGTTGAGAAACCGCATAGTTTTCGAGAGATTTTACCACAAATATTGTACGAATTTCACCCTTTTACGTTCAGATAAAGTGACAGTGGATTACTTACCTATACACGTGCAAGGGTCTGCGGGTGCAGCTATAAAATATTGTTATTTAATTATAAGATTGAACTGAAAGAGGATCGTACTCGTATTTTATAGTTTCCGTGTCGTAATTTTTTTATATCTTTCCGAACGAAAGATTGGTAAATCTTATTGGATTTGTTACGGAACATAAAAAATATGCTATACAATTTTGGTATTAAATGTTTTTTTTTTTTATGTTTTGTAGGTTTTAAAACTTTCTGGTGTAGCGTCATTTATTCCGAAGTTACGAGAAAGTAGTTTATATCTGAAACTATAAATCGGCACACAAGTAATATTACCATATGGAGCGAGGTTTCAAGTGAATTCAGCGACACCACACATAGCTACAAGTAGCGAACATGAACTGATATTGTGTCACAGAAAAATATGGACAGTAGGTCAACCCAATGAAAGTAAGAAACGTGATATTTGATTTAATAAGGATGACAAAAGCGGAAGACCACTAACTTGAAGGTGCTTGCAATCTTTCACGTTTACGGATAGATGGTGATCGCAACATGTCCTCAGTTTAACAAAATTCTTAGGCTTCCAATTGATGGGTTGACACAAAATGACTTATTGTTTATAAAACAAACAAAAATATAAAAATTATATGTATGGCAAACACTGCCGAAAACTTCTTTACTCTGCACTTTGTTGTTCTACTGTTTCAAACTACTCTGTGGCGACTTAGTAACTTGGACCGACCGCAGCAAATCAATGTTGAAACTTTCAGCTCTGCAACAAGCTGTTTCAGATTCCAGTATATTTTTCTACAGAACTGCGATAACATTATACTATCCGAAAATTTTCTAGTTTTTTTGTACTTGTACTTTGTACTGTAACTTATTGTTCCCAGCTGTTTTTGGCGAATAACTTTTATGTGTCTGAAAGTAAAAGCGTGTTTTGGAGGATAATTTAATTTAATAATAGCGGAAATATGAGTCTGTTAGTCTGTCTTTTAAGAAGTTGTGTTAATAAAAAACGTTCTGCGAAAACAAAACCGACTTATAAAGAAACACTAAAAAAGTCTAAAATAACTTTACTTTCGGAAGTAGTCGGTGTCTTTGTTTGTATTTTTTGCCACCGACTTCTGAAAGTAAAGTTATTTAGACTTTTTTAGTGTTTTTTTTTAGAAGTCGGTTTTGTTTTCGCAGAAAGTTTTTTTATTTTACCCTTTTTAGTTGTAGTATACCACACAAATTCTTGTCATGAATTAGTTTTTTCATTGTAACTAGAAGTTAGTTAAAGTACTCGTCAAGACGAATCATACGAGCCCAAACTCGATGAGGTTTTGTCGTTTTATAACGGTGTTCCTATGGCCACCGTCCAGCTCCATCATCAGACACTGGATACCATTTAGGACCAAAGTACTCGTCAAGACGAATCATACGAGCCCAAACTCGATGGGATTGTGTCATTTTATTACGGACTTCCTGTGACCACCTTCCAGCTCCATCACCAGACCCTGGGTACCATTTAGAGACAAAGTACTCGACAAGATGAATAATACGAACCCAAACTCGATGGGGTTATGTCGTTTTAATAGAGTTCCTATGGCCACCTTCCAGCTCCATCATCAGACCCTGGTTACCATTTAGGACTACAGTACTTGTCAAGACAATTCAAACGAGTCCAAACTCGACGGCGTTGCGTCGTCTTATTACAGTGTTCGTATGGCCACCTTCCAGCTCCATCATCAGATCAGCTCCATGTCATCATAATATTGCATTGTCTTGCGATATACACATGCGTGCAAAGTTTCAGCTCGATCAAAAATCGGAAAGTGTGTCAAATTTAACTAGCAAGTATCACGCGACGTCGCGTGATGTACATCAGAGCGCCAGCACGCGACGTCGCGTGATGTGACAATTAACGATTCCTAAACCGATGAAATTTCTATGGGACCAATCGGGAAGCATATCCTTTCAGATGAAAAAAGATTTTTTCCAATCGGTTTACAAATGACCGAGTTCTGAGGTAACAAACATAAAAAATAACCGAATTGAGAACCTCCTCCTTTTTGAAGAAAGTCGGTTAAAAAGTGGAACAAATTGCTAAGAGACTCGAGTGGAAGATGTAAATATGAACAAGAAAGTTAGTTACACATTCTAACTTCTTCCTTCTTCTTCTTCTTGTTTTTCGTAGCAAAACCATAACGTATTTTTGAGTTGTGACTAAAATCGTCAGCAAAAAAATCTATATAATGTATTGAACCAATTTTCTCGTTCTGATCGTAATACGGACCTGTTGCTATTCGCTTACGGGCTAAGCCTTTCCGCTTAGCCTTGAACCATTTGCCTCTTGGTTTTTTTCATGTATTCTCACAGCGAGTATTTCTTCAACCATCACTGAAGTCTGCATAACTGAAATGGGTACATTTTTGTGGCTTAACAACATAATGAGCTTCGAGCTTTTTTTTTAGTTTGTTCGTATCTGACCCTGGCATCACTTGGATCAGTCAGAATACCAGTTATGTGACCTTTTTTTAAATGTTACAGCTCCATGCTGAGATATGGGAGCTTTTGGCGCTCGTACAGGACCAATTTAGTTTAATGTATCTTTTATGTTTTTTTTTACTTAATTTTGTTTTATTGTTTTGTCCTGTGTGAGCTAAATAAAAACTGTTTCTTTCGTTCTTTCTTTGTCCCTCATATTAATATTTCAATGGTTTATTTAAAATAATAATATAACATTACGAATGTAGGCAAACATTCATAAAACCACGGTTCGGATCATTATGTCAATCAGAAGTTTTAGAATTCGTTTCTTCAGGTTTTCTAACTGTTGGACAATTTCAATTCTTGCTATAATTTACATCTAACTTCAGCAGAATTAACATAATGTATACAGCAACAACTCAAATAAAAAATGCCAACAACTAACATAACATACCCAACTATTATTTAAGCACTGAGGTCACTGACCCGTCCGTCCCCTGCCAAGTATTTACCCTGACATGTACGTACATAGGTACCCTGTGCCACAGACTCATGTTTTAATAATAACCTGTGTTAACGACCCTCATCTTTCATACAGCTTGGAAAGCACTTAGTTATTACTGAAAGCTGAAATATTATACTCTAAAGTATAGCTTAATACTTAGTACTGTTGGCACTGGTGTTTGTTGCCAAGTATTAAACTGAGAAAGCTTAATACAGATTAATTATTTAAATCTGAAACTAGTCTGTTTGTATGTATAGACATTTTCCAATTTTAACGTTTTTTTTTTTTGCTTGAAACTCTATTCTCAATTTTTTTTTTTCAGCTCCTTGGTGAGATATGTACTTTTAGGCCTCGTACAGGACCATTTAGTTTTCTTATGATCACTTTTTTATAGTTCTTTTTTTTACTAATAATTTATTTAATTTTTTGTTTTGTACTGTGCGAGACTAATAAATACCTTTTCATTCTTTTTTACGCTTTAAAACATTCCAAAGGGCCTAAAAATATACTTTTCCTCGGTGAATATGTCATAGTTCTAATTGAAATTGAATGAAATTGCGGGCCTATAATGTTGTGTTTCAGAAACGACAATGAGGACATTAATTTAATTTTATACTTACAACGAACTATCTGCTACGACTGTGTCATAAAAAATAACTCTTCCTCTACACTAATATTATAAACAGGAAAGATTTGTATTTTTGTGTGTATGTTTGTAATGAATAAACTCAAAAACTACTGCACCGATTTCACCATTAGAAAGCTACATTCACCCTGAGTAACATAGGCATCCGTGCGAAGCCGGGACGGGCCGCTAGTCATTAAATAAAAATAATAAAACTAGTTTCTAAACTGTACACAAAAATATTTTTGCCAAATCAACAAGTAAGCATTTATAAAGTCATAATACTACAAACAAAATACATCGTGAACATGGTACATACAACAAAGAGTATTAATAAAAGGTTAGTATTTTCATAGAATTTATTTTAGAATTCCATGTTCATCTTTTAAACATTATACGAGTACGTTAATGTTGAAAGAAAAATATGAAATATGAGATAGCTTGGAGGCAATGCAGTATTTATAATATTGTTTTGCAAGCAATGTATGTTTGGTATCTTTTCAGACTTTTCTTAGTTTTAATATACAAGAAAGAAACACTGAACCACGGTCAAAGTAATTAAATATCTTAAGAAACACGTTTTTAATTTAAGATGTTCTTTCAGAACTAGTAAACAGCTTATTTAAAATAAAAACGAAAAGAAAGAAAATGTTTCACATTCCGTTGCTTAATGTCAGTTTTGAATGTTTTCATAAAAAAACGATCTTCTTTTAAATTTTCTATAGTAATTACTTATAGCCCTTGATAACAAAAAGCTAGTATTTTAAAAATCTTTCTACAATTTTTTTTTCTGCTAATTGTCGTCACATTTTCCAGTGGCCATTTACAGATAAAAAAATAAATTGGTTTGGTTGCTTGCTTTAAGCCTGAATCGGCTAAGTGCACAATTCAGGTAAAAATGTTATTGAGCATAAATGTATCTCTGTCAACCAAACTTGTAAAGGTACTAGGGTCAGCAGAACTGTCCTCTAAAGTTACTTAAGTGCGGTATTAATTCTGCAAGGAGCGAGGATTTCAGTACTTAGAAGGCACTTCAGAAATTCCCGACTGTTGTTGAGATTTTTTTCTTAAGTATATACTCGTAAGTGCCTAATACTAAGCCGGGTTCCTCGCTGTCGCACCTGAATCCTAGACAGTTGTTAGGAGTCAAAACCCTGAAAGTCGAACAAACTTGACTAACTTTTAGGCTTCTAGCAGTCTTTGAAACGGGTATCGTAGGCTATAAAGATGAGATATGCAGTCACTTCATAAAAGATTCGTGCATTCAGTTGCATTCGGGTTAGTCTGACAGTAGAGCTCAACCTGTTTGGCAAAAATCTAGGCAGAGATTGATTCACAGAGTAACAATGTCTTGCTAGATATTGATTAGATTTGAAATCAGTGCCGATTCATCATGATTTTTCATTGATACGCTACACACACACACACATACACACACAATCTGTCTGTGTGATTACATATAATCTATCTACTCAGACATGATAATAATAACCAAACGAGTACGACTCTTGTATGTTTTTCTTTCACCCCAGATCCTCATTTACCAGAAAATTACTTTTTGGCTTCAAAACATCGCAATAACATGCTATGTTAACAAGAAATAGGGGCGTTGTCAATCTTCATTCTTTATTATCTAGACCAGGGATTCCCAAAGTGGTCGATATCGACCCCTTGGGGTCGATATCGGTTTCCTAGGGGTCGACATAAACGAAAACTGATTATGGGGGTCGACGAGGTCTAAAAATCGACCCCTATTAAATTAACACAAGTTCTTATTTAAAACTTTCAAGATAGGTAGGTAGGTACTGTATTGTTTATGTTGTGTTACGTGTACTAAGAATAATTAATATTTATGTAGGAAATAGCATTGTTGTAGTAATATAAAGCCTCAAGTTCGTACAAGATGAAAAACTCGGCAAGTCAGTGTGGACAAGTTTGTGCAAGATAATGAGTTCGAGCGTACGTCTTTCAGGCGCGTTTTGACTTGCTCTCTATTTGACGCTTGCGCGATTTAACACGAACGAATTCATGATCAAGTTGCAAGTCCAAACATGTTCCTGATATTTTACTATTTAACGAGGTTGCACTTAGGTTGAAAGTTCATTTGCGTTTTGAAATTCGTTGGAGCTTGAACGATAATAACTCATATAAGTACTCATTTATTTCAAGAGATTACAAAGTTATTACATAGCTAAATTAAGTGAAGTAAAGTGACTGAAAAAGAATTTACAAAATGCTGAGCTCCCTACGCGAGTTAATAGCGTAACCACACAATATCTGCAGTTTATGAAAAATTAACAGGGTAAGTACCAAACAGTTTTTATCCGGCACAGCGCATACGCATTGCCCCACTGCACACTGTGTGATAGTGATCAGTTGAGCTATCTGTAGATTGTTTGCAACAGTTTGCAGTTGCCTCAGTTGTTTCAATTGTAAAAATTTACCAGTACATTTAACAGTTTATTAGGTATTGTTTTTAATTTAGGTACTTAGTTTCTTATTTTTTTATTTGCAGGATTACTGAGAGTTTTATGATGGCGGACACGAAAAAAAAATGCAGACAATACAGTTTGGACTACTTGAAGTTCGGATTTATTGCATCTCCATCAAATCAACACTTGCCGATGTGTCTCATATGTGAAAAAGTATTCAGTAACGATGCCATGAAGCCTTCAAAAATGGATGACCACTTATCGAGAGTACATGCTGACAAAAAAAGTAAGCCCTTGACATTTTTTCAAGCACTAAAAGAAAACCTAGACAAAAGGAACACAAAATAAATGAATGAATTTGAATTTGAAGGACATCCATAAGATCGATGTTTGCGTCATCATCTATTAAAGACGATGATGGTTTACGAGCGTCCTATAATATATCTTTACTAATAGCGAAGTCGGGGAAACCCCACACAATTGGAGAGCAGCTTATCTTACCAGCCATTGCGGAGGTCCTTAACAATGTATTGCACAAACCCGCACATGATATTTTAAAGAGAATACCTTTGAGCAATAACACCGTTCAGAGACGCATAGACGAGATGGGACGCGATGTGGAAAACATTTTATGCAAGTTCTTACAGACCAACAGATTCTCTCTCCAGTTGGACGAGTCTACATTACCCGGCAATGAAGCTCTGTTGTTAGGATATGTTCGATATATCAAAGATGAAAATATGTGCCAAGAACTGCTTTTTGCTACATATTTAGAGACTGATACCAGAGGAGAATCAATTTTTCAGGCCGTGGAACATTTTTTTACTGACAAAGCTATTCCATGGAAGAACATTGTTTCTGTTGCGACTGATGGTGCACCGTCTATGGTTGGTCGTCATCGTGGTTTTATAGCTCACTTAAAGCGACAACTGCCTGATGTACTGGTCATTCACTGCGTGATTCACAGGCAGCATTTAGTAGCAAAAAAGCTGAGTCCTAGATTGCATAAGTCTTTACAATATGTAATAAATGCTATCAACAAGATTCGAAGCAATTCTTTGAACTCTCGGTTATTTGCTCAGCTATGTGAGGAAAACGACGAAGTCTTTACTCGATTACTTCTTCACACTGAAGTTCGCTGGCTATCAAGAGGCTCTTGCTTAGAAAGATTTTCAGCCGTTTTTGAATCTGTGTTGGAGTTTTTACAAGAAAAAGATCCGAATTTGAAAGAAAATCTGAACAATTGTAAAACAGATATTTATTACTTGACTGATATCTTTGGAATGTTCAACAAAGTTAATTTGCAGCTGCAGGGTGACGATCTTAACTTGATTAAAACAAAATCAATAATATCGGCCTTCGTGGGTAAACTAATCCTTTATAAACAAAATTTAGGCAGAAAAGAATATTCGCAGTTTCTGCATTTGTCAAAATTACCAGAAACGCTTCAAGATGATGACATTTTATTATATGTCACTCACTTGGACGCATTACACAAGGATTTTACGGAGAGGTTTGAGGATCTTTTAAATTTACAAATTCCTCAATGGATAATAAATCCGTACAATACCACAGCCATAGAAGAAGCCAATGTGATAATGCAAGAAGAGTTGATTACCATCAGCACAGACGAAGAGCTTAAGCAGAAGTTCAACCAAGGCTATCAGAAGTTCTGGTTGCAACGCAACATTGAAACACAGTATCCTACATTGTGGAACATTGCTGAAAAATACCTTATCGCTTTTCCATCATCATACCTAGTTGAAAAAAGCTTCAGTGTGGTAACAAACTGAACTGTTTGAAAATCAACGAACGTGGAGATTTAAGGCTGCAACTCACCAATATTGAACCGGATGTAGCTAGATTGGTAGATAGTCACCAGGTTCATCCATCACACTGAATGTTTTATTTTCTCTTTGCGAATTAATACTTTTTTAAATATAATTTCCTACCTACTTAAAATTCTTTAAGTACCTAATTTGTAATAATCGTTATAAATTAAACTTGATATTTATTGATATGATAATTAAACTTGATATAATTGGTACCTTAGTACCTAGGTATTTTGTGTCAATAGGAAAAAACTAAAGATAGGCCCCCTTATTCATAATAGTCTGCTAACTTAAAGCATTGCTAATTCTCACTCTGTCTTCTTCTATTGACCTAAGTCAGAATGAAAAATAACACACTGTAGCAGCTGTTTTAAGTTAGCGGACCATTATGAATAAGGGGGTTGATCTTAAAAGTAGGTAATTTGGCCATGGGGGTCTGAGGTAACAGTTCATTTTGGAAAAGGGGTCACTTGTCCAAAATAGTTTGGGGATCCCTGATCTAGACTATGTTGATATGTTAATATTAAGATACATTTTCGTCTGAGGGTTACTTCAGTTTTTTAAAGGGTTGAATTTTATTTCGTTAAGAGTTCGTAGCTAAATACACCCGGCCAGCCGCCGGGTAGCCACCCGGTTCGATCTTTAGGTTAAGCCGCGCTTGCCTAGGTTGGTCCGTGGATGGGTGACCACCCTTTACATACCGAGTTTCCCCTATGCATCGGAAAGCACGTTAAGCCGTCGGTCCCGGCTGTTATTTCTAGATCTTTGACAATCGTTACAGGTACGAGTAGTCAGTGGTCCGAAAGTCTGACAACCAGTCTTACCGAGGGGTATCGTCGTATAATCGACCCCAACATAGTTGGTGAAAGGGTAAGCAGATGATGATGACTTTCGTTAAATACGTATTTAACAATGAAATAGACATCATATCTAAAAGAAACTGTACAATTTTATTTACAAAATTATATGACGCCTTTTATTCCTACAGGGTCAGGCATAATGTGTCTTCAGTACATCCACATTTTGGTTATGTTTAAATCACGTGCAATAGAGGGCGAGCCTATAACCATCAACAGGGCATCAGTCTTAACTCTGCATGGGTTTCTACTGAGGAAGTCCTTATGGAAAATCCGATGACACTTTATTGTAAGAATACATGGAATCGAAGCCAGAAACTCAAGCACAACAGTAGCGCTTGCGACTACTAGACTATACGGCTGCCAAATAGAATCAGTATTATTTTATTTTAAGCAGATACAAGATTGGCAAAAAAAAACCGTGTAAAAAACAATAGCTATTAAATCCAAAACTTTAATTTATATCAAATTACTTAAATCAAAACTTTCTACAAAAGTATTTCGTATTTCACAAATTACAGTTTTGAAAGTCGTCACGAATTCTAAAGTTTTACCTATACGCATTTTAATCAGACGAAAACAATTGTTTTAGCTAGCATTCAATTGTTATTTTATTGTTTGTTTTAGTGTCCTTGAAAGTTTTTATGTCTTTGGATACTAAACGTCTTCAAGGCGATCAAGACTGAACTCGAGTTTTTAAGTTGGAGTTGTTGGGTTGGTTGGATATGGAGGACTATGAAAACATCTATTGTACCAATTACCCATGTTTAAAAAAAAAACAATGTTTTGATTTGACGGTTCTGTTTCGGAAAACTGTCTACTTCTTACCCAAGTTAAGTAGAAATGCGGGTGGTCTTTTCTCCATACAACCGCTCTCGCCTGATTTCCTTCTGGTTTAGAGCTATGATTTTTAACAGTTAAATAAATATCAACCTCTTCTCCCTATGTTTTCCTTTTTGATAATACATGATCTGAATCAGCACTATTTTTTTTTACAAAATGATAAACAAGGCCAATTTGGGCCGCTGTCAACAGAGGCCTAGTGTACAAATTTAACAACTATTAACGAAAAAAGAAAAACATAAGGACTTGACACATTCAGTTTATAAAATATATTTTAAATTGTTGGAATATTGGAGGAGGAAATAGTCCCTCGAATCATAACTTTTTAACTGTCGGATCTATAGTTGTCCTTATCGCACCAATGTATAAAAAAAAAAATCAATCGCGCTCGTAGAGGGACAGCGATAGTTTCTTCAAATACCTACCGTATTTCCTCTTAAGATAACCCAAGATATTACTTAGGTCGTCAAGAAAAGTGAAACTTGAAACTGTTATACGGGGCCCCAATAGGAATGTTTTAAAAAAAAACACTTTTAACTACACAAAAGACATAGTTGTTAATTTGGCGTTCGACCTTGTTACAATTTCCGGCTAACACTACGTCAAAACTGGCAGACAAAACGATAATATGGAGATGGTACAGGTTCGGCGATCGAGAAGAGGCTGGCGCGTAGCATTGGGAAAAAATTATACGATTTTCAAAATGAGTGAGCGAGACAAAACTATTCAAATGTCATTGTCAACGAAACAGAAACATGATCATGGTAATGGGCAATTTAAATCTTTGGTCTAACTATTTATATGAAGAACGACTATATTACTGCTGACGAGGGCTACATTATCATTTTGTCTTAGGAATTTCCTACATTTCGAGTCTTCTAGTTATTTGGCTGTATCAAGAAGCAGGTCTGCGTGAGCGTGCATACGGAAAGCTGTGAAAGTATGTTGCGACCTGTATTCAGCGCACGTGATCGGTCTCGCTCTGAAATAAGCCTAAATACTGAAACTCAACCTCAGACAGGTAGTCTAAAAACCAAGCCCAAAATAGAGAACAATACTAGATTGATGGGTATACTAGAATGTATCTAGGCTTTTCTGTGAATTTTATGTTTCCTTCTAGCCGATATTCGTCCGCTGGGATTTGAAACAATACCCGTCTGAGTTAGTACAGTCACAAGCACCAAAACAGGATGGAACGAGATCCTTAACGAAGCCGTCAACTAAGCAATATGTACATCAAATTATGTAACTTTACGCAAAAATTATTGCTGTTAAATGACTTTTTTTTTGAGTTGAAAAATCACATACACCGTGGGACTCAATGTAACGCACTCAAAACATTGTGCTGATGGATGGCTTGAATAGGACGAGGGCTGTGGAGGTGTTTAAAGTAAAGACATGACGTTAAAAAATGTATTTAAAAAAAAGTTGTGAAGAACTTGGAAGTTTGACCCCCAATATCTCCGTGACTAGAAGGTATGGTCTAGAACAAAAAATAATCGCAATGACGGAAAGTACCAGTGCCTTTCGGCTTCGTTAAGTGTCTTGTTACACCCTATATGTACTACCTACTGTTCTGATTTAAACTTCATGTTGTTACGAACATAGTATTTTGGCACTCATACTTTTATGACAAAGATCCTATCTCTAAGTTACAATCGTAATTTCTCGCGAAAATTGCGTTTTTTTGGAAAATATATGCATATTGGTGCTCGTGACTGTACTATCAAACCTGTGATACCTGGCAAAAAAATATCCTTGTTTTCCTCTTCATAAATATGTGAAAGACGCCTGTATTTTGTTACTATTGGGTGTACTAACACGTGACGTATAATGTTCAATGTTCACAGGTGGGTAAAAGGGTGCTAGAAATCAGTTTCATATACTTTGTGACTGGAATAAGTAACTTTAAAAGTTATTTTGATCAAAAACGTCACAAACAGTCTGTGTTTCGTTGCACTATGTATACGTTTGTACCTATGTAACGTTAATATTTTCTAGAAAAGGTTTTATTTCAGTTGGTTTTCTCGGCTTCCACCTTAAATCCGCATCGTTATGACTGCGACCGAATTCGGTTGTTTATGTCGCTACCTATGTCGAGACTGCAAGTCTAGAATCTCGTGGTTTAATAATAACAGCCGTTCGGGTTGATCGTACGGTAAAGCCGCGCTTGCCTTGGTCGGTCCGTAGATGGGTAGCCACTTATTACATACCGAGTTTCCTCCGTGCTTCGGAAAGCACGTTAAGCCGTTGGTCTCGGCTATCATTTGTAGATCTTTGACAGTTGTTACATGTAAGTGGGCCGAAAATCTGCCTGGACAACCAGTCTTACCAAAAGATATCGTATTACCCAGTAATAACTGGGTTGCGGGGGTCAGATAGACAGTTGCTCCATGTAAAATACTGGTATTCAGCTGTGTTTGGCTAGACTGGAAACCGAGCCCAACATAGTTGCGAAAATGCTAGGCATTTATTGATGATGGTTTTTAGTTATTATTCATTGGCGTGAGGCCCTGAGCCAAAGTCACATTCTAAAGCAATAGGGATGATTCCAAAGTAAATAAATATGATTATATTTAGTCCGTCAGTTAGATTACCGAAAAATATGGGATGCGTATTTTTTGTTTTATCAAATAAATAAGAAATGACGAAGATAAAACGCATGAAATAATCGAAGTGGGAGCTTGTGACGTCACTTGTCGATAAAAACCGTACAAACAAGTGACGTCGCGCGAGTTTTCGACGCACAGTATCGTCTTATTTTTCAATATTTTTTTGGAAATCTATCTAAAGGACAAATTAGATTTTGATGGTCATCCTCTACTACAGTGATGGAAAAGTCTGAAATGTATTGCAAATGCGATTGCCAATCGCCTATTCCGTGATTAAAAACTGAATCCCTAACAAACACTACCTTTTAAGCAATTGATTGTACTCTAAAACATATGAACTCAAAACAACCCCTTACGTGACTAACTAACAATGAAACAAATAATTTATTATTCACGCACTCAGCTATAAGCAAGTTGAAGTCAACGTAACATTAACAGAAACATATCCATTATAATACTGAAGTGCCATGAGCGGTGTGTAAACACATTATTAGGGTATTGCTCTCAAGTCTATAGAGTTTTATTATATTTTGATGAAAATATTTTGGATTTAGGAAAGGAATGGACTGTTATATACAGAAATAGATAAAATAGGTAAACGTTTTCATGTTGTACTCATGACAAAATTAAAACCTTTTTCGTGATATAATTGGAAATAACGACGATCAGCTTTGGGATAAGCAAGTTCCCATGAGATTAATAACAAGTGATAGCTTCCAGTTCTAAAGTATGTATTGCTTAGTCTGCCTGTGGGTCGGCTTCCTGTCTAACTGGATGCAGTTGAGCACTAGTATTTTACATGGTGAGATAATCTGACCTCAGAAACCCAGTTACCGGCTGATGTGATACCCCTCGGTTGGACACTTTCAGGCTTATTGCTAACAACTGTCCTAGACCTAAAGGGTGTATTCCCGTTGACCTCACCGCCCGTGGCGGGAATTGATTAAAATAATTAAACATTGTTCCCGTTGATCCCACCGTATTTTTGAGTAATAAAATATTACTCAAAAACATTGAATGGGATCGAGTAGTGTAACTACAGTTGTGCTAGTTATGGGCACTAACCTTACGAACAGTACTAGGCGAGACGGTATTGTATAGCGGGCTGTATTTATTACTAGAAGATCGTACTTATTATACCCAGAATTATAAAAATACATACCTCCTTGAGCTCATGCCAGCCTGGTACTTTTTGGGAAACATGTGTCATATTATATGCCTCACTGGCAACACACGGGAACTTTTTTCCAGTTTGTCACCAGGGAAAATATACAAGACCGTGATCAGAGCTGTCTTACTGTATGGATCGGAATATTGGGGTCTTGGTATTTAACCTATTCACTAACTAGCCTCGGCAAGTAATGCTTAACCTTGAATATAGACCAGTGCGGTTGTTATTACTTATTAACTCAGCCACAATACTCTCAAATCTATCCCTAACATGATAAAGAAATCTCAGCAAATCATCATCAGCCTAGCCTTTTCCCAACTGTGGTGGGGTCGGCGTCCAGTATAATCGGATGCAGCTGAATACCAGTATTTTACATGGAGCGGCTGCCTATCTGAGCTCCACAATCCAGTTAGTACTAGGTTATACGATACCCGCTTCAGACTTTCGGGCCCAGTGACTACTTTAACTTCTCAACTGCCAAAAATCTACAAATGACAGCCGGGACCAACGGTGTAGGTACGTTCTTTCCGAGGCACGGAGGAAACTCAGTATGTAATGGGTGGTCACCCATCCATGGACCAACCTAGACAAGCACAGCATAACCTGAAGATTCACCCGACGGGCTATTTTTTTTTTTTTTAACCACGAGCTCCTCTATAAGAAATCTGAATAAATCTCAAAAACAAACAAAAGAATACTAAATTAGACGTAACGTCTTCAAAACATGACCTTTTCTCTCAACAGTCGCCATTTTATGGAGGCGTTAACACCTGCTCACGATTCTCTTTGCATTTTATTACCTTTTTACGAGAATTCAATTGAAGAATGAAATACTACTGGGAATCTTGACATTTACGTTTTTATGGCGTATCTCGATAAAAATGATGATGTGGGAAGCTACCTAAGTGTTTGATTTATTGGAAAGCAAATACATAAAGTTTAATATCTTTTGAAATTAGACCACCAGAATTATCAAGGGGTATAATGTTCCAGTGATTACCTACGGGACCGAAACGTGGTCGCTCACAATGGACCTCATTCGAAGGCTTAAAGTCACACAAAGGGCAATGGAGAGGGCTATGCTCGGAGTTTCCTTGCGTGATCGAATCAGAAATGAAGACATCCGCAAAAGAACCAAGGTGACCGACGTAGCCCGAAGAATTGCCAAACTGAAGTGGCAGTGGGCAGAGCACATTGCTCGCAGAACGGATGGCCGAAAAGTTCTGTAGTGGCGACCGCGAACTGGAAGACGTTGCGTTGGAAGGCCTCCCACTAGGTGGACCGATGACCTGGTGAAGGTTGCGGGGTATAACTTTTCAGGTTTCTGTTAAATACAGTATAATATATTTATTTATTTATTTAAACTTCATGTACAATAGTGGTACATAGGTGGACTTAATGCCATTAGGCATTCTCTACCAGTCAACCTATGGGTTCAATACGAAAACCCATCAACCAATATACCCATCATTATCTGCCTAGCCTTTTCCTATCTATGTTGGGGTCGGCTTCCAGTCTAACCGGATGCAGCTGAATACCAGTATATTTCAATGAGCATCTGCTTATCTGGCCTCCACAACCCAGTTAGGACTGGGTAATACAATACCCCTAGCTAAGACCCTTTCTTACGGAACAGTGACTGCCTGAAATAATTTTCAAAGATCTACAAATAACTGTCGAGACCAAAGGCTTTACGTGCAGCGACTATCTAAGTCACCTTCACAACCAAAGAGATCTGTGGAACATTATCATCATCATCATCATTTCAGCTGAAAGAAGTCCACTGCTGGTAAAGGCCTCCCCCAAGTGTCGCCACATTGACCGGTCCCGTGCGTCTCGCATCCAGCGCATCTCTGCAACCTTCACCAGGTCATCGCTCCATCTAGTAGAAGGCCTTCCAATGCAACGTCTTCCGGTCAACCGTCAACCATCAAACGGGTACAAATCCAGACTCCGTGGCTGCTACTAAGAAATTCCTTATGGAAAAACCCAATAGCACTGCTCGACTTATGAATCGAACCCAGGACCTCATGTTCAGCAGTTGCGCTTGCGACCACTAGACCAACGAGGCATTCTAAAATAATCTATTATATTTATGTTATGTAGACATTGTAGAATTTCATTTATCATCTTTCATTATTTTCTCCGAAATTAGATACCGCTTTCAATTCAACTATTAATTAAATTCTAAATTAAACTCCGCACAACCACCTTAATATCGTGCTTCAAACAAATTCCTCACAAAACCGTCGCAAATGAATGTTTAATCCAAATCCAAGCGTTGCATTGCAGTGTCTACACCGCAGTGTTTCGGTTGCAACTGAAAAGAAGATGGATGATCCTGAATGCATTAGGTATGAGTGCAAGGCCCTGAGAACAGGCTTTTGAATAGTGAAGTAATGGAAATGTTAGGGGTGAGAAATGGGCATATGAGGGGGAAGGTTTTGGGTGCGATGCAGTATGCTTATTGTGTTACTCATTTTGCGCTGGAGTTTCCGAAATCTGTGTACGTCTTTAGCGTTGCTAGTTTTATTTGTTAGCTCTGTCTTTTGTGATCATTACATCCACAACATATCACACTCGTATCTATAGTCAAGTTAAATTACTGTAGTTACTTGTTGTTATGCAAACATTTTTTTTGCACTAGACAAGAATTGAAATGAAGTAAGAACCGTCAAAGGAAGCAAAGCTAAGAATTCTAACTTTTGACAGTTATAACTTTAAGCAATTAATAACCTACATAATAAAAATCGTATGTTACTTATTGACTTTTATTCAAGTAAACACTTAGACTTGTCTATAATACTGCTGTAAGATTCTTCTTTAGATCATCGCACTAGAGTAGAAAGAGGACGAGTAGAGATGCTGGCACTCAACGTTATTTTATTATTGCACTAGCTGTTGCCTGCGACTTCGCCCGCGTTTTGGTCGGAAATTACCCCACGGGCACGGCATAAATATAGCCTATGGCAATTGGGGATAATGTAGCTAGCAATAACTTTATCTAAATCAACATTGCAATACGCCGTACAATTATGTGTTAACCAAAGAAGATTCCACAATGTGATGGAAACACAATGAAAGTCATTAAGAAACAAGATGGAGAAAAACACCTACTCCATCTTTATTGAATTAACTTGAGCTTTCTTATTGCAAAACAGTATTTACCAAGCAAAGTGCTTATTTTAATCACAGAAATAGTTCTCAAAGCAAGCGAACCTTTAGTCACTGTCACACAAAGCTTTCACAGTTTTATTAAAAGAGGTTTAATCTAGGTAGTGACTGCAAACTCCTCTGTTTAAATCTTCAAATTACTTTGGAAGATATTATGCATTCACTTTATGAGAATAAGTAGGTAAATCTTATACTTACATAGCGTGAGAAGGTTATGAGCACAGATATACAGGCTGTTGCTTTACATCCTGGTCCAATTCAAGGAGGTATCTATACTAATGATTCTCGACCCGAATCACTACATAGTATAAAACAAAGTCGCTTCCCGCTGTCAGTCTTTATGTATGCTTAGATCTTTAAAAGTACGCAACGGATTTTAATCCGGTTTTTTTAATAGATAAAGTGATTCAAGAGAAAGGTTTATATGTATATCATTGGGTCGCTAGTCTATAATAAAAAGGGTAGGTACTTTTTAAATTATTTTTTACGGAAACAGTACCAGTTTCCATACTGTCCATGATTATACTGTGGAATAAACGTTTGCGTTTGTGTGTGTGACGGAGCGTTTATAGGGCTAGGGACAGACGGGCTGCGTTTTAATACGGGTGGTTTACACTTACCGATATCCGTGAAAAAAAAAACACCTACCTTTTTTAATATCAATTCGTTTCTTTTAATTTGACCAGAATGCAAAGCGACAATCTGTAGACAGTGTGACCTGTGTGTGTGACAGATAACGCAAGAGCATCTATTTTCCGTGCCGACTTCTGCAGCAAGCTAATTTTTTTAAAACAACAAAGTTACATCTCAAGAACGTAGTTCTAGACATTTAAAGAACAAAAACGTAGTCTGTTTTGTATAGTAACTTGTTTTATATAGTAACTAAATAGTGCCTATAACGTCATAGTAGATAGTCAAAAAATGACACGCAACTTGGTTTTCATCGTCGTAATACTTGCGTTATCTAAGTATATCTATATCTGTGGTAATGAGAGGTTACTTGCAATCTGGATTGTATCATTAGTATTCTTGTTAAATATTTCAGCTGAGATTAATTGCTATATGTGGCTGAGATCTTTGAAACCATTTTCCAGCATAAAATACTAATACAAAATTAATTTTAAGCAAAGGCTTTAAATTAAGTGTCAACAGCCAGTCTTGACAATGGTTATCGTCAGATCAGATAGACAGCTCCATGTAAATATACAAAATAGGTACATTTAAAGACGTTATGTATAGCAAGAACTAGACTTACCATGGTGTATCGTAATACTAAGTAACTTGTTAGTGAAGTCACTTCTATAAAATACTAGTAAATAGCTAGGTCCAGTTAGACTGGAAGCCAACCCTAACATAGTTAAGAAAAGGCTAGGTATGATATAGCAACATCCTTTTTATTCTTAAATAATTGTACAATTATTTAAGTGATACAGAATGTATTTTAATTTATTTATTAGCCATCTGCGTACCTCCCACTGCAGGCAAAGGCCTCCTTTCCCTCCTTCCGCTTATCCCTGTCCAGTGCTGTTATACTCCAATTCTTGAGAAAGGAGACGAGTTCGTCCAAAAATAAAAAAAATATTTAAAAAAATCTCCTCCTGGGCCTGCCGCGTTGCCGTTTGCTGCCGGTTGGGAGCCACTGTGTGGTTGCTTCAGCTTTAGCCTATAGCTGCTCCGGCAAGCGACAGATGTGGCCAGCCCAGTTCCAGTTAATATATTTTAAAACATTTAAAAAAAGACAGCATAGTTACAGCCTATAATTATCCAGGCTGTAACAATGTATGACAATGTCGAAACTTTAATGGAATATTATTTACACAGTACAATTTCATAGCTCACCTGTTTTACACTGAAATCAGAATTGAACAATGTGAAATGAGTACTTATGTAAACCCATTTATCTACCTAAATAATAGACGCCAAAACGAGTTCTAGATAACCCGACAGATTTCCCAGATTTTCATGAAATCTCTCACACATAACGCTCGTAATTATAAAGGTTTCAGTTTTCAGACAGATTGCTGTTTGTAACTGCTATTCATTCTCAGAAATTAACTAATGAGCGTTTTATCTTTTAGATGATATGGGAGTTTAGTGGGTGTTAAATATGAATTGTTTTGAAATCGTAATGTGTAATGGTCCCCCTCTGAAAGCTTTTTGGTAATTGGGCGAATTTGAACCAAAATCACATGAATTAAGTCCGATGTTTTTAATTCCAGGACTTAATTTAGTAGAAAAATACTAACTCATTTTAAATTAAATCAAATTAGTTCACTCATTTGAGTCGGTTTCATCATACACTACATCGACTAGACTATCTTTATAGGTCCATGCCATAATCATTTGCTAAGCAATTTAAGTGCAGGACAGGTCATGATGATAGTCATCATCTCATCTGCCTAGACATTCCAGCTATGTTGGGGTTGGCTTCCAGTTTAACCAGATGCAAATAATTCCCAGTATTTCACATGGAACGACTGTCTATCTAACCTGCACAAGCCAGGTAGAACTGGGTAATACGATACACCTAACTAAAATTGTTTTTTTTTCGGACCACCTGTAATGTCCTTCAAAGATCTACAAATGACAGCCGGGACCAAAGGCTTGTGTCCCCCCATCCACGAACAGAATTTAGCAAGTGCGGCTTAACCTTCAAATCGACTAGTGCGGCTGTTATTTTTTGACCACGAGGGAGGTCAAGCTTATAGTAAAAGCGACAACACACATGGTTCAGTTTCGCTTGATACTTCACATTATACCATAAATCAGCTAAATATTGAATGTACGGTAAATTCGGGATACCGAGACGGACTTTCGCCGATATAAAATCCAAGCTACGTAAGCATCTTATGACTAAAAGCTCGTATCTGAATAAGTATAATAACAGAAGATATCCCCCGCTTTCCGAAGCGCATATGCTAAGCGCTTACGAGCAGATTTTATAAATAGGACGTAGAATTTGAATGCAATTCATAATCTTATTAGAATAGCGATTCTATTCAGCTGGGAGGAGGAAAACGGGTATATCTCGGTAGTGGCATCGAGTAGTTAAAGTGCAGAAGGCGAACGTATTTGAATGGAAAGAAAATTTTCTCGTTTGACCACAATGTTTTAATTCTAGCAACAATTATGAATCAATTCAAAAACAGTCTGTATTTTGAACATGCTTCACTAAAATAATTATATAATGAAAATCATGAATGCACCGAGATGCTTTAAGATTTTGAAGACAGAAAAAGTATAAATACTACATGATTTTACGCAGAGCTCGTCGCGTGCTACGCCGCCGTTAGCTCAATGAGTTATTAAGCTGGATATTATATTTGTCAAGTTCGAATGAAAGTTAATTGTGTTTCTTTTATATTGTCTTCTGTAATAATGTCGTCACCTGATACTACATCATATATTCGATTTGTTCAGTAAATAAAGATAATGCCTATCATATACACCAACCTGCAGATAGCCAACTTTCATTTTATTCAATAAACACTTGTTGGCACCAAGTCTACCTTCTGCATCTTTTAATTATTGTGAGGTATTATTACTTAAGCAGCTGCAGGATTTAATTCAATAGTAATGGCGGGGATTCTTGGTTCCAATTTAAGGTAAGAATTTATTGAAATTGTGGATTAAACAGTGACTGAGCAGAGACAAAAGCATAAATCTGTCTAGTCGGGGCTTATGCTGTAATCTGCATTCTGAAGTATTAAAATGAAAAATAAGTAGATCGATTTTGTAGTTTGCTTCTGAATTGTGTGTTTTATTTATTCAGTACTTGTTGTTGCTGTTGTGATAACCTAGTGGTGTGATAGCATAGGTCTCGAGTTCGAACCCTAGACACGCACATCTGATTTTTCGGATTCATGTGCGCGTTGTATATTTATCACTTGCATCGGTGAAGGAAAACATCGTGAGGAAACCAGCATGCCTGAGAAATATTTCTCGATGGCATGTAAACCCAAGTGAGAGGCACATGGGCGGCATGAAAACTGTGACACCAGGTTAGGGACCAACCACACGAAAAAAAAAACAGTACTTGTCGGTAATAAGTATTTTCGATTGAAATGAGTTATTGATTTTTGAAGCCAGTCTTACCAAGGGGTACACTGGGTGTTGGAGGTCAGATAAGCAGCCGTTTCATCTATACTTATAAAGATGTAAATTTTGTAAGTTTTCATGTAAGAGGTAATTTCTGTAACTACTCATCCGATTTCAAACAATCTTTTACTGATGTTGATGATGATACTAAAGCTGACTGCCTGGTTGCTCGAGTTGTCGCAAGCGTGACTGCTGAGCTTGAGGCCCTTGGTTCAATTCCCGGGTCGGGCAAAGTGCTATTGGATTTTTACATCAGGAATTTCTCAGGAGCAGCCACGGAATCGGGATTGGTGCCCGGTTGATGACAATAGGCTCGCCGCCAATTACATGGGACTTAACAAAACTGGCGAAATGTAGGTGTACTATTAGGTACACCCCTTCGTTAAGATCGGGTCGAGGTGGGATCTATCGGGTCGGCGGGTCGGGTAGGTCTATCCCTATGAGGATTACAGGCGTGATTTTTCACTGTTGGAAAGCTAACATTATTGCCGAGTGCCTTATAATGAGTTTTTCACGCAGGAAAAGTCGTGGGTGGTGGGCCAGTGTTGCTATGAAAGCTAACCTCAACGTAGATGGGAAAAGGCTAGGCAGATGATGATAAATACTTTGACTGGAATAGGCGGGTCAAGTAGCAATGTTGACAACTGGAATTTCCACAGAATGAAGAGCGCGATTTTATTGGCGCTGTCAGTTGTCATCTCTTAGTTGCCACGGCTTATTTGAATTAATTATTTTAATTGTCTTTTTTGTTTTTACTGTGGACACTTTTAATGTGCACATCTTGCTACATCGTTCTCACATAGTGTACCATCTCAACATGAATGATGTAACCAAGGTTTTGTAACAATATGCTGATTTAAAAGAGTGCCCATGGGGTTTCTTGCCCGTTCTTCTCCATAGAGATTTACGCTAGGGAATGGGCAACTACAGTACTTTCACAGTTTTTATGCCTTGTGACTGGGACTGAAGGTACATTTCATTGTTATCTTTGTTTCGACAATTCAAAAGTGCCTGTAACTGGCCTACTTGAAATAAATGCTTTGATTTTGTTTTTTTTCTTGCTTTAACTAAAAAGAACCACAAGAAACTTATATATATATAACATTTTCTATATAAACTGTATTACTTTTTTAACCCTTTCTATCTGATTTACGACGGTCCTCGAAGCCCAGCCCAGACCACGATAGAACCGCTAGAATAAATGGATACTATCAAAAAAACTTTTATTTATTGCAGTTATTATTATAAATGGCAATTTGTCTTATTTCTGATTTATGTTTTTGAATTACATTGCATACTATTTATTGAACATGTTTTAACATTATACCTGAAGCATTTAGCAGAGATGTATCTTATAGGTACACCCATATTTCGCCAGCTGTTATGTTTAAGTACCATGTAACTGGGGCGAGCCCGTAGACATCAGCCGGGCACAACTTCAGGTTGTTACTGAGATTTGCCTAACGGAAAACCTAATAACCACCTGCTAAGCGAACAGAAGGCTTCATGCTTAGCAGAACCGCGTATGACCACATTTCTGGCAATTTTTTTTTTTGAGTTTTCCCTCAGAAATTTCCTAGTAATAGTCTGGTGTTTGAAATGCAATAGAATTACACCCCCGTGCTTTGGAAGTCATGTTATTGGTCCTAATTCCAGTGTGGGAAAGAGATGGCTACTCGACCTGTATAGCTCTGTCTCTTTCTCACACTGGAATAACTCCTGCTTTAAGACGTCATAGTTACCCTCCTGATCTCTCCCCGGCCATCTTGGATTGCCGTCCCATCGAACTATGAGAAATCAAGAAGAATGAGTGCTCCTGTCTGCGCAGACACTTGTGCACTATCTATTCTATACTCCGTTGAAATTGACTACGGTCAACTACAGTGTTCGAAATTCGGCCGGGATAATATTATGTATTCTTGTGAACGCGATGACCTTGATTTTAAGGTCTCGCCTCTCATGCACGAGGTTATGTGTTCAAATCCGAGCAAGCGCCAATTTGCCTTTTTCAATTCATAAGTACTTTCTAAGTTTATCTTGGACATCACAGACATCGGTGAATAAAAACATCGTGAGGAAACCTGGACTTAACAATTAATATGAAACCACCATATCACCAGCCCGTATTGAGCAGGCGTGGTGATAAATGCTGACTGCTCGTGCCTTCTCTGTATGCGAAGAGGCCTTTGCCCAGCAGTGGCACAGTAATAGGCTGGTACATTGCTAGTAATAGAAAACTATAGTATGAAAAATATAAATTTCAAAAGAATGGTAATAATATTCCTTCAGGTTGAAAGTAGCTCTGTTTTATATCACGTACGAGTGCTTTTTGGCACAACCTCTTTTACGTCTGTCTTTCATATTATTTGAGTCTGAATTTTATGTTACGCTGCTGAAAAATGTATTGGGTTTGTTTTAGGTTATTTATTTCTATTTTTACTGAAATAGAAATGGATTTAGGAGTGTTAAAATAAAAAAAAATATTTTAAATAATATGCATTTTGCATATTATTGAGGATAGAGAATACCTACGGCACCTCTAGATATTTTTATAGAACAAAGGTCATAGTGGACCCAACCCGTATCAAAAACCTACATAGAATGTTTGTTTTGTGCGTGAAATTAATAATAACGTAATACGGACTCAAATCTTCATAAGCAAAGCCATACAATAATAAGGCCTCGTTGAAAGAACCTATAGCCTAAACTTCCCAAAGTCATGTATCGTTTATGTTTACTCAAATTCGTAGATATTTTATTATAATGATCTTCTACACCAACCGTATCGGTTTAAGTTATCCGATATTCGCATTCGATAACATTGACATTCGTATGTCAGACGCACTACATCGTTAGTGTCATATCTTATTTTTTTTATGAATACGAGTATACACCACATTCGATACGCTTACTCACTGTTTTCTTGTGATATCAGAATACTGAACTTTTTCACAAAGCATAAACTTTTATTATTAAAGATAACACTGAAGAACACACATTATAACGTAGCTTTTTTCTAAATTATACCTCTTTTATCGATAATTGCTATAGATTTAACCAATAATTTATTTGTATTGACGAAAACCGCACTTGTGTAAGGGTCTAGAAAAACTGACATTATGTCAACGGCAAAGATAGAAAAGTCAAAAATAAATCGGACTGTCTACCGAAAAGCTTTATGAAATATCTTGTTGAAATTCATTGAAGAAATACGAATGCTTTGAGAGCGATTCCCACTTGTTTTCCTGCAGTAAACCTCAATCATCCAAAAAATACAAGTTTATCCCCCATTAACAAAATTACCATACCTACACAAACCAAAAGGGCAAATCAAATCAGTGGGGAAAAATCAACGTAATATATAAAATGTACCAAAACCTCTTATAAATATTTGATCAGTGACTGGGCTCATCCGATTTTATTCCGCTTATCGCCGGAAAATAAATGTGTGACCGGTCTCCGGTACGTATTATTTGGAAAAGGGTAAAACTTGTCAAATACTGTGGGCATAGAATAGAATAGAATACTCTTTATTATGTACACCATAAAAATTACAGATACAAATGTAAACATTATAAAAGGGGTGACACAATGGGCGGTCTTATCGCTAAAAGCGATCTTTTAAAGACAACCTTTGGATGGATTTAAGGGGGAAGGAGAGACAATACTGCAGGTAGCCTGTGTGTGGTGGTGTGGTGGGCATACTGAAGTGAAGCCATTCATAAAACAGAATATTGCTTCACAAGCAATGATACTCGTAGAATGGTCATTCACAATTAACAATCTCAAGTTTTTTTTTTTAAATTCAAATAGCTGCTTGGACATAAGACAAACAGTTTTTTTTATGTGTTACCTTCTTTGTATCGGGTGTCCTAACCTTTACACAAAATTTGAATTTTCCAACATTTGTGTGGTACAGGGTAGGCAACCAACGGCGGCGACCTCTCGCGTCCGGCCTTGGTTCATTCCATGGTCCGGAGCGAGACGGAATGGGACGCAGTCGCCTCCTTCTGCGAAGCAGTCATGCTAGCGAAGGAGGCGGCGGAACGTGAGAGGGAGAGAGCCTCACGTCCCAGCCGCCGCGGGAGACGCACCGGGCGTCGGGGGCCACGTGGTGGCCCCCGGCCACCGTAGGCGCGGGCTTGTGGACGGCGAGCTATGGGCTAGCTCGCCGTCCGTCCGTCTTTTGACGACAGGCCGTGTCGACGGCGCGTTCGTGTTCCACGCGCGCCTCAAAGAGATGTCAGCAACAGGAAGAGGTCCGCAAGGGCTGATGCCTGCCGGGGCTGCGGGACTGTTCGAAAGAGATACCGTGGCCCCGGAACACAAAGGGCGATGAAGGAACATGGATGGGTTTTAGTCAGTAAAAGTCTGACGCTCCCTCCTGTTCAGCCCAGAGCGGGAGGAGTCATTTGATGATTTCCCATCCGAAAAAAAAAAAAAAAAAAAAGGGTAGGCAACCAAAATAAATACAGTTCGACAGCTGATAGTTTAGGGTTGATATAAATGGAGCACTGCACGAGAGAACAACGCCATACAGCCCGTGGAACAATTCAACAACTGCATAAGATTTTTCTTGTTGTGTACTGTTTCGTTTTGGTGATCAGATTTGGCCCCCTAGATCATGTGAATCAAGACCACTAGATTTATACAAGCTCATAACTACGTGCATTGCATTGATGGAGGAGATTCAACACTGCTTCAACGGGATTCAGCCACATTTATGTATAAGGGTCATGGAAGACGACCGAATAGTGCGTATGTGTCAGCAAAGCCGTGGTGGAGTCTGTTTGCCCGATGTGGTATCCCAGTCTCTATTCAGTCTACTTTAGATATCATTAAATTCAATAGAGATGATTGCTGAGTAAAAAAATATGATTCTATTTAGTCCGTCAGTTAGATTATCGAAAAATATTGGTTAAGTATTTTTTGTTTTATCAAATCAATAAAAAATTACGAAGATATAATCTATTAAATAATCGAAGTGGGGGCTTGTGGCGTCGCTTGTACGTAAAAAGTGTACATACAAGTGACGTCACGCGAGTTCTCGACGCACTGAATCGTCTCTATTTTTTGTTTACGTGAAAACAGAAAAAATACTTATCAAATATTTTTTGGAAATCTATCTGACGGACTAATTAGTTTTTTTTTATTCATCTACCCTAATAAACATAAACTAAAAAACAAACTGTGTTTTCCATTTAAGATTTGAAAATGTTGCTTAAATAGGACATCCGTGGAATTTCAGTAGCTATATTTTGTCAGCCCTCTCTTTCCAACATTGTTTCCTTTTCAGTAAGCAATAGTCTGAGCAAAAAAATGTTGACCTAGTCTACGCCCAGCCTATCTGAATACCTATGTCCAATGTCACTCAATTGTGACCAGACGGTCGGATGTTAAGGTATTTTTGTTTTGTTAACATTTTTAAAACAGCGTGTTCTGGACATTTTATTGAAGGTCAAATATCGTGGCTTATTTTGTTTTGTTCGTTAAATTCGCAGGAATTTAAAAACTTTTGGGTATATTTATTCTGGTTTACATTTTATATTTAGGTCGGCAGTAATTTATGTGTACTTTAGTGGAAAATACTACGTTGTTTATGTCAGACCTTTTTTTTCATCCGTCTGGTAGGCGTAGCGTTTTTTATAAGTTATTCACAAACTTTTGATGGGTCTACCTACATCATCCACAACGCTACTCAAAAATAGCGTATTTCAGACTCAAATGCCCAACGAGTAGTCAGAATGCACAAATCAATGGTCACAGCAATGACTTTTGAGTAGTGTCGTACACAACGGCATGGAAACTTCACGCTCAAACGACAGGAGTATGCGGCAAAATCAAAAGAAGTTCCTTAGAGCACGCCACGAGTCACCGTATAGGGATATGAAGAAAAGGGTGTTCGGTTCTTTATCAAAGAGTGTTGTTTCTGATAGGATCTGTTATTGTCACGATTTCCTACATAAAGGGTGTAACAAGACCCTTAACGAAGCCTAAAGACACTTGTTCTCCCCATCATTGCGATATTTTTTTTGTTCTAGACCATACCTGGGAACCTCTAGTTCCGGAGATATTGGGGGTCAAAGTTCCAATTTTTTCACAAGTTTTTTTTTTAAATACTCCCTTTTAATGTACGATTTTTATTTTAATCACCTCTACGACTCTTATAATATGCAATCCCTCCATCAGCACAATGTTTTGAGTGCGTTACATTGAGTCCTATCGTAAAACGTATTTTTTAACCCCAAAAAAAAAAGTCGTTTCCCAGCAATAATTTTTGCGTAAGGTTACTTAGTTTGATGTACATAATGCATAAGGCTTCGTGAAGGGTCCTGTTACACCCTGTATTCTTAAGTCGCGTATAACTTTAAAAGCGAGATTCAGTATTTTGATAAGTACTTTCTTTGTGGTGGTATATAGATATCTTTTTGTGCTGTCCGTTACAAATTTACAACCTTATTGCGACATGACTTGCGGAGCGTCGGGACTCTGCGAAGAAAACGAGCCGCGCTTCGCCCGAGGTCGTGAACGGGGTAGTAAGCTACAAACATATCGCTCTTTTATCTATGTCGTAGTAAACTAAATACCCAATGTACTTAGTGTACGAAATAGCCCAATACCAAGCAGAGAGCGGATTATGAAACTAAATTAATCGCATCATTTGTCATAGTTTTGGCCCATGCATTGGCCTATTATTTATTTCAGTTCATGGCCAAAATACTGACATAAAGTTACTGGGAAAGGCAAAGACTACTAAGGTTCATTACGTAAATTCAACTGTATGATTGCGTAGGCATTCATAGTTTGACTGATGAGGCACACAATATTGAATTGAAACAAGAATAAAATTGTGCATATTTATTAAAAACACTTTCACAGATATTTACCCGTGAATGCAACACAACAGAAGTAGTCTTTACAAATAGGTCAGGAATACCAAGAGGCGAGCGGATCGGAATGAAGACGTGAGGGAATCAACCAATCACATTCATTAAAATCCACATTGCGTCGTCACACCTGTAATTGGTTAAATCTCGCACGTCTCCGTCGCGGTGGACACCGTGCCTTATTGTAACATCGATCATCAAAAAGAAGAAAATTCTCTGAAAAGATCTCAAACAATTGACCAGCGCTGGTGCGCTTGCTACTGTACGTGAAGCGAGTTTATGAGTACGGATACGTTTACCTTAGTTGTGTGAAACCGACCTCCAAAGGCTTCTGTGCCGGTCCGTTTTGCGGTATTTGTCGTAAATATATTATTACCTACATGATAGCGTACTTACAATTGCTCTCAAGTTTGACAGAACAAAAATCATTGTAACGTCTTGATTGGCATCTCGATAAAAACGAATTCATTGAAATTAAATGAAACATAAAATACACGCCTTTATTTTCCTAAAGGGTAAGCAGAATATGATGTTCTTAGAAAGTTATTGTGGTTGTGCGTCAATTTGTGATGTATGATTTTCTGCATAATATTTACCAAAATTTTGATTGTTGTGTATGATATAATCGATTCATTCAAAAGAACACTGAAATCACCACGCCCGAATTATTTCCAAAACATTCAGCCTTCTTTTGTTAAAATATTCAATAGTATCTATCTATCTAAACTATCGACAATAAGGTATATTAAAGGTAATAAAAGAAAATCTATCAGTATCTAATGCAAGACTTTCTGAATCAATTTGATTGTTCAACTAGCAAATGAAATAGATAGTGAGTGCTATTCAGCTACCAAGGCCTCAAAACAATAAAGTGTCACAGATAAAGAATATTCTTCTCTCTTTATTATCTCTCTTCCTCTATATTTCAAAAGTCTGGCCGCATATATTCTAGACCTACACAGATTTGAATGTGAATTAAGTTTTTGTGGCCTTATCTTTTGGTTCCATTTCCATTGCTTTGTCTTTTTAAATCTTTTATTTTATTTGCACAACAATGCTGGAGTGGTTTATGAATATACAAAGCAGGGCATATTTAGTGATTTGATAAGATTACGGCCATCCCACCCATTTCTCTGGGGTATCTTTACAGTCAAGTATAATAATGATGACAAATTGCAAAACGCATTTTTTTTTTTTTTTTTAATAATGTCTTTTGCAAACCAAGCTGACTGCACAATGGACTGGTTGTGGACTGCGGACTTTGACAAAAATTTCTGTACATTGTCTGCCAAAGTCCGATTTCCGCAGTCCAGTTCGTTCGGTATATGACCGCACCTTGACAAATAACTCACAGAGAGCTTTTTTGTTTCCCTTTATTGTTTTGGGGGTTTTTATCCACAACCCCATTGTATATGAAACCTAAATATAATTCACTTTACTAAATCCAGAACCCATTGAATATTAAACCTAAATATAATTCACTGTACTAAATGGAATACTGCTACACACTATTAACTATCTTATAAAACAAGCTCATTTATCCATCGCAGTATATTGCAATCGACATCTTCTTCGTTCGTCGACCGCATCCACATTAGTCTTGTCTAGGTAGGGTTGCTCCATCACCGAGGAGAGCTGCTACACACTATACTAAACTTTCACTACAGTACTACTACATTTTATTATTTAGATTGGAGTTTAAGTTTAATTTTTGGAATATAAAAAAAACAAGCAGAGAGATCTTGTACGGTCGAACTCTTAAAACAAGACAGTAAGATGTGAATAGGCTGGCTTAATTATTATAAGCTCTTATTTAACTTGCCTTGTTAGTTATCTAATGGTCAAATCCAGCAACTGAATTGCAAACCAGTTCCCCCCAACCGATTGAGCTGAAATTTTGGACACACCTTTGGTCCTGGTGACAATACATTTTTATTATGACACACATGACTTGATCATGCAGCCAGAATCGCCTCCTCACAGGAAATCTCCTCAACGGTTCGCACGGCACAGACACGAAACTTAGTATACACGTTCAATCTTGATAAACCTAATTTTCTAATAAAAGAAAGTTCAAAATAAAAAGTTTAATTTATTTCATTTTTGCCTCAATAATTTTCATAAAAGTAATTAAACCTCCAATTTACAACGTAAAACAGAACATTACAAATCCACCTAGTATTAGATTTACCTAAAACAAACTTCAAACGTTAGCCTAGCCTGGATCCAATCAACAACCGCAGTCTATCCGTGTGAGCGCTAGACTTATGTACCGTAAGCTAAATAGACTGTTATACAGAAACACCTCTGATTTCCAAACGTGAATTCGTCGATTTAGTATCTTACGGCTTTTAGCATTTCAAATTTCGACCTTGTAGTTTGCATTGGTTGGCCAAATATTTGATGATGATGAAGGAATTTGCTGCGTAAAAATCATAATCATCTGCCTAGCCTTTTCCCAACGATGTTGGTGTCGGCTTCTAGTCTCACCAGATGCAGCTGAATACCAATATTTTACATGGAGCGACTGCCTATCTGACCTCTACAGCCCAGTAAGTACTGGGTAATACGATACCCCTTGGTAAGACTGGTTGTCAGACTTTCGCGTCACTAACTACCTGAAACGACTGTCAAAGATCTACAAATGACAGTCGGGACCAACGGCTTAACGTACTTTCCGAGGCACGCAGGAAACTCGGTTTGGAATGGGTGGTCACCCATTCAAATACCAACCTAGGCATGCACGGCTTAACCTAAAATTCCTATAATCTTCTTCTTCTTCGTATCGCTGGCACAACAAATGTTATATTTTGTTAGCTCAAAACTTCGCCAATTACCCCGCGTCGTCGGTGGCAGAGCAGAGGTCACTTCGGCTACATGTTTTTGGGCTAAGAGGGCAGTATTGGAGGTGGAGCATAGTTTGTGATACAGCTCCACAACCACACCCCGCTGCTGTTTCTTTGGAGTAACCCCATTTGACGAGTTTGGAGTTACATCTACCCACTTGAGTCCACAGACGGTTCAACGACTTCCAGGTGGACCACGGAAGGTTAGACCCTGCAGGAAGATGCTCAATTGGGTTAAATAGTGAGTAACTCCTAATAATAATAATACTACCGAATAGCCGGACACCTCCCCATAAGATACAGGCCTAGCCTAGTTTAGATCTGAACTTATTGTACTAATCTCACTATGCTACATTACGAACTTCATTCTGTATACATACAGTGCAATGTAGCTGAACTTCAGTGGTAGTAAAATTATTTATTTATTTTGTTGCGTTAAGCTCCTAATGACAATATCAAAATGCTTGCTATTCATAGCCCTTAAACATGGTTTATTGGTGCTGATCGAGTTCAGTTTCACCGGTAAAATTCGACCTTAGCCGACCCCGAACCTTATTTTAGGTAGCCAATTACTTTTAAGTCTAGTTGTAAATGTTCCATCATCAAGAACTACATAAATTCAGATTCTGAATTGATGTAGTTTTTATTTTTCTTAAATTACACCTGAAACTTAAACAATTGCCGTTCCGAATCAGCAACAAACCTCAAAGCTACCACCATTCCTAATTGCAAAAACCCGTTCCGGACCATAAACCCGATTTAACTACAATTACTGCTCATTAAATAAGTAGTTAGTTCCGCCAGTAACCACCATTATCAGGTAACGTTAACCACTGCTTTAATGGGAAAAGAAATTCTACCCCTATTAGTAGAATTATAGTGCTTTTACGGTACTACAAGATTCAGATTCCAATGTTCAATGCCGCGAGGGGAAATTGTATCTTATTACCATTGGCTACGTATGAATTTGCGTTAGGTAAAGATAAAATGCCTTGCCGTGCCGTACCCGGTGTGCGCTAGCCTTAAGAGGGCCCTTCCCGGCGCGTCTATCGTCAACGCTAGCATGGTCGAAAAGCTTGTTGTTTCATCCAGAGCCTCAGCGACTATATTCTTTCAATTCCCCGGTCTTACCCCGCCCCGACCCCGTACATCTCGTCTCCCGCGCACCTCATACCGCCTAAAGCGATGACATTGAACGAAAAATAGTGTTCGAAAATTTCTTAAACTTGTTCCATGAAATACGTGTTTTTGAATAAGTCTTACAAGTATGTGAAATCAATATTTGTCATTAAGAATCTCCATTACATGTGCAAGGTTTCTATCGTAATGTTTTCTTTACTTTTAGAGTTTATGGGTACGGTATGAACGGCCAAAGTTCAGGTAAAATTTGTGCAAAACTGCCATTTTTGGAGGCTTATACTGAATTTGTTTCTACATTTTTTTTTATTTTTTGCTACTATAGAAACCTATATATAGTGCACAAAATACTTAATAGTTCAAAAAAATCAAAGATAGATGTGTAACAACTGCATAATCGCGTACGAGCGTTTGTATGAAAAGTATGACGGGTTGGCCGCTCTTAAGACTATGTCGTAGCAATAAGGGTGGATTTCGTAATTCAAGTGTTACTGACGTGCAATTGGCAGTGCCTGACGTTTTTAACAAACGTTTTGAGGTACTCAAACCACATCAGCGCGATTTTTAAACGACAAAGATAGTAAGACCTTTAGCTATTGGTAAAGCTTTTTGTTAGGTTACCCTAATGATAATAGTTGTGGTTGCTTGGATGTCAAATACTTGCATACAAAGTTTCTATTGTTTGGAGTTGTTGTTGGATAATCAAACGCTCCTAATGGATCCGTTATTTATCAAGAAATCAAGCACAGGTTATTAATATTCTAGCCATCATTCAATTTATTCAGCCGGATAAGTCAGACTAATGCCCAGAAAATTAGCTACTTAGCTTATCCGCTTTTGTTCTAAGCGTGTGCTAATTACCATTGTGTAATGGGCTTAACCACTAATTAACCAGTCTCTCTGGTGGAAGGACCTTGTTGTTGTCTCTATTAAACTAATAAAGGTAGCATAAATTATTTGGTATTAGACAAACATATTTATTTCAACTTATATAATTAGTCTTGCTGCGCAGCTATTAGTAATCCTCATTTAATTCGACATCCATTCTTATTTTCATACGTTTTCCTTTCTTGGCTCTATCAAGAACACATCCAGCAGTTATAATTTCTGACATAGCTATTTATATTAACAAAAAATCTAAACACATCAAAATTCCGATATAGGCTGTTTTGAGAAATCAATTGAAAATCACAGGTTAACCCCGGCGTTGAAACCGAAAAATCTTGGTAAGGACTGCCTATCAAAATAAGCGGACACTTCCTACGGTCCGACTTGCTTCTAAACGATGACTTTTATTGTAATAATGAAAAACAAACTTACATTTGCAGTTAAGATACCTGTGCTCATAGACATCATGATAAGGAAATTGTATTGTATTGTATAACGGGCTGGTGTTCGGAACTTCACGCCCAAGCGCGTATTTTGCGTGCGGATGTTTAGGAAAATATGTTATCCCAATTACATTTCATAAGTCGGTCGACTATTACTCGTAAACTTAGTTGTGATAGTTTTCCTTTATGTTCGTTATAGTTATTCGGAGGGACACTTGAGTCCCTTGATTGAAAAATTATTTGAACAAACTCGCAATATTTTTTAAAACCCTATCCAATGACTAGAAAAGAAATCCCCACATCCACAGGAAATGCCGTAAAAAATACTTTTCGAGATTTTATTTTACCAATTTGTCGACGTAACTAATTTGTATATTCATGCCAAATTACAGCTTTCTAGTACTAAGAGTCTTTGAGCTAAGCTGTGGACAGACAGACAGACAGACATGGCGAAACTATGTATAAGGGTTCCTTGTTGACTACGGAACCTTAAAAACGTATTCATTAAAGTTGTTGCAGACATAGACGTTGTCTACAATAATCTTTACAACTTGTTAAACTGTAAACGATAAACGAAACTGACACAACAATGAAAGAATACATGTTCTGTATCTTATTGGTAGATCCAAATAAGAGAAGTATATAAGCAAAACCACGGTATAAGATGCAGCCTTCAGCGATGCAAAACCGCATCCTCGACAAAAGAAAGTTTCCATCCTTCTCTCACTCAATAAACTTCCAAGTATTTCGCGCCAACTCGTAAAATTCCACTTAGCAGAAGTTTGTTAAACGTGCAACAACGGGAAAGCTGGCAACATGGCACTTTATTATGTAGCTTTTTTTGTTTTTACTATCAATTTATTCCAAAGCTATCTTACTTAGATTTTCTTGATGAGTAAAACAACATCAAAAATTCACTTCTTTTAAGTCATACAATTTGAACAATAGATAGTATATTACAGAATTTGGGTCTTTTGACAACAAATGACATGGTGGCTATCCCGTGTGAATTCGCCGCTAGAGGCGCTAGTGTAGCGCGAGGATACCGAAATGTCAGATGTCATTCGCGGGTTGCGTGCTTTTTTAACACGTATTTTTACTAATATTCACGATTGTGGTCTAGATTGAGCCATTCCTGATTAATTAAGAGTTGAAGATTTTAAGTAGCAACTTTGGATCTTATTTGTTAGTACTTGGAGGTAAAATTATTTTTAAATGTTTCATGCTTGCTAATTTTAGGGATAATATTGTTAATTTGTACCTATCTGAAGTTTACGCTATGTTGTTATACGTAATAAAATAAACTTTTTATGAAGTAATTAGTACTTTAAATTAGTAAATAGAATTATTGACATGACCTTACTCGACAGTGGCGCCATCTGGTGAGCTCAAAAACGATAGCCCTCATTGTAATTGACTTCCAGAGACAAAAAAAAACACTTAAGAGTCCCCAAAGTCGAGATCTCATTGAGTGACCTTTGATTCAAACCCCTAATGCCCAGACAGTCACTTATAAGCCCAACATTAATAACCCTCATTCATAAAAGAACTACTCCACACACAAAAAAAACTATTGTCATCGCCCCAGAGAGGGTAACTCACAAAAATCATTTCTCATGAAAAGATTCAAATGCACACAAGGGCCTCCCCACATTGACTCGAAGCAAAAATCTTCATAAACATCAAAACTAGCTTTCGTACCTTTGTGGTCCTTTTAGGGGTCCTTAGAGGTCTCCAAAAGGGTTTGTAAAGGGTCATTTATTAAGACAGACCACAAACTTCATGACTTCGGACCTCTGGGCGGGTAGTTGTGATAAGTTCGGCCACAACTTACAAGTTGGTTTAGAATGGAGAGTCTTCAACTCCTCATGTTTGTGATTGTTTTCAAGAGCTGAGGAAGTTTACTGTTGTAGTTGAGTTTGTAAGCAAAGTGACTGATTCATTGTTAGTTGGTTTGCTTTTTGTGTGATTGCTTTTGAATACTTCCGTAATTAGTAAATCAGATGACAATGGTTAGTCCTATTATACTGTCTAGTATGGATTAGAATACTGGACCACAAAAGGGATGAATGAATGGCAATTGCATTTGGCTGAGATGATAATGCTACGGGGGATGTGTGATTAGAAATTAGTACATTAGAGGAAGTCTGAAAGTGGCGCCGGTGACTAAAAACTTGTATGGTAATCGGTTATCGTGGTATTCACATGTGATGCGGAACATTGAGGAAAATTTCGTAAGGAAAGTTTGCGTATGAATGTGGATGTGTATAAGAATGGAGGAAGACCAAAGGAACGATTGATGGACTGTGTGAAGGATAAAATTGGCAAGAAAGAAGGTGTCTGATGAGATGACGAGTAATAGAGAAGTATGGAAGAAGAAGACACGCTGCGCCGACTTCAAGTAATTTGAGATAAGAGAAAGAGAAAGATACTGATCGTAACTCTAATGACAACGCCTCAATTAGCATACCTAGTTACTCCAGCACATAGTTCGCACTGCAGGGACGCAGGCCTTCTCTCTGTAATCCTCCACTAGGGATCAGCCTAGTTGGTGAATGTCATGTATGCATGACTTTGATGATTTTAGTTTTAGGACATGCCGATGTCACCACGCTGTTTCGTTTTGAAAGCAGTGGTGACGAAATGAAAAACACAAATAAAAGTTCTCCTACATTAATTAACTACTAAAATAAAATACTAACGAATACATGAGAAGAGCACCAACTGAATAAATATGAATAACAATATGTAATTACTGTGAAAAATGTCAACATCATACTTAATTACTTTCATATTTTACACAAAAACAAAATGTCTCTAAAAATACACATTAAAATCATGCCTTACCCAAATCCACTCAAAAGATTTTCAGTTGAAACTTTTCCCTTTTGTTCTCGCAACATTGCAGAATCCCCTCCAGACATGTTATAACATAACATGAGCAAAGCCATTTAACTGCGAGTGTAAAGCAGGCAAGAGCAACTAATTAAACAAGTGCAAACATGTCCGAACTACATAGCCGTATAACAGATACGGGTAGAAGGACCACTGCTGGAGCCCTGACGGTTAACGAGGTTGAGACAGAAAGTAAACACTTCACTAATAGAATGTAGGTGGAATCTCGTACATCATGTGGGCAGAATATGGGTTTCGTGCAACGAAAACACACTGGGTGCGATACACTGTTTTTATTAAATTGATTGCGACACATAAACTGTTACTTACGGGATATCTTCCGTGAAAAATAAAAAATCGGAACCGTGTCGAAATATCGGGAGCTCAAAATAATAGACAATCACGGAAGATATCCCATCCCATAAGTGACAGTTTATGTGCAAGTGTAAACCGTGATATACACATTATATAAAATAATAGAAATACCTATCTTAGTCGGCAGAGGTATGAAAGCTCATTTTAGGTACTTAACTGATTTATTCCGTGCGTCTCCATTCAGCATGTTGGGCTACAGTTATATAAAAATACTGACATTTTCTGAATTGATTGATGGCTGAAACCACTCATCATCCTTCATTCTAGTTCGACAGATATCTAAACTTAAAGTCCCGTAGCAAATGTTTTAGTTTTGATATCTGTTCAGCTTAGTAGACGTTTCGGCCCCTGAGTTTCGTCAGAGTTATTAATATTTTGAGTGGTAATGTAAGAACTTACGTCAGTGTAAAGATATACTTCTGGGTTCTCTTCATCTTGTAATGCTGTCTGGTCCATACGGGCTTTCTTTATGATACTGTCTGCTGAATTTATAGCTGTTCTGGATGTGCATTTCTAACTATAATAACTATTGCTGAAGCTGATTAAACGCATATTTATGAGGACAAATGAAGTAACTTATGAATTAGAACTTCAATGCAACAAACTCAGCTAAATAATAACAGCCACGCGGGTCAATCTGCAAGGTTAAGCAACGCTTACCAAGGTTGGCCCGAAGATGGGTGACCATCTATCGCGTACCAAGTTTCCTCTATATCTCAGAAAGGACGTTAAGCTGTCAACAGCTCCGGCTATCATTTATATATCTTTAACAGACGTTACAAGAAGTCAGTGGCCCGAAAGTCTGACAACCAGTCTTACCTTGGTAAGACTACCCCTTGGGGTATCGTATTACTCAATACTGAGTTATGGTGATCTAATAAGCATTCCCTCCACGTAAAATGCTGATATTCAGCTGCATCTTTTTAGACTGGTTGAAATATGAGGAGTAAGATGATGCCGCAATCAACGTGATCATCTACTGAACTCAAACAGGTAAAAAGAGTTAAAAGCAAATACCCATACCTTTCGTGTCTTACCGAAAAGTAAGACAAGAAAAGCCGAAAACCAGTTACCTACAATCCGATATTGTAGCTATTAGGTAGTTATTTTACCTAAAACTGTTTTATTTTCACAAATATTGTGAGTTTTCTCGCCCAGCATCCCAGAAACCTTGAAGACAAAGTAAGGATTCGAAATAAACAAAATGAGTCATGGTTTTCTTCCTTGCGAACAGTCTGTAAAGTTTGAAGGATAACAAGATTATTCCGAGAAAAGAAAACCACTAGTGACTACTAAATCAAGAGAAAAATAGTCATAAGCACAGAATAAGCTAGTTACAAGTCTAATGCGGCCACAATGAGTAGATTTCAGTCACCGAGTCATAAAAAACGCGCAATGTATACACGACGACTTATCAACGCCCACATTCCCAGTATAACCTGACCTCTCATCGTACAGAAAGTGTTGATAATGTACGGTCAGCGTATACTGGACATGTTTAGCTTGAGGTGTACGAAGCAAGCCCAAGAGTGTCATAAACGCAGACTATGAAATAACATCAGGTAAATGTATAGGATAATAACATCATACTGAGACGTCTCTCCTTTAGGGCTTTGGAGGCCTAATAAAACAAACTTGTGAAAATAAAGCCGGGAACGTGAGCTAGTGTCGCTGAAATACTGGTTAATATTCGCGCAAATTATGCTCTAATATTAAAAGATGGCGTGAATATACAACGTGTAACAGAAAGGGTATAATCATATGGAATACTGTGGTACGGACCATCAAACTGAACAACTTTCTCTATGGGACCACCATCGAAATCGTAAAAAAATAATCAGCTGTCCCATACATGCTGATTATTTTGTTACACGTTGTATAAGGTCCCATTAAGAGCGGCCAACCCGTCATACTTTTCATACAAACGCTCGTACGTGATTATGCCGTTGTTACACATCTATCTTTGATTTTTTTGAACTAATAGGTATTTTGTGCACTATATCTATATAATTAAATTTACTATATCGATTAAAGTGATTTTATTTTGAACTAAAATAATAAATTGCCGGCGGCACTCGAGAATAACTACATCCATTAAGTCAAAATAAAATCACTTTAATCAGTGTTTTTTTTTTGCTTGGATAACAATGGTTAGACGTACTGAACGCTGTGTTAAAACTTGTCCATCTATTTTAATGGGACCTTATTTATGCTGCTTAAATTAGTTCCGTAAAAAAATTTACTGGAAATATTGCTAATATCATCATGTTGAAAAGAATTGCCCAAATTGACGGGATAATCTATAAAAGAAAGTTAATTACCCGACTACGGCGATGCCAAAAGGAAGGGTTATGATTTTAGCAGTCTTTGAATGTATGTATGCTTGTTAGTATTTACGTATGTTCTTCCTTAGTGCCTAAACTATTCATCCGATTTTGATGAATAAGGTGTCAAACGATTCGTTATTAAGGCCCGTGTAACCTATGCCTCAAACCGAAAAAAAAAAAACCAATATTAATTAGAGCGTGATTTTTCAGTAGTCAGATTCATTTTTAACTTGTGTTTCAATCTTACAAGATTTTAAAATTAAATGAAAAGGTTTGCATCTATTTAATAAAAATTGCAATTTGTTTTCAATTATATCATTATTTGCCTAGCGTTTGCCCAACTGTGTTGGAGTCTGTGTCTAATCTATCCTGATGTAGCTGAACACCAGTATTTTACATGGAGCGACTACCTGTCTGACAGCAAGTTTACAACTCAGTCACTGGATATTACACTTGTAGTTTTTATAAGTTGTACAATATTATAATACTTACTGTTTTAAGCTTGTAGGGTACTTACACTGACAATTGTAGGATGACTACGAAGATGGGTTGCAACAGCTTGTATATCAGGAGCTCACAATAGTTGAAAATCACGGAAGTCATCCCGTAATACGTATGTAGAGCAGCGGTGGCCCAGCGGTGGCAGCCCCGACTAACGAGCAGTAAATCGTGGGTTCGAACCCAGGCAGGCGCATTACTTTCTGTGATTTATTTCATCACCACGACTCTCAAAACGGTGAAGGAAAACGTCGTGCGGGAACCGGCATGGCCTAGAACCAAAAAATCGAACATCAACCAACCCGCCCTGGGCCCGCGTTCCCGTATTATATAGGCTGATTATGCTATACATAAGCTACGTATCTAAGCTAAGACTATGTTTAATTAATTAGTTAAATACCAGTCTATTCGTACATAGTACTGATAGACAGTCTTGCATTCCTTCAAACAGACCAGTTATGAGCTACAATGTATTTTATTATTTAATCCCCACATCGTATAAACTTGATATCTCTCGTTAAAGATTAACGGCCGCTAATTCCCCTCAATAAAACTAAGTTCTAATTGTACGCGTTAAATCTAATTTAGGTGTTATAAAATGGTTAATAGCTCTTCAGCAGTCGTTTTGGGCCAATCACGAAGCTTTTATCAAAGAAGTATTTAGTAGGTTTAAATCGTACATTATGACATTTGAATTCCAGTCTCTTAAGTTATCCAAAACTTACCTTACGATGAAAACACCGCATGAGATAACTTAAGAGCATTAACGTCGTACGGCATTTCATTCAAACTTTCAAGTCATATTTTTTCGAAACAACTTAACCGTTTTTAATGAAACTTCATACGCATAAGCAGGATACATAGGTATGTCTAAAACTTTGAGAGAGAACTTTTCGAAATGTCTTTTAATAAAAAAAGATAATTGGATTTTAGATTTCCCATAGAAACAGAAATTTCCAGTTATCTTTTTTTTAAAGACATTTCGAAAAGTTCTCTCTCAAATTTTTAGACATATGTATCTTGCTTATTTTGAAGTTTCATTAAAATCGGATCAGCCATTACGAAAAAAAAAGACTTGAAGGTTTGTATGAAATGCCGTACGACGTTAACGCTCTTAAGGTACCTAACCAAAGATACCTAGCCAAAAATATATAAAATTGACAATTTTAACTGTCGAAAAGTTTACCTATGTCTAGTAGCTGAAGTAAAAATATAAAATACTTTGAAATCGTATTCAATAAGTGGCATGCACTTTGAAAGCATTTAGATTTCAAGCCATTGTGCCACGCCTAGCCTTACTGAATTCCTATTTTCTTAAATCTTCAGTAGAATAATAATAGGCGACCTCAATTTTTTTTTGTAGCCTAAACTGGAAGGAGTGGGCACTCCTGGGCAAAGGTCTCTCCCCATTTCCGCCACTTTTCTCGGTTTAGCTCCTCTTCTCGCCAATTAACGAGAAAGCCATCCAAGGCGTCCCGTCAACTTCTCCTTGGTCTACCACGACCCAGTCTAGCTGTCTCAGGGCTCCAGTTTTGCGATGTATGGGCTCACCGATTTCAGCTTTGATTTTTCAGACATGGCCTGCCCAATTCCATTTTACTTTGCCAGCTTTATGAGCTTCTTCAGCAATTTGAGTTCTGAAGCTTAGTGTGGTGTTCCTTATTCAATCAGACCTCTTTAAAACACAAACATAAGTTCATATTCGTATTAATATTATTGCAGGGATTTGCAATAAAGACGCTTCCAGATTCGAGACAAAATAATCCAATTCTTTTATCAAACGAGATTTCACCAAACTATTCACTACCATAATATTCAAACCAACGTAAAAATAAGTAAGATTTCCTTACAAAACTGCAAAGACCAAAAGCGACAGTTTACAATATGCCCCAGGGGAAATACGGGGAAACCAAGGCTTATACATGTGAATTGAAATCCGCTGTCACAGGAAAACGGAGGCGTTTGTATTTTAAATATGTCTCAGTATAGAACAGTATGGTATCTAGGGAGATATTGGAAAAGATCTAGATAGGCGTTGATGCCTAAGATCAAGATAAAATCTCATACGAGTATCTTAGAAAGAAAAAAGTATAAGGCTCCCGTATAGTTTTAAATGTTTTCAAGAATATAGAAAATGCGCCAAATATATAAAGACGCAAGATAAGAGATGTTCTCGACTGCGTGTAAAAACAATTCAAAGGTCGAATACAAACTCTGATACTCGTACCAAGTTAGGCACTAAACTCACGATTAGAAGAAGAATATAAAGCTGAATGTACAGACGCCAGCACTTCAAGTTGCCCAAAATTGACAAATTTTTCCAACCTTGAACCTAATGCTTTACTTCCGACAAAGTTGAAAATCTATTCGAGAAATTTGACAGATTGTAGTAGCTTGATACAATGGCGTCTGTACAAGATGCCTGCATTTTTATGAGACAGAAAGGAATCCGTCGACAGTCAACTAAAACTAGGTCTCAAAAATGTAGCCCGAAAACGTTAACCTTACATGGGTTTAAAGAATAGATTACTTCATTAATCAGCCATAAAACAGTTGAAGAAAAGTCCTCCCTAAGTTTTACCGCAACACTCAATATCCTTTAGTAGGTTATCAGATATTGTGGCACAACACTATGTATGAGGTTGTCATCCACGTCCTACACAACACGATAAGTGGCAGTTTAGATTCAGAGAATAACCCCAAATAACCATGAATACATTCATTCTTTCCTACGTCTCTGGGGAACGATTACAGAGGCCATTCGCTTCAGAAAAATATTCGACACTACTTGGGTTCATAAATATAGTTTTATGAAGTGGTCCTAACGATAAGATTGGGTATAAATGTTCTAAAATAGTTGTGTGTATGGTCACTTGTTTGTTCATTGGCTACGGAAATGGCTTTTAGGATTTATTAGGTAATAATAGTTTTCGAAAGGTTAACAGCCCGGTTATAGGTGCTATTGACCTGTAAGTACAAAAATAGTGTTGAAAGATCTCGTTTAGGGTCTAGCTAGATGGTGCCAGTATTTTTGTCCAATACCGCCCCTTATTTAAATAAATATTATTTCATTGAAGTTACTATTTCAACTCTCATACAAACCAACATAACATCACACCAGTATTTTCCCAGGCGTACTAGACAGAGGTGTCAGTGGTGTTCCAGTCCCTTGTAATAGAAGGTGAGAGTATTGACATCAACCCAGCACAGATCCCATCTCCAGCTGATACTGAGTTATTTTTGATTAAACAAACTTATAACGTTTTGCTCGGCATAGGAATCGAACTCTAGACCTCATACTCAGCAGTAGCACTTACGACCACTAGAACAATGAGGCGGTTTTTAAGTTCAACAGAATTAAATTTTCTATACGATGAAGTAATGATCCTTTTTCAGAGCCGATAACAAAGTTCAAATCGCATGGCGATCTGAAGGATATACACATATAAGTACCATCCTACTATGTATTGTACACACAATTTATGTGTCCTTTCACAAGGAAAACTCCTTACCCTTGACCCTGAATAACCTAAGGACCCTTCAATTTCCTTCCACTCTATTACCCAATTTATTCCTCTGTGCAAAAAATATAAATCGTCCTTGTTACTCTATGGTGTCGATGTCCCCTCGACGGCTTATCATAAAAACTGACCATGACCGTTGGTACTGGAGTATAATGTTATGGGGGAAATGTCCCTCGTAGTAACTTTGATGTAATAAGTACGTCCAATCATGTGTGGCGCTTTTTATGGTGTGTGGGTAGTGGGCGATTTGATTTTGGAGTGTGTATGGTTCTGTGGGTTCAAGGACTTGTGGTTAAATCGGGTTTCAAATGAAAGCGTTATTATTGAAAGCAAGTCCATTGCTATATTCGTAGAGATCACGAAAGTATGACTAGTCGTCCTTTTTTTTTTTCTTTTTTTCGGATGGGAAGTCATTAAATAACTCCTCCCACTCTGGGCCGAGCAGGAGGGAGTGTCAGACTTTTACTGACTAAAACCCATCCATGTTCCTTCTTTTGCCCTTTGTGTTTCAGGGCCGCGGTTTCTCTTTCGAACAGTCCCGCAACCTTCGCAAGCATTGGCCCTTTCGGACCCCTTCCCGTTTGCTGACATCTCTATGACAAAACGTACGCGCCGTCGACACGGCCTGTCGTCATAAGACGGACGGAAGGCGAGCTAGCCCATGGCTCACCGTCCACAGGCCTACGGTGGTGGTCCCCGACGCCCGATGCGTCTCCCGCGGTTGACTAGTCGTCCTAAAAGAGTAATTAATGTTGCAAATGAGGTCATCATTTGCAATATTTTTTCTTAATATGGCTAGAAATGTGGAGATATACGTATTTAGAGGACTCCTGTTAGAGATCTTGTATTAAAGAAGACGTGAAATTATAGGTAATGTGGGCAGATGACCAGCTAGATAGCTATTCACAAACGCTTCGATTCTATTTCGATTCGACAAGTCGTTTGTCTATCTTTTTTTGGCATTACGAAAGCGAGAAAGATAGACATACACCTTTCCGAATCGAAATCGAATCGAAGCGTTCGTGAATAGCTATGCTGCAGGAAAATGACTGTTTGTTTATCTCAGACCTTTTTTTTCTTAATTAACAACATTACGCCCGCTATCCCCAAAGGGTTATACAGATGTACTAGTACACCCATATTTCTCCAGTTATATTCAAGACCCACGTAAAAGCAGGCGAGCCTATTGCCATTAACCGGCACAAATCCAGACTTCGTGGCCATTTAACTTAACACTTTTCTCGACCTGGGAATTGAACTCGTGACCTCATGCTCAGCAGTTGCGCTTGCGACCTCTAGGCCAACGTGTCCATCATAATAACATACTGTAATTAACAATGGTTAGCAGATCGCCGAAGTTAAGTAAAGGCTTACTTATCCTCGGCGATCTGCTAGCCATTCAGATGATACACATCGCGACTCCGCCGTGACACCTGAATGAGAACACGAAGCGATAAGCCGTCGGTATCGCTCGGTTCCGGGGCTGCTTGAGAATGGCAGTTGTACCTACAGGTTGAAGTATAATTGTGTCAATAGACTGAACAATCTATCGGACAACAGATTTGTTTCATGATTACCTTACACATATTTATGTTTGGATTGGCCAAGCGGCAAAATCGAATAGCTGAAGAAATGAGATCGGGAAAACACCGCTCGGCTGAACCAACCCGAACATCATTTAGCGATTTGACTATAGCAACCCTGTGGCTACCAATATTTAGTCTAAAATGATTACAGTCTTCTTCATAGCGATGCACTAGTATAGTCACCAACGTGGCGCCATGTTTGATGGATACCAAACTAAATAAATAACCTGAAAACAAAGATTACAAAGTTTCAGGAAACAAATCTACTTTAATTTGCCAAACCTCTTTATTGTTTAACTCGAGTAGTTCCCTATAGCACTTTTAATTACAACAAACTGAAGCAATTACAAGAGAAATAGGACACAATAGCGATTACAGCTAGATCTTGGATGCAGCATGTCTTATCACCGATTGCACTATCACTTTGAATTTTCAGCGCTAGGCCCAGCAGCAAAGGTTGGAATTTGAACAGGACAGTAATATTTTGTAGGTGTTTCTTAAGGTTCATTTAGCTCCTAAATAAAGACCGCTCGTTCCAGCGTTTTGTGAAACAATATGGTGTAGCAACTTTAATTTGAAGTCACAAGGGATCTGTTAAATTAGTTAACTCCGAGTTCATTTACTGCAGTTTTGTGAAATTGTGCAAACAAAAAGAATTCTTGTTGAGCGTAAGAAGTGAATGGTTCTTTGTTGGAATTAAATGTAGAAACAAAGAGTAGTTGTTGAAAATGTGTAGTGTTATTTGTTCACCCTTATTTTTAAGTATCTAGAATTCTAGATATACAGAGTGAAGTACTCATAAAATTTAAGTTACTTTTTTCTATGGGACTAACTAAAATGATGAAAAAATCTGCTGTTGCCTACATTTTTTCGAGTTATGCGACCAATAATTATGTTTAGAGCAGCTTTTTCGCGATTTCATGGTTGTACTACACGCCCCCGAAGTATTGCCCAGTCTAGAACAATTCAAATTGAGTCAGCCCAAAATATTGCGACGAGTTTGGCACTTTCAGTATCGTCCATCATCAACTCCTGTGATGTGCAAACAACAGGATAGGCAGGACACGATATCAACTGTCCCATCATTTGTGGGGCAACACCACATTCACACTCCCGGGCAGAGTCATCTATGAATCTCCACCTGAACAGGTTTTCCTTGCTTCGGCTAACCTGTGTCTATTTAAAGACTTCAAGGTCGTTGGTTCTCTATATTCAATTGAGATCAAATCAGATATTGTTCACTCAGTCTAAAAACCAAACTCACAAAAACATGATTTGCCTGTCAAGATAAACGAAGCACTATCTATTTTATTTTTTAAATTAAAATGATGGTTTGATAAATCACGGACCTAAGTGATGAAAAATAATATTATTCGCAAGATATCTTTTCAATGTTATCAATATTTTTTTAACTCACACACCTACTTTTATAACCAGTTGCAAACAAACCCGTATTTCAAGTGCAATTATAAGTCTTCGGTAGTATAGTGGTAAGTATCCCCGCCTGTCACGCGGGAGACCGGGGTTCGATTCCCCGCCGGAGAGAATCTTTTTGCATTTTTTTATTTCGTATCTAATTTCGTTTTAGAGAATTTTGTTTTCATTTTAATGATTTTATTTTACGACAATTTAAAAAATTAAAAAAAAATCTGCTTAGCGTGTCGATAACAATCTATAATGAGTAGACTCAGAACTTAGCAAAATTACATTTTATTTTTAGGAAATCGGTCTATCGCTCGCCTCGTTAGATTTACTTAATACTGTTATCAATTCTCTAGATTACAACATTAATTTCCAATATCTCATTATTACTAATTAATCATTACCGATAAGAAAATAAAAGTATAAACGTAGTTGGTTTCGCGTGTTGGCAGAGCTACATTAATTTTACTATACTATAATGAGTACCCCCTTCAGACATGAAGATTGTAAGTGTGGATTTAGGGGTAATCTTAGGAACGTATGATCTGAATCCGAAAATTCTTTCTCTAAAGGGAAGCTCGTCACGCAATGGATGCTAGAAGACGGCCGAGGAGAGCCAAGAAAACGCTGGCGTGATGACTTACGAGGCGTTTGTGCGAGCTTGGCCGGAGAAAACCGCATGGAGAGAAGAGTGGACGGCTATGGGGAAACCTTTGCCCAGCAGTGGGACATTAGAGACAAAGTTAACAAAAAAAAATGAGAAGTTAAATTAACCCCGAGTGCCAAAAATGTTGCCTTGAAATTTTCTCGGAAAATAACGCGGGCGAAGCCGCGGTCATCAGCGTATTTTCATAATATTACTATGACATTTATTATAATAATAGAAAGATATTCTTGTTCAATTATCATTCGACCTCTACCAACATTTACGTAAGAAACGTAAAAACTTTGTCCCCGCCGGGCATTGAGACAAAAGATCAAACAAAATGTCTTTGTAACTTATATTTAGTGTTGTAACTTACTATTGATATTGTTAGCTTCTTTTATCTTTTTGATAGGACTGGTAAAATGCGTTAGGGACGTCCATCTTTTACGATTTTATTCCTCTGAAAGTTGAGTTGATATGTGTTTACTTTGGGCTATAAAAGCAGACCCATGTATTGTCCCTGAGGGCATGGGACCGTGCCCAGCATGTAGGGACTGTAGGTATTGTATTTGAGAAGGTATTTTTTTAGGCATTCATGGTATCGTTTCTACCATTACACAAAGTGAAAGTAACAACGCTAAAATTAATTAGCTTAAGTTTTTTACAACTTAAATTATTCTTACGATTTATTATTAAAAAATATTATTAAACTTAGTATTTTGTTCGAACAGTAAGTATACCGCGTCCTGCAGTCGCTTTATTTGCCTCGTGAAAGTTCTGAAGTGTGGGTCGTTGTGCATGGCGGGCAAGATTCTTCTAGATGAAACATCGAACGTAAAACCTGAATAATTATTAAAAATTAATATTGCAGAAATAGTGATTTAGGTGATTGTCTAATTGTAATTATCGTCAGGGTAAAAGAACTGTGATCAAACGATTTCGTAGCACGATGCCTACTTTCGCACTATGACTACTTTATTATACTTTCAAGTAATCGGTAGCACGATGCCAACATTTTGAAACCACCATACATTAGATCGCGTGATGCCAACAATCGCAATCCTAAGTACAGATACGTTTTACTTATATTAAAACTGAGTAGATACTAAATGACCCAGAAACTATATAATTTCAACCATTACCAAATATAGGTTACTGCCCCCATTCACAGATTAACCCGTTATTACTGGGTTTAACAACAATATTCAGTTCATTACATTAATCAAGACGAAACTGGCTAGTTTCGGCCTCGTCCCTGATAAGACAGCCGCCACTATCCCAAACGATTGGGTCCTTTCATTATGTTTGGGCGAGGTCTCATCGTCAGCTGAGAGGCAAAAGAAGCGGGAATGGGAAGTTTCTGTAGAATATTGTTGTTCCTAAACGATGAGCCGGTGACAATGAATGACGTGTAACATGTGAAACTAAATATCTGATGAAATAGAAAAGAGGTCATTTTGACAAAAAATAACAGCTTTCTCTTTATTGTAAGTTGTGCAAGAACTATCACAATGATACTATTTATAACGGTGAAAAAGAATAAACAGCGCCAATTTCCTATTACAAACAATCGCATTGTTATCCTATATACCATTACGTTGTGAGTTCGATGGTATCACAAAAGCTTAGCTAAGCGTGTAATGTCTCCGCTCATCTCACATCATAGCCTCATCTCTAAGCCTATTTCCAATTATCTCTTCAGGCTGAGGTTGAAAAATGGGATCTGAGCTTTCGGATCGAAAAACAGTAAAAATAATGTTAAAGAATAAAACAAGATTTGTTACTCAGTTGGTTTAACGAGTTAAGCCAATCTCCGTAATTATTCTATATTGAATGAGAATCTGGAACAAACTCAAAATATTTAACGATTGGAATAAATTGTGGTTATAATCATAATGTTATGTAAGAAAGAATGCTAAGTAAGTAATAGAGGGAATGTTTAAAGGAGGTGGAGTTAATGTAGTTATACAGTCGCCAGCGCATCAAGTTAGTACAAATTGTCAAATTTTCTCATTCGATTCTGAACTTAACCATCAACGGTTTATGGTCAAAATCATTTGGACAGTTTGTGGGTAACTTGATGTGCCATAAACTGTCAAATGTACGTTCAGTATTTCCGATGAAAAAGATTTTTTGGTTGGGAATATTGGTCTACTTTATAAGGATTTATACTAGCCACATCTTTCAATTAGTCGATTCCGATGTTAGGAGAACAGACTATAAGATTGGATAGGATATGAGTCGAACTTCCAGTGCGTTTATTTGGCACAAAACGTTAAATATTGTTTAGCACTGAAAACCTTTCAGCTGAAATTTAGTGAATATTTCAACTGATTCAGAATTATATTATGAAACAAAAATTCTGCTTCAGCAGCAAAATCTATTACAGTTACTGCTGATCATTACAAACAGATATAAACAAATTTCGTCGTAAGCCTTACCAGTATTGACATTAATAGAATCCAACGGACCTAAGAAATGAACATTAAAAACACAAAAGTCAAAATGGTGACGTATAAAAGCCAATTTATTCCCGCTTCTCTCAAAAATTTCTTAAAATAACAAGTGCTTGATTAGAAGCTTCCTCAATTAGTGAGCTTTTAAAGAGGTATTATTTTACGAAGCTATAAAAGTTTGCTACTTTCTCAGGTTGTTGGGAGCAAGAAAATAAAGTGCTACAAAGTGAGAACGTTAAAATATACTGGTTGTCTACGTTTTTTTTAGAAAATTCTTTGGAGCTGCAAGAAATTTAAACTATGACCCCTGGGACTTAAATGCGCTAAGTTGAGTTCTGTTGCTACTACTGTCATTTTGTGAACACTTCTTCGTTTTACTCAGTACGATGTAATGTAGGAACATTATTGTATCTGTACTTATTATAAAACCAAGTCACTTTTTGAACCCCTCTGTGTGACCGCTCTGAACTCAATGGATTTCTTTCCCTTTATCTTTCCAAAATTTAGAAAATTATGGAAGGTTTATCTGTAGCATCTGTTCATATTTCATTTAGACTAGCTGTTGCCCGCGACTTTCGTTCACGTGAAATCATTATAAAAATATTACTTCCCTATTTGAATCAGATATTGTTAGCAATTTCATAAGTTTTAATTTTTTTCCACAGAACCCCTAACCTTTTTCTAAAATAAAAACTCCGTAAAAACGGTCCAGCCATTTTTTTTTTTTTTTTTTTTTTGTTATTTAAAGTATCGTAAATACTTTCATAACTTTGCATTCATTGAAAAGATGTTATTTTTAAATTACAAACAAACACTTTAATTATATTTATTTCTAAGGACATAAATTGGCATGTCACCACATCACTGTAGTTTATACCCATTAACCACACTATTTAGTAAACATGCTGCACCAACCAACTCCAAATACGTAAGAACAAAGTCAGGGCTGATGACTGTGCAAGGTGACAACATAATCGATTACATTACCTCCCCTACATACTCAAAAATGCGCTAATCCAAACGCAATTCCACAATCAATTTTTTAGCAAGCTAGAAGCAACAACGGCTATCCAACGAAAATCCAATTTCAGCCCCTTAGGAGTGCTTCAGTGGGGAATAATGCAAAGTAATAGGAATTTGGGGGCGGTGACGCATTTTGAATAATTTAAAAGCTCTGAAACGACCGTAAACCATCGGTGGGATCGTTGGGAATCGAATGTGGAAACATACGATGCAATATGTGGGGACAAGAACGCTAATCAGTACTACGTTTTCGGTTTTCAAACTGACGCAGCTGACCCCGCTATTCCCCGCTATTTTTTTCTTATTAATTTCTTTGCGGGATCTAAGAGAGTTAATTTGTTTCTTTGAGACTTCGTCGAGCTTCATTCTCACGGCGCTTTTCTGGTGTTCGCCACAGTTGATTCGGGCTTTCAGGAGTTGCAGTGGTTTGGAATAGTGTGGGGGGCTGACGCAGCTGATATTTTTTGAGTAGATTCTCTCTTATTTATTTAACTGGTTAGGTACCTACTTAAATAAGTATATATACTACACAGATAAGAACAGAAAATAAGTACAAAAGTCATTTTTATTTTACTTTATTTGCTAAACATAGGTGTAAAAGGTATAAATATAAAGTTAAGAGATCTCTATGTCTTGCCGTCAACGGCGTACAAATATTATAACACAATTAACAGAATTAAGTTTTGTCTATCATAAATTATTTCTCAATAATATTTCTTATTTCTAGGTATTAAATTTAAAGGAGATGTTTAATTTTGGGCCACCACTATGTACACTGCATAGATAAATAGGAAAAAATAGGGGATTTTCTTAAAAATACTAAAAAAATATTTTGAAGAAGGATGCAGTGGTACAAAAATTATCATTTGAAAAGTTTTTTAATAAAATAACCCTATTTTTAGGGCAGCCATGACAGTTGTGTTTGACATGAATTTTGACGACTTTGAGTTTTAAGAAGTGACGTTTTTGAGCCTTTCCTTGGTTTGAGTTTGAATCTTTAACTCTTATTTTATCGAAACCGAAACCCAAGATTTTCGAAATTCGTATTGTTTTTTTAATTGCAGATATTACGATACACGTCAATCAAATGTCATTGTTATTTTTCGCATGCTGCTGATCTGATCCACCATGTTTAATTTTATGTTGTGTTGCTCTCCTTGGCCAAGTTAATTTGAATGTACTTTGAAAAGAAATGAAATTAAAGAAAATTAACAATAAAAAACGGTTATTGTAATACATAGCGATATTTATATATAGCGTACATAGTGCTGGCCCAGGCTCCATACATTTCTGGAACATCTCTTTCACAAATTAAAAATAATTTAATTTAACTAAGTGATGCTTATTACTAAATAAATCTTTTCCAGCACACCTGCCAAAAAGAGAGTTGTTTTATCTTGAATCAGCCGTCGTCTGATGATCTGATCTATGTTGTCACTCCGAAAAATGACTACGCAGTCGCGGTATTACCTACATAGTAAATGAGCATTTGCAAAGTAGAAAGTGGACTTGTTCTCGTAAACGACTGTTTATTAAAGGTACAATCTTATTACAAATCAGACTTATCAGTGCAAATCAATTTTATTGTTTATAGCGGCAACCATTTCAAAGAAAACATTGGTAAAACGTTTCCGGAATTATCGTTAGGACACTAATAAACCCGCTGCGTGTTCTTTCGCAATAGTAACCCGTATGTTTACAGGCTTGTAACCTAATAAACAATGATACGTTACGCCATTATCAATGCGTAACACAAGACTTGTACAGATTGCGTGTGAATGTTACAGGCGAGTACCTAACTTGTGCCAGTCGCTATCTTCTTATTTAAGGACTTGAGACGGTATTAATTAATTCGTGGCAATTTATTTTGACTCTCTCTCTTGGTCATCGCTCGTTTTACTTACCTGATACGCCATTTTTTGTTTTTTGATAATTAAATTTAGAAACCAGGGCTGTTCTAAAGTTGGCTCGGCGATGTCGTCAAAGTCGCGGGAAACACCTGGATATGGGACGTACAGAACCGGGAAGTGTGGCAGAAAAAAGGGGAGGCCTACCCAGCAGTGGCCGTGATTATTCCGGGCTGATATAATGATGATGTTGAAATTTGAATGATGATTTTTGTACTGCGAAAATTCCGGAAAGTAAAATCCAATGTGGCTTTACCCAAACTGGGACTTGAAAACAGGACCTCAGCCTGAGATCACTAGACCAACGGTTCACAAAATGCAATAGAAACCTGTATATATTTTTTTCCTTGAAGATAAGGGACTTTTAAAAAACCCTTTTGTTGCTTCGTATTCATTATTTAACGTTTACTTTCTGCTCCGAGTCATATAGTTGTTATTAAAGCGGGAGGCAGTTCTCTACCAAAAACAGAATTAACTTAATTTATTAACGGTTGTTCTTTAGCTAAATTAGTTGTGTTGTTACAAGTGTACCAGTACTTGTAAGTCATAATACACTTGTAATTTATTATCTTGCTCATCTCAGTGTCTAAGAATATGAACATTTTTGCGCCTTCTAATGGCATTTCCTCTTCTTCTAGATATTTTGTTGGATACCATTTATTACGAATTTAATGGTCTGTGAAGAAGATGGATGCATGTAACGGAGATGAGAATGTTGAGATGGATGTGTGGAGTGATAAGAATGGATAAAGTGAGGAATGAGTATATTAGAGGAAGTTTGAAAGTGGCGCCTGTTACAGAAAAATTGAATGGGCGTGGTTTGTCTTGGTATGGACGTGTAATGAGGAGGAATGACACGCATGTGACTAAAAGAGTGATGGACATGAATGTTGATGGATAGAGAAGTGGGCCAAAGAAAATATGGTTGGATTGTGTGAGTAATGATATGAAAGAGAAAGGAGTAAATGATGCCGTGACGTCTGACAGGGGGAGTTGGAAGAACAAAACGTGTTGCGCCGACCCCAAGTAGAATGGGACAAGGGCAGGGAGACGATGATGACCATCTAATACGCATAACGTCGTGATAAAAGTTCAAATATTTACGGTTTTGGTAAAGACTGAAGAAACGATGAGTGGATTGTGTAAAAGATCATTTGGCTAGAAGGGAGTGACTTATAAGGTGACTTCATAGGAAAAGTATAGGTAAGTAATAAGTTTAGTATTCGGAAATAGTACATTTTGATATAAGTGGGGAAACTTTGTTATTGCGCCGTGTTATGGAGTTATGGAGCCGAGAACTGCAATAACAAATCCCCACGCGTATCAAACGACGTTTTTCAATACACTTTCGCAGAAATAAAATATTAGAACGGAAAGTATTTTTGTCAGGAATTATTAGGAAACTATGATTTAATTTGCTTTTTTTCCGCGCTTTGCTTTCGCCAGGTTGAAGAAGATGCAAAGGTAGGATGCTGTATACAGCCTACTATGATAAAAAGAAAATTCTTTTTTTTTTTAATTTGGAACACATTAAGATGTTAATTTGTTCATAAAAATAAATATTTGTTTTAAATAATCATTTTTATCTATGATATTCTATTTATAAACACAATTTAAATACTCGAAAAATACTTAATCCGTAAAGACGCATATCTCTTTGCCGGGATTAAAAAAAAACAATCACCGCCGACTATATGTAAAGTCATTGAACCTAATCGTAGTGCGATTAGAACCAGTTTTCGAGAAAGTGTATTGAAATGAAACTAACAGTTGTGTCATACAAATCGGTGAGCCACAAACTAAGCATCGCTTGTATCTTGTGGCTCACCAATAGTATGGAAGAAGAAGACATGTTGCTCCTGAAGTAGCTTAATTAGGATAAAGGCAGGAAAATGTTTTGATTCCATACGAAAACAAAAGAGACATTTCTTTTTGCCAGCATCACCCTGTACCCAGCTTCATTTTTTTAGAATTATTGAACAAAAAATACTAATAACCGTAAACAGGCATCGATTTGTTTTACTCATAATAATGCCAAGGTCCTGCAAAGAGACAATAATTCAAATAAACTAACTAACTAACTAACACCGTGTGAATAGACCACAATATAACGCGTCGCCGCAATAAGGTACTGTTCACGCACGTACGTGCTTCGTGTGATAATCTCACTAACACTGTGTTTATTTTATCGACGACTTTTGTTGAATATTGATACGAGCTGTGTCTTTTACCAATATTTACGTAAAACATAGAAACTTATATTATGTTGGATCGTCAGGATTTATTCCGACTCGGACATCATTTGGGCCGAAGATGGGTTTCGTGCTATGAAAACACACAGGGTCCACTGCTTTTATTAAACTAACGAATTTAACACAATAAAACTGGGCACAATGAGTCGGGTCCAGTTCCGGGACGTCTCAACTCCGCTCCGAGCATACGCTGTCAGTTGTCCTTGCTGCGAGCTCAAAACATAACGACTCTGTAGACACTGTAGGTGTGGGTAGACTGGTAGGTAGTTGGTGTGATGTTACCACTGGAGCGCTTGCGATTAATTTTATGTCCGCATTAATGACCGGATCCCACATATTATATTCAATTGCAAATGCAAATTCTATTTTTTCTTTAGGTGTCCAGAAAAGAAATTAATGTCAGAAATGAATGCCACATATTGGCAGTAGAGGTCAGCTTCCAGTCTAACCGGATGCAGCTGAATACCAGTATTTTACATGGAGCGGCTGCTTAACTGACCTCCACAACCCAGTTAGTACTGGGTAATACAGTACCCTTTAGTAAGACTGTTTGTCAGACTTTCGGGCCACTGATTACCTGTGACGAATGTGAAAGATCTACAAATGACAGCCGGGACCAACGCCTTGACATGCTTTCCGAGGCACGGAGGAAACTCGGTATGTAATGGCGCGGCTTAACTTGAAGATCCAAGCGGCTGATATTATTCAGCCACGACCCCCTTGTGTCAATGCCCCTGCCAAGTAAAACTTCAATAAGATTGAAACTATCTAACTGTCACAGCCAAATAGACGCCATCTTTTAATAACGTCCAAGTGACATTCAACCTTAGAGAAGTAAAGCAATTACGAGGTTGACTGTACAATATAACGTTGTTAAACTGTCATGGTCACTAATATTATCATTAACACTAGAAGCGGGATATTTACCATGTAAATAACAAACTCAAAATCAACAGTAAACATAGTAAATATGCCGTTTCTAGTATTAATGATAAATAAACAACATAATTTAACTACACTGCCAACTTGTAGCACTGAAAGTATAACCTTCCAGAATAGAACCACTTCTAGTCTTGCAGTATCCCAACACACGCACGCGATATTAAATGGGGTTCATACAAGGTTTAGAAAATAAAGTGTCAGGTTTAAAGGTCTCAGTGTATTAGACCGACAGCTTGTTAGTACAACGCTCAACACATACAAATAGGTTAGTTTACCAGTTTTATAACCCTGTATGTGAGTAGCAGCTATTTCATATAAACTTGAACTTGCACTATTCTTTTGCAAGGATGCGTAATAAGTACGACGACGTGCAGTTAACCTAAGATATTCTATTTTATATTCAGGGTGGCGCCGACAATACGACAATTAATTAAACTGCGTATACCTCATGACGTTCCCAGTTTTCATACAAACATTCAATCGAATACATAATATTCAGAAATTTAGTCACAGGACATTATTTTTCATTTTCAGCATTTTCTACATGATGTAGAATAATAGGCTAGCACCGACAGTTTGACGATCCCCGCATTAGTGCTTACACAAATGTTACCAACTCGTTACTTTAAAAACATTTGGCGAATTCGTTCCTTAAATTTTATTTCCACTCGCGAATTAGTGCAAATTGTACCCAAGGTTAGTGAATCAATATTTATAAACGGTGTTCTATTTCGTTAACAGTGTTTTGCTATTTGGTTCGTTTGAAAAATATTTTCGATGTTAGGATTTATTTGATAGATGTAATAATATCCCTATAAGCTAGTATTATCGGTGTCTTCTTTTATTGTCTTATTATCGTCGCCATACTCCTTGGTAAGATGTTGATAGACTTTCGGGCCACTGTCTATCCAACAGCTTAACGTGCTTTTTAATATATCACGGTCACCCATCCACCAACCGACCTTAACCTTGAAGATCGATCCGTACGGCTGTTATTATTAAGCCCTCATGGCTAAATAATTACTACTAGAACCCTAATTATTATAACTGAAAATAATATCTCCGCAGAGCCGCTAACGACACTCACGTGAATTTTCACTATCCACCCTAAATTTAACCCCTATAATTAAGAATCACAGAGAAACCCTACTACATAAAACTAAAATCTTAAAAACCACATTTCTCCAGATTATGTCATAATCATTCTGCAGCCAGCAAGGAATTAACCCCTTCCGTTCCAAAGGGATCGAAAAGGTACCCCAACAATTACAGCCGGGGCCTGTTTGGACCCCTCGTAATAAGAGGACCCAAATATAATGAAATAATAAGTACACCCTAGTTTGGGTACAGGTACACTGTTGGATAATTCGTTATTTTATGTTGGAGTTGCTCTTATCAGGAGACGGGATTGAGTAAATTAAGTTAGCTTGCTTTTCGTTGTTATGATTGCGTTAATCTTGGAAATTGGTAGTCTGGTTTTGGTAGACTGTTCAGGACAATATTTCAACTAAGTAGTTTAGAAAGTAGTACTAATATTTTGTTGTTTAGAAAGATAGTTACGTAGATTTATATTACTGCCTCGTCTGTTTAGTGGTCGCAAACACGACTCCTGAACGTGAGGTCCTGGGTTTGATTCCCAGGTGGGGCAAAGTATTATTGGGTTTTTGCATTAGGAATTTCTCACTAGCAGCCACGGAGTTGAGATTTGAGCCCGGTTGATGGCAATAGGCTCGCTCCCTAATAAAACATAAGCGGCGAAATGTGGGTGTACTATTATGTACTCCTCTGCCTAACCCTTCGTGTAATACAGGTGTGATATGATTCTGTTATGTTATTAAAATCTAAACACGTAATTAGGCAATTACTCTGAACAAGAATGACTGAACAGTTCATTTTCTTTTTAAATTCTTTACCTACTTCTTATTAGTCTAATTTCTAGTTTGCTCATCATCCAACAAGATGTATACGATTCTAAGCACCTTACAACAAGATAAAGTGGAAACAAATCAAATTAAACAAAGTAATAGATATGAAATCACCATAAAACATTTTTAATACCTTATCAAATTCTCCCAAACCAATAAATTTATGGCCTCCTAGAGTAAAACCGCCAGATTTCCCTTTTAAATAATATGATTTCATAAGAACCCTCTTCGCTTGAATATATTTAATCTGTGGTTCAGCCCTGATTAATGCTGAGTTGGGGCAATAATTGCTTCTTATTACATTTTTTCTTTGTTTATAATAGGTATTGTTGCGTATGTAACGCAGTTTTCATTTAATTAGATGATTTAATAATTTCTGGTAGATTCGTATTTAATATCACTTTGAATAGGAAGCCGTGGGCCCGATGGGACTTTCCATAACACAACATTACGCCTGTCTCCGAAGAGTTAGTCAGAGGTATACCTAATAGTACACCCATACTTCATTAGCTATTTTTAAATCCCATGTAATAAGGAGCGAGCCTATTGGCATCAATAGGCGACCCGTAGCACAGGTTTTTACTTAGTATGGCCTCCTGTCTCCCCATGCTCAAACATTTTGTATCTTATACTGTGTACATATTAATATTTATGAGAGAAAATAAATTAATAAATTATTATAATTATCAATCGAGCACCAGTCCGGACTCCGTTGCTGCTATTGAGAATTTCTTGATTGAAAAACCCAACAACAAATTGCCCGACCTGGGAATCGAACCCAGGACCTCATGCTCAGCAGTCGCGCTTGCGACCACTAGACCAACGCGGCAGTACCTCTCTTTTGGGGAATGAATTTACAAAAATCCTTTCTTAGCGCACTTTCGGTGTAAAAGATACTATTTTGCATTTCATGGTGGTAGACCCGGATCGTGTAGAAGAGCTCGTGGTTATAAAATAACAGCAGCTCGGGTTGATCTTCAGGTTAAGCTGCACTTACTTGGGTTGGTCCGTGGATGGGTGACCAACCATTACGGAACGAGTTTCCTGCGTGCCTTGGAAAGTACGTTAAGCCGTTGGTGCCGGCTGTCATTTGTAGATCTTTGACAGGTATCGTGTGGCCCGAAAGTCTGACAATCAGTCTTAAAAAGATATCGTATTACCCAGTACTAACTGGGTTGAAGAGGTCACATAGGCAGTCGCTCCATGTAAAATACTGGTATTCAGCTGCATCCGGTTAGATTGGAAGCCGACTCTAACATAGATGGGAAACGGCTAGGCAGATGGTGAGACCCATCCGGGTCTCGTTTAGAGTATGCGTTGTGTGTCAGTGAGTTAATGAAAAAACTTCGTACTCATACTTAAAGCAAAAATTTTATTAAGTACGAGTAGGTGTTGTTTTATGGAACTTCTTGTCAAAGTAATAGCGACTAGTTTATTTCATTAAGTACGAGTAGGTGTTGTTTTATGGAACTTCTTGTCAAAGTAATAGCGACTGGTTTATTTCATTAAGTACGAGTAGGTGTTGTTTTATGGAACTTCTTGTCAAAGTAATAGCGACTAGTTTATTTCATTAAGTACGAGTAGGTGTTGTTTTATGGAACTTCTTGTCAAAGTAATAGCGACTAGTTTATTTCATTAAGTACGAGTAGGTGTTGTTTTATGGAACTTCTTGTCAAAGTAATAGCGACTAGTTTATTTCATTAAGTACGAGTAGGTGTTGTTTTATGGAACTTCTTGTCAAAGTAATAGCGACTAGTTTATTTCATTAAGTACGAGTAGGTGTTGTTTTATGGAACTTCTTGTCAAAGTAATAGCGACTAGTTTATTTCATTAAGTACGAGTAGGTGTTGTTTTATGGAACTTCTTGTCAAAGTAATAGCGACTAGTTTATTTCATTAAGTACGAGTAGGTGTTGTTTTATGGAACTTCTTGTCAAAGTAATAGCGACTAGTTTATTTCATTAAGTACGAGTAGGTGTTGTTTTATGGAACTTCTTGTCAAAGTAATAGCGACTAGTTTATTTCATTAAGTACGAGTAGGTGTTGTTTCATGGAACTTCTTGTCAAAGTAATAGCGACTAGTTTATTTCATTAAGTACGAGTAGATGTTGTTTTATGGAACTCCTTGTCAAAGTAATAGCGACTAGTTTATTTCATTAAGTAAGAGTAGGTGTTGTTTTATGGAACTTCTTGTCAAAGTAATAGCGACTAGTTTATTCCCTCTTTTTCTCGTCTCAATTCGTTTACCGTCAATCCTCAAAAAAAGGATAATAATACGGAAAGTGGACGGTGCAGAAAATTGGTTAAATAAAACTCGCCGTTTTTTCGTCTCAGTACCCAAAAGGTAAGGTTTTAATTTACATTTTCCTTCCACGATGTTCTACAGAGAAATACTTCTGCCCTGAGTTAAGGGAATTTAACTTACTACTTTAGAAAAGGGTATGACTAGGGCTAAGATTTGGTCCATCTGTCTGTTCCTTCCTTTTTCACGTCTAATGTTCGAACAGTTTTCGATGAAATTTGGCATACAATAACCAACTGCAATGAAAACTCGTAGGACACGGTATACTTTTCATATCGAAGTACATTCCAGTGGGACAATTTTCAAAAATTGGTAGAATGTAACAACAATACGTCCACACCCACTCCAATATACTCACTTCAAAACGTACCCCTTCCCTGCAAAACAACTACTAAGCCCTTTTCAATATAAGCTTGCAATAGGTACTTCAAGAGCAGTCGAGATATAAACTCAAACCGCGCCAGGTGAAGGTTTAATATCTAACTTAAGCTCACATTTACTTGGAACAAACACAAAGTTTCGCGTAAGAGATATTAAGTACTAAGCTTTTTAGACACGCCCATGCTTTGAGGAGAGTGAGTGCCTTATCATCAGTGATCGGAATAGGTAGAGCTAATGTGCCTAAAGTTCAAGGAAGAGAAACCAAAGTGGAGACTTCCTTACGACTTAATTTTTTGACTTTAATTTTTGACTAAGTTTACTGTACTGATTAATATGTAACATTATTATTAAATGTACTTAACTGATTCCGAGACATTTCCGAGATTCAGAAAAAAATATTCGGAAAAAAATTTTTAGTCGTAAGGAACACTTTTCGTTTCTGTTCCTTGCTTGGACTTTAGGTACATTAGCTCTACCTATTCTGATCACTGCTTATCATGAACTTATGCATTAGTCTGTCAAAATTTTAGAACACATGACAGGTCGGAGTATACGAGTAAACAGCAGGCGGAGTGTAGGCGGAAAAACACAGAACTAAAATAAATGTACTAAGGTTGACGTATCGATGCATTGTTGCTTGACAAGTAGCGCTACTTTGAACTGCACACTGTGGTCTACTATACACGATTTTCTGGAAATTATGACAATTACAGTGGCACAGCATGGCAGAGGATCCTTCGGCATCTCTGCATGGAGCGTACACTGACGGTAACTTTGCTGCTTATCCTTAAAATGCCGCGTCGTCCTTAGGCACGTCGAGCACGAAACGACCATTATTATAACATCCGTCATTTATTTTTTCAAATTACGGCCATGCTTAAAGCTATCGATTAATATAGGTTATATTAATCGATAGCTGGTATCAATACAGAACGTAACTGGGAGAAGTGTCACTTCTCCGAGTCACGGGTAGGGACCCTTGTGACAAGAGAAATTGTTTTATTTTCACGCTCTGATTCGCTGGGGTCAGCTGTGTGGTCGCTGTAATAGTTTTGGGCCCGAACGGAAGTGTGTGGCCATGAGTGTCCGCATGTATTGTATTGGGTATTTGGAGAAAGCTTTGCTTGGAGGTTGCGGGTGATCATAATATAGGCATCAGTACTACATTCCTTTATCAAGATACCAGGGTCTAAACATATCATGACATCACGCCTTTAATCCCGAAGGGTTAGGCACAGGTGTTTAAGTCACAGGTAAGGTGTAAACATTGTCTTGCAGGAATAATAAATAAATAAATAAATAATAAATATCGCTGGACATTACACACAGCGCCATCTAGGTGCCACACTAAGCAACGAGGCTTGTGTCGTGGACACCAGATAGTTGATAATACTACATAGATACTTTTTTGTTTGTAAATACATACTTATTATACATATAAACATCCATGACTCGGAAACAAATGTCCATGCTCATCACACAAACATTTGCTCCTACCGGGATTCGAACCCAGGACCCTAAGAACGTGAGGCAGCCTCACTATCGCTGCGCCATTCGGGTCGTCATCATCAGCAATGAAATTGAATTTGTGTTTTTATGTCAAAAAGCTCAGTAATTAGTCGAAGCAATCGCCAAAATAACAACACCTCCCCACCACCGCAAGGTTTTTGCATAAGTGGATAATTATTTTCTTCTAGCACTTCGCTCGCGATTTCGTCTGCAAAAATGGTGGTAGCTCGGCTAGTAAGCATAAGCATAATCCGCCTATAATGTTCCCACTGCAGGGACACACGGCCTCCTCTCTATGAGAGGGAGATTTGCATGATATAAATATAGTTTATAGCCTATAGCACCCACGAATAACGTCGCTTTTTGCCAGTGAAAGAATTTTTAGAATTGGATCATGAGTTCCTGAGATTACCTCCTACATACAACTTTCAAACAAACTTTCAAACAATATTAGTGCAGACGAATCCAAAAATATAGCATACTCAGCTTATATAACGTTTTCTGCTGGGCTTCCTACGCTCTGCGAGGAGGAGTGGGTGGTAATCCATCACGTGGGTCCAATGCAGCCTTAAAATATACATATTAATTACAACTCATCAGTGCACAACAATAAATTCTGGTTGTTACGAAACCGATTTACCCTGCTCCCCAAACTAATTATTATAAACTGTATTATTAAATGCCAAACAATTCATTGAGGAACAGAGCAATCCCAATACGTTACGACACCACCTAATTACCACCACAAATGCTGTAGTCAAGCTTTCTATTAAAACGGAATCCTCCCGTTACCTCAAGACACCCTTAAGAATTAATAGGGTACATTAATTAGGGACCACACGTTACCTATTACAGCTGGACCACCGCCGAGGAGGAAGCGACTAGCTACACTTTCTTGCTCAAGAAACGTACTATTGATGTAAGTCCTGTAGAGAAAGTATTCATTGGACTCACACAGAACAAACAATAAGAAAAACCCGGCCAAGTGCGAGTCGGACCCGCGCACGCAGGGTTCCGTACCATTATATAAAGAAAAAAAATATCTTAATTGGCGTCAAGTATGTATGTATACGGGTCAACGGGAACTACCATATAGGTTTTCGACCCAAAACCTATAGGGTACTACCGGTTGACCTAGAATTGTCAATTTTGGTTAAAAGCAAGGTCTTGTTTTAAACTTTCACGGTTAACACTTATAAATAAACTGTCACTTACGGGATATCTTCCGGGTTATCTTCTTCTATCTTTTCTTCTTGATTTGTCTTCATCCACCCGCATTCTCCAGTCAACCCGCGATCATGGCGCTTGCAACAGCGTCGAAATATCGGGAGCTCAAAATAATAGACAATCACGGAAGATATCCCGTAAGTGACAGTTTATTTATAAGTGTTAACAAGTAAAGGGAAAATTACGAAAAATAAAAATTTGAAAATTAATGGTATATAAATTTTGGTACTTACAAGTTTTCGCAAAAATCTAAATTTGCCCATATCTTTTTATAGTGTTGACTCAGGACCTTCATTTTTATAAACCTAATAAGTACAGACTTTAAGTATCTGGTATAAATTTCAACTTGTTAGATCCACCTGTTCTTGAGAAAATCGGTGGTGACACACGGACAGAGAGACGGACAAGTGAGTGATCTTATATGGGTTCCTTTTTTTATCTTTTGCGATACGGAACCCTAAAAATTAAACAAAAGAAACAAAATTCAAATTTCCTAAACAAGATTAACAAAAGAAGCTAAGCGGTAGTGACGCTCGCTTGGCGGGTAAAATACGAGTCTCGCTAGGAAGATACACTTACTAACGACTGGGCCCGAATAACCGCCCGTGACCGCGCTCATAGCTCAGCGACAAAGCTGTCAGTACCATACACTCACTGCTCGTTGCTCATAATCAGCCAATAACGATCCTACTGGTGGGGCACATAATATGCCTTCTCGCTGAAAGAGAATGGGTGTAGTCCACCACGCAGGCCCAGTGCGGGTTGGTGGATGTCACATGTCGCATTTTCGAATTTTTAGTTTTAAGACTGTTGCTCACAAATTATTTTAAGAGGGCCCTTCCCTCGCTTTTCGAACTCGCTTTTCAAACATAAATAATCTAGTCGAACCAAGATGGCGTCCTTAACTGGTTCAGACCGGATTTACTATCAACAAGAGTACTGATTTATAGCATTGTTTGCTTACCCGACTGCGCCGAAGAGGTGTAATGTTATTGCGTGATCCAGTCCTTTTTATCTAGATCTAGAATAGAAAAAAAAGAGAAAAAAAGTTTAATAAAGCTTTTTATTTTAGCACAAATGTTGGTTCATTTAGGTAATTACTTGGAACTCTTTTACTGTATTTATGGTTCTAGGATTTTTTGAGGAAGTTTTTAGTGATTTTAATGTCACATAGGTCAGCAAATCGGAGCTTTTGTAAAACTTAATGTAATTGCAAGCAAGGTATCGACCGCGACTCAACGCCACGGGTTCAAGTTAAAATCCAAGCAAACATTTCACTTTGTGTAATTAACTTTATCATTACTGTTCTCTAAATGGTGATGGATATCATCGCGAGGTAACCGGAATAGCCTAGAACAAAAAAAAAAGACATAAAAATCTAGCAACCTGCATTGGCCCCGTGATCTTCTTCTTCTTGCATAGAAAGAATTACAGAGCGTCAAAAAATTTGTCCACATCGCAGTCAACAGGAAGTTCCCAGAAGACTGGCAGCATTGCCAGTACACTTAAATACAAACTAAAAGAAATAAACAGAAAAGAACATACAAAAGTGATGCTTATTTCTACAGAAATCTCTTCCAGCATACCTGCAAATGGAGAATTGTAAGTTTCTTATCTTATATCTTCTTCAACTTTAATATATTTTCAACCAGTGTTAAAACAAACGTTGAGTTTACTATCTGTAAAAGAACCACAGCATCTCGTTTCTCAGTTCTTGACACGAACAGTAACAATATTAAAGTTTCCAAAATAATATTTCAAGGAATCAACTCTAACTTTTTCGTTTACTTGAAGAGGTTCAACGTTTGTTATGAGGTGTTGGCTAAAGCTGGCTACTCACTAAGCAACTAAATCATAAAGCAACTTAACTTGCTGGCAACAAAACGTAATGTTGTTGATGAGGGAAACACTGACTTTTAAACTGTAAAGGTATCTAGAAAAAAATGAAATACATTAACATAACACGCGCACAATCGCCGGTATGTTAATGTTGTATGTGACCGTCGGACTGACAAGTCATAGGTCTAGAGTTTGGACCCAAGACACGCACACCTGTGATTGTATAATATTATCACTTGCTTCGGTGAAGGAAAACATCGTGAAGAAACCAGCATGCCCGAGTGATATTTTTCGACGGCATGTAAAGCCAAGTCAGAGGCCCATCATAGTCGGCATACAAACTCTGACCCCAGGCTAGGAACTAGCCTCACGAGAAAGAAAGAAAGACTAAACTTATACTGTCACTTCCATTATTTTCAACAATTGTGAACTCCCGATATTTCGACGCTGTTGCAAGCGCCATCGTCATTCCGCGATCATGGCGCTTACAACAGCGAAATCACGGAACATATATGTTAAGTGACTGTGTAAGTTTATAACTCTTTACCCCAAGGTACAGTTATTAAAATGAACAGTGTGTCAGTGCCATGTACTTTTCTTGTATAAATCGTTGGGCAAGATCACCTCGATACATGATGATCGTCGCCCATGATTTAAGTAACCAAAACACTTGTTCGATTGTGGTAACACTCAACATTTAGTTGCCAAGCGAAAACAATCCTTAGCGCATCATTTGTGTCGGGCATCCAGTAGTTATTTACTACTTGTTTGTTGTTGAGACAAGTTCAATGGGATGTTCTTTACGGACAAGTTCGGGTGATATATCATACCGAGGTTTATGGTGTAATCGTGTTTTTATTTGAGAACTGGCATTATAGTGTTAGTTAACGGATGGGTTTGTTTACCTCCAGAGTAACTACATATTTTTACTAACTTTTAGGTTGTTAAGCTAAGTAAATGAACATAGATATATTTTTCATAAAAAAAGGACAGAACAAAAAACAGAGCCTTTAACACGACGTCAGAAGCCGGAGATTACTAGCGTCTACGAGTATGTTTACAAAAATCAACAAAGTTTAATTTTATAGCATGTTTACGCGAAAAGGAAGTCAAACCCTTTTATTTTATTTTTCATGTTTTTCTCTACCAAAACAAAGTTTAATGCACAAAAGTGTCCGCTACAAACGTCGTAAAAGAACAAGTTTTTCCCCCAACAGGACAATGCCCTTTCATCGCGACATCAACAAGAGAATAACTATCATTTCCATCTTAACGTCACGTGGCAAAACATTGTAAGAATCAAAGAGTAAGGAAAATACTTTCACAGGTCAGTAGGTCAGATTGGACACTGGCAATGATACAGAAGTCCCACTTCGACCCATGCCTATTCCTAGCCCTGGATCGCGTCATTAGTAAGTTAAGCATGTTCTTAGAGGTGCAGTTTGAGGAGCTTGTGGCTAATTAATAAGCCGCTCGGGTCGATCCTCAGGCTAAGCCCACGCTTGCCTGGGTTGGTCTGTGGATGGCTGACCACCAATTACATACCGTGTTTTCTCCATGCCTCGGAAAACATGTTAAGCCGTTGTTACCGGCTATCAATTGTAGATCTTTGACAGTCGTTAAAGGTAATCAGTGGCCCGAAATTCTGACAACCAGTCTTACTAGGTATTGTAATACCCAGTACTAACCGGGTTGTGGAGGTCAGACAGGCGGTAGCTCCTTGTAAAATACTGGTATTCAGCTGCTTGCGGTCAGACTGGAAGCTGACCCCGATAAACTTGAGAAGACGCAGACAAATGATGGCGAGAGCTGCAGTTTGTAATGGGTAGGCTTTATACTTGGAAGGCTTAGATTTTTTTTTTACGTTAAAACTCTGCAAACCACAAGTGCCTCAAAATATTTTAAAATACACAAGTAGCATAAATATTGATTCCATTCAGTAAAAGGACATCTAGTGCTGGACTTCATCCAAATAAGTTATCTACCTGACCTAAGTTTTTCTAGTATTTAGCTATAGAACGAGGTTGTAGACCATGTCTATATATTTTGGATTACGGAATAATAACGATAAATGGCTATGAATGTTCGTGAAAGTATGAAGTGAAACTTCTGAACCTATCTATAAAGTGGTTCAAGTATCACCATGTTTTGACGACTCGTTCAGCAGTGATTTATTGTCCAAAAGGGTTGATACTTGTGAGGGGTTAAATTGCGTCCGTTAACCGTAAAGAACTCTTTGGAGAAAACTGCGTTTATTGGAGAAAGTTTTAGAATTATTGTGGAGAAGCCATGGGGATAAGGAAGAGTATAGAGACAGGAAATAACGAATAACCATAAGTCGTGATTGTTTGCGCTAGATTGTCGTGATTATGTCGTTTGGGGAATAGTTATACCTTTCATATCTAACGTCAAACGACAGAATTAAGTATATTTTTATTACTTGAACCGGCCTGCTCCGAAACTCCAACTGGTTGTTGAATTTTGTGCTTCTTATCCAATGAATTTGACATGGTCAACATAATTTTGTAATAAGCTTCTAAACGGTCATGGTCACTAACATTATCATTAACACTAGATACGGGATATTTACCATCACGATCATGGTGCTTGCAACAGCGCCGAAATATCGGAAACTTAAAACCTACAGGTAAATATCTCGTATCTAGTGTTAATAAATAAATATCGCTGGATATTACACATAGCGCCATCTAGGTGCCACACTAAGCAACGAGGCTTGTGTCGTGGACACCAGATAGTTGATAATACTACATATGTAGATAGTTTTTGTCTGTAAATACATACTTATTATAAATATAAACATCCATGACTGGGAAACATGTCCATGCTCATCACACAAACATTTGTTCCTACCGGGATTCGAGCCCGGGACCCTAAGAACGTAAGACAACGATTATATAATTTTGAAAATTTTTCATTGTTTTCGGATACGTAGATTCTGCCAGATAACTTAACTAGAACTTATTATTAGTTAGATCGAGACTTAACGTATGCGTAATTAATATTGGTAAGTCCAGGCCAGGATACAAAACCTGATAAGTGGAAACAGTGAACGATTATTTTTGTTTTCTTGAAAAGACTTCATTTTTCCATATTTCTCTAAAAATTTTAGAATTTGAGTTGGTCCTCCAAATAATTCATTCTTATTATTGCGCATTCTATTTATAATGATTTCCTTCAGCTCCAAAGTAATTGTTGTCAAAAAAAAACCAAATTACAATCTCGTCGTCATTTCAATTTAACGATCAAACAATATGGCGATCTCTCGAGGAGCCGTAATTATACTAATTCGCATAATTTGACTCTCATCGTTCTTGTAAAGCTGTAAAATTGCCGAGAGCCTCTAAGAATAGACAAAACGTGACTTTTAATACAAAATATGAATTTTCTTTTGGTATTGCACCATAATAATCATTAGACGCGTTCAGTGTTAATCGTATTTAATAGATTGTTCTGTTTCCGTCAATTACTTGAAAATTATGCTTAACGCGTTTAATCATTTGTGGTACAAAGTCATCATCGTCTGCCTAGCCTTTTCCCAACTATGTTAGAGTCGGCTTCCAGTCTAACCGGATGCAGCTGAATACCAGTATTTTACATGGAGCGACTGCCTATCTGACCTCCACAACCCAGTTAGTACTGGATAATACAGTACCCCTTGGTAAGACTGGTTCTCAGACTTTCGGGCTACTGACTACCTGTACTGACTGTCACAGATCTACAAATAACATTTTTTTGGTACAAGCAGACCAAAGTTTTACTACACTTAAATGTAGTAAACTTAGTTGTGCTATATTATTGGCGCAGTTGACTTTTAGGGAGGGGTATAAGAGTAATCATTTCTAACTACAGATTTTATGGCTGTCGTCAAAAATCTGATCAAAAATATGATCATTACTTCCTAATAAAGGGGGTTGGATAAGAAATATTGTGTCTACTTTGGGTCATTGGGGTTACAAAAAAAAACCCGGGCAGGTGCGAGTCGGACTCACGCACGAAGACCATAAAGTAAAAAAAAAACTTTTTCTTTAAATTCATTTTCAACTTTTTTTACTTACAAGTTTTGTCAGGATCTTGATTTTTATACACCTAATAGGGACTTTATACTTCAGTATCTGGTATAAATTTCAACTTTCTAGGTCATTCGTTCCTGAGAAAATCGGTGGTGACAGACGGACAGACAGCCGGACGGACCGACGGACAAGAGAGTGATCTTAGAAGGGATCCAAAGAGATAATGTTGATTTTTGAGTAATATGGCCTAAATTAATGTATTAATTTTATTATAATTATTTATTAAATAGGTACTAATTATTGTGGAACTACGAAATTTAAAGATTTATAGTTCATTTAGGAAATTACGGTATGCCAAAATTCATCCAATTCAGTGAGACATTCAGTCGTTTATGCGAGATTGAAAACAAACGTTTTATTGACAAAAGCAAATATCACGTCTACTTAATACAGTAGGAATTCTTTATACAGTTCATTTCTAGTTTATTTACGAATATCCATACTCACATCAAAGGAGAATATCAACCCTAAAATTCGCCCTTTGGAAACGCTTCACAAACGTCATTTGGTATTTTATATATATCAACCCAATACTCAATGATCCATTAAATTGGTTCCGTGCCCGTATGACGTAGACATTAAATATTTCCTTTCAAATTCATATTGGATATCTACATCCCAATTTATGATCAGTCAAATGAATTTCGACAGGCAATTCCGAAGAATATTCATGTTTTACCCCGCGAAAAGTTATTGGCAAGAATTTTACCTACATCGAACTTGTACAGCCTTTTTAACAATCTGTGTGTTAAGCAACCAGCAAACATTTAGTACTCAGATGTGTCCTAACCGTCCTTAGGTTAAGCCGCGCTTGCCTAGGTTGGTCTATGGATGGGTGACCGCCCATTACAAACCGAGTTTCCTCCGTGCCTCGGAAAGCACGCTAAGCCGTTGACCCCGGCTGTCATTTGTAGATCTTTGACAGTCGTTGCAGGTAGTCAGTGGCCCAAAAAGTCTGACTACCAGTCTTACCAAAAGGTATCATGTTACCCAGTACTAACTGGGTTGTGGAGGTCAGTTAGGCAGTCGCTCCATGTAAAATACTGGTATTCAGCTGCATCCGGTTAGACTGGAAGCTGACCCCAACATAGTTGGGAAATGGCTAGGCAGATAATGATGTGTCCTTTCACAGCCGATCACGTGCAGAGTACGTCCCAGGTTGATTGTATTGTGACGCTGATCACGTTCTCAGTACGTGAATAACGTACGTCAATAGTATAAATAAAAAAATAATTATAGATTTATCATTGATAGTTCTCATTTTATAAATGTTGCAATATCGGCGAAAATCGCCGGCGAACCATGGAATCCGCGTTTTAAAATCTTCGGCTGTCACAGTGCTAACCGTGTACTGAGGTTGTGCGAAACATGATAGAAATGCATAGAAACTCAGACACCTGGTGCACTTGGCACTAACCACACAAAAGAAGAAGACTTGCATTTCACCATGTTCATCACAATGGATCACAGTAAGATTGCTTGGTGAATTTGCGGTATGTTGGTAAGCCTCGAAAGAGCTCTTCCATAAAAAGACAACTATGAATAAAACTTTCCTACGTACCTACTGTGCAAATATTTCGACACAAATGTATTTTTGTTATGAAAAAAACAACTTGAACTTGAACTTTCGAAATTCAACACCACCACATTTTATCTGAAAGAGGAATAAAATTAAAATCGGATTATACTTCAGCACTCGACTGATATCTACTCTTATTGTTCAGGAAAATTTACAGTCAAATGAGATATTAAAAAGCTTTATCATTTTAGTTGACGTCATCACTAAATCCCCACTGAAGTGTTTTTCTATAAATTCTTACTAATAATGAACTGAAAAACATTTTAACGTGGGTAGTGTTTAGGGTTCCCTACCCAAGGGGTAAATACGGAACCCTATTACTAAGACTCCACTGTCTGTTTGTCTGTCACCAGGCTGCATCTCATGAAACGTGACAGTTGAAATTTTCACAGAACTGATGGTATTTCTATTGCCGCTATACCAACAAATACTAAAACCAGAATACAACAAACGTGTTTTTTTTTAGATAATTATACGGAACTGTCGTGCGCGAGTCCGAGTCACACTTGGCCGGGTTTTATTATGTCCGCTACAGAAGAAAAGCTTTCCTTACTGTCGTGCAATTAGGGCAATGAACGAATTAATTGGGCTTGCATTCATAAAATTGATGTTTCATTTTATTATGTGCTAAAAACGTGTTACGGTGGTAATTTTACGACCAAAAAAGAAAATAAGAAAATATTCAAACGCTTGTGAATTGCGACATGCTACATTTACCCGTCTTGTTACATCCGTTGACGGAGTCTTCGCTCCACAAATGTCTACTTTCGTAAAACATCTTGGTGCTGCAATCGCTGACCGCTGCAACAGATCCTATAGCGTAGTGATGGGTTGGTTAAGATCAAGAATCATCATCTCAATAATCCGTGCCACTAGCATGTGTATTCGCGGCACAAGACAAATTTAAACCATTAGCCAAGTTATTTGGCTTCGGCGATGGAGCAACCCTACCTAGACAAGACTAATGTGGATGCGGCCGACGAACCAACAAGACGTCGATTGCAATATATTGCGATGGATAAATGAGCTTGTTTTATAAGATAATTAATCAATAATTTAACAGTTCTGTTTTCCGAGACAATTATTTATAACAAACGAATTTAGTGTAACCCATTTTACGACCCCCTTAAGTGATTGAGGAGCCTTTTCATTTCAACAACTTTCCCCTTTTCAACAACAAATTCAGGAATCAAACACTGAAACCTGATGACTCAATCAGGAGTATAATATCTCCTGCTCTCGTATAATATACCTCCACGTAATTCAAAACCTTTGATTTTCCTTCAGCATTTTCCAATAACGTCTCGATGTTCCTACTAATAAATCGTAATAAAAACCGAGTAATAGATAGCTTTATGATTGCATGTTCGATGACTTTCGACGTTGTCAATGCGATGCGATCCTTTGCTTTTTTATATGTTTTTGTTTATTTGCTGTTGAGATGAGCTTCTCAATGCGGCTTGGAAATTGTACTCGTACGTAAAAGCAAGTTTATCAGTTATGTCTCGGCTGTCATTTGTAGATATTTGTCAATCTTTATAGGTAGTAGGATTCCTGAAAGTCTGATCACTAGGTTCACTGGGTTTTGAGAGCCAGATAGACAGTCACTGCATGTAAAATACTAATATTTAGCTGTTTCTAATTGGGTATTTAGTCTGAACGGCCCAAAGCGAATGCACCGCGGGCCATTCAACCGGAACCAAAAATCGTCTACGTTCCAAAGAACCGGTGGTAAAATAATTACCAAAGAACAGAAAAAGATTTTTTTTATGCTAAAAGCAACAACAAATAGTTGGGAACGGCCAAGGCCTCGGTTTTGACATGGCCAAGATAATTGCAACTCGAACTCAAACAACTAATCTCAAACAATTTTAAATTAATTTCAGCAAATCAAGTTTCAAACACCAGAACCAGCCACAAAATGGTCCTCCTTTCATCAAACCAATCATTAAATAGCTCACAAACTGCAAATTAGCTGCGGGCAAGTGATTCAAATTTAATTAATGTTTGAACACTAATCCGACAGATTTAGTTAATGAGCTGGGATTGTGAACTGGTGCAAACGCACCGACTGATACCAACGATGTACGTAGGTACATCGTTGGTATCAGTCGGTGCGTTTGTTATAAAATTATAGATATAGAAACTCCCTAATAAGTAGTTATTAGGGAGTTTCTATATCTATAATTTTATCAAGTTGAATGGGGCTGGTTAAGGGCACTAATCATCCTGAAAATCGCCTGAATAACTCAAACTCAAAGCATTTATTTCAATTAGACCATTACAGGCACTTTTGAAAGTCAAACAAAAAAAAAAGCTAGGCTACAGTCAAAGTCACAAGGCATAATAACTTGAGAAAGTACTGTAGTTGCACATTCCAAACCGTAGATCTCTATGGAGAAGAATGGGCAAGAAACTCCATTAACACTCTTTTTAATCAAAATATTGTTACAAAATCTTGGTTACATCATTCACGTTGAGATTATACATATATGTGAGAACGATGTAGAAAGATGTGCACATTAAGAGCGTCCAGAGTAAAAGATTAAAATAATCAACACTTTCAAAATAAAGTAATTAAAATAAACCGTGGCAGCTAAGAGATGACCAGTCCAACTGACAGCGCCCGCTCATGTCTCAGCACCATTCAACTCAACCATATTGAAGGGAACCAAATATTTGTTAATAATAATCATCATAAGTTCTGCTGGACATAGGCCTCCCCAAAGCGGCACCACATCGACCGGTCCTGGCAGTCAGCCCACTTTACTTACACCTCACTGCCAACGCGGACTTGAGGAGGCCCGCAGACTCGGGCCGGCACTAGCCGGGGACCGTGGGAAGCGCACTAGTTTCCATGATCCCCGGTGCAAGTGTGGGAAGGGAACACCGGGATGCTTTTTAGTCAATTAATATAATAATTTCTGACAGACCCTCATCCATGAGGATTTTTCACAAAGAATCAAAAAAAAAAGCGCGGCTTCACTTGACTAACTGCCTTTATTCGACCCCAACTACTGACATTATTTATTTAATTATTTAAACTTCATGTACAATAGTGGTACATAGGCGGACTTAATGCCATCAGGCATTTTCTACCAGTCAACCTTTGGGTTAAATAAGAAAACGCTGTGGTAGGGTACAAAATACATAAGTATCTAAAAAAATAATTTATGTAAGTACATATAGTGCGTATCTATTAGTTTAGTTAATGACGATGGAAGACAACAAGGCAGTTAATCATTTCATTTTTCAAACCCGACAAGTGACACTTGATTCAACATCTTAATCTAAATAAATGTCCACAACTTCTCACGTCTCTCAGCCAGGAAGCAATGGCGGTAGTAATATAAGTACCATTCATCAATATCTACCGGCGAACTAGACACTGGACAGGCGCAATCAGAGACGGTGCCAGCTCAATTGTCTGTACGCTCGCGCACAGAGTTATTGCGATCGAGAATTTTAAAGTGAACTGAATAAAGGCGAATGGTACCGATGAAACGGCACATTTTCATTGCGTTCCTAAACTGTCAGTGTTGTTTCATATGACACGACCAGGTTTTGACCACAGTTTTAATGTGTGGATCGTGTTCAATTTTATTTTATTGGAATTCACTCTAAACTTTTTAATTTTTTGCCATTAACTCGGTACTGAAAGAGAAAAAAAAGGCCAAGTGCGAATCGTACTCACACGCACACAAGGTTCCGTAGCACCAAACAATATAATAAAAATATTTGGAAAGCTCATTCATTTTTTGTATTGTATTACATTGAACAGCAAAACTAGATTTCATAGACTTTGTGCGCATAGAAAATAATGTCAAACTATCATATTTAATGTACAGGTAAAAAATATCCGACTTTAATAAAAATCTGAACATAAAATTAACACTTAAAACTATATATCTTGAGTCACATCTACAACATTTTTTTTTGCAGAATTCCAGAAAAATATGATAACTTTAGTAGTTCCGTATTTTTTGCATAGCAAAGCTTTCTCGTCTACATTTTGTATCGTGGAAACACGAGTAAAAAGTAAATGAATGATATAAATTTCTAAAGCATATAGAACAGCGTTTTTCTTTGCGGTATAACAACATAGATAGGTAGGTGCTGTGATCACCACACGAAACCAAGTTAGCGTTAATTAAAGCGAGGAGTAAATAAAGACTACATGCAAAGGTAGGCAAATATTTGCTCATGTTAATGTCGCAGGATAGTTGGAAAAATATGTTTTTTATTTTATTTTACTAAATAGGTTTGCGTTTGGCCGCAATTTGCTTGATGAGAAGCAATGATGCAGCCTAGGGTGGAGCAGGCTTGCCTAGAAGAAACCGATTCACTCGAACTTTGAATAGACCCAGATTCAAATTAAACTTTTTTTTTCCGCAGATTCCAGAAGTTTTGTATAATAATCTGGTCTGTTTAGGACGAATATCTTTATTCTGATGGGCCAAAACATGTCTCGTGTCAAACTATCAAACGACGAGCGCATACGTTCTTAACAGCCAATCACCGTTCATATTATTTCATAAACTTTGTTCGCGATTTTCAAAGAAAAAGCCGTTCTACCGCAAAAAATAAAACGTGACTTTGCTGGTACAGGTATTTAAGTGGTTTTCTGTAAAAATCACTAAGGTTTTACTTCTGTTGCACTCAGTCAATTATCCATCGATTGCCAAATTTAGTCTAACTCAGAATTTAATTTCAGTCGGTACATATAAAAGAAATAACGATTTCAATTCAAAACACTTTCATGTTCTTACATTTGGCCAGTAAAACATGTTCAATAATGTATCCTAAATCATGCAAGACTAGCTCAATTATTATTGTTCGTACGCTCGCACACAAAATACTTACACGAAGAGGAATTTAATTTCGCCACCGAGAGAATTACTTGAACAGTTTATTGCTAGCAAAACAAAAGAAAAAACAAGCGATGCTACTTTTTTATCAATTTCCATGTTGACAGTGAATGTTGATAGTTTGTTGTGTCTGCATGGTAAACGTTAGGGTGTGATCTGTGGCAAACTGAGAGCGGGGCGTTTAGCAGAGCGTATTAAGGGGCCCAGGATACGGCCTCGGGATATGTGACTCACGGGACATGTACCGTTGCTTGAATTTTAATATCAATGTTACTAACACTAGAATATAAGCTGTGTGTAATACTAACAAAATATGGATCACTGTTGTCCGAAATAAATTATTTATTTATTTTATTTATTTAGAAATCTATAGAGCAAACTTAGACCTAGCTCAGTCGCGGTTTATCCGAAAATGAACTTTATTTGCATTAAATTAATGTGCATCGAATAAACGACTGATCAAGCATAACATACGAATAAAAACTTTAGCTTAATGCAAAATAAAGTTCCTTTTCAGATGAAGCGCGACTGAGCTTAGATTATTACTAAATTTTCAGTGAGGCCTTGTTATTATATCCTCTTACAAACAAGGCTAGTTTGATTGAGTTCATACCTGGGCCCAAGAAACTATGGAGTCTTTCCCTTCTCCTTTTTTGCTAAATCACGTCTTGGTGACTCAAAGCATGCTCTACCACTTCTTTTGTTTTTCCTGCGGTCGCTGTCGCAGCACGCATTTCGCTTGCGGTCAAGTGATGAGAGTGGGGCACTACGCGGAACTACTAATGTAGCGTGCAAACAAATGTTTGTACGACGTAACAGACGTTGGTAAAGGTCCATGTGGCAATTGGCTATCTCGTCCAAGCGTCCTTAGCAAATGGCAGTCAGTTCCAAGGCTGTTTCTTCAACATCTTTTTGTTAGCTTTTGTCAGTCCCAGATATTATTGAGGTTTCCAGGATAGTTATCGCTCATAGAATGTCACTTCAACTGAGCCCTGAGCCTGATACTTGAAGGTAAAAAGCAGTGATAGTCTAGTGGTGTGACCCTCGGGCTGCCAAGCCATAGGTCTCGAGCTCGAACCCAAGGCACCCACCTCTGCTGTTTTGAATTCATGTGCGAATTGTATAATTATCACTTCCTTCGGTAAAGGAAAACATCGTGAGGAAACCAGCATGCCTGAAAGATATTTCTCGACGGCATGTAAAGCCAAGTCATAGGCCCATGGGTGGCATATAAACTCTGGCACCAGGTTAGGCACGAAACACACGATAAAGAAACAAAGTCCCAGACATTTTTGACCTTACCATGATCGTTAACGCTCATAGAATTTAACTTGGCCCTTTCTAATATATAGAAAGACTAAACGGAGCCGAAGGTATGTGTCGGTGTATATTTTTTTGAAAGTCAGGATTACGATATTAAAAGCAAATTTTTTGATAAATGATTCGTATGATTTTAACGTTATAACAACACTTCGTACTCCATGTTTCAGCCTACACAAATTACTACCTTTCCATACCTATTTCAAGGTTTGTTTTCCTCCAACGCCCAGTAGACCTTCAACAGACATTACTTGCGAAGCGTAAAACCTATTTTAAAGGTTTTACTTTGTATTATATTGACCTTGAACACAGACATATAATTAAAAATACTTTATAAATCATCCATCACTATGTTTTTTGCAAAGCTGGTTTTATTCATGTGTTGTTATAATGGCGAACATGACAAATGGTTCTAAACTCCTCCCAGTACACGAAAATAAACACATTTCGCTTTTATTGGCGAAATTACTATCATCATTATCGCATGGTTAAAAAGTTGTGTTAATTGCTCTATCACATGTATCAATAAGGATAATCATAGTATCATTAGGATTACTAGGTCAATTGCCTACCTAGCGAGCGCTCAACTTTATCAAGTGGCCAAAAAAGTTCAAAATCTTGGGACCCTAATGTACAGACCACATCGAGCTACTACAATCAGTCAAATTTCTTTAATAGATTTTCAACTTTATCGCTTAAGCATTAGGTTCAAGGTTGATTGGAATAATTTGACAGTTTCAGGTAGCTTGATGTGCTGGCGTCTGTACAACCCTGAACTTAGGCCATTTGCACACCAGACGTAACGCTCCGTAAACAATCTTAATATTAGTAGTCACTTGGTAGCTGACAATACTTTGTCATTCATATGAAACTTACAGTTTACCTTTTTTTTATTTTTTTGGATTGGAAATCATCAAATAACCCCTCCCGCTCTGGGCTGAGCAGGAGAGAATGTCAGACTTTTACTGACGAAAACCCATCCATGTTCCTTCCTTTGCCCTTTGTGTTCCAGGGCCGCGGACAGTCCCGCCACCATGGCAGAACTTACAGTTTACCAGCGGGGTAATTGCGAGATACACTTAAAAGTCTTTGCCTGCTTTTCAACAACATTATTTACGTTTTTTTTTGTGTCGAGCTGTTTTTTTCTCTATTTCTTCAGAGGATTGTTACTGGAGGTGTGTTTTTCTCTTGGGTTCAAATTAAATTGATAGGGCTATTCAAACCCATATTTTTTTACAAAATCTACGGATGAACTACACATGAAAAAAAAAAAAAGATTATTTTTCAAAACAATAGCGCATAATTTTAGAATTTTATCTCAACCAACTTTCAAATGCGAAAACATAATTCACGGACAACTACTTCGTTGCAAGGGCAAAAAATCCACGTCAACGATAGCTCTCCCGGCTAATAAAAAATATGGTACAGAAAATTACCAACGCTTTTCCTTTCGCTCACTAAGCTCTTAATTTGCTTCCTTTTAGCGTTCAATTATTTTTTTATTAACAAGAAACTAGCGCTTTTTAACGCTATTATCAACTAACAAGATTGGAGAAATAAAACTAGTGTTTAATTAGTATTTACTTAGTTTTCTGCTCAAGGTGTTAGTTTTGTTTGAGTCTCTTTGAGATACAAGTAGTGAAATAAAAACGGTCTATAACAGGATATTTGAGATAACTTAACGACGGCCTGGGTTGTGGTCATTTGATAGGCTACCTACACGCTCCATTTAGAATACTTGTAAAAATTGACCCAACTTATGACCCTTACTTAGTCTGACTGTATACAGCCAGCTGTATACAGTCAGACTGGAAAATGAGCCCATAAGTTGGGTCAATTTTTAATTTGTTTTGAATTGTAATTATGGTTATACCGCAGGTGCGTGCATGTCTGGCTAACTCTTCGTGAAAAACGAGCGTGATGTTATTTAGTTTTATGGTTTTAGTTAATTTAGCAAATTACTAGCTACTGTTTACCCAGACTGCACATGAAAGTATCTTAACTCATGAAAGCATATTTTTTGTTAGTATACATGCCTAGTTGATGGCAGTAGGCTCGCTCCTTATTAATACTGGCCAAAAGTGGGTTACAATATGGCTACAGGCGTGATCTAGTTAAAATTCATAGTTCACTAATTAAAGAACATTAATTACCTAAAATACTGGATATACATACACTTCTGGACACATCTATATATTGGCCCACCTTGTATTTTCAGTTTCGTTTGGTCCTAGCTAAAATTTTATATTAGGTCGAGCAAAAAGTTTTTATGCAGTTTTGAACCTGGCACATTCACAATTTCATTCAATAGTCTTTTTTTGAATTTCGAACACAGAATTTAAAGAAACAAAAGACAATTTGGAGCCTGTTTGTTGATATCAAACAATCGAATACTAAGAAAACTTGGTTTTATTGGTTTACTTGGATTTAATTCTTGAAAAAGTGATTGATATCTTTGGTTTTGCAACAAACATTACTTATTCTTAACATTAAGGTGAGGTTCTATCAATAATCTATGGATACTTCACCTGAAGTCGCCGCCCAATCTGTGGCACTTATTCAGGCCGGACACAGCCAAAGAAACGTGAGTGCTCAACTTAATTTAAGTCGATCTGCGGTCCGAAATGTTTATCGGAGGTACCTAGAGACTGGCGGCTTTGTTCGTCGCCAAGGAAGGCCACGATCTCGGGTCACAACTGAAAGGCAGGATCGATTCATCGTGACGACCAGCTTGAGAAATCGTCACCTTACCTCCATTGAGATACAACACCAACTTCGCGACTTCCACGGAGTATCTGTGAGCGCTCGAACTGTTCGGAGAAGGTTAAAAGAACGCGATATGGTACCACACAAGCCAGCTAATGGGCCCAAACGAACGCGAGCCCACCGAACAGCGCGCCTTCATTTCGCACGCAGTCATTTAAATTGGACACAGCAAGATTGGAGCCGTGTACTCTTTTCTGATGAGTCTAAAATTGTGTTACATGGCAATGATGGAAGGAAGAAGGTCTACCGACGTAAGGGAGAGCGTTTCGCACAATGCTGCTTTGAAGAGAGGGTTGCTTATGGCGGTGGCTCATGGACTGTCTGGGGCGGTATATCCGCGAGCGGCAAAACTCAACTTGAGGTTGTTACAGGACCACGGCTGCCAAATTTAAATGCTGCTTTAGATTAAATGCTGAAAGATACATTCGTGAGTGCTTAGAACCTCACGTGATACCATACGCGGACTATGTGGGCCCAAATTTCCTTTTTATGCATGATAATGCAAGAGCCCATGCGGCCGGCATCGTCAGGGAATATCTTCGGGATGTGAACATCGCAGTTATGGACTGGCCAGCCAGAAGCCCAGACATGAACCCCATTGAGCACATGTGGGACGAGCTAAAAAGACGTGTTAGGGCTCGTCAGCCAGTTGCCCAGACGATGCAGGAGTTGAAAACTGCCATAGAAGAGGAATGGGAGATGATCCCTCAAAATTTCATAGAGCGGTTGATAAACTCTATGCCTAATCGTACTGGGCCCTGTGGTAGATGCCCATGGAGGCAACACGCGTTATTAAATTAAACCTTTATTTGATAAAACATGTTTTTTATTCAAAAATCAATTGCCTTTAACAAGGCGCATATCCGACTTGTTAGGCGTAGCTCCATGTCGTATGTTATTCTGAATTCAAATTTAAAACAATACGATCGAAAAAGATGGTAAAATGTATCAGGTTTAAAACTGCATCAACAGTTTTTGTTCAATCTAGCAATCATATTTCGGTAGGGGCCATCGAAACCTAAACTCTAAGGTGGGCCAATAGATGTGTCCAGAAGTGCATAATATAATATATATATATATATATAATACCAAAATAGTTGGGAATAGGCTAGGCTCGGACGGGATAATTACATAAAGTAAAAGAGCAAATGTTCTATTATATATTCACTACTCTATGGTTTAAATATAATCTGTAGTCATAAAGACTTATCTTCTCTATGGTTCAAATATTAAAATGTAACTACATGAGTTGGGTAGTTTTAATAATTAAAAATATATTTCCAAATATAAAACATGGCGCAGTCGGTAAAAAAGTAAATGTTTACTGTGGTATAATAAGTATAAAGTATAAAATTTTATCGGAATGGAGGGAAGTGTGAAATTACTTCCGAATTTTGATTTGCGGGCTAATGGTGCCGCTGCGGAGTGGAAAATATGGCGGACATGTTTCGACGACTATTTGGTGTCGACAGGTCAAGACGAGGCGAGCGATAAAATTCGATTAGCTCTCCTACGAAATATGTTGGGTATGGAGTCAGCACGTGTGTTACAAACTTTGCCTATACCTAAGGAAAAGGCTGGAGACTTCAACGCTGTCTTACAGGCCATCGAAAAGTATGTAAGCCCGAGAACCAACGAAGTTTTTGAAAGGTTCAAGTTTAACGATCGGAAGCAAAAGGAGGGTGAAAGTTTCGACAATTTTCTCACTGATGTGAAACAGTTGTTGTTAAATTGCAATTATGGTGACACATCTAAAGAATCTATTGAAGATCAGTTGTTGAGAGATAAAATTGTTCAAGGAATCTCTGACAAGCATGTTCAGGAACAACTGCTGAGGCTGGATGGACTAACTCTGGAGAAAGCCGCAAACTTCTGTAGGACTTCAGAGCAAAGTAAGCTACAGGTTATGGAAATGAATCCAACGGTTGAGGTTGATGCAAACAAATATAAAAAGAATCCTGAATCTGAAGGTAAATTTAAATGCCGACGCTGCCAAACTCTTCATGGACGTCGAGAGTGCCCTGCTTTTGGGAAATCATGCAAGAAGTGTGGGTTGAAAAACCATTTTGCGGTCAGCTGTAAAGTACGTAATAAAGCTATTAAAGAAGTTCAGTGTGAAAGTGAAAATTCGTCAGAAAGTGAGAGTCAAAGTGTATGCTGTAATGCGGTAGTGGCTAAGTGTAAAGCAGAGTCTGAGTGGTTAGAAACCATAAATATTGAGAGTTTTCCAGTAAAATGTAAACTGGACACTGGGGCGGATATCAGCATAATGCCACTAAAAATATTCAATCAGATAAATGATAAAGTAAATTTAAAAATTATAAAGACAAATATACAGTTAGTATCATTTGAAGGCAGTAAAGTTTCACCTTTGGGCATGGTCAATTTATTGTGTGAGTACAAAAATATTAAGTGTTACGAAAATTTTGTTGTTATTGATTGTCACTCCATGCTCTTGGGATTACCGGGTTGTATTTCATTAAATCTAGTTAAGAGGGTGCATAGTGCTGAAAGTACTTCTGACACATTAAAAGCTAAATTTATAGCAGAGCACAAAGGGGTTTTTACGGGCATCGGTAAGTTGCCAGGCACCTATAGTATTACAACGAGGAATATTACTGAACGAATTTGTCATCCCCCTTCAAGGATACCTAATTGTCTGCTGGATCCATTAAAGTCTGAATTAGATAGATTAGAAAGTAGAAATTCTATTTTAAAGGTTGATAATCTTAATGAAAATGCATGCATCAGCCGTATTGTTTTGGTTGAAAAGCCTAACAAAAAGATAAGGCTTTGTTTAGATCCGTCTGATCTAAATAGGTATATTTTAAAGAAACCCAAGTCGTTGCCCACTTTAGAAGAGCTTGCTTTGAAGTTAAATGGTAAAAGATACTTTTCAGTTTTGGATCTCTCAGAAGGATTTCATCATTTACATTTAGATGAAGACTCTTCATGGAAGTGTTGTTTTGCGACACCCTTTGGGGTTTATAGGTATTTAGTTTTACCTTATGGCTTGATGAATGCTCCTGAGTTATTTCAAGATGTACTAGAGTCTCATTTTAATAATTTAAAAAATGTAGTTGTTTGGGCAGACGACATATTAATCATGGGGAGTACTATAGAGGATCATGACCAAGCACTATTAAGTGTGATGAGTAAAGCTAAGGAAATAGGAATTGTATTTAATGAGAAAAAGTTTCAATTTAGGCAACGGGAAGTCAAATATGTAGGTCAAATTTTTAATGAGAATGGTATGTCTATTGATAAATCTAGAGTAGAGTCATTGACAAAACTAAAAACACCAACTAATAAGGTGGAGTTAATGAGGATCATTGGTTCATTTAATTATGTCAGACGTTATGTGCCAGAGATGGCAGAGCTGATGTCTCCTTTATGTAAATTGTTAAAGAAGGAGGTAGAGTTTTTGTGGTTACCTATACATGATAAAGTTTTCGCTGAAATGAAAGAGAAAATTAGTCAAGCTCCAGCACTTTGTCCTTTTGATTCAAAAAGAAAAATAATTTTGCAATGTGATGCATCAAGCAAAGGTTTAGGTTGCTGTTTATTTCAGCCAGATGATTCTGGTAAGTTAAAATTAGTAGCTTGTGTTTCGAGAACCATGAATAATTCTGAATTAAACTATGGACAAACCGAAAAAGAGCTACTTGCTGTTTGTTTCGGTGTAAAAAAAATTCACAAATACATTTACGGTTCAGATGTTGATGTACAAACAGATCATAAACCCATTATATCTATCATGGGTAAACAGATAAGCAAGATTGGTTCTCCTAGACTGAAAAGGTTAAGATTAAAATTGTTTATGTATAAATTAAATGTATACTATGTGCCAGGTAAATATGTACACTTTGCAGACATGTTGTCTAGAAATAGCTTAGCTGTCACTGAGCATGACAAAGAAATGCTGCAGATGGTACACACTGTTTCAAAACATTTGCCTATGTCTGATGAAAGAAAAACTATTTTCCGTACGGAGACAAGTAATGATTCAATACTCTCCAAAATATGTAATTATTACTATCATGGTTGGCCTCAGAAATTATCTAAAACATTGAAACATTTTTCTAAATTTAAAGATCAGCTTTTTGTACAGGATGGATTGTTATTCCTTGGCAATAGGATTATAGTGCCTAGTTCACTACGCATGTATGTCATAGAATTAGTGCATGAAGGACATCTGGGAATGAACAAGTGTATTGCTAAAGCACGTCAATTGTTTTATTGGCCGAATTTATCCTTGGATATACAGAATTTTATATCCAAATGTCGTACTTGTGAAAAGTTTAGACCTGCTAATGTACATGAACCTTTAATGACACATTCAATACCTAAATACAGATATTATAAAGTAGGAATGGATATCATGGAATATGCAGGCAAGGCTTATCTTGTAATTATTGATTATTTGTCCCATTGGTTAGAGATAAGACCTGTGAAGGATAAGACTTCAAAATCTGTTATAAATGCATGTCAAGATGTTTTTACTCATTTGGGTTTTCCATGTGAAATTATAGCCGATAATAACCCCTTTAAATCACAAGAGTGTCTTAACTATTATAAAAAGAAAGATATAACTATTGTAACAAGTAGTCCTCACTATCCTAGAAGCAATGGTTTGGCTGAAAAAGCTGTCAATATAAGTAAAAATCTAGTTAAAAAAGCTTTAGAGGATGGCAAGGATTACCGTGACTATCTCTTTAATTACAATAATAGTAATTTGTCTGGTTTATCTGTGACTCCTTCACAAATTTTAAATAGCAGAAATTTGAGATCTAATATTCCAGTGGCTTCAACATATTTAGAGCCCAAAATTATACCAAATATTCATAAACTATTAATTTTAAAACAGAAGATTACTAAGCATCAACATGACAAACACTCAAAAAAATAAGGAAATTGTTTTCAAACCGGGGGATAAAATTGTATACAGAACGGATAAAGATAAATATTGGAAAAAGGGAAATGTTTTTAAAAAATGTAAAGAACCAAGATCCTATCTGATAGTAGATGATAGCAACTCAAAAATATTCAGACGTAATACCCATCACCTTAGAAAGTCTTTTACTGATAGTCAGCAAATTAGAAGAAGTGATTTTTTGCCTTGTTTAGATAACAGTGATGTCCCAGAAGTGTTGCCTCCAAGTTCTCACACTCAGGATATGTCTCAAGAGAATACTGGTAACATCCCTGATAATGTATATTATAGAACTCGTAGTGGTCGTAATGTCAAACCCAGGTCAAGATTAGATCTTTAATAATTATTGAGAATTTTAATTACTAAGTATTTTAATTTGTAAATTTTGTAATCATTATTAAGAATTTTAATTTGTAATTTTTAATCAGTTTGTATTAATTTTAAAAGGGGAGGTGTTCTATTATATATTCACTACTCTATGGTTTAAATATAATCTGTAGTCATAAAGACTTATCTTCTCTATGGTTCAAATATTAAAATGTAACTACATGAGTTGGGTAGTTTTAATAATTAAAAATATATTTCCAAATATAAAACAGCAAACAACAGTAAACGATTAATATCAAGAACTTATAGCAATGTAATCAGTTGTGGAAACTCCGGTATCTTGGCATGGGATCTGTTACGTCACTGACAGTCGCATGTCGTGTTATGTAGGCCATGTTGCACGTGTCTCTATAAACTGTAGGTATACTGGATGAGACTACCGCTGTGGTTTTAGATCAGGGGGAGAGGGGGAGATCCCATACGCCCCGGTCTTACCCCCAAATACCGGTCGCCTTTTGAAGGTTTCAACCCGAGAACAAAAAAAAGGTAGGTATACTAGATCTAGGATGTGCTGATACCTTACCGGTCTCCCTAATTATATTGACATGAAACAATTTGGAAAGCAGAACACCAATTTAAAAAAGTAACTTGAATCGGGTTAAAAAGGTTAATTGGTTTAGACCTATAACGTATGTCTTTGATTAACACTATTATTCGAGGTTAACCCTTATAGTACACGAGTTAACCATTTAAATATTCCTGATTAACCAGCATGGAGGAGACGAAGCACCGAGCGCGCGCTAACTCCGTCACTTACATATATGCGTCCTGCATTTTTATTATAAACAAAAATGAACGCACCGTGTGTACCGGTTATTTTAAGCTGATTAACTCTAATATACGGGTTAGCCTTTACAGTAGGGTTTTCCAACTAATCCTAAAAATAACCCGATTAAAACCCCCAAAAACACTTGTACGGGTAACCTTTTCGGTCCCTGACTTGAACTACATCTTACTGCCCGATTTTGTCACCAATAAAGTTAATCCATTTTATAAATATGCCACTGAATTACACCCGGTTAGTCTGTACACGGAAATGAAATACGACTAATTTACATTGGATAGTTTAAATAACTAAGTAGAGAAACAACATTACAATAGAATTTTCTTAGTTATTGTAATTCTACGATCGGGCGTGTCTGCTGGACAAAAAACTACATATTAGCTGGAATTTTGAGTATCTTTTAAAAGCAACAAATCTGGGCACAAAAACATAATGCATGTGAGCTTCGATTCATGAGTGAATTAATCATGATTGATAAAAAATTCATGAGTGAATTAATCTTGTTGCACAGTGGTCGTAATCAGTACGGTACCTCACGTCACTACATTTTATTCTGTCACTTGTCCACCGAACTGTACCAATCCTGCCAGTATTCCATTAGGAGTGTCTCAGTAGTTCTAATTCAATTGTACGGGAGCTCCCGGCGAGAGCAGTTTTTTACCTCTCATAGCGGTAGACCTTGATTAAATATTAAATATGCACCGGTATGAAGGGATTCTGTCAAATAGTTTCTTGTGATAGGTTATTGTGTAAGTGCTGTGTTTATGTTCGAAAATTGTGGTAAAAATCATCAGACGATTTAAATAGAAAATTGATTATTTCAAAGATTGATTAATTCAAATCTAGAGGTTACTGACCTATATTGAGCAGACGATTGAGCCCAAAAGTATAATGCTCTAGCTACGAGTAAAACCAATTCAATGAACTGAGATTATTGGAGAATTTAGTCATGATAAGGTTAGTATGTTTCACGTAAAGATTCATCACTGAAAAACTTTACAGAATAACCTATGAACAAAATAACTGAAGCTGTTGAGAATATTACTGATGTGGAAGACGGAACCCGGCAAAAGGCCAAACTAATAATACACGGGACAAAGAATGTCCAGTTAAAAGATTGATTGATGACAGAAGATGTTACAAAAGTATCCAGTAATGTGTATCCTTGTGTCATTAGGTCTGGAATTCGCACGTTTATTTAGTATGGTGAAGAACTAGAATCTGTGCAAAGAAACGATGGATGGACAGTATGATGCTGCGAAGGATGAAATGGCTAGAAAGAAGGTGACTGCTGGGATGACGAGTAATAGAGAAGTGTGGAAGAAGAAAATGCATGCACTGCGCCGACCACAAATAAATTGGGATAAGGACAGGAGAATGTTTGTAATGATGATGAAGAACTGTAATCTGTTCATTTAGTTGACTTTACAGAAGATGTAAGAAATTACCTAGACATTCTAGAACTAGCATGTGTAACGATCATTATTCAGAACCATGAGCAATTTGCACTATATGAATCAGTGCGTGCGAATGTCATAAACTACAATTGGTTTGATTAAAGTGATGATGAGGATTGTTTGAAGTGCATTGTTGAGTCAACTAGGACTGCTTCCGACGTGGTCCTGTGAAAACTCAAAGACTGTGTAGAAAAAAAAATGGAAATGAAGAACCGTCTTTTGTTTAACAAGTGAAATAATTAAAACAGTGAAATTAAAACTGGATAAAGTTAAAATCAGTGAGTTTTTATCAAAACTGTGAATGCATCCCGCCCCTGCTTCGAATGGTTTACGACTTGCAATAAAATCAAGATTCTATACTTTATGTAAGTTTAATATTAATGTATGACACACATAAACTCATATTTGGGAATCAGTTCTCTGAAATTGAACGACAACGCAAGCAAATACGAAATGGTACTTTGTTTTTTACTATTGTATTGTATAGCGGGCTGGTGTCCGCAACTCCACGTCTAAGCGCGTATTTTGCGTGCGGTTCTACTATTTCATTACTGAAGATTCTAAGACTTCTCATTAACGTAACCAGTTGTGGGGGGCGAACTTATTCTTGGTGGAAAAACCCACTAACACTTTGCCAACACCTGGGAATCAAAGCCAGGTGCTCATGCTCAGTAGTAAATGTTACATTTCTAGGACAAAGATGTGTCTATGTGTGAAATTCAATACATACTCGTAACAAGTACTTAAGGTCCACTGCACAGGAAAATGCTATGTTTCTCTGCACCTGACATTAGCCTTTAACTACAAAGGAGAAAACCAATGGACAGCAATGCGAGTCACATTAAGCACAAACGAGTGCGTATTTATTTATGGGACCGCCTATATTTATTTAGGACTCTGTATGTGTTCTGTTCATGATAAATAGCCGGTATTGTAACATTTGTTAATACTCCACAAATTACTTTGGTATATTATTTTGAAACAAATATCATTTGCGTCGTGGTATCATGAAGCGCATACATGTTTTATGGTAATCCTTATCGAAATCAAAGTCATTACATTCATATACTAGCTTAGTGTGGTGTTCGGTAATGGTCCCACGAGATTGTATACTGGGATTAGAAGTATCCTATGTGTTAATCCAGGTTATAAACTATCTGTGTGCTAAATGTCATCCTAATCCCTTTAGTAGTTTTTGCGTGATAGAGTAACAAACATCCATCCATCCATACATCCAACCATCTTCACATACTTTCGCATTTATAATTGTAGTAAAATTTTAGCTAGCCTTGCTACCGTGCCTTTTATAGACAAATGCCTCCTTACGTTCCTTTTCTTGGTACTGATTCTGCGCTACTTCTTGCCAATTCCCACCATCTCCTTCGTGGTCTGCCTTGACCCCAACTCGCGGTTACAATGCTCCAATCCTGAAAGCATTTTATGAAGCCACCGCTCGTTTGGCATCCATCACACATGTCCAGCCCAATCCCACATAAGCTGGGCAGCCTTTTGAGCCACATCAATGATCTACGTCTTTGAGCACAGTATAGTGTTTCGAATTCGATCCCTCGTCAGCCAAAACAATGATTGCTTAATTCAAGTCTCTTAAAACCTTCCAAAAACAAAAAAAACAAATCAGGAAACGAGAATAATCAGAATGGATACAATTCCCTAAAAATGTCGAAAGGTCATGGAGGCCAAAATTGGATATCTCAATTTTCGTCAAATATTTTTTTAGTCCGTTGTCCTGACGAATCCTCGCGTGCAATACGCAATAAGATCCCAATTTTGTACAGCTGTGTTTGCATGTGACTCACTGTGCGAAATTCAATTTGATACGTGAGTTCACGCTACGTAATTACTTTGCTTTTTAGTGATACATCATGTGGTCGTGCTCTTGTCATCAATCAGTTAATTATAACTTATGTCTTTGGTCTAGTGGTCACAAGCGCGACTGTGAAGCGCGAGGTCCTGGGTGTTTCCATCTGGAATTTCTCAGTAGCAGCCACGGAGTCTGGATTAGTGCTCAGTTGATTACGATAGGCTCACCACCACATGGCACTTAAACAAAACTGGCGAAGCATGGGATACACCTCTGCCTAACCTTTCGGGGATTATAGGCGTAGTGCTATTGTGCCACTTGTTCTCCCCATCATAGTGATATTTTTTTTGTTCTAGGCCATACCTGGGAACCCTCTAGTTACGGAGATATTGGGGGTCAAAGCTCCAACTTCTTCACAAGTTTTTTTCTTAAAAACATATTTTTAATGTAACATTTTTTTTAAACTTTAAACACCTCCACGACCACCGCATTCAATGCATCCATCAGCACAATGTTTTACATTGAGTCCTACTAAAAAACGTGATTTTTCACCCCAAAAAAAAAGTCGTTTCCTTGCAATAATTTTTGCGTAAAGTAACTTATTTTGATGTAAAAATGCTTGGTTGACGTCTTCGTGAAGAATCTTGTTACACCCTGTATTATAACGAATTATTTCATTAACATCATTTCCTTGTCACTTGAAAACTACACATACATGTCTCAATTCATTTATGGCTAACACCCTCTCAGAGAGAAAGAGAAATAGAACTAAAAAAATAAAAATAATAAATAGAAATAGACATTGTTTATTTTCCGGGTAATACACAAACAGGTGCAAACATATAAGTAGATTAAAATTATTACATAAAACCTATGTTTAATAAATAAGAGGCCTGTGTGTAGTGGGATCATTATAGGCTTATTGTACTGCTCACACATTTAAAAGAAAGCGGTTTACTATTGGTATCAAAATGTATTATTAATTCCAATTTATAAAACTGTCTAAGAAAGTAAGTATTAACGAATGTCAAATTGATTTCTATCGGAGACAAACGTCCTATAACCGATTTGAAATAGTTCTACTCCAGAATTAGTATCGAATCTCCAAATTGAATTAAACCCATATTACGAACCTAATCTTACGGACTAGATGACCCAGCGGTCAACTAGAAGCGAGTGAATTAAATCGATCAACTGGAATCATTCGAGTAGCATTTCAAATGTTCAGTCAGAGGATGCTCGTTCAAACGGAAGATCTGAACGACTACGATTTATCTCATTTTGACGACGAAATGTTTCGGAATTTGCAGTGCATAGAGAACTAAGTGCAGGAGCAGATACTCGTCACGCCTCCGCAGTTTCACCAGCAAATCAGCTGTTCAGATTATTAGTTTTGCTTAGAAATGTTATCGATTAGTTTGTTCCTAAAAATATTTCCTATTCATTACGGTATTTCGTTGTTATCGCCAAAAGGTGTGAATACTGCCTTTCGGAACAGCAAATGTCATAAATCTAAGCTTTCACTAGGCCCTATGGGTAACACAACCGGAGTCGAGTTTATTTACGTAGACACTCGTTAACACCCACTTCCTCTTGCAATTCTTCGATTGAAATTACTTCCCTGACCTTTTGAAGGACATCAACAAAGAGGTCAGCCGGCTTGACCTTTAAAACAAAACTAATCATACTAAATAATGCGAGTATTTCCTTTGCAAATGACAGACTCGTTCCTTAAAACGACCAAGTTCTGATAAAAAACATAACATAATGTATTTTTGGGTTTTACCATCAAGAATTAAGTATAAACTGCCCGAAGTATGGATTTGCGCCTGGATGACCGCTGTCTACCTTCGTGGATGAATGTTTGTAATAATGGAAATCATTTCAATAGAGCATCATCTGCCGAGCCATTTCCCATCTACGTTGGGGTCGGCTTCCAGTCCAACAACGGATGCAGCTGAAAACCAGTATTTTACATGGACCGATTGCATATCTGACCTCCACAACTTAGTTAGTACTGGCTAATTATTAATGTTTGTTTAGTTGTTTTTTCGTAAATGTTAAGCCGTGCTTGCTTGGATTGGTCTGTGGATGGGTGACCGCCTATTACGTACTGAGTTTCCTCCATGCCTCGGAAAGCACGTTGGTCCCGGCTGTCAATTGTAGATCTTTTACAGTCGTTACAGGTAATGTGGCCCGAAAGTCTGACAACCTGTCTCTCCTAGGGATATCGTATTACCCAGTACTACTGGATTGTGGAGGTCAGATTGGCAGTCGCTACCTGTGAACTACTGGATAATTAGCTGCATCCGGTTAGACTGGAAGCTGACCCCAACATAGTTAGGAAAAGGCTAGGCAAATGATGAATGTGGTCGAATTTTCTGTAGTAACGTGTCCTCAAGAGTCAAGGTTGACCAACTTTGACATATATGTGGTATTTTTGCGGTAATAGTGTGCATATTGAATACAAATGTGTCGTAAAAATTCTTTCACGCACGTGTTTAAGTGATTACTCAACAATTCAGCAAGTTTCGTCGTAATCAAGGGCCAGTAAGTTATGTAGGTGGAGTGTGTTTGTCGTATTGTTCGTGCCTGCTGATAGTATGTATGTTAACGATGCTTGCGAGCGTGTTAGGAATATGTTCACTTGCTTTATTTTGTTCAACGTCTATTGTGAGGAGCTAGTCAGTGCTGATCTGCCGATTTTTAATCTTCGCATTTATGTGGATGTAATATTATGCATAAATATAACATCACGCCTTGTAATCCCCGAAGGATTAGGCAGAGCTGTTGGTAACTAACAAGTACACCCATATTTCGCCAGTTATGTATAATCTCTATTCCCACCAAGAGGGCACAAATCCAGACTCCGTGTTTTGATGGAAAAAGCCAATAAAACTTTGCCCGACGCGGAAATTGAACCCAGGACCCCATGCTCAGCAGTCGCGCTTACCTCTAGAGTAGACCAACGAGGCAGTCACCAATTTAATGCAATATTAAAAAATGAAATTCATTGTTATGTTTAGAAATCTAAGTTCGATTTTTCTTCCAAAGATTATTTACACAATTTAGCGCTGCCATTTTGCCACATTCAATTTAGTTCGAGCCCAGCAAAGTAAAATATTTAAAACGAAATAAGTTCTAAACATCCGAAAAGGAACTGATAATTTCTTAAATCAAAGCTCTTAAAGCAAGGAAAACATAAAATACAAAGAGATCAGTCTCGTAAAATTTTGACAAAACAGCGATGCTGTACGACGACGTCTACAAATGTCTGGACATGTGTTTTCAGCACCATTGCTCGGGAAATTTGCCGTTACCATACTTACCTTATTATGATCAAAAACGGAATGGGCAGGAATCACTTTACTAATCATAATGTTAGTTGTATGTGTATTTTAGTTTTGTCTTATACTATTGTTTTTCAAGCCAAATGTTCTTTAGAAATTAAATAGGAAAAGACATCTCTAGATTCTTCTCAACGTATGACAATCTGTCTATACAGCGTGTAGCATAAAGGGTATAGTCATATGGAAAACTGTGTTACGGACCATGAAACTGAACAACTTTCTCTATGGGACCACTATCGTAATCGTAAAAAAATTATCAGCTGTCCCATACATTTGGGTCGAGTAGGTATTGAAATTTTGTATGGGGCAGTTGATTATTTTTTTGTGATTATGATGGTGTAGCCATAGAAAAAGTTGTTCAGTTTCATGGTCCGTCCCCCAGTCTTCCATATGACTATACCCTTTCTGTTACACGCTGTATAGGTAATTGGTTGAAACGTACTGTAAGTACAGTAGTCCACACCTCAATGTTAACCAAACCAGTAGTAGCTGGCCTCGTATTCTATTGAAACTCAGTACTACGCTAGGTCAATGTCAAAGTGTTATCACCCACGTGCCGTCGACTGTGACATGACTGCTTTTGAATTAGAAAGTAACAGAATTTAAATGTGTGACAGGACTCTTACTTTTGAATAACTAACTAAAAACTTGTCGTAAAATCATTGTAACAGAAAAAACCAGGACCGAGTCTTTCAAAGAATTATTTACCTAAAATACGACCCCTTATAAAATGGTTTCTCTTCCAATTTTTAATTTTAAAACTTCCAATAAAATGAGAAGTTGCCAGGTCGGTGTCTGTCTAACTGTCTAAGTTTTAACCCTCTGTCCGAACTTGGTATGAAAGTAGTTTTTTAAGAACTCAAGATAATGTAAAAATATTATTTTGCTCACCCTACTACCGCAGGGATGCATTTTGTACGAGCCCTTGCTTGCTAATACATTTGATATGTTTCGATGGAAGAAAATATTCTTGCTGATTTCTTGATAAAATATTTATTAATTGTAACAAAGGTGTTTACAATAAAACGGACGAAAGTATACTCAATTATAATTCAATAGTCACTTAATAATAAGGTAAAAATGCTTTTTCTATCTAAATAAATGTTCGATGTAAGGCCGAAACACACCGGATCCGTACACGTAGACGTGCACGTGCACGTACCATGACGTTGTAATATATGGAACTTTATAGAGATATGGCACACCGCTTGCGTGACGTACAGTCGTACACGTGCGCGTAGACTACATGCGTAACGCTACGCATTGCAGCTCCCATGAGACAAACTTGCTGCGTACCTAGGCAGAGCGGGATGGCAACGTCGCATTGATGCGTGCATTAATGACGTTGTAGTCAATGGCATTCCGTATTGGACGTCACACCGAACAAGTTTGAACACGCACGTAGCTTTGCTGCGCGTGACTACGCGCGTGACTTACGCATTCAGTTTTGTTTTCAAATTTTACCGATATTAAGTGATATTTTGTTTAGTAAGTGAATAAAAAATATGTCATATAAAACTTGAACCAATTGTTTTTTGGCACACCCAAGAATATTCTGTCACAATAACAGTAATATTGCTTCTTCTTCATCAGATGAACTACTTGGTCCATTTACCCAATCTTCGTCAGACATCGTGCACAAGAGTTGCTGGGTACGCAAAGGACTGGTGCGTTGCGTGCCTACCACGTATGCGTAAGCGTAAGCGTACACGTGGCGTGACGTACACGTGTACACGCGCGTGTTGTACACGTGTACGTCACGCCACGCATCTGGTCTGACTATAGTAGTAATCATACTCATTTGTTTGATTAAATTTCATTTGTTTTAAGCAAAGTTGAATCTAATGAAGTATTAAGCCTAAATATTTGTCAGACTATTGAGCAAAATCTTCTGAGATATTGTAGTGAATATCTGCAACTGCGTTTTGACGAAACTTTGGTGAGCTTTGCCAAAAACATTGCTGATTTTTCGTTCTTATTACTACCAAAGGAAAGTTCCATAAGTAGATTTCTTTGGAAAATAGAATAGCTCTATGTCAGACCAAGGAATTGAACCCCATATCCTCACGAAAAACAGCCGTTGCAATCATTTGAGTAGACGTTATACCGACGCAATCTAAAAGGAATAAATGGGGGAAAAAGACGTATTGCGACGACCCCAAATAACATGGAACAGTGGCAGGAAGATGATGATAATATACCGAAGCAATTAACCGAAACCCCAATTAACAAAACCGGCTGAAAACCAAACCAAATACCTCAGAATACAGAACCAGAAGTCGTGTTCAACTCTAATTGCAAGCCGCACGCTGGGTCCTAATACAAGACAAGCGTCCCCGCCTGCCTCATTTCCCACCCGCTTAATGTGGCTAGCTCAGACATTATTTATTAATCATTAATTGTTAATTGTTTTTTAATCATTAATTGTTAATTATTTATTAATCATTAATTGTTTATTAATCATTAATTGTTAATTATTTATTAATCATTAATTGTTAATTATTTATTAATTGTTAATTATTTATTAATCATTAATTGTTCATTATTTATTAATCATTAGTTGTTCATTATTTATTAATCATTAATTGTTAATTATCTATTAATCATTAATTGTTCATTATTTATTAATCATTAATTGTTAATTATCTATTAATCATTAATTGTTAATTATTTATTGGACACCGGTAAAACACGCAATACGACGTTCACAAAGTAACTGATCGGCTGCGTGTCATACTACTCTTTATAAGAGTAGTTTTTGTCGCTTCAGGCTTCTGGTTCTTTCTATATTCTGAGCCAAATACATAGCTTTCCTTCGTAAATACGTAACGATACACATGACGTAGGTGTATGAAATCTGTAAGCCAACATTTTTCAATCATACATAGTATTTTATCGTCGGTTTGAACGGTAAAGCAAACGAACTGGACAACGTTTTTATTTGCAAATGACTGAAATTCGAACCGTTCATAATAAAAAGTGAAAACCTGGATACGAGTTTATGAGTAGGTACAGCTTTATAAATGGTTTTACAATACGTCACAGCTTTGTTTTTTTTAAGGGATAGGCAATGTCACCTACCTTCAACTTTTAAGCGGATGAACTAAACGGGTCGATCGAAGGGTAAGTTCGCGCTTACTGAGGTCGGTCCGTGGATGAGTGACCATTCATTACCCTTCCGTGCCTCGAAAACATAGTCCTGGCGGTCATTAGTAGATCCTGGACAGCCCTAACGGACAATCAGAAGCTAGTACCCATCATCTGCTAAGCTGTGATAACAATCGGATAGGCAGTTGATCCATGTGAATATAATGATTGGTACTTAAGAGTAGGTCATTCGGTTAGACCGGTAACAGATTACAGAATACTTGCAAAAAGGCTAGGTAGATTGCAAGCTTCAGGGCCTTCAAATTTCCTGTTTTTAAATTGGTGTGTTTCAGATTCTTTTTTTACCGGAGTTTTCTAAATACATAATTATTTAACTGTTGAAAGTAAGTTCAACAAACGTTTCAATTTCCAATCTATCTTTCGCATTAAGTTCTTGTTAAACTCTTCACGATCAAACCATCAACTTAAAATTATTTCCAATGCACATATAAATTTAACCCTAAACCGCTCAACCCTCTCCGGGCACTAAATAAGAGTCCGATATAACCGAACATGCGTGTGGAGCGATCCAATTACCGCCATAATGGCTGCCACACATCAATCCGATACCACTTCTATTAAATTTTCGCAGCTGACATCGGAAAATTCAATCGTTTTGGATTTTAGGAGAGTATAAAGGACGTTTGTATAAAGGAGATATTTTTAATCATGTTGTGTTGTGTGTGACTGTGTATCAAAGAGGAATGGACCTTAGGGGCATGTCTTCCCCACAAACGGTGGCGATTATTTGAGTATAGTGAGCCGTTACACTGAAAAAAAAGTTTTGTTACCTGTAGCACAAATTTTAGCTGCTAGTAGCATGAAAAGGGGGACTAACAAACTGAGTGCTACTAATAGCTAAAACGAGTTTAGTAAAATAAGTTAAGGTATTGTTTACTTAACCGTTTCAGTTAACTGAAATTAAACAAGTTTTTTTTACAAATAGCTAAACTTTCATATTATTGTCACACAAACAGTTTATCTAGTTGTAAGAAAACAGTTTATCTCGTTGTAAGAAAACAGTTTATCTAGTTGTAAGAAAACAGTTTATCTAGTTGTAAGAAAACAGTTTATCTAGTTGTAAGAAAACAGTTTATCTAGTTGTAAGAAAACAGTTTATCTAGTTGTAAGAAAACAGTTTATCTAGTTGTAAGAAAACAGTTTATCTAGTTGTAAGAAAACAGTTTATCTAGTTGTAAGAAAACAGTTTATCTAGTTGTAAGAAAACAGTTTATCTAGTTGTAAGAAAACAGTTTATCTAGTTGTAAGAAAACAGTTTATCTAGTTGTAAGAAAACAGTTTATCTAGATTTAAGAAAACAGTTTATCTAGTTGTAAGGAAACAGTTTAATTACTCGTAAGCAACTGATTTAGTTAATAGTTACAAAACTGTTTATCTATTTATTGTTGTTCTGTTTTGCTACCTAATCACCGCGTTCGCTGGCTGGTTTATGGCTCCCGCAGATTGTCCATCGGTATTCAGCTCAGCATATTTGCTAACACAACCATGAAACTTGAATTGGTGTTGCTCATTTTTTTTACCAAAGACGAATAGCACTGAATAGCTGAAATGGATACCGATCGACCCCTGCAGAAGAGCCCTGATGGGGTAAACAAAAAATAAAAGAATCTAGTAGGTATACATTTAGGTATATTCAGTTTAAAATAATATAAAACTTTAACATAATCAACTTAGTATTTTTATTATTCACAATAAACCAATTCTAGCTAGTGACTCGTTTTTCTGGGTTATCTTTTAACTCATTTGATATTATTATACTGCAAAGTTTCCTTCTCGCAGCATTATTCAATAAACCACTTTCTTGAAAGCGTAGAAGAAGGCCCTTCCCTTCGTTACATGTACTCAGAATTCCGTAAAGTTCCTGAAAACATAATTGATTCACAGTCAAGAAAAATGTATACCTAGGTCATCCTAAGCCTAGGAACCCAAATCTGGAACCTTGTTTTAAATAATGTGGTAGATATACTTAAATATGTACCTACTACAAATATATTAGGCATAGGTAATTAATCTGGTTTAAATAGATCTGAATTGCTCCTCAAAACTGTCCCACTACCTCTCCAAATAAGCTCCTTTATATCTTCCTCCGATAGCATTTGAAGTGTTTCGGCATCAATTGCATTATCTGGTGTAAGAAAGGTGAGAAATTATTAACAAGTCTTGTCTCAAACTTAGACACATGGAACATGACAAAAATTTACGAATATTTTTCCTATCACTCTTATTATGAGTAGTAGTAGATAGTAAGTGCCTAGGTAATAAGTATTTAATTAGCTTCGACCATCTTTTAGATATCTCAAGACTGACAGTTAACACCTCAAAATCTGATAAAATGTAGTAACTACATAAATAAACTATCTTGATCTATGTAACGGTAGGAACAGAAAATATAATACCGATGGTAATTTTTTTATTCCATCATTTTAGTTTTTATTGACAACTGGCATGAATATAATTAAGTATTTACATCAAAAATCTACATGTAAATAAGGACACTCAAAACTGACTGATTGACAGACAGCGTTGGTCTATACTCTTGAATTTTAAGGCGCAAAATCAAAGTTGGCCAGAACAGAATATAACCGTCAGGCTTGAAGTATTTAGGTAGACACTTACGAAATCATTGTTAATTATACATAAATTGGATAAAAATATTGCACATACCTGCAAACTTCTGGACATACATTTCGAGACCCCATGACTTTAGGTAATCGGCCATGGGATCCACCGCATTCTCCATGCCAGGTAGTTCTCGCCCTCGTCTTCTTAAATCACTTAATAGTTTTACGTATAGTACCATGCACTACGACGAATATAATTTTTATTAAGCTAAAGAACAATTACAACAAAGTCAACTACAACAGCGCGCGCGACGGCAGCATAAAACGAACAAGACCAAAACAGACCGAACATAATATACAATATAATAAACAATTTCTAAACAGTTTTGTTATTTTTTGTAATGAGATGTCGAATTTTATTTAGACTCATTATGTATTTGATGCTGTTACATGTAGCTTTAAATATTAATAATTAGTAGCCAAAAAAAAAATGCTACCGATAAATATAACTTATAGTAAAGATTTAACAAACGCATTGAACCATTTTTAGACATTCGATTGGTAAAAAAATAATAAAAATACGACTTAATAATAGTTATATAGTTTGCTTAACAGTAATCAAACATTTTATCCGTGTAGCTAAACGAGTTTAGCTGACATAATTTAGTAAGCATTAGTTCACATTTTAACTAACAGTAATTGAACTCTGAATAGCATAACTAGTTTGGGATGTGCAGCAAAAGCAGTTCAGCTATTTTAGCAAAACTTTGGTTTCTATTAATTAATATTTATCAATTTTCGAAATAGCTGAACTAGTTCAGCTATTTATTTCTTTCAGTGTACGTGCTTCTTTGCGTGTCGATGTTCTCAAGAAATAATCGACCAGTATACAGGATGTAATAAGACTCTTAATGAAGCCGTCAACCAAGCATTCTGTACATCAAACTAAGTAACTTTACGCAAAAATTATTGCTGGGAAACGACTTTGTTTTTTTGGGGCGAAAACACACGTTTTACAGTAGGACTCAATACATTGTGCTGATGGATGGATTGAATAGTACGGAGGTCGTGGAGGTGTTTAAAGTAAAAATCTTACATTAAAATCAGGTATTTAAAAAAACTTGTGAAAAAGTTGAACCTTTGACCCCCTAATATCTCCGTAACTAGAAGGTTCCCAGGTATGATCTGAAACAAAATAATTATGGCAATGACGGGAAGAACAAGTGCCTCTCCGCTTCGCTTAACGAAGCCTAAAGGCACTTGGGTCTTGGGGCACAACTTAGGTCTTGTTACACCCTTTATAGCCACCAGCACAGCTCTTTCGATGGCTTCGTTTAAATCCTAGAAGATACAGATGGCTGTGCACGATGGGCAAGAAAGCAGGTGGGGCATATCCTGCAGACTCCACACTGGCATTGTATTTGGGACTGGTCGAGGATATACGTCATTTAGCCAGCTTATATATACAGCGGCTAACCTGAGCCCGCAAATGGTTAAGAGAAACCGTCACGTTTCCACTACTGAGGCACAGATCTCCTCTTTATGAAACGCCCGTAACATCTCTAGTTATAAATAATCTGCCTAGCGGTTTTTCCAACTATGTTGGGGTCGGCTTCCAGTCTAACCGGGTGCAGCTGAATACCAGTATTTAACGGGTCGTGGGGCTTTTGGGACCGGGATCGCGGTCCCGGATTCCACCTTTATAAGCAATAATTATTTTTGAGTAGTATTTTGGGACCACAGCCAATGCCTATCTGACCTCTACAACCATGTTAGTACTGGATAATACGATACGATAATTGTCAGACTTTTTGGGCCACTGACTACCTGTAACAACTGTCAAAAATCTTCAATTGACAGCCGGGACCAACGGCTTAACGCGCTTTCCGAGGCACGGAGGAAAATCGGTATGTAATGGGCGGTCACCCATCCACAGACCAACCTAGGCAAGCGCAGCTTAACCTAAAGCTCGACCTGAGCGGCTGTTATTATTTTGTCACGAGCTCTAGTTTTAACTATCTTTGTAATTTGGAAATTATAAAAATACTTGACAGGCGGCTACGGGGTTCGAACGCGCGACGAATAACATCGCAGTCCGCAACCTGAGTTCCTAATCAATTCATCGAAATTCTGGTTCACGTCATGCCTAGTGGAATGACGTCATTGCAGCACTTACCTTGGTTTAGGTAGTTTGTAAACTTTATTACCTACTGCCTCTTGAATTGGTAAAATATTACGATTTAATTGAGTCTGATATAATCTACTTCCCCGTGTACAATAAATACTTTCCTGTCCCTAATTGCGTCATCCATTAGTATATTTTTAATAAAGTTCATGGAGACTATTATTTTAGTGACTGCGCATGATTTTTATCTATAATGGCCAAATTAACACTAAATGTTTTGACATAATTAAGGAATTTTTAATAATATTATAATTTCAACCTGTAATTGTGGAAAAAGCAGTGGTGACCCCAATCACGACTTCGTCATGGATATATATATCACCATTGCTCTCAAAACCAAACATGGATGTTTTCTTTTACGGTTTTTATTAATTAATTTGCAACACTTAAAAATACGTACTTGACAGACTTGTACTACACTACTTGTACTGTTGACTAAATGAGCTCTAGTTTAGCTAAATATAATAAAAGCTGTCTAGCTATGTGCGTACGTGTTTATAATCAATTACCTAATGTATTAAATATATTAAATTATATAAATGACTGAATGAAAATAATTTCTATAATATTAAAGATTTTCTTGAACATAAATTATTATGTTCGTTAATTCAAATGTATTTATTCGTTTAAGTTTGCATGGTTTATTTTTAATCAAAATTAAACCATGCATAATGATTTCATATTCTATTATAACACCTACATATATATACCACGTTTAACGCAAATAAATTATCTTATCTTATAATTTTTAAAATGATTCTAAATTCGAATCCATCGTGGATTATTTTTCTGCCAGCCTGCGAGATGGCCGTTGGCCGCTTACTTTGCTGTATTGGCAAGTACTCAGCAATGGCGGAAAACATTTACAATACGGTACTTTACAGTGTTATTAATTAAGGGTAGGTTCATTGGCAATGTAAAGCAGCACAGTCCAATTATTTCGCAGGGTGAAGGTTCACAGGCAAGGCAAGAAAACTACACCTTTATAGCGTCGGAACACGCGACTGTAACTGAAGGAGACTTGTTTAGTACTGTGCTCGTAGAATTTGTCACTAATTAGCTAAGTAATGAACATTAAGTTCAAGGAGTTCCACTGTTTGAAAGCAGTTTGTCGAAGAAAACTATCTAAACTAACTAGTTCCTTATTTGTCTATTTTTACATGTATGGAGTTTTTAACATTTATGGTTGTACTTGTAGAAAATGTTGCCAATTCCTTCAAATTTTCCCTCTTTTTTACATGAATTAGCCAGACCATAACAACGCTCTGAATCGATGACTCTACAAAAACTTTAAAAGCGAAAGCCTTTGTATGAGAAAAGAGTAATTAAATACTGAACAATTTATTTGATAACTGTGTTAAACTGAAGTTTTAATTTACATGCAACTAATCGAAATCCTGGCAGAAGTATTTTAAAAAAAGAACGTCTATTCTCAGACAAACTGTATACAAATATTATTTAATAAACTCTTCGTGACTTTCCGCACTAGTACTTCACTTAATTAGATATGCGAAAGGATTCAATATAAACTCCAGCAGCCGTACATTCACAATTTCAATCTCAAAACTCCATATATATGCAAAGGTATTTTAATAAAATCCCAATGCCGCCGATCAAGCTGGGAGTAACGAAAATCACTACCTTTGTTCTTTAGCTAACATTTCATTTCAAAAATGTTTCATCTATAATGAAAAACAATTTTGTTACAGGTACAGACACAATGGGAAAAGCAGCCGGGCTCCCAAACACAACGGCTGAGTAAAAATAAAATGGTTAACAGAATAAAAATGGAATACAATAAATGACAGAATGGAAAGATATACAGAGAAGTTAATCGTGCGAGAGAATTGGGTATGGAGGAATATAACTATGAATTCATAATACAGAAGTAAGCAAACAATAAACAGGAAAAACAACAACAAAAAACAAATATCTGGACAATGTAGAAAAACAACTTTTACTTGAGCTTCCAATTGAGCTCTAAAATGAATCACCGCGACGAACTAATAAAAAACATGACAATACCGAAGCTATGCAGCACGAACGAATGTCAAAACTCATCGAAAATATCTTTCGATGTAAAACCCCCGGATCCCAACGCTACGTTCTTCTACCGTCATTACATCGATTCGAACAATTCCGATTCGGAATTCAACATCGTCTATTTTAACGAAACATTCAGTGATTCGAATTGTACGTCCAAAAATGGAACGTGTAGTGATGTGGACTATAATTTTTGGGCGTTATCTTTGTTAGTGTTTCCCTTACTGACGTTATTTGGTAACGTGTTAGTGATACTAAGTGTTTCGAGAGAAAGGAGTTTGAAAACTGCGACGAACTATTTTATAGTCAGTTTGGCGGTTGCGGACTTACTTGTGGCTGTGGTTGTAATGCCGTTTGGAGTTTATTATTTGGTGAGTAATTAGTATAACAGTATTTTATTGATAGCTTCGTTTTAAAAAAAAACTTTGACCTTGATATGGCCTGCCGTAGTACGGATTTTTAATAGAATAAGAGGTCAGCTTATACTGGTATTGATACCGCTGACATGCGGCCACTTGTACTAAATATGCATTTCTTTGTGTAATATCGAATTTTAATTAAATCCCAAGCTTTCTTTGAAAAGATTTCATTTAGAAAAAAAACATGTTCAGTCCTAATTGATTTAATTATTCCTTGAATAAGAAAGTTTATTGACTATGTGACCCAGACGCCAGACAAACGAGGTTTTTATTCAGACCCTTAGTTAACTAATTGGATCACTAATAGACACAAATTAATTCAAATCTCTTTTATTCACTTTATTTATTCAAGCCGCGAAAAGACTTTATGCGTTTTAGATACTAATGTCTGGATTAATCTAACAAATCATGAACAGATAAATCTGTTACTTATTATAAGTATCTCTTAATTTCCCACCTTTTTTTTATTTTATTTATTATACAGCGTGTAACAAAAACCGTATAGTCATATGGAAGAGTGTGGTACGGACCATCAAAGTGAACAACTTTCTTTATGGGACCACCATCGTAATCGTAAAAAAATAATCAACTGCCCCATACATTTGGGTCGAGGTTTTGAAATTTTTTAGTATGTTTTTATATAAGATGCCATTTACGACCTTAATGTCAAGGGAATAAGACCGTTTGATTTATGATAAAGTAAAAAAAAAAACAGCCTAAAATAATCACTTACTTTTATAGAAAATAATATCATAAACTACAATAAACTTTGTTGCAGTTCTACCATTAGAACTGCATTATGCCCGACTCGTCACTGCTCCGACGAGTCACCATTTTTTTTCCATAAAAGAAGTCCCGATTCGTCATCATAAGAAAACAAATGAATTTTTATTTAATAACCTACTAAAATGTTTAATCAAAACTAGCAAGTCAAATCACTAATCTAGCTTTAATTAGTAATTACCTTAAAATCCATTCACAACACTACCCATGGTAGAAAATGCTTAAGACATTAATTCCTTAATAAGTAAATGTCTAAATACGCAAACGGTAACCTTTTCAGTGCGTGAAATAAAAATAAATACAAAAAGTTGACTAAATAATTAGCACTAAATCTCATTATTAGCAGCAAACAATTACCGTATAATACGAGTCTCCCAAAGGAACGAATTACCTCGGTAATTGGTTTATAATTGTATGCTACCGTAGCGCCATCTATACCACCGCATTCGAAGTACACTAACTTCCTACATCGCGATATCAAAGTTAACATATGGAGAACTAGCTGTTGCCCGCGGCTTCGCTCGCGTTTTGTTCGGAGATTATCCCACGGACACGTTGTAAATATAGCCTATGGCACTCGGGGATAGTGTAGCTTCCTATTAGTGAAAGAATTTTCGAAATTGGTTCAGTAGATCTAGAGATTACCACCTACAACCGCACAAACTTTACCTCTTTATAATATTAGTATAGATAACCTCACGCCAACCATTAGGCAGTAGCCTGCCAGACAACATGGTTAAAAAAAGGATGAGAAACTTGACTCCCAGTTCCTCATAACTAAACTTTTATTCGTAGCTATCAGTTTTTTTTTTTAATTAAAAGGTCAGGAAACATATACACAACAACAGCTTATCGTTCATGACGACACAATATCTTGCAGAAATTGGACTAAACAACCCACAACAGTCGACTCACGATTTAGTACTAAGCCACATCCCTAGCCTGACGCTAATTACCGTATAATCCGGCCAGTATCGCTGTCTACCACTCTACAACAACAATACGCGCCTCACAAAGGAACGGATTTCCACCGTAATGGGTTAACGCTACTATAGTGTTATTATTATTTTTATTTGTTTGTAACAAAGATTCAAAGAAGAAAGATTAGAGATAATCGTGAAAGTATTTCGTATAATACTTTGGAAAAATGTTTAGTAGGTTACCTAGTTTTAGTTATTTGCGTCGATGGGTTTTTGTAAAAGATAAAGCTATTTTAGTAGTACTATTCTTTGGTTTATTTTCTTTCTTACTTTTACTGTACGACACCCACGGGAAGATATGGAATGGTGCTATTTTTTACGTACAGCACTTTATAGTACGCGAGTACCGAAAAGAAGTGACTAAGGGACTTACCAGAGAATGGGCAACAGCGTTCTCTGTGATTTTGTTAACAAACGTACTGCGATCGCGAACCCGCCTACCAAGCGTGGCGATTATGGCGGCAAAACTTCCCCTTTGGGGGAGGCCTATGTCCAGCAGTGGACGTCGTTCGGCTGAAATAATCATCATCATTTAGGATGTATGTGATGATTATTGTACATCCTAAGGGTCCTGTGTTGTAGAGTTACTTCTTTAAATTTTTACCACTGTTATTTATGACCCACCTACAACAACAATAAATTATTATTATATTCTATTCTATTCAATTTTCTTTGCTATCAACCAAACCATAAAGGATCGCCAATGGCGATCCTTCTGTGAAGAAAAGACCTTAACCTGCAGTGGAACAATAATAGTCTGGTATTATATTATATAACCCAAACTGAACTAAGACCTTAAATAAAAACTTGTTATTTTTATTCATCTTGGTTATAATTTTATTAATTAAGAGTCATCGGTATTATTTATTTAAATAAACTCCACAGTGCTCAGAAATTATTATATCATAAGAAAACATTAGGGACATCATTTATCTTCATTACTACATAGTCAAAATGGACCTACCAGATTAATTTCACCTGATTGATTACACTATTAGTTTATAGTTCATTAATTAATTTGTATGCAACTGTTGATTTATTTTTTCATGAGTCTTTTTCATTTAATTAAATGAATAAAAGTCATTTTTACTCTTTGCCAGTTAACTTAAAAGTACAGATAATTAACTTTTTTTTCAAAGACTACATTATGCATGGACACACATAGATAAGAAGAATTTGTTCTTAAGTTTCTTCGAGCCAAAAAAACTTTTGTAATTAAACTTTAATCTTGAACTTTTCTCCGATTTTACACAAGAACTCTTTTTTCTTTTAATTACTGAGTTTTACTAGACGAGAATACATTTCGCTAATTTGTAATTGTTTTCAATGACTTTAAAATTTTGTCGACTGAAATAAATCAGCGTATAATCCGTCACACAGTAGCGTATCGTAGTCCGCACTCAGCAATAACAATACGCGAGTGGCAAATAATCATGCTAGCTTTACCTTTATTGTAGGTACCATCGTCACCCAAAATAGTACGTAGTATCTATACTAATATTATAAAGCTGAAGAGTTTGTTTGTTTGTTTGTTTGAACGCGGTAATCTCAGGAACTACTGGTTCGAATTGAAAAATTCTTTTTGTGTTGGTTAGCCTATTTATCGAGGAAGGCTATAGGCTATATATCATTACGCTACAACCAATAGCAGCGGAGCATCAATGACAAATGTTGCAAAAACGGGGAAAAATTATTCTCTTTGATAGCTTCCGTTGCGTGCGCTGCGTAAACGGTTAAAGTTACACAAATATAATGTAGCAGGGAATTATTCCTCTTAAAAAGGTCTCAAAAAAAGTCCGCGACGGCACATGCCTATCTTTTAAGGTTGACTCACAATAACCATTTTTATGATTTTAAAATTTGGTCAAAATTAATGTTTTATTTGCGAAGGTGTTTTTACCGACATAGTATTAATCCTTATCAAAATAAATATGTTAGTCATCTTTAGCATTCAATTGTGACCAAAGTTGCCCTTTCCACTATTCAATTTAGATGAATATCTTAGGAGATATCACAGTTTTAAAATAACTCCGCATCAAAATAATGACCCGCGCGCGCTGCGAGGCGGGTGTTCATGTTGTTGGGAAAACCAATGTGATTAGATTCAATGCACAAATATTGTGGGGAACTTAGAGAAGGTTTTAGTTTTTGTTTCATGCTGTAATCAGTGCTCTCTATCAAAAGATTTATAAATTTAAAGTGTTCAAGAAGAACTTACCATCATTGTGTAAGATACATGCAACGACAACTATTGCACCAAAATGGTACTAATTAATAAAAATGTGCTCACAAGATAACTTTTAAATCGGGTCTGAGAGCAAAAAGTACTCTAGATTAGTCTACATGACGCTATAACCCTGTAGAGTGTGTGTTCGATCGCTTTACATGCATTATATTTTAACGGTTAAATTTTGTGCTCGATAGATGGCGCTATTAATTTCACTCCATTTTCTGAGTCGCGGTGTTAAGTTTTCCGTGAAAGAATGACCCTCGCCCGTGTCAAATGTCTGAAGCTTGGTTTATTAACCAACGAAACAAAAAGAGGAGGTTCTCAATTCGACGCGTCTATATTTTTTTATTTTATGTATGACCTGACCACGCATAACTTTTTACAGAGAAGTCCGATATACATGATCTTTTGTTTTTTAAATTGAGAAATCATGTTTGGGCTCATTTCCTGCACCTTGATGAGAACTTTAGATCTAGCTGGAGTATGACGTCATCGAAGGTCTGACGATGGAGACGGAAGGCACTTGCAAGAGGTCCTCAAGAGTTTTTTCAAATACAAATACAAATATTTTTATTTGTTGAACATAGGTAGGTTAGGTACAGATGTTGTAATTATTCATGAACGCTATGTCTAGCCGTCATCGGCGTACAAATATTATTTTAACACAAAAATGCTAATTGTAATAAATTATCAAACAGAATAAAATTAAAAAATAAAATAAACAAAAACTAATATTATTATCACACATTATTAAATCATTTTAATTCAAATTGTCAACACACTATCCAATAAAATATAAAATAATAAATAATTGTAGTATAAACTGTAGACAACAAAAAAAAAAAAAAAAAATAATAAGGAAGTCATGATGTGTCAGTTAGGTATTCGTTCACCGTATAATATGCTTTTTCATGTAATATTTTTAGGAAAGCCTTTTTAAAATCGTGTATGTTTTTAATTTCTGTGATTTGTCTAGGGATCTTATTATAGATCCTAGGTGCCATTCCTAAAAAACTTTTTTTAAAAAGAGCAGTGCTATGTGGTTTAGCGCATATCTCTCTGTTGCGTCGTTTGGATCTCAATGTTTCAAACAGATGGAAGTTGGATTTGACAAATATTGCTGTCTCAAAAATATACAAACAGGGCAATGTTAGGAGTTTAAATTTTTTGAAATAAGGAAAACAGCTTTCAGTTGGTTTCAGCTTAAACACAGAACGCACACATCTTTTTTGGGCCTTAAACGCAATTTCTTTGTCAGTGGAATTTCCCCAATATATTAATCCAAAACGTAATGTAGATGTAACATAGGCCTTGTAAGAAATTAGAACAACGGACTGATTTACTATCTTTGCTAGATTATAGAGTGCATATGAATATTGGTTTAGTTTTTTACAAACAGTTTCCACATGACATTTCCAGTTTAAGTGAGTGTCCAAGTGAAGTCCTAAAAATCTAGCACAGCTTGTTTCAGCTATTATTTGATCTGCATAAGTTATGTTTAAGTTAAGTTTTTTTGTTCTTTGATAAAATGTCATAAGCTTTGTTTTATCTATATTAATTTTTAATTTATTTATAAGTAACCAATTTATGATGCAAAGGATGGACTTGTTTATGTCATCTTCGTAAGTTTCTATATTTTTACATGGAACAATGAGTGTACTGTCATCGGCAAACAAAACTGTTTGATGCTCCGTGCATTTTGGCAAATCATTAATATATATGAGAAACAACGGGGGCCCAAGAACACTTCCTTGGGGTACACCACATGTTGTTTCTCTAATTGATGACATATGAGTAACTTCTGTCTTGGATTTAGAACAAACTCTATTTAAAACCGTGATTTGCTTTCGTCCAGTGAGATATGATTTTACTAGATGTAATATATTGCAGCAACAATAACGTGTTTGGGCTCAATTCATGCACCTTGATGAGAACTTTAGGCCTTGCTGAAGTATGACTGTCATCGACGGTCAAACGATAGAGACAAATGGCAGTTGCAAGCGGTCCTAAACAGTTTGCAGCAGGTATAATGTTATTGGGCTCATTTCATTCACTTTGATGAAAACTTTAAACCATACTGAGTTGTCAGTATGACTTTCATCGAATGTCTGACGATGGAGAAGGAAAGCAGTTGCAAGTGGTCCTCAAGAGTTTACAGCATCTATATCGTGTCTGGGCTCATTTCATGCACCTTGATGAGAACTTTAGACCTAGCTGGAGTATGACTGTCATCGAAGGTCTGACGATGGAGACGGAAGGTAGTTGCAAGAGGTCCTCAAGAGTTTACAGCATCTATATCGTGTTTCGGCTGATTTCATGCACCTTGATGAGAACTTTAGACCTGCCTGGAGTATGTCTATCATCAAAGGTCTGACGATGGAGACGGAAGGCAGTTGCAAGAGGTCCGCAACAGTTTACAGCAGTTTTATCGTGTCTCGGCCCATTTCAAGAACTTTGATGAGAACTTTCGTTCTAGCTGGTGTATGATTGTCATCGAGTGTCTAAAGATGAAGACGTAAGGCTGTCGAGGGTCGCGGGCCTGTGGACAGTGAGTAATGGGCTAGCTCGCCATCCGTCCGTCTTATGACGACAGGCCGTGGTGACGGCGTGTTCGTGTTCCACACGCGCCTCAAAGAGATGTCAGCAAACGGGAAGGGATCCGAGAGGAGCGAGGCCTGCCAGGGTTGCGGGACTGTTCGAAAGAGATACCGCGGCCCTGGAACGCAAAGGGCAACAGAAGAAACGTGAGTGGATTTTAGTCAGTACAAGTCTGACTATCCTTTCCGCTCCGTCCAGAGTGGGAGGGGTCATTTGATGATTATCCATCGGTAATAGTATATATTAGGGATTTACTCCTTTTGAGAGCTTCCGTTGTGCGTGAACGGTTAAAGTTACGCAATTATCATGTATGTCGGAATTGTCCCTCTCAAAAAGCTCTAAAAAAATATCCACAATGGCCATATGTCTAACTTTTAAGGTTGACGCACACTCTCTCTAACCTCTCTTTCTTTTATGTACGCACGCGCGCAGACGAAGTTGCGCGGGTCAGCTAGTATTAAATATAGTTACGATTCTAAGAGAAACAAGTGATTTCTGTTGCCACAAATAAAACTATTAAGACATTCAGGGTAGACATACGAAAAAAAACAAGTGAAGCTCATACGCATGTGATCCGACATAAAACAGTTGCACAGCAATACGCATGTGACAGATGTTCACACTAACTACGCCCAGATATACAATTTTATTTTCGATAGTCTCACACTAAAAATTAAGTATAAATGAACATTTATTTCTTCATTATTCAAACCACGAACAAAAATGTAATAAACTACCTATGTAAACATAAACAAGTCAAGTGAAGTTAATTAGCGTATGATCCGACATACAGCGGCGTTTCGCAGTCCGCACTCGGCAAAGACAATACGCGAGTGACAAAGGATCGCGCGGTATGTGCGTTTGGGGGCGCAACGATTGTAATGTTCGTTTATTGATTGCTATGTATACTTCTATGTATACTTTCATATTGAAAGACTTTTTGCTTCCATCGACTGCTGTAATACCTCGTGAGTAAGCAAAAAAATATTATTTTACTCGAGGTAACATAACATAACATCACGAATGTGATCCCCGAAGGATTAGGCAGAGGTGTACCTATAGTATACCCACATTCTGCCAGTTATGTTAAAATCCCTTGTAATAGGGGGCGACCCTATCGCCGTCAACCGGGCACAAATCCAGACCCCGTAGCTGCTACTGAGAAATTCGTGATGGAAAACACTTTGCCTGACCCGGGAATCGAGCCCAGGGCCTCATGACTCCGTGGCATTTCCCTTCTCATTTCCTTCGATTCTAGAGCCGCACAGTATTTATGGTTATGCAACGCTGACCAAGATCTGTTTTTGGATGGGTGACCATCTATTACGTAACGGGAATCGTCTTGGTTTTGGAAATCACGTAAAGCCATTTGTCACGGCGCCACACGTAATCAAAGCCGGTCAGATAGGCAGTCGGTCCATGTAAGACAGTATTCAGCTGCACCCGGTTAGACTGACAGATGTAACCTCCTAATATCCGACGACCCGAATGGCGCAGCGGTATTGAGGCTGTCTTACGTTCTTTGGGTCCCGGGTTCGAGTCCCGGTAGGAGCAAATGTTTGTGTGATGAGCATGGACATTTGTTTCCGAGTCATGGATGTTTATATCTATAATAAGTATGTATTTACAAACAAAAAAAAAGTATCTATGTAGTATTATCAACTATCTGGTGTCCACGACACAAGCCTCGTAGCTTAGTGTGGCACCTAGATGGCGCTGTGTGTAATGTCCAGCGATATTTATTTATTTATTTATTTAATAACCTCCCTCTAAATAGGTGCTACCACACACAGTCAATATAATTAATTCTTATACGTAAAACATTACATCAAACGTGCAATCCCCGACTGCTTATACAGAGTCGTACCTTATAGTACAGCCAAAATAAAGGGTGTACAAATACCCTTAGCGAAGCCGAACACCACTTGTTTTGCCCGTCATTGCGATCATTTATTTATACTAGACCATACCTGGGAATCTTGTCTATGTGGCAGTCGCTGTTAATAAAACCATATATGTAATTAGAATTATACACAAGTTACAATATTAATGAAAGGCAATGTGTTGCACCAGCAGGTTGCGAATAGTGACTGAGCTAGTTTCATTCATATGAACGGAACGAGTGAATTATTGTTATGTTTGCTTCATACTGTCTAGTTACGGAGATATTGAAACTCAAAGTTCCAACATTGTCACACTTTTTTTTTATACAAATTTGAAACATACTTAAAACACCTCCATGACCGCCGTACTATTCAAAGCATTAATCAGCACAATGCTTTGAGTGCGTTACATTGAGTACTATCGTAAATCGTAATTTTTCACCTCAAAAAAATAGGCGTTTCCAAGCAATCATTTTTGCTTAGAGTTACTTAGCTTGATGTACAGAATGCCTTCGTGAAGGGTCTGTGTACACCTTGTATGTGCCGGTTATATTAAAGCACTATGTAAGGAAAAGCCTATTGCCATAAACCGGCCTCCACAAACAATCAAATTAAAAAACCACGAACATTTACTAATGAACATTTAATATTCCAACGGCACTGGAGTCCATTCAATCAACATAATAGATAAATTCGGCCATTAGTAGTCATAATAGGCGCGATTATAATTCATAGGCTTCATATTCTCTGGTTTGCAACAATATTTATGTATTCTGTTTGGGTAGTAAGTTTTATTAGTTATGATTGTTGTATCTTTCATTTTACGCGTTGAAAATGGGGCGGGAATGTAATTGACAAACATTAGTGTCGTTGAGAATTGGTGGAATTTTATTGATAACTGTTGAGCATAGTTTATCATCGTTACGGTTCAAGATTAAGAATCTTACTATCCTACTTACTATTATAAATTTGAAAGTTTATGAGGATGTATAGATGTTCCTCATTCACGCAAAAACGGTTGAACGGATTTCGATGAATTTCGGCACACAGATATTTTATAACCTGGATTAACATAAAGGGTGTAACAAGACCCTTAACGAAGCCGAAAGGCACTTATTTTCCCTGTCATATTTTCTTTGTTCTAGACCATACCTGGGAACCTTCTAGTTACGGAGATATTGGGGATCAAAGTACCAACTTTCTCACATTTTTTTTTAAATACTTGTTTTTATGTAACATTTTTACATTAAACACTTCTACGGCCCTGTACTATTCAATCCATCCATCAGCACAATGTTTTGAGTGCGTTACATTGAGTCCTACAGTAAAACGAGATTTTGTACCCCATAAAAAAGTCGTTTCCCAGAAATAATTTTTGCGTTAAGTTACTTAGTTTGATGTACAGAATGCTTGGACAGTTTTTATCCCGGTAGTATGATACTGTGGGATAATTACCGAACTCGGCACTGGTGAAGCCGCGGGCATTAGCTATTTTGATTTTAATGAAGTTAACGATATTTACCTTATATTTTGAACACCATTCTCTCATAATTCTTTTTTTTTTCTTTCACGTAGGCTTTCCCAACTAAAGCTATTCGTAGGTACTACGCTGCTACGAACTGCGCTACGGCGTAGCTTGCACAGTGCTACGATCACGGTGGTCTCTGAAGTTTTGAAAAATTGTTTTCTCTGTGTATAATATTCAATAATTTCAAAGAGCATTCTGTCTTTACTTCAAATACCATGGTTTTCGGGCATTTCGAATCGTTTTGAACTAAAAAAAAAGAAAGAATCTCTTTTCTTACTTCAGTTAATAGCCAGTTTTAATAGCTAACATAAAATTATTTACATATGAACCTTTTTGCCTTACTTTATTTTAATTTTCAACGGAATACTTACACAAAAAACTCAATCTCAAAATTCTCTATACTTCGGGCAATTAAAAACGACTCTGATTTGCTAATCACATTACCCTCACCACAATAGATGTATTAGTATTAACATACAGTATTTCAACTAGGAACAAATGATCGGAAACGTCTCTCACACATGCATAGCGTTTTTTTAGTGCTTTACGGGCCTGCTCTTGACCTCTGTCAGGCCTGATGGAAAGCGATAGATGAGGTCTATGATGGGACGAGCATGCCCAGAAGATGCCTGTTACTCTAACTTATTTTTAATTTAAGATATCAGTTAACTTATTACGATTTTAAGTAAATTTATAATAAATTAATTATTTCTATTTTGTTGACCACCTTTGCAAGACTAACATAGACTTAAGATAATTTTAACAAAATATAGACAGTACCCTAGTCTGAAACAAACGATGTTTAGTTACACCAAAAAGTTTAGTTTGCAAAAAGGTGTTTGTTGATTTACTAAGTTATCTTTGCTCTGTGCCCTCACCGTCACATTGGTCAAACAAACCTTCATTATTTAACCCTACTAATCACAAGCGGTCGTTTAGACCAACAATTAGAATTTATCAGCGGGTTGTTGCCTCAAACAATTAGGTTGTTTCGGCGAGATAAGGGTTAATGTGTGATGAAAAGGCACGTTGTCACGTTATGGTAGTTGAGGGTTAACTGTGAATGTTTTGGTGACGATGACGTGGTCATTTGGTAAACACACTTGAGTAGGTTACGTTAGGTTAGGTTACTCTCAGCAGCACCTGTGCTCAACCCTTTGGGGAAAATTTGCGTGATAATGTAGGTGTCTTACATACCCACATGTTGCCAGTTAAGTCCCGTCTGATAGAAGACGGAGAGAGGAGAATTCTAGACTGTGGGCTGTTACTAACCAATCATAAATGAAGAAAAAAGAACTCAGTAGTTCTTTGCTCATATTTAAGACGGTAACCCATCCTTAGCGACCTCGTTACGACCTGTGCGGCTTTACTGAGCCACACTGCACTCAATAACAGCAAACAATAACAGCTCATGTCGTGGAATAAATGTTAGTTAGGTAGCAAGTCGGCAAAAGGTTTGACTAACAGCCGTTTTCTATAACTATAACGGTTAGTTAATATGCCTTACTTAAGTAGCTATCGGTGTTTCTAAAAACAAAGTTAGCAATGAATTGACAGGAATATCCTACCCACGACACTTATCTGTCTCTCGGAGGGATGACAGTTCATGTTTCTTTAACTGTTTATCTGAGATAGCAACGTTCCGTTAGTTAGTAAGTTATTGAAAACGGCCGTAAGTCTTGCTAAATACCACGATATAAACTAAATGACAAACTACACAGGCAGTAACTATAAATGGAACATTAATTACAACACTATTTACGTAAGGAATGCCAGTAACTAAGTGACAGGCATTCCTAACAATGTAGACACGAATTAAGTTCCTTTGTACATCGTGGTGGGAGGTATATTAGCAACTATCTTAGGTATCTGTCTCACCGCCAACAGGGAAGCGAATTGCTATCAACTATTTTCTCGCTCAAGAAACGTACAAAAGGTCCCACGTCAGTAAAAGAAATGCATAACATAACGGCTGTAAGCCCCGAAGGGTTAGACAGAGGTGTACCTACTAGTACACCTATATTTCGCCAGTTATTAAGGGATTTAATAGAGAAAGTAATAGGAGCGAGCCTATTACCATCAACCGGGCACAAATCCAGACTCCATGGCTGCTACTGAGAAATTCCTGATGAAAAAACCCAATGACACTTTGCCCGACCTGGGAATCGAACGCAGAACCACATGCCCAGCAGTCGCGCTTGCGACCACTATGCCAACGAGGCAATTCAAAGTGATACATAATTATTATATTTCGTAGGTCTTGTGCCATAGCAAATACTTCGAGTAAGTACCGACTATACAGGGTGTCACAAGACCCTTCACGAAGCCGTCAACCAAGCATTCTGTACATCAAACTAAGTAACTTTACGCAAAAATTATTCCTAAGAAACGACTTTTTTTTTGGGTGAAAAATCACGTTTTACGGTAGGACTCAATGTAACACACTCAAAACATTGTGCTGATGGATGTGAACATTGTGCTGTTCCCAGGTATGGTTAAGGACAAAAAAAAAATCGCAATGACGAGGAGAACAAGTGCGTTTCAGCTTCTTCAAGGGTCCTGCTACACCCTTTATAGATGGCTGGTGATATAATAGGAAACGCTAACGAGTTCTTTGAAAAAAATACATTGGTTTTCTGAAAGTATTGTTGAAAACAATGACTTACTTTTTCTGTTGGAAGTTGATCAATGAACTTTATTCTTTGTAGTAAACTTTTAAAGCCAAGAATAGTATTAAACGTTATTCATTTGTTTGATTCTTGAAAAGTTTTCGAGGCTAATGACTCTCTGACGTCAATAAAAATAACCTGGCGGAAAAGATAATACTCGTACAAATCACGTCTGTCTCTTCTTTTCCCAAATGGGTCAAGTTTTGTTTAACCAGATGCAGCTGCTTACCAGTATTTATCAATGCCTATCTCGGCTCTGCGGCTCAGTTGCAGGGCAACACGATACCCCTTAGACCGGTTAAGAGAAGTTAATGAAAATGTTAGGGGAGCCCCGAGGGTATATTTTGAATAGTTTCGGATAGGAGCACTAGCAGGGGAGGTAAGGTGAGCCCCAGTTTAAGCGTTCTCTCATCACGCCTTACATACCAAGCTATCGAGTTTCATGCTGAATATGCTTGCTGAAAAACCCTCTGGGCTCCCCTACCAAAAATAATTATTTTTCACACTTTTATTCATCATGGCCAAATCTTCTTCTTCTTCTTTACGTGTCGATGAAACTAGAATGGTGTTCGACCCATATGTAGCCACCTGCTGTAGCCAGCTCTAACATTTGCTTCGATTGAATCCTGAAAGGTGCAGGTGTTTGTGCAGGAGTGGCGCTACAGGAGGTGGAGCATATCCTGTAAAGAGGCTCCACACTGGCATTTTGTTTGTGATGGATCGAGGATACCCCATTTGGCCAGATTATATATATCTACAACGGCCAGCCTGTGCCCGCAATCAGTTAAAGAATTGTCTATTCGGACATTCTAAAACCAACTGTAATGCCTGTCATTTCAGTACAGCAATATTTTGCATCATTTACATTTACTTGACTTCGCATAACATCACAAGTCTTCACAATAATTCAATTGACAAAGGCCTTAGTCCCAAAAGCCTACATCTAGAAGTTTCGTCTCTCCATTAGGGACCATTTCTCACTTGAATAGAACTCATTTCTATCATTTGTGGAACGCCTTAGATATGTTTTCGCCTTGAAGACATCACCTCACGTTTTGATCAATTATTTATATTGTGAGAGCATTAGATAGCACATTCGTATGCCTATTCCATTTCTTGAGACCTGAGTATGACTTGCTACTAACTTATTATTACTTTAGTTATACGAGTATAGTGCAGCAGTTATGAGAATTAAAAATTGGTGCGTAAAAAAGAATAGATGGCAATTTCTACTACGTATTAGCTGAGCAAGAGGTTCTAGGTTCGCTTCCGAGGTCAAGCAACATTTTATTGGGTTATCCAGTGGGAATTTCTCAAATGCAGCATCAGAGGTTATGTCATTAGTAAGTGAACAGTCTGTGATAGATAAAAATCGGCCAAGTGCGATTTCAACTCGCGCACCGAGGGCTTCGTAGATAATTGGTTATTAAACTACATAATTACGGTTTTCAGATGTTTTCCGTTAAATGTGCTGTAAGACATTGCTTCTTGCACTAGGTCAACTGGAAGTACCCTACAGGTATAGGTGATTCCCTTGTCAAATCGCAAAACATGCGTCATATCTTTTGATAACGTTGACTTACAAGTTTGATTGTGTCACTACTCTAAGGTGTAACAGACCTGAGTATTTGATATACATATATATAATTTCAGCTTGATATCTATCCGCGTTCCTGAGAAAAAGGGTCTTGACAGACAGCCAGAACGAACAAAGTGATCCTTTACGGGTTCCCGTTTATTTTTTCGGATGAGAAATCATCAAATAACTCCTCCAACTCTGGGCTGAGCAGGAGGGAGTGTCAGACTTTTACTGACTAAAACCCATCCATGTTCCTTCTTTTGCCCTTTGTGTTCCAAGGCCGCGGTAGGGCATCGGTCCTTTCGGACCCCTTCCTGTTTGCTGACATCTCCTTGATTCGCGCGTGGAACACGAACGCGCCGTCCACACGGCCTATCGTCATAAGACGGACGGACGGCGAGTTAGCCCATTGCTCGCCGTCCACAGGCCCGCGCCTACGGTGGCCGGGAGCCACCACGTGGCCCCCGAAGCCCGGTGCATCACCCGCGGCGGCTGGGATGTGAGGTTCTCTCCCTCTCATGTTCCGCCACCTCCTTCGCTAGCATGACTGCTTCGCAGAAGAGCTAGGAATACAGGAACTTGGTAATCATTCATCAACATAAAGAATAGTCTTTAGGTTGATGCTGGGAAGCAAGTAGATATACCTTTAATTTCTACGTCCGTCCCGTCCTAAATCTATGACCTAATAAACAGATGTGAATGACAAATAATAACTCATGTAATGACTTGAGATTCCAGATAGTGATTAGAAGTTTAAAATGCTTTAAAATTGGAGCTGTAGTAATGGCAGTTTAAGCGTTTCCGGAAAAGGGTGAACGTGATTTAATATTCTTTTGTTAAAACAGTTTTTTTTTTTGTTTTCACTTCGTATAATCAGATATAGGCGTCTTTTATATGTGATGGGGTAGGCCCATTATACACCACGTGGGCCCAATGGATATCCAGCGATTTTTCTTAAAGAACAGTACAATTAACTAGTAATTAACAGACATCAACCAAATCTCTATTCTTATTAACTACCTGATTCTAAGAAAGATTATGATATCAAACATGAAACCGATTATGTTCTTGGAGAACCCACTTCAACCATGCATAAAGATAATGAATATAATTTTAAGTAGAAATGACGTCATGTCTAATGTTTTTCTAAAATTCATTCATTGAAAACCTTAAAAACGTATTAAACATTACATTTATAAATCATGAAGTCAGACCTCAAACATAATACATGTTTGAGGTCTGACTTCATGATTTACACCATTATGTATAACTAAACCCACACTACCCTCTATTCATAATGAAAACTTTAAGAACATGTTAAACTGAATCTGTATAATGGTACATGCTTTTCATGTTTGTAATCCCAGAAGGTTTCACCCGAATTTTACACTCAAGACTGTAAAGAAAATCCGACGGTCATACTGAATTTTAAAATTCCCCTTCCTAGAATTCGGGCGTGATCTTCAAGCTTGGTGATATATGGTACGCCACTATACAACCAAGCGTTTCTAAAACAACGTGGATATAATGTCAATATGGAAAGGCAGACGATCACCACAGCTCTTTGACTTCGTTCCGGACACATTCACCTAATCGCCAATGCAATTTGATTGAGGATATTTACCATATTATCATAGCGTATGTTCGAAATGTGCATTTTGTTTGGTATTATAAAATGAGTTGTAGCAATGAGAGTGGCATAATCTGTCTAGATTAAAACCCTCTTTAAATAAATTAAGGAAAAAAAAGTTTGGTGGTTTTAACAAGTAGAAAGATCAGTGTTATATCCTAAGCAATCGTGACAATATTTTTTTCCTTCAAAAGTTTTCTTTTTTTGAAGTTGTTATAAAGCCACTAATTTAACTTGGCCTTTCCATTGACGAATCAAGTCAAAAACAAAACAACAGAAGAATCCGTTTATAATAAATAGATCGTTCAATCCTTGTGGTATCATCTGCTTGAAATAGTTGTTGCGATTTGGCATGGCCATCTGTCATTGATTCAACAACATTAATTGAAAATGAGTATTCAAAAAAAAATCGCAGCGTTTTATTAAATTTTTGTTTCCTTAGCCTTTTGCGTTACTGCCACGATTTTCAACTAGATTGAAATTCAGACATTCATTATTTTCAGTAGCTTATTGACAATCCAATACTTTTAATTAATGAGATGATAGAAACGTCAAACTTGACAATAATGCGTCGCGCACTGAGACACGGGATGACATTACTTCTGATAGCCACTCGATAGTGTATCTTAAATGTCATTGGTGTAGGCTGTGATTGGTCTGCTCTTTACCGTGTTTCCTACTACAAAGCATAAAGGTATGCCAACAGGACATTTTCTTTGCTTCTATACACAAAGCAATCCAGAATGAAGGACTTATTTGCTAGGTAACATTGCGTTAGGTCACTGATCTATGTCCTACATTGTCTTATCTGCCATCGATTGGCTCTTAAAACTTTCTGAGTCGACTAAGTTAACTGCAACTTTGTAATTGCTTTCAGATCGAGCGGGATAAAAAGGTTTTACTGTCTTCGTTTAAATGCTTAGTCTGACTTCGTAGGTAAACTAGCAATGCAAAATGAGCAAAGAAATGTTTTCTATTACTAGAAACCTTTTTTTTTTCAAACAGTTTTCTTACTAAAACTATAAAACTAAACTAAACTACTACAAATGTCACCGTAAAATTGTAATTGTAAACTATCTCGCGAGATTGTAAACTGTCGAAAGATTGTGAACCGTAATATACTGCTTACAATTTAACGCATTATTTTTCGGTACATTATAATCTGATGATGACTTATTTTACATAGAGCAACAGTTACTGAGTAACACGATACCCCTATGTGACACTGATTCTCACACCCGTATCTATAAACAAGTCAAGTGATTACTTGAGTTAAAGTAGTAACTTAAGATATGTAAGATAGATAACTTAAGATACTCGTAGTTTAGTAATTTCTGCAAGTTAGAACTCTCAAAATTTAGATATTTTTGAACGGTTCGTACTTTTTCAAATTCTTGTCTACTGCATAAAAATGGTTGCATAAGTAATTACTTACACTCAAGTAATTACTTAAACTTGAATATAAATACCAGGGTCAGACTTTTGGACCTCTTGCTACCCGTAATAACTGTCAAAGATCTATCTACAAACGACAGGCGGGACGAGCTATACAGCGTGTAACAGAAAGGGTATAATCATATGGAATACTGTACGGACCATCAAACTGAACAACTTTCTCTATGGGACCACCATCGAAATCGTAAAAAAATAATCAGGTGTCCCATACATTTGGGTCGCGTAGGTATTGAAATTTTGTATAGGATAGCTGATTATTTTTTTCCGTACCACAGTATTCCTTATGATTATACCCTTTCTGTTACACGCTGTAGAAGCGCGGTATTTAATAGATGGTCCTCATCCGCATACTAAAATTAGCAAGAGTTGCATAATCTTGAACCCGAGCGGCTGTTTAGTTTTTTTACCACATTATTATTTAAAATTACCTTGTGACAAATCAGAACTACCTACATTCTAAACAAATAAAAGTTATCAATAACCTTCAAATAATACTTAAGTACCTACTTAAAAGAGAAACCACTTACAAGATTTCATAAATATAACTACTGAACACACAAAAGCCTGTACAGAATAGCCCAAAAAATACCCTCGCTCCCCTAAAGTAATGCCTTGAATAGAACTGAGTGCTCCAACTGCTCCAAGTGACTTATCTTCAATACAGTAATATAAAACGGTTCCTATGGCTAAACGCTATGATGAGCAGTCCATTGATCAATGGTGAAATCAAGCGTGTAACTTTTACTTTTGTTAAGATTTTGGGGCTCCGTAAAATGTTGGTTTTTCTGGAGAAAAATTGGGTAAGTTTGTTTGCCGTGTGCCCGGTGACATTTCCAAAAGTTGAAAGAAAGTTATGAAGTTGAAAGTTGAAAATATAAGCAAAGCTAAGTTCAAACTTTTGACAGTTCTAACTTTAAGCAATTAAGGTTAAAGAAATTTATTTCTCAATAAGAAATTACAGTATTTCACTTATTTGAGAACATTTTAGAACTTAAATATAGTAATTATATGAACTTTGACACACGAACTAAGTAGATAAGTAATGTTTTTCTTTAAAACAATTCACTAATCTATTATATAAAATAAAATTTCGTACGCAAATAACGTTAACAAAATACAAAGCTTACAATTTTTCTCCATCCACCCGCAAAAGAAATAGTTACTGTGGTCGCAAAAAATCACTACAGATAAGGAATGCGAGCTCGGTGCCACAATAAAGGCAACGCAGCAGTAGGGCAAGTCTGTTTAAAGGAAAGTTTGATCATGTAGAATGTGAATTTTAAATTTAGTTTTAAGAATATTAAACGAGATCGCATTCTTTACCTCTTTAAGTAGCTTATTATATTGTTGGACTCCCGCAAAGATAATTGTTCTCGCACCATTGACTGTCCGCACTCGTGGCAGTAAAATGTGATCCTTCCTACGACTGCTACGATTACGTAATTGATGAATTTTAGTGAAGTGTATTTGTGTGTGAATGCACTTGTTTAGAATTTTTCTTAAAAGTATGCTGGTACAGTATGTATGGAGTTGTTTAATATTCATGAGTTTTGTTTCCCTGTAAATTGTAAATTTAGGTGTAAGGTAAAAGTGGAATAGTAGTTCAATGATTTTATTTTGAGCAATCTGTAGGTCCTATTCTAATTAAATCCAATGGCTAAACTACAGAATAAAAATCTTCATCATCTGCGGCGCCTTTTCCTAACTACGTTGGGGTCAGCTTCCAGTCTAACCAGATGCAGCTGAATACCAGTATTTTACATGGAGCGACTGCCTATCTGACCTCCACAACCCAGTTAGTACTGAGTAATACGATACCCCTTGATACGACTGGTTGTCAGACTTCTTGAGCCACTGACTACCTGTAACAACTATTAATGATCTACAGATGACAGCCGGGACTAACGGCTTAACGTGCTGTCCGAGGCACGGAGGAAACTCGGTATGTAATGGGCGGTCACCCATCCACAGACCAACCTGGGCAAGCGCGGCTTAACCTAAAGATCGACCCGAGCGGCTGGTATTATTTTGCCACGAGCTCCTCAGAATAAAAATCGTATCTTTAATAATTACTTTTACTCAAGTAATCACTTTGACTTGTTTATGGATGCGGGTGCAAGAACCATACAACTTTCCAGTCCCCATTACTCCTTCAGGGGAGTCTGGGTCTAGACCTAGCAGTTGGACGTCTATGCGTTATCTGTCAGAGAATTTATTCGAATTTTGTATGTGTAGCTAGCACCTTTTAGCTCAACACAAATTCAACATATATGAAAACACGAGATACACCACGTACGCTCTCCATATTTCTTAATACCTGGTTACAAATTACCCTGTTTTCCTCCAAATGACCTTAATAACGCTTTCACTCGAATATCTCACGTACGAAGCCCATCGACACCTCTTTTTATGTTGCATAGTAATGAATATTGGGGCCATACCTACCAGTGGCGAAGGTTCCATATAACTCGATTCCTACCGGATTCCCTTTGAAAAATGACACAGTCAGTATTCTATAGACAAATAATATAATCACATTAAGGATATGTACTCCGGTTTATCTCTTACAAAAATTTACTCTTCGCTACTGATACCTACGTACCACACCTTGCTGAAGGACTTAGAAGTATGATTTTAGAATTGTAACGTTTCCAGGCCATGCGAGGTAAACGTTACTGTTAGCCTACGTCATCCCACTTCTGGGTAAAACCCTGTCTCCATGACTTCCAGGTCTTCCGATCCAGGGTCAATGTGGACCACTGGTAGTTGGTCTTGTCCGCCATATTCTGTCACGACCTGATACTTGGAAACGTACAGTCGAGTCAGCAAGTGGCCAGAGTTGCCACCCTACACCGCGACACACAGTTGGTCATCCATCGCGGTACACTCAACATGTATTGTAACGTAATAAACTCGATACATATTCGTAACAAGTAATTTTATTTCATGGTCACCACCTATCTCTAAAGTTACAGGGACTCACGAGTAAATAAGAATACACAGACCCTAAAATTTAAAATGGATATCACTCGTTTCACACATAATATTTTCTTCGTAAGAGTTTATTCATACCTCATATCTATGGGTAAAAATGAACAAACAACAACAACAAATCAAACTAAAGGATATTGGATTGCATTTATATTTATGTAGCTTAAACTGAAATAATCATTAACATCTCCTAAACCATTTTTTTTGTTTAATCAACGATTGTTAGTAACCCCCACTATTCACACACTATTATAGTATTAGTAGAAGTGAAACCGCTAACAAAACCAAGTTCTCCATAAATCCTTCCCCGTATCAGTCTCAATATTTCACGAGGAAAGCCCATCGGCACTTCGTGTTCACCTAGCTAGCCAGCCTGGCTGTAAGCTGATGTATTGATCGGTACTGCTTGACCACGAACCACACGATCAAGCAACATGCGGGTTGCGAGAGCAGAGAAAAAAGAAAAAAAAAAAGAAATTGCGAATAGCTTCATGCCATTTATGTCATAAGTACTACTCTCAGAACTACAAAGAAAACATTGTGAGGAAACCAGCAAGTCCTAGAACCGAACAATCGAAGACATGTGACATTTATTAACTTGCACGGGGCCCACGTGGTGGATTACAGTTCACTCATTCTCAAACAGAAGAGGCCTGGAATATTATAGTCTAATGATACTATGCCAAAAATGCCACGAGCCATCGCTATGCGCTTTGCAACGCGAAGGTACTCACACTAAGAAAATATGTGAGACACGCGCGTTTCACATGATGCCGGCTAGATAGCCGGCTTAAGTCGTATCGTCTGAAGTCTTGTACGGGGCGTTAAGCCTTGATGGAGGCGAAGTGTTTTCCGATGCGTATCGCTCGTCAGTTCACTAGCGTCTGCCTTTAGGAATGTGTTAAGGGGTGTTTAGAACACTGGTAGATTATGTTGCTGTTTTGGTTCGATTCGAGAATTAAAATTTTATGGCGCAGTGTAGGTGTTCTCTATTCAAAATAACACTCAAACATACACATACTTTACTGTACACCAAAATTGAACCGTAATTGTTTCACAATATTGCTAATTCTATATCATATATTATAAATTAAATTGATTCTATTGGATAACAACGATGGCAAAGTCAAAAATGTTAAAGCAAAGTACACACTTTGGAAGTAATTACCATTTGTAGGTCCTCAAAACTTTTTGGCTATTCATGTCATCCTTTGATTGGATCACTTTACTATCTATTTTTGGAGCAGTGGTGGCCCAGTGGTTACGGCCCTGACTTACAAGCTGTAGGTTATGGATTCGAAACCGTAATTTACTTTATCACCACGGCTCTGTGAATCCAATGATAAACTTTAAAACAAACGACTTCTCTACCGAATTGTGTGTCACTTAGTGAAGTTCTAAGTGAACTTTACAGAATATCCCTACTGGTTAAAAGTTATTACTTCGGCCAGATTGCTAACAAGACCTTTTACGTTGAACAATCCAGCCAATAGACCAAAGTTCTCGATCTAAAGTCTACACACACTCAACTAATTTGAAAAGGTCACCAGAAACTCTAGACACAATAACGATGAATACTTTACAACCTTCAATACCAACTCCGAAGGTTCGTACCGAAGTCAAAAGCTGTGAACTTTCACCACGATACTCCTTAAGTTCAACGTACACGTATAAGAACTGAACGGAATCAGAATTGGCTCATCTTGAGGCATTGAGGATTATTTCTATGAACTACTACTTACTACTACAAGGCACACTTATAAACATCGTGACAGCATTGGACCATGTACTAAACAGCAGTCGCCTCATTTGCGGCAAGTCAAGGTCTCACTTAAGTAGGGTCGTCACCTCTTTCATCAAGCCGTAAGGTGCGGGCTCTGCCGTACTGCAGTAAGCGGGACGACACCGAGCCGCAACTCCTGCAGTACTGCAGTAAGCGGGACGACACCGCGCCGCAACTCCTGCAGTACTGCAGTAAGCGGGACGACACCGCGCCGCGACTCATGCAGTACTGCAGTAAGCGGGACGACACCGCGCCGCGACTTCTAGGTTCCGAGCCCATCCATGTATGTCGGGCCGAAAAATTGATTCAATTCTTACTATTCAAGTATTAATTTCTAAGACATCACTCAAGATGGAAGCGCGGTAGTCTATTTCATGAAAAAGTCATTCAATGGGATTAAATGAACTTAGAGGGTTGTATTGATGATTTTAATGATTATTATCATTCTGTAAATACATACGTGAAAGGTCGCGAATTATATATTGTTTAACAAAAGGTACAGTCTGACATTAACCGGCAAGTTGCAAGAAACGTAAGAAAATTTTAATTTCGCGGGCTGCCATAGCGCTTCCACCATAATTACAGGCATTTTAGAATAAAATTGTCAAGGAGCCGGTCGGTTAGTCAGAGAAGTGAAGTTCAAGAACGGGCAAGATACTTCATGGACTTGGAAACTTCAGGTGCCAATCCCGTGCAGAGCTCACAGCTGACCGTTGATCCTTAGTCTGTAGTCATTTATTTACATGTGCCATTTGAACGTGTGCTGAATAGAACTATTCATGTCCCCGGAACTTTGTATGGAGTGACCTATCTGTGGAATGATAGTGGTATATTCAGGTAGTGGCTTGAATTGGTGCTTGGCATTTATATTGCGTTGCAATGGCATTTTATTAGAAGTTGTTGGGTTGTTCAGTGGTGTGTCTGGACAATGACTTTTGTTCGATTGGCAAAAGGGACAATATTTCCATTAGTATTTGCGTTAGTGCCGAATATGGACTTAATATTTAAACTTCACTAAACATGAATGTGTGTGGTATACCGCTATCGCTGAAAACCCAACGGATGTAAATTCATGCTCTAATTAAAATCGGGGTTTTTTTTTTCGGTTTGGAGCCTTTATTACCCGGGCCATAATAACAAATCGATTGACACCTTATTCATCAAAATCGGATTAATAGTGTAGTCGCTACGGAGGAACATACGTAATTACAAACATATATACCTACATACATAGACTGCTAAAATCATAATCCTTCCTTTTGGCTTCGCTGTAGTCGAGTAAAAACAGGTATGCGCAAGCAGAAGGCGCGGTTATATATAATGCGATGTGTAACCCATCAATCAGAATGCTGAACGCAGAATTGCCCTCCCTAGAGACTTATTTCGTATCGTGGCACCCTGAGAAAATTTTGACTCATCAGTCTCATCTGGTCAATGCTGCATTCTACAGCCTGCGTCTTGGTCTTGGCGGAATTTAAACAATGTTAAAAATTTATTACAATTTACCGTCATTTTCCCCCGGAGTAATGTCTGATTTCGGAACTTAGAAAACAACGTTAGGAGTTACCCAATAATTTTCCACCATCTAAAACATATCCCAAGAGAACCTTAAATCCAACCTATAGACCTTCATCATCTATTAACCCTATCTCAAGTTAGCACCTTCATCAAACCTAGGCTTCATTCATTAAGCAATTAATCAATCAAGCCAACTCGTTTGCACTTAGGTACGTTGTATAATGTATACGGCTAGCTAACGTGTGTACGGACCCTAATGACTACGTCAGGTCGTCATAAGCTGGAGATTAAGCGTTTATTCGGGGACTGACGAAATAGGAGTCTAGGGAGGATGAAGGAGCTAGTGCCTACATAATAACAACCACACGGGTTCATCTTCAAGGTCGTTCTGTGGATGGATGACCATCTATTACATGCCGAGTTTCCTCCGTGCCACGGAAAGCACGTTAAGTCGTTGGTCCTGCGCCTGATGTCTCTCCGGTCGAGTCGGATTGCCGTCCCATCGGACTATGAGAGTAAAGGAACAGAGAATGCACCTGTGCCTGCGCACACACTTGTGCACTATAATATCTCCCGCGCCGATGGCTATTCTGCGTTGAGATTAGCCACCGTGACCGAAAACGGTCAGGAGGACTATTATTATTTTCTACACGTTACACGACAGGTAAGCTTGAGCTGCACAGTTTTGCAACACACACGCTCCGGCTTACCTCTACAGTTAAATTGTACAGGCAATCCTGTCAGATAACCCTAGCGTTTAACTACGAGTAATTAGGTACTCTTAGGATAAACTCCTTGTTTATACAGGCTTTGCCTAGTCTGAGGCCAATGTAAAACCTTTTTGTAATATTTTTGGCTATCAAGTCTCTGTATTTGTTATGTTTGTATTATTTACTACGGTATTTGAACGAACATACAGTAGGAAAGATATCGTATCGAGTGAATCTTTAGGCAGTTTGAAAATCTCTGTTTATCAAGGTCTTCGGTTCATTATCACTAGAATCAGTAATGAATCAGCTCCTTTAACAGCCGAACAAAGTCTACAAAATCATGCTATTATGTTCGGGTGACGTTATCCCTTCTACATAATAATATTTTTGTTCCATTGAACGTTAGAAAGCTCCTTTGAATCGACAAACTTGCAAATTCATTGCGAAAATAAACGTTTATTTTTGGTATCAAGATTGGAAAAACAAGCTAAAGTATCTAGAAGATGTTATTCAGTTCTTTCTTAATCTGTGCTCATTTATCTTCAGAAATAAAGGGACATTACCAGCATCACCAATAGGGTATATGCAAGAGATACAAAACTTATTTTAAAAATGCCTTGTATTGGACCATAAAAACATTGTGGTACACTTGTTTAATTCTCTAATACAACACTTATTTTACAATTTAATATTTTATTTAGCGTGTTTTTGGTGAAACTGAACGCAAACACAAAACGCATCGATTCCGGTAGTGACGTCAAAATCCATGTGTCAAAGAAACACTTTTAATTGAAAAGTACTTAAAGTTTCACTTAGATTTTACTATAATATTGTTATTGCAATTTTTGCTTAAATAAAGCACTTACATTTTAGTAAAACTAATCTACTAAGGGCAAAAAATTAGATTTAAACAAGGCAGATGGAGGTAAGTGACATCAAAGTTCTGACATGAATGGCCGCGACAGTCATGGACGTTTGAACTGTCTTAAAAAATTGTAGGAATTTAATATTTTTTGTGCGACAAGCAGTAGTTGAAATTAACTTTTAATTATTTTCTTGGGTTGATAGTACTGCATATTATTGAATTAAGTGGAAAAAAAAAAATTACATGCATATTCCCTATTGCGTAGCATCACAACTTCTTGTTTCTGAAGGAATTGGCAGAGATGTACGTATGCCTAGTAAATCCACAAATCGCTAGTTAAGCGTAAGTCATGCATGTAGTAGTGGGTAAGTCAGACAGTCCAAGAAATCTATGCCATCCTTAGATACCAGACGCTGAATCCGGAGACCCTGCTCATCATCATCATCATCACCCACAGCCCGACTTCACCCACTGCTGGGTATAGGCCTCTCTTTGCTCGTGCCAAGCTCCACGTTCTTGTGCCAGCCTATTCCAGGATATTGCCGCGATGGCAACAATGACGTCTGTCCATATTCTCGCCTCCGGACGACCAACACTTCTCTTTCCAGTCCTTGCAGCCACTCGGTCACAGCTTTACTCCACCTGCATCACCGCGCCTTCCTAGGTGTGCTGCCCAACTCCATTTGAGTTCCATAACGCGACCGCAATTCTGAAATATTCTTGATAATCCTCCTTCGATTCCTGATATCCCCCACTCAGCAATAGTGCTTGCGAACAACAGCCAGAAAATTTTCGCCGAAAATACTAAGTCAAAAGTTTCAAAATGATTGCAATGGACATCATTCTCACGACATTATCTCACCTCTCCAAAACTTCGTTAACGCTAATGAGCGTTGACTCACCCCCAAAAGGGGTGAATTAAGCATATTTAGATAGTATTATCAGTTTCCTCCAGTGTGTGACTTTGTTACTGTTCCGTGTAGGATTACCACTCGTCCGGATTCGTCCGGACTTTTCCAATTTGGCACACCAACTTAACTTTGCCTTGTAATTTTCTCGGGGTTGTCGAGATTCGGGATTTTTTAAGAAAAAAAATGAGTACAAAGGTTAATAAGTACTCAAACTCGAGGCCTATATTGTAAATATACCAATTACCACCTACAGGCACTTTTAGATTGTCAAAGCATCAGTCAAATGCAAAAAGATAAAATTACGTTCAGCCGATCCCTCCACCCCTGACGGAAAACAAATATCAACCTTATTGTAACTAGAGTAAATATCACTGTGACTTTCACATAATCTCACGTCTATAATCTCCGAAGGGTTAGGCAGAGATGTACCTAATAGTACACCATTTCGCCATTTATGTTGATAGCCCATGTAATAGGGGGCGAGCCTATTGCCAACAACAGTGCACAAATCCAGACTCCCGGGCTGCTACTGGGAAACTCCTGATGGAAAACCCAACAACACTCTGTCTTATTTCACCGTGATTTTGACGGAGATAAAAATCAGAGGCATAGTTAACTGTGAGTGTGTGTGGACTTTACTTGTCCATTTTGGAGAAGAACCTCCACGAACACTCTTATAAATCAAAAAGTACTGAAATATCTCTCACTTTAAAATGTCTCTTAATCTGCCTAGCCTTTTCTCAACTATGTTGGGGTCGGCTTCTAGTCCAACCGGATGCAGCCAGTATTTTACATGAAGCGCCTGCGCATCTGACCTGTACCTACTGGGTAAAACGATACCCTTTGGTAAGACTGGTTGTCAAACTTTCGAGCCACTGACTACCTGTAACGACTATCAAAGATCTACAAATGACAGCCGAAACCAATGGCTTAATGTGCTTTCTGAGGCACGGAGGAAACTCGGTATGTAATGGGCGGTCACCCATCCACAAACCAACCTAGGCAAGCGTGGCTTAACCTGAAGATTGAACCGAGCGGCTGTTATTATTTAACCGCGAATTCTTCTTAAGAAGTCTCTAGATTTATTTCACGGTTTCTCAAAAAATGGTAACCCTAGCTCCGCGTACATTTAGGAGGTCAAACAGGCCTCCTAATGAGATGAATGTCGGATATGGCACGAGTAGGTACGATATGGTACGAGTTTTTTATGTACCTACTTGTGCGTGAGCATGTCGGGGTTAATTATGTATGAGAAGAGGGTAGCTGTTACTTGTTTGGTATGAGATTTGAATATTGTATGAGTTTAGGGATTTTTTTATTACTTTTGTTGGTTGAAAACATGAAATGGAAGCATAGCGATTTTATCTTCCAACTTTTCGGGTAAAAGTTTGGAACTTTGACCCCCAATATCTAATAAATAGAAGGTTCCTAGGTATGGTCTAGAACAAAAAAATGATCGCAATCACGGGGAGAACAAGTGCCTTTCGGCTTCGTTAAGGGTCCTGCTACACCCTTTAGATAAGTTCAGACAGTTCTGTCAATGACCTGTACGCTATAAATATTTAGAAAAATAATACTACTATACTTAGGTAACACATTCACCAAATATAAAAATCGTAACAAAGCATTTTTTTTAACTAGACAAAAAAAGGCAACAGACAGACAGATTATTATGTATTAAGTAGATTTTTTACATAATTATCATAACAGCACGCCTGTAAGCCCCAAGGGGTTAGGCAGAGCTATACCTGATGGTACGCCAACATTTTGCCAGTTATATTTAAGTCCAAAGTAATAGGGGGCGAGCCTATTGCCATCAACCAGGCACAAATCCAGTGACTGCTACTAAGAAGTTCTTGATGGAAAAACCCAATAACACCTGACCTGACCTGGGAATTGAACCCATGACCTCATGCCCGCAGTCACGCTTGCAACTAATAGACCAACGAGCCAGTAGATTATTTAATAAAATGGATAAACTTACCTCTTTATAATATAAATGTTTAAATAGCTAAATATTAAAATTATACATTTATAAATTAAAATAACCTAAAGTAAATAACATCAAACTTAAAAAATGGCGTCAAAAAACTCCTCAACGCTGTCAACTGGTAACGTACCCAAGAGACCGGCGGCGTTGCCACGTTGTTTGGCAACGCTAAACCTTTGGCCAAGGTAAAAGCCAGCCCTTGGGTCACGGGAAGTGTCAACTAAGCGTTTTGAAATATCCTTGAAAAGGCTGCGAGCACTTGAACCCCACGGTCCTAGAGTTTCAACCCAAGTTTCAGTGGATTATGGAAACGGATTATTTCGCAAAATACACACATCAAAAGTGTCTAGGGATCAACATATATTTTTGCAATAACTTTTCTCCTGATTGATATTAATTAAAATTTTCTTTAAGGATTCATCAAATAAAGTGTTTTCGTTTGTCACAGTAACGATAAACCAAGTCACCTTTGCATTAATAAAGAAATTTGCCATTTTCCTAATAAAGGGATTTTTGACATTTGAACCACTAACACAAAAGTTCGAAAAAAAGACTGAAATAACAGTTTTCTTTAAAATTTTATTGGGTAACTTAAACAATTAATAATCCGTGTTTCTACCGCGAACACTAACAACACAAGAACATCGGTTTGGCATACTCAAAATGAGTTCATCCAAATCACGCTGTGGAATGGCCGCCCATGTTCGTTGCAACAACAAAAAAAGGTCTTCTTGCGACTGGATACCCTCCATATTCGGCAGAGCTCTTCTCTGTAGCATATCCCATGCATGCTCAATCGGATTCAAGTCTGGCGACTGAGCAGGCCAGGGCAGGACATTGATGTTAGCTGCGGCGAGAGTCTGTCTTACAACTCTTGCGGTGTGCGGTCGTGCATTATCATGCATTAACTGAAATAAGGGACCGATTTGCACTTGTAGAGGAACGATGACGTCTGATACAATCGTCTCAGCATAAATTTGAGCGTTGAGGTTGCCTCTGATCCAAATCAACTCAGTTCTTCCGCCGATCCAAATACCCGCCCATACCATGATGGTTCCACCACTATAAGGATGGACTTCCTGGCAGGATTTTAATCGCTGTTGGCGTCCAGGGGTTCTCCAGTGTCGTATACGTCTTGTATCCGGTCTCATACCAAAACGAGACTCATCAGAAAAGCACACGAAACGCCATTGTTCTTCTGCCCAATTTCTGTGTTCAAGAGCCCATTGATATCGTATCCTACGATTGTGCATTGCTATAGGTGGTACCCGTAGCGGTCTTCGGGAATGAAGGTTCACTTCATGCAAGCGGTTTCTGACTGTTTGGTCGCTAATTAAGTTCCCTGAAGAGTGATGAAGCCTCACGGCTAACATCATGGCGGTTATTGTTGGAGCTCTTCGAGTTAAGATTTGAATGTATCGGTCTTGTCTCCGTGTGGTGCAGCGATACCGTCCTCCATGGCGCTCAGCCACGGTACCAGTGCTTCGGTAACGTGTCCAAAGTCGACTGATAACACTCTGACTTGTATTCAGAGCTAAAGCCACAGTACGTTGCCGGGAACCAGCTTCTATCATTCCCACGGCTCTGAGCATTTCTTCCCTGCTTAAATGACGTCGCCGCTCCATAATAACGTTGGTTTTAATCAGTAGTAGAGAAACAGTAGCACTAATAATGTCTTCAATGCGTTGTATGTTTTTATAGGGAAAATATTGACAGCTGATTTTCATCTTTTACTCGAATTTGATTCACAGTTCCTGATTCAAATTATGAAATGCACCAAAAAGGATCCATATAAATTTATAAAATCATAAATTTATTACAAAGCCACATCTCAATCTCAAGAAATCCACATAAAAATGCTTGATCCCTAGACACTTTTGATGTGTGTACTATGTTAATCTTATTTTTATGCTCACGCAAAACATCAATCATCGGCCTAACCCTTTGTGAATGACTATGAAAGCTCTTTGTTGCGGCATGTCCTAGAACCTACGAGTAAGTGCATCTAGCATTGGCCTATTGCCTCTAAAGAAGAAGAAGAGGTCTCTGACCCAGCATTGGGAACATTTTAAACTGATTGTGTTCGCGCCGTTTCTTTCGCCCAATCAGCAAAAAGCATCTAAGCTGACCCCATTGACATTGGTTAGTGAACGAGAACTAATAGTTCACAGTTCGGGAGAAAACGGCCATCTTTTTTTAGTATCTATTCGTAACCGCTGAAGAGCACACGTAATTTTGTTGTGCGTCCCGCCCCGCGTGTCACTGCCATCATTGTCCAGGCGCCTGGGCCTATCGACTTCCCGAGGATCCCCGTGGCAGCAAATTGGTGAGTGAAATTGGCATTTTCTACTTCTTATCTGATTTGGGCTGAGATCCATAGCGTTCATTCTTTTTTGTCGCATCTATAATCCTTTAAAGTTTAAACTACCGCATCACTCGTCCAAATTGTTTGGTTCGATCGGCTGGAGTCGGTCGGGTGAAGACGAAGCTTAGTTTAGTCCAGGGAGGATAAAATGTACGCGATGCGTAAAGTTCAAATTGTATGACAGACTACCAGCTGGGACTACGTATGTGCTGAATATAGACCTCGGTCTCTGCCTAGACCATCAAATTCTGAGGCAACGCCCTACTTGCTTCACAATTTGTAGTTGAATACATTCGCAACTTGTGGAGATGAAAAGATAGTTGTGAAAATAAGAAATGAATAGAAATGTAAGAATCATAATTATGTGGAGTTGTGTAGTTTCTGTGAAATTGATTACTGCTCAATTATCACTGATTTGCAGATGCGATAGCAAATTTACAATTATTTTATTTATTGAGGGATAATAAACAACTACAACATATATAACATATAAGATTAACAAAAATAAGTAGTAATGTTGCAGTCCACTGCATTATCCGCAGCTATGACATATTTAAAGACATATAAATTTGCCACTAGATGGGCATTACCAAAATTAACAAACATTTTGAAATTAATAAATAAGTTACTAGAAAGCTAGATATAGCTACAAAACCAAATCAGATCAAAAATAATTTCATACATTATATACTTACATTATGCGATTGATAAATAATACGATTACAATTAAGATAGTTTTTTTTAATAATATTGGATTGAATTATGTCGTTTTTACTGATCTACTAATAAACGAAGGCTTTAAAATACATTACATAACTAATATTATAACTTTCTTATCAACTTATCGCAATAGACTACTTGGCCATCACTATCACTACATAGTATAACACAAAGTCCCTTCCCGCCGTCTGTTCTCAAGTATGATTAGATCTTAAAAACTAAGCAACAGATGTATTAATAGATAGTATTAATAGATAGAGTGATTCAAGAGGAAGGTTTATATGTATAACATTGCACCCGTGCGAAGCCGGCGCGGGTCGCGTATTACAAATAGCCAACTACACTTTAACAACATGATGGCGCTTTCAGTAACCGAAGTTTTAATATCGCCAAAGACCACCAAAACATTTTCTGTCTACCCCTTCAAGACACAAGCGATCTTCCTGGTACAAAATAAAACACCAAAGATCAGCATAATAAACAAACATAAATCTCGCAGATGAAAGAAATGATGAGATACAATAGCTCAAGATATAGCAGATATAGTATTATGCTTGGTATACAAATGCTAGCGTTATGCTGAAACCAAATGTGATGATCAAAAGGTATGAAGAATTCCTATTCATCCATTGATGAATGAATGTGAAGAATAATGAGGACTGTTTGTTGAACCTACGGTGATTTACCTGGTTTCTGTTTTGCTTTTTATTTTGATTACGTTACTATGGATCTACAAAACGTATTTTGATTTCGCAGAGAGAATATTTTTTTTGAATAGTCTTTTAGCAGGCGGAAATAAGGTGCGTGCCTTCAACGGTTGGGTCATGCCGGTTTTGATGTACTCTTTTGGCATACTGAAATGGACTCAAACAGAACTAGACGCCCTGGATAGGAAGGTCCGTACATTGTTGACGGCATATCGAATGCATCACCCACGTTCTTCGGTTATGAGACTGTATATCCCGCGGAAGTGTGGGGGTCGAGGCTTTTTAAACGCTAAGACTCTCCACAATCGGGAGATATGCAGTCTCAGGGAATATTTCCTAGAAGCCGACGTGGGGATGCATCGAGATGTGGTCGCGGTGGACAAGGGCCTCACCCCGCTCTCCTTGGCTAAAGAGAACTGGCGCAAACCTGTAGTGCTTGACACTAACGACCGCAGGGAGGTATGGCAGAGTAAGGAGCTTCACGGACGCTTTTTCCGGGCCCTGCACGGGCCCGATGTAGACCTGTCAGCGTCCGTAGCCTGGCTACGCTCCGGGGACCTCTTCGGAGAAACCGAAGGTTTTGTCTGTGCGATTATGGATGAAGTTATGATGACGAATAACTACCGGAGATTTATTGTGAAGGACGGCACGGTTGACATATGTCGGGCATGCCACCGTCCAGGTGAATCAATCCGTCACATTATCTCTGGGTGTTCTCGTTTGGCTAACGGAGAGTACTTGCATAGACACAACCTTATAGCCAGGATTATCCATCAGCAACTTGCTCTAAAATACAGACTTGTAGAATCGGAAGTGCCGTACTATAGGTATGTGCCCGACCCAGTTCTCGAAAATGGCAATATCACATTGTACTGGGATCGATCCATCATCACTGACAGGACTATTTTAGCCAATAAGCCTGATATAGTGGTGGTGGATCGATCAGAGCGCCGCGCAATGATTGTTGACATAACGGTCCCGCATGATGAGAACCTCGTGAAAGCCGAGAAAGATAAGCAAATAAAATATCTTGACTTGGCTCGCGAGGTTGTCGACATGTGGGATGTGGACTCAGCGATCATTGTGCCGATAGTCGTATCAGCCCATGGCTTAATTGCTAAGAGCCTCGATGAATACCTGAGGAGGCTCTCGTTAGGCAGCTGGATCAAGGGCTTGATTCAGAAAGCAGTACTCCTGGACACGGCTCGTATTGTTAGGAGGTTTCTCTCTCTGGAGCCCTGACCACCGGTAGCTTGGACCCTGTTCCCGATACCGGCGGGCAACATTTTTTTATATTTTTAAATGTTTTTTATGTTGTTTTTTCTAAGGAATATTTAAAAATGTAATTAGTTTGTAAAAATATGAATAAAGGAAATAATCTTAAATGGCTAAGTAGTTCACACACTTGCCTAGCATCTCAATTCCAGTCATCCTTAGAGTCTGGGTCGCTACCGCAATTTCTAACAACAGGTATTACCCACCTGCTCCATAAGTCAGGTAGTCCTGCGGAACCCAAGAATTATAGACCGATAACATGTTTGTCAACAGTCTATAAACTTCTTACATCCATTTTGAGAGTGAAAATTAATACACACATTGACAATAACTCCATTATGTCTGCCTCTCAAAATGGATGTAGGAATGGGTCCCGCGGTACTAAGGAGCTACTCCTCATCGACATGGCCATTAGCCAACAGGTTCGTCGATCCCGCAAGGATCTGTCGACATGTTGGATAGATTATAAGAAGGCCTACGACTCTGTTCCACATACATGGCTCATGAAGGTGCTAGAGTTGTACAAGATAGATACAACTCTACGCGCCTTCCTTAAGTCGTGTATGGGGCAATGGAGGACGGTCCTTCGATGTCCAGGATGTCGACAGATTCAGGGGAATGATGGAACTGTATGGATTAAAAGGGGAATATTCCAGGGCGACAGTCTGAGTCCACTTTGGTTCTGTCTAACCCTGAATCCTCTAAGCACATGCTGGAGGATTCAGGTTTAGGCTACCGGTTGAGGAGAGATGGTCAGGTCATATCTCACCTTCTTTACATGGTTGATCTGAAACTCTTTGCCCCCAACAAATTGCAACTGATGGAGCTACTGAAAGTAACTGAAACTTTTAGTAGCGCCATCAGGATGGAATTTGGTGTGGACAAATGTGCAGTCATGTATGTAAAGCGAGGGGAGATTATGGAATCCGAGGGAATTCATCTCTCGGATTCCATACACCTGAGATCCCTTTTCTCATCCGAAAACTATAAGTATTTGGGTATGTCGGAAGCGTTAGGCATTAACGTAACCGACATGAAGCAATCGTTGAGGGAACGCTTCTTTGGACGCCTGAGAAAGGTACTAAATAGCCTTCTTTCAGGCGGGAACAAGGTGCGCGCCTTCAACGGTTGGGTCATGCCGGTTTTAATGTATTCTTTCGGCATACTCAAATGGACTCAGACCGAACTCGATGCCCTGGATAGGTGAGTCCGTACACTGCTGACCGCAAGCCGGATGCATCACCCACGATCATCGGTGATGAGACTGTATATCCCGCGGAAGTGCGGGGGTCGAGGCTTTTTAAACGCGAAGACCCTCCATAACCGCGAGGTGTGCAGTCTCAGAGAAAAAATTTTAAAAGCCGAGGTGGGTATGCACCGAGATGTGGTAGCAGTGGACAAGGGACTCACCCCGCTGTCCATGGCTAAAGAGAACTGGCACAAACCTGTAGTACTTACTACCGACGACCGCAAGGAAGTATGGCAAGGCAAGGAGCTTCACGGGCGCTTCTACTGGGCTCTTCATGGGCCCGATGTAGATTTTCTAGCATCCGTGTCCTGGCTACGTTTCGGTGACCTCTTCGGAGAAACCGAAGGTTTTGTCTGTGCAATTATGGACGAAGTTATGTTGACGAACAACTACCGGAAATATATTATGAAGGACGGGACGGTTGACGTGTGTCGGGCATGCCACCGTCCGGGTGAGTCCATCAGACATATTATTTCTGGTTGTTCTCGTCTGGCTAACGGCGAGTACTTGCACAGGCACAACCAAGTAGCCAGGATTATTCACCAGCAACTTGCCTTGAAATATAAAGTTGTGGAATCAGAGGTACCGTACTACAAGTATGTGCCCGACCCAGTTCTCGAGAAAGACCATGTCACGCTGTACTGGGATCGGTCTATCATCACTGACAGGACTATTGTCGCCAATAAGCCTGACATAGTGGTGATAGACCGATCAGCGCGCCGCGTAATGATAATCGATGTTACCATTCCGCATGACGAGACCCTCGTGAAAGTTGAGAAGGAGAAACAAATAAAATATCTCGACTTGGCACACGAGGTTGTCGACATGTGGAATGTGAACTCGGCTATCATTGTGCCGATTGTCGTGACGGCCAATGGCCTTATGGCCAAGAGCCTCGACGACCACCTTTCGAGGCTCTCCTTAGGCGGTTGGATCAAGGGCCTGATTCAGAAGGCAGTACTCCTCGATACGGCTCGCATTGTGAGGAGGTTCCTGTCTCTGGAGCCCTAACCACAGGTAGCTTGGACCCTGCTCCCGATACCGGCGGACCACTATTTTTTATATTTTTAAATGTTTTTTTAATATTAATTTGTTTAGAAATATTTAAAAATGTAATTTATATGTATATATATGAATAAAGGAAATAATAATAATAATCATTTATTTGCAGACATTGAAGTCCATAGAATTACATCAGTAGGTAAATATTGACATCAAAACAAAATCATGAATTACAAATAATAGGCATAATAACAAAAATAACATAATCGAAATACATCACAAATTACATAATAATATCATAATAGAAATGAATCACAAATCATACAAAAAAACACAATACTCACATAAAAATCACAAATAGGCATAATAATAATAACATAATAGGAATAGATAAAATAAAATGCACGTACAGTTATCAAGAGCAGATCTGTGTGTGCAGTCTCACCCATCGACCAAGCATCGGGCAGTCCCACCGGTCACTCAATGCTCTCAACATGCCGTGGGTGCTGATATCTGTTCTGTGCCGGAGAGAAGCGCATCGTTTTCGAATGATGGCATAAAAATAATAATAAACAATTACTACCAATTAATGAACAATTTATTCGTGCTAAGATATGGTGGGGCCAAGGGGAACAATTTTTAATTAATTTAATCAATTCCCGCTGGCCCCACCAGTGGGGCCACGGGCGGTGGGGTCAAGGGAAATACACCAGCTAAGCGAACCAATATTGATTTTAATAAGAAATATTTCAGAATTTCGGATTTCCAAACAGCAAAATTGACGAACTTTTGTATATTATTTAATCCCCACTTAACCCCCTTTTTAGAGTGTGAACTTCCACTTTACTTGTGAACTAAAGTCCCTCCCTCTGATATTATTGTCCTATATCTCTTCATGAGAAGGTACACTGCCCTGACTGCCTACTGCAGGGCGAAAACCCCTTTTTTCGGATAGGATATCATCAAATAACCCCTCTCTGGGCTGAGCAGGAGGGAGTGTCAGACTTTTACTGACTAAAACCCATCCATGTTCCTTCATCGCCCTTTGTGTTCCAGGACCGCGGTATCTCTTTCGAACAGTCCCGCAACCCTGGAAGGAAGGGCGAAACCCCTTCAAGCTTATTTCTGTAAATAAGCTGATAAAGTCACGCCTGTAATTCCCAAAGGGTTAGGCAGAGATGTACCTAATAGTAAACCCACATTTCGCCAGCTATGTTTTTAAGTTCCATGTAATAGGGGGCGACCCTAATGCCATCAATAGGTCACATATCCAGGCTCTGTTACCGCTACTAAGAAATTCCTGATGGAAAAACCCAAAAACACTTTGCCCTATCCAGGAGTCGAACCCAGGAGCTCATGCTCAGCAGTTGCTCGTGCGACCACTAGGCCAACGAGTCAGAAAATGGGCTGATATTTATCATTATTCTATTAGAGATTGCTTAACGAGTGGTTTAAGTCAATGTTTGTATTGCAGAGCAAAAAAAAAAAAAAATTATGAGAAGCCTGAAGGCATTAACTACATGAAACATAAACAAAACTTAAATGTCAAACAAGACCCGAACATGATAGAAAAGGACAAGAGACATGTTATTTCGTCCTTATTTACCCCATATTGACCTTGACCTTGACATATAAAGAACATTTTCTTGCTTATTTCTTGTAATCCGAAAAAAGGTCTTGTAATATTGACAATGAGCGGTTAACTTTTCGTCAGTCGGTACTTTGAACCTACAATATTATGTTTTGAGGTCTAGAATGTCTTTCTAGGTAGTCGACCTCGAGCGAGAATATTTTGCTTAGTCAGTTTTGTCCTTCATTCAGTCAGATGTCATTGAGTGTTGGTGAAAACGCGCATTAGGCATTCACTTAGGTGTCACTCAGTGTTGATAAAAACGGGCATGAGACATTCAGTTAGGTATCACTGAGTGTAGGTGAAAACGGGCATTAGGCATGCAGTTAGGTATCACTTAGCGGTGGTGAAAACGGGCTATAGGCATTCAGTTAGGTGTCACTGAGTGTTGGTGAAAACGGGCATTAGACGTGCAGTTAGGTTTCACTTAGCAGTGGTGAAAACGGGCAATAGGCATTCAGTTCGGTATCACTTAGCGGTGGTGAAAACGGGCTATAGGCATTCAGTTAGGTGTCACTGAGTATTGGTGAAAACGGGCATTAGGCATGCAGTTAGGTATCACTTAGCGGTGGTGAAAACGGGCTATAGGAATTCAGTTAGGTGTCACTGAGTGTTGGTGAGAAATGGCATTAGGCATGCAGTTAGGTGTCGCTTATTGTTGGAGAATACTGGCATTAGGCATTCACTTTGGTGTCACACTGATTGTGCGGCACTGTTATGCTACGGAACCCACAAAGCGCGAGTCCGACTCGCACTTGGTCGGTCTTTTAAAATGATGAACTTAAAAACATTTTTAAATAACATAAATAATTATAATTTAATTCTAAATCCTTGTATTTCTTGTAAATTCTTAGCTTAAAATTAGCTTTACTTACTAATTTATCCCAAGGGTAGTAAACATATATATAGCAGGCTTCATCATAAAATAAGTTTACTAGGCTAGGTACCCAGATTTTTTTACAAGGCCCAGATTTCAAATTTTTATCCTAATAGTTATCATTGTAGTGAAATTCTCAAAAAACGCATTACTAGTCTGTACATTCACCAACGATTCCCAAAAGTAAAGCAATTATTTACACAGTTATTACGACAGACAAACAAAGATAGCACTATTCCGTCTGATTTCTGCACTCACCTCAAATTGCAATTGCGGATCCGCTGCGCCGGACCCTAGGCCTAGATGTACCGACATTGTATCCGCGACAATATAATGGAAAAGAAAATATATGTATAGGACTAGCTGTGGTAACTTTCGTACAAGCCTTGAAGCTTGGCTTGCACTTATAACCACTACTCTTCATGATGTTAGGGTGTCTGAACAGCCTGCGTGCTCTAGGGACTTGCCATATTGCATATAGGCACCCTAGGCACGCCTCTGTATGGGGCTGACATAACCTACCGAAAAGCACAATCCCGGAAAATACATATAACTGTATTGTTTCAGAAGTACATTAACATCAAAAAATAGGTCTCTAGTCCCCACAATAGGGTTCCCTGTGTCGTGGAGGCCAGTTACAAAAAACTCCTTGTAAAAATATGATACACTTAGAAAGCGAATGCCACCCAAAGTAAATTAACATGCCTAAACTGTCTTGTCTTCTTGGTCTTCGTGGCTTCATAAAAGAAAAGTGTAACCTTTGACTCATTTTAAATCTCACTGTTTTTTCTCTTTTCGGTTTGCAACAAAAGTCACACCGTCTTTTCGGGATATGTTCCGTGATTGTCTCCAAAAAACCTTGTGATACTGTGAGTGTGTTTTGCAATAGTGCGCGCAGCAAAAGACATAGAAAGAGGGTAGACAGATTTGTCTGCTCTTAACAATTTATTTTCCATCCACCCGCATTCTCCAGTCAACCCGCGATCATGGCGCTTGCAACAGCTTCGAAATATCGGGAGCTCAAAATGAAAGACAATCACGGAAGTTATACCGTAAGTGACAGTATTAAAATCCCGCCTGTAATCCGCGAAGAATTAGTCAGTGGTGTGTGTATCGGTAGCTATACCCACATTTCGCCATTTATGTTTAAGTTCCATGTAGAGGGCGAGCCTATAGCGATCAACCGGGAACGAATACAGACTTTAGACTGCTACTAAGAAATTCCTGGCGCAAAAAACAACAACACTTGGGAATCGAATCCAGGACCTCATGTTCTGCAGTTGCGCGGGCGACCAGGGGCCTTAGTCTTCTATTGCAATAGTGTCAGAATGGTCTATAATTGATTTAATAAGGCCCCTAGCCGGCGTACTGACGGCGTATTGAAGCGCGTTCGAAACTCGTTTGTCGTGCGTACAAAGGGTAATTCGTCTGCGCGGGGCCTTATTAAGTCAATGATAGACCATTCTGACACTATTGCAATAGCAGACTAAAGCCCCTGTAAAGACCAACGAGGCACCAAACTAACCGTTTCTTTCAAAACCGGCTATTGTTAAAAACTACCCAATGTACGCCCTTCGAATTGCATCAAAGATAAATCGAAGTCACCTCGTCCTTCCATTAAAGTCACAAAGGTATCTTAGAAAAGGTTCCCTTCACAATGGAGCGGGTTCCAGTCCCAGCCAGTCACCTAGCTTCAGTGCCCTATTGTAAGACACCTATTATTCGGACCTAATGAATTCTATTCACCTAATTGACACAATGCTGCTACATGTGTTACAATGTCTTTAGAAATCTAAGGCAGAAATAATATTTGAGTAAGGTCTTGAACTTTCATGAAGTTCTATAGATGTGCAGGCACACAGGGTGGAAACTTTCAGCGGGGTAATAGGGGAACTACCTTAACCGGTGTAGCCATACGAAAATAATTTTAGGAGGCCATGTATAATTTTTTGCAAAATTTTAATCCCTATATAAATTATTGTTAATTATTGTTATGTATTAGAAAACGGTAATTTAAAAAATTAAAAAAGAAGTCTGCGTAAAAAAAAAGCATGGAACATAGCGACTTAAACAGTCGGGACCCATTATTGGGACGATTTAAGCCGGTCTATATATGTTAATAGGTCCCGACTGTTATGTAGCTATGTTCTATGCTTTTTTTTTTTACGCAGACGTGCACATTAAGAGCGTCCAGAGTAAAAGATTAAAATAATCAACAATTTCAAAATAAAGTGGTTAAAATAAACCGTGGCAGCTAAGAGATGACCATCCCAACTGACAGCGCCAGTTCACGAACATGACGCATGGCTCAGCGCCATTCAACTCAACCATATTGAAGGGAACCAAATGACCCAACACACGCGCCACCACACGCCTCAAAATTTCACAGAAAATTATGGATAGTCTCCTAAGACTATTTTCGTGTAGCTGCAAGTTAGTTCCCCTTACTGCCCACTGAAAGTTTCCACCCTGTATATATACAGGGTGTAACAAGACCCTTCACGATGCCGTTAACCAAGCATTATGTACATCAAACTTAGAAATTTTACGCAAAAATTATTGCTGGGAAACGACTTATTTTTACACGAAGCAACTGCCTAAGTGCCTATCTGACCTCCACAACCAAGTTTCGTTCAATTTTTCCAAATAACGGATAACCTTACTTAGGATCGATAAGGTTTTTTTTTTCTTGAAAAAAATCCCAGTATTTTCTCCGAGAATATAGCCATAGTTTACCTTAAACCTCATATGGGGTCATTGTGCTCATAAAATTTTAGTATGGAATTAATCTAGAAATTATGGAAAAAATCAGCTGTTCCTTATGCGAAGTTGTGAACTTAAATGTAAAAATGAGAAAACTGATTATTTTTCCCCACTTCAAAATGTTTTATAATGATGAAGGGTTAATTGTTAGTAACGAACCCTTCGTAGGTTGAAGAACGTGGAAGAACTACTGCGTGGTTGTCGGGTCTGCGCGCATGCGTGGCTCTCGGCCTGTCGGCCTCGAAGCTCTTCAGTCCGAAAGGACTGATGGCCGGTGTAGACGTGCCATCTATTCTTTCTGATTGTAATAAGGTTCATTACATTTAATTTTACATGGCATAAGGGACATCGCGACACAAACTTCTACCATGGTTTCAATATAAGATTCTTGGCCCATCAGCGTTTTTATTCGGTTATACAAAAAATCTGTTCTTTCATACAAAAACTTAATTTTAGGCAAATTCAACTTTTGTATGAAAAAAGCAGATTTGTGTTCGTGTTATTTACTGAGCACTGTCAAAATAATTAAAAATCTATTTTTTTATCGACGAACCACATGTTTACTTATATCTTGTGCTGAATGTATCAACATCATGTCATGTTTCAAATGCCACAATATTTACTTAATTTTAAGATTTGAGAATTTATTCATATGTATGGATGATAATTCTTATTGTGCTTGTTACAAAACAGTACTAGGGTACCGCCTCCGCTTCACACGGCGCCACTTGACGGTTCCAAAACTATCCTATTTTTTGAGCTGGAACCACCAACCATACACATTCACAAAATTTCACTTAAGTCGGTTGGGTGATAGCGGAGATTAGCGTGTACGAACATAGAAACACGTGATGATTTTTTTCCATTCAGATTTACAAAATTTTAATTATCTAAGAATTTATTAATACCTATGGGTGATACGTATTGTGCTCGTTAAATTAAATTGAACCGAATTGCCATACATAGGACAGTTTTATTTTCGATTCAAAAATCGTTGGTAACGTTACGTTTACACCGCGTGGTCGTGTCAGTGCCTCTGTTGTGTGAGTGTGTGGGTTGTCTGCGCGCATGCGCGGCTCTCGGCCTCTCTATTGTATGCATGGTATAATAATATACTTCGCCTGGTATTCTCTTCCCGTGACACCTGAGTCACGTGATTGTCCAAAGAATACGTCATCAGTTGCGATGCGGTTCTCAAACTTTTTTAGTGGGGAAAAGATAAAAATAATACAATGTGTACTCAATCTATACCATTTTTAATGAATCGTCATATTTGATACTTTTTGTATTTTTTTGCTTTGCTTCTTTTTTAATTGATTGCAAGTTTTTGCAATTGATTGCAAGTTTTTCGAAGTTTACACAGTTTTCTTTTTCACAGTAACAATGTTTGGGAGCCACAGTATTTTGCTGACCGAGCGAAACAACGCTATAGATATGAGCGAGACGACGATACCGATAAAATGGCGCGCTGTCAGTATGACCCTTGTCAATTCGATGTGTGGCCACTGTGTGTAATTGAATTACCCGAGCAAAATACATTTTTAACTTAACAATGCAATTATGAACTAATAATTCAATATGTTAATTAATTTAAAACTAAATTGATGAATCACACGAGTTACTAAATAGTAAAGCTAGTTAGTCATTTATTTTATTTTTATTAACTAAATTAGAAAGTCCCTAAATTTACTGAAAAGGACAATCAATGGCAACACTTATCGTGACGTATTCTTTGGACATCGTGGGAAGAGAATACCATGTTTTATTATACCATGATTGTATGCAGCTCAGACTTCACTTCACTCCCAATGGGACGACGGCCGGTGCGGACGTGCCTTCGTTCCACTGGCTGTAATAATTATTATCTAAATAGTGTATTATCTGTGGTAATAACTAAGGGATTTGCACCGCCTGAATAAAAATAATGATTTTAAGCAAGTTTTCAGTAAAGGATCCTCCCATTTAATCTTTTTAGGAGTTTTTGAAAAATCCTGCGCGTAAGTTACACGACCAAAGTATAATTGATTAATTTATTTTCGGAAACAAAAAAAAACATATAGCTGTTTTTTTTTTAATTGATGAAATTTTGAAACCGTCCCCGGTCTAGATTCATATTAGCAGTTAGCGTGGCAATTGCCACAGCGTCTGCAGAGAGATCAATTGAATGAAATTGCTTAGCGCATGCCACGACTTAAGAGCAGGCCACAATGCCAGCTAGCAAGAGAGCGGGGAAAGCTATATAAACTAAGCGAAGCTTTGGCGAGCTAAACAATGTGGGTTCACAAAGAGAACTACGGACAGGCAAGCGAAGGCGACCGAGGGCACCGGGCGAGGTGAAGGAATAACATCGCTGGCATCATCGGATATTTCGTTCACATTGTTTGTATCGTTGACGTAGCTTAGCTCTGTAGTTCGCGGTCTGAACCAAAGTATGGAAAGAGGTGAAACGATGCTGGCCCGGCCCGCTCGCTAGCTCGCTCGCTAGCTGGCGGTATGACCTGCGCTTTACTGCGACGCGACGGTACTCACGAGAAGGAAACAAATGACACATGCGCTTGTCGCATGACGGAATTCGCAACGCCTAAAGCCCGCCATAAACGTTAGGTAATACATTAATGTTATAAATGTGCATGCAAAACCTTCATGCAAAATCAAGATCCTTATAGGACACATACGTAACTGCAAGCCAGTCGATTGGTTCATTTGCGAGCATGCCATCACCGGCAACATACGACGAATTATCGACGATATGGTTGCTTTAATGTACTACTAGCACACATACGTAACTGCAAGCCTGTCGATTGGTTCATTTGCGAGCATGCCATCACCGGCAAAATACGACGAATTATCGACGATATGGTTGCTTTAATGTACTACTAGCACACATAACGTAACTGCAAGCCTGTCGATTGGTTCATTTGCGAGCATGCCATCACCGGCAACATACGACGAATTATCGACGATATGGTTGCTTTAATGTACTACTAGCACACATACGTAACTGCAAGCCTGTCGATTGGTTCATTTGCGAGCATGTCATCACCGGCAACATACGACGAATTATCGACGATATGGTTGCTTAAATGTACTACTAGCACACATACGTAACTGCTAGCCTGTCGATTGGTTCATTTGCGAGCATGCCATCACCGGCAACATACGACGAATTATCGACGATATGGTTGCTTTAATGTACTACTAGCACACATACGTAACTGCTAGCCTGTCGATTGGTTCATTTGCGAGCATGCCATCACCGGCAACATACGACGAATTATCGACGATATGGTTGCTTAATGTACTACTTGATAGAAAAAAACCGCCCAAGTGCTAGTTAGCCTCGCGCATGAACCATCGTTATAAGAGAGCCCCTTTAATTTAAAATTTATTTTTATTATTTGTTGTTATAGCTTTCTTATAGGTTTTCCTGTAATTTATAGGCAAAGAACTATTTTTGTATTATTTTCAAAATTTTCGGCCGTATTGGGCCGTGTCATAATGGTCAATTTTCGCCTATTTTCTTAAATAACTTCAAAACTATTTATTTTACAATTATAAAAAAAAAAATTGAGACGCTCACAATGAGCCCTTTTATTTAATACTAGTTGTTGCCCGCGGCTTCGCTCGCGTTTTATCGGAAATGATCCCACGGGCACTTGTAAACATAGCCTATGGCACTCGGAGATGAGCTTCATAGTGAAAGAATTTTCAAAATCGGTTTAGTAGATCCAGAGATTACCCTCTACATATTTCGGACTTCGCTTGTTTATTATTGATTCCTTTCTCATATACACTGTGGCATTTAATTTATTTTTTATTATTTTGTTTTATATTTTTCTTATTGTTATATTTAATGATTTGACATGACTACTTACTTTGTTAAGTATTTTATTTTTATTGTTAATTTATTTTATAGAGTATTGTGTATTAATTTAATTGGATTATTGTGAATGTGAGGACCATGTGGGTATTTTTTTATTTTGTTTGTTCGTTTTTAATTTTTTTCCACGATTGTCTGGCAGTTTGAGTACTATAAGCGACCTACCCAAGTGTCCTTTCTTTGGTATTGTTCGTCGTGTCGTTGAGCTCCTTGAGTTATAAGTCGAGCTACACGATAACTGACAAATGCTTGCACTGACTGGACAGGTCCACTCAAATCTGTGTGGTTCTTTCTTCAAGAGACCATCTCAGACACTAATCTGCATAGTCCTCATGTGAGTTAACCAAGATTATGTCTGTACTTTAAAAGAGACTATGACCTCTGAGTTTGTTTCGGCTGTTTCTTCTCAGAGTAGTCAGGTACAAAACACCGGCCCCATCTAGTTTAAAAAAAGAGTCGTGTAAAAGTGTTTATAAAAACCTATTAGCAAAATAAACATCATTTATCATTTACATACAACTTACAAACAACTTTTACCTCTTTATAATATTAATTAGTATAGATGTAACACGATATAGTTTTCATATTCTAATTACCCCCCAAAAGTGTCCCCATGTTTAAAATTCATTAATTTACGTTGCACGTCCGTCTTTGGGTCACTGACTTACATGTGTGTATCAAATTTCATTCAATTTCATTTTCAATCGGTCCAGTAGTTTCGGAGTAAATTGACTGTGACAGACGGACAGACATACACGCGAGTGATCATGTAAGGGATTCCGTTTTTTCCTTTTCAGGTACGAAACCCTAAACATAGAAAATAACCCTCCTTTTGGGCTTCGCCGTAGTCGGGTAAAAAGAAGAACCCGTATAAATAATTGGTTAAAAGTTGGTTGGAACTTTTAGGTACACGTAAACCTTACCCTTCGAAGATTATAGGCAAGATTGCTTATCATCTAATACTTTACCACCACACTGCAGGTATCACAGGCAATGATAGTCTAGTGGTGTAACCTTCGAACCCAAGTCATTGGTCTTGAATTCGACCCCAAGAGACACGCACCTCTGATTTTTCGGATTTAGGTGCGTATTGTATAATTATCACTTACTTCGGTGAGGAAACACATCGCAAGGAAACCAGCATATTTCTCGACGGCATGTAAAGCTAAGTCAGATGCCCATGGGTGGCATAAAAACTCTGACACCAGGTTAGGCACTAACCACACGATAAAGAAAGATACTTTAGCAGTAATATTTCCCTGTTTACAGTTCAACGCTGGCGTGTGGGGGCTGCCGCCAGTAGTGTGCGACTGCTACATCGCCATTGACGTCATTTGCTCCACCTCTAGCATATTCAACTTAGTCGCCATATCTGTTGACAGGTGAGTCTTTTTTATTTTGTGTATAAGTCAAAGCATAATCCGCGTAACAATGTTCCTGACTGAGGCTTTGCATGATTGTGTTATCCCATATTTTATGTATTTTTTTTTAATGTTCTGGCTCCCAAAAAACGTCCATGCAAACTTGCTATGAGCACGTAAACCGTAAATCGGTTACGATGCGGACGGGCGGGTGGTGCCTTGTGAAAAGAAAGCCCGGATATTCTTTAATATGTTTCTAATGAGATTATAATTTATACTTATACTCGTAACAGACAGAATATATGAGTTTTCTTGTACTCATATTCTCTTGTAAATATGGGGTGCTGCTGAAGTGACGACAATATTAAAATGTATGGTGCAGGTCTTATATTTTTGAAGGACATAGTGACCATAGTGTACTTTTACTATTCGAGGGAATTAGGTAACTACTTACCTAGTTATATTTTGTGGGACAAAATACGATAATCGGTCTGCTGGCAGAAATTTCTTAAGAAATAAGCAGTACCTTTGTACTCATATTTTATCATTTTATTTTCCTGTGTAATCTACTGTGTGTACATAAATAGTAAAATAAATAAATAATCGACAATGCGACAAAAGGTGCAAATATAAACTCTGGAGTAACAAAAGTTTGCTATCCTCAATCTTAATGCTTGCTTAGGTCTGGTCATATTTTCTACATTAAACTTAATCTTATAACCGCCTTATAAACATCGTGATTTACAACGAGTTCTCAAAGAGAACGTTTTAACGTCACTTTGACGTAAAACGATGTAAATACACATTTCCGACGACTTTTATTTTCTTTGTGAAAAAAAACACAGTGTTTGTTGAGAAAATGTTGGAATAATTTAACACTAGCTCCTAAAAGATATCTTGTTTATGTTAAGTTATTCATGGTTGGAATATTTTGCTGTAGAATGCTTTAAATTCTAGAACGTAAAAACATCAAAAAACCCCGTCATTCCCCTTCCCCCCTTGCCCTTATCACAATTTATTTGGGGTCGGCGCAGCATGTCTTCTTCTATACTACCTTTAGTCGTCATCTGACTAAGCACCTCCTTTCTAGCCAAATTATCATTAAAGTCCGTAATAAACCTTAGATTTTAAAACCACATAAAATCATGTTAATTTACTTCTGTTTCAGCTAATCATTAATTCTTGCCACTATTCACAGCAGTTAACATGGAATTAACACTTCAGAAACTGTCTGAATTTTCGTCTTTTTAAATGAACACTGAACTAATATATATATTGGTGATATTTATGAAGGTGGACGATGCAAAAGAAGTATTTAAGTATTGTAGTAAGTGGCGTTCTGTAGTTTCTACCTACGAAACCATGCGAAAACGGCGTGAGCTTATGAATGTAAAACGCTACTGCGGGCGGGATGCGCGCGCACCTAGGGTTGAGTAACCTGCTACCAACTTAACATCGGTCTGGAATCATTGCGTTGAGCGTAGTAGGTGCAGAATTCAGACCTCGTTCAGGGGTCGAGCGGGACACACGTCTCGACACTGAACGATGTCTACTTAATACTCTGTGTTATTATTTTCTAGGACTACCCCTTACTTTTGTACAGTCCGGTGTACCGATCGTCTCGGTTATTCAAAAGAATTTATTGGTTTACTAATTTTTGCCATAATTTAAAATGCAATAATGTTATATACCATACTTGTATTTTCTTGTTTTCGTTAGAAATAATGCTTCAGTTGCCATAATCGTGAAATTACATAAAATCATTTTCATTAATTTTTATTGGTCATAATCGATAAAGTGTCGTAATAATTTTAATCCATAAATTTGTTTGTTATATTTTTCATTTTCAATAATGTCGTTTTCCATAACATTTGTTCACCATGATATTTATTTACCCATACTAGAATGCAGCATGCAAGCAAGCATGCAGCATGCGAGCAAGCATGCAGCATGCGAGCAAGCATGCAGCATGCGAGCAAGCATGCAGCATGCGGGCAAGCATGCAGCATGCAAGCGTACATGCAACATGTAGCAGGCATGGTTTCTGTCACGGCTCCGGCGCTGCGGGGCTCCGGCGGTCCCACGCGAGCTTATCCGCAGATAGTTTGACGCTCACCACCGCAACTTCGGCTTCGGTCAGCCTCAGCCACGGTGGCGTGCGTTAAAATCACCTGCTCCTCAGCTCGCGGGCCGCCTCGCCCCTCCGCGCCTATGCGGGCTTAAATTACAATCTAGGAGTAGGGCAGATAAGACTACGTGCAGTCGGTTTTGTAGCGATTCTTTTCTGTCACTAACTTTGGTAGCACAACATATTGACTTTATAAGAATTTTTTTTAAATTTTAATTTAATGTTAAATATGCATATTTATAGAAATGGCAATATATGCCTAATAAAATTATTCCAAAAGAAACAACAATAAACGTTTCCAAATTTTAAATGTTGCTTATGTCAAGTATCGATTATGTAATGAGTTACTTAGAGAAACTAATGATTATAACACATGTTATTATGGAAACTTATTTTATGGCAAATAAAAGTAATGACTAACAAGTTGATATGAGAATCGCTATTAGTATAAATGATAATAGTGCAAGTAAATATTATGACGGGGGGCGATTATGGAAAACAAATCGATCGATTATGGAAACAAATTATTTGTACATACTATAGGTACAAATAATTTTATGGAAAACAAGACAATACCGAATTTATTACATAGAATATTATACTTTATAATTATGTAGATCACCAAAATTGTTATACAGTTCTAAATTACTATTCATTATAGCGATATCTTCCAGACAACCTTTGAATGAGCTGAATGTAAGTACCTAAAAATACCTATTTATAAAGTACTGCTAATAATAGTAATAATAAACTGCTAATAAATAAAAAGTACTGCTAAGTTCCAACTTTTTTACAAGTTTTTTAAAAATACAACACGTTTTACATATTTTATCTTTACTTCAAATACTTCCACGAACCCCGTACTAGTCAATGCATCCATCAGCACAATGTTCTACATTGAGTTTTAACGTAAAACGTGATTTTTCATACCAAAAGATTTTTTTTCCTAGCAATGATTTTCGCGTAGAGATACTTAATTATTTGATGTACAGAATACTGGGTTGACGGATTCGTGTTTTTGGCGTTTATTTGTGTAATTTTTTGGGGTCCTGTAATTTTTTTCCACCTTTGACGCTTGTACACATGTTTTAAGTTTATTTAAATGTTAATAAAGGTCTATATTAAGTTTCTCCTTGTTGCCGTTTATAAAACTGTCTACACGTCTCATTCAAGTCTCCTGTCCTTGGTTTGCATTTCGAAATTTCTAATAAAGTAGCTGTTGCCCGCGGCTTCGCTCGCGTTTTTTCGGAAATTATCCCACGGGCACATTGTACTTATCGCCTATGGCACTCGGGGATAATGTAACTTCCTATCAGTCAAAGCTGTAGGGCTGCAGGGCCGCTCATTAGAACCGGTTTTCTAAACAGCAAGCAACTGGGATTCAAAACATGACATGTAACTCACGTATTTACTAATAGGTGTTTATGGCTAAAATAGTTACGTGTAAAAGTATTTTTCATGTTCCTACATTTTTGCATTATATTCTATTCTATTCCATTCTATTCTTCTTACATTTGTTTAGTAATGATTAAGCAGTGTTGTTTTAGCGAATGTGAGTATTAATACAAACCAACTCTGGTTTAATGCTACAAAACAAAAAGGAACCTGTATTAAGATTATAGTATGAATAAAAAAATAAAAAGAATTTTCAAAATCGGTTCAGTCGATCCAGAGATTACCTCCTACAACCTCACAAACTTACCTCTTTGTAATATTAGTATAGATTAAGCAGTGCCTATGTTTATAAGTTTCTTGTCTGGTAATAAAAAGGTAAAGTTTGTAAGTTTGGTTGTAGGGGGTTATCTTCGGAACTACTGATCCGATTCCATAATCTGTCAGTGATAAGAATTTACATTATCCCCGAATATCATAGATTAACAACGTTCCCCGTTTCCCGCGGGATAATTTAAAGAAATTAATACTTTTGTGCGTGGGTCTGTCGAAGTCGCTTATTGACTGTTATTCGGGGGACTTTGTTTTCATAATTTCAACCCTATTTACTCCAGACATCTCAATAAACCCAGTCACAACATAAATCTACGTACGGGTTATTTCCGAAACTGTTTAAATTTGCCCGGCCTCTCCCCTCTCCTCACGGACCCTGTCTGGGTAGCGCGGGCTATCATGTCACTTATGAACCCTTCCGGGGCAGACAGCGAGCGAGGCTGTCCTTTATCTATGTTTATGTGTAACCCCGACGGGATAAGCAGAGTTCTAACTATAGTACACCCATATTTTATTTCCTAGTTATGTTTAACGTTTATGGACAAGCATTTTGGCACAAATGGGACCGTGCTGCTTCTAAGAAATTATCTAATATAAAATCACGTCTGTAATCCCCGCCGGGGTAGACAGAGGTGTGCCTAATAGTACACCCACAATTTACCAACTGTTTTTAAGCCCCATGTAATAGAGGACGACCCTATTGCCATCAACAGGGCACATATCCAGACTCTGTGACCGCTACTAAGAAATTCCTGACGGAAAAACCCAATAACACTTTGCCCGACTCGGGAATCGAACACAGGACCTCTTGCTTAGCAGTCGCGCTTGCAACCACTAGACCAACGAGGCAGTCAGTCTACTGAGCAATTCTAAACGGAAAAGCTCAATAACTCTTTGCACAGGCCTGAAAAACTGAACCCAAGACAAAAACAACAATTAGCCAAAATGTGTGAATGTTCATATTATAGCTCCATCAAATTGTTAAAGACAAGTCTCCTTGAAGCCTCCTCTTTCTTGTACCTACCAGGTAACATCCTTTTGCAAAACTGACGATTTCTGAGTTTATTTTTTTTGTAAGTTGTATAACACCTATACATACACCTGTGATTTTCCCCCACACTCTTGCCAAAACCGTTCCAATTTCAGCGATTTCTTAAACCTTTCGGGAGCTGATTTGAATATAGTCTACTGTCCATTTACGTACTTTGCATAATCTCAGAGAATTCCTTCCCGTTCCCGATTGTCGTGGGAAACGAAAGTCAATTTTAAAATACTTGGGTGGTTTTTTCTGGAATATTTTCCATGACTTGTTCATGCAAGTTTTTGGCACAATCCTTTGTTTTGCTGGAATTAACCCACTGCTGGTGAAAACTGTTTTAAATAGTTTACTGTTTTTGCCTCTGTGTTGTCTAACCCTTTACTCATAGCTTTTACTGTTTGATGCTCATACTTATATTAATTCGAAACTAAGCTAAGAGGCGTCCGTAGCTAAATAATATCAGTCATTCGAATCTATTTTTGTTAAGCCGAGCTTGCTTGTTGGATGGGTGACCACCCGTTACATATTGAGATACCTACGCGCCTCAGAAAGCACGATAAGTCGTTGGTCCCATCTGTCATTTGTAGATCTTTGACAGTCGTTTGAGGTAATCAGTGTGCCGAAAGTCTGACAACCAGTCTTACCAAAGGGGTATTGTATTACCCAGTACTTACTGGGTTGTGGAGATTAGATAGGCAGTCGTTCTATGTAAAATACTGGTATTCAGCTGCATCCGGTTAGACTGGAAACCGAACCCAATGTAGTTGCCATAGATAATTCCCATGCCATCCATGCAGACAACTAGCTAGTAGGTAGTAAATATTACTATCCTAATAACAAAAGTTGTTAATTTCATTTCGGTATACGGTTTTATATCTCTAAAATGAGAATTTACGAAACACTTCGGCCCTCCTAACACTATTAAAGTACCAAGTGCGAAAAAATGAGCACCTTTATATTCCTAACCTCAAAACAGAGCTGTTAAAACGCCGCTACTTACGGTTTTAAGAGGTACTTAGAATCCTATTTACTTGGGCTCGACGTGATAATAAATTGCCTACTTAAACCAGCCGTAGTTTACTTAGCACAGATGCCTATAATTATAGAGGTTCACGCCAGACGGTGCTGTAATGAACATCAGTGGGTTCCGGGTGTTTTGGGTTTTGGATTTGGAAACTAGAAAAAAATATACAGGGTGTAAGTAACATAATAAACGTAAGACCTCCCGTGGGGTCTCTGGGATCTTAAAACTAAATAACTTTTGTTCTACGAAATATCTAGTAATTACCTGTTTACTGTAAACTTAAATTCTGTAATGGTATCTTACTTGTACTTCTATAATTTTGCGAGTGCCATGGACTTCTACAGGGCGTTCCTTCCCTTCTCAACGAAACCGCCAACCAAGCATTCTGTACATCAATCTAAGTAACTTTACGCATTTTTTTTTTGAAAAACCACATTTTACGGTAGAACTCATTGTAACGCACTCAAAACATTGTGCTGGTGGATTGAATCAATAGTACGGGGGTCGTGGAGGTGTTTAAAGTAAAAATCTTACAATAAAAACCTGTATTTAAAAAAGCTTGTGAAAAAGTTGGTACTTTGACAGTCAATATCTCCGAAAGAAAGGAGGTATGGTCTAGAACAAAAAAAAATGATCGCAATGACAAGGAGAACAAGTGCCTTTCGGCTTCGTTAAGGGTCTTGTTACACCATTTATAAATTATGAATTCAATGAACCAAAAATTGTTTGTGATATTATTTATGTATGTTTGAGTGAGTATGTCGTTGAAGGGCCTTGTTTACAAATAAGTAAACATTAGGCACCCCCACATTCTTTCTACAACCAACTCAAATTCAGTTTCCTATTTCAGAAATCTATTTACAGAAGCAAGCGTTTCAATCAAAGGAGAAAGTCATACTGTCGGTCCTTCGTCGTTCAATTTAGTCCGACACCTATTTCATCATTCTTTCCTCCATTCCCTTAGTTTCCGTAGGAATGTGTACTAGACAGATCCCTTTTTTTTCATTCCAGTATGACTGGTTAAACGGGGCTGAATGACATGACAATTTATGTTTACTTGTAACAAAAATATAATAGTTACTGAGAAAAAAAAACTGTTTTGTGAACCTCACAGTGAAATTTAGTATGAAATTGTTGTGAAATCATTCGTTTATGAGCACACTTAAATGACCACCTGTAGTGTAGGTATACTATGTTTGATATGGCCGGGAGAGTGTTCATAATTGTTTACAACAATAATTCAGTAAGCATAGAAATCCTTCAAAACAAATAAAATGCGTGATGAAATCCTTTCTGCAGTTATAAAATCCCAAATTTTTAAGCTTTTTGTATTTTTAAATGAGCGTCTAATTTTATCAACTTATTTTCGTTTCTTCTGTCCTTAATTTTTAACAAAAAATCCGTTTTCCCATGAAAATTACGAGGAAAGCCTAAAGTAATTAATGCACAAATTAAGAAAAAATATACTGTATTATTTTAAAACCGCTAAAAGTTGTTACAAAATTTTATTTTGATTAGATAAGATACATTTTAATTGCAAAGTTACTTAAATACATCACAATTTGTAAATAATAATCTAATTTCCAACAAAGCAATGACTTAGCTTTCTTCAAAGTTACAAAGACACAGTCATTCAAATATTCTTCTTAGATCCCTTCAACAATACCACTATCATTTGTTTAACACACACATAGTTCAACACACAGTCACAAATAGTTCAACACACAGTCTATGAACCTCTGACCTTTCGATAGCCCATCAACACTTCAGCCTATTGTCCCACATACCCGTCTATGGGCCGGTCTTAATTACTGAAGTTAATTAGGTGCCCATACAGTATCACAAGTTATGCATCCACGTGCCTATAATATGAGTTAATTAAAATGGATGTGTTTAGATAATTAGATTCCTGTGATCGTGTGGTTTCTGGCTAAGAACTTAGGATCTATCTATCGCAGATATTATGGTAGATCTAATTATTTCAAGAAACTACTAGCAAAATTCAGCTGTAGTTTCTATAGAAAACGAGGAGTTCGAGTTTCTATCAATGATGAGTATTTATGAGTTGAGCAAAACTAATTAAACTATCTATCTATGGTACTTGCGTTTCGCTGATCGTAGGTTCCAGTTCAGGTCCTCAAGTGAGATCGTTATGAATAAGTAAGATAAAAACCTTGATACAGTTTTAATTCACTGCGAGTTTTTTTTATAAAAAATGGTCAAGTATAGTGAGATTGGCTATTTATCTTCAACGCAGTAGTTTACTAGATTTTGAATCCGAACTTCCTTTCTTTCGATATCTAATCCTTATCTCCTTCCTCCTCACAGTACCTTCCTCTCAAATTCGATCAACCCTTCCAATTACCAACCGTACCAACATCCTACGATAATCCTGCTGAACTCATTGTGGACCTAAATTGATCCGTTATAATATGAGCTGACATTACAAGCCAGTGGGTCGAGAGCGATAACATAGAGCACACGCCTCATTTGTTGCTATTCAACCAGCTGTGTGCCTCATAATATTATGTTAAAAAGATATACTGAGTTATGCTGTGAAGAAGTGGGTTCGACGCTTCTAGTGGGGGCAGATCTTGAGGCAATATCATCAAATAGCTTCCATAATTCACTCATCATCATCAAAATGTCACTGAATTCAGTATCCGATTCAGTTAAGTGCATAAATAATAATGAATTAATTTATGGGTAATTTACCTGCGTTAAAGATGAATAAATAATTCAAAGTTATTTTGTCGTTGGCATTGAATTTGCTCTTTCAACTTTTTCTAACTCAAAGCATTAATTACAGGCACTTTTGAAAGTCAAAAAAAAAGCTACAGTCACAAGGCATAATAATTTGAGAAAGTACTGTAGTTGCACATTCCAAAGCGTAGCGGCGGAGAAGAATGAGCAAGAAACTCCATGGACACTCTTTCTAATCAAAATATTGTTACAAAATCTTGGTTGCACCATTCACGTTGAGATTAAACATATGTGAGAACGATGTAGAAAGACGTGCACATTAAGAGCGTCCAGAGTAAAATATTTAAATTTAATAATCAACAATTTAAAAATAAAATAATTAAAATAAACCGTGGCAGCTAAGAGATGACCAGTCCCAAACAGCGCCCGATCACGAACATGACGCATGGATCAGCCCCATTCAGCTCAACCATATTGAAGGGAACTAAACGACCCGACACATGCGGAAAACATTCAGACCCATCTCTCTCTATGTTGTTTGATATCGAAATTATTACTACTACCCCACGTTAAACAAAGTACCTGAGTGTCATCAAAATATCTAACGTGACCCTTTTCCACCCCACACTCAAGGATATCATACTAGAGTGCACTATTAACCTGTGCAAGTGTGCAATAACAACACTTTAATAGATACTGTAATTAACCTCGACAACGATGGTATGGCAAAACCCTTTCAAATGGTTGTACACATTACCTAACATCACGCCTAAATTCCCAAAAGTGTTAGGCAGAGGTTTACCTTTAATAGTACACCCACATATGCCAGTCATGTTTAAGTCCCATGTTATTAAATGTGGGCAAATTGTTGTACGTTGCACTAAAAACAACATACTGTAGAACATGCTGATTATGGCCGAACTAAATTGTCTTAATAAGGCAGGTTAAGTGCTGTTTTCTGGCCAACTTAATGATTACGATGTTAACTTAGGGAACAGCTTGTTTTGATGCTCGTAAAAACTAAGTGATACTTAAATGTTATGGGGATGTTTCGTAAAATTATGGGTTCAAAATGCTGAATGGTGCTGATCCACGCGTCTTGTTCGTGAAAGGGCGCGCCTGTTAAACCGGGCATCTCTTTGCTGCCAGGGCTAATCTTTTATCTCATTTTTCCGTTGTTTACACGCACATGTAGAAGCAATGAGAATAATGTACCCAGGTTTTTGTAATACATAACGTGATCAAAAAATAAATAAATAATAATTGTCCATGAAGTTTCTTGCCCGTTCTAGATTATCCATAGATAACTATCTACATAATAATATAAAGGGCAACTAGCTTTAACTCTCTGCAACTGATCGACTCCATGACAATTCAAAAGCACCTGCAAATTAGTTTATTGAAAATATGCTTCGAGTTTGAGTTAGATGCTTTGTGCTCTATTTATTTTTTTACCGACTTACATAAGGATTTTTTTTTGTAGCCAATTGTGAATCGATTTGGATGATTTTTGTTTGAAAGAATATTATTTCGCGGTCGTCCCGTTTCAATATGGTGAAGATCTTATGCTGATCTTCGGAGATATACAATGGAACACATCAATAACTGACTGCAAGTCTGTCGTAATTGCTGTACTCGCTTGGATATTGTATTGTTTACACAATTCCATAGAAACATTACGCCTTTAGGCTTTGAAGGGGTATTATACCCCCAAATTTCACCGGTTATGCTTGAGCACTATTTAATTGAGGATAAGCATATTCCTATGACATGTATTGTTAAAAAAATCATGCACAGGAAAAAAATTGTATTCGATATTACAACTAAAACTATATATTTTTTTAACTTTGTTTCTTTGATTCCGTTTTTTGCCACCGACTTCTTAAGCTACAGTTATTTTGCACGTTTTGGTGTTCGTTTTTAAGTCGGTTTTATTTTTTACAAAAACATTCTTGGACAGATAAGACGTATGAGTTACTGGTGTGATTCGACAGCTTCGCTCGTATTTAGGTGGCCCGAAACCCAGCAGTGGGAACTACGAGTAGCTGTTGCCCGCGAAATTACTATAAAAATGTACTTCCCTATTTGAATTCGATTTTGGGATTGGATTTTTTTCGCACGGAATCCTAATCCTGTATCTAAAATTAAAGTAAAGTATTTTTTTGTAACATCAGCTACCTGCCAGTAAAAGTTCCGTCAAAATCAGTTCAGCCGTTTCTTAGATTAGCCGCAACAAACAGCCAGACAAAATTTTTTAAAAAATGTGTTTTTGTTATACTTTCATATGCATTCAGTAAAAAGCTGTTATTTTGAAATCACAAACAGACGCGTCAATTTTATTTACTTGTATACATTCTACAAAACCTTACCTTTCCTTGTCCACAGATACATAGCAGTGACTCAACCAATCAAATACGCGAAGCACAAAAGCAACGCTCGCGTCTGGTCTATGATTGGCGTAGCGTGGCTGGTCTCCGGCGCCATTGGCTCTCCCATAGTCCTCGGCCTGAACAACACGCTGGACAGGCGGGCTGGCGACTGCCTGTTCAATAACAAGGACTATGTTATATACTCATCGCTGGGATCCTTCTACATACCATGCATTATCATGATGTTTTTGTATTATAGTATTTTCAAGGTGAGTATCATTTAGCCAAACTACATAGTCATAACATAACTTAACACAGCTGTAATTGCCGAAGTGTTAGGCAGAGGTGTACCTTAGTATAATACGCGCCACGAAAGATGAGACTTGAACAACACGTGGTTGACTTGCGCAGTAGACCTCATACCGCTAAAGAGTCCTTAAAATCGTTTACTGCGCAAGTCAAACTACGTGTTGTGTCAAGTCTCATCTTTCGTGGCGCGTATTGTACACCCACATGTCGCCAGTATATGTTTAAGTCCCATGTAATAGGCGGCGAGCCGGGTGCAAATCCAGACTCCGTGACTGCTACTGAGAAATTCCTAATGGAAAAACCCAATAGCCTGCCCGACCCCGGAATCGAACCCAGGATCTCATGCGCAGCAGGCGTGCTTGCGACCACTAGACCAACGAGGCAGTCCTTAGGTTAATAATGTTCATACATTAGGTTAATAATGTTCATACATTAGGTTATTAATGTTCCCACTGCTGGGACACAGGCCTCGTCTCAATCTCGGTATCGGTATCGGTATCGATTTCTGTGGATTTTTACTAGATAATTTGATTTGACCATGTGATCATTAAATGACCTTTCATAGTGCTGAACAGAAACTTCCCTTTGCTTATTTTATTTTAATGTATTATTTTATTTTAATTTATACGGCAAATGTTACTATCATAGTTTATAAGTAGTAGGTACTAACAACAATATGAATAATTTGTGTTCGATTTAAATAAATAAATAAAAAATAAATTAGGCACAACACAACTACTGTATCGAAGTCAATCAACAAGTGCATAATGACTACCCCTAGTGAAACTGCTTTTTACGTATACATGGCGACACATCAAGCCATACATTTCAATATAACATGGCCTCGCTTTGTATCGATTTTGTATAGCTTGATTGGTCCCCGTGCGTTATACTAGAAAATACATACCAGGGCAAAAAAACTATTTACTTATTCCATAGTCTATTTCTACTTACTATAAGATAGTTGCAAAACAAATAGACCATCCCTTTGACGAACTCGACAAGTAAGTTAACGTAGAAAATAAATAAATCTGGTACCATCGTACTGCGTAGCAGTAAGACCACAGAGCACGAACTCACCTCGACGACGGCGGCTAGAAGTGGCATTGTTAACATTTTCCATATAAACCAAGCGAGTCACCGTTTACTAGCACTCGTTTAATCGATCTGCTTACCCTTTTCCCAACTGTATTTGGGTCGGTTGCAACAGAGTACTAGTATTTTTCATGGAGCTAATCACTATCTGACCACAAATCATACCATTCTAAAGACAAACCGCAGACGAACGACTAAGACGCGGAAGACTATCCGCTCGTGATACAGTTTTATACTAGTACGGCGAATCAGTCTACAGACAGCCAAACCATCTTTACCTTGCACTAATTCACATTCAACGATCTGTCTATTTTGTGTTTATTATTAAGTTACTCTGTATGGTTGTCTCAAATTCGTGAATAAATAATAAACCATTATTATTATTCTTCTACCCATAACCCAATTTATTTGAGGTCGGCGCACCATGTATTCTTCTTCCACACTTCTCTATTACTCGTCATCTCCTCAGACACCTTCTTCCTTGCCATATCACCCTTCACACGGTCCATCTATTCTATCAGCCCACAAATGACGAATAGGCTGTGATGCGGCGGTCAGGCGGTGACTGGGTCAGACTGGGTGGAAAAGGCGGAGGATTTGGTCATGACCTAGATTAGGAGACACCAATGTCTAGCAATGGACTGTAATAGACTGAGTTAATCTATTGTTTGAAGATGGTTTGTGACAGAAATGGTGCGCTCGACGCAGTTTCCAATACCCCGAATTTTATTAGAAATGCGGTAATACTGTCTCTAGACACTGCCCCGGAGATTCCATGTTCTGTGTCTAAAAGTAATGCCTACTTAGTATGCAGGTTTCAAAATGTTATTCACTAGCGTAGGTAATGACTAACAGATACCAAAGGGATATGTTATTGTGGTTTTCTATCTAGTAGTATTAGTTTAGTGTTGGTTTAGTAGTACAGTAAATTATGATGATGATATTATAATGGTATCAGATACCTGTGTGCTTATAACAAACATACGTCTAGAAAGTAATCACTTAGATTTAAATATCAAAGTTTGTAATAACACAATGTTACAAAACCGTGTTTTTTCAAGCATTAAAATAACTCTACCTGTCGACAAGTGAACCAAACTTGGCAGTAATGTTTTTCTGTGTTTTCTCTGTCAGTTCTTGTACGAAAAATATTTGTACAATGAACATTTTGTATTCAATGTTTTCTTAGGTCGGTTTTCGAATTGAATATGTAGTTTATTTTGAAATGATTATGTTAACGTGATCGGCGTACGTAGGGTAGGACAAGCTCAGGCTTGCTTAGCCGGGAGCGATGATCTTCACAGGGCGGTTCGTAGTAGCTAATTAACTTCGGCTAGGATCAACTTACATTGCATATTACAGGACAGGTAAAAGTATAATAGAGCTCATATAGTCTGAGCAATTTTGAACAGCTAAAATACCTCGTATATCGTATATTAGAGAAATAATGGACATTGACCGCCATGTTGAAAAAAACAGTGTTATAAATGAATATTTCTCTAAACAGGCAATACGACAAAGAGCGCAAAAGCAGCGGATAGCAAAGAAGACATCAGCAGCGCTTAGTTCCGCTGTATCCAGCGGTACGGCAGCAGTAGTAATAGAGAATGTAGCACAGACGCAGCGGCTGGAGGGGTTGGTGAACGACGCGCAAACAAATACTGCTTCAGGGAGTAATGAAGACGAGGACGAAGATAAGTAAGTAGACCAAGAGAAAAGTTAAAGGAACATTCTAAAACATTCTTTATTTCAACCCGTTATGAATGGTACTTGGGGTAGTTACCACCGCCTTGTAAACAACTCATTAAAATAATATAAAAAGGAAAAGTATTTATTAGCCCGAACAGGACAAAACACAAACAAATTGTTACATTTACAGTAGGTACAACAAAATTATAAAAGTAAACATGAAACTAAAAAAAAACAACGAAATTAATCCTGTACGAAGCCAAAAGGCAGCATGGTGCTGAAAAATTTAAGGAAAAACGTCACAGTGCTGGTATTCTGATAGGGCCCAAAGTGATGCGAAGTGTGGTCCGATACGAATATTTTTTTTTTTATGTGTACAACGAATAAACAAATATAAATACGAATTTAAGAAGAAGAAAATAATAAATAAGTAATCAAAGTCCGAGATAGCCGATGCATGTATGCTTTTGAAAGAGGACATTATTAGAGGCGGGAAGAGCTTACCGGGTCGTTGTAACGATCTATGCACAGCTGTGAACTGTGTCTTTCGGTAGAATGATGCTAATGATGGTGAACTAATAAAGGATGGAAATCAAAAGAACATAAATTTCATTTTTCGCGTCGCGGAACAAGAAACCAAATTCTTTGCTAGAGAAACATGGCAAGCGTGTTAGCAATACATTCTACTCTTTCATTGCTTGCCAAGCGATGAAAGAATATTCAAAGAAACTATATTGCTTTGATTAAAACCATGTGCCAAAAGACCAACATTCAGTAAGCTCTCAAACGACTTCCGAATCTTTCACACACACGACATTAAATAGCGAAGAAGTAAGCATTTGCAAAGAACTTGAACATCAATTACTCCTTACGAAAACTTGCGGAAGTAAACATAACTATAAACATTTCACGCACGCTATTATAAGTTCTGAACTCGTGAATACTTTGGAACTTCTACAGGAAACTCTATGTGTCGATATTTAAATATACGTATGGCGCACCCTCGGCAGTTCTACAATCAACTTACGAAAATGTTGACCACTTAATTTTGGCTCATGATACCGCTATTGTAACGTCACTATACAGGGTCTTATTACATATACTATGTAATAAGACCCTTAATCAAGCATTATGTACAACAAACTAAGTAACTTTATACAAAAATTATTGCTGGGAAACGATTATTTTTTTGGGGTGAAAAATCAGGTTTTACGGTAGGACTCAATGTACCGCACTCAAAACTTTGTGCTGATAGATGGATTGAGTAGTACGGGGGTCGTGGAGGTGTTTACAGTAAAAATCTTACGTTAAAAACATGTATGTAAAAAACTTGTGAAAAAGTTGGAACTTTGACTCCCAATATCTCCGTAACTATGTAGAAGTTTCCCAGGTATGGTCTAGAACAAAAAAATGATCGCAATGACGGGGAGAACCAGTACCTTTGGGCTTCGTTAAAGGTCTTGTTACACCCTTTATGTGTGTTTATGGAACCTCGCGCACTACGCACCACAATTAGTCGCATTAAAGGCGACTATCATGAACAAAACTAGTTGGATGCTCCGTTGCGTCATCAAACTTTCTTGTTGGTCGAAGCTTCTGCGGTCAAAAGTCGTGGTCGTGGCGTGGGGACCCTCAAGGTACAATTCCAAAGGCGATCTCCAACCGTAGTCGCAAAACCACCCAATCGCTAAACTAACCGTAGCTACGCGACTGGTTGCTATATCTCTATGAAGACAACAACATGCGTCTCCGGAAGCGTTTTCAAAAATGTGATGCCTAAAAACCAGTTGTGTCGCAATGGTCTCTTTCTATGATTTGGGCAAGATTCAAGAGAGACCCAACTTTCTGATTAGCCAATTTTTTCACTACGTCATGATATGTAGTTGTAATTCGTATAAGACTGAAACTTTAAGGTACAGTTCTTACAGCTTCGGGAGGACGGAGATGGGAGCGTATGCTGAGGAACTGGTCAACTCCAGATCTGCCAGGTTCATGCTGGCTGCTGTGGTGGAGGAGACTGGGCTGTGAGTATTTGGAGTGTATTAGTCGGTTTACTTTACTTACAAGCTTAGTGTTTGTTTAACTACAGGGTTTTTTTTACAACTCACATTTGACCAAATGTTGTGCTGTACCGTAGCACAGTGATCAAATGGGGAACGCCCCCATATCTAAGATCGTAACACATCATCTACAACATCTCAACCCAACCTAGCCTTTTTCCTACTATGTTGGGTGGGGACGACTTCCAGTCTAACCGGATACAGCTGAATACCAGTATTTTACGTGGAGCGACTGCCTATCTGACCTCCACAACCCAGTCAGTGCTGGGTAATACGATAATCTTTAGTAAGACAGGTTGTCAAACTTTCGGGCCACTGACTATCTGTAGCGACTGTCAAAGATCTACAAATGGCAGCCGGACCAACGTCGTAACTTGCTTTCCGAGGCACGACGGAAGCTCGGTATGTAATGGGTGGTAATCCGGAAAACCAGCCTAAGCAAGCGCGGCTTGACCCGAAGATTGATTTGAGCGGCTGTTCTTATTTAGCTACGAGCTCCTTCTCTAAGATCGTAAAACATAGCTAAAATAATGATGTAAAATAATATTTTCGAAAAGAAAGAAATCGGAAAGACCGTCATAAGAATTTGATTTTTTCGCAATTCAAAAGAACTTACTACTGCTACAAAAATAGGCACATAACATCCTTGTCTTTAAAAGTAACGATATCATAACTTGAAATTTTCTGCAAATAACCTTTCTCAATATCCCCAACATTTATTTTATGTACCCAGCTTACTTCTTAACAACCCAATAACCTGCCATCAAGCCCTCAAATTAACCTGCACTCAAAAGATTTCTTTCATCACAATCCTCTTAGAAAATCTAAAATACTTCAAAAGATTTGAAATGTGGAAAACTGAGTGCACCACTCACAGGCGGTTCGTTGGTTTCGAAAATTATCGCCATATTGAATGCCATTTTACTTGAAAAGTTCAATTTTGTAAAGTAACAGGTGTACTTTGGGATAAATCTAGCTTTATGTGGTTGTTACATGTCAAGAGTCTCAGAATGTATTTATTGATTTCTGAGGCACTTTTGACCTTGTGTTTGTGATCTCTCAAAGGTTAGGTGATGGGGTAAACAGATTTGATTCGAGGGTCAGATTGAAGGTTAAAATGTTTGTGTTCAACACTATCTGAGGTTGTAAAAATCTTTCAAAGGATATGGAAATGTAAATAAATATTCTAACTAATTTGATTTGAAAAATCCTTTTATGTCTCTCCAATATACCGCGCCTATTAAGACTTCAAGTTTGCCTTTATTGTGCGTAAAGTTTAAATAAATAAATGTAATACAAATGAAAAAAGGCCGAAACGAAAATAAATCATCTCAGGAAAAAGAGTTAGTAATAACTTTCATATAAGTACATTTCGTACATTATGATATAAGTGCGGTGAAAATTACAGCCGAGGCGATATTGCTACAAGAAAGCAGAAGCTGTAATTATCAAAGCGCACGTATGTCATACGACGTTTTTTTATCATATTTGCGAGGAAATACGGAATTTCTTAAACGAATCAATCTTTTACTTGTTCACAAATTAGCGATGCGCGCGCATCAGCGCTTTTTTTTAAGGCAAAGGCACAAAAAACAGCCAGTATTACTAATAAAGTAAATTAATAATTTTGTGTTTTTGTTACACACAAAAAACAGCCAGTATTACTAATAAAGTAAATTAATATTTTTGTGTTTTTGTGTTGTTGTTGGTTGTAATTTATTGTCAAATTAATTAAATTAAAGACAAATTATGTTTATTTATTATATTTTATCTCCCAAAGTTAATTTTATTCATAAAATGTTGACCACTTTTCTGACATAAAAACTCTTTGCTAAGATTTAAAAAATACTTACCGTTCGTTTTAGCAATCTTCTGAGCATCTTGATAAACAGTGCGTTTTACCTTATTAAAAAGAAACTCGTTCGTTTTACATTACAGTAACGCACAAGTACGTAATGAGATAGAATACGTTATTGCAATTCGTGAAATAAGAGACCCTTTACGAGCAAATGTGTTATAAAATATTTTAACAACTCGTTTCAAGGGCATCACCAAATGACTCAAAAACATTACACTTGCCCACCGCAGTAGGGCAAACAAACAATCCTATTATTCAACACTCCTGTTGATAGTAAATCTAGTCTGAACTGGTTTGTTTAACTTGATTTGTAGACGCCATCTTGTTCGCTCTGGACTAGATTAGTGTATACTGGACTTCTGACCGGGTTTCCTTATTGTTAGGGGTATGAATGGACTTTTTGTCTTCATAGTTACTTGTAGATATCTCAACGTTTAGCCTCCTTAATACGACATCCCTCTTGGTAATGAACGATTGAACGTGGAGTAAATTTACAACCGGAGCCTACCTATTTGGTCTAAACCTTAGATTAATAATAAATTTTTCGAGCTTATTGGAACTTTAGTCCAAAAATTCGAAGACATAACATCCACCAACCCGTACTTCGCCCGTGTGGCAGATCGTGGCACTCGCTCTCACAGAGAGGAGGCTTGTGCCCCAGCAGTGGGAACACTATATAATGATTATGCCATAACTCTAGTTTGCGCTTAGTCTAAGAGAGTTGTGGTCCTTTAAACTGCACTAGATTGATGATCTTCCTATCATCTGATGATCAGTCTTCTGGGAAGCTTAGGGTTGAACTAAATCAGCGTTTTAAACTCAGTCCAAGTACAACATTTAAAACCCATTTACCTAATCACCCATCTGCATTTCTTCTAAATTGTTGGTATCTTCTTTTGCAATAATTCCAAACTTTTCTCATAAACACAATACGTGTTCTGCAAGCAAGCATACTTCATAAGAACTGAGTTGCCACACGGATGAGGGTTATTGTTCCTGCAAAATAAACGAAATAATTTGATATTACGAAAAAAGCAATGGTCTAGGCCAATGGTATAGGTACCAATTTAACCAAGAGGTATCGTATTACCCAGCCACTGTATTGTGGAGGTCATATTGGCAGTCACTCCATGTAAAATTCAGCTGCATCCAGCTGACCCATCATTTGTCAAAATTTTTATACAGTAGCTTATGGACAACATATTCTCAACCTCAACACCTTTGCAATATAACAATGCCTCCAGAATGCTATTGCAGCTCTCAAGTTTCTGCAGCGCATCTGCCATGTTCATGCCTCGTACGGACGGATTCGCAACTATTATGCGCAAAACAGTCGCCTCGTTATTGAGCAGAGTTCGTGCTAGCAGCAATGGCATTCTGCCGGTTATTGTGGCCAAAGACTGCCCTATTCTAAGTCATCACATTAGGGTGCTGACTAAAGCGAATAAAATAAAATTAATGAAATTATGCATTTTTTTTTTTTGAAGAATTAATTTTAATGAATCTAATTTTTTATCACCAACATAATTAGTTCGTAAGTAGTAATATATAGGAATTAAATTTAAAAAAAATTATAGGAATTATTCACTAACCCATATGGACCTTGTTGTTCGAAATAAATAATTATTTGATTTGATAGATGGAAAAAGGCTTGGCAGATGTAGATAATTAGTAAAACCGCTAACACACTCTCTTTTCCACAGCATAATGGCGAACCTAGCCTCCCCAATCCCGATGATGGACCCCAATACAAACAACGACTCGGGGTACGCCCCCTCCAACATGGAGGCTGATAAAGAGCACACACCACCTGCCTCCCCCACCGCTAAGGAGGAGAAGAAGACGGAGAATGGCACTGAGGTGCCTAAGCCTAAACCTGAGTTAAAGTAAGTAAAACTTTTTAAAGTTTAAAAAAAAAAAAACTTTACCCCACTCTGGGAATTTCTCCTGTATCGTGGGTGCATTTACAAACAGCCAGACCCCGAACAATTACCTATAGATCACACAAATATTTGTTCCATGCGGGGATCGAACCTGTGACACGCAGTGCAGCAGCCAATCGCTCAGCCACTGCGCCAACCGTGCCGTATTTGAGCATGTCCACTTTCATACATTGACTAACAACACGGAACTATACAGCATGTAACAGAAAGGGTATAATCATATGGCAGACTGTGGTACGGACCATCAAACTGAACAACTTTCTCTATGGGACCACCATCGAAATCGTAAAAAAATAATCAGCTGTCCCATACATTTGGGTCGAGTAGGTATTGAAATTTTGTATAGGACAGCTGATTATTTTTTTACGATTTCGATGGTGGTCCCATAGAGAAAGTTGTTCAGTTTGATGGTCCGTACCACAGTATTCCATATGTTTATACTCTTTCTGTTACACGCTGTATAAGTGCATATCTTAGCCGTGGGCAGACAACACATTTTTCAACACAAAATGGGCTTTAATAGCCGGACAGAAAGAGTTTTTTTTTTCAATGCAAAATTTTCCAATGCTACCGGGGCGTGTTGAGTCGTGGTGGCGCCTGAATCAAACGAGGTGAATGACGTGTTTTTCGCTTTACATGATATACATTCTTACCAGCTAGTCGGTAGATGTGGTCAATCCCTAAGACGCTGCTTCACAGCAACCTATACCTAAGATACGCACGTTAATTTAACTTGCTCGCTGAGTCTGAAGATCGTTCACTACGACCCACAGCCGTGGACACGTGACTGATGAAACAATGAATCGCCCAGCTATATAAACGCAAACCTCACCGTGCTCATCAATTTGTAGCAGTGGACGCTGGACTTGAAGGTTACTAACAACCTGGAGAAAATGGTGGAAGTCGCGTAAATATGGAAGATGCGGGACGCATAAGATCGGTCGTGGCGATCGAAGGTGGTATTAAGGTTTATTTAGCAGTGAACGTCTTTCGGCTTAATTTTTATGATGATGGTGATGGTTGTTGAAAAACTTGAGCGTGGGATGTAAAATATAATGTAATAATACCAGCCTATTACTGTCCCACTGCTGGGCAAAGGTCTCTTCTCAACAGAGAAAGCACGAGCATTGATCACAACGCTTACTCAAGTCGGGTTGACAATTTCAGACTTTTATAAGTTCAGGTTTCCTCACGATGTTTTCCTTCCCCGATGTCTGTGATGTCCAAGATAAACTTAGAAAGTACATATGAATTGAAAAAGTCAGTCAGTCAGCCTCATGCATGAGAGGCGAGGCCTTAACCTCTGGGCCATCACGACATCTGATGAGCGTGGGATATTTGACATAAATAAACATACATAGGGTTCATTATTGCAGTGATCGTCGTGCTAACGTGCGCTCGTAAAATGCCATGAATAGGTATACTACTGGTCTTTCACGTTCCTGGACTAGAATTAATGTCTAGAATAACAATTGCAAAGTAGAGATGAAGTTTTATTTTCCTCGGGATTATTGTTAACCATAAAAATAAAGCACCATACTTTCTTTTCATATGGAATATTTGTGACCTCTGCTAGGTATATTTTGCAAAAAACCCATTAGCAACTAATAATGATAGTAATGAATGAGAACTTTGATAAGTGACACTCCCTTTGGAAGCAAATCATAACAGAACATCACGCCTGTAATCCCCAAAGGGTAGAGTAGAGGTCTACCTAATGGTACACCCACAATTCGCCAGTTATTTTTAAGTATCATATAATAGAGGGCGAGCTTATTGCCATCAACCGGGCACAGATCCAGACCCCGTGGCTGTTACTGAGAAATTCCTGATGGAAAAACTCAATAACACTTTGCTAGACATGGGAATCGAACTCAGGACCTCATGCTCAGCGGCCCCGCTTGCGACCACTACACCTACGAGGCAGTCAAACAGTTGAATCATATCGTATTTCTAAAACGACTTCCAACTCAATTGATATAAGCATTTCGGTAACTTATCGATCCGACATGTTTTTAGACTTAATCGTTTTAAGAATAAACACTTTAGCTAGGTCCTCTTGCAAAAGTCGCTTCTTTAAAAAACGCAAGAATGGTAGACGCAAGAAAGCCGCACGATGTGGTTGTAGTTGTTAAAGTACCACAATACATAACGTCCTTAGCAACAAATTGTTGCAACCAAACAAAGACGTGGCACACAATTGTTAGTGACATGTTTTCATGTTGGTAAAGCATTCTTTCTCTCACACATTTAAGATAAAATACAAACATTAAAAGAAAAATGCTGTTTAGGTAATTTTCTTTTAATTTTCTAGTTTAAAAATATTGTATTACATTTCAGCCTCTTACTATCTAAAACACCAGTCCGTGTAAAATTGAACATGCACAATGGTCCTAGATCTGAACGAGGTCGCCCAGCTGCCGGTTCGTAACGCCTAATGAGAATAAGATGGGATGTAATAATGATAAATCCTTATTTGGATGAAGCGTAATGTACGTGGTTGTGAGGCTTCAGAGATTTGAGTAGGATATTGTTTATTTGTATGTCAGAGGGATTTGTGTCTGTGTTTTGACGTGGCAACGTCTGGTTTATATAGCTAATCCAGGCTATGTCTCGTCACCTAATAAATAAAATAAAAAAACGAAACGGAAAACAAATCTAATTACGGAGATTTTGTAGGGAACGAAGCACACATAATTATGCACAATGTTTTGAGTGACTATTATTATAAACAGTGAGATTTCACACAAAAAAAAACCATTCCAAAATGGTAGAAAACCTGAAATGAACGTGTCTTAGAAACAAAAAATAAAATAAAATTGACATCCACTACTTCACATTGGACCTGAGTGATCCACCACGATTACAGCCTATTCCCATCTCTTAGAGAGGAGGCCTATGCCCCAACAGGCCTCCGTCATATTACAAGCTGATGATAGATAAATCCTCAGATCCTCAAATAACAGCCGGTCGCGTCGATTTTTTAGGTTAAGCCGTACGTGCCTAGGTTGGTTTGTGGCTGGGTAACCGCCCATTACATACCGAGTTTCCTCCGTGCCTCGGAAAGCACGTTAAGCCGTTGGTCCCAGCTATCATCTGTAGATCTTTGACAGTCGTTACAGGTAGTCAGTGGCCCAATAAGTCTGGCAACCAGTCTTACCAAGGGGTATCGATTACCCAGTACTCACTGGGTTGTGGAGGTCAGATAGGCAGTTGCTCCATGTAAAATGCTGGTATTTAGCTGCATCAGGTTAGACTGGAAGCTGACCCTAACATAGTTGGGAAAAGGCTAGGCAGATGATGAGATGATGATAGATAAATCCTCAATGTCATCTTAAAAATCAAAGAGTTAAATTACTATTAAAGCAGTTTAATGCTTAATACCTACAAACTAAGAATCCTTTTACCCTAAGCTGACCCATACAATTAACTTTGAAAAAATTTGCATATAGCCAGACCTCGCATTTATAAGCCGCGATAACATCAGACAGGCCCTGGAAATAGCCCCGCCAGGACAGACATCACAATCGTGATAAATGACTAGCAGATGTTTGTAAAGCTAAAGCCTTCGTAACTAATAACTGTGTGTGGCTATTTCCGAGCAATTTTTTACATAGATTGACTCCTATAGTCCCTGAATGGTTGGTCAGAAGAGGTGTATCTATAGTCTAAGTTCCTTGTCAAGGGGTTGAGCTTATTGCTATCAAGCTGGCATACATAATGATTTTGGGTTTTTAAGATTCCTGATGGATATTCCCAATAACACCTTCATTTTCTTGCAAGCTCATCAGAAGCGCTTACCAATATGAGACAAACAGTTTTTTTCAACGTACATAAGACTATTGGGCCCTATCTTTATGTGACATTTCTTTAAATGTTATAGCACCACGCTGAGATACGACTTTTGGCCTCGTACAGGACCAATTTAGTCTAAAGTATGTCTTATATTTAACTAGCGACCCGCCCCGGTTTCGCACGGGTGGAACGTTTATAAACCTTCCTCTTGAATCACTCTATCTAATAAAAAATCGCATCAAAATCCGTTGCGTAGTTTCAAAGATCTAAGCATACATAGGAACAGACAGCGGGAAGCGACTTTGTGTTATATTATGTAGTGATTTTAATTTTGTCGCATTATATATTTTTTCTTTCTTTATTTTTCTGTTAACCTATGTTGTCCCACTACTACGCAAAGAAGCATCATATTTATAAATGTTGCCTTTTTTTACGTATGGGAAATCATCAAATGACTCCCACTCTGGGCGGAGCGGAAGGGAGTGTCAGACTTTTACTGACTAAAACCCATCCATGTTCCTTCTTTTGCCCTTTGTGTTCCAGGGCCGCGGTATCTCTTTCGAACAGTCCCGCCATTCTGGCAGGCTAAATGGTGCCTGGCCCCCAAAACAACCAAAAGTATACAAAACAATACAATAGAATTAATAAAGACAAAAATAAATAATATTACAGTTTTTAGACTACCTCAAGTAACCCGAAATAACTATGCCAAGGGCATAAAAAGCTGAGCTATTTTTATAAAACAAACCAAGCAGGCTACTAAAGTGTGATTTATTAAAACACCCCCAAGAGGGCGAACCGGGTTGTTGAAGCTGGCTAACAATATTTGACGGCCCAGTTAATTAAAAACAAACAAAGAATATAACCTCAAAAAGACGAGAAAGAGGCACAGTGGTGTGGCAATGATAAATGGTACAGTCGGTAATAAAGTTACTTACAAAAAGTAGTTAGTTTATTTTTAAGTTAGTTACTTTAAGTCATTTTAATGTATATAGGGTGACTGGTAATTAGTGACCGATACTTAAACACGTGATTCTACTCATGATAACAAACAACTTTCCCAAAGAAACTTTTTTTTTAAACTCATTTAATTTTATCACAATAACACAACAGCTGTATGAAATTCCCACGCGCGCGCTTTTGACCTATCAACTGGTAGCCGCGTGACGCCGTTATGTCTCATTACAATGGGTGGGTAAGCAGAGTAAGCGGCGCCCGCGCCCGACCACACAGGCCGGCCGCCACGTGACGTTATCGGTGTACATAAGCAGTGTAGGTAGGTACGTACATGTTTAGGTAGCCGCTAAATTAAAAAATAATAACCAATGACATCAAAAACTGAGCCACGGAGCGTAGGCCTTTGCTGCAGACGCGACGACACTCCGGCCGCCGCGTGGCCATTTAGGTACACAGTGATGTACCTACATAAAGCTTCTCTGTTTACGACACGGTGAGAGTAAAATAAACAATAAATCATCTAGTATTTTGGCACTTTATAAATACCTAAATGCATTATCTTTCTATCTAAACAAACTAACTTCAGTAATTGCGTTTGTTTTGTTACCTACACGATATTTAGAAACGGCAAAGATACAGCTACATTACCACCTGACTTCTCGACACCGGGAATTGTTCAAGTTATTCCAAGTTTCCCATCACACTTTTCTAGGCTTTGGTCTAGCAGTCTGTTAACGATATTTGAGTCTGAATCAAAAGCATGGCAATCAAAATGTATGTATTTTAATGCTTCGCCATTACCGCCTTCCGCGTAGTAACACATCACCATATCACTGTACTCACTCGCTGTGTAATTGTACTCCATAGCGAGCATGGGCATCAAAGAAAATCAAAACATGCGCCTGCGACGCGCTCTCCGGGGTGACTGTTTTTAGTGTTTTACGTCATTACTGCACTGAGGCAAAGGGTGCGGGCGGGTGGGGAGCGCGAGACGCTATCAGCTGATAGTCTGACGGGGTCAGACTATCAGCTGATAGATTGTGCCTACTTTTTATGTTGGGCGCGCGCGTTCCTAGATATTTTGTAGTTATGTGGACATACGTTGCATCTTAAAAGTAGTTATACTTAAGACTACTGTGGAACACGCAGTTTTTGGATATTATTTTTTAATTTAATGAGACATAACGGCGTCACGCGGCTACCAGTTGATAGGTCAAAAGCGCGCGCGTGGGAATTTCATACTTACAGCTGTTGTGTTATTGTGATAAAATTCAATGAGTTTAAAAAAAAAGTTTCTTTGGGAAAGTTGTTTGTTATCATGAGTAGAAACACTTGTTTAAGTATCGGTCACTAATTACCAGTCACCCTATATAACATTAACATTATACAGCGTGTAACAGAAAGGGTATAATCATAAGGAATACTGTGGTACGGACCATCAAACTGAACAACTTTCTCTATGGGACCACCATCGAAATCGTAAAAAAATAGTCAGCTGTCCCATACATTTGGGTCGAGTAGGTATTGAAATTTTGTATAGGACAGCTGATAATTTTTTTACGATTTCGATGGTGGTCCCATAGAGAAAGTTGTTCAGGTTGATGGTCCGTACCACAGTATTCCTTATGATTATACCCTTTCTGTTACACTCTGTATAAAATGTTCTTACAAAAAGTAACTTAGGTCCAAAACACGTAACAATTTTAAATGATTTATACCCTATTTGTTAAGTTTAAAATTTGTTTAGAAATTTTCAGTAGCTGCTTGGAGTAAGGATTCATGCCCGGTTGATGATACAGGTTCACCCCCTCATTTTATGAGCCTTTAAAATAACTGCCGAAATGTAATTGCACTTTAGATACTACTGCCTAACATGACGTTGATTATAGGCGTAATATCAACATAACATAACATCACGCGTGTAATCCCCGAAGGGATAGGCAGAGGTATACCTAATAGTACACCCACATTTCACCAGATATGTTTAAGTCCCATGTAATAGGGGGCGAGCCTATTGCCATCAACCAGGCACTAATCCTGACTCCGTGACTGCTACTGAGAAATTCCTGATAGAAAAACCCAATAATAATTTGGCCGACCCGGGTATCGAACCCACGACCTCATGCTCAGCAGCCGCGATTTCGATCACTATACCAACGCAGTCATATTATATTGGATATTTTTTATCACTGGTCTTGTAAATAGAAAGCAGAATTTTTTGATAAATAATATAAAATAATAATATTCTTTTGTTCTATAAGTGTCAACGCATTTTATTTGCCTACCGTACCGAAAGTCTCATAATTTTTCGTTTAATTTCCACATGCCATTACGCTCGGCTGACGTCGTGTTGATGAATGACATCCCATAATGTCTGTTTGCCCTGCGCCCCATATGAGCGTGAATATGCCAGTTAAATATAATTGATGTTGAGAGTTTGATGGTATTTGGGACCCTTCACGCTCGTTTTCACAAAAACTAGACGATCCCTTAGTGTGAATGCAAAAATTAAAGCGCGATTTTAGATTTTTAACACTCAGCTTGGCAAAGGTTCAAGTTCCAACGTTGTAATAATATTTATTCATTCATTTATGTGCATTTAGGTTTAGTAAAAATGGGCATAAGTATTGTGATAATTATCCTAATCCCCGAAGAGTTAGGCAGACCCGGGGCTGCGGGACCCTTCGAAAGAGATACCGTAGCCCCGAAACACAAAGGGCGATGAAGGAACATGGATGGGTTTTAGTCAGTAAACGTCTGACACTCCCTCCTGCTCAGCCCAGAGCGGGAGGGGTTATTTGATGATATCACATCCGAAAAAAAACAGGGTCAGGCAGATGTGAAACTGATAGTACACCCACATTTCGCCAGTTATGTTTAAGTCCCATGTAATAGGGGCGAGCCTATTGCCATCAACCGGTCACTAATCCACATCCATGACTGTCACTGAGAAATTCTTGATGGAAAAACCCAATAATAATTTTCCCGACCCGGGAATCGAACCCAGGACCTCATGCTCAGTAGTCGCTCTTGCGACCACTACACTAACGAGACAGTGTGAAAACTTTTTGCTATAGATAAACTCATTAATTGTCTTTATCCGTCGCGATGGCGTTCTATTTAGCACTAACACAAGGATTCTTCTGCAATAGGGTGTTCTAGAACCATTGTCATCATCTGCCTAGCCTTTTCCCAACTAAGTTGGGGTCGGCTTCCAGTCTAACTGGATGCACCTGAATACCAGTATTTTATATAGAGCGACTGAATATCTAACCTCCTCAACCCAGTTAGCACTGGGTAATACGATACCACTTGGTAAGACTGGTTTTCAGACTTTTTGGGCCACTGACTACCTGAACCCCCACCTTGCCTCTACCTGCCTGTGTGTTCTAGAATCATCGACCAGGTTTCGAAGTATCTAGAGCAAAAAACCTGAAAACTACTGCACTTAGCTATAAACATAAATGTAATAACACTAAAATATAATCCGCATATAATTTGCACTCAGGAACATCCCCTCGAGCCGCTTACTCCTGCATTATACATTTTAAATGATACAGGCATTGAGCCAAATTGTACCCTTAAAAGTTAAATCCACTTATAAAGGAACCCCTATGAGTTCCCATTTGTTTCTAAATCTTGTTAAAAAGACGGAAACTTTGTCTTTCATAAACTCATACATTGCCAATTCGTGTTATTGTAAGTTTTTGTTAAGATCTATAAAACCAATGCGTATGGGAATTGGGAATGTGAAGATATTGAATCAACCAAGCGCGACTGTTGAGCAAGAGGTCCTGGGTTCGATTATGGTCGATCAAAGTGTTATTAGGTTTTTTCTATTAGGAATTTCTCAGAAGCAGCCACAGCGTCTGGATCTGTATACGGTTGATGGCAATAGGATCGCCCCCTATTCATGGGACTTTAACATAACTGGGTGGGTGCGCTATTAGGTACACCTCTGCCTAAACCTTCGGGAATTACAGGCGTGATGTTATGTTACACTTTAGAAACTAATATCGAATGCACTACATCCCGGTCCCTTTCACTGAGCGACCGGTGGCCCAGCAGTGGGAACCTATTAGGCTGATTATGCAATTACGCTAAACTCATATAAAATGCCCTGACGTTAACTGTTTTACTAACTGGGTTGTGGAGGTCAGACAGGCAGTCGCTCCATGTAAAATACTGGTATTCAGCTGCATCCAGTTAGACTGGAAGCCGACCCTAACATAGTTGGGAAAAGTCTAGGTAGAAGATGTTCTTTTCACTGTTTTTTTTTTCAGGAACTGAGTTTTTAGACCGTAATAAATCAATACATCGAACCACACCAATTAAATAGATAAACTCTGATACAGATATACCTAAAAAACCAGTTATGAGTAAGCTTCTTTAGAAAAAGACGATTCAAAATCGCCTAGACCAAGCAACTAATCGTAGCAAAATACAAGCTACGGCGTAGCAAAATGCTACGCCGTAGCGCGCTGCTACACAATATTGAAAGTCGATCGCAAGGAAAATCCTAGGTTTCCAACGATTAAAACTTTATTATAATGACGAACTCGAGCGTAACGCTTCACAATTAGTAGTGATGTTACGTAACGTTAACGTAACCTCAAATCTATCGGATATCCGAAACTTTACCGAGCTTCCGCTACCTCGTATTCGATAATTATTTTGCTAATTGCTTCTGTGGTTTGCCTGCAAGCGAATACTGCACCTAGTTTTAACAGCGGTTACCAATTATTAGAACAATCGATTATAGCAGCGCTGAGTAGAAGGCTCTTTGTGTAGAATTTAGAGGATTTAGAATTTTTTATTTATGTTCAAAAACCATTTTTTGACAGTCAAGACTTTTTGTAATTTTTTTTGGATTCCTCTTGTCGATTTTGTGTTTTTTCTTCAAATTATAAAAAGTTATCCTTTAGTTCAGTTCATACTTGATGCTTATTAAAGATCAAAATTCACGTTGATTTTCGCACTCAACACATCATTATAAATACTACTTACCAATGGTCATCTCCATATTTTTCAAAAATATCCTTCAACATGTTCTTACGTACGTACATTGATACTCAGTTCCTCCATAAAGATATGGAGGAACTGAGTATCAATTTGCGAATGGGTATAGAATCAATTCGTTTTCGTTTTTTTTAAAGTATGACGTTCAAGAGTGCCTTTTAATGGCCTAATTGAAATACACGGTTTGACTTTAATATCGAAAGAGAAAATTCGGTATAAATTATCCCAGATAATGTACTTAAATATCTGACAAAGTCTAGTTTCCGCAGCTAGTCTAGCTAGCCTGGTTTGGCCGCCTTTGACCCTTGCTCTCTGACTTCCAACAAATATCCGACAATTTTTCTCTGCCCATCACTAGCCCAATTTAATTACATTGATAGGTGCACCGAGTTACCTTCCATCCAATTGTTATGTTAAACCCCGTTGATATCGAATTTAAATGCTAATAGCCTATTTTGGGCCTTACCTGGACGGTACTTCACGAGAATACTAAAGGGTTTTACACACTAGTTCGGCCTCAGCGCATTTGATTCGATGATATTATTTGTAGAACAACATAATCGATCCGAAGCAACAGCTTCACATATTTGGCTTTTTATCCGGTCGGTAAACTCCGTTCGGCATTTAACATCGCTGAATCATGTTTACACAACTTAGCCGTTTTCCAAACAATCAAGCAATTTAACATATTGAGCCCATTGTTGGACTTAGGTTTCGCCGAAGCTGCGCTATTACACCCTGTCTTCCGCTAACTGCATTAAATCTGCCCCTATCACCCACTGGGCCATCTGTTTACGATAGTCTGTCCAAGCAGAAATGTTTCATACAACATTATACGTGATCCCCGAAGCGTTAGACAGAGGTGTTCCTAATAGTACCTACACCCACGTTTCAGCAATTATGTTTAAGTCCAATGTAATCGGGGGTGAGCCTATTGTCAACAATCGGGCCCAAGTTCAGACTCCTGCTAATGCTGGTGGCTGCTAAAGAGATAGAATGAGAAATTCCTATTCGAAAAATGCAATAGCACTTTGCCCGACCCAGGAATCGAACCCGGGACCTCATGGCGCTACTAGGCGACGCGTAACTATAAAATTAAATACGACTTTACCGTCCGATTGTTTCAATTCATGCAGGCCCGCACATATTGTGTGAAGTACCCCCGACGAGTGGATTACGTTGTTAGAATATTTAACCCTACAAGCATTCTAGGTTACCTCAAAGGCATTCTAGATCCAGCTAGGTTATGAGGAGGGTCGTGTGTTTTACAAGGCTGGCGGCTGGTATGATGTGGGGTCTTGTCTATTAGAGAGGGCTGTCGAGATGACTTAGCTAGACTGGCTTTTAATATGTATATAATGTTATACAATATAAGGTCCCATTAAAATAGGTGGACAAATTTTACCACAGCGTTCAGTACGTCTAACCAACAATATCCAAGCAAAAAAACACTGATTAAAGTGATTTTATTTTGACCTAAAATAATAAATTGCCGCCGGCACTCTAGAACAAACACATCCATTAGCTCAACATAAAATCACTTTAATCAGTGTTTTTTTTGCTTGGATATCTTTAGTTAGACGTACTGAACGCTGTGTTAAAATTTGTCCACCTATTTTAATGGGACCTTATATAAGTCAAATTGATAATTGTTAGTGCTAGTTTTTTGCGTCACGGTCTTTGATCACCAACCTTTTACGTAATTATCAACATTCTTTGAACAAGCTGTAATTCAGATTCCTGTTTAAAAAAACGGAACAAATATTTGTATGGCTTGCAGGTAGTTGTTCCGAGTCTGACAGTATGTGAGTTGTGTGAGTTTGTAAACACTCCCACGAAACAGGATTAATTACAAGTGTGGGGCAACGTTTTTGAAAATAAATAAATAAAGTTACAAATTACGAATTTGGAGTTTGTAACGCCTTACTTTGGGCGTAGACGGCATAAAGGGATGGGCCTATATATGTGATAGCCCAAAGATAAACATTTTCGTGTATCTAGTTCCTTATACAGATAACGTATTATAGCTCCATATTTAATAAACACTCCACAAGATCTTAAGACCAATCTTTATTATGTAATATCTACCGAAGGGTCAGGTTAGGCTTAACAGCCGATCCGATACAGCCATATTGGATCGGCTGTGAATATACATGAAGATTAAGTAGATTTACTTACCTTCTACTCCCTACTTATCTATGCTAATATACCAATATTATAAAGAGGTAAAGTTTGTGAGTTTGTGAGGTTGTAGGGGGTAATCTCTGGATCTACTGAACCGATTTCGAAAACACTTTCACTAATAGGAAGCTACATTTTCCCAGAGTGCCATAGGCTATATTTACAACGTGCCCGTGGGAAAATTTTATTTTTTGCAGCCGCGGGCAACAGCTAGTTTCTTATAAGCAGGTAGTTCAAGGAGCTCTAACAGTTGGTACAGATTTAAATTAGATTCAAAGTCGGATTATGGAGTGTAGCTACGTAGCTTTAGGTTGCTTTCTTGTCTTGATTTTAAATTAGTTATGGGTTTTCTGTTTAATAGGCCAGTGGGACTAAGCCTGTTTATCGTTGAGTGGTGACCAGACAACTGACCAGCATCGTTAAAAGTCTGTATATAATTACAATGGATGTAAAACCACCTATAACGAAGCCGAAAGGTACTTCTTTTCCTCGTCATTGCAATGTTTGTTTGTTCTAGACCATATCTGGAAACCTTCTAGTTCCGGAGATATCGGGGGTCAAAGTCCCAACTTTTTCCCTACGTTTTTATGTTAGAACTTTCCTTTAAATACCTGCATGACTCCCGAACTATTCAATGCATCCATCAGCATCAGCGCAATGGTTTGATTGCGTTACATTGAGTCCTACCAAAAATCGCGATTTTGCACCCCAAAAAACGTCGTTTCCCAGCAATATTTTTTGCGTGGAGTTACTTAGTTTGATGTACAGAATGCTTGGTTGACGGCTTCGTAAATGGTCTGTTTGCACCTTGTATGTCTAAATACAAACATCTGAAACCAATGTTAGGTAAAGAAAAAACTGTCACGCACCTGTAAGGTGCAAACAGACCATTTACGAAGCCGTCAATCAAGTATTCTGTACATCAAACTAAGTAACTCCACGCAAAAAATATTGCTGGGAAACGACGTTTTTTGGGGTGCAAAATCGCGATTTACGGTAGGACTCAATGTAAAGCACTCAAACCATTGGGCTGATGCTGATGGATGCATTGAATAGTACGGAAGGTACTATTCAATGCATCCATCAGCATTAGCATCAAAAAACTGTCTCACGCACCTGTAATTTTACTATCACCACACCACTCCACCACCATCACCACCACCTATCCACAAAATGTCTTGAAAACTCGTAAAATGAAAACAGTTCTCTTGAACTAGTGGTCGCAATATCTCAAAGACCCTCCTTAGTGAAGTCCTTAAACTTGAAGGAAAACCAAATAATAGACCTATTTTCATCCCTAAATGAATAGGAAACCCATAACAATAACATAATGTGGCTATCGAATACTATCGAGTTCGGTTGTAAAGGTTTAACAACTTCTATTTGATGAGGATACCGTATAGTTATTCAGAACATTAGATCTTATCTGTAAGTCCTTTAGAACCTGGATATGGTCATACGGTAAGATTATTATGTAACGAGACAGTTTATATCGATACTAGCTGTTGCCCGCGGCTTTGCTAGTTTTGTGGTCGGAAATTATCTATTCTCACGAGCACGTTGTAAATATAGCCTATGGCACTCGGGGATAATGTAGCTTCCTATTAGTCATTCGGTGGTCGGAAATTATTACACGGGCACGTTGTAAATATAGCCTATGGCACTCTGGGATAATGTAGTTTCCTATTAGTGAAAGAATTTTCAAAATCGGTTCAGTAGATACAAAGATTACCCCCTACGACCTTACAAACTCACAAACTTTACCTCTTTATAATATTAGTATACAGCGTGTAACAGAAAGGGTATAGTCATAAGGAAGACTGTGTTACGGACCATCAGACTGAACAACTTTCTCTATGGAACCACCATCGTAATCACAAAAAAAACAATCAACTGCCCCACACAAAATTTCAATACCTATTCGACCCAAATGTATGGGATAGCTGATTATTTTTTTACGATTTCGATGATGGTCCCATAGAGAAAGTTGTTCAGTTTGATGGTCCGTTACCACAGTCTTCCATATGAATATACCCTTTCTGTTACACGTTGTAGATTGGAGTTATACTCGTACATCCTTTTGTGTATTCAATTGTAAGAAATGATCTAGCAGTACGTGTGTGCTTTGCGGTTGAAGAACAGGCAATCCCTGTTCTATTGACCGACTTCTAAAAAGGAGGTGGTTCTCAATTTGGCTGTACTTTTTTTTAAATTTTGATAGCTCTGTGATTACTGGTTCGATCTAAGTGATCTTCCATTTCGTAGAGAAAGCTCGCGCGGTGGTCCCGTATAAATTTTACTGACATTGCTTGGTTATTGTATCTGTTATCTTCTATAATACATATTTTTCTTCTATTTCTATGCTAAAAAACTTTTAGTAACAATGGAAAATAAATACTCGACAAGAATTTTTGTGAAATACCATCATACTACAACTAAAAACGCGGAAATAACAACCTTTTTGGAAGTAGGTTATGTTTTTGTTTTGTTTTTTTTTTTATTTTTATTTATCTCTCTGTATAGTATCCTCGAACATTTTGCAAGAAGACGTGGGCAACAACAACGTCAATCAACCAACCTCTTTTAGGACCCTTTTGAGTACTCAGCTGCGATTGTGGTCTCTCAAGGACCTGTCTTCTTCAATGGCCAATGACCATCATATCCAACTCACCACCACTTTAGCTTGTTAATTCTTTAGAACTGTGTTGGTTACTACAATTATTTTCCAGAGATTTAATTAATATCGAAGCATTGCAACATAAAGTACAAAAACGATATTAATTCTTCTAATTCTACTACATTTTACTTACACGGCAGTACTTTAGTTGGCCTAAAACTATGCTGCTTCCACGACGTCGTCGGAAGATGAATTAAAACCACAAAACAAGGTGAGCAAATGCTCACTTTGATGGATCGAGTTAAAGTCTAATTTCCGTCAAAATTTCAAGTTTTAAGTTCAAGTTAGAGTTAAACTTCCGATGGTAAAGGTCACGTTTAAGTCATTAAGTCAAAAACTTCGTGATATTGGCTTCACGGCTTTCCCAGACTTATTGACACCTTTTGATCCGATTTTCGCCGAATTGTTAACTAAAATAGGCTTATATACGTCTGTTTTGGTAATTCTTGGCAAAGAATAGGTCATTTTCGTGTCTTTAATGGCGAGGAGGGGATTAAAGAAAGCAGTTAGGCACCTTTGTTATTTCTAGCATCTTTTAGCTTAAAATAATATTAGCAGCCGTACCGTTCTCCCTGTTCAGACATAGGCTTCCTCCCCCCCTGTATGATGCGGAGTCGCAAATCATATTTTGTTCAACATACAGCCTAACACTGACCTGCAAATTGCAAGAAACTTACGTTTTTTAAATTTCGCTTCTCGTTTTTCTTCATGTTCCTTCTTTTGCCCTTTGTGTTCCAGGGCCGCAGTATCTCTTTCGAACAGTTCTGCAACCCTGGGGCGCTTCTCCCTTTAGAATAAAATTACATAAAATAATCGCCCAAAACACCGTCCCTTAATACTTCTTCTTCTTTTTTAGTTGCGAAGAAGAAGAAGTGCGCAACAAATTCCCCAGCAACACATCTTATAGAATAGTATTATTTCCAGCTTAACCAAATGCTGCTACAAATGTTGACTCACAACTCAAAGGTTACTACATAGTACGAACGAATACGATGAAATATGAATCTGAAACTAATGCGATGACTAAATTGCTGCTTCACGTGCAGGAAGCGAAAGTCAAACAGTTACTCAGTAGTGCATCCCAGGTTGGTACGGGACGGGGTATAGGTGGAGGTGCAAATATGAGCTTAAAGTTACACTTAGTTACAGCACAGATTGTGTTTACAAACTGTTTATTACTAGCGTTAGAGTTGCTTGTTGTTTACTCTCTACTTTCAAAACAAATATTTACATTTGAAATTTTCAACTTGCGGTAACGTAAGTAAGAGAAAATTTTAATTTATCTATTATTTAATTTCATCAGCCAGTGGAGCGAAGAGCTCTTGGCTAAATAACAGCGCTCGGGTCGATCTTGAGGTTAAGCCATGCTTGCCTGAGTTAGTCCGTGGATGGGTGACCCCCATCCACGGACCAACCCCGGCAAGCGCGGGGTACTCATGACATACCGAGTTTTCTCCGTGCCTCGGAAAGCACGTTAAGCCGTTGGTCCCGGCTGTCATTTATAGATCTTTGACTGTCGCTACAGGTAGTCAGTCGTCCAAAAGTCTGACAACCAATCCTACCAAGCAGTATACTGTATAACCCAGTACAAACTGGGTTGTGGAGGTCAGTCATAGGCAGTCCCTCCGTGTAACACGCTGGTATTCAGCTGCATCCGGTTAGACTGGAAGCTGACCCCAACATAGATGGGAAAGGGATGCTCTTAAAATGATGAAAGCAAACATCGTGAGGGAACCGGCATGACCTAAAACAAATTCATGTGACATCTACCAGCCGGTACAGCGCCCGCATGGTGGAATATGTCCCCACTTTATGATTTTCGACGCGGATTATGTGTATGCAATATGTATATGCTGATCAGGTGGGTTCATCATCATATTTATTCATCAAACAATTTACATTGTGTTCCAATTTTACAAAATAATTAAATTCAAATCTTAACAGAAGCAATAATCAAATTTAATAAAAAACATAAATAAATAAAAAAATATACTATGTCATCAATTAAAAACTGTTTACATGTCAAACCACAAAAAGCACAAAAATAACTATGTCTATTCCATTTTACGTAAATCAACTGAAAATTAAATGTCAATTAAATTACTGTTTATTGTATCCGACCATAAAAAGCTCAGACGCAACCATGGCAAAATTTTGGCAAAATTTGAGTCAAATTGACACGTAAAAATGATTTCGTGTCGAAAGTAGACTCAAATACTAAGTACCAATAGTCCTCAATATTCCTACATTCTAATACACTCCGTTAACTGATCCTTATCTCTCTAAAGCTGCAGTAAATGGCTATCTTAACGGAGCTCATTATGGACCCCCCCATTTCGCACTGCAGCCATCTTTAAACCCAATTTCCGTGAGGTCGCAGGATATCCCGGGGATGGGTCGAACCCATCGACCATTAGTATCGAAGTGACCCATTTCCTTTAAAGTGTCAATTTAACCAGATCTTTTTTAACTGACGGCCATATTTCAATTGCGGCCCTTTTTATCTTATCTTTACTTTCACATGGTGTCAGGAAATTCAATCATTTAAAAAATATATAAATGGGCTCATTTTGTAGTATTTTAATGGCTATTAAATTTTCATGTTATAGCTACTATGAGAAAAAAAATAATTAATTTTAAAACATTCACCGGGAATCGCAGCAAAGAGATAACAAAACAGGTTTTGTTTTTGGTAAAATTCGTATAATTCACATTTTTTAATTGAAACTATATTTTATGTTTTGTCCATTTTGAATATTTTCCACATACATCAATTTGGCTGGAACGATAACAGCATAGGCATACGTCACTCCTACATCTGCGTTTGTTTTTTTATGAAAAAAAACTCGTATAAACAGTCGCAGGGGCGTGCCGTCCATAGAGGCAATTAGGCCTAGCCTACCCTACCATTCCTACCAACAACGCAACAAATGCATTTATTATAACTATATTAATAAAAAATAAAAAACTCCTGTTATAATACTTATAGCAACTTGTCGCGGCCGTGTGACGTAACTGATAAATACTACGTCGCTCGCTCCCGGCCGTCTAGGCAAGGCCGCAGCCGCTAATTTCCATTGATAAATTTACGCACACTGATCGTTATTTTCGTGTATATGAACGGCACACATAGTAAATAGGGGCGTAAACTCCTGCGAGTGTAGCTGGCTAGCTGGCCACTGATTGGCTGCCTCACAAAGTATTATCCGGCTAAAACGGTATGCAGTGATGCAATTATATTTGGTAGTGTTTTTTTATCGACAAAATAACAATTGTATTTTTCTTAGAAGCCATATTTGTTTCATGTGACTAGCAAAATTTATTTCGCGATCTTCAGTGTTTTGATTTTTATAATATCTGACGTTTGTAATTCGTTTTGAAACGTATAGTAGTGTAAATATTATTTGTTGTATTTGTTTATTAACTTAGAAATGGTGTTCTGTTGTGAAGTTTGCGCTGTTAGTGTGTTTGTTAAAAGTTAAAAACAGTAAGTATTCACAATCGTTTAATGATAAGATTCAAGTTGTGTCCAAAGAAAGATGTGTAGGTACCCGAATTACGAGAATTAACCTAAAATTCATCGTCATTTCAAATTAATCTTTCTTCTGTTTGCATTGTCAGTAAATCGTGATTTGAACCTTGATTAATGCAGAGTTCTTGTATTTATAACTTTGGTTTTAATAGGCTTATTTTAAAGGTTTGTTTTTCAAATATTCCGGTCAGAAAACTCTACCTTTTTTTTTGTTTACAGCGCTCTCTGTTTTATTTTTTAGATTTTTTTGTAGCGGAGCGACATCCTTCGTTCTTGTATTGACAGAATTCCATTGAAATTCCTGATATTTAAGCTAGATGGCGTTGTTTCTCATAAGTGAATATATCAATAGATGTGAGTACTTTGAGGGTCATCTTAGCGTGGCTGGCCTACCTTCCGCGGAGAACAACTGCACGCCACTGAACAGTCGCATGAAATTTTATCAAAAAAATACCTTTTACTTCCTATAGACAACAACAGATCAAAATCAAGATTGAAAATGACCATGAACACCATGAAAAAGAACCCCCAATTAAATCTCTACTTCTTTTACAGAAAGAAGCTAAGCCGGATAAGCACCAGCTCCCTCATCTCGACTCCGCGGAGGAGGTTCAGGAGTGCAGCATCAGCGGCCAGGTTCACCATCTTCAGAGCCAACCGGGCTGGCAAGCTGAGGGCCAAGTCTTTTGCCAAGAAGGAGAAGAAGGCGACGCAGACACTTGCTATTGTGTTAGGTGAGTTTGGGAATACTAATTTAATGTTTTTCCGAGCTAGCTAAAATGTCTTTTGTTGAAGACATTAAAATTTTTAACTTGGAACAACTAACCTAAAAAAATACCATTGACTCCAAAGGAAGAAGAATAAAGAATTTATCGACGAATCTCCCAGTCAGATCAATTTTTCATAATAATTCTGAAGCAATGGACTTATCAAACAACCGGAAAGCATTTAAGGTGCTGGTCGATGCAAAAAAATCACAATGAACGGCAGAACGGTACAAAATATAAGTTTCTGAGAAAAAAATACTTAATTATCTAAATACAAACTACACGGCCTTTCCCGAATTTTGTTGCGGCCTTCTGTTTGTCGAAATCCGTCTTCATTCTTATTGCTAGTTACCATCGGTCATAGAAACAATATTTGCCAACTTTCAAATAATAATCTAACACGAGGTATATCTTCTCTTCCAGGTGTCTTCCTCTTCTGCTGGGCACCATTCTTCACATGCTCGGTCCTCGACGCAATGTGCTCCAAGTTCGGCCTCCCATACTCCCCGGGCGTGACCGTGTTCATCCTGACCACGTGGCTGGGCTACATCAACTCGTTCCTCAACCCCGTCATCTACACTATCTTCAACCCTGAGTTCAGGAAGGCATTCAGGAAGATACTCCACTGTGGCACTTAGCTAGGATATTACTACGTAGTTTATGATTGAACTTGTAAATGAACTCGCTCAAGGTTTTAGTGATATTCTTTTGTCTAATGGAGTAGTTAGCCCAAGATCTCCAGTTTCTCATATGTTTACGATACAAATGGGCTCCTTGTTCGCAATAATTATGTGGCCAAACAGAGTTCGTCTATTTGGATTTACCAGTTTGGAGATGGAAACAAGAACGTTCTGATGTTCCTCCGGTGAAAAAGGAAGGATCCTGCAGGGAGATATTGTTAAGCAAGCCATTCAGCAACCGCTCCGGAAGAGTCTGTATAAATAAGGCTTACTTAACCTCGTAGGTCAGGGCAAAAACAGTGGTCTGTACCGACCAGTGAAACTTATTTCAAGTGTAAATTACAAAATTGACCCTCTATATAAGCAGTGATTGGACGATAGCGCGTCACGCGACACCTGAAAATTTCGAAGCTAAGAGATGCATTTGACAGTTGATTATTACTGTCAAATAGAGAGGACCCATTTACATTACACCTTTAAACAACTCTGTGTTCTCAATTAGGACTTCAATTATTTAAAAACTGTAGTATCAAAGCTTATGTCCTGAACCCAACCAAGTGTTACACTTGACTCCTTATTGCTAGTAAGTTTTAATCGCAGGTTTCGTCAACTTTATCACCACTTTGAACTGGTGATTAATGTGGAGCATTTCTCGTAATCACAATTTCAAAAAGGTAATTATTTGTACATAGTTTATTTGTAAATTATCGTCTGAGCTCAAGTTGGTATAACTACGTAGTACTTTATAAGATTAAAGGTACTTTTAGTGAAATAATGGTAGGTACCTATTTTTATGAAGTAAAGCTTTGGTCTGTATTCCTCTAATGTATATCCGTCTGAGTAGATAATAGAGCTGTGTCTAAAAGATACCCTTTTAATAAAATGGAAGTATTCTTTTTAAACGCTCGTTAATCTTGGTTCTCGCTGAACTAAAGACCGAGCGTTTATAAGTATAACTGTACAAGGATCTTATGGCGTGTGGCAAAAATTTTAACAACCGACGCCAACTTGTTTTACTCCCACAGTTCTCTGACTTTGTCAATGTCTTTCCACCGCCAAAAGATCCTTGTAGTACTGTAACAAAAATAAACCTAAATAATATTAATGTAAAGGTCAATTTGGATAAATGTAATCAATAGGAAAAGCATAACCATGTAACGACTATACGCACTTGTATATAACTACCCTCATACAGCGTGCTTTACATGTAGCTGAAACTTTCCCCTAAAAAACAAAGTTGTGTTTCAATATTACATAGCAATTACGGTCATATCTGCCGCATGTCGGAGGAGCAAAAATGACCACTCAGTGGATACCATATAGCAGGAAACGACAACACGGCGGGCCCGGAAGGAGATGGCGGGATGAGCTGGACTCTTTCTCAAAGGATTGGCCTACAATCGCACTAGATCGCGAAATGTGGAAGGAGGGGAGGGAGGCCTTAGCCCTGAAGTGGGACAATATAAGCTTATAATAATTACGACAGTGAACTCTTGAACGCAGTTTAAATATGCTGATCGCGTTCAGTTTGACAGTTTCTTAAGGCGAAATACATCCTTAATCATTTAGCACTGGACCTTTCACTAAAGTAAGAGCCGGTACACACTGCCCATGAAACTTTTCATGTATCTACATTACCCAAACCGCAGTAATTGTTGATATAATCCGGACAAACCAAACAAAACTCTCTGTCCTATTACCCGCTACCTGTTGCATTTTACACTGAATTTTGAAGCTTATAATACCGAGATAAGTGTTAGAATACTATGTAAACACGTCTAGATTTTCTAACTTTGCCTAATTTTATCCCTGTGGTTGTGATGTTCCTTTAGCAAGGTGAAGCAATAAATGTATGTTTCTGTAAATAAGTAATAAATGAACTAGCTATGTATGTTCGACTGTATCTAGGGTTGAGATCTATAAACGCTACTTTTTAATTAACGCTAATTTTCCTTAGATATGTTTCTGCCTCTGCCTTGCACTTGAAGTTTGACCGTTGTGCGACAAGAATAACGCTATGCCAAAATACGCAATAAGTAACTTGTATAGATCTCGGCCTTTATTTTAGGTAATGTAAGAAAATAATTAATTATGTATGCTCAGCGTTTGTAGAAGATGTTTTAAAACGGATGAATGAAAAAAAAAAAAATGGATAATTTTTTTGGCACCCTTCTATGTTATTAAATATCTATCTACTATACGCACAACACATGTTTTTCAAAGTTCCAAAGAAACATAGTTTTTTGGTCAGGAAGCAGTGATAACTCAGTGGTAATTGCCCGACGTATCTGTCGTACGTCCAGGGTTCGAACTCGGGCAAGAACTTTACTTTGTAGAAGTAATTTATGTTATTACCACTGCTCTCAAAACCAAAATCATCGTGAGGAAACGGGCTTGTCTTAGACCCAAAAAAAAATGGTGTGATCTATGTTTTCATTTTAAAGTCCATTATCCCTTAACCTGGTGTGAATTCATATTTTGGAACTGATATCTGTTCAATATTCTGATACGAGGCGTTTGCGGAAATACATTTCAAATCCCGGATTTGAAATTTGAACTGCGCGATGAAAATATTCCAAGAAATTAACATTCCCAGATCAGAATATAAACTATATGTAATAATCTAGAAATTATTCCGGGATTTGGTCATGGTTCACTTGCTTAGTCCACCTGGATGGACCACGGGCAGTTTTATGTGCTTGTCGGTGGATCACCTAAATGTAAGGAATATGCAAATCAAAAATATCTTTATGCCATGGTCCACCTAAAATTAATTCTACGGAAATACAATCCTGATGATCATGATAATATATTCCATTATTTTTAATAGAACGAAAACAATATTAAATTAATTAATAACAATTAAGCCATGGGCTGATATAACTATCGGCATAATGATCGCTGAGACCACATCCCACATGTTGACAACCTCGCGAGCCAAGTCAAGATACTTGATTTGCGGCCACTGGGACGACTAGCTTTAATACATTAGCTTTACAGGACTTTGAAACATTTTGTAAGATTTCCTACCGCAAACTTTAACAACTTGCAAGTGTATACGAGAAAATTGTAAAGTCTTACAATAGCTATGACTTGCCAAGCGTGTCTCCAAAGTTCCAAACCGTTTCTAAAGCAAACTTAAATGAGTTTTTGATTGTCATAGTCATTTTAAAAACCGATCAAGTGTGTGTCGGGATACGGACAGTGAAGGGTTCCGTAATTTCGTTGAACAATTAAATATTTTATCCCAACAATAAACTTAGGTACGGGCAGTTGGGAAACATGGTCGCCCGTACATTCTTCTGACTTAAGGAACCCCTAACAACTAACTAATTAATTAAGTCATCTATTTATGTAAGATTTCAGCACTAAATTATTTAATTTTCAATATACTTATAGAAAAACCAGTGTTTAATACTCTAGTCAGATATATCTTGCCAAAGATGTACATAAAAATATGTATGTACTTGTAAATATAATCTGTATAAATGTTAGTAAAAACATAAAATAAAGTTGTATTTATTGATGTTGAAATAAATGGTGCATTATGTGTTTGTGTGTTTTATTCAAGAATAAATTTCTAAGAGCGGATTTCACCAATGTAACCGCGATCAGCTCATCTAATCCACGTTCAAGATCTGTCAGTGATAAATTGTCAATATGCCACAGCTATTACGAAACTGAGAACTCTTGAAGAACACAGTTTACCTAGATGTGCTGATATCATCATCTGCCCAGCGGTTTCCTAACTGGGTTGGGGTCGGCTTCCATTCTAACCGGATGCAGCTGAATACCAGTATTTTATATGGAGTGACTGCCTGTCTGACCTCCACAACCCAGTTAGTACTGGGTAATACGAAACCCCTTGATTGTCAGACTTTCGGGCAGGCGGCACGTTAAGCTTGGTCAGCTTAACATGCTTTCCGAGGCACGGAGGGAACTCGGTATGTAATGGGTGGTCGCCCATCCACAGACTAACCTAGGCAAGCCAGATGCTTATGATTGGTTCTATTTGTAGCACAAGGAAGCGTTAGATTTCACTAACACCACGCAATACCTTATATTTAGACATTTATTAGCCTTACAACAAATGGAGAAAGAAGGCACCTATTGCATTAAATAGGCTTACAAAGATATTTTCTACAACTGACTGTTTTTGGCAGAAACTTGAGTTAGAGTTCCAAGGGGTTGTAAATAAAACAACTAAAGAAGATGGCTGGACTAGCAAGCAACTTCACAAAACTCAGTTTTTCATTCACCTTTCTTCTACAGGCGTCTTGCAAATTGCGTCATTAGCATTAAATGCGAAGGTAGACGTCACATTTTTTGTAATTTGCCGGTCAGTGCCAGGCTGTGTGGTGAACAAAATAAATGATTCACGGCCGTAATACGTATTTATAAAATCAAAAGGCATCTATTTAAATTAGGCTGGTAATCAGCACTTTTTTAACGTCAAAGTTTACAAGAGACAGTCCTCCATAACGCCCACCCTTCGACACGTACTAGTGTATCAGCTGGGTAGAAGAAGTGGAGAAACAGAGTCCTCACCAAATACAAGCATTAAAATCATCAATACAACCCTCTAAATTCATTTAATCGTACTTAGGACCATTTACCTTAACCTAAACCTAAACTCTAACCTAAAAACTAAACGTACCTATCTCATATACTACGCAATGCACTCTCTCTCTCTCACACACACACAATAACACACTCGTATACATCATACCCTAAGCGCTCCTCTTTATTTTAATTTAATTTTTAAATATAATATTTTTTTTTACATTTCGTTTTCTTTTTATTTTGTTTTCAATTGCAAACACTAGGAAGTCACCGCAAGCATCTTTTTGCTTAAAAAGGTGGTCTACAAATCATGTACCTTATTTAAAAAACATGAAAAAAAAACATATTAAAATTTTCATTCAAATTGAAATGAAAAAAATATTTATTATTTTATTTTATTCATTTAATTATTTCATGACAAAATCATTCAATGGGACCTGCAAATTGAAAAAAAAAACGTAAGAAAATTTAAATTGGCGTTTCCACCTAATGAAGGCAAAAACATTCCTCACAAAGTATATCGACTGCCTTCCAAAATCTTTTACATCTTTCATCAGAGACCGTTCCAATTACCCGAAACATATTTCAACCAGTAATTGCTGAGCTGTGCAGCATAACGATCCATACATTTCATTACCCAATCGCTTTCAATCAAACAGAAAGCCAGGTCAGACGTAATTGGTCGACGCATAATTTTTATTGTTCGCCTTCATGCCGTTGATTGGACCAATTTGTACAGGTAACTGATTGTCGTAGATCAAATTGACATGGTTAATATGAAGCTATGATTTGTGGTCAATAGATTGAAGATGCGTGGGTAGTCCAATAATATAGCCAAATGGGTGGACGACCTGGGAAGATCACGGGGAGGATCCAGGATGGGGTTCATGCAGATCATAATAACATCAAGACTGTAATCTAAGAAGGGTTATGCAGAGGTGTACCTAATAGTACACCCACATTTCGCCAGGCATGTTTGAAGACCCATGTAATAGGGGGCGAGCCTGTTGCCATCAAACGGGCACAAATCCAGACTCCATGGCTGCTACTGTAAAATTCCTGATGGAATAACACAGTAACACTTTGCCCGAAACTCATGCTGGCAGAGTATAATATGATAACATAAACCACTCCTACATTCGTCAAAGGTTATAGTGACATAACACCCACCATTTAATACCATTTAACCATTTTAAGGCATTTTTAGGCTTTGACCGAGTGGTGGCCAAGGCTAGGCCATAGAAACCAGGGCCGTCCTAAAGCTCGTTGGGTCGACGACATCGTCAAAGTCGCGGGAAACACCTGGATAAGGGACGCACGGAACTGGGAAGTGTGGCAGAAAAAAGGGGAGGCCTATACCCAGCAGTGGGTGATTCCGGGCTGATATGATGATGATGATGAACCATTTTAAGGCCCATGTATCTAATTAATTTTAAACCTATTGCCATCAACTGGGTACAAGTCCAGACCAGGCTGCTACTGGGAAAAAAACCTATGAAAAAATAAGAATAACACTTGACCGACCGCCGACCGATTGCCAAACTTAAGTGGCAGTGGGCAAGGCACATTGCTCGCAGGATGGATGGCCGTTGGGGCTGAAAAGTTCTGGAGTGGCGACCGCGAACCGGAAAACGTTGCGTTGGAAGACCTCCCTCTAGGTGGATCGATGACCTGGTGAAGGTTGCAGGGATGCGCTGGATGCAAGACGCACGGGACCGGTCAATGTGGCGACACTTGGGGGAGGCCTATGTCCAGCAGTGGACGTCTTTCGGCTAAAATGATGATGAGTGATGATGACCGCCGACCGACCTGAAAATCGAGCCCAGGATCCCGCTGATAGATATCGCTATAAAAAAAAAACAGAAAGAACATTCAATGCTACACATTTAAAATTAGGACACCGCTAGCAATGCTCAAAACAAATTACACACGCAAAATTTAATCATTCCCGCACACCCAGCGCCATAATTCAAGAAAACAAAACCACACAGCATTGTTTCCCACCTTCATAACTCCTAACTTATGATTGTACCGGACCACAACAATAATGGCGGTTCTATGTACCTACTAGTCTCCATCCGTGAGAATAGTAGTGACAAATTCAAGTGATTAACTGGCTTGTATGAAAACTTGAGTTGAACTTAGGGCGAAATTGATGTGAGAGACATAATTCCGCTGCTTGAGGCTCATAGCCATTTTTCACAAAAATTTGATACCTTCTAAATTAATGCCTTAGTAATGCCAGGTCATAGACTGCTGTGTTAGAATTTTAACGCTTGACTCAGCACTGAGAATTATTATTCAAATAAATAAATTCTAACAGAGCAGGTAATTTTAATGGCACTGAAAGAGCTACGCTTCCACATTTATTGTGCGCAACGCTAGTCTTTAGAAGTCACTGCCGGCTTCTCTGTTTACCGATCATTACAATCAGGATCTATTTAAAGTTCGAGTGAATCGGTTCTTCTAGAATCCTAGGCCACATCATCGCTTCACATCAGGTGAGTTGCGGCCAAACGCAACCGCAAGCCCTGGTATCTAGTGTAAAAAAAGTCGCTTAGTATTGAAACATATTTGAGAAAGCACTGGTCGTGGTCTATACCTACTTGGCTACTTGGATAGGCTGTGATAAAGTCGGTTACCCGTGCGTCTTCCTTCCAGTCCTGACGGAACTTGTCCAGTTCGTCCCGCCATCTACTTCGTAGCTTGCCGCGACCCCGCCTCACTGAGACAAAACAAGAGAAAATGATTAAATAATTATTATTTTGTGATATTCAAACTCTTCTTTTCATCGTCATCACCATTCAGCGTCTACATCATTCTTCTTTGCAGGCGCCTGTTTTTTTTGTTGTATTTCAAAAACCAAAAAAAAAAACAAAGAAAAACCACTGTCAGTCCTAATTTACCTTAACATTAGGTAGGTACTTATCCCTCGATCTTTGACGACACCCATGGGTACGTATGGGCAAAGTAATCTTTCAGCTTGAAACTACAATTACAATATTCACCTCCAAACGCCTCTTTAGATTACGGTGCTGTAATGTAAATCTGATATGAATCATTCAGAAACTTGTCGAGTTTTGGGACTAACGCAATCAATTGTCTTGATGAGTTTTCCGTAACGTTTTGGATCCCTTCGTGAATACGTAGAATATCACCCTTAAAACCACCGATGGGGTAGGCAGAGTATGAGAATAGGGGGCTATTACGGGATGGTACATTGAACGTGAACTTCCTGATGAGCAAAAGGCGAAACCCCATACCAATTTGATAAATAATGCGGTCATCCACAGAGCATCATATATATACCGGTCATCTCATACATTCATTCAGATAAAATAACATAAAACAAACAGAAAATTACTCGTAACCATCGACAACAAAAAAAGTTTCATTTCATATGCGTCAGTGCCGCCATCTATGCAATAACCTTTGCATCGCAAAGGAATTCTAAAGTTACCACGTAGTCTCCGTGTTATACGTTTTCTATTGGATTGCGTTGTTAAATCACTTCATCAAACAATACAGTGACACTAAAAATGTTGATTACTAACCAATTCATACATAGTTCTAGTTTATTTACGAAATTAACGGCATGAACACAAATTGCAACCATGACCTTGCCCGCACCACCCGCACTCAATGAGAAATTAATCTATTATTCGTAACTAGATGGCGCTACTGACATGAAAAACAACAAAATATGTCACGCCCAAATATAACTAAATGATGCATGATTACGTGTTCTTGTGAAATAGAAACATCTTTTTACCGATATCGTACCGCTTTTCAATTCATCACATGGAAGAAATAGTTTTAATTGCGACTTTTCCTTTGCAATAATAAATGCAACAAGAAAATGACGTTTGTTGTATTTGAAGTCCCGTTCAAATAAGAGAGTCATGGTGTTTGTCTCTTTCGCACTAAAGCACGGATTTCATGCGCATGAGCGAGAGCATGTATGTCGCGATTTCGTTCCAAGTAGAACAGTCTTTCGTATCAGCTGACAACCAAAGCAAAACAGTCGGTGCGCGACCATCTTGTCAAAACTCTGAGTCGGTGACAACAAATAAATATTGTAAAATGTCCTAATTCGCTCTAAATGACTTAACTATCTTATTGTATTTAATAAAGTATCGTGCATATTTCATGTTGGTGTTGTTTTCGAAGCAGTTACTATATATTTTACTCGACTTTTCGGGTTTTGTGTTGCGTCAAATGACGTCATGTATGTGATTATACACGTATCGCGGCTGACGAGTTTGTAAGTATTTTCTTTTATTTCTGTGTTAATTTCATTATTTTATAGTTGATGATGCGTAGTTTTCCATAAGTGCATGTTGTTTGTTTCATTCATGAATCGATAGGAATCCGAGAGGCCCCTTCGGTGGTCCATACGCGTCCGACTGTGTTGGGTACGGATGCCCTTGAAAATTATGCAGCAAAAATCGCGTCGTTGCTGGGCCGATGGTTTATGTGTTTATTAGCAGAAGCAGTACACAGTTCCATTCATGATGTCGTGTTTGTCGAGAAGATTGCCTTCGCATTTCGCATAGCAACGAACGTCCACGAACTAAAAATGGAACGCTCGAGACTCATAGAAAGTATTGTTCTTCAACATCGAAAGTGTGTGTTTTATATCTGTTTATCGGCACGATAACCCTTTGTAACACGAATAACATATTTTTCTCTCACTTTCCTTTTCATTTATGTATGTTATGTAGGTAGAATGCGAACATTGATGTAATGCCTGCATTCGGTTCGGATATTTTACATCTGCATCGCAATCGGAAATATTTACCATCCCTACTCTCTATTTTTACATTAGCAGTGTTTACGTGTAATACTTGCTAATATAGCTCGCTTATTAGAGGTGGGCGTCACTCATACAAACATCCATACATGTATGGGTACTTCCCCATACAACTAGCATTATTCAATAACACGAGTTTGTTTTTACTTGTGTGTAGGTACCTATCTGTACAATCGGTGTTATATGTGGTTATGTACACACAAAATAAACATACATAAATGAATTATGTACAGCTATTATTAGACGGAGTATCCGATCGGCTTCATTATTTTTAATTCCATCGACTTATATGTACTTTTTTTATTGTAGTATATGATCACGTGCCGCCAAGTAACCGCGGTCGTTGTGCACACGACCTAATTTGTGTCTATTTTGTTCAGAATCTTAGGTTTCATGTACACAGACGGACATGGTTATTGTTTTTGTGTGCACAGTGAGCGCATAATGATAATTTTATGATAGGTAGAGGAACTTGCGAATTGTCTCCGAAGTGAATTTTGTAAGAAAACAAGTTGTTTATTGTTCCCGAAATGTTATTCAAGCGTGCGAATTGCATGTTTCTCCTCGGAAAGTGCTGTGAACTTATGAATATAGAATATTTCACCCACCCTTGGTCGTTAAAAACTGTGTAAATACAAGTTTTCTTAGCACTTTATAACATAAGTTGGCGAGTACCTACATTATTACGTAAATATTTCACTACATGATGAAACTCTCTCATAAATAGACATAATTGTCACTCGACAATATACAAGTAGGTACTGTGTTGAGAGTAGGTAGGTAATTTTGTAGATACTATTTAGTCACTGTTTAACTGTGTAGTTCACTACTTTCCTTTAAAAGTAACGTCAAAAATATTAAACAGTTAACGGGATAGTGAGCATTTTTTAAATAATTTATTCACCCATGGTTTAACAGTAAAAGTAACTTCCAGAAAAAAAAAACATTCACACTCCTCATTGTAAAAAAAAAACTGAACAAAACAAAACCAACCTGCCTTCATTATAAAATTATTTTATATCGCTGCAATTTTGATACAAAATTATGCCAAAACTCGTGACGATCAAATTCATTAAAGATGGCGTCCGATGATGACCTTGGAGAGTGAATTAATGACCTTCACGCCGTGACGTCAGGTGAATTAGTTCTCACGATGTCAGCTCTTCCGACCTTACGTTGGCACTATTTATTTATACGACAAGTTTGGAAAGGGTCAGAAATAGTCAGAAAATCTATACAATTAAATGAATAAAAGGCAGATAGCCTGTTTTTTATATTTCTATACTGATAGCCGATTTTATAGGGAGTAACTTAGACCACTTTTATGTTAGAAAAAGGACTATGGTGCCGTGCAAAAAAAAAACCCATCGGCCACTTCTTCCCAACTAAAATACTAGGTAGCGGCGAAGCGCGTATGGTGTCGCGTCGGAGAATATTGACGTTGAAAAGGTGCTGATTTTCGGCCTAATTTTCATAAATGACTTGATTTTGATTAGAAAAAAAGGTCTTAGTGAAGGGCTCGTCAGTGACCTCTTACCATCAGATAGGCCGCCTGCTTAGTACTGTATTGCTGGACTTAGGCCTATCCCAAGTGACGCTACGTCAACTGATCCTGTGCTTCTCGCATCTTATGGATTTCCATGACCTTCACTAGGCATGCCTGATAACATAAAAAAATGACCAGACCTGCTTGTTTGGCACCCGATAACATAAAAAATTGGTCCTGACAAAGATTGTCCTAAGGCCATTCCAGACAGTGCACAATATCGTGATCGTGACAGCACTATGTCTGGACTTGAAAAGACCGTGACCTCTGAATTTGTTTCGGTGTTTATTTTCAGAGCTAATCGGTATGAAACTCCAGCGCGTTATCTAATACAGTCTTATTTTTAATCTTACAAGTCCGATAGATATTGTAAACGATTTTTTTACTACTAGCCTGTAATCTCAGGCTGCTGGGCAAAGGTCTATCCCAAATACAGGAAAACGAAATTAAGCAACAAAAAATAAGGAAACTGTCACCTAGTTTATTAATTTGAAGGTCGGCTAGAATCGTAATTAGCCATTCAGCTGGTGCTTTCCTTCCTTCCTCATACACCGAGCATTATTATGCTAAATTTAATAGATCAGGGGGCCTAAAATAGCTGCTTTATCAGAATCATAATATGAATCACGTTAAAAATTTAAAATTCTTAAAATGGTCTTTATGGTTATGACCACAAAGTCCATTTTAAGATTCTGATAAAGCAGCCATTTTAGGCCCCCAGTCATGTGTTCATAATAAAGGAGTCTACCCACTACACCTTACCATACCACGACCAGGGACGGTTACCGTTACCAAACAAATACCGGTAAAATTACCCAAACATTAACGTTATGCTACGTTAAATATTAACGTTAAACATAACGTTAATTTATAGAATTTACCGGTATTTAAGTAACGTTACTAATAACGTTAATTCACTAAAAACTAACATTATCTGGCGCGACGTTGCCAAACCGAACGCGCGCCGCGCGTCTTTTCGTTCGGCTCTGCTAATCAGAGCGGCAACAGCTAGAATTTTACAACGATCGGACAGAATGATATTTACGAAAACGCGTCAAATTGCTCGCGCTTACGCCGTTACGCGTGTTTCATTTTATAGTCCAGTACCAGTACGTCATAAAACATTGCATACGCCAAATTAGATTTGTTTTGTTGTTCTGTTATTATAATTAGTTGTTTGTTTAAAAAATATTATTATTGACCGAAAGAAGTGCAACAGAGTTTATCAGTATTTCAAAAGTTTTAAAGAAAACATCTACTTGCACATTGTGCAATAAAACATTAAACGTAAGTACACACGGCTACACATCAAGTTACTACATTTCCAGTATAAGCTGACCTCGCATTGTACGGAAATCCTATACAATGCGAGATCAGCATAAACTGGAAATGTATAGCTTGATTTGTAGCCGTGTGTACCTACTCACCTTTCTACTTAAACTATATCATTCTAATTATGTATATTAATCTTTAATTAAAATATTTATTTCGACCATAAAAGTCCCATTGAGTGCTTTTGGGTACTGTTTAGTTCTGTTCAAGCTTTATGAAGGTTCGGAAAATCGGAACACAGATTAGGTTCGGAAGTGCGCTGCGACTGCGAATGAGCGAATGACTGTCACGCAAGCAAGATGAATAAGAGGATGCGTCCGCTGCGCCCGCGCCCCGCTGATACCTAAAAGTGTGTTCTGTGCAGCTTTACGTTCGATGTTGATGATGGGACTTTTATGTTTTTTTAAAATCATTATTATAGTCGACCACATGTCCCTGGATACTCTTTCATTACGAAAATATTTAAAAGACAAATTGTAGAGGTCAAATTATATGCAGCTACGTGTTGTCGACTGTAATAATGATAGGTACCTAACAGTAATATGAGTAGGTTTTTTATAAGTTATTATCTTCGTAAAATAGGTACCAATACCCATGTTTTTTGTTTTGTCAGGTTTTTTTAACCAGTCATTAAAGTTATTAAAGAAATTATAGTTTTTTTAGTTACTTAATTCTACTACCAACATTTTTGATTGTATTGTATTGTATAGCGGGCTAGTGTCCGAAACTCCACGTCCAAGCGTGTATTTTGCGTACGGGTGGGAAATCTATTCGATCCACCCTAACTCCTCGAGAAAGGCCAGCAGCGCCTCGATATTGCTGGCAATCTCGCGGAGAAAAAGTTTTTGATTACTGGGAAACCAAAAAACACAAGTTTCCTTATTTATATGGGTTAAGTCAGGTTGTGTTGGTTGCCCCGGCCTCACAAATCAGTGTAGAGAGGCTATTTTCATCTTTAAAATTTGTAGTATCTAGGTACAGATACAATTTAAAATAAGATTTAATTGAAAATATTGTATTAAATCGAAACAATGCGTTATACAGTAAGAACAAATAGTGATCCTTCACTACTTTTTTTACTGTATTACGCATTAGGTAATCTGAAATCGAAAAAAAAATATCAGGCTTTTTCTTTGTCTAGATTTAGTGCTGATTATTGCCAAAGTTGTTCTGTTATAAAACTTATAAACAAATGTTATTTTTCTGAAATTATAGTCTGCGCGCGAGCTGCGAGGAATCGGTGGCTGGCTTACTTAAATCATCGGTGATTTTACCCTTACATAATGATTTCATAACTTTGCACTCTGCGCGAACTAAATTATGAAATCATTCTATGAGGGTATTATGTACTTGAAATAAAACCACTGATCATTTAAGTACTTAAGCCACCTATTCCTCTGAGCTTGCGCACGGACTCTAAGGTCCGTAATACAAGGACAAATAAAAAAAAACTTTTTAATAAGTTTTAAGTAAAAAGTAAAGTTAATAGTAGGTAGTAACAGTTACTACATAATATTAACTTTTACTTTTTTTTTACTTTTTTTTTTGGTGTTTTACAAAATTAGAAAGAAAATTAAACTTATTAAAGAAATTATAGTTTTTTTTATTTGTGCTTGTATTAGGTTTAAAGAGAGGGAAAACCAAAATGTGCCCAGCTCACAGCGACTGGGTTATTTATTAGTTATTGCGTTCGGAAATAAAACTAAATTATATACATGGCAATTATTTATTATTATTATTATAAACGTGTCTAGAAAAAAAAATCCTTTGGTAATTATTTAGTTTGAGTGTCAAATTGTATTTCCTTCTCATGGCTGCTAAAATGTGATGATTTTTGCATAAACATTAGGCAGAACGCAGGGCCTTATGTCTTCTAAACTTGAGTCCACAAATTTAGCAAAATGGTAGTTCATATTTTTGGGGTCGACTTTCGTTTGGGTACATGATTTGCGGTTTTCGTATGTGTTCCCTGTCATTTCCAGGAATTACCGCTGCTGTTTGGCTGGATTTTTCAGCACGTCCTCCGAGATTTTGATTCTTCGTTGGCCTTGCTAAAATTGATTAGGACATAACATCCCAATCATCGTCGAGAAGGCTCGGGGAGACAGTGCGTCTGCGTAACCGTTCACCATCTGCAAAGAAAAAATACAAAACTTATTTTATTACTTTTATTAGTACCTACACATTTGTAGCTGCTACCGCCTCGAGGAATGAGCCATTCGAGGCCATTCCGAATGGCTGCGAATGGCCCATTCGTCGAGTAGTGGTAGCTACTAGCTACCTATTAACTACATATTAAATTTAAAAACATAGATAATAATGTGTTTTTACTCGTGTCTTCTCGAGTGATAAAAAAACGGAATTTTTTTAAATTAGATTAAAACCCTGTAGGTACCTACTTATTTAAAATTTTACAATCATGTAAATACCAAAATACTTACCGTTTCCTGCCATTTCACAATTTGTTGATACACCCACCCACCAATCACTAATTCACTAGGTAATTCATACACGCGCGACTAGAGTTAGTGCGACTGAGCGAGCGCGAGCGCGACCCACATCGTTAGAAAGAGATTGGCGTATAAATTATCGGTATAAGTATCGTTACTTTTACCGATACTACTTTTAGTTATTAGGTAACGTTAACGGAGTTACGGGTATCGTTAATCATATCGTTACTTTTTTATCGTTATCTTAACGGTATTTGGTAACGTTATAAAAAAAGTAACGGTAATTCGGTCCCTGACCACGACCGTGCTGTGAACGTACAGGCACGGAAAGAAACATGACACGGACTACTATGCCCACTAAAACGTATCAACAGCCTATCATTCCCGATTAGAACGGGCATCATACGCGGTAAAACCCTATATTCTTTGTATTGAAAATTATGAGACTATACCCATTAATTAGACTGTTGATACGATCATAGCAGTCCGTGTCATGGTTCTTTCCTTGCCTAATACTTTCATAGCACGGTAATGGTATGGTACGGTGTAGTGGGCAGACTCCTTTAAAAGATTAGGAGAATGTAAGTTTGTATGGAATTCGTTTTTTTTTCCTATTGGGAATCCCATCATGCACACGGCTTGTATTAATGGAAGTCATTTACTTTAATTATCCTACCCAGTTATCGACTTACTTCATTTAAATAGGTTTGTGACCGGACCGAACTGGCGGTAATATAGCCGATCGCTGACATTTGGCAACCTGTATCAACTGCAGTTTTTACTTTTTATTACAACTTATACTTCCGGTTGGAGTGGATCTAAACTGCGAGTCATCATGAAATCAATGCTATACTTTATTATAAACATTTTTTCAAATACTTAAGCAAAACTGTGGTATTCGGTTTTCCACCTTTAAATTGAATTTCTGCCCGGTTGAGTGTAATAGGCTTTCCCGTATTACATGGGATTTAAAAACATAACTGGCAAAATGTAGCCTCTGTCTAAACCTACCCCCTTCGGGTAATTTAGGCGTTTACATAAGATTATTTTTAAATAATACTCATCAAAAGCGAAGCTCATATTATGCTGAGGCCAAACGAGCGTAATTTTTTGAGCTGTGAGTCGCATTTACGCTGCATTCGGTTTCATAATAAAGGCGCATACCCACTGTGGTGCACGGATAGGCCACACACGTGTGTTAAGTTTCGCTTTGCAAAAAAATGTAGGTATGTGATTGTGTCCACTGCAAACCACGGGCACGCTATTACCACACCACGACCATTTTGCGTTAAATTACGCTCGTTTGTCCTCACCCTTAGACATCAGATGTCCACAGTTGACCGAAGCCTCTTACCATAATCGGGGCCTTCACCTTTTTTCTCATCCAATAACATAAAAGTTTTTAATCTTCTAAGTACTCCATATCCTTCTCCGGGCGCCAAGCTACTCACTCACTGCCAAAATCCATCAAAATCGATTCGCTAGTTTATTTAGCAAGGGTAATGTTCCATACAGGCAGAGAATTCTTTCGTGTTTGTACTTACCAAATAAATTCTGAATCTCGGTAGGTACTGGAAACTGCAGCAACATCATCAGCCTATATCGTTCCCACTGCTGGGACTAAAGCTTATGAAAGCGAGTTATCCATTCCACAAAATTCCAGTTCGGGTTTCTGGATGTCACATGTTTTCGAATTTTTGGTGCTAGAGTCTAGACTGTATTACGGTCTAGCGTCCTCGATCCTCACGATGTTTGGCCCCATTTTGAGAGCAGTGTTGACTGTGTTGATGAAATAATTTACACAAAGGCAAGTGCCTGCATACTGCAGTACGAAGGTATATTATCATAAGATAAATAAACAATTAGGACGGACATCAAACGATTGATTAATTATTCAGTTGGCCGCCTAGCCGGTAGCCGGTTGCTTTAGTTAGCGGCCGCTTCAACTTCGCCTGTTTGGCTTGATGCCCCATTTCTCAGAGAATTTGTAATTAATTTGGTCTCAAGCGTAAATTACACAAGTAAAAATCTCGAGATTTTCCGGACTGTATTGACATACCGGAAAATCTTGGATAGATTTTGTGAAGATGTATTTTGTAATGATACGAAATAAAAGGGAGTGGATGATAGCGTAACAGATAACAGGGAAAAATTGAAGAAGAAAACGTGCTACTGCAACCCCAAGTAATAAGCCACTACGACAGAAAGACGTTGTTAAACAAAAAGTGCAGTCTCGCGTAAAAAGATTTATTGATTTTAATAAACATGTACAGTCACGAGTAGTCACGAGCACCAATATGTAAACACTTAAGGTGGAAGCGCAAGGGTAGCCCGCGAAATTTAAATTTTCTTACGTTTATTGCAATTTGCAGATCAATGTCAGGTTGAATGTTGATGAAAATATGAATCGCGCCAGTAACACGTACGGAGTTACAGAATTATAATTATTTAAATCATCGATACAACCCTCTGACTTCATTTAACCCCATTCAATAACCATTTCATGAAAAAGTCACTCAATGGGGTTAAATGAACTTGGAGGGTTGTATTGATGATTTGAATGATTATAATTCTGTAACTCCAGACGTGTTACTGGCGCGGTTCATATTTTCATCAACATACAACTTGACACTGACCTGCAAATTGCAATAAACTTAAGAAAATTTAATTTTCTCGAGCTAAGCTGGCGCTTCCACCTTAACAACTTTTAAAAGGGTTTTCCCCTATTGTTCTGAATAAAATTTCATGTCTTTACGAACATATTATTCTGGAACTCATATTTGTATGATAAAGATGGTACCTCCAAGTTAGTTAGTTACAATCGTTATTTCTTGCGAAAATTGCTTTTAATTTAGGAAAGTGTATACAAAATGCTGCTCGTGACTGTACATACAACATAACAGACGTAAATCCAAGCTAATGGACACTTGAAAGAAAAATATTTTACAATACAATAAGGAATAATATATTTTTTTAATAAAATACTTTAAAATACAAAGAACAAGTCATAATTCGTCCATTCTTCGATCTTCGACCTTTGCAAAGTTAAAAGCTATTTCCATCAAAAGTGTTTACTTAATTAAAATGATGTATACAATATACATGTATTATGCAACATACCCATCCTTAAAATCTATATAATTATATTAAAATGATAAACAGTTGGCTTTAGAACACGTTTTCACTTCTCACGACTTAGTACCACTTCATTGTTCGATATAATTATGTAAGACCTTCGAATGGTCTTCCGTACCAAAACAAGCGAATTATCTAATCGCGATCTATTAAATCATCGTCATCATACTGGCTCGGTCATTTTAAAACGGGTAATGTGAACAAACAACTGTATGGGAAACTAGCTGTTGCCCACGACCGACGGCCGCGACCTTCATATATTTTATTACTAGCTTCTGCCCGCGACTTCGTACGCGGATCCTGTTGCTTTTGCCAGCGACAACGGGGTCGTCAAGAAAATCGAAGATCTGAAACGTTTGATGTAGAATTCGCTGTCGCTGTAGATGTCGCTGGGCTTTGGAGATCCACAACAGGGTTCCAGATCTCCAAATTTATTCTCACAGCAGAAAATGCTCTTCACGTGGAATAATTTTTGCTATGACACCATTTTTATATCTCTTATACTTTAGCTGTTCTGATGCGGATCTGCATCAGGTGTTCCAATTTCCAAAATAAATTATAGCCTATATGTTGCCCAGACTTAATACCTACACAACAAATGCCTTTTCTTCCCGTTATTCTGTCAAATAAATATGCCTTCGGGCTTGTGTTATTTGAGTGTTTAATTTCCTTTTCCATTTATCGTCGTGACACGGTAGCCTACCCGGTAACGCAGGGGAGCAGTCACTTAGATTTTAATTGATCAGGTATCTTCAAATTTAAACTATAACTATGCCTAGAAAGAGGTCAAATCTTTCCCAACGTTCCAAAGGAGCTAAAAGATTGAGGATCATAAGATTCCCAAGAATCTACCGAGGAGCGTCAGGAGAGACTTGATGCTGTTCGAGAACATCAGACCGCAACTCGCTCCGTAGAAACCTCTTCGGATCGCGAAGCACACCTGCGTTCTCAGCGTATTTACGCATTTACATCCAGGTCTCTAGAGACCAGTGAAGAAATCATGCATTGTCTCGTGAGTCGCAGACGTTCACGGATAGATAATTGCGCATTAGTTCTCAGCGTATCTACGCATCTGCTTCTAGGTCTCTAGAGATAAGTGCGGAACATGATGCGCGACTGTCCGCTATGTTAAGCGTTTGCCTAGGTTGGCCCGTGGATGGGTTACCTCCCATTACATACCGAGTTTCCTCACTTCCTCGCTGAACATCTGATGCAGCACCGCAACAGACCAGCTAAACTATAAGAGATACAAAAATGGTATCATAGCAAAAATTGTTCCACGTGATGAGCATTTTCTGCTAAGAGAATAAATTTGAAGATCTGGAACACCTGAAGTGGAACTCCAAGAGCCCAGCTACACTATAACATATATAGGAATGACGTCTTCGCAAGAGTTGTTCAGCCTGATGAGCACTCTCTGCGTAAAGACTTAGTTTGATGTACAGAATGCTTGGTTGACCGCTTCGTGAAGGGTCTTTTTGTTGTAAAGGTATTAAATCTGGGCAACATATAGGCTATAATTTATCTTGGAAACTTGAACATCTGATGCAGCTTTGATTTCCATATCAGGTGTTCCAGTGTTCTTCGCGATCCGAAGAGGTTTCTACCGAGCGAGTTGCAGTCTGATGTTCTCGAACAGCATCAAGTCTCTCCTGACGCTCTTCGGTAGATTCTTGGGATCTTATGATCCTCAATCTTTTAGCTCCTTTGGAACGTTGGGAAAGATTTGACCTCTTTCTAGACATAGTTATAGTTTAAATCTGAAGATAACTGATCAATTAAAATCTAAATGACTGCTCCCCTGCGTTACTGGGTAGGCTACCGTGTCACGAAAATAAATGAAAAAGGAAATTAAACACTCAAATAACATAAGCCTATTTAGGCTTATTTATTTGATAAAATAAAATAATAAATGGGAGTTTTGACCAGTAGAGTCAAATTTTCAATGATTCATCGAATTTTCATCGAAAATCAGTCCTAAACTGTTACCGCCTTCACCGCGTGGAGGTACTCCCAGCTTATGTTATTTTGTAATTATACAGTGAAATTAGTGATAGCTTTGATTTCCACATCAGGTGTTCCAGATCTACAATTTTTATACGTCAACAGAGAGTACTCATCAGGCTGAACAACTCTTGCTAAGACGTCATTCCTATATAATATATGTTATAGTGTAGCTGGGCTCTTGGAGTTCCACATCAGCTGTTCCAGGTCTTCAAATTTTATACGACAACAGAGAGTGCTCATCAGGCTGAACAACTCTTGCTAAGACGTCATTCCTATATATGTTATAGTGTAGCTGGGCTCTTGGAGTTCCACATCAGCTGTTCCAGGTTTTCAAATTTTATACGACAACAGAGAGTGCTCATCAGGCTGAACAACTCTTGCTAAGACGTCATTCCTATATATGTTATAGTGTAGCTGGGCTCTTGGAGTTCCACTTCAGGTGTTCCAGATCTTCAAATTTATTCTCTTAGCAGAAAATGCTCATCACGTGGAACAATTTTTGCTATGGTACCGTTTTTGTATCTCTTATAGTTTAGCTGGTCTGTTGCGGTGCTGCATCAGATGTTCAAGTTTCCAAGATAAATTATAGCCTATATGTTGCCCAGATTGAATACCTTTACAACAAAAAAAAATCATTTAAATCCGTCGAGTAGTTCCGAAGATTAGCGTGTACAAACAAACAGACATACAGACAAACAGACAGAATTTTTATTTTGGATTCGTGCTCTATTACTGTTTCCAAACCCCCCTCACTAATTTTTTTTTAAATATATTCAATGTACAGACACAGTTTTTTTACTGTTTTATTATATGTATAGATATAGATAAAAAAAAATCACCATTATTATAGAGACTTCCCTTTTTGTATCGAATTTTGTTACAAATTTCAAGGGTATGTATTGGCATGGGTATTTTACTAAAATAAAAAGAGACCTTTTAACATCAGCTATCTGCCGATAAAAGTCCCGTCAAAATCGGTCCAGCTGTTTCGGAGATTAGCCGAAACAAACAGACAAACAGACAAAAATGGAAAAAAAATGTGTTTTTGATATAAGTGCCGTAAATAATTTCATATGCATTCAGTAAAAAGCTGTTATTTTGATTGTAAGAATCAGACATTTTTATTTATGTGTACAGATTAGCGAATCCATTGCTATCTGGGCCACATTAAAGAAACATCATTAATTTCAGTCCGAAATCAGTGGATTATTATTTTGAACGGCTTAGAGCAAAATTTAATTTCATATAAAATTCAATGTAAACGAATAACGTCTTTACGTTGTTTCGGGTAGTCAAAAGCGCGAAGATCTGACACGCAGTCTTTCCAAAGAGTATCGAATCACTCAGTTACTAAGCTGTAATGGTCACATCGGAAGACGCTCCTTGTAAAATACTGCATCCAGATAGACTGGTAGCCGAAACCAACTTATTTGGGAAAAGACTAGGCAGATTATGACGGTAATGAATAGAGCCCGAAATTAGGCATGCCCAAGCCCGGCAGAGCGACCTGAGTTTGTTTTTAATGTTAAATATCAATAGATGGAAGTTCCTCCTTTTATCTATTAAACTCTGGGACTTCAAAAATGTCTACCGATCTCCTTAGAAAGAACACCCATCACTGCCAGGTTACCTGCAATGGCATCATAAAATGAGTTATGGCTCCAACGGAAATTGACAGGCTGCTCCATTCTTAGCCCAGTGCGCGCGGAAATGAAATCACAACGTGGGTTTACGTCCCGATACAAGTTGGTATATTATTATGACAATCATAACAACATTAGCTAGTATCATAACTTACTAGTACACACATCAGTGGCGAAGGTTCCACACAACTCGATTCCTACCGGCTTCTATTTGAAAAATGGCGCAGTCAGTATTTTATAGGCAGTATTTTATGTGATAATAAAATCACATAAGAGATAAATGCACACCGGCTTACCTCTTACAAAAATTGACCCTTCGCTACTGACACACATCATCCTCAGAAGAACGAGGCTTGGTCAAAGTCAAGTCTTTTATGGAAATCAACACATAGTGAATGTCAAAAAATGCATAAGGTAGACCCCCAAAACGCCAGTGTTTTAGCCGGGGAGAAGAAGTGGCGAGCGAAACGCCCCAGCAAAACCACTTTGCTGGCAGGATGATGAATTGATGACGATAGATTCGCAGATGTGGTATCTGCGAATCTATCGTCATCAATTCATCATCCATCTCTTTTTCTCACAATGGTTTTACCCGGCATAGGTCAGTAATTAAGTCCAGATCACAAAATATATGAAGGACAAAAGTTATTGCACAATATTGTACTTACTACAATAAGTCGAGGAAAATAGATATCTGGTACATATTTGCATTGAAGATAATAACTGCTTATGATATCACATTGACATGGCTACACGTGCAACTAAATATATTCACATTAATCAGTCCGCTTTCACTGCTCTAAGTATAATTTGGCACGGCAGATAAATTGCCATTCCATTCAGAAAATGCTTGAGCAATGTTGTGTAATACAATGAAAATTATGACACATGAGGAGGAAATTGTGGCATTGACGTAAAGAAATGAATAACAATTTCCTTATATGTATATACCACGGAAAAATTAATGACATAAAATCGAGTTTTAAAAGCAAATATTATTTAAATCCTTCGTTCTCTTGGCAGGAACATTGCCACAGTTGTCCCAATGTCTAACCACAAGGTTTCCACAAATTGCAACATAATTTCTTCAGTTATGTGTTTGGTCGACAACATACATGTATGTATTGGACAGTTTATCTTCATACATGGATATGTGACCTAATTGCTGGCTTCATCATAAAAAAAACTGCCGGTCGGATCATCTCAAAAAGCGAAATAACCATAAAATGATGACTATAAAAAAGACGTTTCTGAAGCACAAGCCATAAATTTAGTCTTCCGGCAACATAACAAATATGCTAGTAACAGTATCTATAGTGTAGTATATATAAACAAATAGCGTTCAGATCGTTGTAAAATGGTGAATAATCCTGATGATGATATTCAGAGCCTCTTAAAACTAAAATATTCCTGCCTAACGAAATATTATAAGAGTAACGAAAAGTATAATATCGTAGCAACGCACATGATGACTCAATCTGAGGAAATCACTCACAATAAAGTCGAAGTATTATATCTTTGTAATGTAATTGGCAATTCTACCGATGACTGTATTGGGAGTTCCCGTACGAACATCTACAAATTCAAAGGAATATAATTTGTGAGACATCTGACAATCACTCTTACCAGTACTACCCAGAACTTATTGGGTTGTGGAGGTCAGATAGGCAGCTGCTCCATGTAAAATACTGGTATTAGCTGCATCCGGTAAGACTGGTTGGAGACGGTGATGAATTTGCGAGACATTGTGCAATGAAGTAAGGAATTTGGTAAAGACTGCTACTACTGTTCAAGCTGAAATAAGGCCTATCGTATCTAAAGAGCAACTCATTGTTATAAAATTAGGTGAATCATTCAACATTTTATTAGATAACTTAGATAGTTATATCCTTCACCGTAAAATAACAATAGATCTTGGTTTTGTCGGGTGTGATATGACTGTACCAGTTGGACTGGTCTTTACTATACTTTTTGCATAACTGTATGTAATAGTGGCGGTACTTTCAAACAAGCCTAAAAGCTTGCCCTTATAACCTAGTACTCTTCATGTTGTTAGGGTTTCTGAACAGTCTACTTGAACTTGCCACTGCACTAACAACTGAAAAAGCTATGTTCTGAAACTTTTCTTCTTATAAATACTATTTATTTAATGCAATAAAATTCACTTCGTCTGGTAGTCATAGTCATCTTTGTTTACGTGTAAGCACTTCATCTTGAGAAATTACACACTACACGTTTCCTGTTCGACGTTAATTTAATAAAGTAAGACAGTAAGTAGCAAAAAAGAAGGGTCTCATGGCTAAATAATAACAGCCGCACGGGTCGATCTGCAAGGTCGATTCGTGGATGGGTTTTTTTCCATTCATCATATCGCGAGCATGCCTCGGAAAGCACGTTAAGCCGTAGGTCCCGGCTGTAATTTGTACATTTTTTTAAAATGCGTTCTGAGAATTGGAAGTTGAAAAGCATGGGACTAAAAAAATGATGGACATGAATGTTGATGGATGGAGAGGGAGAGGAAGGCCAAAGAAAAGATGGATGGATTGTGTGAGGAATGATAAGAAAGAGAAAAGAGTAAATGATGTCGTGACGTCTGACTGGGGAGAATGGAAGAAGAAAACGTCATGTGCCGCCCCTAACAGAATGGGACAAGAGCAAGGTCAGGGAGATGATGATCATTTCATTGAGAGTTTTCTTTCATTAGATGGGCCAAAGGGCTAAGGCAGATTGACTGTAAATAATACTATTAATGCATAATATATATTAATGGAACTGCCCGCGAAAACATCGATCCGATGTTTGTTACTCTTTCCGCTAAAAACTACAAAACGGATTTGGATGAAATTTGGAACACAAATAGTTTATAACCTAGATTAACACATAGGACTCCTTCGTTATATGGGCCAAAAGGCTCTTGAGCAAAATTGTATGTTTCTAGACACTGATTTAGATAGAGTGTGCGTTAATTGTCAATGAGTGAAGGAATGCATTTCATAGTCATTCAGATCAGATATACTCGTAGTCAAAATAAAAGCTTATTAACAATAGGACAAGAATCGCTGAACTGACCTACGTTTTCTATAAACACTGTTTCTGTTAAACAGATAATACGTTAAACCAAAACAAATCATACACTTTCTTTTATTTAATTCTCAAACAATAAGAAAATGATTCATGGTCTGTTTTCAAATAATGCTCCTTGTTAGGAGTTAACCGTTCTAAACGGTCGCTCGTTAAACTCAATGGGCGGAAGCTTATGTAATTAGCTACATTACAATAAGGTGTTATTTTGTACGCTTTCTTAGCTTTGTAGTCATAGCTCATTGAGAAATCGCTTTGGGAGGTAGTTCAATTACGAGTAGACTTGGTCCTAAAATAGTTCCTTGAGAAACACTGGGCCATTATTCTTTGCTGTTTCTATTAAAACACCGAGGAGGAGATCGTGGCTAAATAATAATAGCCACTCGGGTCGATCTGATAAATAATATCAGCTGCTCGGGCTAAGCCGTGCTTGCCTAGGTTGGTCCATGGATGGGTGACCATCCATTACTTACCGAGTTTCCTCCGTGCCTCGGAAAGCACTTTGAGCTGGTCCCGGCTGTCATTTGTTGATCTTTGATAGTCGTTACAGGAAGTCAGTGGCCCGAAAGTCTGAAAACCAGTCTTACCAAAGCGGTATCAGTCGCTCCATGAAAAATACTGGTATTCAGTTGCATCCAGTTAGATTTGGAAGCCGAGCCCAACATCGTTGAGAAAAGGCTAGGCACATGATGTTTCTATTAAAACCAAATACTGTCATAATGGCCTATTGGAATCTTGTTTCACTATCTTTTTTTTTTCACCAACCTGCACTGGGCCCGCGTGGATGATGGCCCACTTCCACTCACAGAAGTCCAAACAGTGGAAATGTTATAGGCCGATTCAAATAATAATAGCATGCGATGTTAGGCATTGGCTCTTTTAATCATTAACAACGTTACGCTAATTTTGGTTTCGTAATACCGAATGCAAAAACTACCAAAGATAAGAAACAGCAGATAGGTAACTAGTATTCTACTTTAACTTATTTTAAAATATTACAACAACAGGAATTTTCTTCAGTGTAGTGGCATGCTATAGACTTGCGGCAAGAACAAATCTCTGTCCTTTAGCATTTTCCCGGCAAAGGAAATTGTAAAAAGCGTTTCGCTATTACACGCAAAGGGAGGAAAATTCTAGAAATATTATGGTTAGGATTTTTTACTGTTACATCCCTTTTAAAGTTTCTTCTGAAACCAGGTTATTAGTTTCGTTTCATCCTTCACGTATCGTGATAATAGTTTCACTTGGCAAAATTATTAAAATAAAAAAGTATTTAATGATTGGAAGACTTTAATTATTGTAAAAGCTAGTCATCAACTTTTCATCTTGACTTCTTCAGTCCTCCCATCTTTTACTTGACCGTTTCGTGAGTTCTCAGATATTTAAATTCCATTTCAAATGCAATATGTTGGATATCCACCTATGAAATTTCGAAGCTAACAGCATGGAAATTAAATTAAGCGGATACAGAAGCCTACAGATATTGACATGGAATGGGCATCAGTTAATCCCTTCCATTGTCCGACCGAATCATGGACACGTTCAATTCAATTCAGTACCTAACAGAATTTGTCGGATTGGTTAAATCAGTTTCGTTAAAGCTCCCTGATTGACTAACGCAACGCAATGCAGTCAGCTCGAGGGCTCTTAGTATTTTATACAAAACTCTCTCGCTACATTTTCCAGGAAATAATCCAAGCTTCATTCATAGAATTTCGATCGATGATACGCTTTTAAATGAAGAGTGACCTAGTTCTAGATAGAGGGTAGTTGGGAATGTTCTCTCCTGTTATACGACAAAGGGTGTATCGAAATATGTTAGTCTATTACGCCGATCTGTGCGACTCGGTTGTGTTTGCAGTTGCGTCGCGGTGCGCCTCCATGATCATAGAGATAGAATGTTCTGGATCTCTCACTTAGTAGCTGTTGTGTGTTTATCTGTCTGTGTATTTGTATAGTGTGTTTGGTATCGACACAATATCATTGATTAACTTTCTTAGTGTAATAAAATCTTAAACTAAAAACAATGAAGTAGTCCTTTTTGAACTCTGTGTGTCTGTGATGAGGACATAGATATAGGTTTCTATATATCAGTGGATGAGGATGACCTCTATGTATAGTGTGTATTCGTGTAGTGTGTGGGACAGTTTTTGAATAGGTGCTGCTTATCAGTAAAATAATTAATAAACAATCAATAAATTGTAGTTTAGTGTGATAAAATCCATTAGCAAAGTTTAACCGTGTCTGTTTGTGTAGTTAGTGACAATCTTAAATTAAAATCATTATCTAGACAATAATTTAATAAACTTGCTTCTATTTATAAATTAATAATAACTGACAATTAGTTCTTGTGTGTGTAAATTATCTTGTTTAGTGTGTGAGTATTATTATCTAAATTGATTGAAATCAAGTGTGTATGATAAAATTATTAGTACTTATTGGTGACAGTCAAAAGATCGAGTTAACTTCGTCGCAGTTTTTGCGAAAATTCGACGCATCACTGACTTAGGTAACTTGGCAAGTGATCACACATTTTCATCTATCAACAATCAACAGTCTTGTAAAAAAATCTTTGTATTCCAGTACTGATGACCTAAGTAGTAAGTACCACCAAGTTCAGTGACGGTCTGCCACTCGTCATCCTTACTTCTTCTTCTTTCCGTGTGGTTAGTGCTTAACCTGGTGTCAGAGTGTTTATGCCGTCCATGGGCTGTGTGGACTTGTCTTTACATGCCGTCGAGAAATATCTCTCAGGCATGCTGGTTTCCTCACGATGTTTTGATTCGCCGTAGTTAGTGTGCAAGTGATAATTTATACAATAAGAATAATTAATCCGAAAAATCATACTCTTTTGAATGTTTATCACTACATCTTATAGTAAGGATCGTACCAGGTGCCCTTGATACTGTAGTGTCTGGCTACCCCTATGGGAAAAAGGCGTGAGTTCATGTATTTATGTTACATCTCATTTTAAACCGTAACTTTGTCTTATTAGCATAACACACTAACTAGTGAATTAAATGCATAAACTAAACGCGTATTATAAAGGCGCGCTCCCACTATGCAAGTTGCCTACGCTTAGGTATGGATGTCGCATGCATGGCACGTGCCGGCCGCGATTAAATTTATCTAGGTACGGTCAGCAAAATACAAGTGATGACTAGGAATTTTATGAATAAATTATTAAATCAAAGCAAGTAATTAATCATACAGAATGTATTTAGAAGTATTTGATTGTGGATAAAATAATTGATTACTCCTTTCTCTTATGTTTGAAATCTGACTTTGATAAATAGAAGTTACTGTTTCTGTTAGCTGGACAAAGGCTCTCCATAAAATTCTTTTTTTTGTTCTATCAAGTGCTAATGTGGACATATAAGTAATAAATATAATATGTGCCTTAGGGTTGCACCTCATCATTAACAAGCATGTATTTTCTTAACATTTAGCATAATCAGCCATAATCGTCCCAGTGCTGGGACGCAGGCTTCGACTCTGTGAGTGGGAGCGGGGCATAATCTACCACGCGGGCCCAGTACGTGTTCGTAGTCATAATAAAAGTGGAAAGTCCTATTAGAAACAACTGTTTTCTAAATTAAATAGATTCTGTATCGATTGAAGACGGCATGTCATTCAATAAGGTCATCCGTTATCCAGCTTTCAAATTAACGCGATAATTATCGGATATACCGTAAGTGTAACCTTAGGCCACAGATTAAGGCGATTGTCACGCGCTGTTTTTGTATTTCTATGGTCACGCTACACAGCTCGTCCTCGCGTTCGGGAGGAGGTGGCGAAGATTTTTAAGGTGGTGCGCCGCGCGGACACGGGGTGAGTGGTGACCACTGTTCGTCCGCGCGGTCAGGTGATGCACCTGTGTTAGGCATCAACGGATTTCATACAAGCCAATGCGACGTGAGATCCAGTTCACCAGACGACCGCGCGGACCAACGGTGTGACTGGTGTGAGATAACCGCTTAATTAAGTCCCCATTCACGGTCGCGGGAGATGAAACTAGGTTGAGAGTTTTAAACAGCCTTTTTCGTTTGTTTGCTTCGTAGTCACTGTCGTAAGACGCGTGTCGCTTGAGTGGTAGCTTGTGGCCACGGGGTTAGCATTATACGAATTATTTGAGTGCTTCTTTAAGTGCTTTACAAAAGAATTCGCATTTTAAACATTGGAATGATCAACAAAAAGGAATTGTATTAAAAAAACGTTGTTTATATTCTTTCATTAATTAATTACAGACCAAATTAATTAGCTAGGTTCAATGACATCAGATAGCCGAGCAACAACCGTTAACACTGAATACTAGGTCCATTAATAGCTTGTTTTACATTTTAGTTTCTTTTTTTTATCAAACCCTTCCAACCGTGAATAGGTATGTTTAAATAAGCCACACAATACTATAAGTAGTATTATTATCTTACCTATGAAAGTTTTAATACCCATGCAAAGTACTCTGCCAAGACTTCTGACCTATGGTAGTTATGACTTCTTATGTCCAGTTATCTTACCTTTCACATAATATCTCGGACTAAGGTCCCAAACCTTCAACAGTCAGCCAGAAGACAATAAGTTGTTATCATGCTAACAAGCGTATGGTAAAATTTAATCTCAAACAATCCCCAATAATGCTGCTGTGGTGTGGGCCATAAGGGCCTTATCATACTAGCGGATTGCGAACGTCCTCAAACCGGAGCGGGCGCGCAACGAATTCGTTACGGACAAACAACGAACACGCCGCGCATGTGCAGCGAATTCGTTGCGGACGCGGAACAGGATTGCCGCGAACAGCAAAGTGGACGCCATTTTGTATTACTACAAATTTGCTACAAACACGTGACGAAAACGTAACGTATTTGCCACGCGTCCGCGACGTCCTCGCTGCGCAGCCGCGGCGTGTTCGCGACGCATGCGCTGCGCGTCCGCTCCGCCCCACAGCCGCTTCCAAACCGCTTGTATGATAAGGCCCTAAGACTACTTTAAAAGCGTATGCGCACTGTATGCGACGAAACGCTTCTACGATACAGGGACCAATAGCACGACAGTTATTCGACCTGCAACGAATATATTAATGCGACTATCAATTCTGCTTACACATCAACAAAAATATCAATTAACTCCAACTGAGTTTGTAAGTATAATTATACACTAATGATTTACCTTATTGATTGTAATTATCTGAGTAATGGCCGTCCCTTCGTTTTACCAGCACTAAAATAAGATGGTAATTGTGCCAAGCGTGTGTTTGTAAACAAGACTCGAAGACGCACGCGCACGATAAAATTCTTTTGCAAGTATGTGTATGTGAAAACAGATGTGTTGACCTACCTTCGTTTAGGGATATCTATTTTTTATGGTATTCGGTGCTACAGTTGAGCAAAGACCTATCATATATATTTTACAATTTTCTTTGTGTATTGTCTTTTCCATTTAGGAACAAGTCTAAATTGCCACGCCAATCATTTCTTGAGGCAGCCACGGTATGGAACCCCGTCTTCAGGCCTCCATTGTATGAATATCCTCAGATCCTAGCCTCCTCATGAGAGGAATTGGTTCCTAATCCACCACACAGACCCAAAGCCATCGATCCCAAAGCGAATTGATGAACATGCCTTCGAAATCTTGTTTCTAGAATAAGCCGGTTTACTCACGATGTTTCTCTTCACCGTTTTGGGGGAAGTGAGCAGTGGTTGTTAAACAAGCAAGGTAAAAGGAATGGAAGAAGGAATGATGTGCATTAAAAAAGAGTGAATGATCATGACTTATTTGAAATAGGTCTGAGTAACGGAAATTACCAAACCATGAATGATAAGCTGGCAGATGACGACTAACAGTACAGAAAGAGAGTAAATAACAAAATTCAGCAAACTAAATTACTTGGGAGAAGAGTAAGAAGAAGAAATAGGTTATACATATAGAAGGTTAAAAAGGAGGTTTATATTTTATTACTTTCCTACAGAATGGAGGATGGCTAGCAATACGGTGAAAAAAAAACATCATGTATTAATATTTTATTATATATAATATTGCTCTGAAGTCTTCGTCGCGACAGACAGTTGAACCTTTGACCCTTTAACCGCACTAAAGGTTGCACCCTATCTGCATATACAACCTACCTATATGAACCAACGCCCATCCAGGCTATTTCTGTGAACTATTTCGCAGAATTGGCCCGCCATACAAAAATTCAATTGGAACTGGTAAAATCACCTGTCAGAATTCATCAGGCTTTCGGTTAGGGGTGCGACACATGTTTGCACGTGGTTGACATGATTTTGCACAGCTGGGCGACAGAATCAAATAGTATCCAGTTATGTATGTACATAGATATACTTAAGCTAAGCCGCTCGGCTTAGCATCAATTGTATCGAACATGATTCAGCCATGATAGCATGAACCGAATTACCGAATGAAAGCTCAATATGTGCAGGGTTGACATTGCTGTTAAAAAAATACAACCAAACTGAATGTGGCACCTGAACAAGGGTTATTTAATTTAACCCACACGACTACGTGAGTGGTTTAAAAAAATACATCGGTTACGATATCGGCTTAACGGACAGCCTCTGAATGCCCTATATTCCGTATTTAGAATGGATGGAACGGTTTCAGCGAGGTACAAAACGACTGCTAAATAGTTTACACGTCGGATGTAGGACCGGGAGTTTTTCAGTCCGTTGAAAAATATCCTGTTCGTTTGCTATCTATTCGCTGCAGTGATGATCTATTTCTAGTTAAAGGGTTGGTGTTTTTTTGTTTAAAATAATAAACTTGTCCCATCAGTTACATGCGTAATGTTATGTGTAAGCTCCTAGTTAACACTCAGATATCCAATGAAGCTATTGACTCCAAGCTTTCTCCACACATCCATATCGGAATATAAGCTCGAAATAATGACATTGATGCTTTGCTCACAGCTAACGATGTTTTTACTGACTAATGCATTAAACTTACAATGACACACCATTATAATGTGATCTTAATATTTTCCTAGGTTGAATGGTAGAACAGCGATGCTAAAATCTGTATACTTACGTGATGGTTTGCATTTATTTTATTAATATTTCTTAAATCTGTTTTTTTTTTTTTTTTTTTTTGTGATGGTTTTAATCGAGGTAGGCGCGTTACTTTCCGCCATGGGATCTGGAGGCGATAGTCCTCGCGCGCCTACACGAATGGCGCGTGGAGGCACTACGCCGGGGGGTAACTCCGCTGCCGCGGCAAATTGTCGCTCAGCGGACAGACCTCCGGCGCGATCTCATGGCGACATGGAGAGAGCGACTATCGCAACCCCGTGCAGGGCACGCCACAATAGTGGCGATAAGTCCCCTCTTTGAGGAGTGGCTAGAGAGGCGCCACGGCGCCCTCACCTTCCGCCTGACGCAGGTCCTCACCGGACATGGTTGTTTCGGGAGGTTCCTGCACCGAATCGGGCGGGAGGAAACGCCCGGGTGCTACCATTGTGACGATCGACCGGAGGACACGGTGGAGCACACGGTGGAGATCTGCCCCGCGTGGGCGGAGCACCGCCGTGTCCTCGAAGCGGCGATCGGCGGCGGCGACCTCTCGCTTCCGGCCTTGGTTCAATCCATGGTCCGGAGCGAGACGGAATGGGACGCCGTCACCTCCTTCTGCGAAGCAGTCATGCTAGCGAAGGAGGTGGCGGAACGTGAGAGGGAGAGAACCTCACGTCCCAGCCGCCGCGGGAGACGCACCGGGCGTCGGGGGCCACGTGGTGGCCCCCGGCCACCGTAGGCGCGGGCCTGTGGACGGTGAGCTATGGGCTAGCTCGCCGTCCGTCCGTCTTATGACGACAGGCCGTGTCGACGGCGCGTTCGTGTTCCACGCGCGCCTCAAGGAGAGTCAGCAAACAGGGAGGGGTCCGTAAGGACCGACGCCTGCCAGGGTTGCGGGACTGTTCGAAAGAGATACCGCGGCCCTGGAACACAAAGGGCAAAGGAAGGAACATGGATGGGTTTTAGTCAGTAAAAGTCTGACACTCCCTCCTGCTCAGCCCAGAGCGGGAGGGGTTATTTGATGATTTCCCATCGGTAAAAAAAAAAAAAGGCGCGTTACTTTGTTTAATTTATTTCATCACGTCTGATCTTGAAACGGTGAAGGAAAACATCGTAGGGAAACCGGCATGTCCCACAACCAAAATTTTCGAAGACATGTGACATCCACCAACCCGCACTGGGCCCGCGTGGTGGATTACAGCCCACTCTCATGGAGAGGGGGCCTGTGTCTCCACAGTGGAGATATGATGATAATCTGTTTACGAGCATTTGTACTACAGGTGTCTATATTAATCCGGCGCTAAGCTTGATGTCTATATCTGTCGTAAGACTCAGAAGACTATATCATAGTTAGTTCGCCCTTGACTTTGACCATACTAGGATAGTCAATGCACTACAATGGATGACTCAGCACATGCTATACAAAATTAGCTAACGATCAACTGCAATTAACTAGTTACAGACCAGCTGAAACAACAATATAGCGGAATGACAATGGGATTGTGACCTTATCTTAATCGCTTAAATACATTAAGTCTACCGCTAATGCATCCAAACGACATGTGTGCAGAAATAAACGAGTCGCTCCCTTATGAAAAATACTCTTCTTATTTGTCCCCTTGGACCTTGACTTTTGGTAGGGTAGGGGAAGATCAAAGATACGATGGCTAGACTGTGTAAAAGATGAGATGGCTAGACTGTGTGAAAGATGAGATGGCTAGAAAGGGGGTAAATTTCGAGATGAGGAAAAGTATGAAAGAAGACGTATTGCGCCGAGCCCAAATAAAACGAGGTAAGCTCAAGAGAATGATTCTAAAAGTGAGTTCACGCATTAAAGCGCAGGCCAAACCACCAGCTGGCGGGCGGGCGAACGACGCGTCGTTTCACCTCTTTTCATACTTTCGTTCACACCGCGAACTAACGAAAGATACGAACAAAGTATGAAAAGGGTGTCGTTCGCGTCGCTGGCCCGCCCGCCAGCTAGCGGTGTGGCCTGCGCTCAAAGGCGGACGATGAAATTTGTAACAAGGATAGACCATGACCTAATTAAGAATCCCGTGGGATAATTTTCGAAATCCACGAGCGAAGCTCTGGGCAAAAGCTAGTAGGTATAACAAAACCAGCAAAATTTCAGTGTTGGCTGGCATAAGCAAAAGTTCTTAGGTTGGGAATAAGGTAAGAAGAATGATGATTTGTCTTCCAGAATCTGTCCATTTCATTCAGATACCTATTGACGATCTTACAATGCACGTTCTACCTCACTAATTATTTATTACAAGGCACCGTGACCGGAGCTGCAACCAAATCAATACTTCCAATTACACCAATCACGATTGAATCTGTATTTCTCTTGTGACCTATATTATTCAGTTCATGGAAATCTAGGTGTTTGTTACATGGAGCGTTTTCAGCGCTGCCTTTTCCTAGAATTCTAGCCGAGCTACCTGGTTGTGGGCCGAATCGATAATGTTGACATACGCGTTAATTTACATCTCTATTCAATATACGCTTCCTTTGATTTCATGCTTTTAGCTGTTCCATTTGTTTATCATCATAATGTATAGTTGGAGGTAAATTAGTTTCAATATTTTTGTATTTTTGCTCTTTTACCTTTTTGTCTATCATCAAGTCTTCGACGTATTCCTTTCCTGTCTGTGCTCTTGAACACAATTTGTTATAAGTGGTGATCCCGAGTTTCGGTTGACCCTGTATCCTTGTAGGTTAAGGTGGAGGTGGTGGTGGTGGTCTAGGTTAAGGTCAGTTAACCAACATGGCAGCTGCTTCATTTCAAATTGATAGCTTGCCAGAACTTCATCACCCATGAACTGTCTTGCGCTTGTTGTATCTTAAGGCAAATGGAACCCTAAGAAGGAAGAAGGGTTATGTATTCAGGTGGATAATGGACATTTTTTAAGACTGTAATTGCTAATAGAACCTAACATTATCCAAACTGTCAAACGGTTCATACACACACTGACATTCTATGGGCATTCTTATTATAAATATTTACGAGTAATTTACCTGTATCATCAATTCATCAAATAAAACATCTTACTATAACACGAATCTTCACTCAATTATCAAGTAATAGAGTTCCAAATTGATTGACATAAATCATAGTATGCAACTCAACAAAATGTAACTTCACTTTCATTAGAAATCCTACTTAAAACTGTAGTCATAAAGTTGAAATTGCAATGGTGAAGAAGTTGTTGTAACTAAATAGTTAACTCTAGGCTGCCGCCGTGGAGGTTCCTGTCGCTCATAGTAATAGTAACATCGTTAGGCTATTGGCTCGTGTATTGAAATCGATACACGAAAGTACACGTGTTCTGAACAAATGGGGTTTATTAGAATTGCTGTTTGTTTGTGGCAATGATCGGCAAACAACGTGCGGCGTGCACGGGTGTCCGACAAGGGTTATAGAGAATGGAAATGTTTTACTTGGTCATTCTATTCTCTGAATATTATGATGATGTACTGTCAAGGCGGTACGTCAATTCACAGAGCCCTTCTCAACTTGTTAATGGTTTTCAATCAAAATTCAGTTTTCAGAGAAGTTCTTGAGGAAGGGATTTTTAAGGCACACCGTGTATATGCACATTATGCATATAACCTTCTTAGGTAATTTATTTAATGCTTCCGTCAACACTTGACCAAATAAAGGATGTGCCGCAGTTATTATAAGTATTGCCCAATCGATCTACCGTTTCACCACCAGCCAGAGTTATATCCATAGTAGTAAGCAAATATGCTCTTGCCTATAGTCTTCCAACCTGCACAGGGGCTGCGTGGTGGATTACAATTCCTCTGGCACTTCTGGAAGACAAGAGAGTTGTGAGTCCAATTATTAGTAACGTTATAGGCCATGTGGTCTCTACTCCATAGCATAATCGGTCTACCTTTGATTATACATATAATGTCTAGATAGAGCATCAAATGTGCGAAAACTTGTCAAAAAATATCAGCCATCTGTTGGCCTAAAAGTTCGCACACAGACATAGACGCACAGTATCATCACATAACTTCGAATTCTGGAATTCCAGAGTCCAATGTTGTCCAGGGGGCTTATAATGGCCGCTTTAGCAGAATCATAATAGGATAATAATGTCGAATTGTGTTTCCAATCTTGCCCCCGTACCATGACCAGCGTAGAAACGGGTTTTGTCGACTGAAGATTCGACAAAATCACAGATCAACAAAAGAAATGTCATTTTGTCGATTCTTCCGTGGACAAAACCCGTTTTGTCTTTTGGCTGGACTGTAAAGGGCCAAGGCCCTGTTTCTATCAAAAAATGTGCTGTAATCGAGCGATATTTGTTCAAATTGCGTCACTCGTCTCGCCTGAGATTTTTTGAATGTTGCATGTCTCGTCAGCTTGCTGCCTTTTCCACTAAAGAACTTATTCTTCGATTTTAGCACTATGTATAAAACTAACCGGGCTTTCTTTCCGTATAGTTTAGGTAGTGTTTAGCGTTATCAAACAGGAAGTGTGGGCCGCATAGCTCGCTGATTGTTGACCCCTCACTTGCTTATTGTTTTAGTATTTTGTTGATTGATAAGCGCACGCGCAAACCCGACATATTCGTCAACTTTTCCGCGTGACAACTGTTTCTGTTAGTCGGTTTTGTATTGATAGTTTTTGCTTACTGCGTATATCTCATATTCGGTACTTTTGTTTTTTTCTCTGCCTGGCTAATTACCATGTTCATTAGTTTAATGGAAAATTGTAACTAATTTCTTTCTTTCTTGCTGACAAAATAAAAAGGTGTTAAGTCTCGCGATTCAGGTTGAAACGTCGAAGCTTAGGTTTTTTTAGTCTACCATTTTAGTTATTATGTATAAAGATACGTAATCCGCCCGCACAAGACAACTTTTCAACCTTATTACTCAGTGCGTAAGGGTCAAAAGTGGTCGTCCCGAACTCGGTGGCACATTCTTTAATACTTACCTAATTTATTGCCTAATGTAATTAGGTCTAGTAGCATCGGCTTCGTTATTTTTATTCGCTTCAAATTCAGATATTAGATAAGCATAATAAAGGTATTAGATATTATACTGAAGTTATGTAACGTCAAAGTCCGTATTACGTCGCGTTATCTCAGCTTCCAATTCCATAAATTACATTAAAAAAAATAAAAGAACCATTTGTTTTTCAGAACAGAAACAATAAGCCAGCGATTAACGCACTTGTCGACCGTTTAGCGTTAGTACATTTGAAAACAGAATGGCCTTCCCAATGCACACATTGCCAAAATGGCCGACATCCTCGACCTTGGCAAGCGTTTTGACAAGCTTGACCTTGGATTATGACATGTGTGAAAAAACCTAACAGAATACAAATACCTACAAACTTATCTGTGCTGGTGGCGAAAAATGGAACTATAGTATGATGTAGCGGATTTGACAAATGATTGACATGTTTTCATAGCAAGCAGCGCCACTGTGAGACGCAATTATAAGTTTGTTACTGTCGCACGTTTTAAATATTGTAATATTGAACATGGTCTCACTTCTCATTTAATAACAGTATTACCTTGTTACTTTTTTGCCTCATTCAACATTTAAATGTCGATTCGGACTTTATTTTATTTTTATTTATTTCATAACTGACATTGAAGTAAATTCAGGTTTAGCCTCTTTTTTACGTACTCAAAAAAAAACTAGTTGCTAACTCGATTAAAATCCCAGTTATTTAATAGTAATAGTATAGTAATAGTATATTTATTTGCGTAAAACATGGTATACAAAGGTGTTAGGTACAAATTTAAATGGCACAAACATGTTTAGCTAGGATAAGACCAAGCATGCAAAATTTAAAAGACAGGTATTTAGGTAACCAATGAGGCATCAGCAATGAATTACAAACAAATTTTTTTATCTATAAATTCTTCTAAGCTATAAAAATTAAAATTATTGTTCCACCGGTAAGTAGGTACCTAGATGTTAGATGTAGGACTTTGTAAAACTCGTGTTGTGAATGCCAACCACTTATTACTCCCCCCTCCCCCACAACCCCCTTCTCCTCTACTAAAGATGTTAAATAATAGTTGATAATGCCTTCTCATTACTCCACGATACGGTTAGCTTAAACCAAGTTAACTGGTTGACTGCCCAGCCAAACACAAACCAACCGTTCGCTATTACGGTGCTCTGGTAACTGCAGTCTCAAGACTAAAAGGGGGGGGGTAACCTTGTCTTTAGAAACAATTTTTGATAGAACATCGAACCTGTTCTATGCGTGCCGTGTTTCTAATTACTTTGTTTAATGCGATGCATCCTACATATTAAGTAGCTTAATGAGTGCAATCAGTGCATTTTGCTGTGCAGTTTCAGATTTGCTGGCAAGGAAATTATGTTTTGGCTCTTTGCAGTTGTTGTAAATGTTCTTCGTCTGATAAATTGGGTGATTAGCACAAAGTATCACTTTTGTGTAAATGAATCAAACGGTATACTAAAACTGAACATTTAGAGATACCAACTTGGTAGTTGCAATTTTTCAGAGCTTATTTTCCAGCTGGAGAAAAAAAATCCGAAGCAGAGTTTTTTTTTTTAATTAAATTACTCTAAATTCTTCACTAAAGTGACTATTTTTACATAACTACACAATACTAACTACAAAATCACGTAACCTAAATTCTTGCGATTCCACTCACTTTAAAAAGTCGAAAGCTTCGCGGTGCGCATACGACCTGCGGTCGATGCGCACGAGTTTTCACTTTCACGGGCCGTTGCCCCTTCGGCAACCTCGGCACACTTCGGCTCTTTGGGTCAAGGTTGGACAGGCAGGATTTTGATGTGATATGGGGACATGACCTTTGGATTTGGGACGAGATGAGAATATTTATTAGAAGATAAATCAACTGTTTTATGATTAAGTTAGTTTGCCAATTTTTATGCGATTTATCTACAGTTAAAACGTGTCGTTAAATTGATTTATGGCTGATAAACTGAACCTCTAACCTATGTGCTTCTTTTCTGGTGTCTCGATATTTTTGCATTTGATTTTAAGAAAAAAACGGCCAATTGCGAGTCGGACTCGCGCATGAAGGGTTCCGTGATATTATCTAAAAAAAAAACACGTGTTTATTGAATGGGATGGGAGCCCTCCTTAATTATTTATTTTATTCTGTTTTTGTGTGTTTGCAACAGAAATGCCTACTTACATCATCTGTAAAAATTTCAACTGTCTAGCTATTACGGTTCATGAGATACAGCCTGATGACAGACAGACGGACAGTGGAGTCTTAGTAATAGGGTTCCGTATTTACCCCTTGGGTACGGAACCCTAAAAATGTAGTGAGGATAGTTTAGAGTAAGGCTGTAAATAAAGGAAGATCAGGAAGACCTAGACACAAGATGATGGTTGAAAGATGATAATATGGCTACAGATAGAAGTGTGGATTAAAAACACGTGATGCACCGAATAAATTGGAATATGGCTAGGAGAATGACGTCTTGACTTGACAACTTATTGTTTCTTGTTTTAAACCATATTGTAAGGAGTGACGTCAGTTTACTTCAACAGAGTACAGAAACAGTACTCTAAAGTTACGTTTAAACAATAACTTGGCTAATTTGGTTCAGCACGGAAAAAGAATATCGTGAACGCATAATAATTAACACACATTCCTCGTTTGCAGGGTTGTCACTTGTCAGATACAGATACAAAGAAATAGCTGGCAGTGTTGTTGTTCATGTTTTTTTTTTTTCTTTTTAGTACCATACCTACTGTTATGGTCCAAGAGACCGGTATTTATTTGCTCTAAAAATACCTTATCAGTCTTCTCTGGGCAAATTTCAGTGATGAAAATGAAACTATAAATTCATTGCAACGGAATATTGATATTGGCTGATCGCGTTCAGTTACAAAGGAGAAATATGCCCTTAATTTGTATGTAAAGAAAGGCCACAAATCCACAAGCAAGAGGAAAAATTTGTCCTTACTAGCTTCCATAAATCCAAACGGCTATGTAAAGCATTTCCTTCAGTTCTTTATTGATTCTGGCAACCCTACTACTTCGTTATCGTTTTCAAACGGCTCGTGTTGAATCATTGATGTATTAACCTAATTTTGGTACCTTCGTTACTTACAAATACGACTGTCAATAGGTTACTTACCGAGGAAATTTTACCGATAAAAAAGTAAGGTTGGTAACGATTTTCTGCCGTCAGCTCCACGACTATTAAATCGATAGATTTTTAAATCTTTAAATGGTGTCCACCATTTAAAGATTTAAAAAAGTCGTGTTCTAGAAGCTTGATATTTGGAAAAAAGGCTGACATTTTCATTCAACTATTTATTTTCTATTAAAAAAAAAAACATTTCATAAGTCGAACAAAATATGAAAAGGCCGGGGACCCTAAAGCCGATCTCTAACTAATACCAATTTGGACAAAAGCCCGTATTTCAGCCATCACGTTTCGATACATCTGCTGACAAATCTGTGTAGACACATGTATGCTGATGCCCCCAGCTTTGTTTATCTCGCTAGATAACGTGTTTATGTTATACTTAAGTACTTAAGTTCTTCTTCTTTTGATAAAAATAATGTTATTTGTTTATTTATCTTCGCGCCCGAGTTTCACAAAGCCGTGACTGGCAAATTTTTGTGATTTGAAACTTACTAAAAGCATTACTTGCTGTTGTTTTGTCAATTGGGTGCATTACAGTATATAAAGATTTGACCGTAGAATAGTTTAGTTAATTGATTTGTTTGAGACTTCATCACTACTGCTTTCAAAATTGTGAAGGAAAACATCTTGAGGAAGCCGGCATGTCTTAAATACAAATATGTATAACGAAAACTTCAAAGACAATGTGACGTCTACCAACTCACACTGGGTCCGCGTGGTGGATCACGACCCGTTTCTTCACAGAGAGGAAGCCCATCAGTGGAAACATTATAGGCTATTATTTTATGATGTGGGGTTAATCTATTTCTGTACAAAATGTGAGCTTCTGATCCACCAAGACTTCTTACTTTAGCAGCGATGGCTTTGACAAGACAATAATAACAAAAACATGACTTGACATATTAGTAGATAAGACAAAACATAACCCTGGACCTACCAAACTAACTACATCAAAAAAAATATACAAAAAAAGCTTTATTACCTTGCCGCCTAGCGACGTCGAGTGGGGTCTTCTCAAGCTCCATTGTGGCTTTGAGAGACTGCCCTTCAAACCGGATAAAAAAATATGCAAAAAATACGCCTAATTGCTAGTTGAAATTTCTTGTAGCTCTTCTAGACTTCTCGTTGGATTTACATAAATACTTACGTAAACTCACGCTTATTTTTTTCCAAGGGAGCAGCAGAAACCACGGAATGCAACCTACAACGATCCTCGCATAGTCCTCTTACATCTGCAGGCCTAGCCAAGTTACAAACGTTTCTTATAGAATCTCTTTCTACAATTATTTTTAACGCCTCGGCGAAAGCGATTGTAGAAAACGCTATTTTGGTAGCCAACTTGACATGACTGAGTGGATCGCTCGTTCTACAATGTCCTTGGAAAAAACCTATACTTTATAGTCTATGGTGAGCGTTCTAACAAACGTCAAACTAACGTCAAGGTCATAGTTGTGTACTTAGCGCGCGGGCTCAGGTTTTGTTTTGGATTGATATAAAAATGAAAGGAATAATTTATTGTTAGATGTGCTAAAAAAGTAAGCGAAGTAAAGAAGTACGAGTTCTTTTTATAATTGGTTTATTATAAGTGCGGAATGTAATTTAAGAAATTACTGTCACACGAAATAATTATGAAATCGTGCATTTGATTGAAAGAAACCTTAATGAAGTGATAACTTCTATAGGATGGAATCTAGATCTCGAGCAAGCCCAGAACAGTTCGCAGCTATATTAGAATATATGGAAAGGTGCGTAAATTATTAGTTATTTCGTAATCTTCCTTTGTTAATAACTATCATACTTGGGCACTTGAAAATTAGAAACTTAAACAGAGACGTGATACCTACGTGACGTGAACTAATACTACTACTTTCGAAACAAACAAAACAATTGTGTTTGACCCTTTACTTAATCGAAAGACCTTTTGTTTCTCAGAAATTGTAATTTATAATACAGCCCAAAATTATGGTAAATAAAAAAAACACTTCTCGGTCTCACTCAACACAGCTGGATCATTTAGACGCAATTTTTTTATCGTTTACTCTTGGATCTTGGCGATCGCTTTGGCGTTCAAAAACTTCGACATCATTTCGTTAGCGCTTGTCAAAACTGTGACTTGGCTACGATTTATATGAGATGTAGCGTTCAACATTGTAGAAACGATCACATTTCATTCTATCATTTCGAACGATGTAAACTTGTCTACGAATTTTCTATTCGTTTGTTAAGACCACGTGACTTAACGCTGAGATGACGTCATTCTCATACATTTTATTAGTTTTCTATTAGCGTTAACATTTGATCAACTTGGCTAAGCCTGCTTGGAATACCCAGTTGTTGGATTTAGATTTTGGTTTAGCTTGTTACACAGTCAGGGAAATTAATTGTTTATGAAATTGCCACACTTCGCCAATTTGCCGTACAATACAACAACTGTCAAAAAATGACAATTGTGATGTGCTTTTTGTCAAACTTACTTTACCTACACAATGCTTTATGATGTCTTTTGTGATGGTAATATTCTTAGCAGCTTGTGTGATACATAAGGTTGCCACCCGTAGTATACTTAATAAATAGTATCGTACTATATTGCAGCCAATTGTACTTACTATACATATAACTATTATAGAAAAATACTATAGTACGATAAATACCTACTATATTTTTATCCCTAATTCAACTGTCGCGCATTTTATATTAAGAGCGTTAACGTCGTACGGCTTTTCATACAACATTAAACTTCATACGCATAAGCAGGATATATGTCTAAACATTTGAGAGAGAACTTTTCGAATAGTCTTTAAAAAAAGATGATTGGATTTTAGATTTTCCATAGAAACAGAAATTTCCCATCTTTTTTTATTAAAAGACATTTCGAATAGTTCTCTCTCAAAGTTTTAGACATACTATGTATCCTGCTTATGCGTATGAAGTTTCATTAAGAGCGGCCACGCCCGCTCTCGCTCGTACGTGATTATGCCGCTGTTACATATCTTTGATTTTTTTGAACTAATAGGTATTTTGTGCACTATATCTAGGTTTCTATGGTCGCAAAAAATAAAAAAAAATTAGAAACAAATTCAGTATAAGCCTCCAAAAATTGCTATTTTGCACAAATTTTACCTGAACTTTGGCCGCTCATAATGTACTCATAAACTGTAAAAATAAAGAAAACATCTCGATAGGAACCTTGCACATGTAATGCAGATTCTTAATGACAAATATTTATTTCACACACTTGTAAGACTTTTTCAAAAACACGTATTTCCTGGAACAAGTTTAAGAAATTTTCGAATACTATTTTTCGTTAATTTTCATCGCGTTAGGCGGTATGAGGTGCGTGGGAGACGAGTTGTGCGGGGTCGGGGCGGGGTAAGACGGGGGAGTTGAAAGAAAATCGCCGCTGTGGCTCTGGATGAAACAACAAGCTTTTTGACCATGCTCGCGTTGACGATAGTCGCGTCGGGAAGGGCCCTCTTAAAAACACCAAAGCGAAGAGCAGTAACAAATGTACATGGAAAAATACATAATGATTAAAAATAAATGTGTACTTTTTTTCCCTGCACTTCCCAAAAGTACTATATTTTTGCATCTTTTTTTCTGACAGATCAATATTTTTTTTTCTTCAAAAAAAATGTGGCATCCCTAGTGACAAGACATGTTTTTGCTTAAAAAATAACACATCGTCCGGAACATTGTCCATTTATCATATCATCAGACCAGCCCGAAGTCATGATAAGAATGATAGAAGGTATTAACTAAAGTGTGACGGGCAAATTAGTAATCCCATTTTGTTTGTGCAGAACGTATGGAACACAGCTACTTCTCATTTCACAAAGTCATCATCTCATTGCGTTTTGAATAAGGACTGGAAATAAAGAAATGATAAAATTAAATCCCAATTCAGGGGAATGTGATTTTTTGTATTTTTCTTCGAAGCAACTAACTGCCAGTTTTGAGAGACGAGCGGAGATGTGCGAAGCGGACAGGAGAAGATATGCTTAGGAGCTAGGGTGTATCCACAGAAACTGTGGCGAGATGCGTACAGGCTAGACCGGAGCAGAGATGTGTGTACTCATGCGCAATCAATCATCTCAATCTGTACGCAGCTGCCTGTGCTAGGCCGCCGAGTGCGGAGGCTGGCCTCAACAAATGTGAGACATCTCTCTGCTCAATCATTTCCACTAAAGCTAAGCGGAGACTAGAAGTATAATAATACCAGCCTATTACTGTCCCAGTGCTGGGCAAAGGCCTCTTCTCAACTGAGAAGGCACGAGCATTGATCACCACGCTTGCTCAAGACGGGTTGTCGATTTCACATTTTTTTAATAATGAAATTCGTTCATGCAATTGGTGGTTTACGACACTATCTCCTTCCCGCTCGTCTCGTCTCTCCTTTGGTGGAGTCCGGCCCTGAGAGAGTTCTACGTTTTCCTGCTGTAATGTAAGAAAAGCATTTTTGAAATCATACCTCACAAAAAGAAAAACAAATCCACAACAACATACAATAGCACTGTAACCTACAGCCAGCGATCATCGACCCCTGTTATCGCTATCGCGTTAGGAAACTGCTCTTGGCAAAGAAACCTGATATCGCTGATAACAGGTGATACAGCTCAGTGGGTGTATCTGGCGCTTTGTTCTGCTGACTGTGGTGAAACTTTTTGCATAGCATGTATAAAATATACATGGTGGTCATGAATAGAGAAAAATAATTTATTGGTGTTACACAGGACAAACAATATAAATTAAATTATATAACCGGCCAAGTGTGAGTCGGACTAATGAAGGCATGAAGGGTTCCGACTTCCGCACCATCGTAGCAGGGGAGCCCTCTTTAATTTATTTTGATATAGCTTTTACGGATCATGAGATACAGCCCGCTGACAGACATACGGACGGAAGGACAGCGGAGGCTTACTAGGCTTAGTAATATCCCTCGGGGACGTACGTAACCCTAACAACTAAATTGGTCCTGTAAAAGGCCAAACTTCCCAAAAATTACGGGCATAATAAGTACTTATCTATATTTAAAAGTGAGACTGAATATTTTATGTAGTCATCATCATCAATGTCATTGACACTTTGTCAGCCTTATTCCGCATGTCATGCATGTCATTGTCATGCCATCCTTCCATGGTGTCCTTCGCGAGTCTCAACCAGGAATTACCCACGATCTGCTGAATTTCTTTATGCAATATATCCTGCATTTTCCCTGTACTAACTTATCAACGGGGTGGAATCCCTTCCACCGACGCGAAAACAGTTACAACGTATCCAGTACATTATTCTGAGCCGGGGCCACATACGGCTGTTTTTTTCTTAAAGTGGAAGCGCAAGCGTAGCCCGCGAAATTCAAATTTTCTTACGTTTATTGCAATTTGCAGTTCAGTGTCAGGTTGTATATTGGTGAAAATATGAATCGCGCCGGTAACACGTATCGAGTTACAGAATTATAATCATTCAAATCATCAGTATAGCCCTCTAAGTTCATATAACCCCATTCGATAGCTATTTCATGAAAAAGTCACTCAATGGGGTTAAATGAACTTGGACTGTCGATTTGAATTATTATAATTCCGTAACTTCATACGTATTACTGGCGCGATTCATATTTTCTCAACATACAACCTGACACTGGCCTGCAAATTGCAATAAACGTAAGGGAATTTGAATTACGCGGGCTGCCCTTGCGCATCCACCTTAAATAACCGATGAAAATGTTTTGGCGTCGGTATTCCACTCTGTATAGTTACTTAGACTGCTCTATCTTTAAAATCTTTTTATACACATAGTGTTGTTTATTTATTTTTTTACCGATAAGTACCGGTTTTCCTCAACAACTTACTACCAGTGTAAAACCCAAACAAGACATACTGAACTGGTTTTAAAATTTTCCTTTCACGGATTGAAAGCGAGACACATTGATTTCAAATTATCATGTTAATATTGCATGATAAATTAACGCGTAGTTAATTACACAGAAACATATATATTTAGAGGTGCAATGCAACACTGAAAGTTAATTAAGACTAACAATTAACAAATAATGCTTTGAGTCAGCAGAGAAATCAATCAATAATTCAAATAAACTGAAAAACCCATTTTTTTGTCTCATAATATACTTAGTCTTCGTAGGCCCTAGGGCCAATAGAATAAGAATTATGTATTTAAAAAAACAGTCTTCAGATCTTAGACTGTCTGGACTAGGCAGGTAGTCAGTGGCCGAGAAAGTCTGACAACCAGTCTTACCGAGGGGTATCGCATTACCAAGTACTAACTGGGTTGTGGAGGTCAGATAGGCTCCATGTAAAATACTGATATTCAGCTGTATCCGGTTATATAGACTAGAAGCCAACTGGACTGGACTAGGTGACGCATAAGCAAGCATCGATCCCAATTAAATCGAGATAGGGCAAGAGATTGATGCTGGGTAGTTTTCATTGGTTTGGACATCACCGCCTGTTTCCAAGCCAATGAAAGACTCTAAAATTTATTTGCAAACGCGATCACTTTTCAAGCAGATCTATCACAATGACTATTACAGGTCGAATCAATTACCCACCTTCTTAATATAGACTTGCCGACTCCTACGAAAAGTGACGGAAATCTATTTGTAGATAGTCTACGAAAATTACAACGTAGGTACTTTACAACGTATGCGTCAGCAAAAGAAAATGTTTGGATGACAAGTCTAGTTTTAAAACTAAAGATGGAAAACACACAAAGTAACATGACAGTGCTAAAGGACCAGCAATGCACTCACCGGTCATTGAACAACTTCCCATTGTACATGAATAAAGTCCTGACCTTTTCAACAACAACATCCATTTATTTTCAGGCTACTTTGGCCCATAGGTATAAACCTCACAGACTAATATTCAAATTATATAACTGTTAAATCATTTAATGGATTTAATCAATGTTTTATATTTGGCGTTGTATGATTATTGTTACTTTATTGATTTTTTTGTATAGGTACACGTCATGTCCCTGCGACAAATACGTATTTTTTCTTTCTTTCTTTTATATTCTTTTCACGGGCGTAAGTTAAAACTACAGAACACCACCTGCTTCGGTTCCTACATCACTGCATCCAGTTTCATAAACCACGCATGTCCTTTTCAGCATTGAATTTTAGATCCGACAAAACTTTCGCATCTTTTATTAATGGTTTTCGTTTGTGTATCGCCAGCAACTGTGAAATAAGTCCACACAGACTGAAGTATGACACTATGGAAACGCTCTGCTATGTAGTTTATACAACATATTACCCCTTATAATTACCTTTTTCTTAAAAAAACAACTATGTTTTTTTTTTCGAAATTTTTCTTCATCTCCGAAACGATATACCTATTGAAACCAGTGAGTTTAGCTTCTGACGTAACGATATTGACGTCAGAAGCTTACATTGTGTCTGCCTGAAAACCTAGTCATTTATATTCCGGTGAGCTAGTGACCACTATAATATTATATCTGCCCCCAACTTGTCTTTGTGCAATTTTTTATTTCATTATGCGTCATGTTTTGCGCAAATACTATGTATTTTATTTTCTCTATTATGCTCTGCAGAAGCCAAAAATTAAATAACTATTACTCTAATTGAATTATTTACTTGTTCCAGATAGTTTAAAATGCACGATCAAGAGCAAGACGGCGAGCCCGCGCACCATGCGCGTCGGCCAATGAATGCCTTCCTCATCTTCTGCAAACGACACAGGAGTGTCGTGCGCGATAAATATCCCAATCTTGAGAACAGGTATGTTTGTGATATCCAATTGATCCAGGCCTTTTAGCATAGAATTATTATAATCAGCCATTAATGTTGCCACTGCTGTAACATAAGCCTCCTCTTGTTATGAGAGCCCAGTTTATAATTGAGAGGCACAGTTAAAAACTTCAAAATGACTTACGTGTCTGTAATTACACCGGTACTTGTACTACGGCACACAAAATCCAAGCAAATATTGGATGCATCAAAGATGAATGATGGCACTTTTGAAGATGACAAACACACGGTCATTAACAATTAAACGTTGCCTTCAGTTTTTTTGTCCCCGGGCTATTAGAATATTGTAACATTGTAAATCCGTAGTTTCTTCTTTGAAAATAGTAGTTTCGAAAAGTATAATGAGAAATAGCTTCAAATAGGTATGCAAGAAAAATGCATGTTCACACACGCTCCAAGTGCCTATAGCATTCGATAAAACTGATAAGATACAGCAGTTTACACGATTTTATACTCTAACTATTAAAGTAATTGTTACTTTACAGGTCCATAACTAAAATCCTCGGTGAGTGGTGGGCAAACTTGGACAAGGACGAAAAGGCTTGCTATACAGGTCTTGCTAAACAGGTGAGCTTTATTTGACAACTTCATACGGACTTAAAAAAATCCTGGTATTTGTTTTGTCTTAGTCTTCTCTTGGCCGATAACCTCCACTTATTCCATCTTAAGGCGAGCCCATTCTCCTTCTAGCTTTGCCTGAACCTATTCACTTCTCTCTTATACTTATTGTTGTTTTTCTGTCTCTCTAGTACAAAGACGCCTTCTTCAGCGCTAATCCCGACTTCAAGTGGTACAAGCTGCCCGCACCACCACTCCGCACGCTGTCCTCCCGACCTAGAGAGACTGACAAGCCCGTCGACTCCCCCAACAGCCCCAACCACGACGAATTGGAGAAAACCAATAACAACTCCACTAAAGTAGACTTCAACAAGAAGTCTAAAGACGAACCGTACGAAGCTGAATCTAGACCACTCTCCATGTTCACTCCCGGGAAACTCGCTGACGAAGCCCAAATGGGAGGCCTCAGCAGCCTCCTAGCCACTAAGACTGAAACTCAAACCACAAACCCTTATTACTCACCCCCATGCTTTAAGTTCAACGCGATCTCAACACAAAACGAATACAGATCTCATAACTTAATCGAGAGGGCCAGGGCGAAAGGTCCTCGAAATGAAGAGAGCATACGTGAGCTGCAGAATGCACTTACTGAGACCTCCCGCCTCTTCGAGGAAGACTTCGATGATGGCAAGAAGAGCACATGCTACGGTGCACCCAACGACCAGTTCACTAACCAAGATGTAATAGACCAAATAGTTGATAAAAGATATTCTTCTAAGGAAGATGAGTACGGTTATCAGAGGAACTATTCCGATGACGAGAAGAACATGAGGTCTGGTAGATCGTGCAAGGGGAAGAGGTACCAGGAGTTTATGGCTGTTGGAGGACTCATAGTCAACAAGCGACAGAAGAGAGACTCTGACAAGCCAGACGAGAACTACAGCGCGGCCTGTAGCTGGGACCCTGGCAGTCTGCGGGACGACGCCGCGGAGGACGAGCCCAACTCGAGCCACGACAAGCCGGCCGACAGCGACGAGAAAACCGAAACAACCGACACGCCTGAACCCGACAATAATGGTAACAAAACATTCAAGGCTGCGGACTTCGACTTGGATGCTAAGATACGAGCTCTGCCTTCACTGAGCTTAGAGAAATTCCAACAAAAAAAACGCGATAACAAACGCAAGAAGAGAACCGTCAACTTGAAACCGAAACCGCTGGAGCCTTCGCCCATAGTCAATGCAGTTCCTAGGCCCATG